>OX388202.1:36250000-37500000 GCA_947578815.1 Epinotia ramella
GACAACTCATGATCGTGTTTATCTAACATTCTTATAAACAACTAGCTGCAAAGCACTCTTGAAGGGAAACTGTAGAATATAGTAGAAATATATTCAGATAACACATCATTACACATACATTCACATAAAGCCCCACTCAGAATAAAATGTAGCCTATGTCCATTGCGACTCTATGACTGATGAAAGAATGGAGTAAATCATATTAGTAGTTCTGGACAATAACATATATCCGGACATACCAACTTACACAGTTACACATCTGCAAACTTTACCTTTTAAAGTATATAAATAGAACTTACCTAATAACTCAGCTACGGGTGGGGTGACGTGAGCCCCCTTGCCGAGCCAGTATTTCAGCCTTTCCAGATTGAGGGCAACTAATTTCTCGTTGGATACATTCGGCATTGGTTCGAAGGAACCTAACTGTTCAATTACTGGTTGTGTGGTCGTTCTTTTGCGCTGAAACAACACAAATATACAAATCTACTTACTTGATATGATTGCCATTATGGTACTTTTAAGTAAATAAACACGAAAATATTTTACATTTGAATATTCGTTCGACACTTACATGAGTTACGGAAATGTGGAAGAATGGTCTGTTAGTGCATCCATGTCGGACCAAACGAATAGATTTAGCGGCTTTAGCGAAGTATCTACCAGTCCCGCTAGCTGGTGGTAGCGGCATTTTGAATTCAATAATACAAAAGCAAAATGTATTTTTTTTACGTAAAGGAAATTATAACCTCAAATTACGGTTTGGTTTGACAGCTTTGACAGGGCGGTGCGTTCCGTTCCTGTAGATCCACACTATCGTGTAGATCCCGCTGCGCTGTCATCGAGTAGGTAGTTGGTGTTAAGCTACATACAGACGTGCTAAAAAAAAGCATACTTATAAGCTTGCTTAAAATTAGCATGCTATGCAACTGTTCACATTTGCCAGCAATAAGCAGGCTTGTTTTAAGCAAACTCATAAATAAGCATGCTCAAAGCAAACGTACGGACTGGACTGTTCAGACGCGCTCTGAGCACGCCCCCTTCCACCCGCGCCTCAGGTTGCATGCTCGAAAATCAAACGTCGGTTGATTTTTGAGCACGCGCTAAATAACTATGCCCATTACTAGCAATGTTGTTACACACGTGCTACGAATGAGCAATTGCTCAATAGTGGCATGCTTTCGTGCTAATAAGGAGCACGTCTGTCTGTACCTTAAAGGTACTGTTACATATGCTCTTTAGTAGCACAAAAGCATGCTAGTTTCAAGCAAATAGCATGTGTTAAGCTACAGTCAGACATGCTAAAAAAAAGCATGCTTATAAGCTTGCTTAAAATTAGCATGCTCTGCAACTGTTCACGTTTGCCAGCAATAAGCATGCTTGTTTTATGCATATTCATAAATAAGCATGCTCAAAGCAAACGTACGGACTGTTCAGACGCGCTCGGAGCACGCCCCCTTCCACCCGCGCCTCAGAGGGGCTAGTACGCTAAGTTTTATGTCGGACATAAAGCATTCGTCCCATTCTGGCCAATATGCGAGTGCAAGAGGGACAAATGCTTTATGTCGGACATAAAACCTAGTGTGCTAGGGGGGCAGGTAGCTTGCTCGGAAATCAAACGTCGGTTGATTTTTGAGCATGCTCTAAATAAGCATGCTCATTACTGGGTAAAGCCAAAATTTTATTACTAGTAACATAAAAGTAACAGAATAGTAACGTTAATACTTTTACGTTACCGTAACGTAAAAGTAACGTAAAAGTGTTATAAGGCTGCATGCACAATGAGGGCTACCGTTTACAACACTTATTTTAGAAATAAACGAGCGTAGCTTGCAAAAATGTATGTAATTTGACGTTTTGACGCCTCTAGCGGCGAATTCACACGCGTTAACCCTCATTAATGAGATTACGCAAATGACAGGCTATTGTTATTAGTCAAAATAATACACCTACCTTTATAATGCTTTTACGTTACGTAACATAAACTTCTAAAAATAGTAACGTAACAGAAAAGTAACAGAAAAGCAACGGAAAAGTAACAGAAAAAGCTTCTGTCTACAGCCTTACAATAATTTATAAGAAAATGGCGAGGAATTGTTAGCTGCGGCTGTGTTCGCACAAATCTTACGTTCTCAAACGTTAATCTTACATAAACAAGTAGAAAAATAACTTGAACTTACTTTGTAAATCGCAGGTACAAGTTCAATAGTTTTTTATCACGAAAACACGCCGCCGATTCACTTGTTCTATGTCAAACAAAACAAAATGGTTGACGGCTAGAATTCTGACACCGACAGATGCTATAAGTGTTCCTAGTGTAAAAAAAAAATAACTACTACGATTCGTTCAGAATTTTTATAGAAATTTAGTAACGTAAATAGGGTAACGTAAAAGCGCGAGAATCAAAGACAACACAATAAAACCTAAAAAAATGCTCATTTACTTTGAATCTTAAGAGGCTCCCATACGCCAATGACCTTCGATCTGAATCCCTTAGTTTTCTAATGTTTTTTGTAGCTTATTATATTAACAACAACGGCTTTAAGCAATATAGTATCCCATATTTACTTCAAACTTCATTGTTTTCGAGATATTTGGCATCAAAGTTGAACAATTTTAGGCCAAAAAACTGGTTTTCTGGCCATAACTTTTGTGTTAATTGGTTTAAAATTAAAACCCTCTGTCAGTTTTTAGAGAAGTCATAGACGAACCCAAATTTGTAGATTTCGTATATGTTAGATCTTTCACGTCAATAGAGATGCGAAATAAGTGTTTTTTTAGACAATGTTTAAAAAAATCATACAAAATTAAGTATTAATTTGTTTCAAAATCCGGTCTGTCAAAATGGAGATAAAAGATTGAAGAACCGATAGCCGTTTGATTTATGATTCTATCTGTAGTGCAAAAGTAGTAGATACGATTCAAAACTTGTCAAAAATCGATGAAAACCTCGGGTAAGGTAAACGTCCACTGTTTCGGCATGTTAAGCCTCTTACGAATTAGTATTTTTTTTAAGACAATACAGAACATGACATCGGTTTGAATTTTTTTGTGTGATGAACATTGATATCTTGCCTATTATGTAATGCAAGAATTATATAGTTTTAGTTTCAATAACTATTTTTTTATAATTTATTTGTAGACCTCGTATTTGAACCCCATTTCGTGATAAAATTTGGCTCTGCTCCTAAGTTTGTGAGTTCTTGGCCCCTGTTTCGGCATAAAGTTTTCGAGTGCCAGGTAGTAAGAGAAACGTTTTGTTTGTGAACCCTCATTTGTTATTTGATATTGAACAAGATTATTGACGAGGTAATTAACATGATTATTGGAAAAATCCAATAGGGGGTCTGGATAAAACTCGGTATTGAAAATCCCGGGACATTTTTTCTTTTTCCAGGATTTTTTTTATGAAATGTAAGGTTAAATAACTTATCCATTAGTACAGGGTCACCTTTTCAAAAATGTGTCTCACATAGGTTACCTATCTACGAGTATATTAACCAAAACTGTTTAACGTAAGATAAATATCTAGGCAAAACCTTTTGGACGTGACATGTAGGTATCTGTAAACGATATTCTGTTTAATAGGGTATAAAGATACCTTTCGCTTCTTTAAAAAAAACCCTTAAAAATAAAGAAAGTCCCGGGAATAGCAAGTCCCGGGATATCAAATCTTAAAAATAATAAATATCTTCAATCATTTTCGTCAATATTCCTTAAACGTATAGTTAGATATAAGTATGTATTGATTATCTATTTCTACGATTGATTAGGTAACCTAAGATTAAAATCTAGACAATGTTGTATGGGACACACGACACACTTTTGAAAGAGCAATTCTATACTGTTAATAGGGTACAAAGTAAACTTTCATTTAATAATAATAATCCCGCAAAAATAATAGGTTCCCGGGATTTACCCAGGCAACACTATTGCATTATATCAATGCACATGTTACCTCTTCAAGAAGAATATCAAATAACAGACGAGGGTACACATTTGATCTGTGTGTTTGCCTACCAGTCCTACCACTATAGATTTCTCTGTCACGAACTTGGGGAAAAGTATTAAAAGTAGTAGTCCCTTGTTTCGTGTTACTATTTCTTGGATATTCCCGCAATCAATAATGTAGATCACCTTTAAATTATGTTCAATAACCATTAAGTATCCTATATGTAATAAATAAACATAAAAATACATTACAGGAATCGAGCAATAAACAAAATTATGCTGCACGTAAATATGCGAATTCACCTTCAAATTGTAAATTTAGGTCACGTTCAACCTCGTTTTACGAGAATTCAAGTGAATAAAACATATACCGAATTTAGGTCAATGAAAACGTCATTAAATACAATATCTGTTTTTTAAATTAACATTTACAATTTCTTAAGTATCATTTAAATACAAAAGATACAAGGATGTATAAAGAAAGCCCTTGATTCGGTAGTAACACGAAATAGGAGCCAGACGAAAAATATAATGACCGTTAGTTCGTGAGTCCATTTATTGCAATTTTAAGGGACACCTATACCAAAATATACACTTATTTCTTATTAAATCCATTGTTAAGGAACTAGACAAAGCACTGTTAAAAGTTTTTTTTCAAATGGACTTCCCTTTCTCTTTCAATTCCCTTAAGAAGTCGGAGCGAGCACCTTACGTCAACAAGCAGTTCGCGCACACCGTACAGCTGTTTTCGGCCGACTGACAGTTTTCGACCGTTGTGTTGCTATTAGTTTAGTCGTTAAAATTGTTGAATTTGATTTTTTGGAAAGGTTTAATGATAAAGTTTTTTTACAAATGTATAAATTAAATAAAAAATATTTCAGTTGCTTATTATAAGCCTCAGAAACAAAACTAACGAAATGACGTACTAGCACGAACTTATGGCCCGTTACCTTAGCCCCTTAAAGTTTATGTAATAAAATCGACATTCCAGTAACCTCACACAAAATTATGAATCAGAAAAGTAGTATAAATGCTATAGAAATTTCACTAGGGTACTCGACATATTTGGGTAGCAAAAAAGGACATTTCTTTTTGTATGACTTTTTTTGTTGTTAATTTGTCTTTAAATTTTTATAAACAAAATAAACGTATACGTTTGAAATTGATATTTACATAACTAGTAAATACATCAATGTTACAATCGGAAACAAATACTCGTCATATTGCTCAATATGTTTCTTTATTTATCATTAGACGCAAATAAAAATCTAAAAGTGTAATAAAATTTTGGCTTTACCCAGCTACCGAAACATTTTTACTTTAGTTTATACTAATTTCAAACAATAATTACGATTTGAAGTAATGTGAAACGGAACGTGTTTTAATCTAACAATCAGCCACCCTAGCACACTAGGTTTTATGTCGGACATAAAGCATTCGTCCCATTCTGGCCAATATGCGAGTGCATGAGGGACAAATGCTTTATGTCGGACATAAAACCTAGTGTGCTAGGGGGGCAGCGCTGCACGTCTATCATGACGGCCGCGACATACTCTCGATTTTTCTCCCACTATCCCTCTCTCTCTTATTAGAACACTTAGAACAAGAGGTATAGTGCGCTGTGCGGGAAAAATCTCATGATAGACGTGCTAGTGACGTCACTCCTGTCAAAAGTGAAAACTTAGACAACTCCATATCATAGACATCTAGGGACGAACCATGGACAAACAAATATGGCGAGTGACACACATGAGTGACGTCACTGGAACTGTAGATCCGTTTAGGCGCGAAAGTTTAAATTGTCAGTTTGTAACAGGAATTTTCTTAGGGAATTTTTGACTGTAAATTATAGTATTTTAATTATTAAATACTTTCGTGGTCTTTCTACATGCGATTCTTTCAAATGAAAGCAAAATTGAAAATATTGCATCTTCCGTATTCTGTCTCGTATTTAATGAGTTTTTCGGGATGTCCTTAGCTAACCCATTTACTTGGGGTCGGCGCATATATACCTATGTACTTACCTTCGGAATATCATTTGATACTGAGGATTAGATTTTTTCTAAAATAAACCTATTGTGATCGCGTCCTCGTAACTTGAACGATATAAAGCGTAACCATGGATCGATGGTCCGCGCAGTGACGTTTCATTGTCAATTGTTACGCGCCGCCGGTGGCGCCGCCCGCGGCGGCTCGTAGGCGAGCGATCGCGCGCTTTCATTCATTGGACCCGCAGGATGGATAGGGATGGGAAAACGAGTATCGATATCCGAAAGAATAAAAAAATTCTTGATGTATTTTGAAATTTCTTGGGACCTTGCGAGATGTTAAAATTCTTGTAGGTACGACTACAGCATTTTTGGGACGAACGATGACGCGGCTGGAGATTAATAGTTAGCGCGGCGCGCGCGGAAGCGAGCACGAAACACGTTGATACCAAAATGGAATACGAAACGTACCACAGGGCTCTGAATGCCTTCTACTAGTGTGGAGGTATTCGACGACGGAAATACTATGCAGGCAATACGACATTGGATCTGAGGGCCTACCGCGAAACGAAAACGAATTTCATTCAATTTCTATCGCACTTGCTCGTTCGAGCGACAAAGATGGAGACAAACATAGGTAATTATTGTGTTAATCAAGTTACCTAATAGAATAACTAGGACGTGAGCAATGTCAATCTTGTATTGAATCAAAGTCGATCGGGTTCAATAAGGATGCAACCGGGTTAACCGCAACCAAGCATCACGAATACTCATACTCATACTCATAATATTTATTGCATATCACCAAGGATAGGACAAACGCCCGTCATTTTGAAAACTTAACCCTGTTCTGTACAGTAGAGACTTCCTTATATTAATAAAAAAAATTAGGTACTAAATAAGAATAAGAATAGTTTATTCGTGACAATACAAAACAAAGGACAAAAGTAATGTTTTATATATTTATTTTAAGTACCATAATTTATATGTTTCCAGTGACAAATTATTCAAATGACGATGATTAAGGCGATAAATCACTTTCGCTTTACACGTTTCTAAAGTGACAACGTCAATGCTTGACAAAGATGATTAGAATATTACCTATTTTATCTAAATGGCCAGTAGTAAACAAAGTCATTGAAATCAAGTAGTGTCTAATGCGATGATAGAAGAATAGGTAATTTATTGATAAATGTGTTGAAGTACATTAAATTATAATATTTTGAGTAAACTTCTAAAAAAAAAAAAAATCATTATGAAGTCTCTACTGTACAGAACAGGGTTAAGTTTTCAAAATGACGGGCGTTTGTCCTATCCTTGCATATCACATTGTATTTTAACCTATACTTAGCATATAATTGTGTACATGACACCCTGAAAGGCACAGCAAACAGTTTATTCAAGAGGAGATCGAGTTTTTTGTACAAGATCATATACTTAAGTATTTTTTATTGTCTAATAGGTACTTTAGGTATTAATTGCAATTATTGGTTGTGAAAGAATTCGTTAAGTGTAGTTTTAGTTTTTTAAAGAATTCATTGTCGGACTTGGTGTTTTTTATTTCGTTACTAATTTTATTGAAAATTTTTATTGCCATTGAGTTAGGACTTTTTGAGTGTAGTTTTAGTTTTGAGGGGATAACCTGCACCAGCTTATTTTGAAACCTGCTAGCGTAACGTCGGGGTATGTCTGTCTGTTTGGTATAAAATTGAGGGTATTTTTTTACAAACTTACACGTTTCCAAAATGTATATTGGTGTTAAAGTAAGTATTTTTAGGTCGATGAAGTGGGTCTTACAACTTTCCGGTATATGTATGTTAGCCAAGATTCGAACACATTTTTTTTGTAATACAGCGTGTCTCTGACTTAGGGGCTTTAAATGCAAATGTCCATTACGGTCCTGAAACTGAACCACTTTTGTTCCGCAACTTTGTAAAATAACTATTATTTCTATCATTTATTCGTGTTTGAACTTTAACTGTACCATCAATGTATTGCAAACACGGCCTCATTATTTGACATCCATGACACTGACAAGTATGAAAACTAACTAATGGATGATGTACATTGAACATTTTATTTTATTTGTATGGAATAATGAAAATATAAAAAGAACGTATTATTGAAAAGTTGTAGAGCAAAAGTAGTTCCGTTTAAGGAGCATAATTGACATTTGCATTTATAGCCCCAAAGTCAGAGACACGCTGTATAAATAGGCTTCCCACATCTGTGCTATCCCCCATAGAATGACACCATAGGTAAGCGAAGAATGGACATAGGAATAGTAAGCAGTTAAGGCGGAGTTGAGGTCGCATGCTATTTTTAATTCGCGTAAGGCATAAGTGAACTGCGACAATTTCGTTTTTATTTTGGCTACATGCGCTTTCCAATTTCCAATTAACATTGCAATCAACTTCGAACCCTAGAAGGGGAGCGGTATCTACACATTCTAGTTTTATATTGTTGAAGGTGAAATCAATATTATAAAAACCAACTTATACATTTTCTATCCCACGTCGTATCGACATACAGGAATACGTCCCTAAAACTTCCCAATCGCTACAAGCTGACCGACATACGTCGACCTTACTATAGACAGGGATGCACATACCCTATCTCCTGTAATGAAACAAAGACAGAACACCGAATTGGGTCACGGGTTTACCGTCTCAGGCTGCCCCGAAGCGCTGAAGCGCTGAGCGAGTGAACTCCAAGGCTATAAATAGGTGTTAGGTGAATGAGTGCGGGTCTTCGAGATCCTGAAAAAAAGGATTTTTGGGGGAGTGCAGTTTGCATTGCATTGCGTTTTTAAGCGCTGCCTAATCAAAACTAGGTCTAGTATCCAGGTAGATGTAACCTAGATTTAAGGTTCTTTGCTGTGCTGTGTAATATTATTATGTGTGCAATAAATATTTTGCATTTGAGTTTCCCCTCTAAGTCGGAAGGTCAGATTGCAGTTCCTTTCCGTCCGCAAAAATTAAGAGCTTGTGCCTACGCCAATTATTGGGTTAGGGAGGTTGGATCTCGGCCTTCGAATCAGCAGCTGAGAAAGCTATAAGGAAATCTACCTACATTTTTAAGCCCAACGGGTGCCTAAGTATAGATGGAGTAACACTTGAAATTTCTAATAAAAAAGCGACTTTTTAAATGGTTATTAATTGCTATTATTATAAAGTACAGTTTAGTTAAGTAGGTATATGGATTGAATAACAGCTTAAATTATAAACTGAGTTTATTTGAAAGTACCTAGTTCTAGTGGCTCTGTGAGCTGTAGAAATCGGAAGCCCGACATTAAAAAAATCTCGAAATTCTGAATCGACTAAAAAGCTATATTATACTTACCTAATTATTGAACATGCTCGAACATTTCAAGAATCAGAATCAGAATCAAATATTTATTCATGACACAACACAACAAAACACACAGTATTACAAGACAAAGACAAAATAAGAAGGAAATCTGTGCAGTGTCACGAAATGGGCCCAACTCAGCATGATGCTGGCTTTGCAGCCAGCGCTGGTCTTCCGTTGGGTCCATCCAGTGAGGACACGGAACGTAACACACGTAACATAAAACATGGTAAAAATAACAAAAAGTAAAATGAAACAAAAAACCAGTGAAAAAATTAAAATAAAAAACAACAAAAAGAAAAAGCTAGTTTAATATTGGCGTTACTTATCGGAGACGACTAGGCGTTTCTAACTGTTCCAATTTATTTTTCTGCGGCTATTAGTAAAAAACTTCAGGGTAGATACTTATTGAATAAGCTTAAGTCTTGAGAGCCCCTAGAAAGATTATATATGATTATTTTAGATTGATTGATTTTTATTATATGATTTTACGCCCGGCATACTTTGTATATACGCACTCACCATACACACACACACACACACACAAACGCGGACACAATTTAGCTATCTAAAACTAGGCATATTTAGTTGTAAGTTGTATTTTGCTCTCTTTGTACACTTGTACAGTACAGATACGTAGGTTAAGTAAGTATTTGGAAAGACGAAACTGGGTCCTGTGTTTCCTAGCTCAGGACACAGGGCTGTGATTTATATTGTAATGTTGCCCTGCCCTTATACAATAAACTTTTTTTATATATTTATTTAAACTTTTTAAAAACCCCATACAAACGTAGTTTGGTTGTCATTTTAAAGGTCACAGCTCATTAGAGCCACCCGGCGCCCGACCCGCACCGCCTCGCCTCGAGCGGTTAGTATTATTTATATGGATTTGTACGGGCATGCGCTCACTACATCAACTCCGTAGTTAGTACATTTACGAGGCGAGGCGGTGCGGATCGGGCGCCGGGTGGCTCTAATGAGCTGTGACCTTTAAACGGCGTGCTGGGATAGCATGAAACTTTGTGCTATACCTACCTACACAATGAGATCTGCCATATCTCGGTCGGAAATTAGTACGTAGTAGTAAGTAGTAGCAAAAATAGAGGGAAAAGGAGTTTAGAGTTATGAACATTATGTCGAGCTTTCCTGGGCACATTACGCCAACATTACGTCGGGATTGGGACAGTTCCCCATAACACCCCCAGAGAGGTTATCACGCCACAAATCTGTGAGTCCACCCTGCAGGCCAAACAGGGCAAATAAAAGAAAATAATTTACTTTAAAAACAAAGTTTTAACCGACTTCAATTTAGGACTCCGCCAAGCCACGAGAACAATTCCAGATTTATTTTCCAATTTACCACATAAACTGATTTCCGAGAGCAAATGCGTTGATTAAGTATTAGAAAAAAAAAACGAATCGCTGTATGTGGGAAAATAATATTTGAGGACTTCCGTCGATTCCCCAAGATCATCATCAGTTCATCACCTTTGGCACTTTATTAGTTCCTATTTCAACGGAATCGTATAAGAATCTGTGATATACTTTTGTACTTTTAAGTAGGTACATAATTGAGGAGTTCCATAAGTCATCTGTGGTCTTCATCATCAATTCCACTCCACCAAATTTACGATTTCCGGGTATAAAATACACGAGTTATAATAGAAAATACCAAAATGACTACACGCGTGCCTAATATAATTGAGGAGTCCCCCTGAATTCCCCATGGATCCCATCATCCAACTGAATTTTTGAAAAAAATGGGACCCACCTGAAAGCATAATACCACTTACAAACAAAAAAATTTTTTCGAATCGGCTCATCAATGACGGAGTTCTGAGGTAACAAACATTGAAAAAAAAACCGAATTGAGAACCTCATCCTTTTTTTTGAAGTCGGTTAAAAAAGGGGTCGATCAGGACATGGTGGTCATGTCTCGTTTTAAAGGCTTCCGTACCCAAAGGGTAAAAACAAGACCCTATTACTAAGACTTCGCGGTCTGTCCGTCCGTCCGTCTGTCTGTCACGAGGCTGTATCTCAAGAACCGCGATAGACAGTTGAAGTTTTCACAGATCATGTATTTCTGTTGCCGCTATAACAACAAATACTGAAAACAAAATAAAATAAATATTTAAGGGGGGCTCCCATAACAAACGTGTTTTTTTTTGCCGTTTTTATAGATACTGGTACGGAACCCCCCGTGAGCAAGTCTGACTGGCACTTGGCCGGTTTTTTTTCATTCCACGTATGACTAATCTGACGTCCATCTGGGGGGCCCTGCAACGGCTGCAACCTTAAATATGTACGCGCTCTGTTTTGTCTTGTGATCGCTTTTATGTCGAACGTAAAGCATTCGTCCTTCATTAGCAAGTAACTACCTAAACGCAATCATGCAACCAGTGCACATATCTTTACACATGGCTGAACAGTCTCAAGTCTACTCATCAATCATATCATAACACAAATTTTAAATAAATTGTGATAGATAACTAATTAGCAGTGATCGTAACTTTTGTAGCATTTTTGGTGCAGCGTAGTGTTGTTAACGAAATTGTTATAAAGAATTTCAATCCTAATGCTTAATTAGCGTTAATAACGTTAATATTAACCTAAATTAACAATTTTGATTGATATTATCTCTACCAATTCCGTTAACCACTACGCTGCACCAAAAATGCTACAAAAGTTACGATAACTGCTAATTAGTTATGACCATTTCTCTATCCCACGGTAACATTGATTTTAGCCAAAAATAGAAGGCTTAAAATAGACCGAGAGCGGATTGAACTATAACAAGCTTATTCCGAAATAAGTGCCTAAGGAATTGAATTCGTACAAAATAGCAAATAGCAGATACCTAATCATGCTGGATGCGCGTGGCGCAGAACAGGTCATTATGGGGCTCTTTGGGGAGACCCATGTCCACCAGTGGACTTCTTTATGTATTTATTTATTTATTTAACCTATATTGCACAAAACTAAAAAGTACAAAAGGCGGACTTAATGCCTCAAGGCATTCTCTACCAGTCAACAAACAGATACTTTCGAAACGGTGTGTGCGAGTGTCTTTCGGCTTATATGATGATGATGATTATGATGTTGATGATCATGATGATGACATAGCAGAAGTTATTATTTTAGACCACGACGGTGGCAATCAAGAGCAAGGTAAGCGGAAATGCTTTTTAAAAACTGCAAAAGAACTTCCAAATGTTTACTTGACGAATCATTCAGGTCTTGATTACTTATCAGTTCATAGTAAGTATGGATATATTAGCCTTGTTTAATTTAATTCTGCTCACCAACCAGACGGTCGGACCAACTGAAGAATCCAGACCCCCAAAAATTTTACACTGTCGCTAACATTGCGACAGACAGGAGCTGATGGAGACAGTTGCTTCGTTCCAGAACTTCCAGACTTGATTCCCACTAGGACGACGATCGACGACCAGAGCTCTCTCTCTGGTCGGTGCTTCATGTCTGAAGAAGAGAGACATATTTTGAAATAGTTTAACTTTTATACTCCAAATACATATTATTTAATGCAATACCTTTTTATACAAGACAATCTACCTAAATGCAATGATGTTTTATCGGATATGTTAATTACTGTGTTAATGCTAATGTTAAATTATCTTTAATGGATTTAATAATAATAATAATGATGCACTCTCGTGATTTTATAATGTGGTGTCACAGGACAGGCTTAGCCTAGTGTGAGCCACTGCTTTTTTGTATGGCCATAATAATATTATGTGAATGTATCTACTCTGAAATACATTTTTACTCTTTTACTCTCTTTTAGAGAATTTCATTCTGAAAGTTCGATTGGTTTAAATGGATTCCTCTACGATGTAGGTATAATTTGTAAACAAGTACTCGAACTAGGTACCCGAAGTCTTTGTATTCATGCATGGGTTGTAAATAGGTAAGTAATGTAATAACTGGTTTCAGATATGGGTCGACAAATAAAAATGAACAATGAATCGTATAGGTACCTACTTAAGGTTACGTGATCAATGTAATTAAGCAGTAGAACAGAAAGGATAAAAAGAAACGGACCAAATTCTAACTCGACGATGTATTTTTATGGTATTAAGAACAATGTTATTTAAAATTGTACATAAGTCCATTGTTATGGAGAGGTAGAGACAATAATTGTGATATGAAAAGCCCAAATAAATTTAATTCCATATCTCGACGACTCGTAATCGCACGTAATATTTGGAACAAGTTCGACCTCTAACGGGCGGTCCGTCATGCGTATTGTATCATAAGTAATTAACGTGCCGTGAGATAAGACCGCTCGTGAGTCAATCGCTGCCTGCTGAGTTGTGCGTCCTACGCGCACGCGCGGTGCTCGGATCGATGGGCCGGCGCAACGGGCGGGCGTCAGTGGCCGCGCCGCCGCCGCGCTGTCCAGATGACCCAGTGAGAAGGCAAGCTGTATCTGCGGGAATACGCCGAGGACGAGCGGCCGCCGTGCCGGGAGGAGTGGCGCCGGTCGGAGTGGACCGGCGGCGCGCGCGGCCGCCTGCCGCAAGTCGACAGGTCCCCGTCGCGACGCAGCCCCTACCTCGCCAGGGACGATGAGCCGTCGCCCGCTCCGGACGAGCGCGGGCGCTCGGCCTCCGCCGGCGCCCACCACCGCGCGCGCCCGCGCCCGCTCCGCTACCAGTCGCTGGAGCGGGACTACGACCGCTCCTACGCGCCGCCGCCCCCCCCGGAGGATGATTACTACCGGCGCGAACCACCCCCCCTCTTCCTTGGAGAGCTGCAATCTCAGAATTCCGATCTCCAACGGGAGCTGGGGAACCTCAAGAAGGAGCTCGAATTGACCAATCAGAAGCTCGGCTCCAGCATGCACAGCATAAAGACCTTCTGGAGTCCCGAGCTGAAGAAGGAGCGGGCGCTGCGGAAGGAGGAGAGCGCCAAGTACAGCCTTATCAACGACCAACTGAAACTGCTCAATCAAGAAAACCAGGTCAGTCCATTCAAATTTCTGTTATCCCGGTACCTCACGGGTACTAACTAACCTGCATCGTTACGAATACGTAGTTAAATCAGTTATGAAGTAAATTTTCTTAATCGCTTCCGTGAGATAATAGGAGACCACGTAGAAAACTCCAACCAAACTCCTAGCGAAGAAACACTTTAAGTATTGGCTCTAACGCCTTTCTTAGTACTTATTTCTGTATAGATACTAAAAAAGACCCTTACATTTACCGTCCTTCCGTACAGGATACTCTACTCATTTACGCGGGTATCGAAATTTCAGTGACCTGGTGGCCAAAACTAGAACTAACTTCGCGTCGCGTAAGTACAGTAAGGAGCAGAAGTAGCTACGCGTACGAAGAGGTCAAAAATTTACTACACACACACGTATCTATTACAAGGCAATAAGTTTGTATAGATCATTTTGTGCGCTTTCTACCGCTTCGTTACTTTTGCTACTGACTAAAACAGACCAGCCAAAACCGTACCGTTGTCATTAATAACAAGTAAGGAATACCTACTTTATTTTTATTTTTAATACAACGACGGTGGCAAACAACGGCCCGCCTGATGGTAAGCGGACACCGCAGCCTATAGAAGCATGCAACTCCAAAGGAGTAACACGGGGGTTGCCGACCCTTGATATGTTTGAGGGTTCGCGGTGTTGAGAGCTCTCAACACAACGCATCCTCGGGAGCTCTGGCGACCTTGCTCACCTCCAGGAACATAACACTATTACAGAGCAAGTAGTAGTTTTATTATGGCTGTGGTCTTCTGCAAGGCGGAGGTACCTACTTCCCCAGTGGGGCTGCTCCAAATTCGAGCGGAATGACATTTCGCTGTGCCCTACCTCACAAAATAATACTTGGCAGTGGCTGTCACGCTTTGTATGCAAGGAGTTAAATTGGCTTAGGTACTTGCATTTCGGTGGTAGGATACGGTGTTCATAGAAATCGGGTTCTACGGACACCTCGCCACGACTGCTTAGGCCACTGTCGTCACATCACGCGGTGACCTAATTTTATTGCAGCTGCGATTTCAGTTGGCTTTCTTTCATATCTCTGTCCATCTCTTTTTCAAAGGACCCATCAAAGTGAGGATATCCCTATGAAGCCGTGAACGTCAAATCTTGAATCACGAATAATCCGCTTAAACGGCGTCTACTCTAATATAAAGTCGTGTGATAAAAATATGTTAACTGGTCTATACCACAGGAAAACAACTTTTGTTTTAACTTCGTATGATCCAGAAACATAAATTCCATGTACATGGAAACAGATCTGATTCATATACTAGTACCTAACTAAGAGTGGCGGCGCGTGACCATTTTCGATGGGCATTCCGGAGCAAAAAACTTATGCAATAGTCTCAAATACATAAACAAAATTTAAGCATGCCGGTGGGAATCGGCTTGTATGGGCGTTCCGCCATTGCTACCTGAAACATTAACTGGATTCTTGATATCAGACTGCTCAGCACGGCTATCACAAGACGCGAGCTCTCTCAATTTTTCTAGCACTATCGGTCTCGCTCTTATTAGAACACTTAGAAAGAGAGGTATAGTGCGAGAAAAATCGAGAAAGCTCGCGCGCCATCTTGTGATAGCCGTGCAGGTGCGAGTAGCTACGCCACCATATAAAACGTTTCACACGAGATACTTTTATCCCTTTTTATTGCTACTCCACTCGGAAAAGAAGTTATAATGCGTAACGTGCTCTGAAAGATACCGAAATAAAACAAGTTTTTTACGCTAAAGGGAGAAAAACTTCGGCTTATATTTTTCGGCTATAGATTTGTAGAATAGAATAGATAGAAGTCACACATAATGTGCATCGGAACACTTTATTAGCTACAATCTTGTGTCTGGGGTTTGCCAGCAGCGGGAGTACCGCCAGCTCGAGCAATACAAAAGCCAATTTTGTATTAAGCAGTTACGCTGCTAACGAAATTATACATGTTTAAATAAAGGAAAAATTGAAAAATTTAATGCTCCGAGCCGGATTCGAACCGGCGACCACAGGCATTCATGGCCCGTCGCTACTAACCAACTGAGCTATCGGAACAATCCGGTTCGGCCACCAAATCCTTCAACGGAAAACTTTCGACCCCCCGTAACTTAGTTGCGAACATTACTTTGATAGTACCTAAGCAATTTCTATGAGACGTTATTTGTTCTTCATCACATGATCAATGTTTCCGTTATTATTCAAGACAGTATACTATATATCAGTATACTTGTACCACTTTCATCTATCCATAGCCACTGTTTCTTTGACAACCTAAGAGCTCAGCTCCGTTTGAGCGAGAACTTTAAAGCTTGTTTCTGTAAAGCAAGTTAAGTTTCACAGAGAAGAATAAAAATTCCCAAGTAGGAGAATAAAACTTCAGAAAGTCTGCACTACTCGCGGTGTGTGAATCGTGTAAAATGGGCGTGAGAGGATCGTACAAACTGAAGAATAAAAATGTCTAAAGCGCTATCTTGGTTGTGGAATTGCATAAGAGTCTTCCTAAAACTTTTGCAGCAGTTAAAACAAATAAAAAGGGTTTAGTTAAAGTAAAGTTGCTGATTGACTCCGTAAAAATATTAGAGGAGAATGTTTTCAGAGTATTTTTGTGAGTTTTGTTTATTAATATTGTAAGAATCATTTATTTTTCACACCTGTTATTGAGAAAAAGTCAAATTAGGCATCAAAGTTGCACTTTTCTTCCCTGATCCACCTATTCAGAAAGTAGGCATTGTTCTCCTCTATCGCCACGCTCAGGATTCAATATACCGCCCTGGACGGAAATGTTTAATTTTGCTCCCTGAAGACAAAATATCCTATTTACTGTTGTCAACTACCGTATCGTTTGCGCTGGAAATCTTTTTCAAATAATCAACGACAAACTCCCGATATCGTTGTATGAAGTCAGCTACTCAGAAGGACCATTGACGGTAATAGAAGCTTGATGGAAAAGTGTGACATCTAGCCTCACGGATACGCCCCAGTAAGCGTCTAATTTGCATGCGGGCTGCGCTTGACATCGATTCAGGGGACTCGGGGAATTCTTATTATAAGGGCCTTTATAATTTTCCGTAGCTTGCAAAACAAAATTCAGACTAAGCTTAACCACAATGTAGAAAACAGACGAAAACAACATTGAAGGCGTGGTCCATTGAGGGTAATAGGGCGCAAACAACACATTCACTGCCAAGAATCGCTACGCGCTACGCTCGTAGCCGATCCCGTGGTTATTCTGCAAGTAGCGGAAAGCACCTACGGCGTAGGCACCCGCTAGGCGGGTTCCTGGCAGTGAATGTGTTCACTGCCAACAATTTCGTAGTGTTACGCTCGTAGCTGATAACATGTGGAAAACCGTATGTAGAGGAAAGCGACTACAGGCAGAGCGCCCTAGCGGATTCCTGGTACTAAAAGTGTCAAAAAGAATTCTCCAAATAGATTTTTCGTATCCACTACTTAATCTAAATATTAAGAGCGATTAATGTTGTCGGAAAAAAAATACAATTAGGCAGTAACGTCTGTTAACCAATCCGGCTCGAGGCAATGCATTTTTAATTTTTTCCTTTAAATTGAAATTTATTAAGAACCATTTTCAAAAACTCGTTTGGAAATTAATAACTAATCTTGTTCTCTTAGTAGCGGTTATTTTCTAGCTTTAGCTTCATATATGCTTTCATAATCCTATAGGCTTTGAATGTTGGTACTAACACTACCCATTTCTCTATTTTCCTACCCTTTCCGAGACGAGGCTGTAGCACCCTTCAACCCCTTAACCCTTAGATGGATCTTTCTTCCCTCTTTCCTGTCTAACCGAAATGGAAGGAATATAAATTCTCGTCCATTTTTAGAGCTAAAACTATCTTACGACTTTATTTAACGACTGCATAGAACGGTAAACTTTTTTATAAGTTTTTAGTTTTCAAACATAGGTTCCTTATGTTTTTATTATTGTTCTTCAGAAACAGGTAGGTATTATATTCCGTAAGTTATATGTTATTCTGTTTATTTACATTATCAAATACATGTAATAATTACCTACCGATATTATAAAGTGGTGAATAGTTGTTGCTTTGTAAGTCTGCGTGTAGAGTGGTAATCTCCGGATCTAATCTTCCCATTTCTTTAGTTTTTTCACCAGTATTGTCTCTTTGGGATGGTTATAGGCAGTATCTAACCCAGGGTTCTTCATATTAAATCTAGTAATACATATACCTAGGTACAAAGCCATCCCCTTTCACACTTGATTATTTCTCAATAAACCAGATATTTATCACACAAATAGGCTGTTAGGCTGGTCATATATTTCTGCTGTTCTGCTTAAAAAAGCAAATTATCCATTCAACCGAACCCTAATCCAAAAATGTAGGTACGCACAGTAACTGCCCGCCTTAATTTTACAGAAGGTTCATTTGGCATTGGAATTGTCTATAAAATGAGAAACGTACGTGTTCGTACACAAAGGGTCGTAACCGATGAGGGTTGCCTGCAAAAATACGACCTTTTACGTGACCAAGGGTTTGAAGGGTCGAAGGGAGTTCTATCCAGATTTAATACCTACTAAAAGTTTGTCAACGCGCGTCTCGTGAGAACCGCAATTCCCAAATGAAACATCACTGTAACTTTCCAGACGTATAGCTACGAAATTAAGCTTTATTCATAGGGGACTGAGGTTGCTTTTGGCAACATGTCTAGTAGTCAAAACTTACTGTTATAATATCAGTTAGTTTCGTTCACGTTTCGTTGCAAGCAGCATGGGGAATCAAGATGACACTTGGAAAATATATCGCGATTGCACGTTGAATGTCTTAAATTCAAGACGAAATTGAGGAGGGTATATTCTGTAGGTTTGCCAGCCAGACAAAGGTTTGAATTATACGTCTTCCTAAGGCAACTGCCGCATTAGGCGGGATGGAATCTGTATGCAGTATATGTGTTACTTTACCGAGAGCTTTTTGGTGTCTCCCCGATTTCCTTACTTGTCGGTTTATATAGTATCATATTTGCGCAGAAATACTCGTATTTATTGAAAGGAAGGAGGAACGGAGGCGGATGAAATGTCGAGAGCGCCCTAGGCTAGCACTTCATCGGCGCCCCTTTATCAGCCATAGACCATAAATTCTAACTTAAAAATTATCACGCGTGCGCTGCTCGTCGCGCGTTCCTTTGGAACCCCGCGCCCCTGGGCACGTGCAAAGTTTACCCATATGGAGAATCCACCTCTGAGGAGAAAGCACCCATTGAATTTAAGCCCGCAGTAAATAATCTGTAGGTACTCTCGGGGACAGCAAGACACCGCACCGATTCCGCCCCACTAAATAAAGCGGTTGTTTAAGTGTCCCTGTCTGATAAGTAGATTGCATAAAAATACGCAAATAAGTCCATCTCATCATTGCTAAATAGACCTGCACGTTTTTAGCGGTATTCTGCTAAAAACGGGCAGAAGAATATTGCTCTCGTAACTTATCATGGGCCGATTCAATCACCGTGTCCCACTTTGCGGTTTTCTCTCTTCATTTCAGTACGAAGTGATCTTTACCTACATGATGTCAAGTTAATCATGGGGGCTTAGGCATTATAGCAATAACTCGTTTCGAATACACTAGGTAGGTTTCGTAATACTTACTTCGAACTTGTTCTAACAAATCTCCCTCTTAATTGAAGATTTCCATCTACACTGGCTACAAAACATTTTTGCTCGACTACAGAAGAGCAAAAACTTAAAGAATACTTAACAAATAAATGTTATTACACTGTTAATGATTATTTAACAGAAAAATCTAGAAATATGTTGGGAATGTTTTAATTACCATTAAGTGTTATATTGGGCGGGTCACATAGCACGTAGAACCGATGGCCGCTGGGGCGGAAAGGTTCTCGAGTGACGACCACGTACCCGAAGGCGCGGCGTGGGTAGGCCCTCCACAAGGTGGACTGATGACCTGGTAAAGGTTGCGGGAGTCCGCTGGATGCGGGTGGCACAGGACCGGTCACTTTGGCACTCTTTGGGGGAGGCCTATGTCTAGCAGTGGACGTCTTTCGGCTGATATAATGATGATGATGAAGTGTTATATTATTTTATAAATAGTAGTAGGCTTCAACCTGAAAAATTGGTACGAAACCTGTAATTATCACGTTATCCACGTTAATCACCTGACCCCGGTCACCCAGGGGAATTAGTGGCAATTATTTTATATTCAACTAGGAAAAAATTATAATGTTCGGTTATGGCGCTTCGCCGGATGCTACCGCGTCACGCTCGCTTCGCTCGCTCGGCTCGCGCGGGCTTAGGGTCGCAGTTTACCTAACAACCCAACCGTTTTTTTCGAAGCGAAGTATTTCGTATTTATTTTAATTAAGAGATATGTATTTAAGCATGTTCCATCAAAACTTGCTGTGCCCAACAGAGTTCCTAATGTTTTTGTAGTATGTAAGTCTTACACCTGTAATACATTATGGAAAGCAATACCGTATTGAGTATTGAGTATGATTTTAGCAGTCTGTGTATTAACGTGTGCACCGTAGCGTTTTTGTTAAGATACTGAACCGACTTTGATGAATGAGTTATCAACTACCAATCGATTCGAAATTATGTTCCGGGTTAGGTACGTAGATTACCTTTTGTATGAAAAAAGTTGTTTTCCGTAGTCAGGTTAAGTTATTCGTTTTTGAACTCTATTTCCTCCGCTTTCACATTAGCATGTAATATACACGGTATTGTACGTAAAGCCTACCCTTATTTATGCCTAGCCTGAACCCGCCTAATCCCATTTGCCATGCGTCACTCGCAGGACGTGTCTGCGGGATGCGTCATCTTGAGTCGCTTTTCAGAAATGTTCTTCAACATTGGACAAGCTTCTATTAAGCGTAGGTATGTATTTCTTTATGAAGTTCGCTACAAATCTTAGCGGATATTTTTGATGAACCAGAAAAAACTCGATTGCACTATTCGAAATCATAATTATTTTGTTATACTCCTTGGCCTCCTTGCATCGGTTTTCTCATCATCATTATCATCATCTTCCATCTCTTCTATCTGTAGCCGAGTGCCGAGCGTCGTGAACAGCGGCGCTACCACGAACTTCGAAAGTCGAATTATTCGGGTATTTCCATCTCTATCGCACTCCCTAACTCGAGTAACAGGGATGCATGTATTACGAACTTCGACTTTCGAAGTTCGTGGTAGCGCCGCTGTTGTATCTTAGGGCTGCACGAATTTGGTCTGGCCAGCGGTATCGCTCTTCTGCCTCGTAGTCACCTCGTCTTTATTTTTTACGAGGTTCTTGATATTATAATTACAATAATCTCAAGATATATATGCATATAGATAGCTTTCTAAGTATCATGGTCGGTAAAAAGTATTTTTTCTGAAATTGTTCTTAAAAGAAATAGAGCGATTTGAAGTTTTCCATGCATTCGCTCTCATTTCTAGCATTCATCTCCACATTTCCCAGCATACGCTTTTAGAAGGCGTACTTTAGTTATTATCCTGTAAAACGTCCGAGAAATATTTTCCAGATATAGCTGTTTGCATAATGTATTCAAATGAGGGATTATTACCGAGATTTAAGAAGTTTCTTCAAAATAAGTTACACATTTTCCTTGCCCAATTTATGTCCAGTCAGTTGGTGTAACAAATTAGAATTAGAACAGTTATGGTGCGAATCAT
Source organism: Epinotia ramella (assembly GCA_947578815.1). NCBI lineage: Eukaryota > Metazoa > Arthropoda > Insecta > Lepidoptera > Tortricidae > Epinotia > Epinotia ramella. Next base: position 36,271,951 of record OX388202.1, read on the forward strand.
CTTTCTAGAACTGATCTTATCTTAAGAACCATCGAAGCTTTTGTTTAGCCACGTGCCACAAACGCGATGAAATGAGAAAGAAAGAAAGAAGAAAGAAATATATTTATTTGGTGGGATATCATGTTACATATTGTCTTACAATTGGAATTCACCAAAATGGATGCCACTCAGCATAGGCCACCAGCAATACATGCTAAAAGCGCTGGTTTTTAGGGCACCCAGAGATAGATACAGGTAAGGATCTTAATATATAACTTATAATTATAACTTAAACGTAACAGAACTTAATAAATTAGAAGGAGAGTTCAATGGTCAGGTAAGTATGATGAAATGCAGGTGTAGGCATGATGTCATTTACAAATATTGAAATGATTGATACAAATATTGGATTGTCCGCTTATGCATCAGATATTTGTAGGTTAATAGATACATTTTTAAATGATGCAATGGATGTAATGGATGTAAAGTGGATGTAAATGAGGTAAAGTAGCCAGGTTCAAAATAAAACGAGTAACGTTATTAATTAAAGGTATATTGGTATTAACGAATTTTTATTTGTATTTGCATCATACTTAGTACAGCGTAAACAATTAGCGGCTGTGTCTTCTCTTTATGCCTAGTACAAAATATGTTCTAGAAATATGATTCGCACAATACACACGGCAACTTATCACCGATACAACCGCGGGTTTGTATCGCTGTTCCTTCAAAACTGTAACGTGAAACTAGCCATAGATCATCTGTCATACATAGTGCATCGATACTGTATCGCTTTTGTATCGCTCCAAAAAGTCGCCCTGTGTACGTTCTAACGTTAGAGTAGGTAGAGAAATAAGTTATAAATGTTATTCTAAATATATTTGTCAGTTAGTGGCGTAGGCATACTATTCAGTAGGTAGATAAGTGTACATATTTAACAGACTTCAAAAAAGGACGTTCTCAATTCAGTAATATTTTCGAAGTGAAAACTTCTTTAGCGGAGCTGAGCACTTTTTGAGATGGGGAAAAATTGTTAAATACGCGACAGAGGTCCCTTTTTGCTGCTAGCCGATTCAACTTCATTCAAAACTGAACGCTATTCGTAAGAGTATAAAGCCGTTAAACACTTTACCTTACCAACGGCAAAAACAAATTGATATTTTGGTCGCCACCGCCGTCTGCTGTGCAAATTCGAATAGTTCGAATTTAGACGTTATTCCTAAAGAGATAAAGCTTTGAAAAATATTCCGTCGCACCCAACGCGCCCGCGGCCCGTCCGCCTAAATAATTGATAATTGTTTATACATTTTCGTCAAATTCATTTTTAGGGTGACACCGTAAGATGTCACGTGACCTGATCGAAAAACTGTTACAATGTTATTGCGCTTTCACTTCTGCCGGCACTCCCGGAGTGCAACCCGGTCTTTTTTTTAACTTGTTAAATATTAGGCATTCAACATAAATAAAGCACATACTCATTCAATCTTTCTTAAACGTGGTATATACGCATCAACGCATTAAAACCAAGTCAAACGAAAATCACTATTTTCCTATGTAGTTCCTTATTGAAACCAGTCCCCTTCCCAACCAAGTTTTGTAAAAGGAGTCAATAATTGTTCAAACTGGGTCAAAGGGAGTGTGTGGCAAGTAACCGTTCCCCGCGCAGAACTAAAACGGTACAAGGAAAAAGGAACTAAGTGACACTTCCACCTTCCTAAATCACAGCGTTTGATACACATGGTAACACTGGAGTAACGAAACAAATGAGTAATTTATCGATCGACGCGTGCATGCGTCACTGAACTGAAGAAAACTTCCAGAGGTTAAAAATTTCGTAGTTCACGTATAATAGTGTACACTATATAGGTAGGTAGGAATACTGTTATGCAAGTTTGATCGATTGGAATATAGATTTTGTTCATTACTAACTTTTATTCTTACCTTTTACCGTTTGGGGACATTTTTCGGAATGAAATACGTACATAATTCAACGGTACAGTACAGGTGCTTTGCGCTACGTATAGCGTTTAAACTGCTACAGACTAAAACGAAGCGATAGAACTAAAACTACTGTCCTCCATCGAACATTTTTTCTTTACTAATATATTATTAATAGGTAAAGTTTGTGAGCTGGAAGGTGTTTGGAACTACTCATTCGACTATTATTTGACCAATATATATAATGAAGCCTTGGAAAGGACATAGGCATTATTAAATCAATCAATCAATTTTTATTGCGAGAACATAGTTACATAAGATGGCATAATAAATACAGTGTTGCTTATGTTCTACCAGAAAAGGCCCGCAAATTAACAATTTCGTAATATTCAATTAGTTCAAAGCTTTTTTATGTCAGACTATTAAAAACTAGCTAAACTCCGGTGCACCGCCTGCGTTCTTTATAATAAGCAGCCGCGCGGGCAACTAATAAATCAATACAATAGTTCATTCATCCCTTTTAAATACCACTGGCTCAACAATAGCTATATCTCCGCCAAACACCATTGGCACGGGGTCTGAAGTGGTGTGTCACAGAAGGAAGTATAAGCATTTCTACTTGGCACGTTAGTCCTCATGAATATTTATTATATGCACGCATGAAGATAGTATAGCCATGGAAGTAGGGCAGATGACGTCATAAAAAATAAAGGTTATCTAGACCGTCTTACCCATTGAGTTATATTATAGTATGGAGCACACATCCTCTAACGGAAGTGTGCGCATGGTAAACTACTCCCATGGGCACTGAATAATACTGAATTTCAAGAGAGAGAGATGGAAGGTGACTAGTTTTTTTGAATGTTCTACGTAGGAATAGTACCAAGTCAATGGTCTTACCACGACATACCGGTAGAGATCTTTGTCGTGAATCCAATGTGAGATAAACATTTCCATGTGATGTACCTAAGTTAAAAAAACAATTGATACGTGCACCACGTTTTAAAAATATATAGAGAACGAGACTATGTGTAGAGAGTATAAGTATACTCATACTCATACTCATTTATTTATAATGCACAAATACATTAAACGTCAAAAAGTTAATATTAGATTAAATTTAATTAATTCTAATTTATTTATGTTGACAAAGCCAGTCAAAGAGTTAAATTATTTCAAAAATGCATATACATGTCAAATGAAAATAAAATTTGTAATAAAGTCATATTTAGAATTCCATAATGAGGAAGAATATATTAAAATGTTAGAATGTTAGTAGTCACACAGTTCAGAAATGTCATAAAAGGCGTTATTAACCAGCCATTTTTTCAGTTCGCTGTAGAACGAACTGGCATTTTTAAGGTTTTTAATGCGGTCAGGAATGGCATTATATATTTTAGGACCAATAACATAGGTCGTTTTGGTAGATTTGGTTAATTTGCATATATATATCTAAATAAGTAAAGTTTTATTTATATTTGCTTGTATTAATCTCCATAAGTTTCCACTCAAAAACTTATACACGTCGAACCTTATCAGTTTCTGAACAGTTTTCGTTGGCAAAACAGTTTTTCCAATAAAGCACTTCTTAAACTATGGACGGTAATTCCAGTAATTTACTTCTGGGAAGTATTTGTATGACGTCGTTTGGTTTAAATTCCAAGTATTGGTACCCAACCCAAGACTTTGCTCTGATGAACTCCTAGAAATCTCTTTAGTATTCAGCGGAAGCGAATATTATAAAACTGACGGATTATTATTTGTAGACTATAGTAGATGATGGTTAGTTAAACTAATATTTTCTTATCTCTTTGGTTTTCTTCTGTACTTACGGCCTCATTCATAATCGTACTACAAGCCTGTCTTAACTAAAATGACGTTAAAATTAGTACCTATGTCTTTATCTGTCACTTTGGCATTTTTGTTCGTAAGAAAGGGCAAAGCACATTTTATTTAGCAGAGGCATTTTAAGTTTTATGAATAAGGGGGTGTGTTGATAATTTGGTTTTGTCGTCTCTTGCAAATGGGGTCTTGTTTTGTAGTTCGTGTCTGTCTTGTATTAAGGCTTTGGGTTTCGACCGAAATTATTCTGCAGTACTGTTTATTTGTTGACCTAGAAATAGATATCTATGTTGTCTAATCAAAATATTTTCGAGGTTATCGACTTATTGTTCTGAAGAATCGTTGTTTTTCGTACCTACTGAGATGTATTAATAGTTTCTATGCGTTTTCTCTTCGTCTTTAGACAGTAAACGTATGATGTGATAAGAACAACATTTTCATCTTTTGATTAGTACAACCCGATACGGTTTAAACTCAGACCAAGAAAAAAGATACTTGGAGCATTAACAAACCTAGTGAAGCCAGTTTTCAACGAAGCCAATAAGCACACGCTCACACACATAAGCAAGCACGTAAGCAAGTGCTGTCAAGATCTGCACCTATTTCGAATTTATTTATGTGTGCGGGAACTGCGGGAGCGTGTGCTAAACTTTTTTGGCTTGGTTCAAAACCGGATTCACTAGGTTGTTCGTCATGCTCTGTCTATCTTTTTTTCTTGGTCTGAGGGTTGAAAGTGTAAGTGGCCCAACAGTCCGTGGTCAGAATTGAAATGTAGGGTCAGTGTAACAACATCAATCAATCACTTTCTACGAACTACGCGAGTTCATTCATGTATTGTCAGTGTAAGAACTAGCAATTGTGACTTCTCAAAAAGAAATACCCCCACCTTACCCCCCTCCCCCACTAATTGCACGGGAGTTGGCACGGGCCCCGCCGGAACCATTACGGGCCGGGGCTGAATTGTCCTCAATTAAAAGCCAAGATGTTTGGATAGGGTTTTATTTAAACTACTCCAGTCGCATAGTGGCAGGGTTTTACTGGACTTCACTAGTTTGTGCAAACTTGCAGTTGTTTTTAATTATAAATAGTAAGTAGGTACATGTTATCTTACATTGTTTTTGAAGTATTCTACAAGATAAACTAATTGTATGATCCAAGTAAGCTGGAACTGATCCCCGTACTAGTGTGAACTGTATCACGGTCGATCAGGATCAGGATTCACTGTCCTTAACTAATAGTACTAAAACATATCTAGTTAAACGGTAACAAATTGTTTAATGTAGGCATAACAAAATTATGGTGCACAATAGCCTATAGCATACGCCTCATTAGCGAGCGCTGTGCCGGCGAAAGGTAGGTATACATTTTTTTTTATTGATTCTTGTAGTTAGCTTGAAGTGAAAATCGGGGACGCCGACATCGAAAGTGTTAGAGGCGAGTTGATTTGACACCTTGCTAGCTGCCACTTAGCACATTTTTGGTGAATAGGTACTTACCCTAACAAGTCTTTTACTATCAACACCAGGAATCCTCAAATAAATAAAGGGTTGGCAACGCGCGTGTGATTCTTCTGGAATCGCAAGTGTCTATAGGCTACGGTGTCTTCTTGCCATCAGGCAGTATGCTTGTTTGCCACCGTCGTAGTTTAAAAAAGAGCCTATTAAGAATATCCGGACTCCTGAGTAAAACCATGACACAAACAACCGAGTGCTACACAATTCAAGCCACAGCTACCGTACCTACATTACTACAGCCTCAAGAACACCTATGCCTAGTTAAAGCAATGAGGAGTAGTTGCAGTATCCAAGAGGCAACCAGATGGCTCGCGGTATTTGAACTCCCGAAGTGTTGTAGAACCGCCCTGTGCAACCCGAACTGAGCCAACATGGCCTGGGGCGGAAAAAAGGAAATGGGGTGAAAAAAATAATTGTCGCGAGGCAGGAGATTGAAACAGCGGTTGGCTGAAATTACTTATGTACGCTGTTTATATAATGAAATGTTGTTTCAATCGGCTGCCTCGCGACAAATTACGCGTCATTGCTCTGAATAATTTAATAGTTTGTTCGAAAGAGCGAAGCTTATAAGTGTGCTATGAACCCTTTTGTTTTGTTGCGACACACACAGCAATTGTAGGATTATTTATACGTTTTTGTCGAATTATGGATGAAAGTTAGGTTACTTCCTTTTACATAAATAAAAACGTAATGAGACGTGCTGGCCGCGAGGGCCCTTGCCATAGTCAGACAAGCGACAAATAAGCATTTACAAAAAAAACATAGACGTGACCCTCGACGCGACAAACCTCCCAAATAATATCGTCGAGGAATATAATATTCCTAGCTCTATAAATACCGCGGCCTCACTGCTTTATTTCACCTGTCAAAACAATCACACCACTCCACCGGGACTGCCACAGAGTAATCACCTTATTGGTGGCGTTAGGTTGGCAGCCGTGGCTGTCAGATTTGGCGCCAGGCCAGGCGTGACAGACCTGTTGCTCGCAATGCACTTCCATATACTTATATAAATGCATGCATTGATTAGAGGCCTTGCCACTTCGGTGTCAAAGGCTGGTAAGTTGACCTCGAGATCTGAATTTAAAGAAATCATTTCATGTCGCTGTTTTCGCGTGGCTAAACGACATTAATAAGTGAAAAGTTGCATGATTCTAAATAATTTGAAGAAATGTATGGTCGCTATTTCTCAAGCATCAATATGGGAATATAACTAAACTAGCGCGTAATCTAATGTACGAGAGGGCAACGAGCTCTTAGAGATTTATTTTGAATTACATAATTTGTCGCTGGGACTAAGAAAGAAGGACGGAACAAAGATAATTTCAGTTCATGTAGTTCAGCTGTCTGACTATAAAAACGTGTTTAAATTAAAAAAAAAATTAAGACATTTCATTAGTGAAATCTAATTAGTTCCACTACCTCACGAAAATTAGCTTTGCAATAATGGGTAACTTTTGTGACGTAGTGGAACGAATTGAATTTCTCCAATGAATGTGGATTAATTTTAGAAAACGCTCTTTAACAAACTGCTTAAACAGTATATTCGCAAGTGCTCAGCCGTTTTCTTTGAGGCGAAACTATCTGATTAAATAACCAATCGCCAGGGCACTCAAGAACAATCGAATCGAACTGAGAACTGAGAACGAGCAAACAAGATCGTTCAACTCGTTCTACTTTTATTCCCATCAATATTAATGAAATGATTCTCAAGTACCACTTCAAGATCTTGTTAATGTTGTATGTGCTCGTAAAGGGTATTTCGGCGATGATAAACCAGGCAATCGACTACTTGTTATTGATAGGTACTCTGTCTTATTACCCGGGAGACAAAATGACACAGGAAATTGTTCCAGCATGAATTTCTAACATGCTTCGAAGAGGTATAAAATTTCAAGATTTGGTGGATAAAAGCCATAAAATCACCGTTGCAAAAAAAAGTGTACCAGACCTAGCCATGGCAACATTGGCTAAGTAACAGGAAAAAGTTGATACCCCCAAGTACGTAGCTTCTAATGTCGTAATGTCCCTCGTCAATAGTTACAGTGTCTTCTGAATGGTTGGAATCACCACTGCATGTAAAGCGTCATTTCCGCCCGTAATATTTCTTGTAATCTCTTTACCTATTCTCCAACTGCATCTTTTACCAGTATATAGAATGGACCTTAGTTATGCTTAGTTCTCTGTCAGTACACATACCTATATTTTATTCAATGCTTGATGTTTTACTATCACGATGACCATAATGTGTTAAAGTGGAATACTCCACTATACTTTGTTATAATTAAAAGACAGATCAAATAATGTATACAGGTACATTAGATATATATTAGCCATAGATAGGCGATAGCTATTAAGAAGCTGGTAGCCCGTAGTATAGCGATGATACATTCCTTCGTTTTAAAAATAGCGCCGAATAAGTGGACGCATAATTAGGGCGACCAGCGACAAGACGGTCGGCAAATGGCTCATGACGTAATGTTTACAATTCGGACCGACGCCACGGACATATGGACGGTTTGGCAAGGCTAATTTTGAATATCACACTATGGTAGTACTTACATTGGAGTGCCCCCGTGGAACAGGATCGACTTTAGGAAACGCTACACGAGCGAAATCGGCAGGACTGCCAAGCAAGTTCACAGAAAACCAATCACGCGGCAGGCCGATTTCGCTCGTGTCGTGTCTCCTTTTGATCGAGAAAGCGTTTGAGCAGATTACGGTCGAATCGGTGTTAATGATTGTTGATACTAGAGCTTATGCAGTCAATAATGAACTTGATGATCTGTTAATAATTTAGACAAAATAAAATTGCCTGCTAACTGCTGCTGGTTGTGGGTGTCCACTGGACGCGGATGGCGCAGAACCGGTCATTGTAGCACTCGTTTAGGGGAGGCCTATCTTCGGCAGTGGACGTCTTTAGGTTGATATGATTATGACGATGAAAAATTGACAGCAAACCCGTTATAAAATAATGAATAATAAATAAATATTAGGGGAAAATCTTACACAAATCGACCTAGTCCCATAGTAAGCTCATTAAGGCGTTATGTAGCAATACATTGGAAATACAGCTGATGAACGTGGCACCTCTATTTCTATACAAAGAAAATATTACTTAATATAACACTAGCTACAATTGATATGACTTTATCCTATCATTTTATGTAAACTTCCTGCTCTTTTGTTCCAATGATCCCGTCAAATCATTACAGTAACTCAACGCGTGTCCGTCTATCCGCTTGTCTACCTGACCGAAGTTTGCAATACAAGTAAATTGTATTGGCATCCAGGATAGGCAACTGTTGCCGCCGAATAAGTGTTGCCTGGCAACATTGCGGAAAAAGTGACTTAGGAAAAGGTCGGGTTCCCCCGGGCGCCTTTCTCAAAAAAATGTACATGTAATTCAATAAAAAGGGGCCCATAGTGAAATTGAAACCGGTGACAGTGGTCGAGAAAAACAAGATTAAATGCGAACGTAACAGCTTCTGGGAAGCAAGATTAGTGTATGCCCTCTAATATGTTTAATGAATATAAATAAATAAATAATATTTGCGGACAATCTTACACAAATTGACCTAGTCCCAAACTAAGCAAAGCTTGTACTATGGGTACTAGACGACGATAAACATACTTATATAAATAAATAAAAACTTAAATACATAGAAAACATCCATGACTCAGGAACAAATATTCGTGCTCATCACACAAATAAATGCCATTACCGGGATTCTAACCCAGGACCTCTTGCTTCGTAGGCAGGGTCACTACCAACTAGGCTAAAGCGGTCGTCAAAAGTCGTCGGTCGTCGTTTGTGCTGTACACCTTGCCTTGGCTGTGTGTTGTTGTGTTTGTGTGTGAATAATGTCGTTTCTAAAAATAAATCCGACTATTCACCGTGTCATAGCAGATTATCTACACTAATCCAGACTAATATCGTAAAGTGAAAAGTCTGTGAGATTTTAGCTTTGTAGGTTTAATGTTTTGGATAATTCCCGGAACCGCTTGATTAAGATCGATTGATTTCAAAAATTCTTTCATCTGCGTGTAGAATGGACTTTCTGGATGTTTATAGGCTATATTTTATCCCGCGGGTTAGGGCACGTTTTTTTTTGTTATATTTTTTAATCAATGGCCGCCAGAGGGGCGCCGATGAGGTGCTTGCCTAAGGCGCTCTCGATATTTAAACCACCTCTGAATACGCGGGCGAAGCCGCGCGGGCATCTAGTTTGATATCAAATTACTGTTTAGAAAATTACTGTCTGTACGTTGCGATAAAATAACTTTTTTAAACAGTATGGTTACTTACAGAAAATGATCTACGTCGTACCAGTGTCACGCACCTAGGAACAAAAAGAAGAATGACATCCATTTGCTCAAATTCAGCATCAAATCTGACAAGTTTCAGACCAAGTGACAAGATTTCTATCTGTGCTCCTACCATGGCGGACACATGCTATCTCTTACTTCCGTTCTTTCTCTTTCTGTCATTCTGTCATTGTGGCATTTGGATGGTTACCATGGATATTGTAACTTCAGGAGAAAACATGTGTGACAAACAACCAATGCTTTTACGAATACATTTAAAACACGTACTCAGTTATTTTCAAATGTATAAACATAATATGTATGTATAAGATTCCCGTCATCAACCAGTTTAAAGCCAGCATAGATACCAAGAACTTTAGGTATAGTATTAAGCCCTAATACTCAAAGATCTACCTACATACAAGTTTGTTTAACCTATACTGTAAGTAGATACCCATAACGAAAATAACGAAATATCGAGCGTAAACATTGATTTACTTTTGAAAATCAACGGCACTTGGATAATACAAGCGGGAGCTGTCTTATAACAAAAAGAATTATGGAAATACATTGGGACTGCTTGCGAACGAAAAAGAGGCAGTATGGACAAATTGGTGAAATTTTGTAAACAAATATAACCTACCTACTTCTAAATAATTTTTATAATTTCTAAATGGGTGTGAAATAAAGTGACTTAAGACATTTATTATCCTTTTATTATTTTGTTAGTGTCGATATAGTACAATAAGTTGCTCTTCATGCAGTGAACCTGAACATCATAATTTATCGATATCGATAGCGTTGCGTACTAATATTATCGACATCGATAATGTTAAGTACTACATCCTTAATCCCTTTCGTGCCATTATGTTGATACGACTTACTTCCGTATTGAAATTTTTAATGTGGTATGGGAAAATAGCTAAACATCAATTGAGTTATCATGTCAAAATCAAATGACAATGTCACTGTCATCCAAAACTTAGTTCGAAGTCCCGTCTCTTAGAAAGTAGTGGTTATATTCTCTTTGCGTCGTAGTAATAAATTACATATAACAAACGAAAGCAATAAGAAATTGCATCTCGTTCACATCGTATGAGATAAACTAACCGTACATGTTATTTCATTCAAAGCTTGTTTCACATTGGAAACAAAATGTAAAACTTCTAGTATAATTTGACAATTTGGCGCCCGACTGAATTTAGAACAAAATGCATACGGAAAATAAATCTCTAAACGGGGCCGAATCCCAATTTTACCCACACGTTCGAGATATTCCTAGTGATCTAATATTAGCGAGAGAGGAATATTAAATAAATAAATAAATAAATAAATAAATATTAGGGGACAATCTTACACAAATCGACCTAGTCCCATAGTAAGCTCATTAAGGCTTGTGTTATGGGTACTAGACGACGATATATATAATAGATATAAATACTTAAATACATAGAAAACTTCCATGACTCAGAAACAAATATTCATGCTCATCACACAAATATTTGCCCTTACCGGGATTCGAACCCAGGACCTTCAGCTTCGTAGGCAGCGTCACTACCCACTAGGCTAACCGGTCGTCAATATTAGGAGATAAGATATTATAAAGTGCTTCCATGGTTACATTTGAGAGATCGAGATCTGTTCTGCTGAATCATTTATGAATAGAGGAATACTTTTACCAAAAGTACGAGATATTCGTGCGTGGTTTAATGACATGGCATTAAACCACGCAAAAACTACTTTGTGCATGATTTCAGAACTACGCTTAATACCTATAGGTTAGGTTAAGGCCATTACACTATACACACATTCCAATTTGTCACAACAACGGACAGAGACGCAACTATAGTTGGAAACATACAGCTACCATTCAATTAATTGCAAGTTGCATTGTGAAGGATAGTTTTGCTAGAAGTTACTGAGAGGGTGTGGTCGAGCTTCATTTATTTTTTTCTCTAAAGTGGTTTCCTTTTAGAAAACGCCGGGAGAAGATTAGGAATGAAACTTCAATTACCCACTAATATTGTAATATTCATGGTATAAACTGTAGATATATCAATATCGGTGATCTAATATTGCACAAAGGATTACGTTGATATAACTGAAATTGGTCAATTTAATCGACTTTGTTATGTGCAAATATATGCAATGCTATTACTACGACGTTACGTGCCAATTTACTAGTTAAATCTATCGAAATATAATCAGAATCTAGAAAATGAGATCTGTACTAATATGCCAATATATAATAGTTAGAGTAAAATCCATTCTGATCTCAAAGGAATCTGGAAATGAGATTTGCCGGACGTGGCAGTTTCGTGTAATGTATTTAATATGTATGAGTTGTATGACATAGTTTGGGGAGCTTCGGAGTTGGCGCATAACGACTGACTAACATAATTTATTACGAGATGATTGTGCATTGGAGCGTGGCATTTTTTTTGAATAATGTCCGGAACAGAATGACTGAAAGATAAAAAAGAGTGACGGTTTTGAATCGTCAAAGCCTTTAGAAAACAACATAATATGTACAGTCAGCACCGTATATCCTAACTAGCCAAATGTTTTGAAACTCTTCTTTATCACTGTAGGAATAAATAAATGTTACGATATATCTCAACTTTAAGTCAAACTCGAAACATTTATTCGTCACAAATAATGAAAAGTTGCACGCAGATGATAAAAATTAAGATGGATTTTAGCTGTTACCTTAATATATGATTTATTTATTTATTTAGTTTAAGAAACAAACAGTCGTTTATAAAAAAGATTTCATAACATAGTTCCTTAAATTTAGACCTTGAGTTTCATTAATGTATTTTAATGTATATGATGCCGATTGCTGACTACTATGACGTTACAATTTTGAATGATAATAATCACCGCGTTTGAGTTATGCTCATTTAAGCATCATTAAAAGTGTTGCGGGTCTTCAGAAATATTGATTCCCTAGACAATTTATTTTATCTAGAGGAAACTTATGTGAACAAACAATGGTAGGATTCTGTGGAAGTGGTTAGAATAGAAAGGAAACTGCGCGAACAAGATAACTAGATGGACATCCCCAGAGATTACTACTGCAGTGCCGTACGTACTAACAGGGCATGTCTGACGCAATGCAACATTCATGATAAACTCCAAGGATTACAGGCGGGTTTAGGGTAGGTTAGGTATCTTTGGTAGGGATAATAAAATAGAATTTGTACAAAATTTGAGAATCATCAACCTGTGAAGGTACGTCCCACTGCTGGGCACAGGCCTCCTCTCATGGATGAGAACTTGGTGCTTACGTTAACTTCATTTAAATAAGCTGTAGATGCAACGTATAAAAATAATTAGATCAGGAGGCACAATTAGTTAGGTTCCGCATCAATTCCTTTATTTTCATAACTCTGTTTTATATACATTATGATAATTATGACAATTGAACGTTCGAATGTAGCGAACTTTTTGGTTTTTATTTATCGCTCGAGCTCCATTCCACGCGCCGTCAAAGTTAGAACGAGTGTGCAAAATAAAACCGATTTGAATTCAATGAGTAGTGGAACACATTGCCGGACGGAGTGTAAAATAAAACCGCTACAATTAAAATTTCCCGGCTTCGTCTCGAGTGAAGTGCCACGCTGACTGTCACTTGTGTGCTTAATTGAACGGCCGCGATTCAAAACTGCAACGACTGTACCAACCCGCACTTTATTTTACCCGCTTTTTTGAGGAAAAAAATACTTTGTTTTGATGATTGGAATAAAATTGATATATTTTTAAACTTGACTGTATTGTATACACTTTGTAACAGTCATCATCATCATCCTCCTAGTGTTTTTCCCGGTAATGCCTTAAACAAGCCCGGGATCCGCTTTGGTACCTAATCCCAAGATTTGGTGTACGTAGGCACTAGTTTTTTTTTTTTTTTTTAAAGCTACCTACTGTTAAATACCAAATGATATTTCGTACAAGTTTTTTGAAAGGGTTCTCTGGAATCACTTATCTATCTGATTTCAAAAATGATACACCAGTGTGTAAGGACTTTCTGAACGGATATAGGCTATATTTCATACCGCCGGTATACCTGCTTTCTTTGTATTGTAATACGCGGGTGAAGATTTTATATTGTAATAAGCGAAGATATTATAAAGAGGAAAGTCTGTGAGATTGGAGTTTTGTAAGTTTGTAAAGTATGTAATCACCGGAAACGCTTACCCGATTTTAAAAAATCCTTTACCGTGTATAATGGACTCTCTACAGGCTATATGCTATAAATATTATACCCCGCGGGTATTGCCTGCCTTCGTTGCAATACGCGGCGGGTATTGCCTGCCTTCGTTGCAATACGCGGCGGGTATTGCCTGCCTTCGTTGCAATACGCGGCGGCTAGTGTCTAATAAAATTAAAACAACTGAAAAATCACGAACGTGCGAAGTATACCTACCCAATAGTCAACCAGCAACGGATGCGGCCACCTGTCGTGATGAAACATAAACGCATATGTGTGCTACATATATATGTAATCACGGTAGAACTACAAAGAGTGATGACAGATATAGAGGCATGGAAACGTGGAAGATGGTATTTTATCTGCGGAGCTATATTTATAATACGTTTGAGTTTTAATGTGATTTTTATGTATTAGGATTTAAGATCGGTATTTTTTCAAATCTTTTTTATTTATTTATTTAACCGTACAAAATGTATACAGTTTGACAGTAAGGATCCAAATAACTATACAATTTAAAATTCTTTGCATGTAAAAACCGAAAAAATTATAACATCTAAACATTCATCGTCTCGCAGTATCGCAGACAAATATGATATATGACATACATTCGCCCATCAACTCTAGCAAATATATCGCACGCCTGTGATAGCAGCGAGTTCTGCAGTTTTAGAACCAGGTCGTATAGGCCGTAGGGCACAACCCACGGCCTACGACCTGGCACTGGTCTGGCACCGGTTATCACAATAACCGCGGAGGTATTTTGTCTCTTAAAAGCACAGTCACTGTCGTATTCAGAACGCATTGAATGAATTGGTAATAAAAACAAATCCTTTCGCATATTGCATCTCATCGAGCATCGATACGAGAGCGCGAACTCGCGAATAGCGAGCAATATCGAGTGAAATCGAAACTCGTAAAATCGCCTGGGCGCGTAAAATTGCCGTATCGGCCTATATCGCCCCGCGGTTAGGATACACTACGTAAAGTTATGATTTCTACGATTGGAATTTGAATATATGGCGCCTTTAAAAAAGGTTGAGGTTCAATCATAAAAAAAAAGATTTATTTGTTATACAGATAGCAGCTCTAGATTTAAAACTAGCAAAATAAGAATATTACATACGACTAACAATAACGTGGTCAGATTATATCAATATCTATCTTCTTAAGCAGTCAGAGTGCAAACTAAATCAGCTCTGCTCCGCCTTGTGCCATAGAGTGATCATAAATAATTTACCTACGAAAAACACAGTTCTAACTGTAAGGCAAAGAGTATAATAAGTATATTTATGTAAAGAGTGGCAACACCAAGAAATTACTGGTCCCACAGCCGCCTAGCAGCGAGTGGATTGAACTACTCTGACGCACGCATGCGTGCAGCGTGCACGCTTCACATACACACTAACGCACACATACATATACACGCACCACGCACACACGTATACCTACAAAAGTTGTATTCTCTGTTTTGACTTTGAAGCCTACAATGCGACTATCAAAGTTAGGAAGAAAACGTTTCTAAAACATGATATAAATCACATTTTAGTTACCTAAGTACGCTTCCCTTCATACTTTGCCAGTCACATTGTAGGTTTCAAAATAATCACACAACTATGAAATGGATCTGAAAAGTGAAACATGCAACATTCATAAAAGTATTTATTCAACTTAACAAATAACTAATTATGTAACAAGAACTCAACAAAGCACAACTTTTTTAACAAAAAACACGAGACAAGGACGAGATTTAGCTTCAAAACTTTAGATTCAATCTCCTGGACCAGATTTAACAAATCCACGTACAGCCGATCTACACTGCATATTACTCAACCTCAAACTATTTACTGCACACATAATACCTAGATATTATTTTTATAAATAGATACTGTGGCTAAAACTTTTCTTGATTTTATTTAAATATGATTTAAATGTGTTTTTATTCAATGTTTTTATAGACAATACATTGACATTTATTTACTGACTGACACGTAGGTATGTATACTTCATCTAAAACCACAAAGGCCGAACAACAAACACAATTCCATATTAATGAGATATTTGTTCATGTTCAGTTAAATAAAATGGATACTTAATAAATTCTATCTCAAAACATAAAAATATATTTTATTTCATTTCAAAATCTTAAAATGTATTGTCGTGGGTCTATTGTACTGACATCTATTTCCATTTTCTGTCAACAACATTAAATACAGCGATCCGCTTCGCCAGAGATGTCACTACTTTCCATACAATCAATCGGCGTGTCGCCTCTTTTCTAAGTTTCCAGCCCCTGCTGTAAGGCGACGTTTAAGCATAGACCTAATGCCGCTTTCAGGTGACTATGGCTGGCCGCAGAGGAGGCGGGAAACGCCATAGTCGCTTGACAGCTCGCGCAACATTACGCCTACTGTGTGTAAACGTGGTCGTAAGGAGACGCTACACCTACGTAATTGTCGGACGACAGATAATCTAGTATGGAGGGACCTTAATTTGGCCGGCCGCCGTGCTTCCGACACGTGCCTATCCACACGGGCCGAATCACGCGTCGCCCGGCATGCAGTCTTGCCGATATCGGCCCGTGTAGCGTCTCATTTAAAGATAAAGCAGTGTTTTCGTAAGCAATTAACGCACAATACGCTTAGGTTAGGTTAGAAGTCATTTGGAATAGGTATTGAGCGAAATGTTTTTCTGCACGTCGAATAGAACTAAACCTTGTTACTTACGCAACAATTTAAATTAGCAGTAAAATTCATTGTACGCGTTAACGGTGTCGTTAAACTTTGATTGCGCGTAAAATAATAAAACTTTTACGATATATGAGTGAATCACATTATTCACGGCGAGCTTGCCACGTGGGCAAACATTTGAATTTGAAATCAACAACGATACGCGTAGGTAAATGTATATATCGTAGTAACTGTGGCCCGGGTCTAGAAGCTACAAGTTACAATTAATGTAAGTCTAAACTACGAACTCTGGTCAAATGAGCGGATTCATTATTGGTCAACGTGGAGATATAATACTCAGGCAGAACAAGCTATACCTGTTGACACAATGAGGGACGGAAAAGCTCGCAACTAAAATAAGAACTGGTCTTAAAATGGCTTATAGCTTACCATTAACAACCTGTTTAATTTGGGCAGGTAAATGGTTTATTTACCCCAACTATATATCTACATACCAAATCAATTGCGGCCAATAAAAAAGTGGAACTATGACAAGGACTACGAATGATATTTACCTTTCTGTCACACTTATCGAGATCTGTATATGCTACCATCTCGCTCAGACGTGAGTCGGACGTGGTTTTATTATTACTATACCATTCAGTGTGGCGCCAATTTTGCGAGATTTTGATAAAATTATTCATTTTATATAAAAATTGCATTTTATATAAAATTCGCAAATGAACAACAAACAGCCGCACAACTGGGGCCGCGGTAATAAAGAATCGGTTATGTTTATCGATCGTGGGGGAAAAGTAATTGTCATTGTTCGACGTCATTAGTTTTAAATTTATAATGTGTGCTTATGAGCATCCACACGCAATACGAGTAGGTATGCTCCAGGAAAAATACGGTTTTGAAAAACATTAATTAATTTATAATCTCATCTCGCACGTCAGCAGATATACAGCAGGTTCAATAATCATATTGAGTTTTTTTGTCTAATGAGTTTATTTATTATCAGAACAAAAAATTGCCACTAGGTATACCCGTATATCGGTCTAGTGGGAAATAAAATACTGCTGATGCTAGACCCTGTCGGATCAATTGACCTAAGCAAATGTTTAATGGCAATATCTGAATCATTGTTACCATATGAGCCAGATATAAAATACATTAAACAACGCTTCTATTAGGTGTTAAGAACGCAAACCATTAAAGGTCCCCTTTGTTTGCGATGATTATCCACCATCCAAAGGTTGTCTGGAAGAGATCGCTTGTTAGCGATAAGACCGCCTGTTGTCTACCTGTTGTTTATGTTTAATTTTACCTCTATTTTTCTATTTTGTTTTTACTATGTCTGGTGAGCAATAATGAATATTTGTATTGTATTGTATTGTATTAAACACACTCGGGCCTACTTTTGGCATTAAAGCATTCCGCATTTAATTTTAATCTGTACAAAAGTTTTAAGTACCTGCTCAATGCTCCTATCAGTAACCCTTCTGTAACTTGGTTTAAGCTCACCTCGCCGTTTACCCACAAATATATCTTGACGCCGGGATTCGTAATCGATAAGCGTAATCAGAGGTCTAGTAGGTGAGGTGAGGTGCATTAGTGAGTTCCGAACAAGAGCCGGGTCCACCTCCACTATCAGGGACCGGAAAGGCTAGTTAGATCCTGATCATGCATAATGTGTTCCATCAATTTCTTACAGATCGATGATTATTATTAAGAGCCCTAAGTGCCCTCTTTTCCATCCACATATCCCTGTCCTAGGCAGCCTCCCACCAGTCTTGGTCAAAGACCTCAAGCTGGTCTCGCCATCTCCTACGTGGTCTACCGCGACGCCGTATTCGGTTCTGTGGGACCCACTTGGTGGTAATTGTAGCCCATAACGCTGCTTGCATGCGGCAGACGTGCCCGGCCCAGACCCATTTAAGTTCGGCAGCTGTTCATAATTATGTTCATATTATTCAACTGTGTGTTCGTTACGCCCGTGAACTTTGTGCCATTGTCTGGATCAATTGATTAGATGCGTCACTACTCGCTTGGGTGAATGATCTTGGGTTACCTTACGGACTACTCAGACGGAACAGAATACTATTATTGTACTACTGGTAATGTATTTACTAAGTGAAGTAATGGTTTGGTTTGTATTATTGTTTACCGGGAGTCCTGCTGTTTTTAAATAATTCAGTTTAAATACGAAGGTTTAACCTACTACTACTAATTTCAGTACTTCGCCTTATTTGAAGAGTTCCCTCGATTTTTCAAGGATCTCATCATCAGTTCCTGACCTGGTGACCATAGGACTACCTGAAAAGGATCCCCTTTCAAACATTTTTTTTTTATAAATCGCCTTCAAGTAATCGGGTAACATACATAAAAAATAAAAGATTCCGACAAATTGATAACCTCCTCCTTTCTTGAAGTCGGTTGAAAATGAAGAGACATGTTATCACGATACCTCTATGTTGTCTCTTTTTAAGAAAGGCAAAAATTGGGGAGATGTTCTAGTAACGACTTTTCAAGGCTGCCCGAACCGAAAGAAAACAAATTATAGACTGAAACTTTCAACATAACTCCATTCTTGTAACGCACCCTGCGTTACTTGCGTCCAATCTTTTAACAACCAAGCCCAATTAAAGGCGGAAAAGATTTTATTTTTACTCCTAAACATTATATATCACAGGCCTTTTATTACGACGCCTTGCTCTAAAGATAAATGCTTGCCATTTCTGAAAGGCGGAATTAATTTGGACACGTCGCGCAGGGGGTTTTGGGATGAAATATTTGGAATAGCTCAAATTTCATAAGGGTGACATCTTTTCTGTAAGTTATTCGATCGCACTATTAACATATTATAAAAAGGTAATATTATAATTAGGTACACTGAATATCTTTCAATTACTTACAGGTAAGTAATAAAGTGTAACTGCTGTTCTGTATACATTGTCCGCATTTATTTATTGCAGTGTGCTTTCTATTTCTAGATCTTAAACACTTAAGACAATAAAGTTTTAATCTTAGATTAAAAATCATAATAGGTAGTATTCACATTATAGAATGGACTAATCTTGGATTAAACCTTATCTGTTTAGTAGATTCCGGCCAAAAATATGTTTGGAGTTTACGAACACAATTAACATAATATACTTTTTGACAGGGCCCTAAATTTCTTGTTTACTCAATCAAAAACATTTGTCACTTACCTGCGTCAAAAAATACCTCAACCCTTCAGAGAAACCACAATCAAGTTAAAAACATATCGATCACCGCGTTGCGTAACCAGTTATTACGTTGGCGTTATTTTCGGCACAGAACGGATCAATGAAGACCCCTGGCGCCATCAAGCGGCGGGTAGCCGAACCAACTTTAATAACCTCGTTTTTTGACCTATTTTGTCGAGAGAACTTAGTTGCTTTTTTAAGTTTGACTTCAAGCAATTTGGCTGGATGCCGGACTGGGATTGTACAATTGAACTAACTTAAGTTAGAGCGTGTAAATAAGGCGAGGTTGTTGTTGTTTTTGTTTTAGCTCGGTTAGTTAGGGGGGATAGATAACTAAACTGAATTAGCAGTTTTATTTTAATGTTAGTCATATAAAACTAAACCCAGAGCCCAGAGAAGAGATGTATTAAAATGTGTTTCCATGTAACTAAAAGTGACAATTCGCTGTCAAATTAGTTACGTGTCAAATATGTATGGAAATACTAATCAGCACACGCACCAGCAGCTGGTCGAATACGTAACGCATTGTCCATACAATACAATACAAATACTCTTTATTGCACAGCTCACATAAACAAAGCAATTAGAATGTGATGATATACAATAACATGTAGGTAGAGGTAGACAACACAACAGGCAGTAGCGGACGTGCGTCAGGTAGATCTAAATGGCAATTTTGTATGGAAAAAATACTGTGAACTGTCCTAATGCTCGTTCGAAAAGTTACGTTTTTCCCCTACTTCGCTAAAACCAGCTATTCTAAGCAGGTACCTACTGTGAAATTAGATAGGTCCCTACTTTATTTTTTTAAATAGAATCGTCAGTCTATATTTTTCACGGAACCCTCGGGGCGCGAGTCAGACTCGCACTTGTCTGACTTTTTTCACACCTTAACACGAAGAGCAAACGACCGACATACATCGTCGACCGTTTACCCGAGAGGTCGGCCTAAAACATCCAATCTTCCTAACCTAAAAAACCGTATGTAACCATATCTCATAAGAAGTTACGGCTTTTCGGCATCGAAATACAGTGTATTTCGACATTCCTACGCAAGTTATCTAATAAAATAGAGCGCGCTCACTGAGAATTTGTTTCGACAACGCCCTTAGAATATGTATTCGTAACGCTTCATTTTGATCTACGCACGCGTCAGTTCTGCGGTTTTATTATGTTTTCAGCGCTGGAAAAGAAATCGAATACGTGTTCAAAGAGTATTTTGTCGCATTTGGTAAGTTTATTTTTTTAAGTACCTAGTTCCTTTTATCAATTGATTTGTATATATGCGTTAAAATATGGGTTGCTCCTCTAGAAAGGCTACCAACATACTTTATTTGGCGTAAGTGGGTTGACAGTACCTACTTGTGATATTGTATAATAATGCATAGTCTATGTGCTTCAACTTGAGCATAATAGTATAGTTGACCAGAGATAGAACTTCCTCCTTTTTTGAAGACGGTTACGGTACTTTTAATCCCACACATTTCGCTCGTGAGATAAAACCATACATACATACATAACATTCACGCCTTTATCCCTAAAAGGGGTAGGCAGAGCACATGCAACTTGTGTTCCAGGACCACTTTCAGCATAAAGCCCGTTCCACGCTACGGGCCATCATGGCACATTATACAGGACGCAACTATGCGTTAAAGGGAGTAAGACGTATTTACGTCTCGTTCTACCGCATAACCGCGTCCTGTAGATGGGCCATGATGGCCCATAGTGTGGAGCGGGCTTAAATGTGGGTATAAAAGATCGAGAGCATGTGGTGACCTTACTTATACATATAATAATATTTAGGTATTTAAACATGCCTGTGTTCCCAGAATGAGAGCACGTCCGATTTAATTCTCAGTACCTACCACATCTATAGTCCATGGTTCTATAGACCACAACACACTGGATATTTAAATCCTATGCGAAATCTCAATTAAATGAAACACTGCCAAAGAGTTCTTAAACATTTTTATAACACCCGAAACCCGAACGTTCCATTTGTTAAACCGTAGTACCTACTGAATAAAAACTTATTTTATCGCAAGGAGCAGCGGCCATTAGGCGACCCGCCATTCTGAATATTTGACAGTTTGATCCTATTTGAGAATTAGGGGCACATTCAAACTTCGGGAATGTTCTGATCGCAAAACAGTGTTGAGGTTTGCGTCTCTTGGACCTTAACCACAGAATAATTAATAGTATGTAAAGGTACAGATGTTCCACTGCCTAAGTGTTGACGTTAGCTGTATTTTTAGACAATAGACAATCATAGAGTGAGATAGGGTTGTTGACGTACCACATAACTGAACATCGGATAGGCCTGCCTTAACAGCATTGAAATAGTCGAAATGTGGCGAACCTTCACATTCGTTTCGTTTATAAATTGACCCACATATAGCCGATATTGTACATTGAATCACTTTGCGTATGCCTCCGTGACCTGTACAAACAATTGACAATCAATACTTTACCCAATACATAAACTCGTTAAGGGCGGCATCGGCCACACTTTTCAAACCGTACTGGCGAACTAATATGGCGTCGTGGTACCGTCGTAGGTACCTACTCTCAAACTGCCCGTACAAACAGAATTTAACGGATGTAACTTATGAATCTCGTTTGTATGAAGCCAAGCGGCCTCGCGACCCTTAAGATTACCGAACGGTTTGAGACAACAGAGCCCAAATCGATAAAATCACAAATGACTGACCAATGCTAATGAAAAATAACTTAACTAAACCTATATTATAAACTAAATCTATAATAAAAAGTGTTTTAATTGGTTTACTGTTGACGAAAATATCGAAATAATTCGTACAGTAATACCAAATCCCGTTTTTTGAAGTCTACTAAAATAAATAGATAAATAATTCAGTCAGTGTCCGCAATTTAATGTTCCTTGACAGTTTGATCCAACTCAAATGGACGCATTAAAACTTTACAAATTAACATTCTGCTAGAATACCAGAAATCCCCTTTCAAATTGCTTTCCGACTTTCATTTATCATGATTATTTAAATGTCTACCTAATATTACCTATGATACTGCGTTCCAAAACGAAAGTAGCTGACTTCGACTAAGCTGGCTGCGTGAGCTATCGCCAAACTGCCGCATGCCGAAGACTTGTGGCCTATAATCACCACCAACTGGCTCCCACACAACCGAACACGGCGTCGCGGTAGACCTCGTCGGAGATGGCGAGACGAGCTTGAGGTATTTGACCAATACTGGTGGGAGATAGGGATACGTGGAAGAAAAAGAGAGAGGCTTTTGCCCACCAATGGGACACTTCCATAAGTGTCCCATTGGTGGGCAAAAGCCTCTCTCTTTTTCTAAATGCCACCAAACCACCAACCAAACCAATTATTAAATGCAATGGGACACTTATGGTTATTAAATGCAATGGGACACGTATGGTTATTAAATGCAATGGGACACGTATGGTTATTAAATGAAATGGGACACTTATGGTTATTAAATGCAATGGGACACTTATGGTTATTAAATGCAATGGGACACTTATGGTTATTAAATGCAATGGGACATTTATGGTTATTAAATAAAAGCTTTTTTAACCCCCGGCGCTAAGGGGCGTTTAACGTGTCTGTCTGTGAATCTGTCTGTGGTATCGTAGCTCCCAAACTCCCAAAATAAATGAACCGATTTTCATTTATTTTTTTGTGTCATAGACAATTTTATCCCGAGTGTTCTTAGCCATGTTTCATAAAAATCTGTTAAGAGGCTCCCATACGCCAATGACCTTCGATCTGAATCCCTTAGTTTTCTAATGTTTTTTGTAGCTTATTATATTAACAACAACGGCTTTAAGCAATATAGTATCCCATATTTACTTCAAACTTCATTGTTTTCGAGATATTTGGCATCAAAGTTGAACAATTTTAGGCCAAAAAACCGGTTTTCTGGCCATAACTTTTGTGTTAATTGGTTTAAAATTAAAACCCTCTGCCAGTTTTTAGAGACGTCATAGACGAACCCAAATTTGTAGATTTCGTATATGTTAGATCTTTCACGTCAATAGAGATGCGAAATAAGTGTTTTTTTAGACAATGTTTAAAAAAATCATACAAAATTAAGTATTAATTTGTTTCAAAATCCGGTCTGTCAAAATGGAGATAAAAGATTGAAGAACCGATAGCCGTTTGATTTATGATTCTATCTGTAGTGCAAAAGTAGTAGATACGATTCAAAACTTGTCAAAAATCGATGAAAACCTCGGGTAGCCCCTTTTGAGATATTGGACTTTGAAATGAAGATGTCGTAACTTTTCTAAGTTGTAGTTATTAAGTAAATAATGTATATTCGATTAGATGTAAGATCTGAAATCGGTCTTGCACTCATGACCACAAAATAAATAATAGTTCGTACGTACAGTCAGCAGCAGAAGTAGCTATGCAAAATAACACGCTCAAAATGATCTACACAGTCCTGATCCTCTTCAAATTAGAGTCGTGCGTAGCACTTGACCCGCGTAGCTATACTTTTGCTGCTGAATGTACAGAAGAGTCTCGGTCTTACGTGTTTGACAGGTACCACATACTGAGAAACATTGTTTATTGAACAAGCGAACGAAGTTTTCCATTTCGGCTTGGGCCAAAACTCTTTCGTACGTTCGGAAGTCCAGCTGTCCGGCTGTTTTCCTCTACATATCGCATTTCTGGACCGATTCTCGTGAAATCTTGTGAGCAGGTTTGATAATTTTATTGGAAGTTTTGTCTATTCAGTTCTTGTTTTTTTTTATATTAAATGAATACAGACTTCTGAGTCAAGTTCTTCAGCTCACAGAGTCACTAGTACCTAAACATCAGCACGTCTAGCATGGGACGGCCACGACATACTCTCGTTTTTTATCGCACTTTACCTCTTCTTCTAAGTGTTCTAATAAGAGAGAGAGGGATAGTGCGAGAAAAATCGAGAGCGCCCGCGCGCCGTCGCGTGCTAGCCGTGCAGAAACAATATGAATCCGTGGTTGAAGAATTTCCGTCAAACTAGAAATATCCCTCGAATTTAATTCTTTAAAAGAATAAACCTCCATTTCCTTTATTTATCTTGCCATAAAAATAAAATACCAGCAGAGATCAGCTCACCTGGGCACTAAATTTAAACTCTAAACCCACCCCAATCAAATATAAACCCTAATTCATCCATCGAGCGTCTCAATTCCTTTACTCCATTGAACAATTGTAACGGGAAAAGACGCTGGTTCGAAATTGGACTTTGTTTTTAAAGTCATAGGGTTGGTTTTCGTTCGTTGGCTGCTTTGTACGAGAGCTAGTAAAATCGATACTATCTCGGCTACTAGAGGGGAGGGCGGGGTTAATCAGCTGTCACTTTAGTGCTTACAATTATGGTACGTCACTCAGATAAGCCGAGGGTTGGGTTTTTAGTATTTCGGAGTAGGTATGTGCATGGCGTACCTTTATGAAATTAGGCTTTATTACTGAGCTGCCCACACGGCCGGGTCCATATTGGCTCATATAAACTTGATGTCTCGATTATTTCTAGTAATACCGCTTTGTAACCATAATCATCACTATTCATATTATTTTTCTTCCTACCTTTTATGTTCCTAAATTTCTGTAACTATCATTTCATAAAATGTTTCTTCATAATGTCATTACTAAGAACAGACTTGAACTCATAATTTGGTTTTTCATAAAAGTTTCCTTCAGAAAAATATGCATAAATGACTGAACTTGTCCAAGGAAGAACAACCATGAGCCGGACGGAAAAGAAAAGGTTTAAGAATTTTAAATTTCAACTACCTATTTGATATTGGATAAGCTGTTGACTTCATTCGTATTCGAGTGTATTTAACATTTTTTTGCAAACAAGGTTTTCCGCTCTTTTATAAAAAAAAGACCGGGTTGCACTCCGGGAGTGCCGGCAGAAGTGAGAACTCAATGACAATGTAACAGTTTTTCGATCAGGTCACGTAATTGCCTTAATTATCAGTATAAAAGTACTATCATTTATGTTTTAAAATACAATATTAATTTATTGCGCTATCGTACACAGACATGACAATTTATATTACAATAAAAATGTAACACTTCAGAACTATTACAATTATTTAACATTAAAAAGTTTATCTCTCAGAAAAATCTACCTCCATCCTTACGTCTTACGAATCTCACGGTCACGTGACCTGACGCGAGTTTAAAGAAGCTCCCGCTTCCGTCTTCTAACCTATCCGCGATCCGAGTCGGTTTTGCCACTAAGTCCCTGTTCCCTACTGCCTACTTGAACTTATTCACCACTATCTTGGCGAACTAATGCCAAGGAAAAGTTTATTTGACGTTTTATGCTTCTTTTGATGGGGTCTTCATGATAACATCGGCCATTTTTGTTACATTAAATAAATATAAAATAGCAATAACTACTAGTATGTATTGAAATAAATATGATATTAAACTACATTGCTAAAAATCGTTATGATATAAAAGTATATAAACGTAGATAGTAGTAACAGAGATACTTATGTTGAATAACATTATGAATATAGACAATTCGGAGTTACGATAGTTATTCTATCTATCTATCTTCAATGGCTCACCGACCCAAAGTGGGGCTTGGCCTCCGACACGAGTTGTCGCCACTTGACCCGATCCTGCGCCATCTCCTTCCTTCGATAGTTATTAGCACAAATAATTATGAATAGTGATCATTATATCAGATAAAATTGTATGAGAAAAAAATTCGGAAACCCAATAATCGAAGTTACAATTTCATATGAACTTTGGCGCACGCCACACGGCCATTACATAGAACGCAAGCGAACCCGTGACATAAAAAATGATCTTAAACTTGTACATCGCCTTATTGAACGACCGAGCGAAGCGAAGGAAGTTCTCTGTTTTAGCCAAAATTCTATTGTAATTCTATTGTATGTTCGGATGTGCGGATTTCCGGCTGGATGTCCTCTTTTACAGGTCGCACTTCTTAACCGAGTGAAATTTTGTGAGAGGTTCAACTATATAGAGATTTATATTCCTACTAGCTTCTGCCCCGACTCCGTCCGCGTGGAACTCGTTTATATCGTAGCTCCATACAAACTTTCACCCCCCCATTTCACCCTTTTAGGGGATGATTTTCGGGATAAAAACCATTCTATGTCCTTCTTCGGGACTCAAACTATCTCTATACCAAAATTCATCTAAATCGGTTCAGCGGTTTAAGCGTGAAGAGGTAACAGAGAGACATATGGATATGGATATGAATGGATAAATGGATTAGTATGGATATTTCATTTACAGAAGGTTTGTTCTCGGTAACATCACACAACAATTTTCACAATTTTGACATTTTGAATTTTAAACTTGTAGTTTTAAGAAATTGCTATGCTCAACAGAGCTCATGTTTAACTGTACCTAGCTTTAAGACCTGTTATACTTACATGAAATTATGATTATGATTATGATTATTAAATAGGTGTTGTCAAACAGCAATAAAAATATTGAAGAAAAGTAAATGGTAGCCAGAGTAGGTACTTAAATGTACCTACTTACTCATGTCCATTTATAATTTTGTGTTTATATTTAACTAGCTTCTGCCCGCGACTCCGATCGCAGCTCCATACAAACTTCAACCCCCCATTTCATCCCCTTAGGGGATGATTTCCAGGATGAAAACTATCCTATGTCCTTCCTCGGAATTCAAACTATCTCCATACCAAATTTCATCGCAGTCGGTTCAGCGGTTTAAGCGTGAAGAGGTAACAGACAGACAGACAGACAGACAGACAGACACACTTTCGCATTTATAATATTAGTATGGATTGTCGATTCAGATTTTCGAAATAACAAAAAAATAAAAACAGACTCGTGAGTTCTACAGCTCACAGAGCAAGTAGTGTTTTAATTTAGCTTCTCCAGGGCCGTAAGTTTTCCTTTACATAACTACCTACTGTAATATATTTATAACTATTCTACTCTCGGCATTTTCCATTTAACTTAACCCACACCTCGGTAGAAGCCGGAACAGACTGAAATAGCCTGCATTTATAATTCGAGCCCGGCTACCTCTCACCCGAAGGCAGGCAGGTGAATAAAGTAAAAACATCTGCTTTCAACCTTCGTCCATTTATATCCGGATATTTTGAAACGATCAACAGTCATATTAATTTTAAAAAAAGTGGTAATTTTTTATTTTATTTTATTTGGCAACAATCTTACACTAATCGACCTAGTCCCAAACTAAGCAAAGTTTGTACTATGGGTACTAGACGACGATATACATACTTATATAGATAAATAAATACTTAAATACGTAGAAAACATCAATGATTCAGGAACAAATAAATGCTCAGCACACAAATAAATGCCCTTACCGGGATTCGAACCCGGGACCTCCAGCTTCGTAGGCAGAGTCACTATCAACTAGGCTATAGAGGTCATCACATTGGGACACATTAACTGGTTATTAATATTACAACTAATTACAAAGTATTGTGACGGTTACTAATTACCTACAAAAAAAAACTGAATAGTGATTTGTCCGAAAACATCAATATAAAGAAAAACAAAATCAGATACCCATTTTTCGCTTAATGAGTATTTGAACGCATCTGTTTTTTTAGGATATAAATCAAACTAGCCCCATTAGTAAGCTCAATAAGGTTTGTGTTATGGGTCCTAGACGATGATGTCTTTAATAGATATGAACACTTAAACATAGACATCCAAGACTGACAATTATTTATCGCACAAATATTTGCCTATACCGGGATTCGAGACGATCCCAGTTTCGTAGGCAGCGTCACTATCCACTTGGCTAACCGGTCGTCAAGTTACTAGAATAGGTATATGCCAGGTTGTGGTTGCAGGTTTATTTGTATGGTGAGTTTTTTATCCTGATAGACCAGATTCTTGCAGCAGAGTTGTCAAACTGGAAATTACAGAAAACTCGAACCCAAAACATAAAAACTTGTGGACTCTTTCATATCGACTTTTTCATCGAATATTGCTTTTCCAAGTTCTAAACTGTGAAAGAATTTTAAAGTCCTAGCAATACTCGTAGTTTGTAAAGTTTGAGCTAAACTCTTTCTTTTTGTACCACGAACGTGTGTACGGCTAAATACTGAAGTTTGAAGTTCAAAGTCTTCTACATTCTTCTACAAAACGATTCCAAATCGCGCAGCTTTATTTGAAATACTGATTTGAAGTTCAAAGTCTTGTTCTTACTTCTCCCGAATGATTCGAATTCGTGCAGCTGCAGCCTTATAAATTAAAGAAAAACCTATTTCAATATGCCATTAGCTAACCCATTTAGAGCCAATCACGATACACATGCGTCAGAGCGCAACGGGCCTTTCCCTAAATGTGGAGTTTTAGCTGCGGACTACGGCATAGCCACAGCCAGTGAATAAGCTAATAGTTAGATGGAGGGCGCCAAGCAAATTGAAATGCATAATAGATACAAAAATTAAACGAATACGTATCGGAATCCCGTGGTAACGCAGGCTGATTATGAATGATGCCTCGATTAAGTGGATAACCTCATTACAAAGCTATGATTATTCTAATTTTTATCAATCGAGTGGGTCGGTTACGGCTAAAAGCTGCCTATTATGCGATATTCATTCACTTTCTACCTATTTATCAGTGCGTTGCTCTTACACTTTTTCAAAAGCGTCGTTACAATTCGATTATGTATTGATTGATGACATTTGGTGCGACAATCTTACAATCAAATCGACATCTATACTCTCAAAGGATCACTTCGCCTCATTGTGCGTGTTATATCGCTTGGTTGTGCTCCAACATGCCTACGGCTGCTTTCTACCACCGCACCGCTCGCCGTCGGCAGGGCATTCATCCTCACCAGGGATGCCGCGGATGCGACTTTTTAGACATCCGCGGATGCGGATTTTGAGGCAAAACCCTCAAAAACATAAATACGCAACGTCTTTAAGGCCGAAACGCACTGGGGTCACGCAGGACTCGAACACGTTGCGACTGATTTACAATCGTTGCAAACCTAACGCATCACCAATAGCGAATACGGCTAATCGACAGATTACAGAAACGAAAAAAAAAAAAAAAAAAAAAAAAAATGTTTATTTACACAGTGACATAGATTTAAACAAAACATGGTTTCTGTGACATACTGGTTACGGAACACTGTCATTATAGCTTAAGAATAATAAGATTGCCCGTGTCACCTGCACTAGGCTATGCCTGTCTCGCAGGATGACACTTTACATTTGATTACCCGTTATTTAATTACTAGGCGCTAAAGAATTTTACGTTACATGTTTAAAACAAATACCTGAAGTGATCGACAAAAAATTTTAGTAATTGTATGTATCCTATGTATTAACTTAACCTAATGGAGGTATTTACGTGTGTGTTAAGTTGTGCATTTAAGTACGAGTGATTATGTGTAGGTATGTGATCGCGAGTGTGAGTGCGTGTGTATGTGCGTGTGCGCGAATGAAAATTCTTATTGACTAATGACGAAAATACTGAACACGTGCGTGGCACGCGCCGTGTTGGTCCCTATCTGGTCGCGAACTGTACTACATCCGCATCCGGATGATCCGCGGTTGTGGATGCGGGTGCGAATATCTGCAACATCCCTGATCCTCACACATAAATGTTCGCGTACCGTACGGTTTCAGAGAAATTTCCTCCCTCCGACGCTTCGGTTGTGGAATGAGCTCCCTGCCGAAGTTTTCCTGAGAGACTATAGTATGCGGTTCTTCAAAAAAGAAGTGTGTCAATTCTTAAAGGGTCGACAAGGCGCATGTAACACCCCTGGAGTTGGAAGCGTCTATAGGCTACGGTAACCACTTACCATCAGGTGGACCGTAAGCTTGTTTGCCACCGACGTGGTATAAAAAATAAACTAATATGTACAAACTTTCCTCTCTAACTTAAGAAACCTCTGTACGTCTAGCACAACTTGCTGACAAGTCTGTCTCACTCGCACCGTGCAAATTAGAAAGAGGAGGGTAGATCTTTCTCGACTCGCGTCGCGGCGCGGCGTCAGTTGTGCTAGCTGCCCTATCACCTAAATAAAATGTGTTTTGTCGCGCTCACAAACACAAATTTCAGACTGACAGTTAAGGCAAAATAATTTTAGAAGAATTTTAACTATAATATTTAATAGAAAACATCCAAGATTCGACGGCAAATATTCATGCTCATTACACAAATATATCCCGGGATTCAAGCCCGCCGTCTTTATATACATACTAGCTGCCCGCGCGGCTTCGCCCGCGTATTGCAAAGAGACATCCAGAAAGTCCATTCCACACGCAGGTGAAATATTTTTTTAATCCGATAAGCGGAGATTCCATTACAATACATTAAAATCAATCTGGGGGCACGGGAGTGCCCCTGCCAAGACGAGCCAAGCGAAGCGCAAGGGCACTACCTACCTTTTCTCGAAGCGCTTCGTCGTATTTTTGAACCTTCTTAACTTGGGTTCGGATTATACCAGATAAACAAAATTTTCGGGATATGATGTCAGTGGTTGACTTATTAAAACTATAAAATTTCAATTGCATAGCTCTTATACTTTAGATTTTATTGATATCTAAAATACCCCGATTTCGTCACTGACTCACTGATGATCATCAATATTCTTAAGGTTCTTCCTAAAGTCCTAGAAAGCTGAAATTTGGTATATAAGCTAGTAACAGTATACAAACAACGAAAAAATCTTAAAACTTGAAACTTTTACCCCCCAACCCTAACTAGTAATAACTAGGGGGTGAAAGTTTGTATGAGACTTCCGCAAATTTTGATGCTAGAGGTCTGAAAATTGATATTGGGGGTCCTTGTTATCCTTGTTATAAATAATAAGATATGTATTTCAGGATTTTTAGTATATCACCCCCCACTCTTTAAATTAGGGGATGGAAGTTTGTATGGGTTTTCCCATTCACTTCTTTAGAAATTACCTTACAAAAAGGAATGAGATCCCACCAAAAACATTACATGTAAAGTGATGCCAAGACTCCATAGCTCATACAGCTTTCAGCGTGAAAAAGATATCAGATCGCAATTAGCGCCAAGCTTCCTACTCCACACGGCGTAACTCTACAACTACCAGCCACGCTCTACAAATTCTATATCTTGGCTAAAAAGTAGTAAGTCAGTCATTGGCCTTGAATGGATTATGTGCTACGACTGCTACGCCGTAGCATCCGTAGCTTGCCAAACCAAAAACTGGCAGCTAGTCAGCTACGCTACGAGTTACTAAGGCTCAACTCGGTTCATAGCTTTCGCTTACGTTTTGCATTTCATACTCATACTCATACTCGTATATATTTATTGCAAAACCATGGTCACATAAGGTGGTAGAAATCTCAAATGAAGTAGGTACATGGGAACCCTGTAAGGGCGTAGCAATTTCTTATAGCTAAAGTTAAACTATAGGTACATTTTATAAGCCTATACCTATATACCTTATACTATAAATGTTTTTAATTATGTACATATTTGAGTTTTGTTAGTATTTTTTATTTTTATTTTTCTTGCGGATCCTCAAAGAACTCTTGTAGGCTGTAGTTTCAATATGTTTTATGCGATAATTTTAATACCACACGTTGGGTTAAAACAGGTGAGAACGATGCGAAGTGATGATCAAAAATATATCTTAAGTAAGACCGACCTAGTCACATTTTAAGCTATAATATTGTAAAAAGCCTAACTTAAGACCATATATGAATAAAGGAGATGTTACAGACAGACCAGCTACACACAAATACCCAAATTAAACTTACAACACCCTGGTTCACAAAATAACCAAAAACATAGCCGGTGATCACCTTCTTAATCACATTCAGTCGTTTAAATAATTCGTCAATAATGGAATCTCGGCAACCCTTCCATTAGGGGTAACGGAGCGCCTCGTATCGATTGCGCAAAATAGGCGTGGCGCAGAGCGGAGCGATAAGCGACAGCGGGAAACGATATGCGTCTATATTGTCCGTCAAAACATCAGAAACCTGACAAACGAACTGGTTAAATATTTCTATGATATCGATTATTTTTCTAGAAAATACAAATAACAGGTAATTCAAGTCATATTTAACCTATATCCGTATATGCGAGGGCGTTTCGCAAACATCGACAAATCGTTTTATCGAAGCCAATTGAACCCTTCAAAAATGCTGCTGTGCATACTAACGTTCGGCGAAACGGACCGAGTTACGTAGCTTAAGTCTGCACTGTTTTGAGCATAATAATATACTTTAAAAACAAAGTTTTTACCGACTTCAAATGAGTACCGAAATCGCTTCAAGTGTTTTTTTATACAACGACGGTGGCAAACAAGCGTACGGCCCGCCTGATGGTAAGCGGACACCGCAGCCTATAGACGCATGCAGTTCCAAAGGAGTATTAACATGGGCGTTGCTGACCGTTGATGTGTTTGAGGATTCGCCGTGTTGACAGCTGAAGGAACAAATTCCCTCGCTCTCAACACAACGCATCCTCGGGAAATCTGGCGACCTTGCTCACCTCCAGGAACACAACACTACTACAGAGCAAGTAGTAGTGTTATTATGGCTGTGGTCTTCTGCAAGGCGGAGATACTTCCCCAGTTGGGCTGCTCCACATTCGAGCGGGATGACATTTCGCTCTGCCCTACCTCACCAAAATCCTATAAAACTTGAAGAGTTCCCTCGATTTCACCAGGATCCCATCATCAGGTCCTAACCTGATGACCATGGGACCACCTGGGAAGGACACTCTTTCAAACAAAAAAAGAATTTTCCAAATTGGTCCACGCGTCTTCGAGTAATCGAGGAGAATAAAAAAAACCGACGAAATGAGAACCTCCTCCTTTTTTAAAGTCGGTTAAAACCATCTAGGCGGATCCCACCAGTAAAATATTGCTAATCCATAGTAATATACATACTTATATACTAATGTTATAATGCGAAAGTAAGTCTGTCATTACCTTCTTACGCTTAAACGGCTAATCTGAAAATGTAATTTGGTACTGAGATAGTGTTATTCCTGGGGAAGGACATAGGATACTTTGTATCCAGGGAATCATCCCCTAAGGGGGTGAAATGGGGGAAAGTTTTTATGGACGTACGATATAAATTAGTTCCACGCGCACGAAGTCGGGGGCAAAAGCGAATATTTTTATGCTGCCTGTTTTTAAACACAGTTTATTCAAAGAAACTGATACAACTGCATTCAGTATCAATAGCACGCCCATTATTTGCTTAGTCACGCCGCTTTCAATTGGTTTGTATACCTACGTCATTGTTATTATAGAAGTTCCCTGCCGACTAGAAATCTGCCACAGAATTAAAGTGACGCAAGTATATTCAGATTTTCATAACATTTCATCCCTTAACACGATGGCGTATGGCCTAGAATGGCGTGAATTATAGTGTGCACTAAGACTGCTCTGGGTCTTGTACAAAATACGACTCAACATAAATAAGTATATATGTTCCGTATAAGTATAACCGATAGAAATTAATTGAGTTGATTTGACTCGCATTGACGTAGCCGCCATGCAGGACTTATTTTTATTACTTTTATATAGAGTGTCTCTACAATTTATACTTACCTAATCAATAATCGATAATCATTTATTCATTGCTAGAATGTAGTACAAAACAAAGGATCGATCGATTCCCCTTATCATGCTTAAACTACTTAAACTCAGATATAGACATAGTTACATGTTCCATCCATAATCCATTCGAAAGCATCATCCACCCTTAAGGGGCTACCCGAGGTTTTCATCGAGTTTTGAATCGTATCCCCTACTTTTGCACTACAGATATAATTATAAATCAAACGGCTATCGGTTCTTCAATCTTTTATTTCCATTTTGGTCCACCGGATTTTGAAACAAATGAAAAGTACTTAATTTTGTATGATTTTTTTAAACATTATCTAAAAAAACACTTATTTCTTATCTCTATTGACGTGAAAGATCTTATATAAGAAATCTGCATATTTGGGTTCGTCTATGACGTCTCTAAAAACTGGTCTAGGGTTTTTATTTTAAACCAATTAACACAAAAGTTATGGCCAGATAACCAGTTTTTTGGCCTAAAATTGATCAACTTTGATGCCTAATATCACGAAAACAATGAACTTTGAAGTAAATATGGGATACTATATTGCTTAAAGCCGTTGTTGTTAATATAATGAGTTACAAAAAACATTAGGTCATTGGCGTATGGGAGCCCCTTAAGGAATTAAAGAATTTCGTAGTTAAAGTTTTCGTTTAATTCTGTAAAATATCGGTTTTCTCTGAACATCCCGCTTCTGAAAAGATTACTGTGTACCTACACAGTAACCTTTTCAGAATACATATTTTAAATCCCAAAAAGTCAAGGGTTTTCAATGTAAACAAATTCTACGGAACGAAATTCTGTATAACAAGGGTAAACGAAGCACGCAATCATCCAAGAACGCAAATAATCCCTAAACAAAACCCGATCAAGGACGTACCATACAATAATATGTGTGTCTCGTTCACGCCCATGTAATAAAGCGGGTTCCTCTCATTCTTATGGAATTCCGCCGGCCTGTTAACATGCCCGGAATCTACGGCCTCGACCTTTCTGGTTCAATTCGCAAAGGAGATTTGTTCTATACAGTCTGTAACACAATGCAAGGCAAATGTTAAAACACATTAAAGTTTGGGCGGGAAAATAATTTATTATTATTTATTTATTATTTCAGTAAAGCACTTTACAATGACTTAAAACTAAATACAACGTCCCACAAAACTGTTTGCAATGGTGTGGCATGTGTTTATTTAAAACTATATGTAGCTGCCCGCGCGGCATCTCTCGGGTAGGTATTGGAAAGTAAGCAGGCTAACCCGCGGGATAAAATATAGGCTTAAACCGTCCAGTGTCCATTCTACACGCAGATGAAAAAAAAAATAATCGGCCAAGCAGTTCTAGAGATAACCCAAAAGTACCTAGTAGCAACCTTTTTTTTTTTGGATCATAGTGCCGTATAGAAAAGTGGTTACACGGGTGGGGTGCTGAAAATGATCTACTCACGTCTTTGCTACAGGGGCATAAGAGCATATTTAAATCATTTTGAGCACTTCGCCCGCCAGCTACTTTTACTGTACAGTCGAGTTCTCCAATATATGTACACTTTTTTACCAACTCGAATGCGGCCGCTAACAATTAGTATGCAAACGCGTTCGATTAGGTAAAAAAGTGTACATATATTTATGAACTCGACTGTACAGTACATCAGCTGCGAGCTGGTGTTAAGTGTCATTAAAAAGACACGACATTTGCCTTTCGTTGAACTACACACTGTATGTACCTTCTATGTTTAGTACACACAATCAGTTCACCACAATAGATAGCTTAAATATCCGCAGGATTACTACCATCTGACATATTAAACCAACGAAAGTGTCCAAATGGGTATAATACGGGTATTATTATAGGGAATGTACAATCAGCATTATAGACACGTATACATTCTAAGTGGTTCTAGGGCCTTTTTGCTCAGAGATAAGGTCGAATATTGTACATATGCTTATGAGGTACTGGTGACTGTACAAACCCCGATATTTAAACAAAGCAGAGTGACATGACGGATTATGGCATTAGTTAGTGGAACAATGGAAGGCTGCGGGGTATTGTTGCCGTTTTACATCTATTTGAGGATTTATTTGAGGACTAGATGAGCCTACGGCTTTTTCTGTGTTCTCTAAACTTTTATATCATCATCATCATCATCATCACATCAGCCGAAAGATCTGCCGCTGGACAAAGGTCTCCCCCAAAGTGCCACAATGACCGGTCCTGCGCCACCGTCATTCAGCGGACTCCCGCGACCTTTATCAGATCATCAGTCCACCTTGTGGGGCAACCCACGCTGCGCCTTCCGGTACGTGGTCGCCACTCAAGAACCTTTCCGCCCTAACAGCCGTCGGTTCTACGTGCACTGTGCCCCACCCACTGCCACTTATATATGTTTAGCGATTCGGAGGGCATAATATAGAACATTAATAGTAATAAACTCTTTACTTCGGACAATAATTATACATCCATATATTATTAGTATTTTACTTAATCTAGGTATATTAGTATTATATTCTGTATATTAAATTACAACTACTCTGTTTGCACACCAATTGTGCAACGGACATAATCTGCCCGACCCAGTGCGACAGCATATAATCTGCCCGACCCAGTGCGACAAGATATAATCTGCCCGACCCAGTGCGACAAGATATAATCTGCCCGACCCAGTGCGACAAGATATAATCTGGCCGACCCAGTGCGACAAGATTGGGCAGTAATACCGGTCTGCAATGACACCCAGAATGCAATTGGTACTTCCCCTGAGTCGGCCCAGCACCGACTCGATTTTCTTAGCATGACTTTTATACATATGAAAATGAGTTTTATACACATTAATTGCCAGGAACGCTAGCGGCCCCCTTTTTGTAGGCGTTGTTGTTCTCTATTTAGCGGGATAACCACAGCATCGGCTACGAGCGTAGCGCTACGATTTTTTTGGCAATGACTGTGTTTACTCTTTGGGGGAGGCCTATGTCTAACAGCAGAGCGGATATCTTTTGGCTCATTCCGTTGCCTCTTTATAACATTAGTGTAGTAGACTAGATGTCCTCGCGAATCCACCTCCATCTTAAAAAACATCAATACATAATTAGAGCCCGTAATTTTCATGCCGATGACATCAATTTGACGTCACGCTGCATATAGGTGATCCCAAATAGTTTTATTGTAATTATTAATCAATTAGTCGTCAATCATTTTTAATCACGTACAAATTACTTCAAAAGTAATCTATTCACTCGTGGAACAATTAATAGGTACCTACTTGATACGTGAAACGTAAATTAAACTATTTGTTTTGTTTATATACATACATTTTATTAAACGGTATTGTTACCACATTTCAATAATTACGTAGAAAACATAATTCCTTCAAGTAGGTACCTATTAATTGTTCCACGAGTGAATAGATTTATTAATAATTACAATAAAACTATTTGGGATCATCCTATATGCAGCGTGACGTCAAATTGATGTCATCGGCATGAAAATTACGGGCTCTGTACATAATTAATTAAACCAAAGCTATGTAGGTAAAATGAAACTAGATCTTAGGTATGACTAGTACCTATAACCAGTGTAGCGATAAATGTAATTGATATCTCATACATTCAGCATTGAGATGTTTATTTGCATGACCTCATCTACTGACCGTCGTGGGTGGCAGTCTACTGTCTGTGTACGCTCGCGAAGCAAAGCGATATTCAATTTATGAATGAATACTATCACTAATATTTATGAATTAGAAAAGTGAAACAAAATAACTTGTAGTAAAGACCTAGAAACCCTTAGCTTAACTGATAATGCTTAAAATCATTAAAATAAACACTTTATTTTTTCGTGCTTAGGTAGTTTTCGCTACGAAGATAAGATATAGTACGAGTATCGGCTACGTGCGTGGCGGTACGCAAAGGTTAGCTGTGAATGGATTAAAACAATATTGCCATTTTTAAATAAGCACTTTTAGTACCTACTAAGTTGTGATTTCGTTCCAGGGAACATTCCTAATTTGTAATTGAAAAAGAACCAGCTTGTGAAACTTCTCTAATTGTTCCCTGTAAATCGGGACTCGACAATATTCCCAGAAAAAGCTCATTACTACTACGTATAGGGTAGTAGGTTCTAAGCAATTATTTGTAAACTATTTGTCGAAGTTGCAAGCAACAGCACATGGCAGTGTGTTAGGCCAAGTTCGAAGAAAAAGCCTATACAAGTGCAGTATTTTTCCCGTGATTAATGACTTTTGCTTCCACGAACAATAGTCCCACTTCCTACCACAATAACTTGTTTTTACACGCGCTGATGTAGTTTGAAATGGCTGGCGTGTAGTAGATTGTTTATCCCATAGGTTAACATACCTTTACGATACTATTAACTCTATTAAGGTATAGGCCAATTCGCTCAAACTCCTTATATACCAATATATAAATAAATATTAGGGGACAATCTTACACAAATCGATCTAGTCCCATAGTAAGCTCAGTAAGGCTTGTGTTATGGGTACTAGACGACGATATATATAATAGATATAAATGCTTAAATACATAGAAAAACTTCCATGACTCAGAAACAAATATTCATGCTCATCACACAAATATTTGCCCTTACCGGGATTCGAACCCAGGACCTTCAGCTTCGTAGGCAGCGTCACTACCCACTAGGCTAACCGGTCGGTATGGCGTCACTACCCACTAGGCTAACCGGTCGGTATGGCGTCACTACCCACTAGGCTAACCGGTCGGTATGGCGTGACTACCCACTAGGCTAACCGGTCGGTATGGCGTCACTACCCACTAGGCTAACCGGTCGGTATGTACATCATTATATAGTCCCTCGTGATAGCGTTACTAGTGGTTTACCATTGAATTTCCGACAAACATTTAATCGAATATTATTTCAAAGACAACGTTTCAAGTATTTTCATTACATCGACAAGTCATTGCGTCGAGGACTCGATACTAGGTAATTTGAACCGAGGTCTTTTAATTGGTAGTTGACTTATTTCAATAAAATTTATGTCATGGCTTTTCATTTCGGGTTTTTTTAATTCATTTTTTTTTACATGTAATAATATTTATTCCGCATAAAATTATTTCGGATCTATATCTGAATCCCTAACGTTTTTTAACCATTTTTGGCGTGCAGCGAGTCGACGCCACCCCGCTGCGCGGGGTGTCTATTTCTGGTCTGAGGGACACAAGCGAACCCTAACCTAACCGACCTAAAACAGACGAGTTCGCTTATGACAACCCATTTTTGTCCGCCCTGATATTTTTTTGTAATAAACGATCTACGCCAATGATTCTTAGTTTTATTATCCATACATATTAAACATATTTGTATGTCACACATTTAACTACATAATTTGAATAATGTATAAATGTGCAGTAGGACATATAAATTTGTATTAAAGTAATACGTCGAAGAAATGCATTGCAATGTTTTGTAGTTGTGCCAATTAAGATAATTTGAAACAAATCAGCGATTAAGTAATATTCGTTGAATAGTATTTCTACGTAATAAGATAAATTTAAATAAATAGTAGTTGAAATGAAATAACTCCAAACAATATTACTAGTACTGAAGTTTCGATGAATCGTTGTCGATGAAATAATATTCGATGAAAAGGTTGTCGACAAAACAAGGGTACACCGTTACTAGTGCTTATGCCAAATCTTGGTATTAGGTGGCAAAGCGGACCCCGGGCTCCTTTAGGCCACAACCGGGAATAACGCTAGGAGGATGATGATAGCGTCAGTCATCCTAAGATACTCGTGTAGTCGATTGCTGACCTTAATAGTTATAATTATTTGTCAGAGCTGTTTTTCTATAACCACTAAGCAACAATTGCCGGATTAATAACCAATTGGTAGTTTTTTTTTTTAAGTTTGGCGCGCCTTTATGCACAAGCTTAAAGATTTCCATACAACCTGAATGGCGCGCGCGACGACGCGTGTAATATTAAACCGCAATAGGGTATGTGACAACAATGAAGCTAAATGGTTTTTTCACTTATGTTCGCTAAGATCTTTAAATTCATAAAATCTAACAATAAGGACGTTGTTTGATTGTGACGTCACAAGCAATTAAGTAACCTATACTAACGGAGCGTTTTTTGACGGTTCATAAAAAGAAGCTGATTTGACTATTAGTCAAATACCGTATTAATATGGGATTAGAATAGCTGTCAGTACACACGTTAACCGGCCTTAGGCTTCATAGGCAATTTTGTAAAAAAAATACCGTAGCCACTTGGTTTGTGGCGCTCATACCAGAAACAATCCCATTTTCCCACTCTAACGTCCTTCTTTATGCAGATGACGCGAAGATCTATCGAGTTATTCGTTCTTATGCAGATTGTGAACTTTTACAAAGTGATCTTTATAATTTATAAACATTTTGTAGAGAAAACAATCTATTTCTAAATTCAGATAAATGTATAATGTATAATAAGTTTTTCAAGAAAAAATAAGTTGTCTGTATATATATATAAGTTGTGTGATTTGCAAAGAGTAAAGGAGATTCGTGATCTTGGCGTCATTATGGACGATAAATTGACATTTGTACCACACATCGATCATATTTTGAACAAATCTTTTAAACAATTAGGAATGGTATTGAGAATTAGTAAACCCTTTAGAAACATGTCAACAGCTAAAATATTGTATAACAGCAGGCCTTTAAATAGCGCTATTTTCGTATAGCGCTATCATTTATAACGTTATTATTCCTAAAACCGCTATACTCGAAACCGATATTTGACGCGCTGTATAGCGATATCCATTATAACGTTATAAATCTAAACCATTAATATAAAACCGATACTTTTTTAACCGATATAATAATGTAATAACGTTATAGGCTACCCCTTTCTCGCATTCAGTATAGCCTACTCGTGCAATGTAAGCGATGTGATTACGTAACGTAGGTTGTTTGTTAGAGTGCACGACGTCATAGTAAAATAGAGAATTTTTCGATTTGCTCGGCTTGTCGGCGCAGGTTGTAGCCTGATACGAATATCCTGACTAATAATTTTCAAATCAGATTGTCTTTGTGCCTCATTAATCGGAAATGCATCATCCCATAAAAAACATGCCATGTAAAAAAGAGGTCAAGTCTCGAAACTCTTCCACCGTAAAAAGTTGTGAGATATTTCGTAGAGCCAAGTCTCAGGCATTCTTTTATCTTTATTTGCTTGCTAAATAAAATATTGTGACTTGGCAATCACACAATACTACATAGCTTTAGGTATGCAGAAATCCATTAATGCAGGAAAGTTGTGTGATTGCCAAGTTACAGAATTTTATTTAGCAAGCAAATAAAGATTAAAAAATGCCTAAGACTTGGCTCTACGAAATATCTCAC
Source organism: Epinotia ramella (assembly GCA_947578815.1). Lineage (NCBI taxonomy): Eukaryota > Metazoa > Arthropoda > Insecta > Lepidoptera > Tortricidae > Epinotia > Epinotia ramella. Next base: position 36,313,575 of record OX388202.1, read on the forward strand.
AACTTTTTACGGTGGAAGAGTTTCGAGACTTGGCCTCTTTTTTACATGGAATGTTTTTGCTTGTTAAATAAAATTCTGCAACGTGGCAATCACACAACTTAACTGTATTTATAGATTTTTGCATACTTACCTAAAATTATGTAGTATTGTGTGATTGCCAAGTCACAAAATTTTATTTAGCAATAAATAAATAAATATTAAGGGACAATCTTACACAAATCGACCTAGTCCCATAGTAAGCTCAGTAAGGCTTGTGTTATGGGTACTAGACGACGATATATATAATAGATATAAATACTTAAATACATAGAAAACTTCCATGACTCAGAAACAAATATTCATGCTCATCACACAATTATTTGCCCTTACCGGGATTCGAACCCAGGACCTTCAGCTTCGTAGGCAGCAACCCACTAGGCTAACCGGTCGTCAAGCAAGCAAATAAAGATTAATAAGAATGCCTGATCTTGGCTCTACGAAATATCTCACAACTTTTTACGGTGGAAGAGTTTCGAGACTTGGCCTCTTTTTTACATGGAGTGTTTTTTATGGAATCTCACTTCTTTTTGAAGGTTAATGTGTTATCCATACATACAAACTATGAATGCAGGCCCATTCTTGCTTTTGAAATTTCCCATTCACTGCAAATGTAACTTTGTAATCCTATATATTTGTATAGGATTACAAAGTAATGTATACAGTTGGTGTATCTAGAAAACTGGGTTGAAATAGCAATTTTTTATAGTTTTCCCTTTATGTGGCCATTAAACCCTAACTCTGTACCAAATTTCAGCTCTCTGAGTTTATGGGAAGTACTAGTTCTATTTTGATGATCATGAGTGAGTGTCATAAATGCGAAACTTTGCTTTCGCTTAACTTCGGAACTAAATGACCTACAGACTTGAAATTTTGGATTTTAAGTATGTGATTATAGCTTACTGGATGACGAAAATTTCTGCATTCTGGTCTTATCCAGAGGTTCTCAAATAGGGGCCTGAAAATGTGGCGAAATGGTTCCAGTAAAGGATGGTACGGCAGTGTTTGCTTCGCGCTCGACTTGGCGGGGGCACTGCCGTGTCCCCAGATATTAATGGCATTGTTATAACATGGTAAATTATTAATAATTTAAATGACTGCATCAAATGTTTCTGCTTAGCCCGTTGGTTGACTGGTAGAGAATGCCTTAAGTCCACCATATATACTTTTTATTGTATTGTGTCACAAAGTTTAAATAAATTAAACCGGTCTCATGGCACCAGCACGCACATTACGGATGGATGGTCAGCTAAGATGCTTAAAATGAGGTGGAGAGAATGAGAAATTTGATTTATCTATATACTATGTATGTAAAAGAAGACTTCCTGACTAATTCGTCAACGCACAGCCGAAACTACTGGGACTAAAAAGAAGGGACAAGATGGAATTTTTGGAAATCCCATCCCTAAGGGGGTTAAATAGGGGTGCAAAGTTTGTATGAGGGAAACTTTTTTTTTAACTAGAGACTTGAAACTTTGTAGGAAGATTACTTATTAAGATGCATAAAAAGTTCTTGCAGCGTTTTAGAAAATTCCACTCCTAAGGGGGTTAAGTAGGAGACAGGGGTGCAATGTTTGTATGGGGGAAACATTATTTTTTGAACTAGAGACTTGAAACTTTGTAGGAAAATTACTTATTAGAATAGAAAAAAGTACTTTCTGTGTTTTAGAAAATTTCATCCCTAAGGCGGTTAAATAGAGGTGCAAAGTTTGTATGGAGGGAACTTTATTTTTTGAGCTAGAAACTTCAAACTTTGTAGAAAGATTACTAAATACAATACAAAAAAGGACTGTCAGCGTTTTAGAAAATTCCACCCCTAAGGGGGTTAAATAGGAGTGAAAGGTTTGTATGAGAAACACTTTTTTTGAGCTTGAGATTTGAAACGTTGTAGAAAAATTACTTAGAAAAACAGTTAGTACTTTTAACGTGTTAGAAAATTCCATCCCTAAGGGGGTTAAAAAGGTACTTATGCAAGATTAGGATGAGAAACATTTTTTTTGAGCTAGAGATGGGCAACTTTGTAGTACGATTACTTATTAGAAAAAAAAATCCTTTCGTCGTCTTGGAAAAATACCACCCCTAAGGGGGTTAAAAGTGTTAAAACGGTATTCAAGGTTTATATGGAGAGCAAGAAAATATAGTAAGATATTTCTAATGTCAGTCTTAGTCTGTATGTTAAAAGACAACAAAACTGATTTCAGAGTTTTTTTTTTAATTCATCCCCTATAGGCGTTAATGGGGCTTCCAAGTTTATATGGAGGGAAAAGTATTTTTTTAAGTAAGATTTTTTAATTTTGGTCTTAAAATAGAGAGAGCAGATTAGTAGATTTTTTTATTCATCACCTAAGAGTGTTTAAAGGGGATTCGAAGGCCGTATAGGGTCAAGACAATTTTAAAGTAAAACATTAGTGTAACTACGATTTTAGACGGTTTGTTTAAAACTAAAAAATACATTTCAATGTTTTTGAAATTCATTCCCCAAGAGGATTTCTAGGGGGTTCAAAGTTTATACGAAGAGCAAGATATTTTTAAAATAATAGATTTATTACTTAGGTTATCGACCGTTTGTTTAATGATTAGAAAACGATTTCAGCGTTTTTTTTATTCATCCCCTAAGAGAGTTAAAAGGTTTGAAGGTTGTATAGAGAGCAAGACCTTTTTTAAAGTAAGACTTACAGATTTGAACAGTTACCAGAAATGTAGGATAGGTTAGGTTAGAACTGCGATGCTCCCAGAATGGAATAGATTTAATCAACATTGGGTACTTATTATTATAACAGTAATGTAGCTTAGTAGACATATAAAAATATATTTTTCTTTAATACTGTATGAAAACGTCTGTTGATGATTCTTAAGATATTTATGTTTGTAAAAACGAAGTTTTCAATTTAGATTTATCAATTTAAACTAACGAACTCATCGCACTGTTACCTTTTACGTAGGTCTAATCCCTGAACGGATTTAGATGAAAATTCCCGTACAGATAATTTGAGACCCTTGGAAGGATATAGGATAGTTTTTGTATATCTTTAAGATGGTAGAAGTGTGTTTGGGACAGCGATAAATAGCTTGCACCGAACATAATTTAATAGCAATATTTTTTCTAAGACCATAACAAGTTCCACGCGAACGAAGTCGCTGGCAACAGCTAGTTATTTAAATAAATATTTAGTGACTAAGGATTAATTAGAAAAGGAGGAAGAATCGTAAGAAAAGGAGGATCGATACATACTTATGTGTACCAACCGTCCTTGGTCTCCCCTATCTATCGCGACCCAAATCGAAAATTCACACATTCTTTGGTTTCATAATCAGATTTTATTTAACTTGTCATTTTCGGAATGGCTCTAAATCAAAAATAAAATAAAATGTCGGAAACTAAAAGTATATTTTAATTTTATTACGATTAATGAACAAAAGCGCATACCAACATACCATGCATAATTTTTTGCTCACGGCAACACCGTCGGTCGTAGGGCTTGTTTGTCTGTAGTCTGCGATTTAGTGCCGAGACAAACAATTAACATAAAAAAATATTGACCCTCTTACATATTGTAATAGTGTATACCTAGGGGCTATTAAGATTGGCACTCTTTCTTTTTATTTATGAGCAAGTCCACGAATCTGTGGACAGCGTTGCGTTTCCTGCGTCCCATTTTTTATTCCGCCGCATTTATTTGCAAATGATCGAGGTAAACAAGCATTAATAAGATTTAGAAGCTAGAACAACATAACGGCAACGTCGCACGTCGCGCTACGGCCCACGTGGTGGCATGTTGGCATTGGCACAGAGCGGCAACGGCGCAGCCGTAGCGCGCGGCTCGCATTTTAAAACGATATTATAACGTTATTATATATCGTTCTTTTATTTATTCTGTTACGGTATTTATATCGTTATGGAGAATATTGATTTTGTTATAACGTAATTTTCGAACACTAACGGAATATACCGTTATAATTCCGGTTCATTTTATAACGTTTTAAAGGCCTGTATAACAGTTACGTTTGTAGTCGGCTTGAGTTTGCGAGTGCGGTATGGAAACCTTATAATAATGTGCATATAAATAGGACTGCAAGACTACAAAAAAGTTTTTGAAGTCCCATGAAGAATTTAAAACTGGTAATGAATACAAAGATTATAAAGAATCTTTAAATCGCCAAAACTTTGGTTTTCCACGTTCCACGTGTGCCCACGCCAGTGTCGTGCCGAGCATTTGCTTTCCATCTCTTTTAGCAAAACAGCCCATTCAAACAATTAAGCGTGCTTGTGCACTTTATAACAATAATGATAAATTGATTGATATGGATATATTCAACTGGACAATAGAGTCATTAAAAAGTGTGTTTAGAAAGTAGTACCTAATACCTACTTGGTTATACCTATATACATATAGTATGACTACCGCCTTATCACTCCTAAGCACAAACTGGCAAAGTCTGCAAGATCAGCCTACATAATGGGTCCATCCATCTATAATAGACTGCCCGCAGCGGTCAGATATGCAACTCCCACCGCTAATTAATTATTATTGTTATTTTATTACTGTTTACATTAATTAACCATTTGACTTGTAACTATGGTGTTATCAATAAAGTATTGTGTTGTATTGTAAAACATATTTCGCATGTAGATAACCGGTTTTAAGCATAAGATTGAAATTCATCTGGTCTGTGTAAAAACATTACTCGCTCATACTTCTAGGTGTAACATTCATATTTATATAAGTACGTCTTTGTAATGGCGATTGTTAGTAACTAAAACTAAAAACAAATAAGTTTGAGGTTTTTACTTGAGTACACAACATTGTTTAATGTGTTAAAATCAATTTCGAAACTATAGGTCTATATAGTATTAAGTTACCACGTAATAATATATTTGTAAGACTGTTTGTTTCAAAATAAAAAAAAACAATCCATACCCCAGTGACACGTCCCAAATCTCAATTTAAAAGGCTTTCTACAAGTTGCAAAATTACAGAGAAATAATCGAATAAAGACGAGTAACGTAAACAACGCGTGTAGACAATATTACGTGTTTCCTTCTCCAATAAGACTTCACTTCAACAGCCTAACTTAATTTATGTGTTTTCCTTATAAAGCCGAGAGTTTCCGTTTCTTTAAGGAAGCATTATTGGTCAAACTTCGTAATACGGCCTAACAGGCTCGTGAATGAATGTTTGCGGAAACGATGTGACATAGGTCACATAGATCGGCAGAATAATAGATCACACATGTCCCTTAGGACTAAAATATGATAACTACATTTCTTGATGGTGCATAGTCATTGGCCTTTAACATGTACTAAACATGATTTAAGACGCGTTCATACAAGTGCAGCACTCGCGAATGAGGCTTGTAAGGCCTAGGTATACCAGAGCCCGACAGCAAGCCCGGTACCTAAGTATTACGAAAACTGTGATAATTACAAACTTAAAATTAAATAAAAATGCAATGCTCCGAGCCGGATTCGAGCCCGCGACCATCATCAGGCCCCGTATCACATGGTCTGCCTTATCGAGCGATAAGTGACAAGATAGGGCGTCCGTCACTGGCTGACACCGTTCGATAGACCGAGACGACGCTCTTATCTTGTCACTTATTGCGTGATAAGGCCGACCATGATACGGGGCCAGGTGGTAATCATCACCATCAACTAAATAGCATGCTCCAATTTTAGCAGTTTGTAACGTAGTCGAATATACAAAGTATCAAATGAATTAACTATTTCACTCGACTTATCTAAATAAAGCTTTATTGAGCACTTTTCCACGCACCTGTACTTTGCCAATGATGTCAGAATGCATGCTACATATTTTGTTTTAGTTCAAGGTGTTATCTAACGCCTGTCTGAGAGATTGCATTACTTGCGTCTAAAACAAAGTGGTGCCCAGTAGCTGTGTGGTGTCAGACAAAATGTTATTATAATCGCGAAGGTTCATTAAGAGGGGGCGCTCCGCGAAATCGGGGTTCTTAGATTGAATATTTACCTATGACAAACTAAAGCGAATGCCAGGAAAAAGAACATACCAAAACTACATCATATTTGCAATTGAATCGTCTGAACAAAACCATACAAAACCAAAATTGCCTCGATAGAAAAGAACCGCCAAAACATGTCTTATTTTTACTCAATTTCAATAGTGTGAGGTTCCCGTGCATATAAATTAAGTAAAAGTTGAGTGTATAATAGCTTTTCACATTACCTAATGAAAGTACTAGCGGGGTATTTTTATGTAGTCCCTTTTCAGGCTTATTGAGGTGAAACGTATTTGGCGTATAGGCCTTTTTTATTTAGCGCGATACCCTTTCTCCCGTCGCGTGTTTCGTGCGGTTCTGTATATCTTTTGTTGCCGTTCGCGGGCGGAGTCAGTCGTAATCGCGCCGTTGAGACGAGAGGACTACGTTCTGTGCTCTCACGACAACACGATGAACATAATTATTTCAATAATATTGTGACCCAGTATATTCGTCCAGTGAATGAACGTATCATTACATTCCAGTAGATATTTTGCTACATTTTGAAATAATATATTTAAAAGTCGACCTTAACATATAGATCTTAAAGTTCAAAATACAACTATAAGATTACGCAGCGATCGGCGGGTGACCGGCTTCTTAGAATAATTTGTGCAGTACATGCAAAACTAGACGAACATTTTTCTGTCGATCGTGTATTTACTTTATGAAAGATTATCACTCACTATCACTACATAGTATAAAACAAAGTCGCTTCCCGCTGTCTGTCCATGTATGCTTAGATCTTTAAAACTACGCAACGGATTTTGATGCGGTTTTTTTAAATAGATAGAGTGATTCAAGAAGAAGGTTTATATGTATAATATAGTATCCGTGCGAAGCCGGAGCGGATCGCAAGTTGAGAATAAATCCGGTTATGTTCAAAATCGATGTCTGAGAGGTCTAAATACGAATTCATAGTCAGAAATATTTCAAAAAGTGGTCGCATTATTTAAAATTTGTGAAACATTCGTTGTAAATTAATATGCGCGTTTTTTTAAAGAACAACATACATTGGCAGGCTTCTCGAGGGTGAAGATTCTAGAAATGATGTCCATTTTGAATTCCAAGATGGCGGACATTGCTTTTCGAATTTAAACTTTCGTGAGACGTGTTGAAACAGTACTAATAATTACACGGTTCAACTCACGTATTAAATGTCACCACGGGCGACATGTTTCGAACTCTTCGGGAATTCTTCTTAAGGATGAGTGTTTTCGCGGCGGTGTCGCTTGAATCTTGTCGTGATTCAAGCGACACCGCCGCGAAAACACTCATCCTGAAGAAGAACTTCCGAAGAGTTCGGAACATGTCGCCCGTAGTGACATTATTGACATTGTTTTTCTTTAAAGTCATCACGGGTGTCGCTTTTAGGGTTATCGAGAGTGCAGATTCCAACAATTATTGCCTGCGAACTTGGACATTTTGATATTAAAAAAGTGAACATAATTATGCACTTTTTCTTTAATATGTTCAAAATTGATAACTAAAGGGCCAAAGCGTCTCCATTGTCTCCAAGTACGAATCCGAGATCAGAATTGAAAAATTTGGCCGCCACACAGTAGTGGCCTGAAAATCTGACTTTCATAGACATGATCGAAGTTTTCATAATATATTATAGTTTTTTTTTAATGCTACTAATAAATTCACGGTTAAATTCACGTATTAAACGACACGACAGGCGACATGTTTTGAACACTACGGGAGTTCTTCTTCAGGATGAGTGTTTTCGATGTTTGTTTTGAAGAAGAACTCCCGAAAAGTTCGGAACATGTCGCCTGTTGTGACATTTAATGCGTGAATTTAACCGTGGATTTATTAGTAGTATTTTAGACATGTCTCACAAAAGTTTAAATTCGATTATAGCTTTTTTTTGCTTTAGGCTTTTACTAGCCATTATTATGCTAGCTCACAACCCTTACGTGATTTAGTAAAAAAACGGATGGCCATATTTCAGTTATAGCTCCGGTGGTTTTTTAAGCAACAAAATGTAGGTAGTGGTATTCCTTGGGTAATTAAAGTAATTTGTACTCTATAAAGTGAGTGTTTTGGCGGCGGGGTCGCTTGAATCTTGTCGTGATTCAAGCGACACCGCCGCGAAAACACTCAATCCTGAATAAGAACTCCCGAAGAGTTCGAAACATGTCGCCCGTAGTGACGATTAATACGTGGGTGAACCGTGTAATTATTGACATTTTTTTTCTTTAAAGTCATCACGGGTGACGCTTTTAGATTCCAACAATAGGGGCGTAGACACTAAATAAAATAATGTGATATTTTCTCGAAGAAGGATAAAAAAAATTGTCAAATGGAGAAAAAATCAACGCAAAAGGTTAAATAATCACGAAGTTATAAGTGTCCAAAGTTTTAAGAAGGGATGTGTTCTGTCCCTTTTTCGCAAAACGCAACTTCATATGAGACGATGACGCTGGAAGAATGTGACGTCACAGAAGACGGCAACGTGCCGCGCGCATCGTGGTCGGCGACGCCGTCGACGCGGCCTGCCGGCAGCATCCTGTAATGTGACGTCACACACCGTTTGCGTTTTCTCTCTCTAACAAGCAATATTAAAACGGTTGTAGCTTCGTAATTCTTTTAAGATATCTGAATGGGATTTTCATCACTATGCATATTTTTTTGCCTTCTTTCTTTTAGAGTAATAATAATTTTCGAGTCTGCACCCGAATTATTGCCTGTGAAGTTGGACATTTTTATATTAAAAAAAGTGAACACAATTTTGCAGTTTTTCTTTAATACGAGTATGTTCAAAATTGATAACTAAAGGGCCAAAGCGTCTCCATTGTCTCCAAGTACGAATCCGAGATCAGACCCCGTATCATGGTCGGCCTTATCACTCGATAAGTGACAAGATAGGGGCATCGTCTCGTTCTATCAAACGGTGTCAGCCAGTGACGGACGCTCTATCCTGTCACTTATCGCGTGATAAGGCCGACCATGACACGGGGTCAGAATTGAAAAATTTGGCCGCCACACAGTGGCCTGAAAATCTGGCTTTCATAAACATGATCGAAGTTTTCATAATAAATAACAGTTTTTTTTTAATGCTACTAATAAATTCACGTATTAAATGACGCGACAGGCGACATGTTTCGAACTCTTCGGGAGTTCTTCTTCAGGATTAGTGTTTTCGATATTTATTTTGAAGAAGAACTCCCGAAGAGTTCGAAACATGTCGCCTGCCGTGACATTTACGTTAATTTTTTAACCGTGGATTTATTAGTAGTATTTTAGATATGTCTCACAAAAGTTTAAATTCGATTATAGCTGTTTTTTTGCTTTAGCCTTTTACGAGACATTATTATGCTAAATTACAACCCTTACGTGATTTAGTAAAAAAACGGAAGGTCATTTCAGTTATAGCTCTCGAAACTGACTTAGCTACTAGCGAAAACTATATCTTCAAATATAGGTACTTACAGATTTTGTCTTTCTTTCCACTTATTATAATTATCTATAGGTATTCATCATGTTTCATCTGACTGTCGGGGCATATACTATGCGAGAAGGAGCGGGGCAGCAATAGACGCATCAGCGCGGCAGGTACGGGGCGCGCGGGTGATTTCTGATTTTTCCCTGGCGATACGCCCCCTCTTAATAAATAAGAGAAAATACGGAAAAAACAAATTTTCTCAGACCAACCCAGCTAGATCAATTGTTTGCCCCCGTAAACCCCTATACCTACTCCAAATGTAAGTGAAATCATTAGAGCCGTTTTCGAGAACCTGATTTCGAAAATATATACATAACAAAAATCCTCTAAAACTCGCAAATATCTCAACGGAACAAATTATTTTATGAATGATTCCGTGTGAATTTAAACGATGATACACCTGGGGTGCCTGTCGTATCGCATGATCGTCCTAAAAATTTTTGGCCGAGAATGTTTGGCATAATGTTGAGTGGCATACTACTTATTTAGCCTATTCATTTTTGCGCATACACATTTAAAAGTTCTAAAGTATGTTGATCCTAATATTGATTACTCGAACATCGAATTACCTAAAAAGTAATAGTACTAATTTTCATTGTCATAGTAATTATTTTGCCTATTATTAAATTATCTAAAATTACACCACCTATACTATTTTTTTCCTAAATTGTATACTATTTTTAAACTAAGCAGACCCGACCTACATCTAGATAAATAAGATAGGTTCGTTAGTTGCATTCTGTTCGTCAGAGCAGAAATAGGGGCCCCGCGAAGCGGGGCTCCGTCGACATGAGGGCGGGTCATAGGCTATACAAGTATTAGGCAATTCTCAGCAGAGACAACCTTCATTTACATCAATTAGATAGGTTCATTAGTTGCCTTTGGTCCCTCAGAGCAGAAATAGACACCCCGCGCAGCGGGGTGGCGTCGACTCGCCGCACGGCTATCAAACAACACATATAAGCGAACTCTGTTTTAGGTCGGTTAGGGTTCAGTTTGTCCCTCAGACCAGAAATAGACACCCTGCACGGCGGGGTGGCGTCGACTCATCGCACGGCTATCAAACAACACACACAAGCTAACTCTGTTTTAGGTCGATTAGGTTAGGGTTCACTCAGAGCAGAAATAGGGGCCCCGCGAAGCGGGGCTCCGTCTACATGATGGCGGGTCATAAGTATTTTAAGTAATAGGCAATTCTGACCAGATCCAACCTGCATTTAGATTCGGACAATAAATATTTAGGACAATCGATATATATGCGTAACAAAATGTATCCACAACATATTTAGAACATTACATATTAGTAACATCAAAGTTATGCACATCAATAATTCAAAAAAAAAAACTTTCAAATAAACATTCGGACAATAAATATTTAGGACAATCGATATTAGGAACAACAATTTCGGCAAATAAAAAATATGCACAACAATGTTTATGCCATACGTTATTCGGCATAAAGTTGGTATGCAACCAAATAGTAGGACCAATAATTTTATGCCACCCGATATAGACCCTACACCTGAATAAATAAACCATCATCGTCTGAAACAAAGAGCAAGAAACGAACTTGTGACCTCTGTATACACAAGGTGTACAGTGAAGGATACAAATATTGCTCGTTTATAGTATAGGATATATAATATACAAATATTGCTCGTGTAGGATAGGATTAAATAGATGTTTAACATTATGTCACCTGGGTGCATTTCGTAACGATCGGCTAGAGATTACTCAAAGTCGGGAGGCGTGGAAGGGTCTTTGCCCCGCAGTAGGACCCTCTATAGGCATCGAAAACATGTCAAGTGATCACAGAACTGTTTTTGTTAAACAGGGAGCACAAATTAATTATGATTTGAGGTACATGTTTGAGAAGAGCATAATCTCCAATAATATAGCGAGTGTGTATTGAAAAGTAAATTACTTACTTGCATTTTTTGGGAACTTGACTAGGCCCGCAGTTCAATAATGACAAATTACTACACTTACACGATTCTCACACAATATTTTTACTAAACCTCAGAGAGGTAAATAAATAAGTTGATTATATATTATGTGCTTGAATCTCGTTTAGTAAAATAATAGTGTGAAGGTAATGTAAGTACTTACATGGCAAATAGTTAGTCCGAACTCTAGCTTTAAATAAGCCATTAATGGCTTTAGCACAACATAAAACATGAAACTCTGCGATAAAATTATTTGGAACTTTAAATAAAAAAAAAAAAAAAAATAATAATGGTGGTGCAAGTTTACTATTGACCGCCGCGGCCGGGCCGCGCCAGTCTGTGACAGGCTTACACGTAACATGTTCAATATTTTTTCCCTTCAGTCAGTCAACGCCATCTACAAAGCGTCTGTCGCAACTCACCAACACCTCCACTTTTAAAAGTTTCGAGCAATTCCTTTTGTATTTGCCCTCATTTCTGTGTTTTTGAAGCATTTCCGAACAAAAGGCTAAGAGTAATGAACGGCTTCGGATTCAGAATTTGAACAATGGACTCGGTTTCGGATTAGTCGATTATCTTCTAATGTTGTTTGGGCGGTTTTAGGGAAAAAACGGGAAAAATTAAGACAAAGTGTGACGAAGTAATTTCTTTGGAGAATTTCACTTTAGGTACTTGGTGTAAAGTTATTTACGTAAACCTTTTTCAACAAATCTTTCATATTAAGTGTTCTTTTATGTTTTCTTTTAGCTGCCGTTTTTAAATCAAATAAGTGGAAATGGAGTGTTTAGATACCCACATATTCAGATTATGTATTAAGTACTAATGAAATAAAAAATCGTTTAAAAAAATGAATTGATATTTCCACAATGAAATAAAAGTTTGTAAGTTTGCTCCGTTCCTATTGAGAAACTAGTTTATTATATTTCTATCGCAGATCAAACCGTCTGTCACAGGCTGGGAGTAACCCATTTCTATCAATCGAAGCTTCGCTCGTCGATTCTTGTAAAGCAATTTATTTTTAACGTTCAATGGGACATGTATACCTCTCTACCGACCGGTTATGGCGGCCGATGGATGGCTTGCACCAAACCGTCTAATCGTAAACGGCGTTCGTTACAATCTGAACATATGGAAAGTTTGACAAAGGACCATGCGTCAAAATGGGCCTGAAACCAACAGCATTGAGAGTTATGTCAATAAATAGGTCTTAAAATATACTTTATTTCATTATATGGGCACAAAGTCAAATTCCACTGCAGAACTAAGATATTTGTATTTTAGTCACGGTGAGTACGAGCTACGATAAATGCATTCGGAGAATATTCATATTCTGGAGGGTAGGTATTGAGCAAATCCAATTTAAAAAATGAAGGTATGGATATCGACCATTCCATTAATTATGTTCGTTCGGTGTCATTTCTTGTTGAATAGATATCGTGTTTTACCAATAATAATATTCTTTCGAGTCATTTAAAACCTATTTTACCTAGGTATGTTTATTTCACACACTATAACCCTACCCTAATCATTCTGAATTTGTATTCTCAAAGAGAATCTGTTTTTTAATAGATCCTATTTACTCTGACTTAAATATGAATATCTCAGTTTTGCAATGGAATTCGGCTTTGTGCCCATATCGATGCTTATCTAAAACAACTCTGTATCTCAAAAACTGTGTTTTTTCAGGGCAGAGGTTTAAAAAAAACACAAAAAAGATATTGTTATATTTTTTTATTAAGATAACCAATTTAAAATCTTCTTTTAGTCACAGTTTCCTCTGTCATCCAGTTATTTAAACCCAAGAAAATAAAAAGAAAACAACAAAAAACTACGCAAAAATAATTCAAAAATGTACTACAGTTTAGAGTTGTGACACGATATTTATATACTTTGGATAAGTTTTTATGTGTACTAACGTCTCAATAGAAAATAATTCAAAAAAATATTTTTTTCTTGTGAACAATAGTGTATTATTTGTCTTTAAGACAAACGTATATGTAAAATATTAAAAGAATACTGACTTATTTTGCTTTGTTTCTCAAATATTATTTTTTAATATGGACAATAATGGCCTTAAACGACATACATCACAATTATACTTAAACTATATAGACAATAACGGTATAGTTTAGTTTACAACACTTGGTATGGATGTAAATTAGTAACTCTTTTTTAAAGATTCAAAGATAATATATTATTATGGACTTTATGGTTCCATAAAAATGTTTTGCACGCCTGCACGCAGGCTGAATGCACTGGACGATTATGTTGTATTTTTAAGAACTATGTAACTGCATTCCGAGCAAAATAAAAATCTTTGAATCTTTGAAATCTTTGAACCTCGTGGGGGGCCTAGCTACGATGCGCCATCCGGCGGCCATCGGTTCTACGTGCAATGTGCCCAGCCCATTGCCACTTAAGTTTAGCGATTTGGAGGGCTATATCGGTTACCTTGGTTTTGCTGCGGTAGCCTCATTTCTGATGCGATTGCGCAGAGAAACTCCCAGCATAGCCCTCTCCATTGCTCTTTGGGTGACTTTGAGCCTTCTTATGAGGTAACCGTCTACGTTTCCGTGTCATACGTCATCACACAGTGACGTAGTGGCAACACACACTGGTCAAAGACTCTCGTCTTGAGACATTGCGAAGTATTGGACGAAAAGATATAGGTAGTAGGTAGTAGCCGTAGGTTCCCGAATGCTGCCCAGCCGAGTCGGACTCTTACTCAAAGTTGGACCTATCTAACTTGAAAGTCTGAAGAAGTCTTGAAAGTGTCCGATTGACATGATTTTTGTCTTATCCATGTTTATCCTTAGACCAACTCGCTCGGAGGCTTTACTGAGGTCATCGAGCATAGTACTCAAGTCCTCCATGGTCTCAGCCTAGACTACTATATCATCAGCAAACCAAAGGTGATTGATGTACTCGCCGTTGATGTTGATGCCTAGCCTTCTCCAGTCTAGAGTCTTGAAAACGTCCTCCATTGCAGCGGTGTACAGTTTTGGGGAAATAACATTCACTTGCCTAACACGCCGCTGTAGCGGAATACTTTTCAAGCTCCGATCCTGGAGTGGGACTGACATAGTGACGTTCTCGTACAAACACTTCAGTACTTCGATATAGCGGCAGTCTTCTTTTCACCGCTGGAGAGACTGTAGTACAGCCCAGGTTTCGATCGTATCGAAAGCTTTCTCCACGAACGCTAAGCAGAGAGGCAAGTTTTACTTTCCACTCTTCTGGCGGAGCGTATGAATGTGGTCTACGGTACTAAAACCTCTTCGAAAACCGGCTTTTTCGGAAGGCTGGAAGTCACTAAGCTTGCATGCGAGGCGATTTGTAATGACTCTTGAAAACAGCTTGTAAACATGGCTCAGAAGTGAGATGGGTCGGTAATTCTTCAGCAGGGTTTTGTTCCCCTTTTTGAACAACAGCACCCCTAACCTCTGTTCCACGCCTTTGGCGTTCTCCCTTCCAGTAGGACGGTGTCGAACAACTTCTGAGGGGTCGTAAGGATCGGTTTTCTACCCGCCGTCATGAGTTTGGCTGTAATTCCGTCTTCACCTTGTGCCTTGCTGTTCTTAAGCTGTTTCAGAACCATTCTAATCTCGGACAGGCTGAAGTCCGGGATGTCGTCGGTAAAGTGTCGGGTTGGTCTAGCTATGGTCTTTTGCCAGACCAACTTCGGGTCTGCGAGTTGACGTGTATACGATATGTATGACGTGTAGAAACGCACTCACTCAAAAGCTCAGGTTTGGAAAAAACGACTCTCCAGTCCTCAGTTTTTTACCTTGCGAGCTGGCTCTGCCCAATAGACTCGATCGAGATCTCGTGCGAACACATTAGAGCCCT
The DNA here is from genome assembly GCA_947578815.1 of Epinotia ramella. Taxonomy (NCBI): domain Eukaryota; kingdom Metazoa; phylum Arthropoda; class Insecta; order Lepidoptera; family Tortricidae; genus Epinotia; species Epinotia ramella. The sequence continues at coordinate 36,328,872 of OX388202.1, forward strand.
TATTTCTCTCGATGGCCTCTTCAATACGGTTCGTAGTGAATTGGCGCAGATCGCGGGTAAGAGACTTGGAGATTCTGTTTATTTAGCTGCCGGTATAAAGTCGCATCGTTTGAAGACGAAGAAGAAGCAGAATCATTACACTCCTTTCCTTCATGAGCTTCTGAGTGGAGCTAGAGAGCCTTTTAGTTCTGTTGGCCCGCTAGGCCTCGAAGAACATAGACCCAGTGGCACGAACAGGTTCCACAAAACCTAGGCAATGGAAACGGTTTTGGAGTTCCAGCTGAAAGCTCTCGGGGTCACCCAAAGGGCAATGGAGAGGGCTATGCTGGGAGTTTCTCTGCGCGATCGCATCAAAAATGAGGCTACCCGCAGCAAAACCAAAGCAGATTTCGGATATTTTTTCCAGTTCGCGTGTTCATTTCTATAACCAAAGTATAATATAGTCAACTGAAAGAGTTACTGATTCTTTGACAAAAATAGTGTCCATAATAAAAATATAATAATTATTGTTATTATACCACTTTTTATACAAAAAAGAGACGCACACGAGTAATTGAAGTCCCCATGTACATGGAGCATGTAGTAGGTATGTATCTTATACTTATCTTATTTGATATTACAAAATAAATAAATATTCGAGGTTAATAATATCTTACACAAATCGAACTAGGCCCATAGTTAAGTTCAATAAGGCTTGTGTTGTATATTATTATTTTAATTGATATGAATACATAGATACTTTTTTTGCAATCATATAACATCTAAATAAGTTTATCATTGTGCTGCTTATCTATTTATAGTGGCTTTTCTCGTTTTGAATCAAGAAACTAAATGCATATTTATGATGAACATAGTCCAAATTCGTATAGTATACCAATAATGAAGTAAGTCTTATGTAGTATAGGGGCTTATTTTGCTTACATGAACATGCCAACTTTCATTATTTTCGTGAATACTCGTTTATTTGTTGTTAAGTCAAAACATCGGTACTTACTGTTTAACGGAAAGTGTCCCATCCATGAATAATCCTATATTGCACAAAAATTCGCTAGTGTTCCACTGAGCTATTTCGCGTAATGCCGCTGTTGTACAAACAAATTGATGTGTTTTAACGAATTATTTGGGGATGTGCCGGTAGTCAACAAAAAAACGTGGTGACGGCGTCGATCGCTATGGCTCATCTGGCCTACGGACGGTCTTCCAGATAAAATGACGTCGACACCCCACCAAAGGCATAACGGCACAATGCTGCCACGGTGGCAATTTTTTGAATTAGAACACGGGAGTCTTAGTCACGATAAACTTTACCGTGTTCTGCGTCTAGTCTTATACTTAGTAGCAAAACGGATTATTTCGCGATACCGACTTGTTTTAGATAAGCGTCGATATAATGAAATAAAGTAGATTTAAAGACCTATTTAATGACTTAATCTTATGAAAGTTGCCCATGGTCCTTTGCATAACTGTTGCCAACGCCATATACTCTCGTACCCGATCCCGTGATTTTCCCGCGGAAACCGGCTACAGTGTAGGCGTTTCTGGCCGTGAAAGTGTTAACGTTGATCGGTCTGTATACGTAAGTTGGTGCAACCCGCCGCCTTAACAGCCGGTACTCAAATAAATATTTCTCCAGGCATAAGTAGGAACAGCTTCGGCCTAATGCGATACAAATGGCACCAGCCCCGGCTAATGGTGGACATCAATCTTGGGTATCGATGTCGTGTCTCGTAATGTTTCACTTCTTAAGAGGCTCCCATACGCCAATGACCTTCGATCTGAATCCCTTAGTTTTCTAATGTTTTTTGTAGCTTATTATATTAACAACAACGGCTTTAAGCAATATAGTATCCCATATTTACTTCAAACTTCATTGTTTTCGAGATATTTGGCATCAAAGTTGAACAATTTTAGGCCAAAAAACTGGTTTTCTGGCCATAACTTTTGTGTTAATTGGTTTAAAATTAAAACCCTCTGCCAGTTTTTAGAGACGTCATAGACGAACCCAAATTTGTAGATTTCGTATATGTTAGATCTTTCACGTCAATAGAGATGCGAAGTAAGTGTTTTTTTAGACAATGTTTAAAAAAATCATACAAAATTAAGTATTAATTTGTTTCAAAATCCGGTCTGTCAAAATGGAGATAAAAGATTGAAGAACCGATAGCCGTTTGATTTATGATTCTATCTGTAGTGCAAAAGTAGTAGATACGATTCAAAACTTGTCAAAAATCGATGAAAACCTCGGGTAGCCCCTTAAAAAGCAAACAATAATCCGGTTTTCTGATTCTGAATAAGGGTGGGTTGTACCAATCCGTATGTAATGTAAACGGTGTTCGTTAAAATCTGTATGTACGGGAAGTTTGACAAGTTTCTATGCAATGACAGCTGCGGGCGCCATATTTAACGTTGATCGGTCGGTAATAGTAAGTTGGTGCCATCAGCCCCAAATTTACTCACGTTTGGTCAAACAAAGTGTTAGGATTCAATTCGTGTTTCCTGTTTCTTAGTTCCGTAAAACGGGGTGAGTAGAGACAAAACTGATATTCAAACCTCTATAACATTTTATTTTTACATAAGTATGCAAACTGAATGTTGTATACCTATAATAAGTGTTCCGGACGTTTGTATTTTAGTTTTTTTATGATATTGGGTAGTTCCATTTCATAACTTTATCGATAAACACGGACCTCACCCCGTAGTCCCTCGTAGTTGGGGTGAGATGGGTTTTCATACAAAGGTGATTTTGGAAGATTTTTGGATCGTTCGTTTTTTAATTATGAATATTACTCTAGCTTCATTTTAAATTGGAATAAATTATTTAGGTAGCAGTAGCCTTAAAATCCCATCTCATCCCCCTTTCATCCCTTCTCTCCCCATTCATAACCCAACTCTCCTCGCGATCCCTACTCACCCCATTTTATGGTTCTATGTTGATTGCTAGAACAGTATCCCTCGTGATAATATGTTAGTAGTGACTAGCATAACTTTGGATACCAAATGTGTGCTACGGACATAACAACTGATCGACCAGGACGACTGACAAACAATGCGCTATGGAGTTCAATAAATTTCGTTCAATGGCGAAGGGGATGTAATTGACGTTTCAGTTTTTAGGGTTCCGTAGTCATCAAGGAACCCTTATAGTTTCGCCATGTCCGTCTGTCCGTCTGGCCGTGAGCGGCTTAGCTCAGTGACCCTTACTACTAAGAAAGCTGTAATATGGCATGGGTATATAAATCAATCACGCCGACAAAATGGTAGATTAAAACCCTACTTGTTAAGTGGGGATGTTTTTTTTTTCTCGTTAAGCCTAATCGTGTGGGGTGTCGTTAGATAGCTTGTTCAAAAATATTACGGGTTTTTACATGGTTTTTAAAATCCATTTTTCAACTCAGTGGTCTATTTGTTTGATATTGGGCTTTAAAGCCCAAATTTTGGTTCAAGCCAAGTGTCCCCACCCCCTGCTGGCTAAATGACTGCTACTGAGAATGTGAAGTAGACATTACCAGTTACCGAGTGATAGTCGACCAACTTAAAATGTACTTGAAAAGGCCACCTTTCGTACAAACTCGGCCGACGCAATCGCACCATTTACTTGGCGCGTGCGTGTCGATGTAACAAATACAGACAGGCAACTAGGGAACCTTACACTGCGTGTGGCCCGAGACGTACTTGGCTGGTTTTTTTTTTATTTGTAGCAAAAGATCCGTACGCAAATAATGCAATAGTCCCTGGGCGACCGATTTCTTCTCTGGTGAAAAAGAAATAATAGAACAAACGGAGAAAACTAATTTTCCCAGACTTGAGACCTAGCTAGATCGAATTTTCGCATCCGTAAAACCTTATATTCCAAATTCCATTAAAATCGTTAGAGCCGTTATCGAGAACGTGATTTCAAATACATATATATATTTATACTAGCTGATGCCCGCGGCTTCGCCCGCGTGGTTATAGGAAAATGTAACATATTGAATTTTCCCGTGGGAATCAGATGTTTTCCCGCTGGAAAAAGTAGCCTATGTCACTCTCCAGCTTCTAAACTAACTCCATACAAAAAATCACATTAATACGACGCTCCGTTGCGACGTGAAAGAAGGACAAACAAACACACACACACACACACATTTTCGTATTTATAATAAGTACTAGCTTCTGCCCGCGACTCCGTCCGCGTGGAACTCGTTTATATCGCAGCTCCATACAAACATTCACCCCCCCATTTCACCCCCCTTAGGGGATGATTTCGGGGATAAAAACTATCCTATGTCCTTCCCCGGGACTCAAACTATCTCCATACCAAATTTAATCGCAATCGGTTCAGCGGTTTAAGCGTGAAGAGGTAACAGACAGACAGACAGACAGACAGACACACTTTCGCATTTATAATATTAGTATGGATTAGTAAGGATATATATATATATATGTTTATATACAAATATTGTTTCCATTAATAGTATAGGTATATATGTATATTATATTTTAAAATAATAAATATTATTAATTTATTAACATGCAAAGGTAGTTTTGGCCACCTGGAAATCCATTTACGAATTCTAACTGAGTAAGGCCTACATCACACTGGCGCTGTCAAATTTACTATTGTGCGCCAGCGCAGGCCGCGCCAGTCTGTTGCAGGCCTAAGGAATAGAGTTTTGGTGACTAAAAACAGTTTATCATGGTCTTTAAAAACAATCACATCATATCATTAGCCTATTCTGGACACAAACCACCTCCTTAAAAAAAGTCCAGTAAATAAGTGCGTGGGCCACGCGCAGTGAAGGGTTCCGTAGTTGCCTGTCTGTCTTAGTTACATCGACGTGCGGTGCGGTTGCGTCGGCCGAATTTGTACGAAAATTGGTCTTTCCAAGTACACATTAAGTTGGTCGACTATTACACGGTAACTACTTATGCCTACTTGTCCGTGATAGTTTTCCTTTTAAATTCATTATATGTACAGTCGACTACAAAGATAAGTATGTTTTTTAATGTTACAAAGTTATGTATGTATATCTTATTACTATGGTAGTAAAGTCTATATTTTTGTAACATCGTATGGATACATCTCTTTGTAGTCGACTGTACTACTACCACGAATTTTTTCATATCCCCAGTAGTAGCCATTTAGCCGGCAGGGGATACATGCCTAGCTAGTTTTTAACGAGCTATCCAACGATACCCCACACTATGGGTTTAACGAGAAAAAAATGCATCCCCGCTTTAGGTGTAGGGGAGGTACCCTAAAAAATTTTTTTTTTAAAGATTTTATTGTACTGTTCTGTCGACGTGATTGATTTATATACCCTCGGCATGGGTAAATAAAATCAAAGTGTAAATCTATTGATTTACAGTTTTCTAGTAGTAATGGTTACTGAGCTAAGCCGAAGACGGACGGACATGGCGAAACTATAAGGGTTCCTTGTTGACTTCGGAACCCTAAAAAGCGGCCAAGTGCGTGTCCGACCACTCACAACGAAGGGTTCCGTGCCTATTAAAAAGGTCGTATCGTTACTGAAATCTTATGGCACTTCCGTCCCTTTCTTTAAGGAAGGCAGTTTTTAGAAATATCTCAAAGATCTTTGAACCGATCTTGTTCAAAACAATTTTCGCTGAAATAATTTAATAAGCCATCATTATTTTTATCATATTTTTAAAATACACGGTTCAAAAATTAGAGGGGGGGACACCATTTTAGTAACTTTTTGGGCGATTATCTCCTACTCTGTTCACTTCGAGTAAAATGCCTGTGACATACGGACGGACAGACAGACAGACAGACAGAACATGACGAATCCATAAGGGTTCCGTTTTTTGCCATTTGTCTACGGAACCCTAAAACTAAGTTTAAATTACCGAATATTCATCTGTACCTTCCTTTCCAGAAACAAGCCATGCTAGTCCGGCAACTGGAGGAGGAGCTCCGATTGCGCATGCGCCAGCCCGCGCCGGAGTTGCAGCAGCAGCTGGAGGCGCTGTTCGCGGAGAATGAACACCTGCAGAGGGAGATAGCGATATTAAGGGATACCATCAAGGTGAGCGAGATGATCAGACTTCTTACGACTCCGCTATTCTATGTTTAAGGAGACGACCGTGAAAACTTTCTCGAGGCACATACGTTTTAAACATAGTTTCCGGCGAAATCTTTGCTGATACATATTTTAGAATTTGTGTTCAGAAAGTTTCGCCTTAGCTGCAATACATGCGATGAACGATGATAGATTGGTAAATGCAGATCAACAGCTATCTGCCAGAATCGAGGAAATTTTAGATCTTGCGTTATATGGCGATGATTAATACGTATCTAATGGAGAGAAAAACGAAACTGGGTTACGAAGTTCTTAAGTCTATAGGGTCGATGACAATAGCAAGTTTTGAAAAATATCTGTGTACCTGGAATGGAACTAATATGAGCTGACGGTCACAACTTCATCTGCCTTGTCTGCGTATCATCACTGGAACATTATTTCTAACGAGCGTGGAACTCGTTATTTCCAATATTGATCGCGTCTCTGGATACTTTGGTCTGGTAGCCACTGCGCGCACAAACACATTATTTATGATTGTTAACATTTTCAACAGGAACTCGAGCTGAGGATCGAAACCCAGAAGCAAACGCTGCAAGCCAGAGACGAAAGTATCAAGAAACTCCTTGAGATGCTGCAGAACAAGGGGATGGGTACGTTCTTACACGGTACTACAACTTCTGTTACTAAGGAATGAGTAGCACTTAGCACCGGGCCTTTAGCCTTGTGTTTTGCACGATCCTATAATGACTACTCCGCAAAAAAAAAACCGTTCCCGAAATATGGACGTTAATGTTGAATCCTTTCAAGACACGCACGGATTCCTCATTTTGACAGAATTAGTATCAGGCCTTAGATGTTTGTAGTTTCTAGTTTCTTAAAGCTGTTGTAGAAACAATGGTTCGTTGAAAATAATCAAGAAAATTGTATACTGCTGATTGCGTCTTTAACAGCTCATGTTGAGAATAAAACACTGCACACAAGCAATTTTCTTAATCTTATGACTTAGTAACCCCAATTAATACGCACAAAAATCTTGCAATGTATCTGGCGAGCGTGAGTTTGTGTTCACTTGCACGCACAGGTAACCACCGCTGTAATTAATCAAGAATCCTACTTCTTATCAATAACTCAGGTTGCCACTCAATTCAGTCGCTCCTGGGTCACTTCAGTTTGTTGTCGATGCACATGTTACCACAGAACACAGATGCTTGTTATTATAGTCCTATTTTACCATGCCGCTAGTTATACACGAAGCCATCTCAGAGGCACATTAGATTACGTACGAAAGCTTGTGACTGTCGAAAGATTGCGATAGAAGCAATACTTTTAGCAGATAATATTTTAATGATTCGTCGGATTTGAAACAAGTACCTAATACGTTAGAGAAAAAGAGAAAACTTTGGTACGCAAATAAAAGAGTAAGTATTTTTATAACATCTAGAATCGAATACAATTAAAATTTCAACTGGTTGATCCATGACACCTTCAGTGTTCATACTGTTAATTACTTAGAGTCAAAGTGTATACCTACCTAAATATTATGTGTTTGTACTTCGCTTTTATTGTATTCAACTGCGATGTATATTTGTAAATATTTTGTATCCAAAAGTAGTGTGTATGTAGATGAAATGTAATCAGATTTTCTACAGTAATACGTTTCTTGGTGTTCCCATACCCCTGCTTTTGCGGAGCTGCATATAACCCGCTTACAAATTTCAGGTAAAGAGGAAGAGCGGCAGATGTTCCAACAGATGCAGGCCATGGCACAGAAACAGGTAAATATCAGCGCCTTCTGAATGTAGCATGCCTACACGTAAGCTTTCCAATGCTAACCGAGATAATCAACTCTGCAGTAAAATACCTAATACAAATATCAAAACAGAATTGGAGATTTCTTATTCAGATTTGGTGGCTCAGAATTGGGGACATTGACGAACAGAAATACGGGATTTCTTATTCCCAAAGTGTCGCAGCAAACACCCAGTCCTCATTTTTGATGCTTGGAGTACCACCGTAATACATAACCTTATTTGTTCCTCTTCCGAATAAAGTACCTTGGGAAGCTTGCTCTTTAACTTTAAGAAGAGTATCTGTACCGTATGTCAGTTACCAAGTATATTGTGCACGTCACTCTGCTTTCTTATTTGTGTATGTTAGTATTTTAAATCACATGGGCGTTTTATTTTGTGATACCTTTATCAACGTCACAGTTTCTGTTAGAATTGCTCTTGATAGTTTCATTTCATTCATTTGACTCGCCAATGTGTCGCGGCGCCTTTCTGTTCGTCCACTTCGTGGCTTCATTCAATTCTTGCTTTCTCTTCACTCTTCACGTTTCAAAGCCTTTCTGTGACACTGTCCAGCTTGTCCCCGAGCACACGATCCCGTCCAGACACCTCGACGATACAAAACAGTTTTCAAAATAAAAAATGACTTATGAATTCGGCCATAACACAAAAGAAAGCGACACGAACACAACTGAACCACGACATTGCATGTTTAGCAGCTCATTGTTCCCGCCACATGAACCTTAGAAGACCGTCTCGTGTCATTTTGATTGGGCATTCAGTTTGAGCAATCATTATTAGAAGCGATAAAATGTGTCCGAGCCGCCTACCGTTGGGGCTGCGTCGAGTCTCGCGCGGCGGTCGGCGCAGCCCCGACGGGCCGCGGAGCTTGCAGCGCGGCGGCGGCGGCTGACCGTCTGGCTGCCGGCAGGAGCTCAAGGCGACGGCGGACACGCTGCGGGCGCTGCAGGTGCAGCTGGAGCGCGCGCTGGCGGCGGCCGGGATGCCCGGCGGCAGCGCCGGCGCCACGCTCACCGCCGTGCTCGAGACCAAAGAGGCGCGCATCGCCACCCTCGAGCGGCAGGTCGCGCTCCTCGAGGGCGAGCTGGTCGCGCTCGGCTCGCCGCCGCCGCACTCGCTCGCGCCCTCGCACGCCTCGCTGTACGATAAAGTCGAGGCTCCGTTCAAGCGCCAAGTAAGTTTTCTGCTGAACGACGTGCGCGTGATGAAGGACGGGCGCACGAGCGCGCCGCCGGCGCCGGCGACGCCGCGCCTCCGCCTGGCGATGGCGCCCACGCCGGCGCTGGGCGCGCGCCTCGGCGCCGCCGCCTCCTCCGCCAGCGCGTTCGCGCGCCGCTCGCCCTACTATAGCGCCACCACGCTGTGACTACGACAGAAACGTGTCAATTTTTCGCTTTAACGAACTTAGCCGAGTCGCCGCCGACGACTGTGTTGAACCGTTATATTTTTATGTAAAGACTTGTTCGTTGTTAAAGCTATTTTTATTAAAATAAGACGAATTATATTCTTGAATAAAATTATTTTTGTTAAGACTAGGGCCTTAGATGCGATATTAATATTATAGATGTACGTATTGTATGGTTAGGCGAAATGTGAGATCGATTACGTTGACACCAAATTTGGCGATTTAGTGAAAGACTGTTATTAAAAATAAAGACTGTTGTGGTCGAATGCATCGAATGAGACCTTCGAGTAAATGTTCTGTGCAATCCCTGAGATTATCATTTGGTCATGTTGTGCTTTCGGTGTATGAGCGTCATCGTCCGCCGCTTGGTCCCGGCCACCCGCATAGAACCTCTCACGACCCGCCATCTCATGTAGATCATGTCATCGTGTCTCACGGTAGATAAATGTATCACAACATAGGCGCCCGACCATCCAGGCGACTCTGCCTGTAACGGACCGCCGCTGGAAAGCTTTCTACCGTCATCCGATTCCATTTGAATACTTAGAATAGAAAGTTTTCCAGCCGTCCTATTTCCTAATCGAGTGACCGGTACGATTTTAAATTTACAGTCTTAGAGTTAACGTGTAATGCATGTGGAACGAGCGTATGAGGTACTTATATTATATCGAAGTCTTCCACGACCGCGACTCTGAAGCTTGCGTCGCTTACCATCGATCTAACATCACTAACCGTTTCTGAATCAGTATTAGTAGATTAAACATCAGTATCATTTCCGCCATCACTTTTGCCTCTGTAGATAGTAATATTTTTATATTTGTTGTTTGTAATAATGTTGTTGACGGATTCTATGACGAATTTGGGATGGATGATCAACTAGTTGGATGAGTTCCGGTTGGAGATCCAACGGCGGGACCAGGAGATCCTGGCGATGGCGGCGAAGATGAAGGCGCTGGAGGAGCAGCATCAGGACTACCAGCGCCACATCGCCGTGCTCAAGGAGTCACTCTGCGCCAAGGAGGAGCACTACAGCATGTTGCAGACAGACGTGAGAATGGTTAACTTTATTGCGGAGAAGGCCGCACACTGCTGCCTATTTATTATAGCCAATGTAGATTTGGGTTTAGTTTAGATTTTATATTTAAAACACAGCAAGTAAAACAATGTGGGTCATAAACAAATTAACATTGTATAGAAAAAGAATAATTATCTACAAATGTAATGTACACTAGCTACATTTGTAGCAGACCAGCTCCCAACAGTGTTTTGGATTATGTCAATATTTAATCGGGTACATAAAACCCTCACAAACCCTGATTACGCCCCACATGGGTTCCAAAAAGAGGGAAGCATATTCTGAGAAGAGGTAGCACAACTGTATTTTTTTCTGTTCTACTATTAAGTTTGCAAGAGTAGATAGGAGAGTACCATGCGGCATAATAAAGTCATTGTCACGTGTGCTAGTTCTTCTGTTGAATATGTAGGTATTTTAGGTAAGCAGCGAACGTTTTTTTTTAATAGTTAACAATCTGAAAAACTATTAAAAACCCGAGAAATTGGACAGTGGCTATGACCCGGATAAGTCTGTCGGAAGGATCCAAAGTGACCAATGTGATGCAAGCGGTAGAGTTATTGGTTTAAATTTTATTTTAAACATGGAAATAAGTTTCTGTTCTCAACAAAGTTCTCAATTTTCGTCAATGAAGTTTTCCGCTCAAATAGTATAGCTAGTTAAAGTAGATGATAATTTAGTTTTATACAGATTAGATAGGGTAGTTTATCTTGCAGAACCGTGGCGAGGCGTTAAAAACCCCGAAGTAAATATAATATGCCGCCTCAAAACTAACCCACCGGGTAAAAAGGTTATATGTTGGACGGACTTCCAAGTAAGTCCACTTGAATGTTGTTTATTTGACGACAATTTTCGTTTTCATATCAGAGCAAAGTATTCGTATTTCTAGGATTTACATTTTCTTATAGACTCCGTCCATACGCTTTGTCACTTATCTGCTAAGAAGTTTTTAAAGATTAGCGTAAGTAAATACTTGACATAAGACATGTCAAAAACAAATTTCAATTCTTAGCTAGAAGTTTGAGTTGGAATTTAAAGATATAAATCCGTAAAACTTCAACATAAAGAAGATAGAGCTGTCTAAGAATTTGACAATCGTGCCACGTAGTCGTATATTCATTATTTTTAGCTCTCACAGGTCTACCTGCCTTGGCTATCTTAAAAAAATATACCCTAGGTATTAAGTTAACCATTAGGTATGGTGGGGTGGTGTGTTCTCAGGTATGGTACGGTGGGGTGGTGTGTTCTCAGGTAGAAGAGCTAAAGGCCCGTCTGGACGAGAAGAGCCGCTTGGTGGAGAAGAAGACAGCATCAGCTATGGGCGCTGCCCACGAGCTAGCCGAGCTCAGAGACCACTCCGAGATTAAGGATCGCAAGATCAACGTCCTGCAGCGAAAGGTACTTTGGTGCTGTGGACATAAGGTTCAGATTAGGAAAGCTAGTTTAACATTCTTGTGAAACTTGGATGAACTTCTTGGATCAAAGGATCGGAAGAACGTGTAAGAAAGGTTTGGACATAAGGTTCAGATTAGGAACGCTAGTTGAACATTTTTGAGAGACTTGATGGATTGTAAAGTAATATTGATCACATGAAAGGCTTGCCCCGAAATGTTACGGTGGTGTGGTTTCAGTGAAGGCTGATAAGCAGAGAGATATTGAGATGCGTTGGAGGAATGTTACCTACTTGTTACAGGATCTCAATATGCTGTAGAAAAAAGTAAAGGGTTAAATGGAATGGCTGATTGATAATTTGGTAACTGGTCTGTGTAATGGTAATGTGGCCGCGTCATCTATGGTCACAATACTTACAATTCCATGATTGTTCCATGAATTATGTTTTAACAAGATAAAACTACCGGCCAAGCTGAGTATTGGTGGTATGAATGCTAAAAACATTTTTTTTTTGATTTGATGTCGCCTATAATGAAATTTGAAATATTTACCTAATGCAAGGATTTAACGGAGAGTAGACAGCCAGCAAGTAACGAACGATATTGAACTCGGAAAAACAAGTTCTATTATTATTACACTTTAAGTTAGTAAGCTATGCAGCGTTGGTAATTTTATTTTATTTTTATATATGCTAGATATAATTATTTTTATATCGAATTATGTTTTATTTTTTAAATTCTTCATGAATATTAAACAAAACTTTATAAGCCCTGTCCAAACATACAATAAAAAAATATTTTATTAAAATGAGACCTATCTATCTACTTTGTATTATAATTTACTACAGTAGGTATGTACAAAAGTTATGCTTTACCATCGTAAGTATGTAGGATTTTCGGTGGACCATGGTAGTGTTACCGGAGTTGAAAGAGAAGAAATGTTTTATACCAATTCCGCAAGCATCATCTCTATCACCAATGTAGGGTATTGCCAACATCATCTCCACCAATGTGGGGAATAGATCGCGGAAGAAGGATTAATGGCCGGTTCCAATAATCAATCCTATCGGTGGATATATGCAGATTACCCGTAGAAAATGTGTCAAAATGTAACTGTTGGTAAGGAAAACTATCGGTGGATTGATTATTGGAACCGGCCATAAGAAGAGTCATGGACGGGCGTAAAAACCACGACAAAGAGTGGTTTGACCTTCTTGAAGGCAGACAAGGGAAGACGCAAACGTAATTACCTTACTCAAACCAAATTCCCCTGCCACCCATGCGGAAGACAATGCCGCTTCCGTATTAGGTATACTATTTACGTAGTTGTATATAAAAACTGCCTTTAAAAAAACTCGTTTAAATGCTCCACTTTTTCACAATAAGAAGTCGCTGCCTGAATCTATGCTAATGTTATAAAGAGGAAACCTTTACTAATTTTGGGGGATAATCTCGGGAACTACACATCCGATCTCCAAAATTATTTCACCAGTATACAGGGTGGGCCCTGTAACAGGAGCAAGTATTTAAAGGGACGCTTCCTTAGAGCATCTCCAGTAACCACTAGTGTTCCATTTTTTTTTCGGAGATATTTAGATCTTAAGTTATATTAACTTCCAAGTAATGTATCTTGGCACCACGAGATCATAGCACAACAGTCAATGCAGATTTTGAGGTAACATCATGTAATAGTAATAGTTTTAGCATTTTTGTTTCTAAAAGATATTTTTGTGATACTCAATATTTTTTGTTATTTTTTTTGTGTTTTTAAAATAAAAAAACTTGTTATGTAGGTAACCCAAGGGAGTAATAAATACACGTAAACTTACTTGAAAGAAAAAGAAAACTTTTTCTTCTATTGAAACCGCTTTGAAATAATTGCTCAATAATCGTTTCATTTTTTGCTCCTGTTACATGGCCCACCCTGTATAGGATGGACCTTTCGAGTTTATATCGGCTTTATTTTATCCCGCAACTCCGCCTGGGTAGGTACTCTATAACACGCAGCAAAGACGCACGAACAGCTAGTCAACTGATACTAACATAACTACACTACAACTTAGAAAAGTTGAGAACCCCCGACATTTTCATTTCAAAGTCCAATATCTCAAAAACGGATAAAAAAAATTCATGAAACATGGCTAAGAACACTCGGGATAAAATTATCTATGACACAAAAAAACTAAACGAAAATCGGTTCATCCGTTTGGGAGCTACGATAACACAGACAGAAACACGGACAGAGAGACCCCTCTCTTTGCGTCGAGGGTTAAAAATAATGACCTAGGATTATGATGCTAAAATGGACAAGTGTAATCCCGGACCTGTACTGGTCAGACCGCATTCGAAATTAATAAACCAATGCACACACTACGAGACTACGAGTATAAACTAATAGTCCAGGCAATGAACTGACAACTTGTATGGAAAAAATGACAATTTTGGAAATAATTTATAATAGCTTATTTTTTATGTATAACGGATATATTATCAATTAAATAGTTACCCAGCGACAAAATACGACAAAATTTCAGACATCGAAAAAATGATAAGTTAATTGGCTTCTAAAAAGTCAGTAAAAATATTAATAAATGTTTTTGTCTTTATTTTGGTTCATTTACATTTGCTCTATAATATTCAAGATAAATCGTACAAAAAAAGATAATGCATGCTTCATTTAAATCTACATAATTACTTCCGGGTGGAAAGTGTGTCGGATTCTGGACTAAGTAAATCATCTTCGAATAACATTTTCAAATAAAATCAACAAAAAAAACGCTATTATAAATTAATGTTTTTCAAAACCGTATTTTGCCTGGAGTATAATGATAACACTATAAATAGAATAAACATGGCCCCTCTATCAGCAATCACCACAACGCGGCATAATAACTGCATACATAACCCCGATGCGGCCGAGTGACATCAAACGAGCGCTTACGTTATGCTTATGCATATGTTTATGCTTATGTACGTGTTTATGCAATGACATACGAGCGGCCCTGATTAATCTGTTTCATTAGGGAAGCTTCTCTCGACGGGGTTAGGCACAGTTACAGTTAAACTAGTTAAACTAGCTTCTGCCCGCTACTTCGTCCGCGTGGAACTCGTTTATATCGTAGCTCCATACAAACTTTCGCCGCTCCATTTCGCCCCTTTGGGGGATAATTCCTGGGAAAAGTATTATATATGTTAATCCAGGCTATGCACTATATGTATAACAAAATTCATCTTCATCCGTTCAGCAGTTTTTGTGTGATAGTAACAAACATCCAAACATCTAAACATCCAAACTTTCGCATATTAGTATTTCAGAGAACCAAGGAGTTGCAGGCAGAAATAATAATAATAATAAACCATTTATTTCAGGCATCTAAGGCCCATATGAACAAATACCTTAAAGCCTAACATACATACATACGAATTATTGAATATAACGTTAATTTTTATTTATTTATTTTGTTAATTTGGGGCATCAACATACATACAAAACTCAAAAATTAAAACACTAAAAAAGAAGCCAATAACAGATGTCCGCAGAGAGAAATGTTCATCCTGAATATATATTATTACTTCGGGATATTACTCCCTTCCTACAAACTGAAACTCTCACAGACTTTTTCCTCTTTATATTTTTAGTATAGACTTGTCATTGACCCGTGACTTCGTCCACGTGAATTCCCGCATCAACTTCCATACCCAATTTCATTGCCTTTGGAGGATGATCTTTCGGTTAAAAAAGTATCCTTTGTCTTAATCCAGGCTAAACCAAACTCCTCTAAATTGTTCTGATTTTTTTACGATATTGAGTACTTAACGCACGTTCAAACATTTGTAAACTTTCATTTACAAATCAAAGTTTTAATACGCCATGTTTATAGAGTTTTTCGTACAATCACGTGTAATATTTGTAGATAGTAAAACGCAGTTTTTTTAACAGTGCACGGATCTGTTTATTTATAAATTGTATAGATGGAATTACCTAGAAATTGTTATTCAGTTAGTTTAAGAAACAAGGAGCCTTATGATGGGAAGCGCTTCAGTGCCGCAATGCGTTATCGATATTAACACCAGCGAAAGATACGAACGACAACTTTTTCTTTCACGTTATTTGCAGTCATAAATGTCCGACATAAAGCATTCGTCTCTCCCGCACTTACATATTAGGTTCTTGCTAGTAAGGGACGAATGCTTTATGTAAATGCGATCAGCTGCGCATCGCAGCGCGCGCTAGGCTGGGACTCTAGCAATATGTAGGTACGATAACAGCTTCGGACATGATTTAGGACAAAAAGTCTCTACTAAATAATAATAATAAATCAGCGCCCACTGCTGGGCACAGGCCTCCTCTCATCTTAGATGAGAGAGAACGGGCATGGGCGGTAGTCTAGTCCCCACGCTGGCCCAGTGTGGGTTGGGGACTTCACATACACCTTTGAATCTACTAAAACGACTTTTTAAATTAGCTCACGACCTGGTATACGATATATATTTTTTACAAACTTCAATTGACTTGTAATTATATTTACGAAAGCAACAACTGGCTCGATTAGTTAAGAGGGGGCGCTCCGCGAAATCGGGGTTCTTAGATTGAATATTTACCTATGACAAACTAAAGCGAATGCCAGGAAAAAGAACATACCAAAACTACATCATATTTGCAATTGAATCGTCTGAACAAAACCATACAAAACCAAAATTGCCTCGATAGAAAAGAACCGCCAAAACATGTCTTATTTTTACTCAATTTCAATAGTGTGAGGTTCCCGTGCATATAAATTAAGTAAAAGTTGAGTGTATAATAGCTTTTCACATTACCTAATGAAAGTACTTTTATGTAGTCCCTTTTCAGACTTATTGAGGTGAAACGTATTTGGCGTATAGGCCTTTTTTATTTAGCGCGATACCCTTTCTCCCGTCGCGTGTTTCGTGCGGTTCTGTATATCTTTTGTTGCCGTTCGCGGGCGGAGTCAGTCGTAATCGCTCCGCTGAGACGAGAGGACTACGTTCTGTGCTCTCACGACAGCACGATGAACATAATTATTTCAATAATATTGTGACCCAGTATATTCGTCCAGTGAATGAACGTATCATTACATTCCAGTAGATATTTTGCTACATTTTGAAATAATATATTTAAAAGTCGACCTTAACATATAGATCTTAAAGTTCAAAATACAACTATAAGATTACGCAGCGATCGGCGGGTGACCGGCTACTTAGAATAATTTGTGCAGTACATGCAAAACTAGACGAAAATTTTTCTGTCGATCGTGTATTTACTTTATGAAAGATTATCACTATCACTACATAGTATAAAACAAAGTCGCTTCCCGCTGTCTGTCCCTATGTATGCTTAGATCTTTAAAACTACGCAACGGATTTTGATGCGGTTTTTTTTAATAGATAGAGTGATTCAAGAAGTAGGTTTATATGTATAATATAGTATCCGTGCGAAGCCGGAGCGGATCGCTAGTTGAGAATAAATCCGGTTATGTTCAAAATCGATGTCTGAGAGGTCTAAATACGAATTCATAGTCAGAAATATTTCAAAAAGTGGTCGCATTATTTAAAATTTTTGAAACATTCGTTGTAAATTAATATGCGCGTTTTTTTAAAGAACAACATACATTAGCAGGCTTCTCGAGGGTGAAGATTCTAGAAATGATGTCCATTTTGAATTCCAAGATGGCGGACATTGCTTTTCGAATTTAAACTTTCGTGAGACGTGTTGAAACAGTACTAATAATTACACGGTTCAACTCACGTATTAAATGTCACTACGGGCGACATGTTTCGAACTCTTCGGGAATTCTTCTTAAGGATGAGTGTTTTCGCGGCGGTGTCGCTTGAATCTTGTCGTGATTCAAGTGACACCGCCGCGAAAACACTCATCCTGAAGAAGAACTTCCGAAGAGTTCGGAACATGTCGCCCGTAGTGACATTATTGACATTGTTTTCCTTTAAAGTCATCACGGGTGTCGCTTTTAGGGTTATCGAGAGTGCAGATTCCAACAATTATTGCCTGCGAACTTGGACATTTTGATATTAAAAAAGTGAACATAATTATGCACTTTTTCTTTAATATGTTCAAAATTGATAACTAAAGGGCCAAAGCTTCTCCATTGTCTCCAAGTACGAATCCGAGATCAGAATTGAAAAATTTGGCCGCCACACAGTAGTGGCCTGAAAATCTGACTTTCATAGACATGATCGAAGTTTTCATAATATATTATAGTTTTTTTTTAATGCTACTAATAAATTCACGGTTAAATTCACGTATTAAACGACACGACAGGCGACATGTTTCGAACACTTCGGGAGTTCTTCTTCAGGATGAGTGTTTTCGATGTTTGTTTTGAAGAAGAACTCCCGAAAAGTTCGAAACATGTCGCCTGTTGTGACATTTAATGCGTGAATTTAACCGTGGATTTATTAGTAGTATTTTAGACATGTCTCACAAAAGTTTAAATTCGATTATAGCTTTTTTTTGCTTTAGGCTTTTACTAGCCATTATTATGCTAGCTCACAACCCTTACGTGATTTAGTAAAAAAACGGAAGGCCATATTTCAGTTATAGCTCCGGTGGTTTTTTAAGCAACAAAATGTAGGTAGTGGTATTCCTTGGGTAATTAAAGTAATTTGTACTCTATAAAGTGAGTGTTTTCGCGGCGGTGTCGCTTGAATCTTGTCGTGATTCAAGCGACACCGCCGCGAAAACACTCAATCCTGAATAAGAACTCCCGAAGAGTTCGAAACATGTCGCCCGTAGTGACGTTTAATACGTGGGTGAACCGTGTAATTATTGACATTTTTTTTTAAAGTCATCACGGGTGACGCTTTTAGATTCCAACAATAGGGGCGTAGACACTAAATAAAATAATGTGATATTTTCTCGAAGAAGGATAAAAAAAATTGTCAAATGGAGAAAAAATCAACGCAAAAGGTTAAATAATCACGAAGTTATAAGTGTCCAAAGTTTTAAGAAGGGATGTGTTCTGTCCCTTTTTCGCAAAACGCAACTTCATATGAAACGATGACGCTGGAAGAATGTGACGTCACAGAAGACGGCAACGTGCCGCGCGCATCGTGGTCGGCGACGCCGTCGACGCGGCCTGCCGGCAGCATCCTGTAATGTGACGTCACACAGCGTTTGCGTTTTCTCTCTCTAACAAGCAATATTAAAACGGTTGTAGCTTCGTAATTCTTTGAGATATCTGAATGGGATTTTCATCACTATGCATATTTTTTTGCCTTCTTTCTTTTGGAGTTATAATAATTTTCGAGTCTGCACCCGAATTATTGCCTGCGAAGTTGGACATTTTTATATTAAAAAAAGTGAACACAATTTTGCAGTTTTTCTTTAATACGAGTATGTTCAAAATTGATAACTAAAGGGCCAAAGCGTCTCCATTGTCTCCAAGTACGAATCCGAGATCAGACCCCGTATCATGGTCGGCCTTATCACTCGATAAGTGACAAGATAGGGGCATCGTCTCGTTCTATCAAACGGTGTCAGCCAGTGACGGACGCTCTATCCTGTCACTTATCGCGTGATAAGGCCGACCATGACACGGGGTCAGAATTGAAAAATTTGACCGCCACACAGTGGCCTGAAAATCTGGCTTTCATAAACATGATCGAAGTTTTCATAATAAATTACAGTTTTTTTTAATGCTACTAATAAATTCACGTATTAAATGACGCGACAGGCGACATGTTTCGAACTCTTCGGGAGTTCTTCTTCAGGATTAGTGTTTTCGATGTTTGTTTTGAAGAAGAACTCCTGAAGAGTTCGAAACATGTCGCCTGCCGTGACATTTACGTTAATTTTTTAACCGTGGATTTAGTAGTAGTATTTTAGATATGTCTCACAAAAGTTTAAATTCGATTGTAGCTGTTTTTTTGCTTTAGCCTTTTACGAGACATTATTATGCTAAATTACAACCCTTACGTGATTTAGTAAAAAAACGGAAGGTCATATTTCAGTTATAGCTCTCGAAACTGACTTAGCTACTAGCGAAAATTATATCTTCAATCAATCAATCAATCAATCAATCATTTATTTGTCAAACATAGGTAGAAAATACAGCTGGAGAAAATTACAATCTAGTATCACTATGTTTTGCCTGTTGGCATACAAATATCAATGTCACATTAAAAACGGGAATCATAATTTAAATAGTAACATGCGAATACAGTATAAACAAAAAAATAGACATCAATAAAAGATTAAATAATTAAATAAGTAGCAATTGTCATTTTTTATAATTTAAATAAATGCATGTCGAATGGCCAATATATTAATGATTAATAATTAGTAATGTTACATGTCAGAGTCATTTAAAAAGTCTTGCGTACTGTAATAGCATTTTCTGATTAATAATTTCGTCAAGTTTTTCTTAAAGAGTACAATGTCTAAAGTTCTTATGCTTATAGGAATTTTATTATAGATTCTGGGGGCCATTCCCAGTATGCTTTTACGCATTAGCGCAGTTTTACATTCTAAGTTCCGTACCATATACTGATACTGTGGACGAGTCGGCAGTCTGCGTGTATCAGTAGTTTTAATAAACAATGCTGGGTTGCATTTCACAAATACGGATATTTCCAAAATGTACAGACACGGCAGAGTAAGAATCCCAAGTGATTTAAAATAAGAGGAGCAACTATCCGTTATTTTCAAATTACACATTGCTCTAACACACCGTTTTTGGGCTTTAAAGGCTGTTTCTTTATCCGTAGAATTACCCCAGAATATGACACCGTATCTCAATGTTGAAGCCACCAGACCATGGTAGGCTACAAGAAGAGCATGATAGTCGACTATTTTTGATAGTTTACGCAACGCAAAAGCCGATTTACTAAGCTTTTTACTAACTTCATTTATATGAAATTTCCATGTCAGTTGACTATCCACATTAAGACCTAAAAACTTTGTTACTGATACGGTTTCTATTTTATTTGCTTCATAATTTATATTTATCTCATTATGTTGTATTCGCTGATAAAAGTGCATTATGTTAGTCTTAGTCAAATTAATTTTCAGATTATTGTTTTTTAACCATAGTATTATGTCAGATAATGTATTATTAATGTCTTTTTCATACATAACTGGGTTATCACATTTTACAATAGATGTGCTGTCATCGGCGAACAAGATCATAGGGTGACAGATTGCTTTAGGAAGATCATTGATATATATCAAGAAGAGCAGAGGGCCAAGTACACTTCCCTGGGGTACGCCAAATGTTACATATCGTGGATCTGATAAGAATTTATTTTCAGTTCTGGATTTTTGGTTTATTCTCGTTATTTCAGTGTACTGGATGCGGTTAGTTAGATAGGATTCAAATAGTTTTAATGGCTTACCTCGAATGCCATAATGATCAAGTTTGTACAGCAATGTCTTATAATCTACATAATCGAAGGCCTTTGTCATATCAGTATAGATAGCAACAACTCTTGTTCGTTTGTCGATACATTGTAATACATAATTTACTAAATCATAAATAGCGAGATTTATGCTTACATTCTTCCTGAAACCTTTCTGTTCTTCACAAAATAAATTATATTTTTCAAAGTAATTATATAGACAATTGTATATATATTTCTCGAAAATTTTTGAGATTATTGGAATGAGAGATATGGGCCTGTAGTTTTGAATATTATCCTTATCCCCCTTTTTAAGAAGAGGTTTGACAATAGATATCTTCAGTTTGTCTGGGTAGATACCTTCGTCAATGCAGAGATTTAACAAGAAGCTTAAATGTTTGGCTATCGTGTCGTTGACATACTTTATTACAACAGTCGATATGTTATCGACACCTACACTACTTGTATTCTTCAAGGTTTTTATTATTAAACACATATCACCTATATATAGGTACTTACAGATTTTGTCTTTCTTTCCACTTATTATAATTATCTATAGGTATTCATCATGTTTCATCTGACTGTCGGGGCATATACTATGCGAGAAGGAGCGGGGCAGCAATAGACGCATCAGCGCGGCAGGTACGGGGCGCGCGGGTGATTTCTGATTTTTCCCTGGCGATACGCCCCCTCTTAAAACTTACGAAAGAACATGGCAGACCAAAATTCTCAAGTATTTGTAAACATCTTCAACTGTTTTTCCATCACCGATTTAATCATGCTTACAGATTTTTGTCCTAAATAATGTCCGAAGCTGTTATTGTACCTATTGTTAGAGTACCAGCCTAGCTTGAAGCAAGCTCGCGTCTTTGGCTGTAAACAACGGTCTTAATTAGAAATGAAAATGTAAAACACTGAAGATTAATTAGAAAAAGACTTTATATTGAACAAGTAATTTTACCGTCTCAAATGCTATCTTTATAAATTCAAAAAGACTTTGACGTAAGAACTATTGAGATCAAGATTCGTATTAAGATAAAATTCACCTCGTAAACGTCTTAAGCAATTTTAATCTTGCTAAATTACAGAGTTACTTCATCCAATTTTACAGCCTCTTTTACAGTTTCATCATAAAGCTTATCTATCTTTAAGTCATTTTCATTACTTAGCCATCTTTGTTTATTTTATTTTATGCTAGTATTTTTTAAACTTGTGTTTTTAGTTTGGTATCCTGTGGAGTCTCATGCTTGTTTTTATTTCAAGGTATGTTGTTTTATTTTATTTTGTAGCTTGTTATTTTATCGTCTACTTTATTTTTTTACGAGAATCTTTTCATAGGTATTCATGAATTGAAAGGAAAATTCAGTACCAGGCACATAAAAAGCCGAATAGGAGCTTATTATAAGAGGCTTATGTTATACATGAAAAGCCGTCATTTTCATACAAATATTTATTTCAGATCGAAAACCTTGAAGACTTGCTAAAAGAAAAAGATAATCAAGTAGACATGGCACGAGCTAGACTCAACGCAATGCAAGCTCATCACTGCTCCTCCGAAGGCGCCCTTTCCTCTCTAGAAGAAGTCATAGGAGACAAAGAGAAACAAATTCAACAACTCCGCGAACAACGAGACAGAGCAGAGCATGAAAAGAACGAAGAAAGAGAGCTCCACGAGAGAGAGATAGCAGATTATAAAATGAAACTGCATGCGCTTGAAAGTGAAGTCGAAAAATTGGGAGCAAGACTCGAAAGAGCCCAAGCCGAAAAAGATAGACTCGAAGCTAAACTAGAATGTTCTCAATCAGAACTAGGAAAGTCTAAAGCGGAGTTAGATAAAGCAGCCACTGAGGTTGGCAGATCTGGAGCTGACTGGGAAGCAGCGAAACAACGCTTAGCCAGGCTTGAGCTTGAGAACGAAAGACTTAAACACGAATTGGAACGCTCGCAGACCACCTTCGGCAGAAGCACATTAACAACGTCCCAGGAGTTGGACAGAGCGCAAGAAAAAGCGGATAAGCACGCAACTGAATTGAGGCGTACCCTGGCCGAGTTGAGAGTGACTCAGGCAGACGCGGAGAGAGCGCACACCGAGGCCTCTGGGTTGCAGGACAAGCTTGAGAAGAGTCAGGGCGAGGTGTACCGTCTCAAAGCGAAGCTGGAAAATGCACAAACCGAACAAGACAGCCTGAAAGAAGAATATGACCGGTGAGTTCTATTCACAATAGTAAGTTCAATTATTGTGTTCCACGTTAAATGACTAACATGTTATTCTATGAGATCTGCTCATAAAATAACATGTAAGTATAAATAATAAACTCGTATATAGAGAAAATGGGCGGTTTTGCGAGAGCTCGTTTCAGTTAATGGATTCATTTTCTAAATACCACAGGTTATGCTACTATCGTTAGGAACGATGGGCAATATTATCTGGGTATTATGGAACGATGAAAGAAGGCTGTTTATCATTATATTACCCGGAAATAATAATATAATCAAGTTAATGTGTGATTTAGCTTAAATCGATGTGATCTTTATATAGTTACATCCACTACTATTAATTTACGCAAAAATAAAAACAAAGCTGATTTTTAGACAGATTTGGCCGGGTTGAATCCCAGCCATATGAGGGTTTTTTGAAAATATTTTAAAGCAGTTTTAATTTTTTCTGAAATCGTTCTCGGGACTCCTAAGAGCAAATTGATGTGTCTCTTGTAGTTTCGGATTTCGCATACACCCCGTATAAACTAAATAGTTCTATAGGTACAGTCGCCATCAGATATATCGGAGCGGCCAAAGTGCTCACAAATATGTGAACCCATCTCTAATGCCTCGACACTAGAGACGTGTTCAGATATATGTGACCACTTCGGCCGCTCCGATATATCTGATGGCGACTGTACTAGGTGCTTCCGTGACTAATCGTCGGTTCTCCCCCTCCGGGAATACCGAAAATTCATGCCTTCATTATAATGATTCAGTATTCAGCTATAATGAAGTGCAAACTGCGCCCCTGTTTAACACAAGCTTTTATGTTTATTGGAAAGTTTTGTTGTAGATTCAAACATTAACTTTAATATAAATCAAATGAAATGTTCATTAGCAAAAGCACATGACATTAAAAATGTCTGTCAATTGTGAAAATGGCTCCTAGATCCTCCATAACCACCTTCAATGATATTCAGCCCGGAATTGATTTCTATAGGTTTCCATTTAAAAGACATCATTACGAATGAATACCTACCTCGACACATTCACAATATAGGCCGAAACGCACTGACAGCGGTGGCGGAGCGGCGCGGTGCGGCGCGGAGGCGGTACCGGTTGTAATGTTCGAGCTAATATGAAAGGATCCGCGCAGAGCGGCGCGGCGCGGCGCGGTTTTCTGTGCGGATCCTTTCATATTAGCTCGAACATTACAACCGGTACCGCCTCCGCGCCGCACCGCGTCGCCTCGCCACCGCTCTCTGTGCGTTTGCAGCTTATGTCGGACTCACTAGTCTATATAGGACCTACGCTATATAGACTACCAGTCACAATAAATAAATATTGTATAAATATTTAAATATTAAGGGACAATCTTACACAAATCGACCTAGTCCCAAACTAAGCAAAGCTTGTACTATGGGTACTAGACGACGACGATAAACATACTTATATAGATAAATAAATACTTAAATACATAGAAGACATCCATGACTCGGGAACAAATATTCGTGCTCATCACACAAATAAATGCCCTACCGGGATTCGAACCCAGGACCTCCTGCTTCGTAGGCATGGTTACTATCAACTAGGCTAAAGCGGTTGACAATAAACACAAAATCTGCACCTCGCTGCGTCACGTCATATAGGCGCTCTACTACTATACTAGTACAGTCCAACTCATAAGTACCTGAACACCTTGGTATTCTGCTACTTTCACCCGTTTGACAACTTTCTAGTTGCTACTTTTGAGTTCGACTGTACTAGTAGTAGAGCGCAGTTTACCCTTGTTTTACCGACCAACGTTTCATCGACTGAATGTTTCGCCCAGTGTTCATTTCATCGAAAACATTTTTGAAGTGAAAACTTCTTTAGCGGCGCTGAGCACTTTTTGGGATGGGGATTTTATTTTATTAAATACGCGACAGAGTTTTGTGACGTCAGATGTGAAGGAGGTCACTTTTTGCTGCTAGCCGATTCGACTTCATTCAAAACTGAACGCTATTCGTAAGAGTATAAAGCCGTTTTAAACACTTTTTGCAATAGCATATTCTGCAAATATTTGTAATAATACCAACGCGTTCTTCACCGTTTTGCAATCGAGAAAATTCGAATAGTTCGAATTTGGGCGTTATTCCTAAAGAGATAAAGCTTAGAAAAATATTTATCAACGGCAAAAACAAATTGGTATTGTGTTTGCCGCCGCCCAACGGCGCGTCGGACCCCGGCACCGTTGCGCCGCGGCGGCGCGTTGGGCCCGTCGCACCCAACGCGCCCGCGGCCCGTCCGCCTAAATAATTGATAATTGTTTATAAATTTGCGTCAAATTCATTTTTAGGGTGACACCGTAAGATGTCACGTGACCTGATCGAAAAACTGTTACAATGTTATTGAGTTTTCACTTCTGCCGGCACTCCCGGAGTGCAACCCGGTTTTTTTTTTTTTTAGAAACTGTATTATTTTCAGGATTGTTATAAAACAAACCTAACTTAATGGATTCTACACAATTAGCAAACCTAATGGATTCTACACTAAAACCTATCTATACCTAAAAAGGTATGAAATGAAAATTCGTCGAAACAGTGTTCAGTGAAACGTTTGTCGGTAAATTAAGGGACTCTGGAGGAGCTGCACTTGTGCCTGGGTAGTAACCTCTATATACAGTTAATTAGTTCAGTAAAACTATAGCGTATAGCCATTAGGGGCAGGTTGAATGTTATTCTAAACAAGGCATTTGATCGTAGTGGGACCACGGTAAAGCCAGCACGCCCCAGCGACTACTAGTAAGGCATTTGACTCCGCCACTGCCTTTATTTCATGCTTATGCCACATTCCAGGGGATTTTGTAAATCATCAAAACCGCAAACCTATAGAACGGGGCCTATCTGACTAAATGTGAAGGATCTAAACCAATTTTACAATTGTTGCATCCACTTGTTCTTAACTTGCACTGTTTAAGATCGTGGGTCGATCGATCTTTTCTAGATTTGTCAGTCATAACCCTGACATATTGATTGGGCATATTAACAGGTTAATTCTCCAGTCGATGTGACAGCGATGTTATTACGAGGTTAAATCATCAGTCTCCCACGACTCTCCAAAAACTGTACAAGCTCCTTATAGGCTCCTAGGCGAGTATGGCGCATGACAAATGTAAATTTTATTTCAATCCAACTTTTAGTCCCATAGGCTCCCGGTGTTCATGTTACGAGCTTCCGAGTATGTCTAAGCGTCATGCGAATGCTAAGCGCATACCGGTTCAAATTCGGCTACGCATAAATTCCAAAATGTCTCTACTGCACTATGTCCAAAACTTTCCGTTCACAAAAGTCGCAGCCCTTTCGTAACCTATCCCATCTGTAAAAGCTCGGTTTGTATTATTTCCGTTCTGTAAAATAACCACACGCTAAACGTCCCGTCTGCTAAATGCTCCATCTGATAGTTGGCTCAAACGGCACTTTTTGTGAAAACTCATGAGAATGGGACATTTTGCAAAAGAGACAAATAGTAGACACTAGGTACAATTCGTAGTCAAGATAAAATAAAATAAAATCGTATGCGTAATATAATTTTCTCTCGCTAACGTGAAGACAACTCGTCTTATTCCTCTTTACACACAATCTACAAGTAACTACCTATGGCAGGTTCGAATAATCAATCCACCGATAGTTTTCCTTACCGGCAGTTGCATTTTGACAGATTACCCGTAGGAAATGTGTCAAAATGTAACTGTTGGTGAGGAAAACTATCGGTAGATTGATTATTGGAACCGGCCACTAGTCATATTTTTATTTTACCTAATCATGTGGAAACTTAACAAAGTAGGTCTCTGGCTTTCAACACAGTAGGTAGAAAAGGAACACTTCTCACTACATCGTGTAGCATCAGCTTAACACGTCAAGCGAATAGTGTATGACCATCCTTATTTTGTCTTATTTGATGTGTAAATAAGTAGGTACATCGGTATGTAAAAGAATTAGAATACAAAATCATGCCCCTTTTCTTCAGTAGGTAGTTAATGTGAATCTTTGATACAAAGATCAAATCTCGAAGAAAAAACTAAATCTTTTTCCGAGATTGTAGACCGGACTCGAATACAAACCCTGAACGTCTTACGAGTCCAAGGGGTTTAATTTTGAACGAGTCGAGTGCCGACCCGTTTACCTCTTACTCCCTCGATCATTGGAATAGCGATATGATCTTTGTATCAATGGTTTAGTATTGTGGTATTTCTATTTTAAAATACACACGCATTTCAGAAGGTTCTCCAACATTTCTAACCCTCCTACTTGTCGTCCAGCGTGCAGTCCAGCATCAGCCGCCTCCACTCGGAGCGGGACAAGGCCACCGCAGAATTGGATAAGGCGAGGGAGGAGCTGGAACGCACGCAGGCGACCCTGGGCAAGGCCCAACTGCAGCAGGACAAGTTGCAGGCGTCGCTGGACAACGCGCATTCCGAGATCGATAAACTGCAAGAGAAGCTGGACAAGTCAGCTACCGAAAACAGAAAGGTAAGAAGTTACGGTTAACTTGCCTTTTGACGGCCTATTAAATTAAGACAGTTCCATCTATTTATGTCAACGGGTTACCTTCGGAATCCTATGAATAGCAGTTTAAATATCAATGGATAGACTAAGGTCAGTTCGGGTATGTGCGCCACAGGGGAAAGTGCGCCCCCGGGTTAAGTGCTGATATTGATTTAAAAGACTGAATGATGAATGAGGCGCACTTTCCCCGGTGTCGCACATACCCGAACTGACCCTATTTAAAGTTATTCGGCAAAAAAGTTTTAACCACCAAAATTTACAGTTAACGTTATGTTAAGATTTTTGTAGACTAACGCCTCTCATCCATAAGAAAGGATGCAGGGATGCCAATGCTAGTTTTCCATTCCGTCGTGGGTAAAGTCTTATTCCATCCCTATCTTCCAGCTGCAAGTGGACAGAGAGAAGCAATCCTACGACTTCGAATCGCTGCAATCTCAGCTGGACAAGGCTCTGGGGCAGGCGGGACGACTGCAGAAAGAGAGGGACACAGCACAACTCGACTGCGAGCGCTTCAGGGACAAGAACGACAAGGCCCAAGTAAGTACCTACTTGATAAACGAGAGTACCAGAGAAAAATAAATAAATAAAACATGTCACTGCGGTCACAAAGGAGATTTCAAACAGGAAGAGCGGGTCTCAGGGACAGGAACGACCATCAAGTAGGTGGTCTTTAAAAGCCATGTTAACAGGTTTGTAGATATTTCATTTTTAGTGAACCAACCGTACGACTCCGTTTAGCTTGATTCCACGTAGACGCCGATTCAGTTGTAACATCCTACTGATACTGGAGCGTAAGTCGGAGCGATTACATTTGGCGACTATTTGCAGTGATAGAAACGCGATACAGTAGTAATTCGGGTGCCTATGACACGTGATCTATGGCTAATAGTGTCACGTTCGTCAAACGCGTGTTCGTACGAGTATAATATAGTGTAGCATTTCAGTGTAGTAACAGCTTGCGTGGTAACAAAACTTGTTCTTGAGTTTGAGTTTAGAGTTCTGCACGTCTATCATGAGACGGCCGCGACATAGTCTCGATTTTTCTCGCACTATACCTCTTGTGCTAAGTGTTCTAATAAGAGAGATACGGATAGTGCGAGAAAAATCGAGAGAGCTCGCGCGCCGTCACATGATAGCCGTGCAGGGATATTGCCCGGCCTACAGTTAAGTAAGTGTAAGTAGATCCTGCCCAAAAAAATATCACTGCCATTTTATAATATTAGCGCTCGACTAAAGTAAACGTTTAACATTTTAATTCCAATAATTGACACTCGGCTCGTTACCTATATCGCAGTTAAATAAGATTGAATGTCCCAACCAAATGAAACTTCATAATTACCTTATATTAATAATGCGCTGATACCCTAACTTCCCGAGGCCATAAAGATATTTTTTTATAAAAAATTACCGAAGAATTGCCAGACAGAAACGCCAGTGTGCACACACTCTTAAATCTACGCCCCACTTTAAATTAATTTGAAGCGCGAATCGGTGTCACAGTCATAACCACGGCACTAAAAGCACTAAGCGCGTATAAAAGCGTCTGCCGGTTTTACGAGGATAAAAGCCACGAATGGACCACTCTCCTGACGTCCAATATGTCACATGAACTAGTTACAATTTACGTGAAGACAGTTACTATTTGAAAAATCTTATAGCTCGTTGCTGGTCTATAAATGGGTGACTTTTATTCCTGACCGAATTTCGGCTAAATAAGCTTGAACGTGTTGTTTTAACAATTGATGGCAGTTATTCAAAATTTAGGAGGTTTAGCGTTAACCAGGGTTAATGCGTCAATGGGGTAAATGCGTATTTTGAAGATATCTTCGAAACGCAACATTTTAGAACTAATAACAGCCCTCGATGATCATTGATCAAAGAACAAACTTTCAATTTAGACGATTGTAATAGTTCTAAAATGTTCAGTTTCGGAGTAAAGTAAAGTAAAAGTAACTTTATTGCACAAATAATAAAAATACAGTTCAAAACAAAAGGTAAAGGCTGGTGTGCATCAAGAGACGCATTAACTTCATCGGCGCATTTGCCCCGGTTGACCTCTTTTAACTATTAGTAGAGGAGTTGTAGGAAAATTTGTTGGTGATAGGTCATACTAATTACCACAGAGACGGGGTTTGATTTTTTTAGTTCTTTGTTTGTATCTTTATGACATACTAAAAATATAGAAAAATCTAAGTGTGCAAAACGCGTTTTATTGACCGCCAAAAATTTTAACTTCGATTTTTTTTTACTGTTAAAAAATAGTGTGTGGTATTAAATTACAGGAAATGACATGGTGAAAAAGATTATGAAGTTCATTTTTGAGAGTAAAAATAAATAACAAGGTGGTTAAAGAAAAAATTAAAGCTTCACAAGTGTTCAAAATCATATTTTTAACCAAGCGTATTGCGTTTTGTAATACAAATGAAATATTATAAATTTTCTATTTTTAGAAGACTTCGCTGAAAGAAATCACCTAAGACTGATGACATTTGTGCTTTTCCATATTATAAATTAGGTACACAATTGACAGTACAAAAAAAAGCAATACTTTTTCCCGCCATTCCAGTACATACATCCCTACGCTCTGCAACGACCTCTATGGTACAATAGTTTTTTTTTATATTCTGCCAAGTGTCTTTTTTGACGTGTGTTAAGTATAATGATAAAACTTTTAAAATTAACATACTCGTATAGCCGATACTTAATTTAATGCCAGGCGGCGATGTGGACGAATTGAACGACGGGTTTGTGGAAGCTGTCCGTGTCACTGGGTCTAAGTTCTTCAAGGCCCAAGGCACCAACAGAACTAAAAGGCTCTCTAGCTCTACTCAGAAGCTCATAAAGGACAGGAGTGAAATGATTCTACAGTCTTCAGCTGATGCGACCTTATACCGGCAGCTCAATAAACAGATCTCCAAGTCCCGTACCCGCGATCTGCGCCAATTCAATACAAATCGTATTGAAGAGGCCATCCAGCGTAATAAGGGCACTAAAGTATCATCGAGAGACTTGTCTATAGGGCAGAGCCAGCTCGCGAAGATAAAACTGAAGATGGTAGAATCGTTTCCTCTAAACCTGAGATTCTGGGTGAGATAGAGCGCTTTTACGGACAACTATACACGTCAACGCGCAGACCCGAAGTTGGTCTGGCGGAAGACCCTAGAGCTAGACTAACCCGACACTATACCGACGTCATCCCGGACATCAGCCTGTACAAGATTGTAATAGCTCTTAAACAGCTCAAGAACAACAAAGCACCCGGTGAAGACGGAACAACAGCCGAACTTCTGAAGGCGGGTGAAAAACCGGTCCTTACGGCCCTTCAGAAGTTGTTCGATTCCGTCTTACTGGAAGGGAGAACTCCAAAGGCATGGAACGGAGGGGTGGTGGTGCTGTTCTTCAAAAAGGGTGACAACACTCTGCTGAAGAACTATATACCCATCTCACTTCTGAGCCATGTCTATAAGCTGTTTTCGAGGGTCATTCATTACAAATCGTCTCGTACGCAGGCTAGATGACTTCCAGCCTCCCGAACAAGCCGGTTTCCGAAGAGGCTTTAGTACTGTAGACCAGATCCACATGCTTCGTCAGGTTATACATAAGACCAAGGAGTATAACCTGCCTCTCTGCTTAGCGTTCGTGGACTACGAGAAAGCCTTCGATTCGATTAAAACCTGGGCTGTACTACATTCTCTCCAGCGGTGCCAAGTTGACTATCGCTATATCCAAGTGCTGAAGTGTTTGTACGAGAACGCCACTATGTCAGTCCGACTCCAAGACCAGAACTCGAAACCTATTCCGCTGCAGCGGGGAGTCAGGCAAGGAGATGTTATTTCTCCAAAACTGTTCACCGCTGCACTGGAGGACGTTTTTAAGACTCTGGACTGGAGAAGGCTAGGTATCAACATCAACGGCGAGTATATCACTCACCTTCGGTTTGCTAACGATATAGTAGTCTTGGCTGAGACCATGGAGGAATTAAGTACGATGCTCGATGACCTCAGTAAAGCTTCCGAGCGAGTTGGTCTAAGAATGAACATGGATAAGACGAAGATCATGTCAAATGCCCATGTAGTACCAACTCCCATTACAATCGGACACTTTACGCTCGAAGTTGTAGATGATTATGTATACCTAGGACAGACTATCCAGTTAGGTAGGTCCAACTTCGAGAAAGAGGTCAATCATCGAATCCGACTCGGCTGGGCAGCGTTCGGCAAGCTACGGCACATCTTTTCGCAGTGTCTCAAGACGAGAGTCTTTGACCAGTGTGTGTTGCCAGTGATGACATATGGCACTGAAACGTGGCCGCTTACTATGGGCCTCATAAGAAGCACCAAAGTCACCCAAAGGTCAATGGAGAGGGCCATGTTGGGAGTTTCTCTGCGTGATCGCATCAGAAATGAGGCTGTCCGCAGCAGAACCAAGGTAACCGATATAGCCCTCCAGATCGCTAAACTTAAGTGGCAGTGGGCGGGGCACATAGCACGTAGAACCGATGGCAGTTGGGGCGGAAAGTTTCTCGAGTGGCGACCACGTACCGGAAGGCGCGGCGTGGGTAGGCCCCCGACAAGGTGGACTGACCTGGTAAAGGTTGCGGGAGTCCGCTGGATGCGGGTGGCGCAGGACCGGTCACTTTGGCACTCTTTGGGGGAGGCCTATGTCCAGCAGTGGACGTCTTTCGGCTGATATAGTATATGAATAAAAATCAAAATATTCATTTTGTTCTGTAAAAGTTTAGTTTTCAATGTAGAAAATAATTTTCTTCATTGAAAAATCTTTCAGTTTTTCAGCCACCTTTTTTTTTTGTATAAAATCAACGTCATGAGCTCTTTTAGCGTGTAATTTCCTGTAATTTGATACAACACGATTTTTAATTATTTTTCAAATTACAAATTTTTGCCGGTTACAAAACTCGTTTTGCACACTTCGATTTTTCTATATTTTTAGTATGTCAAAAAAATTCGCATAAAGAACTAAAAAAAACATACCCCGTCTTTGTGGGAATTATTATGACCCCAAAGGCTATATAGATCTCCTCTACTATATTTGACAACTCTGTCGATAAATTTAAAGAACCGTAAATCAGTCGGAATTAAATCGTTTTTTAGAGTTCCGTAGCCAAATGGCAAAAAACGGAACCCTTATGGATTCGTAATGTCTGTCTGTCTGTTTGTCTGTCCGTACGTATGTCACAGGTATTTAACTCGAAAACTATAAGGTATATTTGAATAAAATTTTGAGGATAGGTGTATTTTGTTAGCCGCTACATAGTTTTGTAATTAAATTACTAAAAAAAAATTTTTTCATTGCTAGCCCACGTGTCCGCACATCAATCGATAGGCCTTTAAAATAAATATAAGGTTTCTCAGCAATTTGATTAAGTGAATAGATTCGGAGATAATCGCCCCGAAAGTCACTAAAATTGTGTCCCCTCTCTCAAAGGTTTTTGAGATAATTCTAAAATATTGCCTTCCTTAAAGAAAAGGACGTAAGTGCCATAACATTTTAGTAACGATAGGACCTTTTTAATAGGCACGGAACCCTTCGTTGTGCGTGGTCCGACACGCACTTGGCCGCTTTTATTTAACCCATTCACCCATTAATGCTACGCTCGTAACGCTACGCTGTAGTCCGTAGCAACATACACTGCCTGAATGGCTACGCGCTACGCTGTAGCCGATCCCGTGGTTTTCCCCGTATGGTTTTCCAGTAGCGTTCTGACGCATGTGTGCACGATTCAAATTCCAATGACAGTTTTAAAAGTCGACCGCCTTTAATAAGCTCAACCTTACACAAATCTCCCTCAATCTTTGCCTATCATATTTGAGAAGTTCCTTCCATTGCTCATGGATAACATCGCGACCAAATTTTAACACCACCTGTAATGGGTTGGCCGCCCGGTCTACCCTTGGCATATCCAATTTCTGACAAAAACAGAATGTTTGACAATTGATTGGAATCAGTGGTACAGAATCGTCACCCAATAATCACAAGAAAGCGACGAATTGGTGTCCTCACAATTGCAGTCTGCATTAAAATGCAATGAAATGAAATGAAATGGATTTTTTAATGAAATTATGGCTTTTGCTCTTGTTCTAAAACAAATAAACAAAACAGCAATTTTTTTGTAATATGTTTCTCTCTTGTCGTGGTGCAATAATAGTACATTACTGCAGCCGCCGGGAAAGAAGGGCTTGCCGGGTGAGTACGTATAGACGGCCGACCGTAAGAGCCTTATCACACTTGCGATTTCCAAGCGTATTTTGTATGAAGGCGATCACGCAACGTGTTCGCCGCGACTGATAATTGTATAGAAAACACGCTCGCAAATCGCAAGTGTGATAAGGCTCTAAGGAGGCCGGATAGTGATACGAAGCCGGCAAGCCCTTTTCACGGCTAGGCATGTATAGTGCTTTTCTCAAACATATGCAATGAAATAAAAAATATCACCACTCAAATAAATAAAAAATATATCGCCGTAACAGAAGACAGAAAAAACACGGTAAAAAGTTGTATAGTCGCTTTAAGCACATTGCCCACAATGTCGAGGATTTTTTGATTCTTTCCAGTTCCGTAAAATAAGCCAGAAATACATTCTCTGAGAAACCGTCGACATTTTGTCAGTCTTCCAGCTTATAAAATTTTGATTTGTATTTATGTATTTGTCCTTCGATTTTGGCGGCAGCAAGTTATTCATTGCTAATTCGGCCTCCGCCCTCAATTCTGGCGGAGTACAGTTAGTTTCTTCGTCGCTGTTATCATCGGAACTCATTTTGAAATTTTATTTATAAATATCAACCGCAAATATAAAATCCAGCGACACGACAAAAGACTTTGAATTTTCCCTCCAATCCCTCGATAATGTTTTTTTCATTTTTTTTACGGAAGTCTTCCGTATTTTACGCGTGTGTAGTGTTCGAATAGACCCTATTATACGCAAACTGATAATGAGAATCTTAATTTCTATAATAAATAAAATAATTGCAGAGGATTTTAAATATTGTCTATGGTCTCTGGTGACTTACGAATAGACAATATTATAAATTTTTTCATCAACACATTGAATCATACAGCTTTGTATTCTTAATAATTATCAGTTCGTGTGTAATAGGCATTAACGCGGATATTTTTAGTCCGATAGCCATTCAGCCACTAGAAAAAAATTAAAATTATAAAATTCAGCTGTTTAGCCTGTTCATGAACACAGACGCCATATTTAGATTAAAATTTAAAAAAAAAATACTTCCCGGCCTAGGCCTTCAATTTTGTATGAAATTCCTTTACAGTTCTCTCGAATTGTTCCGCCCGAAATGTGATACCTCGAAGCCTGTTATGACGCACGTAACGACGACATTTCATTCATGTTTGAGAAAAGAGTATTTATTTATTATTATTATAAACCTAACAAACTCAGGTTGTTACAGCGTTATATTTCAGTTCTTTGCTCTCGCACATATCCTACAGTGTGGTCCAACCAACCCTGAAATACCCCGTTTGTGACAAGAACAGAATCATGACTCAACAAACACAAGAAAGCCAATTTACATCTTTCAAGTCGCTAAAATGCCTATTTTCCTCATTCGAAAACGACTAAACCTAACAAATAGCCTAAAAACAACGAAACGGCAACAATAATTCCTCTCGCACATTTTCGCTTGACTGCCAAAGTCGAGACCTATTTCGTTGTATTTAGGACATGCCATGAACACAGCAAAAGTAATCAAAAATGGCGTAAGTGCTATGATACTCGTATGTACATGCGTCCTTTTGGTTTTGAAATGCGGCGGCGTCGCGCCGTCTAGCGGCTTGTGGCTGGACCTTGTTTCTGAGATTTACTGACGAGATGGATAGCTTTGGAACTTTTATTTCCTAGCCGGTTATATAAGGATAAATGTAAGATATTGCTCAATCCTGTACTATTTGACAAATTGCTGATCCTTTAAGTATGTGGAATTTTCGCACTTTAGGAAAGAGGAGCACAAATAATGCTCGCTTTTTACTACAACCTCATACAACATATACATACATTATCTATAAATATTATCTCTCAGCCTGACGCAGGGGACCGATTTTTGACTTTCGAGCGCTCGAAAATCAAATAAAAGTAAATACGTTTGTAGTGTCAAAATGGCAGGCACTTACTTTCTACCAATAGAATTGAATATGAGTGATCAATACCACTTGTTTTTCAATTTTCTATGGCTATTTCAAAATAGCATTTCATTATTTTTGTCATATTTCGAGTGAAAGATTTGAGCGCTCGAAATTCAAAAATCGGTCCCCTGGTCTCCTTCGTTGAATGAGGAATGAGACTACACTAACAGTTCTACTAATACTCGTAGTACTTACACTCAAGAGCAACAAAACGTATTCACTTTTTAATGAACTGTTGAGAAGAATGTAGGCCCTGCACTTTTGTAACTCGTTTCCGCACAAAAGAAATTCAGTAGATAGTAATAATTATAATTTCGTAACTATAGGAAAGTATTTAAATGGCATTAAAGACACAACACGGAGAGCGCTTGTAAGTGTCGTATGAGTTATGTCCACAAATTTCGTATCATATCACTGGTTAAAGAGTACGATTTCAATGGAATTTTCTAGCATTCAAGTAAAATATATCGGTTTTCTTAAAGCAATGATGGTAACGTGTGACAAATAAAAAAACAGAATAAAATATATTTAACAAGACACTCCGAACCATTTTTAAACTGACGATTCAGAATGTTTGGTTGGCTCAGGAAAAATCAATGGCTGTGATCCTGATACCAAAATCATCATCCTTCTAGCGTCTACCTGATTGTGCCTTAAAGGAGCACAGGCTTCGCTTTTTGAAATTTGTTAAGTAAGGGCTAGTTTTACGAAAGCGACTGCGACCTTTCAACCCAGAAGGTAAACGAGATCTTATTTGGGGTTAGACCGGTTTACTCAAGGTGTTTGTACTCCGAAAAATCTACCGTTCATATGAAATGATATTCCGTAGGTACATACGTATTTTTTAAAACCCCAGTGGTACGCCGGGGTTCGAACACATGATTCTTCTTTGGAATAGCTTTGGCTCTTGACTGCAGATTAAAAACATCAAACCAAAAATTAATCGCTTTCGCCTAAAAACTTAAGGAAAATGTTGGTGCTTCTTCTTAGGAATTGGGTAGCATTTTTGGTTTGATGACAATTTACTTAATCCAATGCCGTTTTTTAAGAGCGTGCAATTTTTGCGGCAAATATGTAATATCTTAACACAAATCTCTCCCATTTCCTTTAAAAAAATATAAAGGTAGATCTAAACCATTTTGATTCTCCCTTGAAAAATCATGGTTTTTTTTAACTCGAGACATATTTATTGCACTAAGCAACTTATTATTCTCTTAAAGAAACAACACTGTGCAAGAGAGTTTTGCGTTTTGAATAAAGATATCTTTATAGGTGTACGCGGGCTTGGTTTCCGCAACTCGACGTCATAATAGCGCCTATTTTGCGTATGGGATAAAGATATCTTTATTATACGACTTCCAGATTGGACGTTGCGTGTATTACAGCTCGGCTACGGTGACTCCTCAGCTTTGTTAGCGATCCTGATACGAAAATAACCAAATAATTTCGTAATTACAAATACGATGATGTAAAATTCAGAGCCCAGCCGGTCTAGACTGGAGTTAGACCGATCTAGGTCATTGGTCTGTTAGCGGAGACGTAAATATTGAACGAGCCCGAATAGGCACAGGCTATTTTTGATATGCAACCAGATAGCAACGTAGTTACAGTAGTGCAGTAGTACAAATATAAGTTACATCGGCAATCTTCGCCCACGCCGACGAGTGCTGACAAGTACCGAATGAAATCGAACGTATGACCATTTCAATAAAGACCTTGTTGCACTATATGTAAGGTACAATATGCAATGCCAGGTGAACTCGTGCTTTGCCGCTCATGGCGCCAGATAAAATGGCGGGCGCCGGAGCTGCCGGCGTCGCGCGCAAAATTTCGGCCAATGGGCGTTGAAGATTTTACCCGCGCAAACGCGCTGCCTTATGATCGGTTAAAATGTTTTCAAAAAAGTGCTTTCTGCGCAGGTACATCGTTGTAACTTATATTTGTGGTACTACTGTACGTACGATTACTACCCAACTATAATGTAATGTGTAGGTAGTCTGTTTGCCCGACTACGGCAGAGCCGAAAGGAAGGGACATGATTTTAGCAGTCTATGTTTGTATTTACGTATATGTTCCACCGTAGCGTTTAAGAGGAAACACTAAGGGCGAGATAATTGAGAAATAGGTATTTGGTAAATGTATGGCTGTCGCGCCAACCTCAAACCTCCCCCCGCAGAGCGCGATAGAGACAAATGCAGCTTGGACCGAAAATACCTATTAAAATTACATAAAATCAACGTTTCGTAGTCCTCTGATTTCTTCTCCAAAACTTGACCTAGGAAACTTTTTTTTTTTATTAAAAATCAAAGAAAGGCTTTGGCCTTGTTCTCATGTTTTCCTTTTTTTTAATAATCTAGTCAAAATTGTTTTCTGGATGTTTGTATTTGAACACAGCGGAAAATCTGTAATTTTTCTTAGGATTTTGAAGGTTAATATCTCTTTTGAGAATAAATTATGAAAAAAAGGAAAGAATAGTAGCCATAGATTTATGGAAAAATAAATATTGCTCTACTGCCATTATCCCGGGAGAAAACAGGGGACTACGTTTCTATGGAAAAACAGCCCTTGTGTTTCCTCTTAAGATACTGAACCGATTTTGGTACATGAGGCGTCAATCGATTCGAAATTGTGCTCCGGTTGATAGGCTACCTTTTTTCAGTTTTTGGTAGTCGGGTTTGTTTGTTGTAAGTTTTTTTAACTTTTTACTAACTACTTCTTTTTGGTCGAGCGCGCGGCTCCATTTGCGTTTTACATCACGCGCGCGAGCTATCTCGCGGGAAGATAGACCATCCATCTCTTCTTGAAGTGTTGTAATAGTTATAGCAATGACGCGTAGTTGTCCTGTTTCCGCCCCAGTCCATGTTGGCTCAGTTCGGGTTGCACAGGGCGGTTCCACAACACAATCAAATACCGAAAGCCGTCCGATTGCCTCTTGGGGACTGCAACCACGCGCCATTGCTCTGAATATAATAAAAAAATCGGATGGTCTATTTCTCCGCGAGACAGCTCGCGCGCGGTCCTGGGCTAGCCGTGGACCTAGGCAAAACCACGGGATAAAAAGTTGAAAAACCCCCGACATTTCAATTTCAAAGTCCAATATCTCAAAAACGGCTAAATAGATTTTCATAAAACATGGCTAACAACACTAGGGATCACATCAGCTTTCGAATTAAAAAAACCACATTCAAATCGGTCCATCCGTTTGGGAGCTACGATACCACAGACAGATACACAGACACGTTAAACTTATAACACCCCTCTCTTTGCGTCGGGGGTTAAAAATGTAGCCTATAGTATGTTCATCCAGGGGCCCGTTTCAGGGAGCAACAAGTTACAAATTACAAGCGGAAGTCTCCTTTCAATACCTTTTGATAGAAAGAGACTGAAGCTGATTTTCCACCAAAGGGACGAGACGAGGCGAGGCGAGAATTGAAATTTGAATGGCAAATTTTCAATTCGCTCGTCGCGCGCGCTCGGTGGAAATAGTAAGTGCTATACAAATTTCAATTCTCACCTCGTCTCGTCTCGTCTCGTCTCGTCTCGTCTCGTCTCGTGTCGTCTCGTCTCGTCTCGTCTCGTCTCGTCTCGTCTCGTCTCGTCTCGTCTCGTCTCGTCTCGTCTCGTCTCGTCTCGTCTCGTCTCGTCTCGTCTCGTCGCGTCTCGTCTCGCCCCTCCGGTGGAAGATCTGCTTTACGCTTGTAACTTCTTTCCATGTATGGGGTAATATCCGTAACTATTCGACCGATTTTAAATAATATTTTACAAATTATCTGTAATGGGTGTTCGGGATGAATATAGCTTATATTTTATCCCGTAGCTTTGCCCGAATTGTTTGTTACATGCGGGCGGAGCCGCACGAGCAGCTATAGTGTTCAATATACACTTATAAATGGTGTTATATCCGGGTAAATAACTGTGCACTCCATAGTACAAAAGCGTTCAATACATTTCAAGTCTTCTTAGTAGCAAAAGCAACGAATATTTTGATCAAATTATTTGGCAGGTTCAAAATGTGGTTAGGAATATAAGCTAGTCGAAGTACTTATTCAAAGGCCAAACAAGTTTTTCTACTTCACGTTCAAGGTCAGTCAGATTCATAGTCAGAAGATGAGGATGCGCACCGCGTCCGTCTCGCTCTTTTCGGTGCTCTCTCTCCCCCGCCGCACCTCTCATTATACGCCGCTAAGTCCCTCAGGTAATGCTCCCTCAGCTTCGGAAGAAAGAATACATAATCGTTACGTGGAATAATTAAAAAGACATAATAGCAAATAATAAGTGGAAAACAACCTCATTATGAGTTTTTATTGACAGAGTAAATGTATATTTATTCATATTTATTTACAAGAAATTGAAAGACCAACTTAAGATACTTACCCCACTATTTTGTGAAGGCATCGAAGTCTGGAATCTCGGTTTATAGAATATTTCAGAAGTTAGGTATATATTTAACAAAGCCAATTCAAATGGCAGCCTTATTAGAGTTATTTTAGAACTAGCCCTCGGCTCGCGATTTCGTGCGCGTGGAGCCCCATACAAACGTTTGCCCCCCCTTTCGTCCCCTTAGGGGATGATTCCCGGGATAAAAAGTATTATATATGGTACCACCCTACACACTCCCCCCTTATTCATAAAAGTTAAAATGACTCTAAGTAAAATGTGCTTCTTACGCACACAAATGTCAAAGTGACTTTAACGCCATTTTAAGTAAAATAGGCTTGCAGAACGTTTATGAATACGGCCGTAGGTATATATACTAAAATTATTCTTAATCCGTTTAGCCATTTTTGTGTGATTGAAGAACAAACATTCAAACATCTAATCTTTAGCAATTATAATACTAGTAGGATCACAATACAGAAAAGTGAAAAAAATACACTTAACTTAAGTTGTGTCAAAATTGTATGTAGGTAATCAAAAGTAGAATGGCCCGGGCCAAGTATTATCAAACCGCCAGTAGAACGGGATTGGAGGCGACGGTTTTGCCATGTATCTACTTACGTCGAACATTATATGAACTGACAGCTACCTACCCTCTTGGCCTCCTCAACCCATCTGCTGCCAGGGCCAGGGTGCTGCGCCTTTATCTGCGACCTGGCACTGCAGAGCCATAACAAGTACCCAGGCATAGGACGTTTGGGTTTTTCAAACGTATTAGCTTCAATAATTCTGGAAAAAATCAATAAAACTTAACAACCAAACTGCAGAGGCTTTGAATGTAACTTACCTCGCGGGTTTGCCCACGGGGCAAGAATGTCAGACGCTTATGTGACTTTCAATTCCGGAACGTATTTAGAAGTCATCACCCTCCCAGAGTTTTCCTGGCTGTAGGTACACTGAAGGCACTGGTTCTGCAAACGCGACTGCCATCTGACCTTCCAACGCATGGATAACTAGTCCTCGCTTGGAGTTGCTGGGATTCCTCAAGATGTTTTCCTTCACCGGAAAGCTACTGCTAGTTATAGTATTATTAGGAAGTCAATAAATAAATATGTATAGGTGTATGTATTAAGGTGGTCCACTCCAAGGGCCGCTTCAGACCGGAATGGCAGCGGCGCGGCGAGCACTTTCAGTGTCAAATAATTTTAAACTTTATCTGCATACTAAAAAGACCAGTACCGCTTGAAAAGCTCGAAAAGATCGCGCGGCACCGCGCGGTGACGCGAGCAGCCTCGCGGCCACGCGCGTCTTGGCGTACTGGACTTTTTAGTATGTAGATAATGTCTAAAATTATTTGACACTGAAAGTGCTCGCCGCGCCGCTGCCGACCGCTGCCATTCCGGTCTGAAGCGGCCCTAATACTAATTGTCTTCATTCAGGCGCTATAAATAGGTATTTTGCCAAAATAATGCATGTCTAACCTTCCATCATCCATATTTCCGTTATGCGTGATCAATGTGTTCATAACTTCTTTATAATGGCAATCACCGAAAACTGTATATATAATAGAAAATAAATAGTTTACAAACTGTAGGTAGCTATAATAATAATAATAAAAATAAAACATTTATTTCAGCAAAAAAGCAGCTACGAAATCGATATTTGTGACAGCTTTACTTCGTTCGCTCTTTTATTTCTTCTGTTAGGCAGCGCAGCCAGTAAAGGCGGAATCAGACGGTTCATTTTTCGTTCATTTTTATGTTTCATTCCGCACCTTTCACCCGAAGTGACACGCATAGAGAAATATATATATACTGAGACAGTGAATAGTGAATAGTAGTGAATTCATTCGGCATTTTTGGTTTACTTCATGATC
Source organism: Epinotia ramella (assembly GCA_947578815.1). Lineage (NCBI taxonomy): Eukaryota > Metazoa > Arthropoda > Insecta > Lepidoptera > Tortricidae > Epinotia > Epinotia ramella. The sequence continues at coordinate 36,371,105 of OX388202.1, forward strand.
AGACGTGTCACTTCGGGTGAAAGATGCGGAATGAAACATAAAAATGAACGAAAAATGAACCGTCTGATTCCGCCTAGAATAGTGAATGTTCATTTATATTATATGTCATTTTACCTGAGTTGTGTGAACATTGAGTGAAAGAAAAAAGAATCAATCACCTGAGGGAACATTCATCCGAGTGAACCGTCTGATTCCGCCTTAACTAAGCAGTAAAGAAGTATGTATGAAAACGAATTTAATTTAAAAACAAACGGGGCTTCGATTTTCTAACTACAATAAATTTGAAGTTGATTTGACACCAATATCATCTCAATAACTGTGCGTCTAACAACGTCAGTGCCTGTAACAAAAAGCTTTGGTGTGACATTGACAGTTTTCTATCTTATTTATTTATTAGAGAAATGGCAGCCTCTAGGGCTTTTGCCAAAGACAAGTACAAAATAAGAAAAACATTTCACATACAATACACAGTATTATAAGTGTTGTATAACACGCCTTATACATATAGCCTCCTGTACAGGGGTTTATAAAGACGTCTGCCTTATGGTTAGCAACGGATAAAAACAACTATGTCAATGAATAAAATATATTAAAATAACTAATATTAATGTGGTTTATAAATACAACATTCTGGCGACGACGGACGGAAGTATGACCGAACGCGTCGAACGTTTTCAATTCGATATTTTCGACAGTAAAAATGAAGAATGGGACTATTACATTCAGCGTTTCGAAATCGAATTAACATTACATGGACTAGACAACGAGGCCGCCGAGGTCAAGCGGAAACAGCTTCTCCTCTCCCGGATTGGTCCAGCAGTTTTCAAGGTGCTCGTAGATTACTATCGACCAATTGATGTCACTACTAAAACGTACGTTGATTTAAAAAAAGTACTGAACGAATACTACGGTAAAAAGACGTACGTACTATCGGAAAGAGTCACTTTTGCTACAAATTACAAGAAAGTAGATGAGTCGATCTCACAATTTATTCTCAAGCTAAGATCACTAGCGGGGTACTGCGAGTTCGGAAACACTCTAGACGAACGCATAAGAGACCAACTAGTGATAGGCATCAATAACAGTGCATGGCAGCAAGAACTCATCAAGGAACACCCAACAAACCAAGCTAAGCTTTCTGATGTTATAGCTACAGCCATTAAACTTGAACAAGCGGAACTACAAAGTCAACACATAACATGCAACTCACAAATGATTACGGAACAACAAACTGTTAACAAGATAATATCAAGAGGTCAACGACACACTCAACATCAACATGCACTTAAAACGAAGAAGTGTATGTTTTGCGGAAGAGAATTCCATACAAACATGAATGACTGTCCAGCGAAGGGGAAACGATGCAACTCCTGCGGCAAAGAAAACCATTTCTCAAGCGTCTGCATAACCAGTGGCAGACTAAAGCTAAAACAAACCAACACAACAAGACAAATAACCAAAACTAGAACACATAACACCGATTCAGAAGAGTCGGACGATCAAAGCATACACACTTTCGCCTTGAAGCGACATAATACGGCTTCAAAGATCTTGATACCAACCAAACTCAATACACTGAAAACAGAAATGCTGTACGATCCGGGTGCAGTTCACTCCGTAATTGGAAAAAGAATATGGCAATCCATTGGACGCCCCCAACTAAAGAAATGTAAAAATCTTATCGCCTATACTGAAGTCCCAATTGAAACATTAGGAACGTGCGAAATAACAGTAAATGCCTTTAATACGGAAAAGGTTTTGACCGCATACGTTACGCAACAGAACGATATTCCTCTGTTCGGACTAGATTGGTGTCTACAGTTTGAATTACCAATGCCTCCTGGAGCCAGGCTATGCAATATCAATACACCGAAAGCGAAAATCACCACGCAGTCTGACAAAAAACCGAACACCGAGGTGCAAAGTATCCTTAACGAATTTAAATCACTTTTCGATGGTAAACTTGGAACAATTAAAGGACATAGCGCCAAAATTCACATATCCAACGATGTGAAACCCAAAACATTCCGACCTCGCCCCGTACCACTTGCCCTACGCGAACAAGTCAACAGCGAGCTACAGCGACTAGTCCAAGAAGATGTCTTAGAGCCGGTCGACACTATGTCAACCCCGATAGAATGGGCATCCCCGATTGTCATAGCGATTAAAGCAAACGGAAGCATCCGCATTTGCGCGGATTTCAAAGTAACTATAAACCAACATGTCCAAATCGATGACTACCCCCTTCCGAGATTCGAAGAAATAACATCCAAGTTGTCCGGGGGGCAACTATTCACTAAGATAGTTTTAAAAGACGCTTACCTGCAACTTTTAATAGATCCTGAATCGCGGAAATACTTAACGATCGCAACACACAAGGGCTATTTCCGTTATAAACGGTTACCATTTGGAATATCCTTTGCGCCCGCTGTTTTCCAACGTACCATGCACCAGATCCTCAGCGGCATTGATGGCGTCGTCTGCTATCTCGACGATATTCTAATAACAGCTCCCACTTTACAAGAACACTTAACAAGAGTAAGAACAGTATTACAGAGGCTACACGATGCCGGAGTAAAGAGTCAAGAAACAAAGTGTGCCTGGCTACAGAAAAGCGTCACCTATCTTGGCCATAAAATAGACGCAAATGGCCTACACCCAACAAAAGAAAGAGTTGACGCAATAAGGAAAATGCCTCTTCCAAGCAATACAACTGAACTCCGTTCTTTTCTGGGTTCCCTAACATATTACGGCCGATTTATAGATAACCTCCACATGAGATGTGCCCCATTGTACAGCCATCTGAAAAAGAACCAAAGGTGGAACTGGACCGAAAAAGACACAGAGATAACAAATGAACTGAAAAACATCCTAACATCATCTGACACTCTTACACATTATGATGAGAACAAACCTATTTTCGTCAGCAGTGATGCATCAGAAAAAGGAGTTGGAGCGGTTTTGTTTCACAAAATAAACCAAATTATGAGACCCGTAGCATACGCTTCCAGAACACTCTCCGACATCGAACAGCGATATTCAACAATCGACAGGGAAGCGTTGGGAATCGTCTATGCAGTTACGAAGTTTCATCAATATCTTTTTGGTAGAAAGTTTACCTTATTAACAGATCATAAACCTTTGGAAAGGATTTTTAGTCAAGATCGAGAAACACCCAAAATCGCGAGCAACCGGCTACTCAGATGGGCCATGCTCCTAAACAGTTACGAGTACTCTATACACTACCAAGCAGCAAAGGAAAACACTCCGGCGGACGCACTGTCCAGGCTACCGATAAAATGCAGCGACACAACAGTGGAGGAAAGAACCGGGTCACCGCAGTTTGCCCACCTCCTACATTTGAGACTTGGGAACATTCCCGTCACGAAACATGAGCTACGTCATCAAACTATCAAAGACAAGACCCTGAACGTTGTCAAAAATTACATTACAACACACTGGCCAGATAAAAAAGAATTACCTAACGAGCTCCATACTTTTTATGAAAAGAAAGACCAGATGTCATTTGAAGATGGCATTTTACTATGGAATGGGAGGTTAGTCATACCCCAAACACTTAGACGACATTTTTTAGAGATGTTGCACGACGGCCATAACGGTATCACCGCGATGCAGTCCCTGGCGCGCCTCCACGTGTATTGGCCAAACATTGACAAAGACATTTTATGTTTCTCAAAAGAGTACAACCTTTGCCAGCAATCAAGGACCAACATAAATGAAGCGCCGATATTCCCGTGGGGAATACCAGCAGAGCCGTGGCACAGACTACATGTGGATTTTGCGGGGCCTTTTCTAAACCACATGTGGCTAATAGTCGTCTACACGAAGTGGTTAGAAGTAGTGCCGATGAAGATAACGACATCTAAGACAACGATCCAAAGACTAAGTAACATATTCACCACATACGGAATACCCAGATATATTGTCAGCGATAACGGCCCTCAATTTACGTCAGAAGAATTCAGTCGTTTTTGCAGAGTTTCTGGCATCACACATATAAAAACGACGCCCTATCATCCTAAAACGAACGGATTAGCAGAGCGCGCAGTGCGCACTTTCAAAGAACGTATGTTGGCCTCTGACAAAACCATTGACGTACACGAACGCCTAAATAGTTTTCTCCGGGGGTATCGAAACACCCCTCGACGATCGACAGATCGATCACCCCACGAAATGATGTTCGGAAGGCCAATGCGGACAACTTTTGACTTATTGAAACCCAACGTGAGGGAAAATTTAGAAAAGACACGCCTACAACAAATTTTGAGGCCTACTAGCAAAGTGGTCGTGCCTCCAACTTACACACCAGGGGATATGGTCTGGGTGAACAAGCCTATCGGAAGAGGAGCTGATCCTGGTACAATTATTAAAAGCAACGGGCCATACTCCCATGAAGTGGAGATGATGAACGGCTTACTCAAACGCAAACATTCAGAACAGCTTCGACCGAGACATGCTCAAGTAACAGCAGCAAAAACCGAATTCAAACGTCAGACACTTGGAAGTACACAAGACCCCGGACAATCGAAATCTGAACACACTCCAAGAACCACGACCAGGACCCAGGCGTTCACGTACTACAGACGTCATAACATATCGGACACCGGTGGTCAGAGCGGCGACCACGATCAACAGCCGGCTCCGGCATCTTCCACTACCAGAGCTCAACCAAGTGGTGACGCGGAGCCGCCGCAACAGCCAGCCGATCCGCCGCACCCAGCAGATCCGCCGACACCCGATCCGCCGATCCCTGCCCCTCTCCCGTCGCCACGACGGTCGGGTCGGAAGATAAAGCCACCCGCAAGATTTGGATTTTTCGGACTGTAGATGTAGGCAAAACGAGCTTTTCAGTGGAGGGAGAGTAATGTTGTATAACACGCCTTATACATATAGCCTCCTGTACAGGGGTTTATAAAGACGTCTGCCTTATGGTTAGCAACGGATAAAAACAACAATGTCAATGAATAAAATATATTAAAATAACTAATATTAATGTGGTTTATAAATACAACAATAAGCATGATGTACGGTGGAAGGCCTTCACGATGCACTGGGTGATAGCTGGAGCAGTACAAAGCATAATGGCGGCCGCGACCACGAACCGCTGAATGATGCCCAAGAATTGGTTATTCGCATTTCCAGGAAAATTCTTATTAGCTGTAGCCGTCACGTTTGCCATTCACTGCATAGTACGCTATCAAAATTATACGTTAAACAGTCCATGTCCCATGGATCATTCAAAAGTCCGTTTTCTATCTTGTCAAGTGAAGTGATGACTGATGAAATGAAGTCAGCGATTGGTGATTTAAAGCATTTGACGATATTTTGAAAATAATAACGAAAGTTGCCGATGGATACGTTATCGCCGATTCTCGCAATCTGCCAAAGGTGGATAATATAATGTTAAATGTTAATGCAGTTTATGCGTGAAAGCGACAGCTTCAATGCTGCGGAGATCAGAGGAGCAAAAGTCCTGTTATGCAAACTGCAATTGGGTACGTTGAAGTCAGAAGAGAGGGTAGTATATAGATTTGACATTTCACGAAGCATATATGCTACGTGAAATGTAGAGTTACGCCAGAACATAAAATACATTCTAAAATGTATTCAGTGGTTGCCAGTGTCAATGAAGCCGAAGAAGTAATTTTAGAAGTAAAATGTCAAGATTGTGAAGGGGGATGCAAGCATTCTATTTGTTTTATAATGTGGCTAATCAGGCGTAAATAACTATTTTAATTCAATAAATTGACCGCAGTGCTAATCTTACTCATCCTTTAAACGTACTTAAGCCCTTTCGAACGTGGTAGATTAAAACACCCAAATTAAATTAAGGTGTCTGAAAAATGAAATGTTGTCAACTTTGACAGCAAACGTCATAACAAAGATTACAATAACATTATACGTTTTCACTATTAACAACTAACTACGTATTTAATTTCGTCATAAGGGCTACAGGCCTGTACATGTCGGAATTTAGGCGCCTGGGGACCCTGGGGTAAGACCAGGGAAAATATTACATATTATCCACTCCTTCTTCGTGCCGAGGTTCCAATAACTTCTACCCATCACGCAACATACAGGTTTTCTTGTTTTTCATGATAATTACGGGACTCAATCGGATCTAACGTTTGTAGTCGGAGAGTTCTTTAATAACTTTAGCAATTAAATCGCACAGTCAAATATTCATATGAATAAATAAATATTAAGGGTCAATCTTACACAAATCGCACTAGTGCCATAGTAAGCTCAATAAGATACTAGACGACTATATCACCAGGTACATACATAGTATTAAAACAAATTCGCTTCCCGCTGTCTGTCCCTATGTATGCTTAGATCTTTAAAACTACGCAACGGATATTGATGCGGTTTTTTTTAATAGATAGAGTGATTCAACAGGAAGGTTTATATGCATAATATAGTACCCGTGCGAAGCCGGGGCGGGTCGCTAGTATAATATAATATAAATACTTAAATACATAGAAAACATCCATTCTCAGGACCCCTTCGTATGTTGTTTTATTTCAATCTTGACAGACACATACAAGCTACAAAAAATTGTCCTCTTTCAATTAAATGGAGAGTTACATAGAGTTTGAATAGGTACGGTATACGACTAGCATTTCGCGGACTTACGAAGGCTATCCGCAGCAGAACCAAGGTAACCGATATAGCCCTCCGAATCGCTAAACTTGGCAGTGAGCGGGGCACATTTCACGTAGAACCGATGGCCGTTGGGGTGGAAAGGTTCTCGAGTGGCGACCACGTACCGGAAGGCGCAGCGTGGGTAGGCCCCCCCCACACAAGGTGGACTGATGACCTGGTAAAGGTCGCGGGAGTCCACTGGATGCGGGCGGCGCAGGACCGGTCATTGTGGCACTCTTTAGGGGAGGCCTATTTCCAGCAGTGGACTTCTTTCGGCTGATATGATGATGAAATACTTTGTACTCAGTAGGGGGGTTATCTTGTTTTCTCGTGTACCAAAGACGAGGACGGCACGGCACGAGCTCCCCGCAATGGGAATTCAGAGTGGCTACTATGAAACGCGAACGCGAACGAGGGAGTCGCGGGCAGAAGCTAGTATATATATATTTTTTATACCACGTCGGCTACGGCAACCACTTACCATCAGGTGGGCCGTAAGCTTGTTTGCCAAAACAAGCTTACGGCCCACCTGATGGTAAGTGGTTACCGTAGCCTATGGACGCTTGCAACTCCAAGGGTGTTACATACATATGACGTACTTATGTGTATTCCTTTGCATTCTATATATAGAAAAAATGTCTCTTTTTCCCATTCCCCTGTTCTGTCTCTCTCTCTCCAGACGCGCACTATTCGAAAAGTTCTAATTCTAATCTCATCATATGATCAAATGTTTCTATCTTTCTTCTTCGAACCTGACGGCATACTTTTCGGAGTAGCAGAAGTATGTTAGGCAAATAAGGCCAGGTGATCGATCTGACCTTACATGGTTTGTTAAGTAACAGAGTAGAGTTTCTTCTCCGTGTCTAATGTTGGTAAACATATATCCTTCTTTTTCAGGCCCTAGTTGCCCGCATTCAGAAAGAGCGAGACACCGCACTAGCCGAGGCGGCTAGCTGCCGCGAGCGAGCAGAGGCAGCAGCGGCAGCCGCCAACCGTGCCGCGCGAGACAGAGACAGCGCTGCTACGGAGCTGGATGTGCTTAGAGAGAGATGGGAGAAGGCGCATCAGCAGCACCAGAAACTTACGGTAAGGGCTGATCCTTGGCTGTATATAAGAGAGAGTGCCTGAGTGACCGAAGCTCTACTCGGGTGAAGCAACGGAGAAAACGTATTTTCCCAGAGACGAGACCTAGCTGGATCGATTTTCTGCCCCCTTAATACCCTATACTCGTATTGCAAATCTCAACGTCTTCGTTAAGACCCATTTTCCAGAACGAAATTACAATATATACATATAGGTATAAATATCCCTCGTTTAATAGTAGGTATAGGATATGATATATAATCGAAATAAATCATTAGTCACATTTAGAGATGGTTGAGTAAGATGTTCTTAGAGAGAGAGAAGTCTCGGTAAACTAGTTAAAATGTAAAATGTTATGTAATTCTCAACTAATACTGAATATAATACCTATTATAAACGCCTATTATTTCAAAACGGATCAATGATAAAATTTGGGTTTTGCTTATTCTATTATAGGGAATTGGAACCATTTTCAAAGGATTTTAGTTGTCAGTTGTGTTGTCAATTACGCTTTATATTGTTAAAAATATTTTATTTTTGTACCTTGTTGAGATTAGTCGTACAGACATTAGAATTATTATCCAGTACAGAATCATTGATTCTATTGGACCCGTGCTCTTTCTTTTTTTTTTTGGGTTAATGTATTAACTTGGTCGGTTCCAGATGGAACGAGACGATGCCCTCACGGAGAATGAGATCCTCAAGGAGAAGCTCGACAAGGCGCTCTACTCCACGCAGAAGAGCGTCGAGGAGAAGGAGACCGCTCACAAGGAATACGAGAAAATGCTAGAAAAGTATGATAGGTACAATCTGTTCAATGTCGTCTTGTGTTGGTGGCGATGTCTGTCCTGTGACTGTGCTAATGAAAAACAACTTAAGATCAAGGTTATAATGTGTCCAATTGTTTTCAGGTCTCAAAACGAAATCTACAGACTCCAGAATAAGATAGACATACTAGAAGCGGATAAAGACCGACTGGAGCTCGAGCTAGAGAAACACTTACACATGTCAACGAAATCGAGGGATGACCAGAGAAAGCTACAAGACGAGTTATCTAGATTGCAGGAAATGTACGACCGAGCGTCTCTACAGCTAGGCAGGACTAAAGAACAGGAAGAAAAGGCCAAAGAAGACATGGACAGGCTGTGTGTCGATATCGAAATGGTACGAGAGCGCTACGAGAAGGGACAAATAGAGCTGCGAAGGTTCCAAGCAGAGAAGGAGAAACTTGTCGGTGATAGTGAACGATTGCAATTCGAATATGACCGCGCGATGACACAGTGCGGCAAAGCGCAGGCTTCCAATGAGAAAACGCAGGAAGAAATGGCCAGAGTGCAAATAGAGCTCGAAAAGATGTACGACAAGCACGACAAAGTGTCCGCAGAGCTGAGAAGAGTGCAAGCTGAACTAGACAAAGTCAAACAGGACGCATCGGGCGCGAAAGAAGAGGCCGAGCGATACGCAGCGCGGTACGGGAAGTACCATGACACTAAGGAAGAACACGAAAGGACTAAGATGGAGGTGGAGCGACTGCGCGTGCGGTTAGAGAAGACCACGCTAGACCTGGAGCGTGCCCGCAAGGCCGAAGAGGAAGTCACCCGGCTACGCTCGGAGCTCGAACGCACCGAAGGCATGCGAGGTAAATACCAATTCGAACAGGACAAGTGGACCAACGAGCTGTCACGAGTGCAAGCTGAGTTGGACAAGCAACGCGAACGATTCGACGCGGCGCAAACTGAAATCCAGCGTCTACAAGCCGAGAAGGACCAGGCAGAAACTAAGCTGCACGAGTCTAACATACAACTAGAATTATCGAAGAGCGAAGTGACCAAACTCAGTGCGGCGTTAGAGAAGCAAAGAACTGATCTTGAACGCGCTCATATTGAGTGCGAAAAGTTCAGGGATAGGTGTGAAAAGCTTAAACTACGGTCAGATCAGCTAGACAAGGACAACGAGCGGCTTAAAGGAGAACTGCAGCAGATCGAAAGGATGAAGCTCCAGGCCGTTGCAGGAGACAAGGCCAGGACCGAAGACCGGCTGGAGATCGAACGTCTGCGGGACAAACTTGAAAAAGCCATCCAAGCGAGAGATTCCACCGAGATGGAGGCCGGTCGCCTAGCGAAGGAACTAGAAAAGTCGCAGATACATCTTGCGAAATATCAGGAAACGAATGAGTCTACACGAGTCGAGTATGAAAGGATGACCAATGAGTTAGGCCGTATGCATGAGCGCCTTGAACGAACAATTTTGGAGACGAGACAGATTGAGCAAGAGAGGGACGCACTGCGAGGCGAGATACAGAACATGAGGCGTAATGTCGAACAACAGCAGCGAACTCTGGACCACAGAACACAAGAAACTCTAGTCAAACTCCAGCAAGAATTAGCGCAATCGGTCCGCGACAGAGAGAAGATGGCCTCTATACTAGAGCAAAGGGATAAGCAGGCGGACGCTATTGAAAAGCAGATAGTCAAGTTAGAATCAGACACGAAACAGTTGACCATCGAGCGCGATCAACTTGTAGCCCAATTAGAAAAATCCCAGGACATGCTCGTGAACTTCCAACGCGAGCTGAACGCTTCCGAAGCGGAGCTACAGAAGCAGCGTGAAGAGGTCCGCAGACTAAAGGAGGAGCAACGAAAGATGGCGCAGGACCAAGAGCGGGGCACCAAGTCCGTCTTAGAGGGCCGAGAGCGTGAGATCGTTAAACTACAGCAACAGGTCCAGGCCGTCACTAAAGAGAGGGATACAATCAGGCAGCGAGCGGACACGGCCGAAAAGCAAGCGCAAAAAGCCGGCGAAGTTGATAAATGGCGAGCGGCCGTGGAGCAGGAAAAGACCAAGGCTATCGCCGCCGAAAAGGCTTTGGCGGAGTGCCAGCAGCGTTTACAGTCGATAGAGAAACAGTTCCAGGCGCAGCAGCAGCAGCTAGCGCAGCTGCAGCGCGCGGGCGGGAGCGACGTGCGCGCGCAGCTGGAGGCGTCGCAGGCGGAGGCGCGCGCCGTCGCTGTCGAACGAGAGCGCTGCCAAGCGCAACTCGAAATGCTGGTCCAAGAGCTCGAGAAGACACAGGTCAGTTGGAGGATCGCCTGGCGACGAGCGGCTGTTACGGCATTTGGTTGAACCGAGTTTTGAAGTTGAATGTCTTGATCGACTGTAGAGTTAAACAATATTGTATAATAATAAATAGATTGGATAGAAACTCGATTGAACCGTTTCGCGTCGCGTTGTCGCTTCATTGCACCGGTGTAACCGAGTAGATTTATTCATATTTTTGTTTTAAAATCATCATCGCCGGTCATATGTTTGTATAGTAGCATGCCCCAGCCCGCTGGGATCCTCCAACACTCCTCATTATATGTTCCTCATACTTATGTTTTCTTAGATATATCATGCAGTGTTCGTGATACATCGTGAATGTTGTTTGGCAAATTGTTGCACCTTACATCTTGTCACTTGCACAATCCTTTGGAAATATATAAAGCAATCAAGTACTATAATGTCTTCGTATAGTTGAGTTCTCCAATATCAATACACCCTTTCAAAAATATCTACACACATACGTCTTATCTCAGTAACAATAAAGACTGAGTATAGATAGGTATTTTTGAAAGGTCTGTATATAGATATCGAAGAGCTCGACTGTACAAGATGCAAATAAGCATACTTGTGCGTTTTGTCTAAGTACTTTTGAGGATCGATAGTGACTGTTAAAGATAAGTTGAATGAGATTAAGAATCGTGCCATGTTAGGTGCAACCAATTCGCAAATGCTTTGTGTACAACTAAATTGTTACCTTTCTCTTTTTCAGCATACGCTACTGTCTTGTGTAAATGCGATCGTTGTTCATCGTTGCAAATTAAAGATATTTTTAAAACTGAATTTTTATCATTGACTTTGTTGCTGCGAACAATTTATACTTTGCAATTATATGTAAAAAGTTTCGCTTGTAGGTGTCGCTTCGAATTTACGAAAGTATTTCTTAAATTTTCTTACAGCTTCTTGAAAGTGATTGAAATTGCTACGCAGTATCAAATCTATTGTATCAGTTATAAGTGCGTTTCGTGTTTAAATGTAACAGTAGCAAACTAAATGAGTATATTTATCATCGGCACAATCTAAACACAACCTGCTACGAAGCCATCGACCGAAAAATAACTTAACGGTTAATTTTACAATGCTCATTTAGTTTGCATTTTTTATCACTCATAAAATCACCCTAACTTCCGGTTTGCAGCTCGATCTTCACGAAGCAAACAAGAAGCTACAGGCAGCTGGCGCTCTGAACGCCAAAGCTGGGGACGACACAGCCCAAGCTAAACGGCAGCTCCAAGATGAATTCAAGAAGTTAGAAGACGCGAGAAGACAATTTGAAGAACACAGGAAAGCGGTCGAGAGTAAGAGGAAAGATGTGGAGGAGAAAGAAAAGTCGCTAGCGGAACTTGATCGGCAGTTGAAGAAGAGGAAAGAGCAAATGGACCAAATGGAAGCATCTTTGAGGAAGGTAAGTTAATATTTATGTAAATGAGATTCAATGTTTGCTCTTCAACCGACTTCTAAAGAAAGTAACAGCTCAACAAGTCGGTTAAATTACTATTTTGAATGTAACGTTACACAATTTCTCGGTTTCTCGGCACAATTTTTTGACCGTTTCGTTTTATTTATTTCGTGTTCGTTTTATTTTGTTAAATAATTATAAAAGTTAAAATGAACATGACTTGGAATCTGAATCTGAGCCACCTCATTTTTGTTCCAGGCTGGTGGCAGCACGGCAGCGGTGACAGACCTGAACCGCAAGCTGACAGACACGCAGAAGGAAGCCGAACAGATGAAACAGCAACTGGAAAAGAGCAAAGAGGAGTCGGCGCGCCTCTCCACCGAGACGGAGCGCTTGCTGCAGCTCGTGCAGATGTCGCAGGAGGAGCAGGCGCAGAAGGAGAAACAGATGATGGACATGCAACAGTAAGTCTTGTGGACATATAAATAAAGCTCAATACAACGCAGAAGGAACATCAGATGATGGATATTATACTCAGTCTTGCGGGTATGTAAATAAAGCGCAATATAGCACAGGAGGATAATGATGATGAATGTACAATAGTCAGTCTCGCCGTTACAAAATAAAGTTCAATGTAACCGACAATATTGGAATTAAAGTTGATCCAATACTATACCTATTTGTATTTTTATATCGGTCTTAAAAGAGAATCATAAAGGTATTCTAGAAATAGGGAAAGCATATAATGACGATGTAAGTAGCTGGAAATGTATATAATATACCGTCTAGATTCCATGCGTCCTTAACAAAATTTAACCAAATTATTTTGGTACGAAGAAGATATGTTTTCATCATTTATTTTTATTTTGCAACTAGATTCAGTAAACTTTGATCTTTGAAGTGCAACTCAACAAAATATTGATTTATTGACTTGTTAAGATTTCATTGTCGAGAACTTAGGGGTTTGTTATCAAATTCCAGGTCTATAAGGAACCTCCAAGCCAAATTGAAAAGTCAGCAGCAAGCGCAAGCACAAAAAGAAGAGGTACGTGTACTCATCTTTCCCTCGCAACCACGAGGAATCTATCACAATCGATTAACATTTACAATAACATGTTTAATTTATCTATTAATCCCCTGTGAACATGGAAAGTAACAGATGAATTAAATATTTCTTCATAAATATTTAATTCTGAGTTACGAAATGGATGTATGTTCGCAACCTTTTGTGATGTCCTCTCTTCGTATGGTCACACATCCAACATCGGTCACTATGCCTTCATTACTAACTTTGATAATAATTCTAAAACCTCTAATTGTCGAACTATTTAATAATGTTCACTTTCCATCACTGATATAATTATATGTTTGTGCTAATCTACCCACTAACACGACTAACTTTGTTTCATGCAGGCTGGACCCGCTGGCTTCCTCAAAAGCTTTTTCTAAGTTAGTCCTTCGCACCAAGACTGTCATTCATTTATTTGCTCTTTCGTTTCCGTTTGTTTGACGCCGCCGAGTTCCGTTAGCGACGCTCCACGTCTTTCGGTAACGAGTAACACAAGTAAGCTTTACACTCGCAATTTCGTGTTAAGTAATGTTATCGATATTGGTATTGAGTACGAGTATATATAATGAAGTGTTCAGATAATAATATTCCTCTCTCGTGGTCGGCCGTCGAACCCGACCTCTCGACACGACTTATAACAGCACACAAATAATAAGATAATTATTAGTTTAGCGGTAATTTTTAAGTGATGTTTAAAGAAAATCTAATAATCGTGTTCAGCGGGAATTATTTTTTAAGTATTGATAAAAAACAATTGTAAAACTGTTAAGTAATCATGTATTTAGATATATCGAGTAAGTTGTCCACTAGTCGATGTTACCCAGCTTTCAATTGTTATGCGGAATATCAATAACTTTAAATAAAAAAAACTATGTTGACTTTTCTCGAGTTATTTTTGAGTTTATATTGTTGAATTTTGTTGTTGAAGTAAAAACGGGCTGTTTATTGATTTCTTTTTGTTTTTTTCATCTGTCGTTTCCCCAAACACGGTAGGAACTGAGCCGGTCGAAGCAGAGCGAGCTAGCGACCATGAACGAGCTCGCGCATGCGCTAGAGAGAACCGACGCGCTGCGCACTAAGCTAGAAGACGGCAAAATGAAAATCATAGACTTAGAGATCGAACTCAACGAGTCATCCCTCATTCTATCTGAGGTACTCAAAATATCAGATAGCCAAGAACTATCGAAAATTAAAAAGAGCAAAAGCTTTTTCGAGCTCCAAAAAAGTGGTAAGGTAGTGGATAGGCTAGACAGGGGCAGATTTAGTAGGAGTTTCAATGACCTGAACGTACTTCAGTCTGAGAAGGCAAGCGAGAAGCCGAGCATGCCTAAACTGGCCAGGAAGATTAGTAGCCTCTCGAAAGAGATAGCTGTTAAGAACTCGAAGATTATCGAACAGCAGCGTTGCATATCGATACTAGAAGAAGCACTACGTGAAAACAACAATATTGCTGAATTCGAGCAACTCCTAGCCGTAGTAAGAAGCAAAGATGAGAGGATAACGGATCTAGAACAGATTATAAATAAGAAGTCTGGTTCGATGGCAGCAGATTTCAAAGATAAGAGAATATTGGAGTTGGAAGATGCTTTGAAGGAGTCCTTTACGATAGCCGCTGAAAGGGAGAAGGTTTTCTACGAGGAAGAACAAAGGAGAATAGCTACTTTACACAAGGTAATTTCATGTTTTTATTAGTTGTTTTTCCTGTTTGACGAAAATAATATTAAACAGACGAATCAAAACGAATCGTTTCATAATTTCACAACGGAGCAGTAGTAGGTCATACGCTCATTCTGATGAAGCTTTTAATTATTTCCTTATGGCGAAAAAGTAACATCTGTTGTCGTGTTTGGCAAAAAACAATGTGATTAAAATCTCAAATAAGAGTCCCCGGGAAGCTCCATTCGACAATAGAAAAAAAATACAGGCAAAAGAAGATTTCATACTGCTAAACTTCTTTTCTCTGTAGGTATGTTTTAATTACTATACCAGAAACTACATAGTTTCCGACCTAGCTATGGCGGATCTCATTAAGTATGTACATAGTTTCATGTTATTCCAGCACGCTCTTTTAAAATAAGAGCCAAACTAGGTAAGTACGTTTGTATGGTAAGCCGACTTGTGTCGAGGTTCCTGGGGGATCTTAACGTTACCCATACAGCTTGATTCAAAGAGTAACCGCAATGCTTACGCTTACCCTAACTTCTCTGAAACTGAAATAAAATTCGTATTATTACAGATGAGAAAGATGGAACAGCGTATTCGCTCCCTCCAGAACGCGTCAGTTATGAACTGTGGCACATGCTCCTCTGTGTTACGGCGGCTGAAGCAGTTAGAAGATTCGCTGCAGGACTGTGAGAGGAAGCGGGACGCAGCGGTCGGCGCACTGGCGCATGTCGTGTGAGTAACTAGGATAGCAATAGCTTGGAAAGGAACGTAGACCTTTTGAGGCCCGTAGTGCTAAAGTACATACTTAAATATTGAGGGAAGCGTGAATATAACATTCAGATGAAAATTACAGGCACATTATAAATAGTTAAAGCAATGACGCGTTGTTACAGTATCCGAGAGGCAACCGGATGGCTCGCGGTATTTGAGCTCCCGAAGCGTTGTTGACGGAAAACGGGACCCTATTACTAAGGCTCCGCTGTCTGTCTCTCTGTCTGTCTGTCACCATGATGGCTGTATCTCATGAACCGTGATAGTTAGACAGTTGACATTTTCACAAATGTTGTATTTCTGATGCCGCTATAACAACAAATACAAAAAACCCGGCCAACTGCGAGTCGGAGTGGGGCTCCCATACAACAAACGTGTATTTTTTTTTCGTTTTTATAGATAATGGTACGGAACCCTTCGTGCGCGAGTCCAACTCGCACTTGGCCTGCTTTTTTTCACCCCTACTCCAATTTCCGTCCCTGTCCAAGTTGGCTCAATTCGGGTTGCACAGGGCGGTTACACAACACTTCGGGGGCACTGCAACTACGCGTCATTGCTCTGAATAAAAAGTCCTTATTGTGGCAAAACATAATATTTCTAATCTCTGCTACCTTTAGTCAAGACATCTTGAAAGGGGCGATCAGCGAAAAAGACTCTCAAATCGCCGAACTGGAAGTTAAAGGAGTGCTAAACGAGAACGAGGCAGCGAGATGCGACGCGCTCAGAAGCGAGCGAGACAGGCTGCTGGAGAGGCTGAAAATTGAGGTACTGAAGTTCAGATTATAGATTATGAAGTATGCCCAGCCAAGCGTGTCAGCAGCAAAGTAGTTAAAGCTAAGAACACATTCATTTATTTGTAGCGATAGTACTAGCATGAGAAAAAGACCAGTCAATGCTATCTCAGCTAAGTTCCTTGGCTAGCCAGACATGCGTATACATAATATACCTCTCTTGTTGTCAACCAATGAGTTGAACGATGAACTATTTGAATTTCTCTTTTATCAGACGTGATAGTAGACAAGATGAAAAAAATATAATAAATTGCCATGTTCATAAGAAAATACAAATTTCAGAACGAACACATAGTGGAGGTCCACCGTACCATGTACCAGGGTCTCAGCATGGCCGAGGAGAGAACGCTGCCCGACCTCACACTAGCCGACGAGCTCATCGCCGTGGACAATGTAATACTTTGGGTACTTGCTCCGAATATAGAGAACGGTTTGGACTGATCGTTTGAAATGCTTGCTTCGAGTGACGTTTAGGTTTATAATATCCTGGTCCTTATTACTCTAAGATAGCAAATACTATAGGTAGGTATTTGCTCCGACTATAGAGAACGGTATGGACTGACCGTGTGGTAGTTTGAAATGGTTTGAGTGACGTCTGTGCAATTATTAACTCCTGGTCCTCATTTCCCTAAGATAGCAAATATTTTGGGTAGTGATGATCCGAGCGTTCATTATCTCCTGTTATCTAACAACAACATCACACAACTCGTCCTATACTGACCAGACTTACTTTAGAAAAGACTAGATTTCATGTTTTGCATTAAATATTAAATACTTAATGATGTAACAATTGAATTGACCGCTCAATGCCACTTCGTTACAAATAAATACGTTCAGTACAAAGAGGTCATGTCAATCTCTATAATCTTTCATTAATATGTTTTGGCTACGCATGCCAGTATATTATCCTACTGAACGTACTAGTACTAACCTACTGGCTATAATAACTTTTCTGTGTGAGTGGTATTATTATCCTCCACCGTCTCCTAGTGGCAGTTTTCTCTATGCATAACTATTTACAGTGGCTCTTGTAGAGTATCCTATCATAGACGTATACCTAATCAAAGATCGATGCCATAGGTAATGCGATGTTAACATTCTAGAGAGTTAAAACGAGGTGGCAGGCTGAATGTTTTTTATCAGGGATCCTATCTATCCGTCCAACGTAATTTTTCTTATGACGTCAAAGGCGCTGAGGTGAGTATGCTATCATAAGCCAAGAAAAAGTGTTCCTTGATGTTTTAATTACTAACTGAGTTTGTGTGCTTGAGCGTGTATTTAAGGTCTACGCCTAGAGAGCAAGACTTAATTTAAATTATAAAGGAATAAAAGTAATTTGAACGCGTTTGAAGAATAACTTGAGAAAACTACAAACGATGCAATTATAGGCGCGTCCAGACGAGCGAGCGCGGCAGACCTGCATGCAGTCCGCCGCGCGATGTTGGCCCGTCTGGATATCTGCAGGATGCTCCGTGCTCCCACGTCTAGCGGAATCTCTAAAAATATGTAAAAAATACCTCAGATATTTCAGATACGAACGCGTTCAAGTGTAAATGAGTTTGCCAATTTAGGAAAAATCCTAACTATGTTATTGTGTTCTTAGAATTAAGTTTTAGATCATAAATATAGATGAAAGTAATGGAAATGGTTCAGCTTCAGTATTCATATTTAAGGCAAAATATATTTAAAGCAACCGGCAGCTTTAAACCTTTCAAATAATTGCCAAATTGGCGGTTCTCATAACAACAATTTAAAATCCTTTCCACTCGCTTTTCTATTAGAAACGAAGCATAATTTAACAAAAACAATAAAAAATAAACATCTACTAAAGCGAAATATTTCAAATGTATCTGAGGGTGTTTCAGAATGTCTTATTGCACCTGTCGGCAGCACATTTGGATTTTACATGCTTTAAAAAAAAATCTCTTGCCACAGTACTGCCAGCTATAGTTGGAACGCTTCACTCAGTCCTCAGTCCTCGCTTGCGCGGCGTGCGGGGGGTATAATGGGGGAGCGGGCCTCGTGCGGGAGGCGAACCCCGGCGGTATTGTGACAGACACATGTATAATGCATTGGTTCTGAAATACAGAACGCTTTTTAAATTTAGAATTATTTGGCAGTCCATAAGAATTCACAACTACCTTTGTCTTTGTGTTAGTATTAGGAAAATGCCTCGCGTGGCTAACAAATGGCACAACGAAAAACATTATTACTGTAAAATAAAAAGTATTTAATATTTAATTACAAATTGTGTTTCAGGAGGAGGATATCCCGGCGACAGTGCTGTGACGTCACAAAGCTAAGTCAAACGTTTTCTGGCCGTAGACACGCACCCATCTCATCCGCTACCTTACCATGCTTTTCACTTAAGCCTGAAAAACGTCCCAATTAAAAAAAACGCTTGCTCCGAACGCGTTCCAAATATTCAATTTTGAATTTCGAACTGACCAATTGTTTAATTGTGTAAATAAATGAGTTTTTTTTATCTTTGTTTCTTTTATATTTTTAATTATTTATGGTCTATCGTGGTTTCTTTCACAAGGTCTCAAAATAAATATACGATATTTTTTTAATGAATCGAACCAAATCATTTATAATTATATAATTAATTAGTTTAATTACCTAATGCACTTGTTAACGAATTGTATACCTTTAGAGCAATAATTTTTAATCTTACCAGTACCTATTCTAGTAAATTTTTCACACTCGGTGTCTATTTTTATCCTATTAATTAGTGAAATATATTACCGTTTTTACTGCCTCCATAGTATTTATTAGGTACACGATTGTTTCCAAATATAATAGTTCAAATTATTTACCTATTTAAATGCATAAAGTAGGCGAATCGAAGACTTTAAAAACCTAGAGTAGTTGTTAACTGGTTTAATTTATTTTAGCGAAGTTGTATACTAACGACAGTGTGACATTGCCGTGATTATTTTACATAGACTATTACGATACATATTGCAAAACAATTCAACAACGATTTGAGTTAATAACAACATGGTTTACAAAATAAAACATATCATGCACAAATTTGAAGCCAAAAAGCTGATAGTCTGCATATCATTATGGAAATATGAAAAGTATAGATTCTAAAAGGTTTTTGCAAATGCCAGAATAATAAATGTCATAGAAGCGTTTGTGGAAAATACGATATTACCGACCACGTGTGCGGAAAAATACACCAGCGACCTGACTTAAAAAATTAAATGTAGAGATTGAAAATCGTTATTTTGGAATTTGCACAGACAACGGATCGTAGCTTCTTATTATTATTATGTAATCTCTTAGGAAAATGGTGTTGAAACTATTTTTGTGAAACCGGGGGCGGTAGTATGCTACGCTGGTTTCCGACTCTTTCCCCCACGTTTACAACTAGTGAGAGAGAGACGGATTACCCCTAGAATTCTACCGTCACAGGACGCTTATAAGTCAATCAAAGCACTGCCTTATTCTAAGTATAAAAATGTTTTCGTTAAGCGAATTACGGTATAAGCGACTGCCCTGTTCAGGCCAATGGCATCCGCTGGAGAGTGAGCGAAACGCAAGTAGGGAAGGTAACTGTGTTTTCATTATGAAAAGGCGCTAAAGTAAAACTTTATAAAGCTGCTTTCATTAAGAAAAATCTGTCTTAATCGTGCGCATATATTTTTGCAAGGGTGTGTGTTACGATGTCTAACTGTGACATAGTAAAAGTAACTTTATAAAGTCGTTACAGTGGCATTACCTGTGTGGCAGATTCAGTCTCCTTCCTAGTTATGCCACAACCTTCATAAGTCTGAAGTTTGGCCTGTCAGTCATGTTCTGTCAGTACAGTAGCTCGGTGAAACGGGTTACAGGTATTTCCTTCAATTACCACGTACATAACTACCTTCTAAAAATTAGCCACTGATAGGTATGTTAACGCTGACATTAGCGAATATTCGGTCAAAGCGATTCGGACGAGTGAAGTTACAGCTGTGTTTTCAGCCAAATTACAACAGGTGACATCTGTCACAACAATGAGCCTAAATGTAACCTATAGTGGGTTTCAGGAAGTTGACACTGTTGTAAAAATTATTGATATCTGGACTTTTTATCGTTAACCAGGGTTGACAGCACTCGACGGGCTTATCGCTGGAAAATTAGTTATTGCGGCAGTTAACATAACAATAACCGTTTCATTATAAGTACTCGTGGTGAAATATGGTCCTTTGTGCCCCAGTCGCAAACCGAGTGTTTGTCGGCCAGTATTACAAAAAATGTTCTTGAAAAGCCTGTGCAGAAACAAATATGCATAGCAAATATAACAATGTAAAGTCTGGCAAACGAAAGTTGAACCCACTAAACTCAATTACGCGGCAACACTAAACGTCATACGCATACATTGATCAACAGTGTTGCCGCGTAATTAAGTTCAACTTTCGTTTGCCAGACTCTACCTACTTAGGTGATCATTGGTCCGTTTCACGAAAATGTATTAGTCTAAACTGGTAACACTGGTACTGGTAACCACTAAGGCCTGAATCACAATGGCGCGGCCTGCGGTGGCGGTCAATAGTAAATTTGACAGCTAATTACAAGTTTAGTATTGACCGCCGCGGCCAGGCCGTGCCAGTCTGTCAGGACTGGCTATTTGACCAGGGTTGACACTTGCCAGTTTAGATTTGGTAACTTTTAGCGTCGTGCAACTGGCCACTGATATACTTTAGTATCATGGCCCAACCCTTCGATAGGTAGGTACTGATAAAGAAAACTCGACAGTTAATTGTGAAAATTGTATCATCCGAAAAAGAGTCGAGGTGGAAATGGCCACTTTCCCCACAACTTCACGTGTTTAAACATTTGCACTTTTCGCTCCCCATTAGCACCGCACGGAGGACCCTACATTACCTTTTATATACATAATTATTATGAGCTTTTATAATATCTTTACAGTATTGTATTTGTGATATAAAAAAACCAGAACACGATAACCATTTTGTGAATTGTTTTTATTAACATTTAATTATTGTATCATTGATATCGCCAGACAAAGTTGTCTGCGGGTGGTTAAAGTTTTTGTCGCAAAAATACTCCTATCTCCTTCCAGCATGGATAGGTAATTCTACTTTTCACTCGCGCCTATAATTTTGCAGCTATAATGTTGCTATATCGAGCTTGTTGCTGTTTTAAGCAATTTTTATGACCTCATAAATTGGATTATCAGAAACCAGTTGAAACATCGAAGTTTTAAAAATAAATTATAACCTATAAACTGTCAATTGTATACATTGCACGCAACGCGCCTTTCTATAACATAAGAGAATCGTAAAATATCGATTACCTATTGTACCTACTTAAATAATCAGTTGTACCTATTTAAACAATCAGCTTATCATAAGTGGAAAATAATATGTTCCTTTAAAATACATTATTAAAGCATTATAATACATTTGCACGCCAAGTTTTTGTAAATTTACGGTCTAATTCTAAACTAAATAACAGCTATTTTTGCGCCTGTCATTGAAACTGCTGATTGGGTATCGATATAATGATACTTTGGAGATTTTAAGTGCAAAACTTGCGTTTTTTAGGGTGCGTGACGACAAACTAGTGACACTAAGTGATTGTTGAACCCAGTGTTTCAGTCAAAACTTTAAATTGTTTCACCGTCTTCAACTTGTTTAAAGGTTGGTCGATTAAAAAAAATGCCTTATGTTATGACAGTAAAGGCCAGTATTTTTCCGACCGAAACCATTTTAATTTACTGGGTCCAAGACTGTTTCAAGCCTAGGCTGTCGTAATCTTCCCTATATCTAAGTGTAAACTATCTTGTTAATTTTAAATCACAGATTTATTATAGTGTTGCAACATAATGGCTTTTTATACACAGTCGCTGATGTAGTGCGTATCGTATGGTAGGTGGGATGTATAGCTGGCTGCAAAGTTTCGTTGAAAAGAAGACTCGTTTCAAAATGTTTTCAGACAATACTCAACAATGTTTCTTAGAACCAATTGATCGTCTTAAACAAAACACATGTGACAAATCGGTTCTAAGGTACATTTTTAATTGTTATTTAATATTCTATTTCCAACGCAATTTTGCAGCTTGAGCGATCTAATATTTTATATCAATCAAGTGTGTAGTTTGGACTCTGAGGAGTCAAGATAATTAAAGTAAATTATATTAGTTACTTGTTACATGAATATAATGGTATAAATAACAGTGGTATTGTTTCACACGTTGTATTGACCGAACATTTGCTGGGAAAATATTAAATACATGTTCTTTGAAAATATAATATCTTCATATACGGAACGGTACTGTTTGTTTCTTTTACATCTTCCCCGCAAAGACTGGAGTGTCGTGTGTTAGTGTGGCTCCAAATACGCACCGCACAAAAACACTGAATAATAGCCCGCGAGTTACGTAATATGCAATTTTTTGTCAGTTACTTCCCTCCGGTCCACACAGCTTGTTAGAAGCTTAAGAAAGTTGTATCATACAGCCCCGTAGACGTCAGCTGCAGCTCCGTCGGTGTGTTGACCAGCCGCAGCCTCCCGCGTAAAACAATTGCCATTTACCCCCGATTCATTTTATCATCAAATGATAGTTAATCCAATATTATGAGTAAAACAATCGTCAGCTGACTGTACAGCGGTCGTCAACCCGTCAATTGGTCGTTAGGACGGAGCTGACGTCCACGGGGCTGCGTGATACAACATTCTGAACCTTCTCACAAATTATCGCACGGGGGTCGATTGGTCACGAAAATCTGTTGCTAGCTCGCGGGTTAATAAGATAAGCACAAATGAAAAGGCCAAATCACAAGAGCAAGCTCCTTTTTGCTCACCAATGTATTTCACACACAGATTTAAGACCTCCTGCCCCCCTAGCACACTAAGTTTTATGTCCGACGTAAAGCATTTGTCCCTCTTGCACTCGCATATTTGCCAGAATGGGACGAATGCTTTATGTCCGACATAAAACTTAGCGTACTAGCCCCCCTGCCCAGCTAGCACGATACTTTTTATCGTAAAACGTGACGATAAAACCTATCGTGCTGGGGCCTCATCCCAGTACGTTTTACGAAACGTACTGAAACGTTACGTAAAACATGACTATAAAACCTATCATGCTAGCTGGCATGGCTAGGATAAAGTAATGCAGTTCACCGGGCATTCGTTTGAATCTGTAAGTAACAAAAGTAAAGTGTACTTTCCTTTTAAAATGGTCAAAGGAATTTAACTGCACTTCTGAAGAAATTGCGTGAGTAGGAAAAGAACGAATAGAAAACTTGCTGCCTGAGAAGTCTAAAATGATGCAATTTATTTAAAATTCGTCGTAGAAAAAGTATTGTATGCAACGGTGTATAACTGGTCTAAAAACGCTCGTGGCGTTTTTAATTGCGATGCTCGCCAAGGCTCGCAGCGCAACCCACGACACTCGCGTTTTAAGACCCTTCTTATGCAACAGTTGCATAAAATACTATTTCACTTCTCGTGCTCGAAAAGTAGTACATATACCTAGCCCCTAGGGAAGATAATATGCAACCTACATATTTATGATCTACAAAACATTGGAATTAGACCTTAAGAAATACTTCACCACAGAGAACGGAATGTTTCCGGTAATACCTCGAATAAGTTTTGCCTATTTTAGACCCTAGCTAGTTACACACTTCTAATCCTACTAATATTATAAATGCGAAAGTTTGGATGTTTGTTAATTTATCACTTACCGATTTAGATGAAATTTTGCACGAAGATGGTTTATATAGTCTGGATTAAAATTAAAAATTAAAAAACGCAGACGAAGTTGCGGGTGGAAGCTAGTAGGTACCTAAATATTAATAATAAATACATATTTGCGGACAATCTTACACAAATCGGCCTAGTCTCAAACGAAGCACAGCTGGTTGGTACTTTGGTACTAGACGATGATAAATTGATAAACATAATAGATAAATAAAAACTTAAATACCTACATAGAAAACATCCATGACTCAGAAACAAATATTCGTACTCATCACATAAATACAAATACAAAAAATACAAAATTCTTTATTTCGTAATTAACAATGTACATTTATAATATAAGGGATGGAGCCGCCCGGTAAGCAAACAATGCCTGTATTGGGAGGCCCCGCTCTTCCATAGATAATAATAGGTAAGTACTAACAATGTAATCAACTAAGGGTTTTTATAAAAAATAAATAACCCTTACCTCGGGATTCGAACCCAGGACCTCTAGCTTCGTAGGCAGGTTAACTACCAATAAAGCTAAACCGGTCGTCTATAATTAATCCTACTGATACGTATTTATTACACCTCAATGCGAAAGTTTGGATGTTAGTTACTAAATCACGCAAAAACGGCTGGACGGATTAAGATGAATTTACAAGTTACAATTAGTGTATAGCCTAGATTAACATATCAGCATACTTTTTATCTCAGTAAAAGTCAACAAAAAGAAGTCAACGCGAACGAAGTCACGGGCAAAAGCTAGTCTACGTACTACAAGTTTCACATAACGAGGCTACGTAGATACTTGAAAGTATTGATCTCTCCATTAAGTTAGAACGATGATGATACACGGAATGGGAAAACTTAGGTACCTGAGTGTGTGAATGAGTATAAAATATGACTGAAAAGGCAGACTGTTAAATAAATATTCGGGGTTTACTAATATCGTTTCCGCAGTATTTGAGCAAACTCACCCGTCTCATCCACAATCGTTTTATATAACTACTGTTATAAACGCTATCTCTCGGGGAGTACCGGAACTATTACGACACCACGTTCTTCAAAAATTTCATATCAATGCTCTACTCTACGCTAGATGGCGGCACATGTGACTTAGATTGATAATATAATAAAAGTTGAATGTCTCTTAAAGTTTTTTTAATGATGGTAATAAATATTTATAAGACAGACGAATTGAGAAGAGATTCCTGAATAAACTATTTAGTAGTCTCAGACCAAGAAAAAAGATCTTTTTTCTTGGTCTGAGGTAGTAGTAAATCGAATGAGTTTCTTCTTGCTTAAGGGTGGTGGTATTCCACTTGTCCAAGATCTTTGTCCAATGTGTATCCGCATCTCACATTTTGCTTAGAGAGTGAGCGAGACACAATGCCCTAAGGTTGTTGTGTTAAATGTGAGTAGGTTTTAGGACAGTGCGCTGCCTGCGGTGGCATGGCAACTAGCTGTGTTACAAATGTTACAATACAATGCAATACAGTCGAACAGTCGAATTTATAAACTTTCAGCGCGGAGTCGCCCAAATAGCGTTTTTAAGTTACTACCCAATCAGGTAGGTATCCCATCGCTACTTATACTTATAGTGAAGAAACGTTTTCCTCGGGCCAGTGGAAATTCAATCTTATCTCCATGTCATATAGTCAAAGAAAGAGAGGGAAATATCAATTTATTTAGTGCTGGCATTTCGTTGTGTGTTGTTGTGTTACACTCGGTATGGGATCGCCCTGGCAGGGCAGGCAAAATCAGCTGGAAATAAATGCCAGAGAATCAGTTTTCAAGAATATATACTGTAAAGCGAGGGATACACATGGCGGAGCGGCTGAGCGGACCACTTGATTGTAGTGTACTCATACTCATACTGATTTATTTATAATTCACATTAATATTTTGTACACGAATATTGTATCCATTTTAACAAAAGGTGCTATAAAAACAAAATGCTCTCGGTCTGGTAAGAGCACACAGGTACCAGGGTGGAATTTCCACCTGAAGGAAAGCCATAGTAATTTTAGGTTGCACTTTAACTGCTGGCTTGTTGCTGGTAAGCCGTCCTCGGGTCCGTTACTCGATAGCATGCGCGTGAGCCGAAGGGCTTTTAAAAACAAACTGCGCTGGTGTCAGAACAATGAAGAAAAAATCAATTTGGATATTTTAGCAGCCTACAGAAAAAGTAAAAATTTTGTAAAATTTTGGAATCAAATCAAGAAATTTAACTTTAAACAAGCCCTACCCGTGAGCGTTGACGGTTTACAGCAGCCAGCGCAGATAGCCAGTATCTTCAGTGATAGGTTCAAAATATCTCCACGGCCTGTATCGCAGTGTATGCTCAATGATATGCGTCATAAACGCACTGTGGTAGCTCAACCACCATTCGTTTCTCTTCTAAAGAAATCGCGAAAGTGGTTGAGTGCATGACACGCGGTAAATCACCCGGTCACGATGACCTCAGCCTTGAGCATATACTGTATGCAGGTGACGCAATATATAACAAGCTCAGCGTTTCATTTAATCTATGCATGCGATATGCCTATCTCCCTCCAGATATGATCCGAACCATTGTCGTCCCGATAGTCAAGAATAGGACAGGAGATCTCTCATCACCATCCAACTACCGAACTATCTCGTTAGGTACAGTAATAGGCAAGATATTTGAACGGCTGCTACAGCCCGAGCTGCTCAAGGCCATCAGCATTGATGACGCACAGTTTGGTTTCCGTCCCGGTCTCTCGACCGACTCTGCTATTCTGAGTCTAAAGCACTGCGTGAACCACAACGTGAGTAACGGCACGTCGGTCTACGCGTGCTTCCTTGACCTGAGTCGAGCATTTGACCTTGTGAATTATGAAATTCTGTGGGGCAAAATGCGCGGCTCTGGTGTCCCTGAAAATTTGGTACGGGTGTTCGAGTTCTGGTACGGAAACCAAACGAACTGTGTGAAATGGGGTGACACGACTTCTAATAGTTATATATTAGAATGCGGGGTTCGCCAGGGCGGGCTTACTTCTCTGGACCTGTTTAACCTGTACGTCAATGACTTGATGGGGAGGCTCAGGAGCACTGGAATCGGTTGTCACGTGGGTGACGTTTGTGTCAACAGCCTTAGCTACTCGTACGCTGACGATATGGTACTGCAGAGCCCTTCCATTAAGGGCTTAAGAAAGTTGGTATAAGTTTGTGAGAGTTATGTAAACTCGCACAGACTGATATACAACGTGGCCAAGACCGAACTCATGGTTTATAAGTCACGAAGGGGTCCGGATAATGAGCCTGAGGTAAGGCTGAATGGCGAGGCAGTTCGTGTTGTGCGTCAGTTCAAATATCTAGGCCATATATTGAACGAAGACTTAAGGGACGACATGGACATGGAGCGCGAAAGAAGGGCGCTGGCAGTACGAGGGAACATGATTGCCCTAAGGTTTGTAGCAGGCAGGTCAACTGTGGGTAAGACACAGCAGGAAAGCGTACAGCTCCATCTGTCGTGAATAGTCATGATTCACGATAGTATTTACATTGATGTTAATAATCATGTCTCAAACAGCCGATTTATTTCATGTAGCAACACCCACAATCTTTTTATAACAATGTTGACTGGTAGGCGAGTAGTCAGAGTTCCTAACGGCTATATTGCGTACGAACAGTTAAGTGCAGATTTGTAGTGTTAGATTTGGAGGAAAACCAGGGTGAGCTCTTTCCATAATCACTTTCAATGCATCCTATGACGTTGTAACGATTTGGTTCATTTACACGTGTGTTCATGTGCTTACACAGCTCGGACGATGATTGTTCATGATGTGATGTATTTATGTGCGTCCACAGCTCTTATTCTATTTGGGAGGCGTGACGTTATATTATGTACAGTCGAGGAAATTGAATGTGTAGCACTTTTGGACCTTAACGTCATACAAATAGAGTTGACATGTGCCAAACCTTCATTTGCCTCGACCGTACATGAATAAGGTTTTCCTACATGTCACGTACATGCGATAACACAGTTCTTAGTCGTGGAGTTCTTTGGTGTGAGAGGATTAGTAACAAGTGTAACAATAGGGTCTCAGGTTCGGTAGTCTCAGCCTCAGGCCATGTCGTCATCAATCAAGGGTGCACCCGGGTAATTATAACTGGAACAATATAGTGTGTGAATTGGTAAAGTATCAGTTGTGCGGTAAGGGATGTCTGTAAGGGGAGGTGGAGGACATTCTCGGGGACGAAGGTCCCCACATCTCAGGTGGAGCTGGTACGCATAAGGCGGCAGCTCATATGTCAGATATATAAAGGATTCCGGAAGTTGTATGTGTAGGTTCATAGTTGCATAATATATGCTAATACAGATACCTAAGCTAGAGTGCTATATGTACCTACTCATTCGCGGCCATGAGAGTGACCAGAAGTGGCTTCGCGACATGGTGGAGATGCTGGGACTCGAAAAATCTCCCTCTCTCTAGCTTGAAAATGCAAGCGCGACAGAGATAGAGATACACGAACGAACGAGCGAACGAACGAAGCGTTTCATAGTAGCCACTCTGAATCCCCATTGCGGGGAGCTCGGGCCGTCCTTGTCTTTGGTAAACGAGAAAACGAGATAACCAAGTACAAAGTATTTCATCATCATATCAGCCGAAAGAAGTCCACTGCTGGACATAGGCCTCCCCCAAAGAGTGCCACAATGACCGGTCCTGCACCACCCGCAATCAGCGGACTCCCGCGACCGTCATCAGTCCACCTTGTGGGGAGCCTACCCACGCCGCGCCTTCCGGTACATGGTTGCCACTCGAGAACCTTTCCGCCCCAACGGCCATCGATTCTACGTGCAATGTGCCCCGCCCACTGCCACTTAAGTTTAGCGATTCGGAGGGCTATATCGGTTACCTTGGTTCTGATGCGGATAGCCTTCGTAAGTCCGCGAAATGCTAGTCGTATACCGTACCTATTCAAACTCTATGTAACTCTCCATTTAATTGAAAGGGGACAATTTGTTGTAGCTTGTATGTGTCTGTCAAGATTGAAATAAAACAACATACGAAGGGGTCCTGAGAATGGATGTTTTCTATGTATTTAAGTATTTATATTATATTATACTAGCGACCCGCCCCGGCTTCGCACGGGTACTATATTATGCATAAATAAAACAACATAGGAAGGGATCCTGAGAATGGATGTTTTCTGTATTTAAGTATTTATATATATATCTAGCTGATGCCCGCGGCTTCGCCCGCGTGGTTATAGAAAAATGTAACATATTGAATTTTCCCGTGGGAATTAGATGTTTTCCCGCTGGAAAAAGTAGCCTATGTCACTCTCCAGCGCTTCTAAATTATATCCATACAAAAAATCACATCTATACGACGCTCCGTTGCGACGTGAAAGAAGGACAAACATACAAACACACACACACACTTTCGCATTTATAATATTAGTAAGGATACTAGCGACCCGCCCCGGCTTCGCACGGGTACTATATTATGCATATAAACCTTCCTGTTGAATCACTCTATCTATTAAAAAAAACCGCATCAAAATCCGTTGCGTAGTTTTAAAGATCTAAGCATACATACGGACAGACGGCGAGAAGCGACTTCGTTTTATACTATGTACGAGCTGATGCCCGCGGCTTCGCCCGCGTGGTTATAGGAAAATGTAACATATTGAATTTTCCCGTGGGAATTAGATGTTTTCCCGCTGGAAAAAGTAGCCTATGTCACTCTCCAGCTTCTAAATTATCTCCATACAAAAAATCACATCAATATCTACGACGTTCCGTTGCGACGTGAAAGAAGGACAAACATACAAACAAACACACACACACACTTTCGCATTTATAATATTAGTAAGGATGTACCTAGTGATATAGTCGTCTAGTACCTTATTGAGCTTACTATGGCACTAGTTCGATTTGTGTAAGATTGTCCTTTAATATTTATTTATTCATATGAATATTTGACTGTGCGATTTAATTGCTAAAGTTATTAAAGAACTCTCCGACTACAAACGTTAGACACGATTGAGTCCTGTAATTATCATGAAAAACAAGAAAACCTGTATGTTGCGTGATGGGTAGAAGTTATTGGAACCTCGGCACGAAGAAGAAGGAGTGGATGTAATATTTTCCCTGGTCTTACCCCAGAGCCGACCTGCACAGACCTGTAGCCCTTATGACCAAATTAAATACGTAGTTAGTTAATAGTGAATACGTATTAATGTTATTGTAATCTTTGTTACGACGATTGCTGTCAAAGTAATTTTCATGCTGTCCAAAACTAGTGATTATATTCTCTTTGATGCTTTCGAGATCCTTTCGAGGTTCCAAATAGGTTAGGTTGACATTAGCTGTTGACATAAAATTATGTGTGTGAGCTCACGCACAGTTATTGAGATGAAATTGGTGTCAAATCAAATTCGGTTTTATTTACAAAATTGCAGCCCCGTTTGTTTTTAAATTCAATTCGTTTTCATATACATACTTCTTTACTGGTTAGTTACTGGCTGCCTAACAGAAGAAATAAAAGAGTGAAGTAAAGCTGTCACATATATCGATTTCATAGCTTCCTACAGTTTGTAAACTATTTATTTTCTATTATATACAGTTTTCGGTGATTGCCGTTATAAAGAAGTTAAAAGCCTGTGAAAACATTGATCGCGCATAACGGAAATATGGATGATGGAAGGTTAGACATGCATTATTTTGGCAAAATACCTATTTATAGCGCATGAACGAAGACAATTAATATTAGAGTGGACCACCTTATGAGGTTGACAAGACCTAATTTGGTGAAATTGATGTTATTTAAGCAGTTTTTTAAGAAAAAGTATTTGTTCTAGCACATCAAATAAAATATATGTTAATATTCACCATACTTATTCCAAAGACCGTAGCCGGGCTCGATACATAATTGGACGAAATCGGCTCTATAGAAAATAATTGCAAAGATTGGTCTTAAAATCACATTAAACGGTTCTATGTCTTTATTTTTTAGACGTACCTATGGGTCTGCAATTAAAAACACGAAGTACCATACCTAAACCGCTAGCGAGTCATATTTCACAAATAATCCACTCTTTTTTTACTTCAATACTTATGTAATTTTATAAGTTTATAAGTTACAATTGCTGTGCCCTAGCAGGGTTCATGTTGCGAACTGTATTATCCTGTAAGATCATTGTAAACCGCAGGAAGCAATAAATGAATATGAATATGAATATGAATAATATTATCTTCAAAAACCGGGCCGCCCAGTAACACTCGCTCTCGTTTACTCCGATACAAATAGACAGTGTGCGCGCTATCCAAAATCCTCAAGGGCATTTTGGTGTTGACAGCGCCTTAATACGTCTCTATTGTCGAGGCATTAGAGACGTGTTCAGATATTTGTGAGCACTTTGACCGCTCCGATATATCTGATGGCGACTGTACACCTATACATATTTATTTATTGACTTCCTAATAATACTATAATTAGCAGTAGCTTTCCGGTGAAGAAAAACATCTTGAGGAAACCGGTCGAATCCCAGCAAGAACTAAGGTACCTGCGGCAAATAAGGGCCGCCTTAATTAAAAACGAAAACTTTTAAATGTAAGCAATACGAATAAAAAACATTACACCAGACAGATATTTGCTTTATTAACAGTACAAACAAGTACAATTTTTTGGGTTTCATTCATAATTTTACGTCACAAATCAGCCTTTTTAAAACCCTCTCTGGGGCCCTTATTAAAATCAGGTAGTTTAAAAAGAACCATATCAAAATATAGTTTTGTTTAGTTTTATCATTAAGAACAACCCGTCTTCTGTCTTCCGCCGACGTCAATTATGATTTTCTAACAAATCAAGCTTTCAGCTAATCTTTTTTTATTAGAAAATCCCTGATGGGCCTTATTAAAATATCGTACCATAAATCTGTATTAAAACGTATGAAATAAAATAATATACTTAAACACATTTTTCATCATTCTGAATAAATTGTTGATAACACTTTTTAAATCTTAAACAAAACAAAGAAAAATTTAACTTTTTTATATCAAAAATTGTGGCCTTTATTAGACTAATGAGATCTAACATTAGAGGCTCCAGCCGGCCCTGGCCCTTCTAACCAACCTTTTAAGTGGCCCTTATTAGAATCTGACACCAAGCTTAAACTTTTGGACGTGAGATTGTTGAATGTTAATATAGCGATTAAACTTACCTTTATAAGTTAACACTAATCAATCACTATGCTTAAGTATTAAACAAGTTATTTTATGCATATTTTTTCACTTATGTGGAGAAATTTTGACTATCGTGTGACGCAGACTAACTAACCTGTACGCATCGCATTCTTGAGTAGGTACTGGCAAAATGGTGGATCGTACGATCATGTGGCCGCGGAAATAAGCTTTCCTATTGGTCCTTTGGGATGTGTGCGTACGCGGAACCTAAGAATCGGTTGGAAGTGTGTTTTTGTAGAAGTGGCTCTTGTTATACGCCGGCCCTTATTTGCCGCAGGTACCTTAGATATCCATGCGTTGAAAGGTCAGTTGGCAGTCGCTTTTGCAGAACCAGTGCCTTCAGTGTACCTACAGCCGGGAAAACTCTGGGGGGGTGATGACTTCTAAATACGTTCCGGAATTGAAAGTCACATAAGCGTCTGACATTCTTGCCACGCGGGCAAACCCGCGAGGTAAGTTACTTTTGTAGCCTCTGCAGTTTGGTTGTTAAGTTTTATTGATTTTTTCCAGAATTATTGAAGCTCAGACGTTGCAAAAACCCAAACGTCCTATGTCTGGGTTCTTCTTATGGCTCTGCAGTGCCAGGGCGGAGATAAAGGCGCAGCACCCTGGCCTGAGGGTCACGCAAATAGCCAAGAAAGCCGGTGAAATATGGAGGAACTTGCCAGACAAGAGCAGATGGGAGGAGGAGGCCAAGAGGGTAGGTAGCTGTCAGTTCATATAAAGTTCGACGTAAGTAGATACATGGCAAAACCGTCGCCTCCAATCCCGTTTTACTGGCGGTTCGATAATACGTGGCTCGGGCCATTCTACTTTTGATTACCTACATACAATTTTGACACTACTTAAGTTAAGTGTATATTTTTCACTTTTCTGTATTGTGATCCTACTAGTATTATAAATGCTAAAGTTTAGATGTTTGAATGTTTGTTATTAAATCACACAGAAACGGCTACACGGATTAAGATGAAATTTAGTATATATACTTACGGCCGTATTCACAAACGTTCTGCAAGCCTCATGATCCTATAATACTCTGGACAAGCTATGGTAATAATAATACCACGTGCGAGCGAGCTGGTAGCATACAAATCTCGATAAGTGTGACAGAATTATTTAGTATAAAGTTGTGGCACATAAACCATTACCCGTCCAAATTAAGCAGGTTGTTTATGGCAAGTCACCAGCCATTTTAAGGCCGGTTCTTAATTTAGCTGCTTAGGAGCCTTTCCGTTCCTCACTGTGGCATCATGTACAGAGCCTGTCCTGAGTATTCTAGGTCTACGGCAAGCCTATTTTACTTAAAATGGCGTTAAAGTCACTTTGACATTTTTGTGCGTAAGAAAGGGACAAAGCACATTTTACTTAGCAGATTCATTTTATCGTTCATGAATAAGGGGGGAGTGTATAGGGTGGATCTGGATACCCATATTATGGGGCTCCACGCGCACGAAATCGCGAGCCGAGGGCTAGTCGTAAAATAACTCTAATAAGGCCGCCATTTTAATTGGCTTTGTTAAATATATAGGGTCATTTCGCCGGTTAGCGACTACCTAATTTCATGTGCCGGTTGGCGACCACTTAGCTGAGTTGGTGAACTGAAAGGTTATTTTCTCGGTTTTTAGTAGATTTCTATTCTAAAACAACAAAAAATGCATGTACAAATAATTGTCTCAATAGGGTCTGTAGAATTGATGTTATCTTCAATAGAAAAAACCTTCTCCTTCAGGTGGTCGCTAACCGAAGGTGGTCGGTCGCGTAACCAGCGTAATGACCCCTACCTTCTGAAATATTCTATAAACCGAGATTCCAGGCTGATATGCTTCCACAAAATAGTAGGGTATCTTAAGTTGGTCTTTGAATTTCTTGTAAATAAATATGAATAAATACATACTCTGTCAATAAGAACTCATAATGAGGCTGTTTTCCACTTATTATTTGCTATTATGTCTTTTTAATTATTCCACGTAATGATTATGTATTCTTTCTTCCGAAGCTGAGGGAGCATTACCTGAGGGACTTAGCGGCGTATAATGAGAGGTGCGGCGGGGGAGAGAGAGCACCGAAAAGAGCGAGACGGACGCGGTGCGCATCCTCATCTTCTGACTATGAATCTGACTGACCTTGAACGTGAAGTAGAAAAACTTGTTTGGCCTTTGAATAAGTACTTCGACTAGCTTAAATCCCTAACCACATTTTGAACCTGCCAAATAATTTGATCAAAATATTCGTTACTTTTGCTACTAAGAAGACTTCCATATTTTGAAATATATTTAACGCTTTTGTACTATGGAGTGCACAGTTATTTACCCGGATATAACACCATTTATAAGTATATATTGAACACTATAGCTGCTCGTGCGGCTCCGCCCGCATGTAACAAACAACTCGGGCAAAGCTACGGGATAAAATATAAAATATAAACTATATTCATCCCGAACACCCATTACACATAATTTGTAAAATATTATTTAAAATCGGTCGAATAGTTACGGATATTACCCCATACATGGAAAGAAGTTACAAGCGTAAAGCAGATTTTCCACCGGAGGGGCGAGACGAGACGAGACGAGACGAGACGAGGCGAGGATTGAAATTTGTATGGCACTTACTATTTCCACCGAGCGCGCGCGAGGAGCGAATTGAAAATTTGCCATTCAAATTTCAATTCTCGCCTCGCCTCGTCTCGTCCCTTTGGTGGAAAATCATTCACAGCCCACTCCAACACAATGGCTACCGGCCCTGAGCCACATTGCTCCTCCTCAACTTAGGAGACAACAAGCCCTGCTAAAGGAAGCAGACAAAATTGCTTCAAATCCAGAGCTGCCCGTCTTCTCGGAATTTTTCTGTCCGCCTAGGCTACGCTTAAAATCCCGACATCCACCATACAATACGGCACAGGAACTTAAACAGAGCAGCTTTAACATCAAGCATAAATGGAGAGAGAACTGGATTGCTAACTTACCCAGGGCATCCCTTGCCAGCTACGATCCCACCTGCCAACCGCAAGGTTTTTCGGCCCCGAGACGGGAATGGTGCCAGCTAAATAGACTCCGCACTGAAAGCGGGCGATCCGGAGAGTTTATGTTTAAGTGTGGGTGGCGAGATACACCGAGTGGACCGAGTGGACTGTGGAGCACCTGTACAGTCCATTTACCACATTGTCCACGAGTGCCCAAATAGAAAGTACACGGGAGACCCTCTGGACTTACTTAAGCTAAGCGAAAACGCAGCCGATTGGGTGAAGAATCTAGATATTAATTTGTAAATTTGTTAAAAGCGACCATGAATTTGTATGCCATACGACTAAATAAAAAATCAAAAGGTATTGAAATGAGACTTCCGCTTGTAATTTGTAACTTGTTGCTCCCTGAAACGAGCCCCTGGATGTACATACTATAGGCTACATTTTGAACCCCCGACGCAAAGAGAGGGGTGTTATAAGTTTAACGTGTCTGTGTATCTGTCTGTGGTATCGTAGCTCCCAAACGGATGGACCGATTTGAATGCAGTTTTTTTTATTTGAAAGCTGATGTGATCCCGAGTGTTCTTAGCCATGTTTAATGAAAATCTGATAAGCCGTTTTTGAGATATAGGATTTTGAAATGAAAATGTAGGGGGTTTTTCAACTTTTTATCCCATGGTTTTGCCTAGGTCCACGGCTAGCACAGGACCGCGCGCGAGCTGTCTCGCGGAGAAATAGACCATCCAATTTTTTTATTATATTCAGAGCAATGGCGCGTGGTTGCAGTATCCAAGAGGCAATCCCACGGCTCGCGGTATTTGATTGTGTTGTGGAACCGCCCTGTGCAACCCGAACTGAGCCAACATGGACTGGGGCGGAACAGGACAACTACGCGTCATTGCTATAACTATTACAACACTTAAAGAAGAGATGGATAGTCTATCTTCCCGCGAAATGTAAAACGCAAATAGAGCCGCGCGGTCAACCAAAAAGAAGTAGTTAGTAAAAAGTTAAAAAAACTTACAACAAACAAACCCGACTACCAAAAACTGAAAAAAGGTAGCCTATCAACCGGAGCACAATTTCGAATCCATTGACGTTGACACCTCATTTATCAAATTGGTTCAGTTTTGTGATTGCCGTTATAAAGAAGTTGTGAAAACATTGATCACGCATAACGGAAATATGGATGATGGAAGGTTAGACATGCATGATTTTGGCAAAATACCTAATTATAGCGCATGAACGAAGACAATTAATATTAGAGTGGACCACCTTAATACTCACTACATATTTATTTATTGACTTCCCAATAATACTATAATTAGCAGTAGCTTTCCGGTGAAGGAAAACATCTTGAGGAAACCGGTCTAATCCCAGCAACTCCAGCAAGGACTAGTTATCCATGCGTTGGAAGGTCAGATGGCAGTCGCTTTTGCAGAACCAGTGCCTTCAGTGTACCTACAGCCAGGAAAACTCTGGGAGGGTGATGACTTCTAAATACGTTCCGGAATTGAAAGTCACATAAGCGTCTGACATTCTTGCCACGCGGGCAAACCCGCGAGGTAAGTTA
Source organism: Epinotia ramella (assembly GCA_947578815.1). Classification (NCBI taxonomy): domain Eukaryota; kingdom Metazoa; phylum Arthropoda; class Insecta; order Lepidoptera; family Tortricidae; genus Epinotia; species Epinotia ramella. The sequence goes on from OX388202.1 coordinate 36,408,111, forward strand.
CATTCAAAGCCTCTGCAGTTTGGTTGTTAAGTTTTATTGATTTTTTCCAGAATTATTGAAGCTAAGACGTTTGAAAAACCCAAACGTCCTATGCCTGGGTACTTGTTATGGCTCTGCAGTGCCAGGTCGCAGATAAAAGCGCAGCACCCTGGTCTGAGGGTCACGCAAATAGCCAAGAAAGCCGGTGAAATATGGAGGAACTTGCCGGACAAGAGCAGATGGGAGGAAAAGGCCAAGAGGGTAGGTTAGGTTAGGTTAGGCTGTCAGTGCATATAAAGTTCGACGTAAGTAGATAGGTGGCAATCCCGTTCTAATGGCGGTTTGATAATACCTGGCCCGGGCCATTCTACTTTTGATTACCTACATACGATTTTGGCACTACTAGTCATTTTATCTTTTATGAATGAGGGGGGAGTGTATAGGGTGGATTACCATATATAATACTTTTTATCCCGGGAATCATCCCCTAAGGGGGCGAAAGGGGGGGCAAACGTTTGTATGGGGTTCCAAGCGCACGAAATCGGTAGCCGAGGGCTAGTTGTAAAATAACTCAATTTCAATTTCAATTGCAGTTTATTTATTTGCAACCTTGTACAATTGACACGTGCAACTTAAAGCTAGGCAATGCACAGGACCCCGTTAGGGCATAGCAAACGTTTCAATTAATTATTACAATACAACAAATATTTAAAATATAAAACAAGTTTAAATACATTTGACTAGTTAAAACATTAAAGTATAAAAAATAAAATAAAATAATAATCACTTTCTAAAATATTAAAATAATTTGTAAAAATAATATTTTCTAAATTAAAAATTTATAAAATAATAAAATTTTAAATAAGGCCGCCATTTTAATTGGCTTTGTTAAATATATACCTACCTTCTGAAATATTCTATAATCCGAGATTCCAGGCTGCGATGCGTTCACAAAATAGTAGGGTACTTATCTTTAGTTGGTCTTTGAATTTCTTGTAAATAAATATGAATAAATACATACTCTGTCAATAAAAAATCATCATGCGGCTGTTTTCCACTTATTATTTGCTATTATGTCTTTTTAATTATTCCACGTAATGATTATGTATTCTTTCTTCCGAAGCTGAGGGAGCATTACCTGAGGGACTTAGCGGCGTATAATGAGAGGTGCGGCGGGGGAGAGAGAGCACCGAAAAGAGCGAGACGGACGCGGTGCGCATCCTCATCTTCTGACTATGAATCTGACTGACCTTGAACGTGAAGTAGAAAAACTTGTTTGGCCTTTGAATAAGTACTTCGACTAGCTTATATTCCTAACCACATTTTAGAACCTGCCAAATAATTTGATCAAAATGTCCGTTGCTTTTGCTACTAAGAAGACTTCCATAGTTTGAAATATATTCAACGCTTTTGTACTATGGAGTGCACAGTTATTCACCCGGATATAACACCATTTATAAGTACATATTGAACGCTATAGCTGCTCGTGCGGCTCCGCCCGCATGTAACAAACAACTCGGGCAAAGCTACGGGATAAAATATAAGCTATATTCATCCCGATCCCATCATATGTATTTGTAAAATATTATTTAAAATCGGACGAATAGTTACGGATATTACCCCATACATGGAAAGAAGTTACAAGCGTAAAGCAGATCTTCCACCGGAGGGGCGAGACGAGACGCGACGAGACGAGGCGAGAATTTAAATTTGTATGGCACTTACTATTTCCATCGAGCGCGCGCGAGGAGCGAATTGAAAATTTTCCATTCTAATTTTAATTCTCGCCTCGCCTCGTCTCGTCCCTTTGGTCGAATATCAACTTCAGTCTGTTTCTATAAAAAGGTATTGAAAAGAGCCTTCCGCTTGTAATTTGTAACTTGTTGCTCCCTGAAACGGCCCCTGAATGGACATACTATAGGCTACATTTTTAACCCCCGACGCAAAGAGAGAGGTGTTATAAGTTCAACGTGTCTGTGTATCTGTCTGTGGTATCCTAGCTCCCAAACGGATGGACCGATTTGAATGCAGTTTTTTTTATTCGAAAGCTGATGTGATCCCGAGTGTTCTTACTTCTTAGCCATGTTTCATGAAAATCTGTTAAGCTGTTTTTGAAATATTGGACTTTAAAGTGAAAATGTCGGGGATTTTTCAACTTTTTATCCCGTGGCACGCTAGCACAGGACCGCGCGCGAGCTGTCTCGCGGAGAAATAGACCATCCGATTTTTTTATTATATTCAGAGCAATGGCGCGTGGTTGCAGTCCCCAAGAGGCAATCGGACGGCTTTCGGTATTTGATTGTGTTGTGGAACCGCCCTGTGCAACCCGAACTGAGCCAACTCGGACTGGGGCGGAACAGGACAACTACGCGTCATTGCTATAACTATTACAACACTTCAAGAAGAGATGGATGGTCTATCTTCCCGCGAGATAGCTCGCGCGCGTGATGTAAAACGCAAATGGAGCCGCGCGCTCGACCAAAAAGAAGTAGTTAGTAAAAAGTTAAAAAACTTACAACAATCAAACCCGACTACCAAAAACTGAAAACAATTTTAGTGACTTTCGGGGCGATTATCTCCGACTCTATTCACTTAATCAAAAAAATTGCTGAGAAACCTTATATTTATTTTGAAAGGCCTATCGATTGGTGTGCCACACGTGGGCTTTCAATGAAAAAAAAATTTTTGACTTTCAGTTTTATGTATGGAGTGCACTCCTAAAAAAAATTTTTTTTAGTAATTGAATTACAAAACTATGTAGCGGTCAACAAAATACACCTATCCGCAAAATTTTATTCAAATACACCATATAGTTTTCGAGTAAAATGCCTGTGACATACGGACGGACAGACATGACGAATCTATAAAGGGTTCCGTTTTTTGCCATTTGGCTACGGAACCCTAAAAAAGGAAAACAGGAACACGGCCAAAGCCTTTCTTTGATTTTTAATAAAAAAAATAGTTAAACAGGTCAAGTTTTGGAGAAGAAATCAGGGGACTACGAAACGTTGATTTTATGTACTTTTAATTGGTATTTTCGGTCCAAGCTGCAGTGGTCTCTATCGCGCTCTGCGGGGGGATGCTTGAGGTTGGCGCGACAGCAATACATTTTACAAATATCAATTTCTCAATTATCTCGACCTTCGTGTTTCCTCTTAAGCCAGGTAGGTACATGAAAGAACTTGCATGCGAGTTTCCATTGCATTGCGGGGTGGCCGGCTGCCGAGGCTGCATCGTATGTAATGAAAATCGCATGCGAGTTCTTGCATCATGTAAATGGACCGTCACTTAGTGACTTCAGAGCTATAACCACGAACTTCGAAACTCGAAGTTCGGGTAAGTATCTCTATCTCTATCGCGCTTATTATACTCGAGTGACAGGGATGCATGTATGCGAACTTCTGGTTTCGATTTTAATGGTAGCGCCGCGCCGCTGAGCTATAACCACGAAATTTGAAGTTCCGGTATTTCCATCTTTATCGCACTCACGAGGAATGCATGTATAGGTTCAAAGGTCGAGTTTCGTTTGTTTTGAAAAAAAAAAATGTAAAATGAAAATGATTTATTCGTAACAAACAAATATAAATAATCACATACTTACACAATATAATATTAATTAGGTACTTAAAACTATTTGCTACGAAATGGTCCCGCCTCAGCATAATGCCGGCTCACGAGCCAGCGCTGGTCTTCCGGCGAGACCATTTTGAGTAGGTATTACGTTCTCTGCTGTACGTGCGACACGGCCTTAGACTAAAACTGAGGGGCTACCGCGAAGTGAAAACGAACTTCGTTCGAGTATCTCCTTCTCTGTCGCTCGAATAAGCAAGTGCAACAGAGAGGGAGATACACGAACGAAATTCGTTTTCGTTTCGCGGTAGCCCCTCTGAACGCAGCCGCTGCGCTTGCGTCAAACAGCACCATCTGGCTGCGAACAGTGAAATTATTATTTTCACTTTACCTTACGCACATGGTCGCACGTACCAAACAGCATTCCAGCAAGTTTATATTATATTTTCGTGGTAACGCCGCTGCAATCGACGACGACGACGACGAACGAAAACAATCAAGGGGAAACGCACCAGAGGCCGGGTGCCAAGGACCAACAAGGCAAGGTGGCCTATGACACCACCAAGGCTTGTGATTTCATGCATAAAGCAGCTCACATGGTCTTTGACCTCGTCGTATGGTTGTTGCGGATGCGTTTTTTTACAGATCCGCGGATGCAGAAACGGGGGCGGTAGCGGATGTTGGGGTCAAACACTCAAAAACATAAATATATGAAGTCCTAATGGTGACGTTGCAAACCGAACGCGTCAGTTATGTATATGAATATAGAAAATATCAATATTTGGGGACAATCTTACACAAATCGACCTAGTCCCAAACTAAGCAAAGCTTGTAGGTACAGTCAACAGCAAATATAGATGATCATTTTAGTACTTTGTCGCACTAACCTAACAGTACCTAGTACCTACTGCGACAGGTGGGATGCGTCAAAGCAGTGAAAGTGACAAGGTACTAAAGTGACTACTTTAGCTGTTGACTATATTATGGATATGCGACGATAAACCTACTTATAAAGATAAATAAATACTTTGCGAGAAAAATCGAGAGCTCGCGTGCCATCTTGTGATGCCGTGCAGCACGTCTACCATGGGACTCTCGATTTTTCTCGCACTATACCTCTTGTTCGAAGTGTTCTAATAAGAGAGAGACGGATAGTGCGAGAAAAATCGAGAGAGCTCGCGCGCCGTCGCGTAATAGCCGTGCTGGTATGAATGGGATGGATATCTCGCTTAATTAGCCTTACACAATCGTGTTATCATCACACCTTATCGTAATAAGTATGTAATATAATATTGGGGAACAATTTTCCACCGATGGCCGTTGGGGCGGAAAGGTTCTTGAGTCGACCACGTACCGGAAGGCGCAGGGTGGGTAGCCCTCCTACAAGATGGACCGATGTGCTGGTAAAGGTCGCGCGAGTCCGCTGGATGCGGGTGGCGCAGGACCGGTCATTGTGGCACTCTTTGGGGGAGGCATATGCCCAGCAGTGGACGTTTTTCGGCTGATATGATGATGATGATGATAAATTTAACAGAAATATACCAGCAAAGCTTGCACTATGGGTACTAAACGGCTATATACCTAGACACAGTATACTGTAATGCATTAAGGTTCAAAATAGAAACTGTTTGTATACTTATTAGGTATTATCATTACACGTTACGCCATTGACTTAAGGTTCAAAACGTAGTTTGCTTGCACCGTCCCGACTCACTCATGCCATCGGACCTTATCCGATCCCCTTAAGGTTGAAAATGGCGTGTGTTGTGTTCGTGCTCGCGCGCACCTGCTTCCGCTTCCGCTGCGCCGGCGCACAGACCGGACGGACGACCGGTACCGAGGGTGGCCAGTCGAGCGCTATTTAACTTATCGTGTTTTATCGTATTTTCGTAGGGATTTTGAAGTATACACATCTTTGCGACGAATGACGATCAATGGGTTAACGATATAAGATTGCGTTTTTTTTTTTTTAATACAACGACGGTGGCAAACAAGCGTACAGCCCGCCTGATGGTAAGCGGACACCGCAGCCTATAGACGCATGCAACTCCAAAGAGTAACATGGGCGTTGCCGACTCTTGATATGTTTGAGGATTCGCCGTGTTGACAGCTGAAGAAACAAATTCCCTCGCTCTCAACACAACGCATCCTCGGGAGCTCTGGCGACTTCTGGAAGACAAGCACGGGGTCTGCCACCAGATCAATGGATTGACGATATAAGATTGCGAGTCACTTCAACGGCTATCACGGGACAGCGCGTGAGCTCTCGATTTTTCTCGCAGTATCCGTCTCTCTCTTATTAGAAAAATTAGAACAAGAGGTATATAGTGCGAGAAAAATCGAGAGTATGTCGCGGCCGTCTCATGATAGACGTGCTGGAAGACAAGGTCGGGACGAGTGGCGTACTCGAAAAGAGGCCTAATGCTAGCAGGAATACAAAACCTTGCACAGACCATAAGGTCTATGTTCATGCAGATGTTTTTGTTACAAATCTTCATCATCATTTATTAAAAAAACAAACTGTGGTCTATTCTATATATTGTTGAGATTATATAACGTGGCCTACTTTTTTATAAAATGGTCATTAGAATTGGAATCTTGGACGGTAGAGTGGCTTTTTGAATGGACTATTTTGATGCAATTCGGCGAAATGAAATACATAATCTCAAGTGTGCAAAGTCATAACAAACTATCTGTCTTTTTATATAGTTACTAACGTTATATATTTACCTAGATACTGGTATACTTTGTGGCTTTGTAATTTTGTATGTAAGTCTCCGGAAATACCCATCCGATTTAAAAAAATATGTCGTCAGGCAGAAAAGACAGAAGTCCTTAAAAAAAGTTGTTTTTTTCGCCTTCTTGTGAGTCCACCTCTAAAACTAAGTCGATACGAGTATAGAGTCTGGCTAGCGAGTCGTGTCCACAGCATTTTTACCAAATCCATACTTCCATACTAATATTATAAATGCGAAAGTGTGTCTGTCTGTCTGTCTGTCTGTCTGTCTGTCTGTTACCTCTTCACGCTTAAACCGCTGAACCGATTGCGATGAAATTTGGTATGGAGATAGTTTGAATCCCGGGGAAGGACATAGGATAGTTTTCATCCTGGAAATCACCCCCTAAGGGGATGAAATGGGGGGTTGAAGTTTCTATGGAGCTGCGATATAAACGATTTCCACGCGGACGGAGTCGCGGGCAGAAGCTAGTTCTTTATATGGCAACAATTTTACCTATCAAATAAACTGTCAGTCATAAGTATACCTATTAATCCGCCATACATTCGTGTTACCAGCATGCGTATTTTTATAATTTACCGCCATTTTCCAGGGACACGACTCGCTAGCCAGACTCTAGTACTGTAGTTATGTTTAAGGGGTCTGGCCATACAAAAATAACAGCTTCATGTATTTTCATTTAAATAGCAGATTGAATAAGCAGTCAGATAAACAATTTGTATGGTCGTTCTATTGCAGTTCTTGGAGGCAGTCGTTTGTAATGGGGATAAAACGTATTTAATTTGAGAAAAGTTTAATAAAACTTACTTGAAGTGTCTAGTATTCTTTCCAGCAGTCATTGTCCCCGTACCTAGCTGAGCCTACCCTGAGATAGGCAGCATATCATTAGGACCGATTTCCGTGGTGGACGAAGCCCATATTTAGGTCATCGTCCACATAGCGCATTTTATATCGAGCGAAATGCATTGTGTTAATTTTATCGGCGGCCAGTGACGTCACGCGCACACAGCCGCGCTGTAGATGGAGGTAGGGATAGAGGCGACTCCCACTGTGGCTAGCTTAAAGGTTGGCTGGAAGAGATCTCTTCTAGGGATTAGTTTGCCTTTTTACTTTGATCTTGTGTGACGTGTTTAAGATTTAACCGATTGTACAAGCAAGAGCTTCAAGTTGTAAAGTAAATACTTACTATAAAGTATCTGGTAGGCGAAGGGCGGTTTATACCACACTTTTCATACAAACAGATTTTAACGAACTTAATTTGCGACTACTGACGGTTTGAAACCACCTTAGAATTTTTTCATATATCTCGCACCTAGCTGTCAAAAAGGTGAGAGGCCAAAAAAGTAAAGCCGGTTATAAGGTCACGTTTAAAAAAAAATCTAGATATTCACCAGAATCGCTTGATAAATGCGACCTGTAGAGAACAGCGGGACCGACGCTTTGCTCGCTTGTTCATTAAGTAAAAACCAATGCGGCTGTTGCGGATGCGGATGTTCTATTTAATAACAATGTGAGACACTAATAATAGTGACATTACTGTAAACGAAATCATGACTATTTGACCGCAATGACCGAATACAGCGACAAGATTGCGCCCAATTATTTATCTTATCAGTGGCGGGTAATAACAATTAGGTAACTGTTCTCAGAAATGTTTATTGGGTCCGTATTTTCCTACATTTACTTACGTATTCGTAAATAAGGAAAATAATCATGATTTTAACGGGATATCCCGGTGGATGCATCGTACCAAGACGTAATAAACGATATTATTATGATTAGGAACGAGAGAGGGAAGCGAACGAAGTTCTTCGTTTTAGCTTTGGCCAAAATTATTTCGTGTATCCGGCGTCTGTCTGGATTTTCGTCTCAGCAGGTCGCATTTCTCAACTGATTTAAATGTTGGTCCAATAATTATATAGGTAGAATTTATTTGACGATTTAGTTTTTCGAAATTTAAACTTGTCATTAGCTAGCTGTCAAATTTACTATTGACCGCCACCGCAGGCCGCGCCAGTGTGTTGCAGGCCTAAAGCACAGTATAATAAAGAGCACTACCGTCCTAAAAGAGTGATCCACTTCAGCGAGCCTCAGCTGGTTATTTATTTTATTTATCCTATTCGGAGCGGCGGCCGAGTCTCAGGCGGCGGTGAAGCGCCAAAAGTATGCTCCTGTGGGCTCGGGGTATATTTTCGTTCCGTTTGCGGTGGAAACGGCGGGCTGCTGGGGTGCTGACGCTAAACAATTTGTGCGTGACATAGGCCGTCGACTAAGGCAAAAGGGAGAGGACCCCCGTTCCGAATCGTTGCTGGTGCAGAGGCTGTCCGTGGCCATCCAGCGTGGTAATGCTGTGAGCGTTAAGGGCACTTTTGCACCGGGAGCGATAACGAACGGGGTTGACTAAACTAACTGGCTTACAGTAGTCATGTAATATTTGGACTTAAGTTTATTGTAAAATCAACTTATATCTTCATTTGATATGTTTTATTTATTAAAGAAATGGCAGCCTCTAGGGCCTTTGCCAAAGACAAGTACAGAATAAGAAAAACATTTCACAGTACACAGTATTATTAGCATGTTGTACGGTGGAAGGGCTTCACGATGCACTGGGTGATAGCTGGAGCAGTACAAAGCATAATGGCGGCCGCGACCACGAACCGCTGAATGAAGCCCAAGAATTGGTTATTAGCATTTCGAGGAAAATTCCTCATTAACTGTAGCCGCCACGTTTGTCATTAACTGCGTAATACGCTATCAAAATTATACATTCAACAGCAGGATGCAGAAATTAAAAAGAAAATAAGCCTACGCAAACTGCGTATTGTAAGCGTGCCGTTGACGCGCGTTTGTGTCAATTTACACGTGATTTGACACAACGCGTCGACGGCGCGTGTAAAAAACGTCTGCATATGCTCAAAGTGATAAACTGGCCAACACTCGTACCTATCCTATCATATAAACTACTATAGCTTCTGCCCGCGACTCCGTCCGCATGGAACTCGTTTATATCGTAGCTCCATACAAACTTTCACCCCCCCTTTCACCTCTTTAAGATACGATTTCCGGGATAAAAAAACTGTCCTATTTGTATGGAGCTATACGATATATACGAGTTCCACGCGGACGGAGTCGCGGGCAGAAGCTAGTCCTGCCATATATCCACACTAGTATCCATATCCATACTCCATACTAATATTATAAATGCGAAAGTGTGTCTGTCTGTCCGTCTGTTTTACCTCTTCACACTTAAACCGCTGAACCGATTTGGATGAAATTTGGTATAGAGATAGTGAGTCCTGGGGAAGGACATAGAATAGTTTTTATCCCGGAAATCATCCCCAAGGGGATGAAGTGGGGGGTGAAAGTTTGTATGGAGCTACGATATAAACGAGTTCCACGCGGACGGAGTCGCCGTCAGAAGCTAATCCTACCCATGGCATAACAACACAGGTACTCTCTTCCGAGACTCGCGAACCACGTGACTGACACAAGCCTACGTCATCATGCGGCATTTAATAGCATGATGACGTAGGCTTGTGTCAGTCACGTGGTTCGCGAGTCTCGGAAGAGAGTACCTGTGTTGTTATACCATGGTCCTACCATTATTATTATTATTCTGGTAGTGGCTTCCGGACTAAAGAGCCCTTATATCACTGCGACCATCGCTGATCTATTGTGATCGCCACTTACTACAATTCTTGGTCAAGTCCTGCAAACTCGAAGAATTGCAGGATACTGTTGATCTCAAGAAATTTAATCTCCTCCGGGCACATGATGTGTTTTCCCAGAAAGGAGTTACGGCTGCGCATAAGGCAGGGGCAATCAGTTAGGATGTGTGTAGGCGTCTCTTCCGCGTCAAGGCAGAGTCTGCACTGCCTTGTGTCACACAGACCTAACGTTTGCATGTGCTTATTTAGGCGACAATGCCCTGTAAGCACCCTTACCAGCATGCGTAGACGGTTCCTGCTTAGCGCCAAGGCATCGGAAGACGCCTTTTTGCTAAAGGCTCTAATAAGCGCCTTGGAATGTTTCAGTCCTGGTATAGCTCTCCAGGCTTGGATACTCTTGTAGAAACAATAGGTCTTTAGAGTGAGCTTGGTTAGACTTTTGGGGATGCCACAGAACGGCTCTGGTCCGCAGTGCGTCCCCTTCGCCCCCGCTCGTGCAAGCTCATCGGCCTTCTCGTTTCCCTCGATACCTGCATGCCCTGGGACCCAACGTAATATTACCTTGTTTTTTGTGCCCAGGTCATTCAATAAATCCCGGCAGTTCTCGACCAGCCTCGACGTTGTGACGTTAGAGGTTAAGGCCAAGAGAGCCGCCTGGCTATCCGAATGGATATAAATAGTACGATTGAGGGATTGTATGGTCCTACCATATATATATTACAAGTATAAAGTTGCCGGCTAGGAAAGTACGAGAATTCGCTGACTTCGGAAAAGCATCACACATCTACGATGCAAAGCATCAACCATGTGGGTAAGTAAGTAGGTACGCAAATGCATCTGATATAGCGAAGTGCTGTATCTACGTAGCTATACGTGTGTAGCCAGGGCTAGTAAAATGGTGAAGAGTTGACCGGTGGTGCTATACGCTTGATACTTGATATAAACGGAAAATGTTTTTTTGTACCTATACGAGATTTTGTTAATTAAATGGATGTAACTGTGGCATCATCATCATATCAGCCTAAAGACGTCCATGGCTGGACATAGGCCTCCCCCAATGAGTGCCACAACGACCGGTCCTGCGCCACCCGCATCCAGCGGAGTCCCGCGACTTTTACCAGACCCTGTATCATGGTCGGCCTTGTCCCGCGATAAGTGATAAGGTAGGAGCGTCGTCTCGTTCTATCGAACGGTGTCAGCCAGTGACGGACGCTCTATCTTGTCACTTATCGTGTGATAAGGCCGACCATGATACGGGGTCTGGTCATCAGTATCTGACGCCTTGTACCTGCCGGTACATGGTAGCCACTTGAGAACCTTCAGCCCCAGCGGCTTTCGGTTCTACGTGCAATGTAACTATGTAAGTGGTCCTAAATCGCAAGTACAGTCAGCAATAAAAGCTTGCACCAGAGTTTTTTTACAGAAACCTGTGTAAACTTATAGGTTACAATACAATCACGTCCGTGCTACGCTTCAATACTAATGTTTATGCAATTAAAGTTGTAAAAAATATACTAAGTACCTATTTAGTACTACATATTTTTACAGAACATTGAAAGAGGACTTCCTGACCTTTTTAAATAACTTCTTAGTTACTTAGTTAGCCAACTCAAACCTTAAATGATTTTTTACAGTACAATCATCTTTTTTTTTTTAAACTTCAATAAAACCCAAAACACCTTTGATACCTCTGATGAGAAACACATTTACGAATCTAGTTACATTACACCTAAGCGAAAGTACCAAGACCGTTTTCATGAAAAACGGTAGAAGCGACACGCACGCGCGGCACACGTACACCCTGTATAGCGTATACATACACCCTGTATACACACACATACAACTACAGTACATAGTAAAGCACATAGGGATGATAAACTTGCAAAGTATATGCCTGTTTTATATAAGCTTACGCCCAGGGCTATTCTGAAAAGCAGAAAATGTCCAATAGTCGGTGAAGCCTATGAAATTGACGTCCACTGCTGGACATAGGAATCACCCAAAGAGTGCCACCATATAACTCATGTAGACAAAGGGTTTAACTGATAACGTTCTTTTTAAGAGTGGCCAGGCCGACCGGCTCTCCGTACAAAAGTCGGTTCTCATATTAAAACGTGCTAGAAAAATATGAAACTTGGTACACACAATGAGATCCAAGGCGGAAACTAGCTTATTTTGCTAGAAATTAAAATAGTAAAAATAGAGCGACTCGAACTTTTTTCATAAAGTCTCTATTCCCTAGAGTGTTTTTCAATCTTTTTCATGCCGCGGCCCCCTTAGCGCAGAAAAAAATATTTCGCGACCCCCCACCCTACGCTGTTCAAAATACTTACAGCACTTTAACTTTAAAAATATGAGTAGCCGCGACCCCCTTTAGAAGGCTTCGCGTCCCCCCTGGGGGTCGCGACCCACAGTTTGAAAAACACTGCTCGTTTTTTATTTTTATTTTTTAAGCTAACTACAAAGTTACATATAAAACAAAAGCCCTGCAAAACGGTTTAATACAGTTTGTCTGCAGGCAGACTTTTATAACAAGTTCAATTTTACAATAAATAAGGTTAGGTTAGGTATATAAGTATGCGGTTTTAAAATGAGAACCAAACTAAGTATGTTTGTATGGGGTGCAGACTTGAGTCGACTCTTAAAAGAGTCTCTATAAGACATTTGATATTTCTCAGTAACTGAAATCAAACACGTAAAAAAAGATGTATATTAGTGAATATTACCACTCCCCAAAGTGCCGCTTCCAAAGTTGGTAAGTTAAGTACCTGTACAAATATTTAGTTATTTTTAGGTACTACACACACAGTCAAATTATATTCCAAAAAAGAGAAAACGTAAACTGGCAATACGACGGTATTTATGTTAAGAAATAACAACAATTCATTCATATAATTAATATAAGTTTCTGTCAAAAATTTCATTTTTGGCACAAGCTTTAGTTGGGAACTGCACTTTTCTGTATGTACTGTCATCAACTACTCGTTGAGACGATTCTAACGAGCACAAACTCAACGGGGTTACGTCGGTTAAGTGCTGAATTCCCATGGCCACCTGCTGTCTCCATCATCAGATCAGCTCGATAGTACGATTATATTGAATTGTCATCCAAACTATACTTAAATCCAAAATTTCAGCTCAATCCGTTGAAGATATCTGCTTCAAATTGAGTACGTTAGAGGGAGAGGGCTATACTTCGATCTCTTTCGTTTACATAGCTGCCTCTTGCTCACGCGCCAACGTTGGCCCAATGTACAGCCGGCATTAAATAAAAGGTTGTAATAATACTGCACACGCAACATTAGCCTGATTCCTACCTGAAAAAAGCACCACACTGTAGGTCTATAAAAGATGGTTGATTATTTGATTTTGTACCTTAATGCAAGCTTTATTAAATCGGTATTATAAAAACGCAGCCATAAATTAAAATGCGACTTTATGACTAACGGGTTAGGGTAGAAAATTAAATGGAATGAAACCTTCTGTCATCGGTCTTTTACTAAATATACTACTCGTTATTGTACAGTCGACAACACAGCTAAGTGACCATCGGAAATCTAATCTGACCTTAAGTGCATTGTAATAAGGTTCTAGGTTTTCACGGTATGGTTAGTTAGGTGTGTTGCTGTGTGTACAGTCAGCAGCAGAAGTAGCTACGCAAAATAACACGCTCGAAATGATCTAGACAGTGCTTATCACCTTGACATTAGAGTCGTGTGTTGGTCATTTTGAGCACTTGACCCGCTTAGCTACTTTTGCTTCTGACTGTACGTACGCGTTTCAAATAAGAGCCTTATCACACTTGCGATTTGCGAGCGTGTTTTCTATACAATTATCAGTCGCGGCGAACACGCTGCGTGATCGCCTTCATACAAAATACGCTTGGAAATCGCAAGTGTGATAAGGCTCTGATACTGCTTTTTGATGACTTGATACATCACATCGATCATGTCGAGAAAGGTTGCAACGCAGGTATATCTATTCTAAAAACGGATCCTGCCTAATAAATACAACTAAAAACCAACCTTGATTAACACCACATAACATTCAAAATCGAATGACAAGGTTTGTAAGCAAATTCTGATTCTCTCTATGTACTGTAAGTAAAAAGCAACCTTGGGATCATTGGAGAGAGTTGAAAATTAAAGGAACACTCATACAATAAGTTTCGAAGGAAGAATTATGCGGTTACGCTTTTTCTAAGAATGGCGTGCCGTTAATAAAGACGCAAGTGAATTTCGTGTCAAATGGGTAAAAGTACAGTTCCAATAAATGCAATGTACAATTTTTTTTCCTTGAAAAAAATGGTTACGATACACTTCACTATTGCATTCTCTGATTTATAATATAGGTTTAGTACAGACAATCGGAACAGTCGATGTGGGACAAAATTGTCTGGTACCTAACTTAGTTTGTTAGATAAGGTAATATAGTTTTATGTGATGTGATATTAATAGAAGGCGTTGAAAAACGTAGGTAGCTCTACCTCATTCCATATAACATTAGACTTTTTACCGTATTTTTTTTCGTTTCAAAAGAAAATATTGTACTAGTTTTACTCATTTCGGTTATCACATGCTTTTGCTTTTCAAAATGGTTTACCTTGAAATCGCATGATTAACGCACAATTGGTCTAAACTCTAATCTTATATGGAATAGGGTATATAGCTACGTCAACTGCGTATTGACACGCAATTTTTTCCGCCAAATACCATATTTTTGCATACATATGTTAGAGTACTTTCGGCTTAGGACTGTTTTCTTTTAGGCGATTTAAGAGCCTTATCACACTTGCGATTTGCGAGCGTGTTTTCTATACAATTATCAGTCGCGGCGAACACGCTGCGTGATCGCCTTCATACAAAATACGCTTGGAAATCGCAAGTGTGATAAGGCTCTAAAGAGTCTGATCGATTTTCCATACAAATGTACCTAGTTACCTACGCTCTCTTTTTAAAACTACGTGTTCGATTGTAACGAAACTTTGCATATACAATGACATGAGCTATATCCAGGTCTTTAATTTGCTAATGTAGCTTCAGATACCATAGTAAAAAATATACAGCGAATTTAAGTCTTTCATACAAAACTTGTTATTGCTGTATTTCGTTTGTTTTATAAACTGGAACCATATAAACTAGTTACAGACATAGATATACCTCATGTCATTATATATGCAAAGTGTCATCACAATCCAACACGTTGTTTTAAAATGAGAACGAAACTCCGTTTGTATGGGAAGGTGAAATTCGGCCGAGCCTACTGCGGACTCTTAATGCTCATAATATCTACCTTTGGAGCATTTCTGATGTGTTTAGTCGGTCTTGCTCGTGAAAAATCCTTTTCCATAGGCCATGGGAAATGCAATGTTATAAGTCGAAGTCGTACACTTTGACAAGGGAAACGTATTTGCCCGACTACGGCAGAACCGAAAGGAAGGGGTACGATTTTAGTAGTCTACGTTTGTGTTTACTTGTGTTCCACTATAGCGTTTGAGATACTGAACCGGTTTCGATAAATGACGTGACGATATCATTCTACTTTTCCGTCAGGGACTCGTGCTTCAGTTTTTGAACTGTTTATGCTTGTATTTAAAGTCTTATACCGTTCCTAAAATAAGATCCTAGACTAGATAATAACAGCGGAGATTTCTCATCAGAGAGCCAATCGAGCAATTGCGTTAGTAGAATAGCCTAGGACAAACAATTTTCTCGAACTTCAGAACTGGGAATTGCAAGAATGTCTTAAAGCATCTCTACACGAGCTCCAATGACAATCAAGTTTGTATGACGATATTTTTTCCCCGAGTACCTGTCGGCTGTCACATTTTTTCGTCGGACTTGTCAATTCCTGTTCTAATCAATTCCTTGTCACGATTCACTAGCCTAGATAGTTCCTACCTACATATTCTAAAACCCTTATTCATAACCGCTCTAAATTAAAAAAAATAACTTTTTTACCCAAGATGCCGTTAAAATTTAGTTTGTCTGTCACTGTTACATTTGTTTTTGTATTATGTTATTATTATTTATAAAGGTACGGAACACATTTTTGTGAACACAAGTCTTATAAGCTTCATTAATAAGGAGGTAAACGTTACGCATATCAACATGTACAGTCAACTTCAAAGAAACACACTAATCACCCTACACCGCAAATTAGGCGAAAAATGTATCCACCAGAAAGTTGAGAAAACAGCGAGAAGCCCACAAACATTATAAAAACGAACGACATTCGCCACATACATTATTTAAATTCAGAATGTTCTCTTCCTTTGCCATTCCATTTTCAAAATTAGCCGCATTCTACGCTATTTAAACATTTTTTAATTCGTCTTAGATGCCTAGGGCCGTCTACGGAAAAAGAATACCTACTGTATAACGCATATACAGGGCCGTACGAAAGTTACTGTTATCTTGGCATATCCTCTCTAGGCAACGCGCCTATAAAGTACCACAATTATTATCTCTCGCTCCGCGTATACTTGAATCCCGTTCTTGATGCGCGCGCCGCTCCCCCCTTGCTGCTATTGTTACGAAGTTCCCATAAAGTATCGAATTAGAGGCGGCCAATAATTCTATCTCTGGTGCAAAGTTTGAAGCTATATAACTTCTAAAATATACAACCTACAATCATAAAACTTATATGTATTAACTGAGAAAAAAAAACAATATTTTTGATGTAATAAAATCATCAAAAACTAGACTTCCAGTTGTTAAAATAGTTGCTCTTAAATAAATTCCTTATCTCTCTGGCGTGTATTTTAAATGCGGAGCTTTATGGTTGCGCGCGTCCATGAAGCTCGAAGTTCGCGCCGTGGGAGAGACGGCACGATAAATTCAGTACTTGGCTGGTCTCGCAGCAACCCTTCGTCTTATTCGCCGTCCTTGTCTTGCGCGACGGTTGGCTGCGCTCCTCTACGATGGAAGGATTGTGTTCCAGTTCAACTAAGAGGATATTTTCATGAATATTAAAAAGGGTTACCTATTACTATGGATACCCAATATAGCTATGGATACCCAGTAAAGAAATTAATGTGGGAATGGAGAATCATCGAAGAACAATAAGTAGGAGAAAAAGCAATAAGGCTGCTTATGCAAACTGAAAGCACGCTAATCTACTGCAACTTAGCAGTTCTCTTCTCGCCTACGGAGTGGAAAGCTGGGTGACCACTGAGGGTGTGAGGGTATCTTCAAAACCGAATACTCACTCAAACTAGGACTGACTGCAGGCTGGCAGGAGGTCACAAGATTGGAAGTATGGTATCGAGGTGTTGTAATGGTGATTGATGATGAACTCCAAGTTGGTCTTCAAGATGTTTATTCTTGTTGCAGTAGATATAGCACCAGTTTCAAGCTTTAGATGGAAAGACGGAATCTAAAACATAAAAGTGCATGATTATGAAGGTTATCTACATTCTGGAAAGTAGTAGTATTTTGGGTCTTAATGGTTGACTCGAAACACGTCTGACACGTTTTTTTTTTCATCATCGTTTCTGTCCTCTTCCACTTCCTTGACTTTCTGGTAGGACACAGTATGGCCGATCTCATTGTTTATAAAAAGTTTCATGATATTCCAGCACGGCTATCATGAGACGGCGCGCGAGCTCTCTCGATTTTTCTCGCACTATCCTTCTCTCTCTTATTAGAACACTTAGAATAAGAGGTATATGCCTTTTTAAAATGAGAACCAAACTACGTTTGATGTTTTATTTTATGGTATGTATGTATAGCAAATATACTCTATCCGAAACTCTCAAGAGTAATTTCTGTCACACGAACGCAAGCAAAAAACGACTTTGTTCTCACATTATAAAGTCGTTCTGCTTGCGTTTTTTGACAGGTTTTTATCTTGCAATTTCGGACGTACAGTCGACTACAAAGAGATATATACGGCCAAAGTTACAAAAATATGTATACACGACTGTATTGCCTTGACATTAAGGTCGTGTATACATATTTTTGTAACATTGGCCGTATATATCTCTTTGTAGTCGACTGTACATACATATAGCATTGAATAGCATCGCGTCGCCTATGCGCAGGCGTTAAGCCCGCGTCGTCCCGCCGCGCGCCTACCTAGCTATAGCGCGAATGTACTTTTGCCCACTTTGAAATATGGCGCCCCGCCCGCAGAAGGCCGGAGTTGCGTCACACTATGTATATATTTATATGTCGTTGGTCATATGCGTAAAAATAATATCCAATATTAATAGATAGTGAATACGGAAGTTATCGCATTTGAATTTTCTGGGTAAAAATTCTTGGTAATGTCTTCCAAGACAGCACGATCGGTGCGATGGTGCCTGTTAGTACTGGTAGGCCATGAGCGCTTCAACAACTTTCCCTGGTCTTTGGAATGTTATGTATCGGTTTCTACCGGCACGACCTTCACGGGACGGCCAGCGAGCTGTGTCGCGGCGACATAGACTATCCGTCTTTGCCAAAGCGTTCTAACTAGATAGGAAAGTCTATCTCGCTGCGAAACAGCTCGCTGACCATCCTGTGATAGTCGTGCCGGTAGAGACGGACATAATATACCGCAGACCAGGGAAGGTTATTAAAGCGCTCATGGCCTAGCAGTACTTACATGCACCGTCGCACCGTTGAGCGATGGCCATTTTGAGAGGTTACTAACAGCACTTTCGCACTGTAACTCTTACTTACACTTAAATCCTTGCTTGGACGAATGCTTAATGTCCGACATTTAATAAGAGCGGTCATGTTGGCTAGGCTGGATCTGGCTGGTGAAAGTCATTTCGTGGCTAAAACTACTGAAAAGGTTATTTGTTCAAGCCGCATCATTCTTTAGAAATTCCACATTTAAGTAGATGGTTTTAAAGTTATGTTAGTAGGTAAAGTTCGTGGAAGTATATCCTGAAATTGCGTAGAATGCTATAGCGGATTTTTTATTTAATAATATTTTTTTTATGAAGAATGTAGTTATGTAATGCTGAACCCGTTGTTAAGACATTAAAGGTTGTCATGGAGGTGAAACGCCGACGAGAAGAGTAAGCGATGCCTGAAATAACAGTATTTCCTTCCGGCGACGGAGTTTTCATTTGTTTTATGGCCAACAACACGAAATAACACAGTGAGTTTTAGCTGAACCATCGCCAATACTGTACGCTGAAGAATCACTAAAATGGCGCCTCTTCGCCATTTTAGTGATTCTTCAGCGACAAATTGTGTTCAAACCAGTGAGTAGGTGCACTTAGTTATATTAGCATAGAGCTACACGTTTGCAAGGATAAGCCACATTCAGTTCATTCATTCATTCATCAGTTCTGTTTGAGTGATTCTGATTTAAATACCAGAACGTTAAGCATGATGAACAAGTATTACCTAAACTACCCGCGGAATAGTACAAAAAAAACAAAAAGTCACTTTCGACCTTTTCCGCGAGACCCGCG
Organism: Epinotia ramella; assembly: GCA_947578815.1. NCBI lineage: Eukaryota > Metazoa > Arthropoda > Insecta > Lepidoptera > Tortricidae > Epinotia > Epinotia ramella. Next base: position 36,427,478 of record OX388202.1, read on the forward strand.
CCCGTCTAGAAGCGGGCGCTTTTTTACATCAAGAGCCCATCCGAGGAGGAAACAAAAAGACTGGATTTATATTTTTTTATTATTTTATTTATTCCCCGTTTTTATTTTTTATTCCGCGTTAAATTTTTGCATATCGCCGTGCTGGCCGTTATTGTTTTTTGTTTTTTTAAACGTTTCCGCGCGCTTTCGCCATTTCGCCGGGCGTCAAGTGTCAGGCTGATTAGGCCAAGGCTCGGCTTCGAGGCGTGGGTGTCTTAGCCTAGCTGAGAAATACAAGTCGGACTAAATCTTACTTGTAATAAAATACAAAGTGCCTAAGTACCTACACTTGATACCGGCTATACTTTACCGGATTACCCGTTTTCCCGTAGGAATGAAGCATTTTCCCGAGGTAAAAAGTAGCCTATGTCACTCAGGGTGAATGTAGCTTTCCAATGGTGAAAGAATTTTTGAAATCGGCACAGTAGTTTTTGAGTTTATTCATTACAAACAAACACATACACTAAAATACAAATCTTTCCTCTTTATAATATACACACAGTTACATATATATATATATATATATATATATATATATAAAATATATATAGTATAGATGTATATAACTGATAGACAGGTAAGTTTTCATTATGTGCACTAATATTATGAAGCGGTTAAAGACACAATTCTAGCTTAAGAAGCTAAACATACACACACACTGAAACAAAGAACATCAGTTGTTTTAGTGTGTGTATGTTTAGGCTGTGTATTGTCACTTGTCCGTCAGTCAACGATAGGTAATGTTTGTATGATGATTACCTAATCATACAAACTTTATATCTACTGGCATCACTTACACCACCTACAACTGCCTACCTCCTTAAAGTGTTTGAGCGCAATATCTACTCCAGTAGTATAGTGAGATTTTTTTTAAATCAAGATTTCCACTTGAAGCTTATCTGCACGTTGAATGGTATTGTTATCCTTTGTGAACCCAACCGCTAATTACCTACGTACGAGATAAAGACCATAAACAACAAAAGATGTTTTATGAATAACAACAGTATTCCTTAGGTAATAAGGTTCAAATTATCACAGCTTGCACTCAACATATAACCTTTTGAAATTAAGAACTGTGGTCACCCAGGTGTCTAGTTAAAGGATGATTAGATTTTTGTAACTCGTGTTAATTTTTGCAACCTAAGAGCTACGTGGGTATTTAAGTGGGGATAGATTTCTTATCAATTTGAGGATATTGTGCTTCAGTCGCTACCAAGTACCGGCATCGTTAGCTTCACTGTACCCTATTCACGATATTTTATACAATTGACAACTGGCCTGCATTTTGGATTTTGATTGCTTACCGATTGGGACTTTGTGTTGTGATAAAGTGTACGAACTCGACCACGGCTACGTATTTGGACTTTGATTAAGCGAAAATAGTAAGTGATAGTTACTATGTTTCGCCCTTGGGTGAGTGAAGCTGGAGCTTCATCGGAAGCCCCTTCCAACAACCCCATCAGTGCTATCTGTGTCGGTGAACATACACCATTACCGAAGAAGCATTTGCACCCGGCTGCTCAAGAAGTTGTTTTACATGTCTACAAAGTGATTTTAAGTGAAATAGGTCCTCATGGGGCTATTAGACGCACATCAAAATTGACAAACGCTTCTGAAAACACCGTCGGAAGACTTGTGAAAAAAGGACGGCCAACAGAACTGACCCGGAATAAAAAAAAGTTCGCAAGAATCGACAATTTCACAGAGGATTTTATTTCTAGAACTGTTGATAACTTCTATAGGCAAAACGTATCCCCTACCGTCGGCTTGATTTATAAGGAATTAACAAAGGACGGTGCCGTTTTTCCATATAGCTTGTCGTACTTCTTACATGTACTGAAAAACATGGGGTTCGAGTACAAAACATTAAATCAAAGGAAAGTGATAATGGATTCACAGAGGTTGATTGACCTTCGTGACAAATATTTGAAGCAAATTGAAAAACATCGTGAGAATGGAAAGCAGATTATCTACTTAGATGAAACTTGGTACGATACGCATGACGTCTCCAACAGAGGCTGGCAAAGAGATGGCAACACGTGTGCACTGGATGTACCTGCATCACGAGGAAAAAGGATAATAATATTACACGCAGGATGTGAAAATGGATGGGTGAACGGAGCTTTAATGCTGTCTGCAAAAAATATCGCCAACTGCAGTGCCGATTACCATCAGGACATGAACGCATCACTTTTTGAGACATGGTTCAAAGACCAACTGTTACCAAACATACCAGAAGAAAGTGTTATCGTAATGGACAATGCTTCATATCATTCACGCCAGACAGAATTAATACCTTGCACACAAACAAGAAAAGGAGAAATACAGGAGTTTTTAAAGAAAAACAATATTAATTATCCGGCCACGGCAAAAAAAGACGATCTGTTGAAGATATTAAAAAAACATTCATTTGCCAAAAAGTATTATGTAGATGAAACAGCAAAACTCAAGAATTGCGAAGTTCTAAGATTACCGCCATACTATTGCAATTTAAATCCTATAGAACTAATGTGGAGTAGCTTAAAAAGAAACGTACGAAAGGATAACAACAATCCGAAGTTTAGTGAAGGCGTGCTTCAAATTATAAGGAGATCAATAGATTTAACACATGAACACTGGAAAAACTGTTGTCTGCATGTTCAGAAAATAGAAAAATCAATGGCCCGAAATTATAGCCACCCAGCTGTTATAATAGAGGTCTCAGGGAGCGACGATGATTCAGAAATAAGTTCGGATGAGTCGTAACTAATCAGTTATACGTAGGTTTAGTTAATTAGTTATAGTTTCATACATATTTACATATAAGTTTATACCTAAGTTTAATTTTTATATAAGTTGCATATTCTTATACATATTATTACCACGTGTTTTATAATGATTATCTGTAGATGTAAATTATTATTAAGTTAAGCGTATACCTATCCAATAAAATACTTTAATTTTTTATTATTGATACCCAATGTAAACTTTATACAAGCAAATAAATTATTAAAAAAATAATAGTGATTTTTATTTTATTGCAAGCTACTTATACTGAACAAGAACAAAAATAATTTAAATATAAATAAATACCACCCTCTAACGAACACTTGTAAAGCACTAGGCCAGGTGGTCCTTATCATGTTTCAATTCTAAAAGGTTATATGTGAAATGTGTCTTATGCCAATTTGACGCTTATTCTTAAGACCATAAGGTTGTAATTAATATTTTTACGGTTTTATCATTACTGCATTTCATTTTCTGCAGGCAATTAGCGGTTGGGTTCACAAAGGATAACAATACCATTCAACGTGCAGATAAGCTTCAAGTGGAAATCTTGATTTAAAAAAAATCTCACTATAACTGTAACAGTATGCTGAGGCAAGCCCCTTTTTAACATCACATAATGATAACTGTATGATTAATTTTAAATTTATATGTTAAGTCTACTTTTAAGGTTCCCATGTAACTTGAATTGTCATGTGATGTTGAATAAAGTTTTTCTGTTCTATTCTATTCTATTGCATGGACATCAAGTCCAATATGAACTTTGGGCTCTACATTGAATCCTTGGCGCAAACTGCGGCAAAAAAGCTTGGCATCCTCTCTAAGGTGAGGCGGTACTTCACACCCAGGCAGCTTCTTCAGCTTTACCAAGCACAGGTCCGGTCATGTATGGAGTACTGTTGCCACCTCTGGGATGGATCCGCTAAATATCAGCTAGCCGCCTTGGATTCGATTGATGGGCGTGCCAGGAAGCTCATTGGTGACCTAAATTTAACCGAGGCTAAAATGCAAAGACTGGAACACCGTAGAAAGGTTGCCTGCTTATCGGTGTTCTACAGGATACATTTCGGAGAGTGTGCGCTAGGATTACACGAATTAATCCCGCCCTCACCATTTCGCCATCTTGGGACTAGGCGCGGTCGCGGGTTCCACCCTTATGTTGTTGACTTACCACTGATTCGCACGAAGCGCTTTGCTTCCAGTTTTCTCGCGAGGACAGCCAAAGAGTGGAACTCGCTTCCGGCAAACCTTTTCCCAGTTACATATAACTTGGATCTTTTCAAGACGAGAGTGAATAGGCACTATCTAGGTATGCATGTAACACCCTCGACCTCATCATCACTTACCATCAGGCGAGATAGGGGTCAAATGCGTACCTATACTTAATTAAAAAAAAAAAAAAAAAATTCTAAAACCCGGCATGCGCATGTTCGAACTAAACATCTGCCTGGCATCATTTTGACACCCCGCCCCCAAACCCCGCATTATAGCAATGGCACCCATTCTGTGGGGCCATTTTGCGGCGCTACTGACTTATATGGTTTTTTTCGTTCGCTGTCTAAATGTCACTTTATGGGAGCATGATAGTCGAATTGTCCTAACGCTAGTTCGAAAAGTTCCGTGTTTAACCGTTTTCAAGTAGGAACGGAGCTCTAAGTATACACAATCTTTGGCCATATCACAGACCGGTGGACACATTCGGCGGCAGCCTGTTATCGAGCGAGCCTAAACGTTCGCGGATAACAAGACTATTTTAAAAATATAGTATAATTTGCTTAAATTTATTTCAATGAAATTAAATAATTTATTCGTGACAAACACAAAGCATTAAACGAAAAACCAAAGCAAAAGACATACAAATACTTAAAACTAACTCAACACCAGATCAGAAACTCGACAGCAGTTTGTCACGAAATGGCAAGCATAATTCTGACTCCCGAGCCAGCGCTGGTCTTCGGCGAGACCATTTGCCACGTCACATGCTGAGCTGACCTGACCGACGCAGCCGTTGCGCTTAATCATCATGGCGAATGTAGACTTTAAGCCCGCATCAATTCAATTCAATTTAAAAAAAAAATGGCTTCCATCTAAGTTAAGATGATTTCGCCAGTGTCAAGTTTGCTTATAAAGCGACGTTTTTCGTTAGTTTGGTCAGTCGTCAATAATGCAATCAGCGTCAGAAGCTCCGCTTGAGAAGCAAGGCGTCCACCGCTGACCGCATCCCCGACGAAAGACCTAAGCCCGCATCACACTGGCGCGGCCTGGCCGCGGCGGACAATGGTAAACTTGTCATCAGCTGTCAAATTTACTATTGACCGCCACCGCAGGCCGCTCCAGTGTGTGAGAGGCCTAGAACGTGCAGGTTTATTAGGGTTGACTAGAATTTACTCTTACAGATTCACATTTTAGCACTTTTCTTCATTTTTGAAACTGACTCTGGCAACACCGAAACACGAATTCAGTTTCCATCCGTTTGCCAACTCATCAGATGCAAACTTAATTCTGATGGTTACTACTTTCTGAGCTATCCAGTATATAGTCCTGCGTCTTTCCCTCCGGGATAGATATTTACATTTCATAGGTAGGGTTGGTTAGGTATTCACCGTGGCCGCAGGTTATTTGCATTACACACGAACGGGTTGGTAGATATTATAATATCGTGCAACACATGGCCATTATACTGAAGACGGACGTTTTACATTATAAATATAACCGATTAAAATTACGTCACTAACTTGATAGGTAAAACGCCAAATGAGATTCTTCAACAATCAGATCACAGGAAGGCTAGTTGACGCTATAGTACCGGTCGCGCGGTCTCAAATTAATAACAATTGGCTACTTGACAAAAAAATCGCGGTGCCATTCGAACCAGTTGTTTGAGTGGATCAAATGTTTGTATGGGACTAACTGCAATTAGAGCATGTAAAAACAAAAACACATCGTATCTAACCGTTGTATGTATACATGGCAAATCACGTAAATTGCAGTTTAGGTCGTGAAATATTGTGTTTAAGTACATACAGGGTGTCCAGTAAATAATGGATAACCTTCTAACCACCAATAGGCCACCTTAGGCTGGTCCAGAAAAAAAAAAAAAAAAAAAAAAAAAAAAAAAACAACAACAAGTCAACAACAAATCATTACATTTCTCGTTACCACGATGATAACAGTCAAATAAGGAACCGAAAACTTAAAATTATGAAAAGTGTGAAAATCTCAAAAACCAGGGAACTTTTACTAAAGCCTAAAGTGGATTTTCTGGACCAGCCTAAGGTGGTTAGAAGGTTATCCATTATTTACTGGACACCCTGTAGGTATAGTTCTTATATATATACAATTATTATTTTACAGCGTTTTCGCGTGTTTATGAAAAGTAACTAACATTATTCTATAGATTATACATGCTGAGACGACATACAACTTGAAACAAGCATTTGACATTAACCGTTCGTTATCGTTTAAAAACCTCCCTAAATATTAATAAACATGACTTCCTCTAGTTTTACAGTGCAGATTATACCATCGCGTTAAATTGCCCGAGTGCCCCCTCCGCGCCGGGCCTCCCCCCGCCCCATCCTCTAAATCACGTCATCGCTATGCTGATACCGTAGCTGGTCGGTCTGTCGCAGCCGACCGGACAGACGCGCCCTCAAGAGCGCGTGAAGTTCGGGTTCCTCCAAAGGAGAAGCCCCCGCGCACCGATGTGGATAAGGAGGGTTTTACAACGGTGTCGAGGAAGCGCAAGCCGCGCAAGAGTCAGTGTGGTACTGCAGAACCGGTTGGTTCCGGTCTGCGGGTTGCCACACCGAGCAAGGCGCTATATATATCGCGCCTGCATTACACCGCTACGGCTGATGTTGGGTGCAGTACGTTCGTCAGAAGACCGGCTTCTCGCTGAGGGTGTTCCAGCTGCGTTCGCGCCACTATGTGCACTTCAGCTCGTTTGTGGTGCGCGTGCCGCGGCCGCTGCATCAGGAGACCATCGCATGTGCTGACTTCTGGCCGAAGGGTGTCGTGTTTCGACGGTTCCGGGGCAACCTGCCGAATCCTACACCGGAGATGACGATGCAACGGGGCCACGCCGTTTCGTCGCCTAAATAGTATTATTTGTTGTTTTTAGTTTCGTGACGCATTGGTTTTTATTGTAATGTCACGTAAATGTATTTGTCAATAAATAAATAAATAAATTGGAACATAACGCATACGATTCCCATGCACATCTGCAGTAAATAAATAAATAAATTGGTAAAGCAGTCAGAGAAATACACTGTACTTATACGTACATAGAAGTCTTGACATTCCTGAGCTCGGCAGAGCAGAAATCTGGATTCAAAGCCATCAATGTGTCGATTCTTGGCAAAATTTTGTTTTCTGCTTTCACGAATCCGACTTCCATGATTGCCTCGCCTCTCACGCACCTCCGAGTTGCAATTCGCGCTAAAGTGACACTTATAGTACGTAATACGATTGATACTGCCGCCGGCGTTATACGACGACGATGATACTCAGACGTGACGTGACGATCCTTCGTAGACGAGAGTGCAAAGCGGTAGAACGGGATACCATAGTTGGACCTTTTTAACTATCAAGCATTGGTTTTCTTACACAGAGGACCTACTGCACGGTAACTATTCTGTAAAATATTACAAATGTCAAGTCTGAAATAAAATTCTAAGGCTGCTTTTGCACGATCGGACATTTTGCTCGGCATACTGGCCGTCATAATACGGGTGTAGATTCGAAAATTATTATTAGGTACTCCGGTACTCCAAAAGAAAGTAGGCAAAACAATATGCCTAGTGACGAAAATCCCATTCAGATATCTCAAAGTATTACGAAGCTACAACCGTTTTAATATTGCTTGTTAGAGAGAGAAAACGCAAACGGTGTGTGACGTCACATTACAGGATGCTGCCGGGGGGCCGCGTCGACGGCGGCGCCGCCCACGATGCGGCGCGGCACGTTGCCGTCTTCTGTGACGTCACATTCTTCCAGCGTCATCGTTTCATATGAAGTTGCGTTTTGCGAAAAAGGGACAGAACATACCCCTTCTTAAAACTTTGGACACATAACTTCGTGATTATTTAACCTTTTGCGTTGATTTTTTTCTCCACTTGATTTGACTACATTTTTTATCCTTTTTCGAGAAAATACGTAATATGACATTATTGATTATTTTATTTAGAGTGTCTACGCCCCCTATTGTTATCAATAATTATTATTGATACCCCGTTATCAGTGTTGCAGAATCATTGAAAACGCTAGGGTTGGCACTGCACTTATATTATTTTTAACATGTGCCTCTAGGTATGTATAATTTGATGCACCTTTTTTTAATTGATATAAACTAAGTTTTAACAAAATAAAATCTCTTTTCAACCCGTAATTAATAAAGGTTTTATTCTTTTTTTCGCTCCATAATAGGTGGTTGCGTCATTTATTTGTCAAAATTGATTTATTATGTCGTAGATAATTCGTTCACTTAGTATTCAGTAAAAATCATGAATTTAATCACGCTGAATTTCCCCAGTTTAAAAGAGAGCTGATGGTGAGATTAGAAGTAACCCGAATGCGACGCGGTAATGGTTCGTAAATTTAGTACATACGATTATAACAACAGTATGTAAATTTGCTAAAGTAATTTATTTCGAATAAGTACTTAAGCATATCCGATAATAGTTTTCTTTTAAATTCATTTTTCAGTTTTTTCTGTTACTAACAGATAAAAAAATGATACAATTGTGCCAATGCACTATAGATTTTAAAGTAAGATGCCTGAGATTCTTGTTAAAACATGTTATCATATATAAGTGTGACGATTGTTGCGATGAAGTAGTTAGTGTTCAGAAAATTTACAATAGAATGTGAAAATCGATGGTCAAAAGGTGAATTCAACTGCACATGCAATAGCCATATCATAATTAGGAAAAACAGATGAAAATATCACCTCAACAAATGGAACCTTCAATGTATGCAATTTGATTGAAAAGTATTAAATAAGTACTATAGTTTATCCCTAAATAAAAATCGACTGTAAAGACACAACGTTACGTCTCTGTACTTAGGATCCTGCACCACTAAAGTTTCTGTTTAGCCCAATGGTTGACTGGTAGAGAATGCCTTAAGGCATTAAGTCCGCCAATTGTACTTCTATTTTTATATTTGTGCAATAAAGTTTAAATAAATAAATAATAAATTAACGTTCATAATTGCATTGTAATATGCCTACTTGAAAAAGAAACTATCTTTATACAAATCTGTTATTTTACATGTAAAAAGATTCTTCAAGCAAAAGCCTGTACACCAAAATGTCACATGTCACATTGACAATAAAATAGATATTGTGCGATAACCCTATGACTTAGTTTCAACGGATCTGCAACACTGATAACGGGGTATTATTATTAATAACATAAGGCCGTTTAATAAACATCTAGCTAGCAATATTCTAGTTGTCTCTGAGTTCTGACAGCTTGTAATCAAAAGACATCTTTTCTCTAGTTTTCTGTCAAGAAAAAAATTGGGCGAGAAAAAGCACGGGTAGCGTAGTTCGTGTGTGATTTTACTCCAATTTAGTGCAACACATCAATATGAGGTACTACCTAATTTATTTGGCCTCGATCATGATAATTGTCGTCACTCCGATCTTCGCCATGTACTATTTACTGAACGGAAAAGGCGAGCAAATCAGCTTCGGATGGTTCCTCGAGAACTCGTCGCCGTACATGTGGGCGTCGTTGGGCATATCGTTCTCCGTCGCCTTGTCCGTGGTCGGCGCGGCCGTGGGCATCCACACCGTCGGCGTGAGCATAATCGGCGGAGGTGTCAAAGCACCCAGAATTAAGACCAAGAACCTGATCTCCGTTATCTTCTGCGAGGCCGTCGCTATATACGGCCTGATCACCGCCATTGTGCTGGCTGGGATGCTCGTGAAGTACCCGGAGCCTCTGACTGATCCTAACGTCAAGTGTCAGAACTACATGGCTGGCTATCTGATGTTCGGTGCTGGAGTTGCTGTCGGGCTGGTCAACTTGTTTTGTGGCGTCTGTGTGGGAGTCGTCGGCTCCGGAGCCGCGCTCGCCGATGCGGCGAACGCAGCGCTTTTTGTGAAGATCCTCATTATTGAAATCTTTGGATCTGCCATTGGTCTATTTGGTCTCATTGTGGGTATTTACATGACGTCACGAGTTAATATGGGTGGTACGAACTAATGACGAACTTGAAGTTAACTGTGAGTACTATGTCGGTTTTAATTTTTTTATATACCTATTATACTGGTTGTAACTTTTGTAATCTTAATTGGCCGAGTGTTGAAGAATCGAGCCGTTCTCTCTTTCTAAGAGTTCTAATAAAAATCAGACGGATAGTCTTATCTGGCCGCGAGACAGCCCGCGGGGCTAGCACAACTGACGGCGCGTCGCGACGCGAGTCGAGAGCGATCTACCCTCCTCTTTCCAATTTTCACGGTGCGAGTGAGACAGGAGACGCTCAGTCGCGCGCGTAGCGGCTAAGCAACAAGTTGTGTAGACGTACTGAGAAGACTAGTGGACTAGCAGAGCGACGAGCGGGCGTTATTCATAGATTGAACTCAAACTCATCTCTTGGGTGCTGTGTCGCGGCGACATCGACATAGACTATCCGTCTCTTTCTATCTCCTAATGTATAATAAGTAGGGGTATATATGTATAACTTAATACGTATACAATTATACATGTATCTCTATATCATCATCATCATATCAGCCGAAAGACGTCCACTGCTGAACATAGGCCTCCCCCAAAGAGCGCCAATGTGACCGGTCCTGCGCCACCCGCATCCAGCCGACCGGTACGTGGTCGCTACTCGAGAACCTTTCCGCCCCAACGGCCATCGGTTCTACGAGCTATGTTCCCCGCCCACTGCCACTTAAGTCATCTCTATATGCTGATGTGTTATTTCATTTACGTATGCAACAGTTGTGTGCCGCTGAATGGGTACTTTGATGTGAAATGTAATGTTTATCTAAGCTCGTAAAATACTCAAACATTATTGCACAAAACAAAAAAAGTACAAATGGCGGATTTAATGCCTCAAGGCATTCTCTACCAGCCAACCATAGGGCCAAACAGAGATTTCTTATTCTGTATAGTTGCATTTTGGAAATAAGCATTGGAATCAGAATTTAGTACGTTTTTATATTAGGTGTGTAAAAATACATGTAAGTACCAAGGTATCAGTATGATTAGAAAAAGCTGTGTTTACTTACTCAAGTTACTTTTGACTTTAAGTGCTAGAATGGAGGAACGCGTTTTTAACCCTCTTCCTGCCGGATACACGCGTCAGAAGGGGCGTCAGGCTGCCAGGTGGTTTTGAAAATCGGCAGAAGGGGGGAAATTGCGTGTTTGCACCCTGTTTAAGTTATTAATGGTGCTCATATACATTGCGTTATATGTAAATATAAGTTAAGTAGGTGTACGGGTAGTATGTAGGTACTAGGTACGTCAAGTGCAAAAATATGGGTGCATATACAACTCAAATATTTCCCATCGCTCTTATGTCGGCGGATTAAGGTTTCGGTACATATTTATGAGAGGATTAAATTGATATACATTTTTGCACTTGACTGTACTTACTCCTCTTTTAGTCTTCCTACAAGCTAGATGCATTTGGTGGAAAATGCGCTTGCGTTCGAATTACAATACGAATAATATTGTGCATGGGTTTGTTATAGAAGAAATAAATGTATTAACAACATCTGTGTTATTTCATTAAATAATCCCGCATGATTCATTTAGCAAGGTGTTCCATAAAATGATTACTTACATAATATGTATTTTTATCTGATAACGACTTTTATGGACTTATGGCCGGTTCCAATAATCAATCCACCGATAGTTTTCCTTACCAACAGTCAACAGTTACATTTTGACACATTTTCTACGGGTAATCTGTCAAAATGTAACTACCGGCCATTAGTAGCGTAGAGAAACACAGATTAGTTAGGTTTGTTCTATGACAGTCGTGAAAATAAAGATATTAGAATAAAATTTAATTTTAGAATCATATTAAGTTTGCGAAATGAATCATCCGGCCGCGGCTAAACAGTTTAGGTAATCCATCAAATCTCATTAATAGTAGAATTAAATTGTCAGTGTTGTGTATTCACGGTAAGAAATTATACTACATACCTACTTACTTATTTTGACAGCTCTTAATACTTTTTTTATTACAACATCATACACCTAGTACATTGAAGATTCTTAATTATTTTTGAATGCAAAATGTAAATAGATCTACATAAATAAGGTTGACCTATCAACACTTTACGCATACATTTCCACTACTTATACAATAAGACCTAGTCTACTTTTTTTAACCCTAGCTAACTCAGTCGCCTCAGGTTTTTCCGCCACTTTCAAACTTTTTGCCTCGCGTGCGGAATGACAGACAGACGGACAGACAAGGCAATTTATAATATGTCCCTATCGCGCGATCTTTACACGCTATAACACTAGCCAGCCAATCTTGACCTCTCGCACTGCATGAAACCAGTTTAAAAACGCCAGTTACAGAGCTCAAGGCGTCCTGGTCGAATGTTGCAACGGACTTAATAACACCGATTTTGAACGATAAATAGGACTCGTAATTATTCGTGGAAGGGTTCCAATTTTGAATTCAAATTTCGAAATTAACGGTTTTTTTCTGTTGATTGAGATCGGCGACGGTTGGTCGTGACACGCGAATTTCGGAATGTATAAATAAGTTAACGTCCCAATGTTTAACACTTCAATGCCTAGTAGATGACATTCACCTTTATTGTTATGAAATATTATATTAGATTAAAACGAAAATGGGTGAGTAATGTTTGGTATAACAACTTTTGGTATAATTTCATTGGATATTATCACTCAAGGGCCATAATAAACTTTTGGTATAACAACAATCAGTATAATTCGAGGTATAATGGTTTAACCTAACCTAACCGCCAGCGTGTCGACGTCACCCCGCTGCGCGGGGTGCCTATTTCCGCTCTAAGGGACACAAGCTAACCCTAACCTAACCTACAAATAATACCATTGTTACAATTATTTGTAGTTTTTTTACTGCGGGGGGATTATGCCAACTGAGTTTTATATCGAACAAAGTTATATCCCATGTATGTTGTACGTTCTGACTGTTAGATTATATTACAAGTTCATTATATCTGTTGATAATTATATTACATGAGAATAATATCAAATGTTGTTATATCAAAATTGCATTATATCCTTTAATCATTATATTATCCAGTGAAAATATATCAAAAGTTTTTATATCGATCGTTACGCACCCGTATATGTCATCACATCAAACGTCATAGATGACATATACTGTACTGAGATGACAGCTGTCAGCGGACTCTTCAAATCTGAAATAGATTATAAGGGTTGTAATTTATTAATGTGAACTATAATCATAATCTAAGGAGGCAGTGTTTATTGTTAAAACTATCACATATTGGGCCATTATCCTGGTGCGCTGTAGTTCATACAAATTGATATAAGTAAATATATTCAATTGTGTTATTATTAATTCATAAATCAGTAGCTAATCATCAAGCCGAGTCGTTGAATTTTGCGCTAACCTCGTCCCACTTACAGCGGTACACTGAAGTGCACTGCACGCGAGCATCATAATGTAATTAAAATATTACCTGTAACATAGCATACTGGTATTAAGTATAGTAGAAACGCAACTTTAACTTTAAATTAGGTAAAACACAAGCGATAATCTACCTAATACAAAGCTTATGGGCTTATCTTTCAAGCTTTTATTTTACTTGACCTGTTCATTTGTTTGTTAGTGTGGGACAAATCTTGGAACTGAATTATAATTTAATACATAAAATACATAGAAAACATCCAAGACTCAGAAACAAACACTCATGCTCATCACACAAATATTTGTCCTTACCGGGATTCGAACCCAGGACCTTCAGCTTCGTAGGCAGCGTCACTACCCACTATCTTGACTAGGTACAGTCAGCGTCATATAGTTAGTAGCAGCCAAGGTAGCCAAATATTTCGGTACGATTTTGGCGTCGTTGCCAAACCGCCGGCGCTGCCGAAACGTCTTCCAGTTTTGTCGGTTCTGTTCTGATATTTTTCTGATACACGTCTTTATTACCGTAAGAATAAGGGTGTGTTACGAAATATTTGGCTACTCTGGCTGCTACTAACTATATGACGCTGACTGTACCTACTTATATTGTTATTTGTCTGAAGCTAAATTACGATTGCTTGTAAATCTCAATAAATATAACTCTACTAAGATAAAAGGGTCCCAGTGTTTGACACCTTAAATGCTTAATACCACACCTGTGCAGGTCTAGATTGTTACGATGTCGAGCACTGGGATGTTTATGTCATAAGATAAATAATAAAAAATTACAAAATATCAGCAAACACGATAAAGGAGTTACCATTCGAACAGAAATAAAATGATTAAGTACTAGGGAACCATAACTATTTCAGAACTCGTGTTTAATATGTCACCGGCGGTATTACACCTACTTAAGATTATTTGACTTGGCCGAATTGCATCAAAGTAGTCCATTCAAAAAGCGACTCTACCATCATTAGTAGAAGATTCCAATTTCAATGGCAGTCTTATTCAAAGTCGGCCACACAATATTCTCAACTATACGTGCCGCACTTTCATAATTTATAAACCGCTATAAATATTGTATGAAAGTTAACGGGTGCTAAATGTATCAATAGCTGTAAAACGAATGGTAGGAAAATAAAATATTAAGAGTGAAACTAGGCTGCTCAGAAAATGTTGAACTGAATTCGAATAATTTCCTATGATCCCAGCGTCATTTTTGGAAGGAGTGGTACATTCCGAGGTCAAAATGATCTATACACCTCGCCTGGGTAGCTTTTGCTGGTGACTGTATCTAAGTATATCCAAAATGGGTATATAGGTACTCTATTGCAGATTCGTTTGGGGTTCTATATTCACTAACAATCGGTTTGCTTCGGAGATAATTATTTTATTGGAATTTAAACTTTTGTGAGACATGTTGAAATAATGCTAATAATTACACGGTTCAACTCACGTATTAAACGTAACTCTTCGAGAGTTCTTCTGGATGAGTGTTTTCGCGGCGGTGTCGCTTTGAATCAATGCCCAAGCCGCGAAAACAAACACTCATCCTGAAGACACTCCCAAAGAGTTCGAAACATGTCGCCCGTAGTGACGTTTTGTACTTGAGTTGAACCGTGTAATTCATCATATATCAGCCGAAAGACGTCCACTGCTGGACATAGGCCTCCCCCAAAGAGTGCCACAATGACCGGTCCTGCGCCACCAGCATCCAGCGGACTCCCGCGACCTTTACCAGGTCATCAGTCCACCTTGTGGGGGCTACCCACGCTGCGCTTGGTCGCCACTCGAGAGCCTTTCCGCCCCAACGGCCATCGGTTCTACGTGCAATGTGCCCCACCCACTGCCACTTAAGTTTAGCGATTCGGGGGGCTATATCGGTTACCTTGGTTCTGGTGCGGATAGCCTCTCATTTCTGATGCGATCGCGCAGAGAAATTCCCAACATAGCCCTCTCCATTGCCCTTTGGGTGACTTTAAGCCTTCTTATGAGGCCCATAGTAAGCGACCACGTTCCGTGCCATAATACGTCATCACTGGCAACACACACTGGTCAAAGACTCTCGTCTTGAGACACTGCGGAATATTGGACGAAAAGGTGTGCCGTAGCCTGGGAGAATGCTGCCCAGCCGAGTCGGATTCGACGATTGACCTCTTTCTCAAAGTTGGACCTACCTAACTGGACAGTCGGTCCTAGGACCGTGTAATTAATAGCATTATAATTATTTTATATTTAGAATTAATCATAGCCGGGGACACCGTAGTTTAAAGTTAGTCCTTGCTTGTTACGAGTATGAGGCAGGCTGTAGGTATGCTCGTTTGACACCGTCGTGGTATTTGAGAAAAGCGTGAGGTAAGGAGTAGGTACCTCGCAGGAGGGAATACGGATGCAAAATGGCGTACCTACGTACTCCGGATATTACATTAATTGTGACCGTTGCGTAGGTACCTATATAGTTCAGTCATTTTACTGACAACTAGTAGGTAAGGTACTTATGGAAAAATGACTAGAAATAATTTGGGTTAGGTATATAAAGAAGTAAAAGTTAACGTGTGGCTAACTAAGGAAGAAGGTAGATTTATTTTCCCTGAGTTTGTGCAGAACTCGAGCGCGCACTTGGACTTGGTAACAACATAGTTTTTATAATGCCTTTGCAATTATGTTTATTATTATGTATGTTTTTGACTTACATCGTTAGGTAGTATCGTTAAGCAGGTAACCTAGAGACAAAATTCAAGAAAATATCACACTTTAAAAAAATCATAACTTAGTTTACCTCCTGAAAGTCAGTAAAAATATTAATAAGTACTCGTATGTTTTGATACTTTTAATCTACATTTAATTTATATTTGCTCTATAATATTAAATCAATTATTTATTGTCTTTTTTGTATGATTGAATAAAAAAAGAATGAATGCTGCATTTAAATCTTTCGGGTGGAAAGTGTGTAGAGTTCTTGAATAAAGCATCTTAAGGTGGTTCGATTTCCATACAAAACGTCTTTATTGAAATTCGCAGGCTAACGGCGTGATATTTTAAGAAACTTATGTAACAAACTTTCATAAAATGGCTTTCCATTTGCGCGAAATTCCCCCTTTCCTAGAATAAACTTGTATAAACTAGAATAATTGGAGAAAAATCGTTTTCCCAAAGTATCACGTCCCAAACTAATTTCTCTAATTATTGTAGTTTATAAAAGTTTCCCACCCAAGTGTCCAGAAGGTGGACTGATGACCTGGTAAAGGTCGCATGAGTCCGCTGGATGGGCGCAGGACCGGCCATTGTGGCACTCTTTGGGGGAGGCCTATGTCTAGCAGTGTACGTCTTTCGTCTGATATGATGATGATGATCATACAAGTTTATTTTAGGAAAGGGGGAATTTCGCACAAATGGATAACCAAAGTATGAAAGTTTGTTACATAACTAAGTTTCTTAAAATATCAGGCTGTGAATGTCATAAGACGTTTTGTAAGGAACTCGAACCACCTTAATAACGTATTAAAATGAAATTGACAAAAACACGCTTTTATAAATGTAATAAAAAAACATTATTTCCCTGGAGTAGTAATACCGTAGATACAGATACAATTTATCGGCATGACGATGACGCTACATTTTCCGACGGGCCCAGACACCAGGCTATCATAGCGGGGTACGCGGTAGTTTTTAATAAATTCCCGCGCAGCCGGCGGCCATTTTTCATTCTGCTCATTACGGCAGTCGGCAACCCTTTGCGATTCCACCCCTGTAGAGACAGCAGGGGAAAAGCGGAAAACTAGGTATTTGTTGTAATTACAAAACAACTGGGTTATAACTATATAACTATAAATTTGTAACTTTTGATTCGTATTAGGGCGTGTTGCAGCAAATTACGATTACAGACCGATCAACGTTAAATATGGCGATGGAAGCTGTCATACCATAGAAACCATGTTAAACTTTCCATACATTCAGATAAGTATTAACGAACACCGCTTACGATTACTGACGGTTTGGTCACGATTTGGTGCAACCCGCCCATAAGAGGAAACACTTAGGGCAAGATAATTGAGAAATAAGTATTTGTAAAATGTATTGCTGTCGCGCCAGTTTCCTCCCCCCGCAGAGCGTGATAGAGACAACTGCAGCTTGGACCGAAAATATCTGTTAAAAGTATATAAAATCAACTTTCGTAGTCCCCTGATTTCTTCTCCAAAACCTGACGTATTTAACTATTTTTTTTTAATCAAAGAAAGGCTTTGGCCGTGTTCCTGTTTTCCTTTTTTTTAATAATCTAGTCAAAATTGTTTTCTGGATGTTTGAACACAGCGGAAAATCTGGCGTTTTTCTTAGGTTTTTGAAGGTTAATATCTCTTTCAAGAATAAATTTATGAAAAAAAAGGAAAACATAGGAACATAGAGTCAATAGTAGCGATAGATTTGTGGAAAAAAAAATATTGCTCTACTGCTATTATCCCGGGAGAAAACAGGCGACTACGTTTCTATGGAAAAACGGCCCTTGTGTTTCCTCTTAATCGGTAGGTCTTTTGACTGCGTTAATTTGGGATTTTTATATTTTCGAAGCTCCACCTTAGTATTTGCAAATAATTGCAACTTGATACCTCCTGACTCATTCTTGAGAAAAAGGGTTTTGATAGATCGAGACGGAAGAGGTAGTGATAATATAATGGTTCCTTTTTCCGGTCAAGGTAAAGAACCCTATAATAGTACATTACTTACCAAGGGCTGTAAAAGAAAGAAAGCCCAAAATCGCAGGCGAGGGTTGTAAATATGCGATTGAGGGCGTTCTTTCTTACTGCCCGCGCGTGGTGAGTACACAATTTTACGTCTTCACCTGGCCACAATGTGAGTTTTACCGTACGCGCAGCGTGCAGTAAAATTCACATTATGGCCAGGTGTGACGTAATAGTAGATTGTGTCTTACTGATATAGCTAATTAACGATGAGGACGGCTTATTGAACCCGAGGAATTCAAGTATTTGCACCCACGTCCGAAATAATTTTGCTACCGAGTGGCACACCTCTCCTTCACCAGACACTACAGAAAGAAAGAAAGAAAGATAATAAAACAGTTTATTAGCGTAACGATTTTGGTGGCCCTTCTATGAGGAAAATTGAAACGAAACAGGGAGCATCAGGGAAGAAGTAGGTACAACTTTGATCCCTAGAGCAATAATGTCTGCCTTCTGAATAGCAGGTGCGAAGAAGTAGACTATAGGGAGCAAAATGGTAGGTATATTGTAACGAGGGTGACTTTGAATTCAGAACGGAAGGAAGGATTCCAGAATAACAACAATAACCGAGAACCATAGACAACGGCCCGGGCCGGACACGTCCCGTTCTAGCGTGAATCATCCTTAACTCGCTACGCTCGGGATTCTAACGTATTCCACGTTAGAATCGTGAGGGATTCTAGCAACGTCGCCCGAGGTATTAAATAATTTTGCTACTGAATAATATGTACTCTTCTTTTCACTCCTTCCATGATAATTAAAAACACGATAATTGCATTAAATATTTAATTAAAAAGATTCAAATAATATTGGACGGCCGCAAGGATTGGTACTTTTCAATTATCATATTCGATAGAACGAGACGACGCTCTTATCTTGTCACTTATCGCGTGATAAGGCCGACCATGATACGGGGCGGACGACAAATGATCTTAAATCCGTTTTAGTTTTAATATGTTAATGTTTTTGTATATCGTCGGTAATTTTGAATAGCCCGCAACTCCGAAGATGAATGCCACCTGCAAAAAGCAATGTTTTACCCAAGACAAGGTTTAATATAAATAGGTATTACAAACGGATGGCTTTGTGATACAGACATAGCGAAACTATAAGGGTTCCTAGGGAATAGTTTGACTACGGAACCTTCAGAAAGAGCTAAAAACTTTTTTTTTTTTATACCACGTCGGTGGCAAACAAGCTTACGGCCCACCTGATGGTAAGTGGTTACATGCGCGTTGCCGACCCTTTAAGAATTTATACACTCCTTTTTTGAAGAACCCCATACTGTCACTCGGGAAAACCTCGGCACGGAGCTCATTCCACAACTTATTATATCAAATAAACATTATTGTTTGAAATAACATGGACCTATTAGAAAGTAAGTAGTATCAATAAATCCATATTTTTATTTATTGAGCATGTTATCTAATATTCAAAAACGTTCAAGGAAGACAATATATTCCCCTAAGCGCTACACGAAGATAAAAGCGTGAAAGTGTCTCCTTAAACACGCTATTGTAATTACATATTGTCTCTGGCCTCGCTCTGGTTAACAGTGTTTTTAGATTTTATTTTAAAGCATTCTTCTCTATGTGGTCTATGACAAGCGTGCAGGGAGCAAAACGGAATTTTGTTCCCTTGGGGAAAAAAGACAGAAACAAGTTTTGCTCCCTATAAACGGGTTAGATTTTTTTTTGTTTTCGAAGAGAAGGAGTGAAAATACATTAAAAATATACTTGTGCAGTTAGTTTGTTCTGCAGTCGGTACACGCGCGGCATTTTTCATCCCGGCCTGATTACATCTACTGTAGTGTTAATATAGGGAACTATTGTACCTACTCTCGCTGCCTACAGATGTATCTAGTATCTACCGTACTGGTATCTAGTCTAACTCTGGAGCAAAAGCTTACTTTTCAACCAGCTTCCGCAACAGGACGTGTTCAATTATTGATTTTAACCGCGACCATAAAATGCCATCAGCACGGTTATCACGGCGAGATAGAGTATCCGTCCCTTTCTAATTAGAACATTTAGAAAGAGACGGTTAGTCTATATCTCGCCGCGACACAGCTCGCGGGCCGTCCTGCGATAGCCGTGCTGGGGTCAAATCGTTTCTGCGCTTTTGGTTGGAAGTTCGCCGATGTCTTATTCTTATTACATAGGTATTTGCTTTAATATATTTTTAAGTACATAACGTAACATTGCGCGTGGCTGCATTGCTTGTACGTTATTATTGATATAAACATGTAAGTTTTTATTTATGTATGTTTATTTGTATATTTTATGTGTGCATGTTTATCATTGTCATGATTTTATGTAAGTACCTACTAGCTTGACATTTAATTCGTTTTTTTTTAAGTGAAAACTTCTTTAGCGGCGCTGAGCACTTTTTGGGATGGGGAAAAATTGTTAAATACGCGACAGAGTTTTGTGACGTCAGATGTGAAGGAGGTCACTTTTTGCTGCTAGCCGATTCGACTTCATTAAATTCCTAAAGAGATAAAGCTTAGAAAAATATTTACCAACGGCAAAAACAAATTGATATTTTGGTCGCCACCGCCGTCTGCTGTTCTTGCAAATTCGAATAGTCCGAATTTAGACGTTATTCCTAAATAGATAAAGCTTTGAAAAATATTTGGCAATGGCAAAAACAAATTGGTATTGTGTTTGTCGCCGCCCGTCGGCCCATCGCACCCAACGCGCCCGCGGCCCGTCCGCATAAATAATTGATAATTGTTTATAAATTTGCGTCAACTTCACTTTTAGGATGACACCGTAAGATGTCACGTGACCTGATCGAAAAACTGTTACAATGTTATTGAGTTTTCACTTCTGCCGGTACTCCCGGAGTGCAACCCGGTCTTTTTTTTTGCCATTTCTACTAGTAAAAGATCTGCTACAATTTCTTTTCTACCCAAAGGTTGTCTGGAAGAGATCGCTCTTTAGCGATAAGACCGGCTGTAGTTTAACTTTACTTGTTAAATAAAGAGTATTTTTATTGTATTGTATTGTTGTACCATACGTGAGCGAGAGACCAAAGCGCGGCCTCTCGCTCCCTCGTATGTCGCGTCGCCCGGAGTCGTGGCTGAGCCCTTGTATGCTGGGGCTACAAGGCTGTGGGTCGCTGCCCACCTAGCCCTAGTCGACACCGCACGCGGACCTCATAAAATTATTTACGGACTCACCTTTTACGGCGGTCTTAAAGTGAAAAGTATTTTTTATGTGCAGTTTACGACGTTTGGTTACGGCCGGGTTGGGGCCAACGATTGCCAAAATTGTATGTTTGGTGATGGCGCTGTTTAGGCCAAAAAGTCCCTAATGACGCCAAATTGACATGTTTTCCACACAGCTATGTTATAGTTGAATCTACTACGCGCCACTAAGCACGTTTTTACATTTTACAAAAAAAAATACAGTAGGTAATCTTACACTCAAGACGGGTTACAGCTTACAGAAACCTGTTTAAGGTTTATATGTGGCGTGAATATATGCTTATGTCGCGTATTTGAAATTATTTGAATTGGCCGAATTGCATCAAAATAGTCCATACAAAAAGCAATTCTTATCGTCCAACGTAGATTCAAATTTCAATGACAGTTTAATAAAAAATCGGCCACATTCGCCAACTATAATTGTAGGTACTGCACCAGATTGTATTACCTCATCCATGCACGGCAGACTGACGTCAAGTCGACGAAAACGTAGCAGATTTTCCAATACTTACCAATAGTGAGTCGAGTTTGAGTTGACAGATCGATCGAAACGCCAGGCAGTGCTCGTTGACATCACCATCCCCCATGACGAGAACCTCTTGAAGGCCGAAAGGACAAAGCCAGCAAGTACCTAGACCTGGCTCACGAGGTAACCACCATGTGGGATGTTGATTCGACGATCATCGTCCCGATAGTCGTTTCGGCGAACGGCTTAATAGCGAAGAGTCTCGACCATCACCTCAAGAGACTCTCGCTAGATGGCTGGATCAAGGGTCAGATACAGAAGGCGGTACTCCTGGATACTGCGCGGATAGTCAGGAGGTTCCTGTCTCTGTCGCCCTGACCACCGGCAGCTTAGGCCCCGCCTCGCTGCCGGCGGTACCCTAGGTTAGGTATTCATAATGATTTTATGTTTTGTATGTATAGTTTTATATTTTACTTTTTATATAATTATTGTAAAAACGTAGCTTAAGAAGAAAATTTACTAAAGAAGTTAATAATATTATAAAGAGGAAAGATTTGATTGTTTGTGTTTGTATTGAATAGGCTAGACCGATTTGAAAAATTATTTTACCATTAGAAGCCGACATTATCCCTGATGAACATAGGCTACTTTTTACCGCGGGAAAATGCTTCATTCCTACGGGAAAACGGGTAATCCGGGCGAAGCTAGTATATTAGAAATCATATGACAATTTTATCGTCATTATCATCATATCAGCCAAAACATGTCCACTAATGGACATAGATCTTCCCAAAGAGTGCCACAATGACCAGCCCTGCGCCGCCCGCGTCCAGCGCATTCCCGTGACCTTTACCACGTCATCAGTCCACCTTGTATGTTGTATATATAACTATGTATTTTATCGTCGATAGTGTACAATTTTCCGTTCCGCCTCACTTCGCCGGTAGGGAACCGGTAGGAAGTGGTCCGGTGTAGAGTTGCGTCGAAGAAATAATGTACCTATTACTCTATAGGTAAGTAGGATATCCTTGACGGAACTGTACGAAAAGCCAAGAAATGGTTTACCAGTTTTCAACCTTTCACTTTCCGTAAGTCACCACCGGTGCTTGCAGAAAATCAGCGCTGTGGGTGTCTGACACCTCAGCATAATGCTGAGCCAGTGTCCGGTTCACTGTGGCAGATACACACTTGTTTCATGTTTTTGTTGTGTGTTTTTGTTTATTTGATTGTTTAATATGTGTGTCCTGTCCTGACTCAGGACTCCTGAGTGTTTCTGAATAAATGTACCTATCTTTCTTTCTTAACATAATAATAATTCTTCGGGCCCATGTGAGGGGCGCTAGTATTATTCCCATGGCAATACCGGTGGATTATTAAAAATTAAAAAGTGAGCTGTCAGTTGGACAGAATGTTTTTGCACCGGTTGTGAATATAACCTCACTTTAGGGCACGGGCGGTGTGGTAGAATTGTATCTATTAATTGTATTTTAAGTGGAATGTGTTTAGAAACCTAATCTTGAGTTCAGATCTCGTAATACTTGTCCGCGCTATACGCGAAGTGTGAAATTGATGTCGAAGGCGGATCCGCGAGAAGTGGAGTCCTACGTGGCATGTGGCGGGCCTCTGCTGGCCTGTGGCGGGCCTCTGCAGGGACTGCAGGCCTACACGAGGACCGGCGGGCTACATTAACTGGTACTCGACATTTGGCTTTACCCTTCCTTGTGACTGAACTGCCCGTATTGATGGGAAAACGCCGGCAACTTCAGTAAGTTATCACTTTTGTCAATTTAGGGTTACGTCATTTAAGTACCAGTTTTAGATAGTAAGTTTATGACCCACGAATCGTGAGGCGTCAAAGACCCTTTAAGGGCGTTTTGAACAATATGGATAAAATATAACCGGTAACCATCTATTCTACACGCAGATGAAACAATTTTTGAAATTTGACTTGCGGCTCCGGAGATTACCCAAAACATAAAAATAGACAAACATGCTACAATCTCTCAGACAAACTCTTTCAAATATTAGTAGCAGTTATGTCGACTCTAACCTGTCTTCGCGCTGCTCATTTCAGAATTTTATATAAATCGTGAATTTTACAGTTAGTTATAAAAAGTAATGCGCAGGTGAGGTTTATCGCGTCGCATTAACGGCTAATAAACTGGGATGGGGCGTTAACATGCTTTCCTAACCCAGATTTATATAATAAAGTTAAGTACTTATTTTAAACCACAGAAAATGTTATGATCAAGAAATCGGACTGCCTATAACTAACGTCTACCTATTTCCGCTGGAAGACGCCATCAAGTAGGTAAGTTCATAGAAGCCAGGTGCTCGAAACATCTGGAGTCGTTGTATCGCCTTGTCAGTATAGAGTTTAGTGAAACACTAACTTCCGCCCGTTAATAAAAACTATCCTATATTTGAATCCAACTGTCTTCGTGCAAAATTCTATCCAAATCGGTAGATGGTGTGATTGAGTAACAAACATCCCACCCAACATCTAAACATCCAAACTTTCGCATTTATATAGCTAGCTAGCTGCCCGGCCTCGCACAGATTACCCGTTTTCACGTAGTAATGAAGCATTTTCCCGCGGTATAAAGTAGCCTATGTTCATCAGGGATAATGTCGGCTTCTAATGGTAAAATATTTTTTCAAATCGGTCCAGTAGTTTCGGAGCCTATTCAATACAAACAAACAATCAAATCTTTCCTCTTTATAATATTAGTGTAGATTTGTAGGATTGTAAGAATGTTTACCATTGATATAAAGATAAAAGCACAAAGATTTTTCTTTAACTAGAGTATGTAGCAGACCGAGAAAAGTAGTGAGCATTATGGTTTACGGCTGAATTTTAATTGTTGTGGTTTCAGTATTTTCTACGACTTATATTATTTTCTGAAGATGGTGGTGATGTACAAATAGGGGCGTAGACACTAAATAACATAATCAATAATGTCATTCATATTTTCTCGAAAAAGGATTAAACATGCAGAAGAATCATCACGAAGTTATATTAAGTGTCCAAAGTTTTAAGAAGGGGTATGTTCAGGTCCTTTTTCGCAAAATGCAACTTCATATGAAACGATGACGTTCGCAGCTTGTGACTTCACTAGAAGACGGCAACGTGCCGTGCCCCATCGTGTTCGGCGCCGCCATCGACGCGGCCCGCTTTGCGGCAGCCTCGCATATTGTGACGTCACACACTGTTTGCGTTTTCTCTCTCTAACAAGCCATATTAAAACGGTTGTATATAGCTTCGTAATTCTTTGAGATATCCGAATGGGATTTTTTTGCCTTCTTTCTTTTGGAGTAATAATAATTTCGAGTCTACACCTGTATTGGGTTATATACTATCTGATCACTGAGGGCTACCTCTTCTTTCCTCTTCCATCTGATGAATGTGTGTTCGATCTCAAATTAACTGATATACTGGGCTAGCACAAGAGTCGCCACGATGGGACGCGAGATGAGAAAATCCACTCTCCTCTGTATAGTTTGCAATGTACGATAGAGATAGGATTTGAGCCGATACGCACTTCTTAACTAGAGCTCACGCGACGCCGGTTGAGCACCTTCATGATTAAGAAACGCGTATCGGTTCGAAACATACCGAGCGATATTCGTCCTTGAAGACGTGAGTGACCTGTTTCATTATATTTTAACATAGTGACTTTGGGAGGAAGCCTGTGCCCAGCAGTCGGACGTATATATACGCTGAGGATGATAACGATATCGAATTTCGATGGCGACAATAACTACCTTTATAAATTGTGCCTTATTTCCATGCGATCAAATAACGTCACCATGAAAATCTTGATGTTCTACCATTTGCGATTTCCATGTGTTAAATAAAACCCTTTCGTTACGGCAAAGTCGTAAACAAAATCTAACCAGGTTTCGTGAAATGATATCTGCCCCTCAGTCCTCTAGGCGAACTACGAGCTAACTGGTGAATAATTTACTTTAAAAACAAAGTTTTAACCGACTTCAATTTTGTACTCCGCCTAGCCACGAGAACAATTCCACATTAATTTTCCAATTTACCACATGAACTGATTTCCGAGAGCAAATGCGTTGATTATTAGAAAAATGAAGTCGGTTAAAAAACCGAATCGCTGTATGTGGGCCGATAATATTTGAGGACTCGTTCGTCGATTCCCCAAGATCATCATCATCACCTTTGGCACTTTATTAGTTCCTATTTCAACGGAATCTTATCAGAATCTGTGATATACTTTTGTACTTTAAGTACATAATTGAGGAATTCCATAAGTCATCTGTGGTCTTCATCATCAATGCCACTCCACCAAATTTACTATTTCCGGGTGTAAATACACGAGTTATAATTAGGGCATGCAAACCGAGATCCCGGGATCCCGAAATCCCGGAATCCCGACATGATTTTTCCGATATTTCAATATCGATATTGCAAAGGACCAATATCGAAATATCGGAATTCCGGGATTCATATGTAATGTTCTGGTAATACGGAATAAGTAGTATTTCACAAATGGATTTTGATAAAATCAGTACTAATGTCGTGAAGAGAGATGTCAATATGATAATTGTCATTTTTTTTGTTTTTTGTAAGCCTATCTTGTGTCCCACTGCTGGGCAAAGGCCTCTCCCCTAGACTTCCAACTATCCCTCCTCATTTCTAATTCTGGCCAGTCACTTTGAAAGACGTCCAGTTCATCCCGCCATCTCGTCTTCGGCCGACCACGGCGCCGTTCGTTGCCCATCGTGTGGCACTCACTCTGTAGCTATTTTAGCCCACTTCTGTGGGTGCATACGGCAAACGTGACCAGACCAGTCCCATTTGAGTCTAGCAGTCTTAACTCCAACGTCCACAATGCCCGTTTTCGAGCGCAGAGTACTGTTTTGGATCCGATCTATCCTTTTCACTCCAAGTATGCTGCGCTCCATGGCCCTCTGGCAAAACTTCAGTTTGTTCTTTTGTAACTCTGTCAGCGACCAAGTTTTTGGAACCGTATGTTAGGATAGGCAGTATACACACGTCAACGAGCCTCCGTGTGAGGGCCAATGGGAGATCACCCTTCATTAGCCCCTTCATAGACCAATAGCGGTTCCAAGCGTTTTGGATCCGCCTTTCGACTTCTATATCCTGTCTAATTAACATTAACTAATTAAATTAAAACTAAGTTCTTTTAATCTAAAAAAGGCCTTCGAGGCATTGTACCGATGATGCTGGCGGCATTTCTTCGCTGAATTGCAATGATGGGTTGCGCGAGAAAGCCGCCAGCTCTTCGGTCACCAGTTATCTCAACCAGACGTTTCGCGTTTTCCGCAAATAACTTTTGCGCACTGGGACCCCACGGACCGAGGGTCTCGACGCCAAATGGTACTAAGTTGTACTCTCTGCCGAGGCCAATTAGGCCCGAGGATAGTTTAATGCGTTTCAGATTTTCGGCTTAATTGTATAGTTAATTTTCGCCATTTTAAGGTTATTGCTACTACTTATTGGATCATTTAGAGAGATTGGGCATTTCTCTTTATGACGATATTGTCAGTTGGCTAGCACCATGAAAATGGGTCATGGGGACATTACTTTTATTTGAAAGGAAATTCTGTTGATTATTGAACATATGTGATGGGAAACTATAAACACTATATGAAAAACTACCGAAGGGATTGAAAGACGTGCTCGAACAATTTTAATACTCACTTCGCTCGGGAAAATAACCATCGTGGTAATATGGCTTATTTTAGCCCCTTGTCATACAATCTACTATAAAACGAGTATAGTTACCTCTACTATAAGCTTGCGCGGCTCCCAGATCTGAGAGCTCATCGCACAAAACAAGGGACAAAAAGGGTTAGGTAATACATGAAAATCGCATTGGTAGGGCAACTTCAGAGATTTTCAGTAGAATACTCCACTACTTTGATACACATAATAATAAGTAGTTACGTACAGTAAGATGATATGTTATGAAATTAATGAATAATGTTTCAATAAATTAATACTTATAGTTACATTAAACTAGTTAATTACGACTAGGGTGCATACTTAATTTCCCCTCTACACAGGTATTTTATTCCATTACCGGCCAGCTTCCTTCCTAGTTCCCAAGATGCCTGGAATGCCTCAAAGTGCCAGCGTGCCTTGGTCTCTTCGGCAAAAAGTTGAAACTGCCGCCCGAACCGGCGGTACTCTTGATAAACATTCACTCGATGTCAGTGCGCTTCATTTCTGACTTGCCATACAAATAACTCTAATAACTAACTAGTGGCTCTGTGAGCTGTAGAACTCGCGATTCTCGCGGGTCCGCGGAAAAAACGAAAAAATTCTTGCCAAAATATCTATAGGCAACTATAATAGGCATGATGCCTCATGTTCAAATTGATAACGTCGTGATGCTAAATGGATAGTAAACCATCAAATTACCGTAATAAAGTATACATTATAAAATATAACTAAAATCATAAAAAGATAAACCTTGAAAGTTTAGAAAAAATATGCATTTTTTTTATTGTCCAAGAGTAAATTTAAGTCTGCCAATAGAATCCTTACGCTTTTATAGAAACAAAATTGTATGACAACTATGTACTTAAACGCAGTATTTCGCGACCGTAACAACAATTTACCGGATTTGCCATACAACGATACAACTACTTTGTACAATTGTGACGTCATACTTGTGTGTCTATCAGTATGAAGCGTTTTGCGCTGCCGCCAGCGACGTCAATCTTTGTCTCAAATTTTTGGGTATTTATGTTCTTTAATTGTAGTTGCTCCCATACAAACATTTGTTCCTCTCCAAAAACTGGTTCGAATGTCATCATAAAAAAATCTTAGTCATCATCCCTATTATTGAACCTGCTCAGGAAATTTCATTTGAATCGGTTGAGAAAAGCCTCCTTTAGAGTAGTAGAACAACCGGAAAGACGGCCGGTCATATAAAAGAGTTCCCCAGTTAAAACGGAGAACTACGTTGGCTTCGGTCGCACATTCATTGCCCAGAATCGCTACGCGCTACGCTCGTAGCCGATCCCGTGGTTTTCCTCGTATGTAGCGGAAAGCGACTACGACGGTCTGACGCATATGTGTCGTCATGGGCCCTGAATGGGTTAAATGGGCTTCAGCCTCGCTAGCATGATCGCGTTTATGTCGGACTTGTCTTCCGCTAGGAAGTAAGACTATGGAACAGCGAGAGAGACGAATGCTACTAGTGCTGGCTCAATTTGGCAAATATTAAATAAGTATGAGATGAGATTGGTATGAGATTTAATATTAAAATTGTACGGAATAAGAGTGGGTTTGTACCAAAGTGTAAAGTGTGACAACATTAAAGGCCAAAATAATGTATGCCATACGATTAAATAAATAGTTACTTGAAAACGTAATTAGAGACCAAAAAAATAACCTCAAACTATACTTAAATAAATCAGCCTATATACGTCCCACTGCTGGGCACAGGCCTCCTCTCATGGATGAGAGGGAACGGGCAGTAGTCCCCACGCTGGCCCAGTGCGGGTTGGGGACTTCACATACACCTTTGACTTTCTTCGTGGATGTATGCAGGTTTCCTCACGATGTTTTTCCTTCACCGAAAAGCTAACGGTAAATATCAAATGATATTCCGTACATAAGTTCAGAAAAACTCATTGGTAGGTACGAGCAGGGATTCGAACCCTCGACCGCCGTTTGACAGCCGCATGCAACCGCTAGGCTACCGTAGCTTATGAGAGGTACGAGGAGGATGAGGGTACTATACTTACGTATTCCAAGTAAAATACATGAAAACAATTTATGCTTAACATAAAATTTGTTGTTATTCAGATTTTAACCACTGACTTGCTTCTAATCTGCATGGCTATCACAGGAGGACGTCCCGCGAGCTGTGTCGATGTCGAGGCGAAATAGACTATCCGTTCTTTCTAAGAGGTCTAATTAGAAAGAGACGGATAGAGGGCGCGGGCCGTGCTGGCGACCAGACCAGCCTACTTTGCACTCCGCCAAAATGATTGAGGCAACTCGAGGCAGTTTTGATTTTATTTTAGTATGCAAACTAGGTAAGGTCATTTCGCTGGTTACGCGACCACCTGAAAGAGAAGGTTTTTTCTATTGAAGATAACATCAATTCTACACACCCTATTGAGACAATTACTTGTACATGCATTTTTTTGTTGTTTTAGAATAGAAATCTACTAAAAAACCGAGAAAATATCCTTTCAGTTCACCAACTCAGCTTAAGTGGTCGCCCACCGGCACATGAAATTAGGTGGTCGCTAACCGGCGAAATGACCCTACTAACTTTTAAAATCAGAAATCAAGTGAGCGGGTCGGTATAGATAATGGATTTGCTCATCCCTAAGTTATACGCAAAGAAGAATTGTTTCACCCCTTCTGCTAGACTTTAGCGGGAGGTACCGCGTGACAGTAGGACCCAGGAAACAATCACAACAGATAGCATCATCACACAAGCGAGCGAAGCGAATGAAGTTCTTATGGTTTAGCTTGGGTCGACAATCGTTTGTCTGGCCGGCATCCAGTTTCCAGTGTGTGTCCCGCTGTTCTCGTCTACAGGTCGCTTTTGTCAACCGACTCTCGTGATACATTATACAGATTTTTTATGTCGAGTCATTTTGAAAAAATAAATCATTTTTTGAAGAAATACAGGCTCGCGCGTCTACTGCTCACAGAGCCACTATTATTATAAAGCGAGCACTTTGGGATTATTCCATTACGGTATTAAATACCAATATGGACGCACCCTATCGTCGAACGGGCTATAATCTCAATCTGTCAACCCTACCTCGCTCCGCCGCAGCCTTCACTACAAAAACGCCGCTTCAAAGCGCCGCCGCCGTCAGTCAGGCCCGCAGGGCTGTCACTGTGCGGACCACCATCTTACCTGAGGGCCGCCACAAGAAAAAATGCAATGTATCCAGTTGAGATAAGGTTGAACTTCGGTTGTTTACGCGTCCGGGCTGACAGTGATACGGTTACAAACTCATCGAGATTTAAAGCGAGCTATTTCAGAGCTTATACTAATGTGGTAAGGACGGGTAGGTTTGCACAAGTTGGGCTTGTCTTGACATAGTACCGTTACTGATAATATTGGACATGTCATATGCCCGTGCGCAGATGAAGAATACCCACCCAGTCTCTAGTTTATTCCCTTTAAAAATGCGTAAATGAAGCAAATTCAATACGATATTTGGAAGCGACTTTTTAACCCCCGACGCAGAGGGGTGTTATAAAGTTTAACGTGTCTGTGTATCTGTCTGTGGTATCGTAGCTCCCAAACGGATGGACCGATTTGAATGCGGTTTTTAATTCGAAAGCTGTTGTGATCCCAAGTGTTCTTAGCCATGTTTCATGAAAATCTGTTAAGCAGTTTTTGAGATATTGGACTTTGAAATGAAAATGTCGAGGGTTTTTCAACTTTTCTAAGTTGTCTTACAAGCTTTTATTTAACTTACGTTAACTAATGGATTAAGAAGTCCATTAGTTAATTAGTATGCGTATCAAATTTTGTAAACTCAAGTAAGTTTGGTGAACAACGCAATATTACGGTACAACCGAGATGAATTGATGATGGAGAGAGGATGCCATAATAACTAAGGTAGGTATACAACATAAACCTAGTGTTTCAGATGACACAGTTTTGCTGTTCCAGGAAAGGAGCTGGGATAGAGTACGCCTGGTAGCTGAAAATGGCCTTAGACTAGTCACCGCATGGTTGGAGGATTCGCTACTCTCTCTTAAGGCGCCGTAGGTTCAGCGAAGTTAAGCGAACAGAGTTTTTGAAACAATATAATGCGTCTGTTTATAATAATAAGGTTTCAAAAAAATACGAATAGTAATCTTGAGGCTTTTCTGCAGGGAAATCAGTGCTTCGAAACATGATTAAGTAAATTTCGCTCGATAGAAAAAATCACGAACATAGGTCTAAAACACACAAAAATACACTTAAAATATTCGTAACAAATTATGCACAAAAGCTATAAATATTAAAATTGCTTCTAAAAATCGGCAATATCAGGTTTTAAGGAAATCAGTGTTTACATTTTTATTTATTTAAAAGGCCAAAAAAATAAAATTAAAAAACATGATATCCGCGCTTCCGAGCACGCAGTTCCATCTCGCTTACGCTTATGCTCAGTGAGAGGGAGAGAAGACCATGAACCTACGGCGAACTGCGACTGAACCTGGAGGCGATTTTAAAGTCGCAATACACACATATCCGTGCAACAGGAACAGGGTTGATGATTGTAATTGTAGCCCATTGACGCGCGTCGACCATCTTAAATACCTGGGTGTTCTGATTGATGCTCATCTAAATTGGAAGGAACACATTGCCGTTGTTTCATCGAGAATTCGGAAGCTCATTTATGCCTTCAGAAATCTAAGAGATGTGGCAACGAAACCTCTTTTAATACAAACTTATAAAACGCTTGGAGAGTGCATTATCAATTACTGTATTACCTCCTGGGGCGGGGCTGCTAAGACACACTTAATAGAACTAGAACGAGCCCAACGAGCACTTTTGAAAGTTACTCTAAGTCTACCATTCCATTATCCCACTTTCGACTTGTACCGCATATCTATGGTCCCCTCGGTTCGCAAGTTGTACATCATGCAATGCCTAAAAAGATATCACCGTAAAGTAATTCCCTCGTTACCTAAATGAAATAAACTTATTGATCGTTGTCCCATTCCTACATGCAAAACCATATTTGCGCGACGAAATTTCAATTACACTGCCCCTTTAATATACAATAAAATTAAACTAGATTATAAAGCTATCAAATCCTTCTCTAACCACTCCTTTAAAAAGACAGTATGGGCCTGGTTGAGTGATATGAGCTATGATGAGACTGAAAAACTTCTAGATCGGGGTTGATTCTGCAGGGTCTCATTCATAAGTAATGTCTCTTATCTTAAAATCCTCATACTCACGCACGCACACACACACACACACCCTCACGCACACAAAAACACACGCACTCACACACACTCGCACGCACACTAGTGTACATACGCATAGTTCTCTTGAACATGATACAACTTACTCTTATTAACGTGTAATGTAAATGTGATACCTATAGTTACTTCATTACCATTATTATAAGTCTGGATGTTCTTATCACCAATCTCTGACCATGTAATTGGGCTTTCACTGGGGGCTGCAACACAGTGCAAACTAACGCAGTCGCCAGGGCTCCAAACTGTACCACGTATCATAAGTATGAACAATAAAGATTTTTTTATTTTTATTATTATTTTATTATTGGAACCCCCTCAGCGAGCGCCTAGTTGGTGACTGCAGAAAAAGTGCAGTCGGCAACAAAAGCTTGTACCAAACATTTTTTTCACAAACTTATTTGACCTGGTACAGCAAAAGAAAACACGGGCCACATGACTTCTTTCTTAAACCCATGTCAAACTAAAAACCGTACCTATTCATTAAAAGTCAGATGTCGACTAGTTCAAGTTTATGAGCAGCCAACTTGCTTTCCGAGCCACGCCCTTACTTTTTCCTAGTCGCATTTTGCATATCATTGTAGAACGTGTCTCCCGACAACGCCTTTGCGGAGACCGCTGTCATGGACGCCTACACCCTCGCCCTCGCTGACGCCGACTTCAAACCAGGCGTTCTGGGCGCTGTTATTCGCTACGCGTTAAAGCGGCTCACCCCGCCGTCACCCGTCACGAAACTAGACCTCTACCTAGGCTTGGTTACTACGGATATATTTGTGGGTGAGCGTTGAAGTGAGCTTAAAACAAGTTACAGAATAGGGGGACAGGACGCCTCCACCCGCGCCCCCGACAACGCCAGCAGAAACTGCTATCGTAGACGCCTGCACTCGCCCTCGCTGACGATGCGGGCGTAGCATGGATGTCATTTTATCAATCGTTGTGGATACGACATCCGTCACTCTCGCATTCCTGTCAGAACGTGACGGATGTAATCCACAGTGACAAGTGATAAAATGGCAAACATACGCCTGCTGGATGCCTCCACTGGAACCCCCGAGAACGCCAGCGGAGATAGCTATCGTGGAGCCGCGCCCTCGCTGACGTCGAGCTAGTCCTGCATCCTGCTGTGCTGCTGTGGTGTCGAGCATCCTGGGGGGCTAGCACAACTGACGCCGCGCCGCGACGCGATTCGAGAAAGATCTACCCTCCTTTTTCTAATTTGGACGGTGCGAGTGAGACAGGAGACGATCAATCGCGCGCGAAGCGACTGAGCAGCAAGTTGTGCTAGACGTCCTGCTGTATCCTCCACCCGCGCCCCCCACAACGCCTTTGTGTCGCATTTTACTTTGTCTTAAGCCTTGTTCGGAGTAGGCTAGTATTTTAGTACGAGTCCATACAAAAGCTACTCCGTACTTGCAGCAAATGTATGGACTCGCACTAAAATACTAGCCTACTCCGAACAAGGTTTTACGTATTTCTCAAAAAAAAACATGATTGCCTAGCGGCAACCTACTAAGAAACTGGCAGGCATTACTGTTACGAATTTACTTATTTTTGGGATATTTAAGGACAATAAAAAGTTAGGTACACGATTTCCACATCTTTATATACATCAAGACCATCGATACACATACTTAGAAATAATTAACATTACTCTACGTACAATTAGGTTAACTGATGTATGGACAAACCAGGGCACTACGATATTCGTACAAAAATATAGATACTGTATCTGTAGCGAATACAAACCATAGATCATGATTAAAACCTTCTAAAGTTTAAACAATCCAATCAACGAAGTTTTTAACTTTGACATACAATCCACAGATAAGTAATGGCAATCTAGAGTAGACGGCAATCTTATTGAAAATGAGCGGTCTAAATGCCATAATTTCTAACCCATACTGTCGCACTGCATGGCTTCCCTCCAAATATAGCGAGTAAAATCGTGTAAGATCCCTCGTTGATTGGAGTTTCAAGAAAACGTATTTTGTTCATAATGTATGTTGCACATAAAACAAAACTTACCTTTAGTCCTTTTTAAAGGACTGAATGAGACTATTGACGGAAAAGCTAGACGCACAACAAATTTCGCTAGACAATGACACGTATTGGATATTTTTCATAAGTACAATACAAACTAACTGTTTACATCGTTCAATTACATAAAAAATACAAAAGACTTCACTAGTTGTATTTACATTTCTATTTTTAGAACCCAAACTAGAACATTTTTAATAATGTTATGAAAAAATGCGTACATTACTTTTCATAGCCGGTAATAAATTAAAATGATAATAAATTAATACTTAAGATTATTATGAAAAGTTACCACCTGTAACATAGTTAGGTGGCTATTTAAGAAAATACTACGTTTCGACGTTTACATCAATACAGACTGATTTACAGATCTGAAATTGACATTGACGCGGTAAATATAATGATAAATTGAATATCATTTAAAATGTAATCGAAAATCAAACAAATGAAAACTAACCTTGTGACTTTTATAATGCCTTGGGATTTACGTTTTAATATATTACTTGGAATATATATTACGAAAATGGATGCGTCAATGTTAATCGGTCATAAGATCTTCTGCTTTATTAATAAAAATACATGAATTTATTAGTAACTCTATGGGTGTTATTCAATTTGTAAATACATTAACATTCAATTGTAAAAATATATTGTTGTATGTCTGACGAGTTTCAGCCAAAAATAATGTTTCCACCAATATACCGAAACGTTTAAAATTTTATTAGCCTTGAAAAAAGTTATAACAATCTATTTAATATTGTTTACCATGTACAGTCAACGTCAAAGAAAAGTACACATATTTCGCCGAATCACATTTCTTTTTCAAAGAAGAGTGCGTAGGTAACTAGGTATACGACAGCTTCCGATGTCGTTTTTGCAAATTTTACTTAAAGAATGTAAGTGAGCATTTAATCCGCCTAATTTACAGTTAGAAAAGCTCTGACCGTTCATTTTTTTTTCTCGGTGAAGACCGATTACTGAACGAAATATAAAAACAAATTCCAAAGAGACTTCAAGTATTCTAAAATCATCGTGTCACGTCGCCAAACATTCATAAAATACATAACGATCGTCTAAAGCTAAAGGAAAGTTATATGACTTATGTCTAAAATAAATACTTAAAAAAAACGCAAGGAACACAGAACAGGGCCGATAGTTTTTGGTAACTTATTCAAGCGGGTTATTTAATATAACTTAAACCTTCCAAAAAACGCTACAGATTTAGTGGAATAAAAACCAGGGAAAAATCTAGCTCCTAAATAACATATCATACTTTTGTCTACTATACTCTTTCTTCGCATTTTATTCGAAATAAACTCTTTTCCACATACGTGTTGAAGAAAGAATATAAACGACAAAGTAAACTATGTTCGTACTAAAAGTCTGCGAAATTGACATTAGATTGCTACAATAATTAATACTGGTTTCAGATTTCCACTAGATTTGTGCCTGTAAAATCATACGCGTAAATGTAGTCTGTTCAAGAGATTCAGTACTGTTTTCATTTAGTTATTTATAAAAATACGACCTCAAAACAATAGCAAAACTTATGTATCTAACGTTAACGCTCATTGGCCTTTAAAAAGTACCTACACAGTATGCAGAATCAAATCAAGATCACCGAGTATAAAACTTAGAAAAGTGACGTTGCTACGTTACGGCTTGTGTCCTTTTTATAGACCAATGGTAAACAGGGTAATTAAAAATAAAACACATTTTATATATCAAGTGATGCATTATATGAATACAAAACATAAATTATTTTTTTATTAAATTACAATCAACTAATATATTTTGTGATAACAAGTATCATCCGTTTGATTCAATTGTGCGTTTTTGTTGAACTTTAGGGAATTATCTTTAAAGCAAATTTTATTGTTATTATTAAATCATTCGGTAATGAGATGAAGGTACAAATGTGATTTTGAACATAAATAAATAAAAAGGTCAAATGTCAATGAGTCGTCAAAGGTTCACATAATAATCTGAACAAATGCCATGCATTTTTTCCAATGACTTAATATTTTATTAAACACTCGGACGAAAAGCACACCATCGATTAAAATAAATGAACGAGATCAAATTTAAATACATGTTACACCTATTTAACAAAAAAAATCGGTGAAAGCAAACCAACATTGACCGTCAACTTTCTTCATGTACTCATTTCCATTAAAGGCTTTAGAGAATCGCAGAGTGATCGGTCAAAACTGACAGTTTTTGAGCTATTATCTCGTTCTATACAAACTTGCTGAATATTGCGAAAAGAATGATCACTCTAGAACGAGTCTTGGGAGCAAAAACCCGGTACCGTATCGTCAAAATTCAAGATTACAATGCGTGTAAAATTTTCACCAGTATTGCATATTCGATACATTATTCAAGGCGTTTTTTCACGATTCCAAACGAGTGTTTTTTTGTCCGACATGGCTTACTATACCATTTACGGAGCTCTAGATTCTAGTACTGTTCTGTCAATTTTGACTGATCAATATACAGCCTTAACTTATCGTCAACTAACAGTGACGCCAAATCGATGTACATAACATACACACATTTAGCATTTTGGCAGTGACCAGCTGGTCTTTCCAATATTTACACTCCCCGCGTCTCTATAGTCTTATTTTATAGTCTAAATAATTTATTTAACACTTTTAATTTATTTTACAAACACGAAGAAAAATCGACTTGTTACAAAATATACAATTTTAATATGTACGCTTTAAATTTGTTCCAAATACCCCTACGTAAGAGAAGATTTCAATTTAAAGCCGCCTAAAATTTGCGTACGTGTTCACATTTTTCATAAAGTACATAGCCCGAAAAGTAACACATAAGTTCACGTTAAATTGACGTTTTTTAAACTAAGCCAGTAAAAACAAAGCATAGCCATTATGGTACGTACTGTGTTTGATTTGAAGAGCACAAGACGCTCATAAACAGAGATATACAACATACTGTTAGACGGGTATAAAAGCTACTACGGTACGCTGGCAATATCTCCGGCCAAGTAGAACTGCGACTCCGTCGAGGGAATACTTAGAGATAGTCTATGTGTATGGGATTCTCCGTTCAGCATGTTGAATCATGATTCATAGTACCGTAGAGGTTTACAAGAGCTCTGAAAACTGTAAAAGAGTTGCGAAGTCTTAGCCAACTTTTCAGTGGCATGTCTTCCGGAAACCGGAAAGATACGCTGTATATTTTCAGTAGGTTTCACAAACATCTTGGAAGAATATCATACTGAAAGTGTATGCATATAATTGGCAATCGCAGTGGTTTTAGTGAAAGTTTGCTTTAGTAGTACATGGTTAGAAAAACTAACATTAATTTGTAACAAGCGTGATATTTCGTTCTTTGAACTGCCTGACTGCAGGACAGACATTTACACCGAGAAACTATTGAAGTATCATCTCATCAGCATTTCCAAACCTTGTGCTAGTGGCCAGGGTTTCATGGGCGCGCTTCGTTGGAAGATTCCACGTCACTTGAACTGCTGGTGACGGATTTCTTCGGCTTGTATTCAGTGATCACGACAGTCACGCCGCTTACCGTTACCTGGTCGAAGAAGACAGGACATATTTTACATTTTAATTACAGTCTTAGTTGTGTTTGTAGTTCTTGGTTCTTAGAGAGACGGAGATTCGTAATGCCGTTTCTTAAGTTGGCATTCAGCGTTTTAAACTGTCGAAAGATTTGATAAAATACAGAAAAGATTTGACAAAAATAGTTTCAGGTTTATCAAATTCGGAATCAACTGTTCCGTATTCGGTACAGGCGCCGTGCCTAAGAATGATGGTTGGTTAGGGTTTAGGTTAGGTATGGGCAGAGCTTTGGGAGGCGGTGGCCTCCTTTTGCGAAGTCGTCATATCGCAGAAGGAGGCCGCGGAGCGGGAGCGCGAATACAGTCTGGGGGGAAGGTCAAGCGTCTCTGACCTTCCCCTCCCTTGGCGCGGGTGCCCTGGCTTAGCAGCCAGGGCCGCCGGGGGGCGTCGTGGTAAGTAATGCTGGATCCCACGACGCCCCTTTAACGGCAGGTGAGGGTGACGCCGCTGGAGTTTTAGTGGGTAGGCTCCTCCCCTCCTCCGCCTTGCGCGGAGGGGGTAACGGGAGGAGAGATCCCCACGTAACCCCCCACTATGGC
Organism: Epinotia ramella; assembly: GCA_947578815.1. Taxonomy (NCBI): domain Eukaryota; kingdom Metazoa; phylum Arthropoda; class Insecta; order Lepidoptera; family Tortricidae; genus Epinotia; species Epinotia ramella. The sequence continues at coordinate 36,466,463 of OX388202.1, forward strand.
CTTCCCCGGGTCGGGGGGTATGTGTAACACATTTCTCCAGCGTCAAAAAAAGGTATGGGCAGAGCTGCGGTCGACATTGCTGTCATTGCTGAGCCGCGGCGGGCGTCTTTTCTTCTTGAGCGAGTTGGCGGAGCGCGGCTGCTTCTGTGAGGAGTTGGGCGCGGTGCGATACCTAATCATGATTTCTTACCTCTCTCGTCTGGGCAGAGCTTCGGTCGACGTTGCTAAGCCGCGGCGGGCGTCTCTTCTTCTTGAGCGAGTTGGCGGAGCGCGGCTGCTTCTGTGAGGAGGTGGGCGCGGTGCGATACCTAATCATGATTTCTTACCTCTCTGGTCTGGGCAGAGCTTCGGTCGACGTTGCTAAGCCGCGGCGGGTGTCTCTTCTTCTTGAGCGAGTTGGCGGAGCGCGGCTGCTTCTGTGAGGAGGTGGCCGCGGTGCGATACCTAATCATGATTTCTTACCTCTCTGGTCTGGGCAGAGCTTCGGTCGACGTTGCTAAGCCGCGGCGGGTGTCTCTTCTTCTTGAGCGAGTTGGCGGAGCGCGGCTGCTTCTGTGAGGAGGTGGCCGCGGTGCGATACCTAATCATGATTTCTTACCTCTCTGGTCTGGGCAGAGCTTCGGTCGACGTTGCTAAGCCGCGGCGTGTGTCTCTTCTTCTTGAGCGAGTTGGCGGAGCGCGGCTGCTTCTGTGAGGAGGTGGGCGCGGTGCGATACCTAATCATGATTTCTTACCTCTCTGGTCTGGGCAGAGCTTCGGTCGACGTTGCTAAGCCGCGGCGGGTGTCTCTTCTTCTTGAGCGAGTTGGCGGAGCGCGGCTGCTTCTGTGAGGAGGTGGTCGCGGTGCGATACCTAATCATGATTTCTTACCTGTCTGGTCTGGGCAGAGCTTCGGTCGACGTTGCTAAGCCGCGGCGGGCATCTCTTCTTCTTGAGCGAGTTGGCGGAGCGCGGCTGCTTCTGTGAGGATGTGGGCGCGGTGCGATACCTAATCATGATTTCTTACCTCTCTGGTCTGGGCAGAGCTTCGGTCGACGTTGCTAAGCCGCGGCGGGCGTCTCTTCTCCTTGAGCGAGTTGGCGGAGCGCGGCTGCTTCTGTGAGGAGTTGGGCGCGGTGCGATACCTAATCAGGATTTCTTACCTCTCTGGTCTGGGCAGAGCTTCGGTCGACGTTGCTAAGCCGCGGCGGGCGTCTCTTCTTCTTGAGCGAGTTGGCGGAGCGCGGCTGCTTCTGTGAGAAGTTGGGCGCGGTGCGATACCTAATCAGGATTTCTTACCTCTCTGGTCTGGGCAGAGCTTCGGTCGACGTTGCTAAGCCGCGGCGGGCGTCTCTTCTTCTTGAGCGAGTTGGCGGAGCGCGGCTGCTTCTGTGAGAAGTTGGGCGCGGTGCGATACCTAATCAGGATTTCTTACCTCTCTGGTCTGGGCAGAGCTTCGGTCGACGTTGCTAAGCCGCGGCGGGCGTCTCTTCTTCTTGAGCGAGTTGGCGGAGCGCGGCTGCTTCTGTGAGGAGTTGGGCACGGTGTGATACCTAATCGTGATTTCTTACCTCTCTGGTCTGGGCAGAGCTTCGGTCGACGTTGCTAAGCCGCGGCGGGCGTCTCTTCTTCTTGAGCGAGTTGGCGGAGCGCGGCTGCTTCTGTGAGGAGGTGGGCGCGGTGCCGGCCGCCTGCGCCGCCACCAGCGCCGGGTTGATGCGAGGCTTGCGCGTCGATGTGCCTGCGCAAAGGACGCATCATAAGACTTTACTTTTCTTTTAGATTTAACATGTTTTGCGAATACACTAGATATCAATTAAAGAGGGTCAGTTTAATATTGAAAACTTTTGTGTATAACATTCCCTACATGCTGACAAAAGATGCAACGGATCTTAAAAATAGGGTCGTTTTTCAAAATTTCAAGATGATTGGTGAGTTAAATTTAAAAAATGTTGGCTGTTAGATATACGATATACGCACAAACGATCTGCTTGACCCTATGATCGGTTTTCAAAAACGATTCTCTTCGACGAAACTTAAATATAATTTAGTAGGTCTTCAATGACTAAACGAACATGTATTTTGACGCTATCTTTCAGTAGCATAATGAAGAGAATCAGCTCTATTTGACCCCATAGCAAAATTCGTACTCGTGGCTAACTTAGAAATGCCTGAGTACAGTTCTATAATTTACTCTAGCTACTCACGAGTTTTTTTTTTTATTTCAAAAAACTTGATCATCAATAAATATCTATGTTGTTATCTTATTATTGAACCTGTTGAACAAAATTTCACAAGAATCGGTATCACGGAAACGAAGAACTTCGTTCGCTTGCCTGTACATTGACAGAGTTTCTACGTAGAATCGCATATTTACCTCCGTAAACAATAACCGTAAAAATGTAGTGTATTTAAACAAGTTTTATAAACCTGTTACGTCCTAAGCCCTACCCAAGTACCCACTCAACATAATAATGTACATTGACAGGGTTTCTACGTCGAATCACAGATTTACCTTCGTACGCATTAAACAATATCCGTAATAAGATACTGTCAAAAATTTCATTTTTAGTACAAGCTTTTATTGCGGACCTTACTTTTCTGTATACCATCATCAACTACTCATTGAGACGATTCAAACGAGCCCAAACTCAACGGAGTTACGTCGGTTAAATACTGAATTCCCATGGCCACCATCTGTCTCCATCATCAGATCAGCTCGATGGTACCATAATATTGAATTGTCATCGAAACTATACTAATACCCAAAATTTCAGCTCAATCGGATAACGGCAAGTGACTGAAAAATGGATTGCAAATTTTAACGGACTACTTACATTGTACTTACATACGAACAGGTCAAGTTAATACTGCTTAATAAAGCTTGTAAAAATGTAGTGTAATGAAACTAATTTTATAAACATGTTACGTCCTAAGTCCTACCCAAGTACCCACTCATCATAGTCCATGGTTAGTCACTAGGAACCTACTATCTAATAAAGTGCACACATTATAAACAGTGAATTATGGCTGATGGTGCAATAGCCGCTACCACGATGTTTATGTACTTTGTATGTATAGTACGTGGATAGAAAGTGTTAGCTTTCGTTTAAGAGATTTTACGATGGCTAAGAATGATTTCGTCGCAATTATTGTATAACATGCATACACAGTCTTAAGTGTCCTACATATAGGACAAAAGCATAAATTAATGAAATATAAATGATTTTTATTCTGCAAGTAGACAGTAATGGCACTTTTACAAGCTATTTTGGGCTCTGGTTTGGGCCTTGCATTTCTGTCAGTGAGATAGTCCTAAACCCTGTAATAATAATAAGCCTTTGACATCAATGTTTTTTTCAAGTAATTTTTAATAGCTGGAAAGGGTATGGCATATGTTTACAGAAATATTAATATACTAGATGCCTGCGCCGCTTCGCCTGCTCCACGTGTATTTAAAAGAAAAGATTCGGGATTAAATATAGCTTTCTTATAGCTTCTGCCCGCGACTCCATCCGCATGGAACTCGTTTATATCGTAGCTCCATCCAAATTTTCACCCCCTTATGGACCCCCCGGGACTCAAACTATCTCTATACCAAATATCATCTAAATCGGTTCGGCGGTTTAAGCGTGAAGAGGTAACAGGCAGACAGACACAATTTCGCATTCACAATATTAGTATGGATTAAATTTAAGAGGAAAACACTCAATACCAATCAATATCCTTTCTAACAGTTCATACAAGAATCACCGAGACTCCATTTCCGGTTCCGCTCAGAGCTTCAGTACGCAAAATCCCCCCCTCGGGACCTAAAATCGTTGTCTATGTGTCCCCGCGCTCTAAGCCGGCCGGCTCGGCTCCCCATTTGTACTGTTTAGCTGATGTACAGTCGGATCTAACGTAGGTGTAGTGCATTATAACTATAGTTTGTTTCAATTTTGATGACGAAACGTACTTAAAACCACAGATATACATAGAAACATAGATCACGCAGATGCATGTACTTTGCGTGTCAGAATTCGGACTCCGAGTTGGCACTCCGACTTACATTCCGCGCGCGTCTGTTGTGGTAGCCGGTTGTCCGTGAATATTAAGAAAATACCTTTTCCGCGGACAACGGGGAATTCAGATCACTAATTCGCCCGTGTGACGTCAAAGTAGGTAGAAAAAAGTGACACGGTCGGTTTTCATACAGACTGAGGTGTTTAAGTTATCTAGTGTATATTTATATCTGTGCTAAAAACCAACCATGGCCGACATATATTGTTTAATTGTTATCTGGGCGGATCAACTATTTTCTGTCACTTATTAAAACTGCGATTTATGGGTTTTTAATCACCAAAGGAGAATGCCAACAATCGTATGTACTAAAAACCCAGAATCTATTAAAATGAATCGTACATGGTTAGGTCGAGCATATCCAACAGGTCATAAATATGTAATTTGTTTTCAAGAAACCGATCCCCAAGTATTAAAAAACATGAAACTCCGTATTTATAGTGAACCTTATTACAATGCACATAAAGTGCACGGATGGTCAGTTAACTGTGTTGGCGATGGTACTCAGATCAGAATATAATTCTTATGCTGCCACTCACAAACAAATGGCCGCTAATAGAACATTAGATACAGCGGCCTTTTTTTTCTTTTTTTTATATCACGTCGGTGGCAAACAAACGAAACTTCCTACTGGAAGGGAGAACGCCAAAGGCGTGGAACAGAGGCAAGGTGGTTCTGTTCTTCTTCAATAAGGGTGAAAAAACCCTGCTGAAGAATTACCGACTTTTTGGGTTGCCAATGTTACCATATGTCCCGGTATGTTTTTTTATATACAACGGTGGCAAACAATCATACAGACCGTAACCTATGGACGCCTATGAACCCTTTATTGCTACTTACTGATATTTTATTGAATAACCCTTTAGAATAATAACCCTATTCTGTAACTTGTTTTAAGCTCACCTCAACGCTCACCCACATTACCACATACTATAATATATCTTGACACCGCAACGCGTAGTACTAAGCGTATGTTGAGGTCTAGTTTCGTGACGGGTGACCGGCGGAGTGAGCCGCATTAGCGCGTAGAGAATAACAGCCCAGCACAGTTATCACAAGACGGCGCGCGAGCTGTGTCGCGGCGAGATAGACTATCCGTCTCCTTCTCAGTGTTCTAATTAGAAAGGGACGGATAGTCTATCCCTCCGCCGTCTTGTGATAACCGTGCTGGAATAGAGGAACCTGCTAGATGAGCGCTCTGCTGCTAGGCGGTTTCCTCTACATACACGTTTGCACGTGTTATCAGCTACTAGCGTAGCGCTATGAAATAGGCGGCAGTGAATCTCAGTGTAGTGTAGACCAGACCTCTAATTACGCTTAGTTATTAAGAATAGAGGTGACGGCTGAGGTGAACGGCAAACAAGCTCAGAGGCTCTAGTATAAGTTTTACCGAAACAAAACTTTTTTTCGGTAAAACTTATACTAGAGCCTCTGAACAGCATAGCGGGATTTGTTAAAACTACGCGTAATCGGAGGTCTCGCACTTGTTCGCTAACTAATGCCTGCTATATACGCATGTAACTACATATATATCGTAGCGATTAATGTGAGCAGACCGATTTGCGCAGTTTTATCGATTGTGTGTAAGACAAATCGTAACGATAATCTGCAACGATTTGTCATACGCACGATCGATAAAACTGCACAAAAAAATCAAATCGCTACGATAAATCGTTGTCGTAGGTATGTTGGCAAAAGGCTGTCGGAGGTCTTACGCCAAGCGCGCACTCCGATTTTTTGTCGTGCGATAATCGCGTCGCAGAAATGCAACGTATGTGTTTATATATGTAAGTGCGTGCATATGGCATGTGCGATTATCGCACGACAAAAAATCGTAGTGCGTGAGCAGCCTTACACTAGAGTTGAACCGTTGCTATGTCCCGCTAACTTTGTAATCGGAAATTTCTGACATAGGCACCTACCTATTTATTGAACGAGCGAGCGAAGCTAACAAAGTTCTCCGTTTTTAGCTTGGGGAAAAATTATTTCGTATGTCCATCTGTCCGGCTGCGCAGACAGGTCGCATTTCTCAACCGATTTTCGTGAAATTTTGTAAGCATGTTCAATAATTATACAGGGCGTTTGGTCCATCGTTTGCCAAATGTAAACGGCAGGTATGTTGGGTTGGGTCATATGCTACACCCTGTGTAGTTGTTTTTGAGCGATTCAGTTTTTCAAAATAAAAATAAAAAATACAAATTCGAGTTCCACAGCTGACAGAACTACTAGTCTTAACTAGTTCAACAAGATCGTATGAGTATTAACTATTAAGCTACGCAACGCCATGCGAATGTCTATTTCAATATTTTCAATTGAATTCTGAGAAAAAATATTTAATTTTCTGAGACTATGTTGCTGTTGGAAGTAGGCAGATTACCTGTGACGTTCCAGAAATCTTTCTACGCGTTTTCGAACATCGTAGTATACGTACCTAGTCAGTTATCCTCTCTATAAATGTATGCTTGAAATGAAAATTCAGCGTAAAAGTTGGAATTTCCTTATAGGGAATTCTTTGAGGTAAAATGAATTAAAATACATAGTTCAATGCAGAATTTATTTGTAGGTAAACTAAAACCACAATAACGCTAACGCCCCACCTTGACTCGCTCGGTAGTTAAATAAATAAAACAAGTGCATACCTACGTGAACTTGTGTCCTACATTACCTGCAAAACGTCACACCGGGGTCAATGAATGCATTAAAACAACCGACTATATTAAAAATACACACTTTCACACAGCACTGTCAGTTCAACAAACCCTATTTTAATTTAGTCGGGTAATGCGCGACGATGACGCCACTCGATACCGTGGCCTATGTGAGAACTAAATTTACGAGGGAATTTGTTTACATTACCGATATTGGTACTTTTTAATGTTTTAAAATCTAACTGCAAATAGAAATTGTAATGAAAAGCACGCTAGAGAAATAAAATACTGATCCGTAGTTCTACCTGTTACATATTTACAATATTGTAAATGTTTCGAAGTAGCACTCGACGAGTGAGATACAAATTCTACGAGCAAGGAATTATGTTCTAAAATGCAATACGCGAGAGCTATAGTCGTACCTAGGATTGACACCTCAGACAAAAGTTAGATCGATATTTACGACTCTAACCTAAACGAGGTTAGAGTCTACCGTTAGACAGATCAAAGATGAATATCAGTTCCCCACATAATTCGAGATGAATCAGCTTTACGGTTAATGTGAAAACCGCAAAATTCTCATACGTGGCTCGATAATGCATAGAAATATCGAAATTATAGGTCGTTAACTTGCAAAAGGACAATCAGGACAAAGGGCCAATAACATATCTATTCTTGTATAATAAATTACCTTTTCTGACGTCACACATCGAGCACTTGAAGGCTTCTGCATTGTTCCTGTACGTGCAAACGCTGCAGTCCCAATAGTTTGCTTCAAGAACCTTAGAAGGCCTTTTGCCTCTCCGCATTGCATTTTTCTTGTCCATTTTCACTAACTTAAGTCTAAATATAACTAACACACGTTAATCATGATACTTTAGAGTATCCACAGCAGTTCTTCACGCACTTATCTAAAATATTCCTGATAGGAATCATTATTTTGGTTTTACTGTGCACGAAAACGTACACCACGATTCGCCATGACAGCTCGTCATTGCTCGATCGGTAAAACAGGGCGGGCGCCACTTCCCAACTGCGCTCTGTTTTACCGACGGAGTTTAGTGTTGGTTGTAAAATATAGATGGCGCTAATGCCGCTATATGAAGCAAATATGAAGCACCAAACAATACTTAGTAAAGTAATATTTGAGTGAATCTTTTTCTGCCGCTAGTTGCCATGGCGACGTCTCCTGGGTAACTTTTTGAAACTGTGTTTTATGGGTTCAAAACCACTAAATGTACTTTTTATACTCGTCGACTATTAATCTTTAAATTAGAACCTCGTAAACCATAAACCATAACGCAATGGAATACTTTTATGCTGATGAAAAAGTTTATGCTCTATGGACAATCGAAATAATTATTATTCAACTGTACACAGAACTGAAATGAATTTTGACCAATCACGAGGCTCGATTTGCAGAAGACATCAACGCGCAAAAATAAAAAAAAACGGTTGGCTGCACTTCGTTTCAGCAGGGCGATTTTCAATAGATACCAAGTTCGTTTAATAAATTATTACTTCCGTTAACTCGTAGAAAAAGTATTGTATGCAATAGTTATATAATTAGCTTTTTAACTCTCGTACCTTAATCAGGCCACTCAGCGAGCTTCGTGGCCTAAACGTGGTACTCGACTGAAAAAGCATACATTATATAACGATTGCATAAAATACTATACCTACCCCATATCAAATGTTTTCTTGATATTTACGTACGGGCCCATTCCTAATCATGTTGTAAGTGGTTGTAAGTCTTGTAAGTAGGTAACAATTTAAGAAATTCTATTTTATATAATGGGTGATGGGACTGATGGGTGTGTAGTTGGCTGTTAAGGTAAGTACCTATAAAAAATGCTTGGGAGAAATCAGAAAAATTACCACCGCCGCTTAGACTGAAATTAACTTAGCTTGTAACCGCTAGTTTCATATTTAAATGAGGACACGCTTATAAAAATATAATATGTGCATGCGCTAGTTATCGCGGTAAACTGAAACTTCCACTTCAACTAGCTCTGGCCCGGTTATTTAGCATGCTAAATTATATAGACTGTACCTAACTCTAGCTAATGATAATCATGTCTAAGGTATAGGTATACCTAGCTACCAACCCCAACGGAAAAACTGGATGCATATTTTTTCAGCCTTTTTACAAGCTTTTATTTAATTTCACCTGTGCGTTGTCTGTACTGTAATCAAATCTTGCAAGTTTTTGATCCACTTCGCGGTTTCCGATTGAGCTGAAATTTTGCACGAATATGCAAATCGCGTAACGTCGTAATCTTGAATGAAAAAGGAAGCATTTTGCAAAATACGCTCGTCTGTAGGAGTAAGGACTCTGAATATACCATTACTTAACCCTACTAAATGCGAAAGTTTAGATGTTTGGATGTTTGTTACTCAATCACGCTTAAACGGCTCAACCGATTTGGATGAAATTTATCACGAAGATAGTACAGCCTGGATAGGATAGGTTTTATGTCACGCAGCCGAGGTCGCGGGCGGAAGCTAGTACTTAATATGGCCTACCTACTTAATAATTACTTAATCCATACTAATATTATAAATGCGAAAGTGTGTCTGTCTGTCTGTCTGTCTGTCTGTCTGTCTGTCTGTTACCTCTTCACGCTTAAACCGCTGAACCGATTGCGATGAAATTTGGTATGGAGATAGTTTGAATCCCGAGAAAGGACATAGGATAGTTTTCATCCTGGAAATCACCCCCTAAGGGGATGAAATGGGGGGTTGAAGTTTGTATGGAGCTGCGATATAAACGATTTCCACGCGGACGGAGTCGCGGACAGAAGCTAGTAATATTATAAATGCAAGTGTACGTCTTTCTGTCGTCTATCTTTCTTTTTGTCTGTCTGTCTCTTACCTCTTCACGCTACCTATTTGGATGAAATTTGGTATAGAGATAGAGTCCCGGGGAAGGATATAGGATAGCTTTTTATCCCGGAAATCATCCCCTTAGGGGGTGAAATGGGGGGTGAAAGTTTGTATGGAGCTACGATATAAACGAGTTCCAACGCGGACGGAGTGGCGGTCATAAACTAGTACTTAAATAGTTATATCAGCAACTTTTTATGAAACGCAATAACGCTGTTTGTAAATATTGGTATCTATGTACCCACAGCCTACTAACAAAATGTGACGTCACGGTGTCACGTGGAGATTTCTTGGTCAACAGCGTCCATTAGGTAAGTATGTAGTTAGTTACCAACTTACCATTTGCAGTTATTTATATCATTATATATTTAAGGCGGTGCATTGGAAATTATCGCGTGCTTTGAAACGCCGTTCTGACTAGATTAAAAAACAATAAGGTCTGATTTTCAGATATATGATTCTTGACTATATGATTGTTTATCTGACTTTATCGATACATGATTGCTTAAAATATCCTCGATAGAAAAAACATCCAAAGTTGTGTCTGTATTTTCCTTTTTTTACTCAGCCTACTCAAACGATACATTATTTTACGACACAATCAAGTTCTATAGTATTTTATCTCATCTAAAATCTCACTTTATGAAATTTAAATAAAACTTCACTAAGTCAGGTATTTATCAAAATTTGACCAAAAAAACCATTCCCAAAGAGTGTTACATCTCTTTTCCTCGTGCGCGGAAGGCATCAGCGTGTCTCTGTCTAGGGGGCGTGTTCGACTCAAATCAAGGCATCCCCTTAACAGTAGCATTTCGGTAAAGGAAAACATCGTGAGAAAACCGATCTAACTCAAATCATATCTAGTTTTCCTTCTGACTTGAAAGGTTAGATGGCAGTAACTAGCCCCTATTTCACCAACTTGACAATTGTCACCTGACACTGACAATTCGAAATACAATGCTTGTTCTAGAAGTTAGGGTGGTCGCTAGGGTACTTGTGGATCCAGCAATGTACGGAGAATCGTCGTTGTCAGGTGACAATTGTCAAGTTGGTGAAATAGGGGCCTGGTGCCTATGTATGCCAAATCTTGGAATTAGGTGCCAAAACGGACCCCGGGCTCCTTTAGGCACAGGCGGGGAAAACTGATGATCATGTAGGAAATTTGAAAGTCTTTGAAATAGCAAAAATATGTTTTCGAGTACCTATTTTCGTGGCTTTTATCGGTATTGATGTCAAATACCGTAGGTATACAGTGAATCACTTAACGCGGTCTTAGAAACTAACGATTACGGATTTATTAAATAACACCAGGATACGTTAAAGAACAAGAATTAATGGCCCACCATGGTACCCTGTGGAACACCTGCTAATATTTCCCCAAACCCTAAATTCTTATTTACACGACCTTTATTAACAAAATAGAACAAAATATAAAAATAATATTTCTTCATTCAAAGGCTTCAAGCTGTAAATCCCAGTCCAAGAAAGCCACACAAAGTCAAGTCAAATAAAGCTTTCTTGTTATCTACTCACGGTTTAAAATTGAATAAAAAGTAAAAACAATCGAAAAACGCTCCACAGATAAAAAAGGGCTTTCATAAATGGCTAACTGAGGCAAAATTCTTAGAAAAGCGCTCCTTTTTTTCACCGCCTTCTATAGAAGTACAAACTTAACGGTGCAGTTAAAGCAGCGATCGACACGAAAGGTTCCCTTATAAAAGTATAAAGACGCGCTAGTTACCGATTTTATTACCAGCAAAGTTAAGTTTGTTCTCTTCTATGTGAATTTCTTGGTTTCTACCTGAACGCAATTTCGCTTAATGTTAGGTTGCGTTCAATTTTAAACATACCCTCGAGGAAGGTTTTGTGCAGGTTGGATTAATCATATGTATAAACTGTTTTTAACTTTTTTAAACGTTGTGTGAAATTGTCTATGGATTTAATTGCGAAATTGATTGTTTCCGATCACTGATTGTTGGTTTGGACGGCCAGAATTAACAATTGTTAAGTTTTTGTTCGGAATAAAAGCAATAACAATAACGATTATACGAGGGGCGTCTGAAAAGTTCTAAGCCTAAGGTATTTCGAGGTTATATATGCGTTTATGATACTGGCCACTAGAAAGGCCATTTAAAAACAAATTATAAAAAAATAACATGTCACGTTTTTATTATTCTGTTTCGAGATATTCAACGGAAAAGTACATCATGTGTGAATTACCAACGAATATTACGAAAATTGAGCACCGTGCTGTAATTAAATTCCTTACAAAAAGTGACAAATCACCGCAGTGTATTTTTGAGGAAATGGCTATTATTTACGGTGATTCTGGGCCTTCTTATGCCACAGTCAAAAAGTGGAGTCGCTTATTTAAACTCGGACGGGAATCGATCGAAGACGACCCCCGCTCAGGACGGCCAATATCGGTAGTGACCGAAGAAAACGTAGCAAAAGTCAAAAAGCTGGTATTAGAAGATAGAAGAATTAAGGTTTGGCAAATAGCTGAGGTCTTAGGTATTAGTAAAGAAAGAGTCGGATAAATTTTACATGAACATTTGTACATGAGTAAAGTGAGTGCTCGTTGGGTACCGAAAATGCTAACGGCCTTCGATAAAGTACGTCGTGTGGAAACTTCTCGGGCGTTTATAGAATTGTGCGAAGATGATTTAGATGAAGTTTGTTCCCGAATAGTAACTGTTGATGAAACATGGATCAGACAGTATGATCCGGAGTGTAAGTCTGAGTGGATGCAGTGGATTGAAAAGGGTGAAAGGCCGCCGAAGAAATTTAAAGTGCAAAAGTCGGCCTCTAAGTTAATGGCTACGGTATTTTGGGACTGTGATGGCATTCTTTTAATCGATTATTTAGAAAAAGGCTCTACGATAAACGGAACTTATTATGCAAATCTAATAAGACAGGTGCGACAAGCCATAGTTGAGAAAAGGCGGGGTAAACTAAGGAAAGGCATTTTGTTTTTGCAAGACAACGCACCCGTTCACACCGCTAATGTTGCGAGGCGTGCTCTGAAGGAAGTTGGTTTTGAGGAAATTGACCACCCACCCTACAGCCCAGATCTAGCCCCAAGCGATTATTTTCTATTCAATAATTTGAAGAAAGAGTTGAGGGGAAAGCGATTTAGAAGTGACGAAGAGATGAAGGCGGCTGTACAGGAGCATTTTGAAGGGCAAAATAAAGATTATTTTTTTAATGGCCTAAAAGCACTGTATAAAAAATGTAAAAAATGCATTGATTTAGGAGGAGACTATATTGAAAAATAAACACGAGTTCATTTTTGTAAATTGTTTTTTTCTATCTTAGGCTTAGAACTTTTCAGACGCCCCTCGTATAGTATATATCCCATTATGATTGTTGTAGTTAAGTGGTGTATTTATATTAGACTCGGGTACATAGGTACTAAACTTACTACTCGTATACTTACCTACTGATTTTCTTGGTGGACTCAAATACAACTACGTTAGGTAGATTTCATGGATTTTAAAACTTGGTAAGTAGGTATAGATATTGGGTTAAGTCTTTAGCTAGCCGTAGACATAACCATGGCAATGGTTACATCTTCTCGGTCACTTTTTAATACGTAATGTGATTTTATGGGTTAGGCCCAACGAGCGTGTGGTTTCATGTTCAAACCCTTATTTTATTGATCATCTTTTCACGTTAGAAATCCATGCTGTGATTTTTTTTTAAAGACTGTCATATTGTCTCCTGGCTAACGGGACAAAGTAACAACATAACTAGTTGATTAACTGAGTTGTTGATGGTTGTTGAACAACATGACACATTTATCATTGTTGTAAGAAAAAAACAGAGGTTCTCATAATTATTAATACAATTACCCGAGTCTAACAATAAACCTAATAGGGCTTTGAGTTAAATGGCCCAAGCATGTAGCGTGCCAAGGTTTTGCATAGCTCATAGTTTGTAATAAAATTATTTAAAAAATAAATTAAAAAACGCATTCTAGTAAAATGCCGCAATTGACTCACAAACGCAAAAATAAACAAAAGCGAATGGCAGGCAGCCATAGCAAAGCCTTTATCACGCCGTCCACAGATACTCAATAAACGGATTCATTTTTCATTCGGCCGCGGATCTGCGGCATAGACGAAGTTATTGTGGCATCCCGCTTACGTTGGCGCCAAAACGTGCAAAGCAAAGTGCGAGTTTGCTGGATTGCCATGTATCTTGTTGGTGGGTTGTTCAATTTGGTGTAGCGAGGTTTGTGAATTCGGAATAGTGGCATTTGACACGAGTATTTAATGCACAGTTAATAAATATTAATCTTGAAATGTAACGTGGTTTATACAATGTGTGCTGGATAGTTTTTTTTTTTTTTCAAAATTAAATATAATTTAAAGCAGTCTCAGCACGCTCATTTTCGTCGGTTAGTTAATACGTCTTCTTTTTAAGTCCTAGTTTTTAATAGTCTAGATAGGTATTTTAATAGGAAAAGGAAGCTCTTAATTTTTCAGCATATTTTATTTAAATTGCATGTTTAAGTAGGTATACATAACAATACAACAAGTGACGATTTTTGCTCTCGTGTTATAAATGTCGTATGTTAATTAGCAATGTGGCTAATAACTAGAAATGCTATAAATAAATCTAAAACTTGAAAAACTACGCCCGCGGTGAGCTGTAAATGGTTTTCAAAAGAGCAAAGTACGACCAAGCGGTGCTCAATATCTGCAAAAAAAAGTAGTACTTATTAGAATAATAGAGAAAATAGAGTGTACTCTACTCTTATACCATATTCTTAATGGATTCTATTTAATCATAAAATATACCAAACACGCATGATAGACAATTACTTTTTGATTCACAATAAACAATGTGGATGAATTGTTAGGTTAAAAAGAAATTGCCTACCACGGTTAATTTATTCATACAAAACAATAGCAACCGAGAGTTTTATTCCAGGAATAGCTTACACTTGTGAATGCCCTTAGATTGACGTCGGCGTAACTGGACGCCGTCAACTTGCATGGCTTCTGCGCCCTGGAAATGTTCGAAACCTTTCAAACACTTCAAAAAACAAAATATATTTTAAAAAAATTTAGAAATTGAGTCTCAAAATACTCCATTCAGTATAACTGTTTCACAACAATCTAAAATGGCGACGAAGGCTATAAGTAACCTTTTTTCTAATTGAGTTTTTGCTGTTTCATAACAATCCAAAATTGTAACCTGGACTATTTATACACCGGTATTTACCGTTATGGCGACACAGGACGTATTTATAAAATATTCTGAAGAAAATGTTACCTAATCTGTACCAGGAATAGCTGCTTTGCTGTTTTGGCGTTCACCAAATACCATTTGGAGTTGTACATGGCATTGCTTACTTCCATACTCTATTGGAAAAAAAAATACATTAGTTCAATTACGTAGCATGCAGAGTTACGTGTTAAATATTCGATTTTAAGAAGCGATACGATATGCATTTTGTAACATTAAAAATTTAGGTTCGGTTACGAATCAAGCTTAAAAGTCTATGTTCTTGTTACATAGTTTCTATTGGATTTTGGTGATTATGTTATTAAGGTCCTAATTTTAAAGCAACGTATACTTACTGATGTCATTATCATATCGCCGAAGAAACAAAGCAAGAAAATCTGGAGCAAGCTCATCAGCAGAAACGTGAGGAAAGACAACACAAACGCAAAGTCGTCTATCGCCTTAAAACAGAAAAGCAGTCAGCAAAATTGAAGATGCATGGTCCAATTAAGTTTCGTGTACACTTACACATAGCAGAAACTATTTTTATGTAAAGTGTAACATAAAATACTATTAAGATATCTCCATTTGATGAGGGTAAGATTTTATAATATCTGTAAATAAAGGTTATGCAATAATTGGATTTTGCAGAAATATTAAAGGCAAAACAAATGACAGAGCAACATACCGTGACGTTGAAGCCAGTAAGGCATATCAAAAATGAACTTGACACGAAATTGAACAACGTCGATTTCGTATAGACGGTTTCCAATAGAGTCACTGACCTGGAACGGTAGAGAAAAATAAAGGCAATTTTGTGTTCTTAAGTACTACAACTAATTAGAGTTAATAAAGATTTTACGTCATTCAGTAAAGCGGGAATTACCACCTCCTTAAATCAAGATTTGAGGCATACATATTATAATGTAATACTTCAAATCCCACTCGGGTGAGAAAAGTCACCTCTCAGAGATCATTGCTTTTAGCTAGAACATCTTAGTAGAAAAAAAACCATACCGCATGATCTCTTGATGACGAGCCACTAATATTTTAAACTTTTCCTGAAACGCATTCTCGTCGAACGCCCGCTCAGGAATGATACTTTCAATATCATGTTGCAACAAGCGAAACTGCGTGCGAATGCAGGTGCAGCATGTGTAGAAGAGGCAGTCTGCTGCAACGAGGCCAAGGATCACTATGCATGCTGAAGAATAAGAATTACAAGTACAATAAAATTATCAAAACGAAAGACATTTTACATAAAGCAAAAAACCATCTTGTTCAAAACTTATTCATACCAGACCAAACCTGGTGTAAATATGCGAACGGCCAATATTTAATGTCGTAAGGGTCAAACGGATACACAATGAGGAACGGAAGCATCAGCTCAATTTGCCTCGTCTTCTTATATTCTAGGGCCATGAGAAGCGCTGGACTCAGACTGAACGCTAATACTGTCATGGCATTCCAGAAATTCAAAGCACTTATAACCACCATCAAATATCTCTTTTCCTCGTCAATAATTTTATCTTTATCTCCATTATCACTACTACCGTTTTCCATTGCCCGTAAATTTATAAAAAGTTGCTTTATATTGCCTTCATTATATATCAGGAATAAGGTTTTTATATTTGCAAGCATGCACAGCGTTGTACACGGCGCTATGTAAGTCAGTTCTAGGAATTTCTTCCCTCTAAGCGCGCCATCTATCATCCAAAATACCTCGCCGATGACATCTGTATTCAGCCAGAGGAAGTTTATTATAAACAACCATCGGAACTTCATTATGTCACCGAAATTGCTATGAATTGTACGTTCCAAATGCAATCCGGAATATTTGAATAGGAATTCGATTTTTCGTAAAGATTCATCGAAAAGTAACGACATTTTGAGCCTCAATTCACGACTGAAGTTTCTGTACTTAGAATGTGAAATTTAAATACTATTGATTTCGTTTAATATTAATGAGTTGGAGAATATACACGAGGACGCCGCGACGGTTAAAGATGTTAATATCGACAAGCAGGCTATCATTAAGTTGTAGCATAATTACATTTACCCATCTCAATACACTCGTGAGCAAAAGTTTCGGGTCACTAGCATTTACTTCAATATCTTGAAAACGAATAAAGCTATCATATTGAAATAAATTGAACCTTATAGACAATTTAATGTTACTAAAATAAAATGCATGACATTTACTACTGACCATTTTATTATGTTTAAAACGACAAATTAAAAATGGCGTCATTTTGCTTGCAAAACCAAAACTGAAAATATTGAACTTTTTATATTTACAAGTAGTTTTAACACAGTTTAGTACTTGTATTACCCCCACGTGCTGTCTGGACTGCTGCAATGCGATTCGGCATGTTGTACACCAAGTTTCTGAAACACTGTTGGGGAATGTTCTCCCATTCCTCTACCAATGCATGTTTCAAGTCACGAAGCGTAATTAAAGGAGGATCTCGTTGTCTTACACGTCGTCCGAGCTCGTCCCAGGCGTGCTCGATCGGGTTGAGGTCGGGGCTACGTGCTGGCCACACCATGAGACGAATATCCACCTCATCAAGGTAGTCTTGCACTACACGAGCAGTGTGGGGACGGGGGTTATCGTGCATAAAGATAGCATTCTCACCAAGTCTTGCCATAAATAGACCGACGTGATCGTTTAGGATTTTATCCACGTATCTTACGCCATTAAGAGTACCGTTTTCGATCAGTACAAGCTCTGTTCGGCTTTCCGCAGAAATTCCAGCCCACACGAGTACCGAACCACAACCGTATGCCACCTTTTCTTCAATACAGGCTTGCATAAATCTTTCTCCTGGTCTTCTGTACACCTTTGCCCTTCCGTCGTGTGTATACAGCATACATTTTGATTCGTCCGAGAACCCGACATTTGACCAATTTTCAATCGTCCAATGCGAGTGTTCGCGTGCATAAATTCGTCTTGCTATACGATGGTGCCTCTCGAGTTTCGGACCATTTGCGGGTCTAAATGGTTTCAAATTACCTTCAGCAAGTCGCCGTCTTACAGTTCAAGCAGAAGGGTTGCTTCTACCAAGCCCTAAAAAATGATGAGTCAGTGCTGTTCCCGTAAGAAACCGATTTCGCAGCATAGAGTTGACTAGATATCGATCTTCCCGTGCCGTCGTACACCTGGGTCTGCCTGTTATTGGTCTGCGTAGGTTCGAACCAGTTTCTAGAAACCGCTGGCGAACACGCTGAACTGTAGACAACGATACACCGACTATTCTTGCTGTTTCTCGCTGACTGCTCCCATTTTCCAGGATCGTGAGGATTCTCGTACATTCCTCAGGTGTAAGTGACATAATTACTACTTTAATAATGACTATTGGATACCTGGAAGACTTCTTATAAATACATTTTATGACAGAACAGAAACAAAAGCAAAAACAGTTGCGAAAATTAGAAGTTCTGATTTGAAAAAAAGGGATCATTATGTTAATAACTTTTTTAATGCCATTACTTCACGCCACCCAATAAGTTTTTATACGTGTAATGAAGGATTATTAAATTGTCTATTAGGTTCAATTTAATTCAATACGATAGCTTTATTCGTTTTCAAGATATTGAAGTAAATGCTAGTAACCCGAAACTTTTGCTCTCGAGTGTATTTATACAATAGAAATTTAATGTCGCTAGTGCATCTGTGGTTAGTTTAAATAGTTAATTGTTTTCCTATTAAGACTTCTGCTATTATCTAATAATTACTCATAGATATATATTAGTACCTACTCAGTAGTTAACAGAGGGAAAGAAACATTAATATTATGTCCATTGTAGAAGATTCTTTTAAATAAATCTCGACATGTTTACACGTGCTGGCGTACTGCGCCAATCCGGCATTAAAATAAGATAGCCTGCGTACCTAAGTAGGTCCCTAATTGGGAAAACTTTCAGAACGAGAGTTAAAGTAAACGTTGTGTAGGACTATGAACATTCACGTTTCAAACATGTACCTGTTGAACATTGATTATCACCGACCGAGTATCACACAAAATTCTGTCACAAGCACCAGTAGGTACCATTTCAAGAGAGAAAACAAAAAGAATGTACTATTCAGCCAGCAACTAGAACCTCACGACACGCGATTGAACGTCCCTCGCACCCCTCACTTGTTGCTCCCCAACGGGACTTTTTGTTGCAGTTATACCGATGCCTCGAACGATGGAAACGTTTTTCCACAGATCCGTAAACGCTGTATGCTGGCTGGTTGTAGAAATGTTTCGTGGATTACCGGATTCTAGTTTATTCTTCACAAAGGAACACGTTTTTGTATTATATTGATGAGTTCTTGAAAGTTGGCATGAATGGTATGATGTATGATTGAGGTGAACATATGTACAATTTTTTTAAATCTGGTTTGGTCGAACGCTCGATTTCGAAAATCAAGTTGGTGAAATAGGGGCCTGGTGCCTATGTATGCCAAATCTTGGAATTAGGTGCCAAAACGGACCCCGGGCTCCTTTAGGCACAGGCGAGGGAAACTGATAATGATGTAGGAAATTTGAAAGTCTTTGAAATAGCAAAAATATGTTTTTCGAGTACCTATTTTCGTGGCTTTTATCGGTATTGATGTCAAATACCGTAGGTATACAGTGAATCACTTACCGCGGTCTTAGAAACTAACGATTACGGATTTATTCAATAACACCAGGATACGGTAAAGAACAAGAATAAATGGCCCACCATGGTACCCTGTGGAATAACTACTAATATTTCCCCAAAACCCTAAATTCTTATTTACACGACCTTTATTAACAAAATAGAACAAAATATTAAAATAATATTTCTTCATTCAAAGGCTTCAAGCTGTAAATCCCAGTCCAAGAAGATTGTTGGTTTGGACGGCCAGAATTAACAATTGTTAAGTTTTTGTTCGGAAGAAAAGCAATAACAATAACGGTTATATAGTATTGTTATATGTGTAAAGCGTACTTAACGATTGCAGTGTGTGTCGTACTTAATAATTGTAGAAGGTTTATCTGTGACATTGGTTATGGAACTTGGAATAAATATGGTGTCTGATTACTACTTGCATTTTAATTAATAACAAGAGTATCTTGCTTTAAACCCAAGAATACTACATGGCGCTGCGGACTAAAGAACAGTTAGAAGATGTAAAGAAAAGTAAGTAGGAAGAGTTACGGAAAATAATACAAAAAGCTGAGAAAAATGGCGGAAACAGAACACGGAATTATTGGATTAAAACCCCCAGAAAAATTACAAAATCAAGATTTCAAGAAATGGAAGCAAAGATTTGAAATATATAGAATAGCCAGCGGAGCGGATAAAAAAGAAGAGGATGTCCAAGTAGCTTTATTGCTGCATTGCATGGGAGAAACGTGCATTGATATTTACAACACGTTGAATCTAGATGAATCTCCTACGTATGATCAAGTTATCCAAGCATTTGAAAGATATTTCATACCATTAAAAAATGAGAGCGTGAATTCGCATGTATTTTTTACACGCAACCAGCAAGAGGGTGAAAGTTTCGATGCCTACGTTACGGAACTGAGAAAACTAGCAAAAGAATGTGATTTTGGAACCCTCACAGACAGATTAATAAGAGACAAATTGGTATCTGGTATTAATAATAAAAAATTGACAGATCGACTGCTTAGAGAACAGGATTTAACACTTCAAAAAGCTATAACTATATGCAAAGCAGCAGAGTTGGCAAATGAGCAGATCAAACAAATACAGGGAAGGAATGCAACAGAAAGAGCTGAAGTACAGAGTGTAAAGAAGAAACCAACAACTACTTTTGAGAGTAATCATAGAAGAGAACAGCCAACATTGAGAGGCACGGAATGGAGTCAGCGAGGTGGACCAGCTAGCAGCAGTACAAGAGGTGTAAATCATTCAAGTGGATTTACTCACCAGTATGATAGACAGCATGCAGAGTGTTACAGGTGTGGCTACAGACATGAAAGGAATAAGTGTCCAGCGTATGGGAAGAAGTGCACAAAGTGTGGAAAAATTGGACATTTTATCAAGAAATGCCGGTGGAACAAGATTGGTGCAGTAAGAGTGCAGCAGTATGAAGAAAGAAGAGAGCCAACACAGCAACAGGACTTAAGTGACAGTGAACTACAAGAAATGGACATTGCCATGGTTGGTATAAGTAAAGACCAAGATAGCTGGTATGAGTATGTTCATTTTGTGCAACAAAATAATAATATTAAATTTAAATTGGACACGGGAGCCCAATGTAATGTGATACCAAGGTCTGTTTGCAACAAAATGAATATATTCAAGTTTGAAAAAACAAACTTACAGTTGACTAATTATAATGGTGGCAGAATTTTGACAGCAGGACAAATAAACTTGCAGTGTAGAATAAAAAATAAAGAATGTGTAATAAACTTTCAAGTAAGTAAAGAGGATTGTGTGCCAATATTGGGTTTGCCTGTGTTAAAAGAATTAGGACTGATTCAGAGATCTGTGCATGCCAACACAGTGTCAGAAAACATAGATTTGAAAGGCTATGAGGATTTGTTTAAAGGTATCGGGAAAATTAAGGACTATGAGTATAAAATTAAATTGAAAGAGGGTGCGACAGGTAAGATAGAACCATGTAGACATGTACCTTTTAAGTTAATGGAGGATTTGAAAAATGAGTTATACAGTTTAGAACAAAAAGGAATAATTTCGAAAGTAGAGTCACCCACGGAATTTGTAAGCTCATTAGTGATGACTAGAAAACCTGATAAATCACTGCGTATCTGTTTAGATCCCCAGTATTTAAATACTCAAATACAGAGAGAACATATTCAAATTCCAACTTTGGAAGAAATAACAGTAAAATTGACAGGTAGTAAATATTTCAGCACATTAGATGCCAATAAAGGATTTTTTCAAATATGTTTGTCGGAGGACAGCCGGGAGTTGACTACATTTAATACGCCTTATGGTAGATATTTTTACAATAGGTTACCATTTGGATTGGCTTCTAGCCCAGAAGTGTTTCAAAGAGTGTTCAGTAGTGTTTTAGGCAGCATTCCAAATGTAGAAATATACATAGATGACATATTAATTCATGCAAAAACAGAAAGTGAACATGACCAAATTTTGAAGCGAGTGTTAGAAAAAGCAAGAGAATTTGGAATAAAATTTAATAGATCAAAATGTCAGTTCAAAAAACAGGAAGTAAAGTATCTAGGGCATGTTCTCACAACAGAAGGAATGAGAGTAGATAGTGACAGAATTAAAGCCATAACAGAAATGAAAGAACCAAGTAGTCATAAAGAATTATTGCGTTTTTTAGGCATGATCAACTATATCTCTAGATTTATACCAAATGTATCTGAGGTGACAGCACCATTGAGACAATTAAATAAAAAAGATGTACCATTTATATGGACAGAGGCACAGCAAAAAGCTTATGATAAATTGAAAGAGTTGATATGTAAACCGCCAGTTTTAGCATATTTTGAAATAGATAAAAAGATAACTTTGAGTGTGGATGCTTCGAAGGACGGTTTAGGATGTGTTATTTTGCAGAATAATGGACCGGTGGCTTATGGTTCAAGAGCACTAACACCTACAGAAAAAATGTACAGTCAGATTGAGAAAGAAAGTTTGGCAATATTATATGGATGTACTAAATTCCACCAGTATGTATATGGACAAGAGTTTATAGTAGAGTCAGATCACAAACCATTAGTCTCAATTTTTGCCAAACCAATGAATAAATGTCCAGCTAGATTACAAAAGATGAAAATGGCCTTACAACCCTATAGTTTTGTAGTAATATACAAACCTGGTAAAGAATTGTTGGTGGCGGATCATTTGAGTCGCTCATACTTAAATGATACATCACTAACATATGAAATTGACCTTGAAGCCCATGTAGCTATGGTAATTAATAGTATAAAGATAACAGATAAAAAAATACAGGAAATGACAGATGAAACTAGACAAGATAGAGAATTACAGTGTGTCTTAAAGTATATTTTGAATGGATGGCCAAATAGTAAAAATGAAGTTGATTATGAGGCAAAAATATACTATAGTTACAGAGATGAGTTGAATGAATACAAGGGGCTGATTTGCAAGGGCAGTCAGTTAGTGATACCTAAAAGTAAAAGATCTGAAATATTAGAGAAAATTCATTATGCACACTTGGGCACAGATAAATGTAAGTCGTTAGCTAGAAAATCAGTATTCTGGCCTAATATGTCAAAAGAAATTGAAGATCTTGTTCAGAATTGTGATGCTTGTAAAAGTTTTCAAAACAATAATAGAAAAGAACCATTGATCAATAAAGAAATTCCTGATGAAGCATGGCAGATTCTGGCAACTGATATATTTTTTCTCTATGGAGAACCTTATATATTACTTGTAGATACTTACAGTAAGTTTGTGGAAATAAATAAATTGCAGGACTTAAATACTAGCACAATCATTGAGTGTTTAAAATCAATATTGGCTAGACATGGAACATGTGACATATTGTATTCAGACTCGGGTTCTCAATTTACCAGTTATGAATTTAAGAAATTTACTCAGGAGTGGACATTTGAGCATAAAATTGTTAGTCCAAAGCATCACCAAGGTAATGGACTTGCAGAACGGTACATACAGACTGTGAAGGGTATGTTAAAAAAGTTAATATATTCTAACAGAGACATAAACTTGGGATTGCTTATGTATAGAAACACTCCAGTAGGAAACGGCGATAAAACGCCTTGTGAGTTACTGTATAACAGAAAAGTAAAAACCATATTGCCTTATGTTACTGGAAATTGTTGTAATCAGGAGGATAAATATAAATTTGATAAGGAATTGATAGAAAGGCAGAGGAAACAAAAATTGTATTATGACCAGAGAACTAGAGCCTTGCCAGAGTTGAAAGAAGGAGATATTGTAAAAATACAAAATGAAAATAATGTTAAACCTCTACAGAGTGGTATTGTAATGGGAAAGGCTCCAGGTCCCAGGTCATATCAAATAAAAAATGAAGATGGACATGTAATCAAAAGAAATAGATATATGTTGATAAAAGGTGGAAATTACAAAGAAAACAACTTAGATTATGATAATATTGTATTAAACAATAGTGAGAATATTGTACACAATGATAGAAATACAATAACTCAGAACTTTGGAAATGTATCAGATAGTATTGTTAAAAATAAATCTCAGAATAATTCATTGCCTACAACTAATAATTATGTATCAAGATCTGGGAGGCAGATCATAAAACCATCCTACCTTAATGATTATCAAACATAATAATGTTTACATTATAGTTTGTGACATTCTTTCTAACTAAGAAGGGAAGGATGTTATATGTGTAAAGCGTACTTAACGATTGCAGTGTGTGTCGTACTTAATAATTGTAGAAGGTTTATCTGTGACATTGGTTATGGAACTTGGAATAAATATGGTGTCTGATTACTACTTGCATTTTAATTAATAACAAGAGTATCTTGCTTTAAACCCAAGAATACTACAGTATATAATCCCATTATGATTGTTGTAGTTAAGTGGTGTATTTATATTAGACTCGGGTACATAGGTACTAAACTGACTACTCGTATACTTACCTACTGATTTTCTTGGTGGACTCAGATACAACTACGTTAGGTAGATTTCATGAATTTTAAAACTTGGTAAGTAGGTATAGATATTGGGTTAAGTCTTTAGCTAGCCGTAGACGTAACCATGGCAATGGTTACATCTTCTCGGTCACTTTTTAATACGTAATGTGATTTTATGGGTTAGGTCCAACGAGCGTGTGGTTTTCATGTTCAAACCCTTATTTTATTGATCATCTTTTCACGTTAGAAATCCATGCTGTGATTTTTTTTTTAAACTATCATATTGTCTCCTGGCTAACGGGACAAAGTAACAACATAACTAGTTGATTGACTCATTTATCATTGTTGTAAGAAAAAATCACAGGTTCTCATAATTATTAATACAATTACCTGAGTCTAACAATAAACCTAATAGGGCTATTGCCAAGGTTTTGCATAGCTCATAGTTTGTAATATAATTATTTACAAAATAAATTAAAAAACGCATTCTAGTAAAATGCCGCAATTGACTCACAAACGCAAAAATAAACAAAAGCGAAAGGCAGGCAGCCAGAGCAAAGCCTTTATCACGCCGTCCACAGATACTCAATAAACTGATTCATTTTTCATTCGGCCGCGGATCTGCGGCATAGACGAAGTTATTGTGGCATCCCGCTTACGTTGGCGCCAAAACGTGCAAAGCAAAGTGCGAGTTTGCTGGATTGCCATGTATCTTGTTGGTGGGTTGTTCAATTTGGTGTAGCGAGGTTTGTGAATTCGGAATAGTGGCATTTGACACGAGTATTTAATGCACAGTTAATAAATATTAATCTTGAAATGTAACGTGATTTATACAATGTGTGCTGGATAGTTTTTTTTTTTCAAAATTAAATATAATTTAAAGCAGTCTCAGCACGCTCATTTTCGTCGGTTAGTATTTTAATTTATGAAAGCAGTTATAATTGAAATACGTCTTCTTTTTAAGTCCTAGTTTTTAATAGTCTACATAGGTATTTTAATTGGAAAAGGAAGCTCTCAATTATTCAGCATATTTTATTTGAATTACATGTTTAAGTAGGTATATATAACAATACAACAAGTGACGATTTTTGCTCTCGTGTTATAAAAATCGTATGTTAATTAGCAATGTGGCTAAGAACTAGACAATAAAAAATCTAAAACTTGAAGAACTACGCCCGCGGTGAGCTGTAAATGGTTTTCAGAAGAGCGAAGTACGACCAAGCGGTGCTCAATATCTGCAAAAAATAAGTAGTACTTATTAGAATAATAGAGAAAATAGAGTGTACTCTACTCTTATACCATATTCTTAATGGATTCTATTTAATCATAAAATATACCAAACACGCATGATAGACAATTACTTTTTGATTCACAATAAACAATGTGGATGAATTGTTATGTTAAAAAGAAATTGCCTACCACGGTTAATTTATTCATACAAAACAATAGCAACCGAGAGTTTTATTCCAGGAATAGCTTACCCTTGTGAATGCCCTTAGATTGACGTCGGCGTAACTGGACGCCGTCAACTTGCATGGCTTCTGCGCCCTGGAAATGTTCGAATCCTTTCAAACACTTCAAAAAACAAAATATATTTTAAAAAAATTTAGAAATTGAGTCTCAAAATACTCCATTCAGTATAACTGTTTCACAACAATCTAAAATGGCGACGAAGGCTATAAGTAACCTTTTTTCTAATTGAGTTTTTGCTGTTTCATAACAATCCAAAATTGTAACCTGGACTATTTATACACCGGTATTTACCGTTATGGCGACACAGGACGTATTTATAAAATATTCTGAAGAAAATGTTACCTAATCTGTACCAGGAATAGCTGCTTTGCTGTTTTGGCGTTCACTAAATACCATTTGGAGTTGTACATGGCATTGCTTACTTCCATACTCTATTGGAAAAAAAAAATACATTCGTTCAATTACGTAGCATGCAGAGTTACGTGTTAAATATTCGATTTTAAGAAGCGATACGATATGCATTTTGTAACATTAAAAATTTAGCTTCGGTTACGAATCAAGCTTAAAAGTCTATGTTCTTGTTACATAGTTTCTATTGGATTTTGGTGATTATGTTATTAAGGTCCTAATTTTAAAGCAACGTATACTTACTGATGTCATTATCATATCGCCGAAGAAACAAAGCAAGAAAATCTGGAGCAAGCTCATCAGCAGAAACGTGAGGAAAGACAACACGAACGCAAAGTCGTCTATCGCCTTAAAACAGAAAAGCAGTCAGTTTCGTGTACACTTACACATAGCAGAAACTATTTTTATGTAAAGTGTAACATAAAATACTATTAAGATATCTCCATTTGATGAGGGTAAGATTTTATAATATCTGTAAATAAAGGTTATGCAATAAACAATGCCTTGGAATCTGCAGAAATATTAAAGGCAAAACAAATGACAGAGCAACATACCGTGACGTTGAAGCCAGTAAGGCATATCAAAAATGAACTTGACACGAAATTGAACAACGTCGATTTCGTATAGACGGTTTCCAATAGAGTCACTGACCTGGAACGGTAGAGAAAAATAAAGGCAATTTTGTGTTCTTAAGTACTACAACTAATTAGAGTTAATAAAGATTTTACGTCATTCAGTAAAGCGGGAATTACCACCTCCTTAAATCAAGATTTGAGGCATACATATTATAATGTAATACTTCAAATCCCACTCGGGTGAGAAAAGTCACCTCTCAGAGATCATTGCTTTTAGCTAGAACATCTTAGTAGAAAAAAACCATACCGCATGATCTCTTGATGACGAGCCACTAATATTTTAAACTTTTCCTGAAACGCATTCTCGTCGAACGCCCGCTCAGGAATGATACTTTCAATATCATGTTGCAACAAGCGAAACTGCGTGCGAATGCAGGTGCAGCATGTGTAGAAGAGGCAGTCTGCTGCACCGAGGCCAAGGATCACTATGCATGCTGAAGAATAAGAATTACAAGTACAATAAAATTATCAAAACGAAAGACATTTTACATAAAGCAAAAAACCATCTTGTTCAAAACTTATTCATACCAGACCAAACCTGGTGTAAATATGCGAACGGCCAATATTTAATGTCGTAAGGGTCAAACGGATACACAATGAGGAACGGAAGCATCAGCTCAATTTGCCTCGTCTTCTTATATTCTAGGGCCATGAGAAGCGCTGGACTCAGACTGAACGCTAATACTGTCATGGCATTCCAGAAATTCAAAGCACTTATAACCACCATCAAATATCTCTTTTCCTCGTCAATAATTTTATCTTTATCTCCATTATCACTACTACCGTTTTCCATTGCCCGTAAATTTATAAAAAGTTGCTTTATATTGCCTTCATTATATATCAGGAATAAGGTTTTTATATTTGCAAGCATGCACAGCGTTGTACACGGCGCTATGTAAGTCAGTTCTAGGAATTTCTTCCCTCTAAGCGCGCCATCTATCATCCAAAATACCTCGCCGATGACATCTGTATTCAGCCAGAGGAAGTTTATTATAAACAACCATCGGAACTTCATTATGTCACCGAAATTGCTATGAATTGTACGTTCCAAATGCAATCCGGAATATTTGAATAGGAATTCGATTTTTCGTAAAGATTCATCGAAAAGTAACGACATTTTGAGCCTCAAATCACGACTGAAGTTTCTGTACTTAGAATGTGAAATTTAAATACTATTGATTTCGTTTAATATTAATGAGTTGGAGAATATACACGAGGACGCCGCGACGGTTAAAGATGTTAATATCGACAAGCAGGCTATCATTAAGTTGTAGCATAATTACATACCCATCTCAATATTTATACAATAGAAATTTAATGTCGCTTGTGCATCTGTGGTTAGTTTAAATAGTTAATTGTTTTCCTATTAAGACTTCTGCTATTATCTAATAATTACTCATAGATATATATTAGTACCTACTCGGTAGTTAACAGAGGAAAAGAAACATTAATATTATGTCCATTGTAGAAGATTCTTTTAAATAAATCTCGACATGTTTACACGTGCTGGCGTACTGCGCTAATCCGGCATTAAAATAAGATAGCCTGCGTACCTAAGTAGGTCCCTAATTGGGAAAACTTTCAGAACGAGAGTTAAAGTAAACGTTGTGTAGGACTATGAACATTCACGTTTCAAACATGTACCTGTTGAACATTGATTATCACCGACAGAGTATCACACAGAATTCTGTCTCAAGCACAAGTAGGTACCATTTCAAGAGAGAAAACAAAAAGAATGTACTATTCAGCCAGCAACTAGAACCTCACGACACGCGATTGAACGTCCCTCGCACCCCTCACTTGTTGCTCCCCAACGGGACTTTTTGTTGCAGTTATACCGATGCCTCGAACGATGGAAACGTTTTTCCACAGATCCGTAAACGCTGAATGCTGGCTGGTTGTAAAAATGTTTCGTGGATTACCGGATTCTAGTTTATTCTTCACAAAGGAACACGCTTTTGTATTATATTGATGAGTTCTTGAAAGCTGGCATGAATGGTATGATTGAGGTGAAAAAAATAAAAACTAACATTTCTTATGTACAATTTTTTTAAATCTGGTTTGGTCCAACGTTCGATTTTGAAAATCAAAAATCATTCGTATCTACAAGCCTTTTACAATGTAATAACTTTTTTTCCATGATTATATCAACCCACACAATCTTGCCGACTTCAAAGCTTTTTGGAAAATTAAACAATTTATACAGTTCCTTGTGTTGCATATTTCACCTTTTGTTTATGTGGTACATTAACATTACATTAAATGCATAGACGCATTTCCCCGTCGTTTACAATAAAAAAGGTTATTTTAACATTAAGATTAATCCATCTTATAAATCAATACACCTAGGGTGCCATAATTATACATGCATGGTAAGCACTTTATTGTACAAATTAAATAAAGCGTTAAACATAAATACGATACAAACGATATGATATGAGTTTATTTTACATATAAATTACTCGCACGGGTACTAAATTATACATATAAATCTTCCTCTTGAATCACTCTATGTGTTAAAAAAAACCGCATGAAAATCCTTTGCGTACTTTGAAACATCTAAGCATACATAGGGACAGACAGCGGGAAGCGACTTTGTTTTATACTATGTAAAGTGGCCGTCAATAGAACTTGCTAACTATGTAAACAAACCGTCATACTGAAATTGACATTAAATGTCAATTTCAATACATTGTTTGTTTACATAGTTAGCAAGTTCTATTGACGGCCACTTTAGTGATTTTAATGCATTGTTATGAAAGGCGCAGGTGGGCTGTCAACTATTGGAATTACGGTCTCGAACATTGGGACGTTTATCTTACTAGTCGGTTGTCTTTGACTGCCTATGTCTAAACTACATAATGTAAAATGAAATGTAAAAATATTTATACTGTATAATAAACATTTTCCGTCGATACACATTTTTGTCTGGATTAAATCGTTACATATTTTTTATAAATGTACGTGGGACATATTTATAAGAAGTTGTAAGCACCCATATTTTTACACTTGATTGGCACAATGTTATTCTTTATCAATTATCGTTCTCTCGTAAATTCATATATACCGAGACGACGATTCATAAATATCAGAAAGTAGAGAGTTCTGTAAGGCCTAGGATGCTGAATAACTTGAACTCGAGCTTAAACGTTTTCCAACCGTTCTCAATATTTTTTTAATAGACGATACTCTAATGTCTGTGAAATGTGTGTAAACTCCGAACGAAACGAATAATCCGACTTTAAAATATGTTTTACCCGCATGTAGAATGGTATGGTCCCTACATACATTACATGCGGACATTATATCCATACGAAATATACGAATATTATAAATACGAAAGTGTATGTATCTCTGTCTGTCTGTTAGTTAATTCTTCACGCCTTAACCGCTGAACGGATTTAGATAAAATTTGGTATAGAGATAGTTTAAGTCCCGGGGAAGGATATAACATAGTTTTTATCTTGGAAATCATCCCCTGAGGGGGTGAAATGGGGGGTGAAAGTTTGCATGGAGCTACGATATAAACGATTTCCACGCGGACGAAAGTCGCGGGCAGAAGCGAGTAGGCTATATATTTTATCTCGCTTCTCCGTTTATGTTCTTGCTAACGCGGGCGAATCCGTGCGTGCAGCTAGTTAAGCATGTATTTGCGTACACCATAAACCGAATAAATAATTAAACCCTTAGTTTGAGAAGCCACAACCAATTTGTTATAATTAGGGTGTTTGAATATAAAAACACTTATTACGTGTAAAACATATTATATTTAATTATAGTGTACGAGCATCGTTCCAAAACTAGTGATTAAATTTTAAACGGGCAAGATCGAGCAAGTATTTTTTTTGATTCTATTTAATTTTCATTGTACCTATAGTTTAGTTTAGTTTAGATTATCATTTCATTGTAGGTACCTACAATTTTCACAAGATACAGTAAGTACATTACTTATCAGCGGCGCTACCACGAACTTCGAAAGTCGAAGTTCGCAATACATGCATCCCTGTCACTCGAGTAAGGGAGTGCGATAGAGATGGAAATACCCGAACTTCGACTTTCGAAGTTCGTGGTAGCGCCGCGCCGCAGGTCGTAGGTGTTAATAAATAACTAAAATAAGTCTTAAATTAATAACTAAAGTAATCTTGCCTTGCATTGCATGTTATATTGTAAGTACCTACTTAGTTATAATTAATAGATATAAGTATTTTATGAAACTTGCATGAGTGGTATTCGCCAACAAACTGTTATGCAGTTTGGCGTAAATTTAATTGTTAATTTTGCTGTGTTGTTATGATACAAATAAAAAGTAAAAAAAAGACCGGGTTGCACTCCAGGAGTGCCGGCAGAAGTGAAAACTCAATAACATTGTAACAGTTTTTCGATCAGGTCACGTGACATCTTATGGTGTTACCCTAAAAATGAATTTGACGAAAATTTATAAACAATTATCAATTACTTAGGCGGACGGGCCCGTCGGCGCGCCGACGGGCGGCGGCAAACACAATACCATTTTGTTTTTGCCATTGCAAAATATTTTTAAAAGCTTTATCTCTTTAGGAATAACGTCTAAATTCGAACTATTCGAATTTGCAAGAACGGCAGACGGCGGTGGCAACCAAAATATCAATTATTTTTTGCCGTTGGTAAATATTTTTCTAAGCTTTATCTCTTTAGGAATAACGCCCAAATTCGAACTATTCGAATTTTGCTCAATAGAAAAACGGTGAAGGATGCGTTGGTTAAAATTTCAAATTTATTTTCAGAATATGCTATTGCAAAAAGTGTTAGTGCCGTTGGCTTTATACTCTTACGAATAGCGTTCAGTTTTGAATGAAGTCGATTCGGCTAGCAGCAAAAAGTGACCTCCTTCACATCTGACGTCACAAAACTCTGTCGCGTATTTAACAATTTTTCCCCATCCCAAAAAGCGCTCAGCGCCGCTAAAGAAGTTTTTACTTCAAAAAATAACGCAGGCAAACCCGCCGGGATAAAATATAACCTACTAGCTTCCGCCCGCGACTTCGTCTGCGTTGACCCGGGATTAAAACTATCCTTTATTTTAATCCAGGCTTTGAACTATGTTATAATATTTGTATAGTTTACTCTGCTACTGAAGTGAAATCCTGATAATAAAACAGAAACATGGGCCCTGAAAATTGCACCAAAAACCAATTAAGTACACGATGGTTGAAATATAATTTTAGAATAAAGTATACTTAGGTCAACCGGGGCAAATGCGTCGATGGGGTAAGTGCATCTCTTTGTGATATTTCTGAAACGAAACCTTTTAGAACTATTACAATCGTCTAAATTGAAATTTTGGTAACCAATACTTTGAACATCGAGGGCTGTAATAGTTCTAAAATGTTGCGTTTCG
Organism: Epinotia ramella; assembly: GCA_947578815.1. Taxonomy (NCBI): domain Eukaryota; kingdom Metazoa; phylum Arthropoda; class Insecta; order Lepidoptera; family Tortricidae; genus Epinotia; species Epinotia ramella. The sequence goes on from OX388202.1 coordinate 36,498,744, forward strand.
AAGATATCTTCAAAAAGACGCATTTACCCCATTGATTCATTAACCCTGGTAGGCCTGAATTATCTATGAAAAAAAAACAATTCGTAACACATTTTTTATGAAACCTGGCAAGTTTGATGGCTATCACAGGACGGCCCGCGAGCTGTGTCGCGGCGACATAGACTATCTGTGTGTTTTTAATTAGAAAGAGACGGAAAGCCTATCTCGCCGCGACACAGCTCGCGGGCCGTCCCGTGATAGACGGGCTGATTGAACCAAATGACTAATTAACTGTCTCGTCGTCTATATCTATCGCGGTCATACCGTCGAAAAGAGTATTTTTTCTTATTTTTAGGCTGCCTTTCCACTGAAGCGGAGATGTGCGGAATTGACCAATAGAATTAAAGGTCACTGAACTGAAAGGAGCGGAGCGTAGCTTAAATTCTATTGGTCAATTCCGCACATCTCCGGTTCGCTCCGTCTCAGTGGAGCCGCAGCCGTGATAAAAATAATCGAAATTAATGTTATTATAATAATTATTTATATAAAGTAATAATAAATGAACTTTTTGATTGTAAGTCTAATATACTAAATATCCTAACTAATATTATATATGCGAAAGTGCGTGTGTTTGTATGTTTGTCCTTCTATCACGGCGCAACGGAGCGTCGTATTGATCTGATTTTTTGTATGGAGATAGTGTAGAAGCTGGAGAGTGACATAGGCTACTTTTTCCGGCGGAAAAACATCTAATTCTCACGGGAAAATTCAATATGTTACATTTTCCTATAACCACGCGGGCGAAGCCGCGGGCATCAGCTAGTCTCATATAAATAGTTAATTTCCTCATCAGTAAATTGAGATATAAAGGAATAATCATACTACATCTATGAAATGTCAATATCAGATCAGGCAGCGGCCTCTGATAGCCGTGCAGTAATACAAAATAACACGAAACCTATCATTTAGACGCGTACGAAACCGGCGGTTGACAGGTTATGGAGATTTTTTTCTGTCCGTAGAATTTCTCCCCTGTCAACCGCCGCGCCGGACACCGTTGCATTTTGCATACCACCATCCACCATCCTTTACACTATTCACAATCACTTGTTTCGAACCTGCTCCATAGCTGTCAAATAGTCACACATGGGCCCAGCTGGGCGCCGTTTATGACTGTGTGCATGTGTGTGTGTGGAGCCAGTGTGCGTGCCGTGGCGTATGGGCTAACCCCCGCGGCGATCACTAGGGTTGGCGATGCTAATTAATATTTCAGTTAAATTAAAACTCGGAAATATAATACAATTTGTGATATATATGTGATCTATCTATAGGTACTCATATTTATAAAGAGGAAATGTCTGTGAGATTGCAATTTTTATGTTTCGGGTAATCTACGAAAGCACATATCCGATCTCAAATATGCGGGCGAGGCCGCGCGGGCACCTTGTGTATATATTTATAAATCTTGAAAGAAGCAAAAATAAGTTGAAACTTGGTGTGAATGAATAAACATTTTTTTTTACTGTTGTCTAAATAACGTATGGGTTCAGTATGCGAATCGCGCAACTGCTCTTAGATCAGACCGCGTATCATGGTCGGCCTTATCACGCGATAAGTGACAAGATAGGAGCGTCGTCTCATTCTATCGAACGGTGTCAGCCAGTGACGGACGCTTTATCCTGTCACTTATCGTGAGATAAGGCCGACCATGATACGGGGTCTGATCTAATACTCCAGGCAAAATACGGTCAGCTAGTATGGCGAAATGGAAATAATTTATAATAGCTTTTTTTTTCTGCGCAACAGATAAATTATAATTGTATTAATAACGACGAGACTAAATCCGACAAAATATTTGTGATTTAGATATTTTAATAAATAATTGAAAATTTATAAATTCCTGTAAAATTGGAAAAAAAATTTAACTCATTTTTTATTCTTTGTTTTGATAAATTAATATTTCCTCTATAAGTGTGATGATAAATCAGGCAAAAAATGTTTCCGAATATTACATTTCTATTTAGTAGATCCCTAACATTTTATTCATTTACCATATTTCCGTGTCCAAAAATAATAATTGGCTGTAGGTTCCTACATTCTTTGATGAATGTAGTGGACACAAACATTAGAAACGAATCGCACACTAAACAACAACGGAGGGTGGATTTTAGGGGTTAAATGCTGTTTAACTATTTAAAAAAATGCAAATTGATCAGTTACTTTTGGGATTTTCATTATAGGCAATCTTTCATCGAATAATGTACGAATCTCCTTATAAAATCGGTTGCATGTAATGTTATTACAAACACGTGTTAAAATAGGTTTAAAAATGCCGCGCGCGAGCCGCAGAGCTAACGTGATTGGCCGGCCGCCCGCTCGCCGCGTAGGTACTACATACTAGGTAGGTACCGCACGAATCGCAACGATTCGCGAAACCATCTAACGCGTCTAAGATCTAGTTGTTGATAGCAGTTAAATTTTAATATACTCGTTGTGAAACGAATTATGAAAATATTTAAGTATTTTTATTTATTTATCAATGAGTGACACTGACGAGCGTGGGATGAAGATACCTATGCAATTTAACTTTGAACTTTGACGTAGGTAGTGGAAGTTGGAAAAAGGGACTTCAAAGATTGTGCACACGTGTATATTATGTAGTTTGTGATGGACTTTTTAAGACTAGAGGAAGATGCTTGCTTTGTTTACATTAATTTCTTTTTTGGTTCAGTTTTATTTATATATTTAGTCTTTATTGCACTAAGGACAACTTATCGTACAAGAGGCGGACTTAATGCCGTAAGCATTCTCTACCAGTCAACCTTTGCGCAAAGCAGACAGATTGTGGGCGTGTAGTAATTGTAATAGAGCAAAATTCGTTAAAATAGTAAACTACAGAGATTTATACCCGTACCTATTATTTGATTTTTATTATGCCCAATATTACACGTTAGATAATATACAGGGTGAAAAAATCTATGGAACCTGAAGGGAAACCCTTAAGACAGCTCATTCTCTCGCTCTCATTATCATGAATTAAACACTATTTAAATTTAATTTACCTAGCTTTAGCCCGAATTACATTTGAATTACAATTTACTATCGCAATCACTAAAATTTATTGACCGAATATCTTTTGTCCGAAAACTTTTCGTATTTTTATGACTTCTCCGAATATACAATTCATTACTTTTTTCATTTACCATTTGATGTTATCCAAATGTGTCAGTTGTCCGAAAAACTTTTACCACTACAGTCTTTTGAGCTTTGTTACAACTTTTGTTTCATAGCCAATTTTTGACTTATCCAGCATTACTTTCCGCATTTCATACGTTTAGTCAAATGTTCATTTTGAATGAAATTCAAAGTAGTTTTACAGAGACTAAGGCAGGTCGTGTAGGTACGACGACGAGCGAAGCGAGGAGGAATTTTAGGTGAACTGCGAGTTTGCGACCCTACATCGCGCGAGCCGAGCGAGCGTAGCGTGCCGTGTCAGCGGCCGGCGAAGCGCCAGAACTGAACACTTTTTTACTACCTAATATTTACATATGTACTGTATAAGTAAGGGTCAGGTCGGAAGAAATAACTTGATAAACCAAATGTTGTAATTATTTACCCCCTTATTCATAAAACTTAAAATGCCTCTGCTAAATAAAATGTGCTTTGTCCCTTTCTTACGACCACAAATGTCAAAGTGACAGATAAGGACAAACGAATTTTAACGCCATTTTAGTTAAAACAGGTATGAAGTACGTTTATGAATACGGCCGTTAGTATCGATTTATTTAAAGAACACCCTGCCTGGAGATGGGTAGGGGGTTAAAACCTACGGGTAAATACCGGGTATTTACCCGGTGTTTACCCAACCTACCCAGAGTTACCCATTTCATCCCAAACGTCGTCTTGTGAAGCATTTTTGCAAAATATAATTAAACTTCTTAAGTCATAGTCATATAGGAATGTGTAAACGTAAACGTTGTTCTCATTGAGATTTTCTTACTGGGTTACTTGCTAAATATGCAAACAATATAGGCTCATCTTTCCCTGGCCAGACTATACGTGTGTTATTTTGAATAATAGTACATTACTGCAGAGGCCGTGAAGTAAGGGATTGCCGGACTAGTCCAGGCAATTAACTGACAACTTGTATGGAAAAAATGTCAATTTTGGAAATAATTTATAATAGCTTATTTTTTATGTATAACGGATATATTATCAACAAAATAGTTACCCAGCGACAAAATCCGACAAAATTTCAGACATTGAAAAAATGATAAGTTCTTCTAAAAAGTCAGTAAAATTATTAATAAATGTTTTTGTCTTAATATTGGTTCATTTACATTTGCTCTATAATATTCAAGATAAATCGTACAAAAAAGATAATGCATGCTTCATTGAAATCTACATAATTACTTCCGGGTGGAAAGTTTGTCGGATTCTTGACTAAATCATCTTAGAATACTCGTAACATTTTCAAATGAAATCAACAAAAAAAACGCTATTATAAATTAATGTTTTTCAAAACCGTATTTTGCCTGGAGCAGACGAGATTGGGGTAAACGGCCGAGTCTTAGACGAGGCCGGATACAACGAGTCCAGCAATCCATGTTCCGGCCGAGGATTGTATAGTGCGTTTCTCAGACGATGTGAGGAAATATTAAAATAAAAATAAATACAAATTAAATAATAGGTAATTTGCCGCCTTTTTTATTTTTTAAACATGCCATTTAAACAAGCCGTTCGAGCACTATGTTTAACCGCACATAGGTATAGTACCATCTTTTTTTTTATGTCACAAGTTTGCTTACAGAACAGAGTCTAGTGGTGGTTGGCAGTATGTAATTTTTCCTTTGTCAGTTTAATATTATTAAGCAAATTTAAAAGTTAGATTAGCGGACAATAATGGTTTTACTTAGGGTTTTCATACATTACTTCTTGGCGTAAGGCCAAGAAATGTAGGGAGCCTTAAACAAGAAACTTCATGTCTTCATTTCGTGATATTAACGCGTACATTTCCGAGCATGTTTGAGAAAAAAATATTTATTATCTTGTAAATTATGCGTGCAAGTGGGTGCCACATGACGGGCGAAGCAGACGGGGCCGACCTAGATGGAGATGGCGGGACGACCTGGATGACGCATGAAGATCACGGGGAGAGGCCTTTGCCCAGCAGTGAGACACAGAATAGGCTCGGAAAAAAAAATCTATCCGTCATAATGAATATCTTAAACTGAAAAAAAGTTGTTAATAACGCTTGTAAGATTTCATGAGAAAAAAATCAACACCAAAATGTTCGCTTGGACTTTTTGAAAAAGGCCAAGCGAAATAGCCCACTAATTTAGGTATACGAGTATACGGGTATTTACCAGGTGCATTTACCCGGTAATTACCCACCAATCAATCAATCAATCAATTATTTATTCTGCAAATAGGCCACAAGGGCACTTTTACATGTCAAACGGTAATTTACAATGTAATAATAATAATCTTACACAATAATCATTTAAAACTTGCAGATCAAGAACCGATTTAAACGGTTAACAAAGTAAATGTCACTAAGTTAATGAAAACAAAACAAAATTGGAAAATATGACCATTACATTCGATATAAGGTCTGTATCAGCATTAACAAGAAGTTAATGATATTAATTCAGTATTCCAGATATGTATAAGGTCTCTGAGCGTCCAAATACAACTAATAATTATTCTTATGTTTGTAGAGATGTATACGGTCTCTAAGCGTCAATACAAAACAAAAAAAAGGAACATTAATGTAATATTGTCAGATATGTACAGGGTCAATAACAATAAAACGTGTCGAGATCAGAATGATGTCTCTCGTCACCCTTACCCATCTCTAGCCGTGCCTCTTTCTTTTGCTCGACTTGGCGGGGGCACTACCTACCCCAGATAGACTGTCTAGTGGCCTGACAGATGAAGCAAATTTTTAATTTTGTAATGTATTAATTGTGATTGTAAATAAATAAACAATATCACAGATTTAAGTAGGGTAGGCAATGTCTTTCTGCCTTTATTTAGTGCACGTCGCCACTGATGTTAAGGATTTACGGTGGTTTTCTTTCAGGGCCCATAGGTTTTTCCACTCTGTATAGCTATAGCAGCTAAGCAGTATTTTAGCAGCGTGTTCTTTCTTACCCATTCCAATAATAAAGTACCTACTTCCGTTACTACAATGATGTGCAGATGGATCTTGTACTACAAACTCACAGACGACTTAACCTAGGTTAAGTGGTCTGTGTACTACCTACGCAGATTAAGTAGGAAATTAACTACTTTAAGTAGGAAATCACCTGTTAAAATTGTCGTCACTGTTTTATAATGATGACATTTATCAGTAAATAAATATGAAGCATTGAGACACCAAACATAGAAATGTACTAAATTGTTGGCATGTTTTCACTAAAATATGTTTATTTCATTAATTGTTAGCGCGTTTCCCGCTTACGCCATTATTACACCGTGAATAGTCGCATTCTCCTACTAGTACATCGTCGAAGACGATATAAATGATTACAAATAATCTGCGTAGGTAATGTAGGTATCTATCTACTTCGCGTCACAGAAAGCGCGACCTTGAATGCGAGCTCGGCAAAGGACTCGTTGCGTGCCGCCGTTGCGAGCGAATGTGATCGTTAACACACGCGGAAAGAGTTCAAGTTCAATTGTAGAATTAAACAGGACTATTCAAATGTGTATTATGCTTTACATAAACCTTTTTTCTGTAGGATTCGTGTACTACTTTAATAATCTATATAGTTTAATTAAATTTAGATACCATTTGGTCCTATAAATATATTTACCGATAGTTTATTGGAGTAAATGTATTTATATGCAATTCTAAACAAAAATCTATACGATTTTTAGCAAAATAGGTTCATCAATTATTTTTATGAGAATCAAATCAAAGTACTACTTATTACAATTTTTTTCTACCAACTTCTGTCACCTGTCACCCAAGCCATGCATTTTGTTAATATATTGATTTTACATGTAAAAAAAATGTCGGATTTCATTGTTTACAGGTTAAAGACAATAATATTGTTGTGTTGACGATTATAGACAACTATTATTAATTTTAATTAATAAAATCGGCGTTTATTTGACAGTATTTTTTTATACATACTTTCGGGTCGAAAGTTTGTAAGATTCGTAAATAGAGTATCTTAAAATATGTATTTATGACGGAGAAAAAAAACACAGGCTATTATAAATTAATGTTTGGCGAAACCGTATTTTGCCTGGAGTATAAGAGCAGTTGCGCGATTCGCATACTGAACCGATACGTTATTTAGACAACAGTAAAAAAAAATGTTTACCTATTCATTCACACCAAGTTTCAACTTATTTTTGCTTCTTTCAAGATTTATAAATACATAAGTATATACACTAGGTGCCCGCGCGGCCTCGCCCGCATATTTGAGATCGGATATGTGCTTTCGGAGATTACCCGAAACATGATCATATTTTATATTAAGTTATTCGCTATAGAATTAATAACACTCCCGTTCGTATTTATTTCCGAGTTCTACCACATCATACTTAGAAAACTGTCAGTAAATTTCCTAAATCCTGATAAGTTTCTGTCAAATTTTTTTTTTTTAATGTACAAGCTTTTATTGCCAACTGTACTTTTCGGTATACCGTGCGTCGTCAACGACTAGTTGAGAGGATTCTAACGAGCCCAAACTCAACGGGGTCACGTCTGTTAAGCCTGAATTCCCATAGCTTCCTTCTGTCTCCATCATTAGATCAGCTCGATGGTACAAAATTTTATTGTCATCCAAACTATACTTAAACCCAAAATTCCAGCTCAATATCGGTCAAAGCTATCTGCTTCAAAATTCAGTTGCCAGATTCCACTTGAACAAACATATTTAATATACATACAATGCAAGTTAAAAAATAAATAAAAGCTTGTAAATAGATATTCCTACTTACAAATACAAATAACTTTATTGCCCAAACACGATACAAAACAGCAATACAGAACAGAGGATAGGTAGATATTAAAACTAATTTCACTACTGCTCTAGTTACATGAGACACTAACCCCCTTATTCATAAAACTTAAGATGCCGCTGCTAAATAAAATGTGCTTTGTCCCTTTCTTACGAACACAAATGTCAAAGTGACAGATAACGACAAACGAATATGAACGCCATTTTAGTTCAAATGGGCTTGTAGAACGTTTATGAATACGGCCGTTAATATCTACGTTAAAGTTAGAACATTTACTGTTATCATGTTGGCCATGGCATGGGTACCAACCTCAGCGTATGCTGGGCCGAGCGCTGGTTTTCAGTTTGGCCCCTTATAAGGGTTGTAATGATATTATTCATGAATGCGTAATTGCGTATGCGCTGTGCTAATTTGACGTTGTAGGTACAAAACTAAACTAAAAAACAAACTATACGTTAAATTGGGTGAAAACATGCAAAAACAATTTGATTGAAGGTACGAGTAGGTAGGTTTTTTTTTAAACTAGCTTGAAGGTGTCATGGTATATCTATCGGATGTATTTACTTGTAATTTTGTGTGTTGTATGCAATGTACCTAAATGTGGTTCAAGTATGTGCTTCATACTAAATAGTATGAAGCACAACCAAATGTTGCATTCTGGCTCAACTTAAATAAATTTTCTAATGGCAATGCACACCCCTAGTAAATTTAGCTCACACCCTTGGTATTCTACTGCTAAACCCCCTAGGGTTCGGCGAGACCCACACACACAAGTATACATATAGCTACACATATAACCATACCGCACAGGCGCACACGCTCCAAAAATTCACAACCGATAAATTTAAAAACCTGTTCCATAGGGTAGTTCTTTGACATTACAACATAAGCGGAGCAGTTTGAAACACACAAAAATGCACTTTATGGTACTGTGTTAAGAACGCTGAAAACCGCATTTTGAAACTTTGCATACCTTTGACTGTGATAAGTTATTAATGAGCAGACGAGAATGAACCTTACCTAAATGTAAATAGAAACGTTGGTGATAGCACAGAGATGTACTCTTATCTGGTTCACTATTTTATTAATAGCCATATAATGGTGATCAAACGAAATTAAACCTTTCATATTTTGTAATAAAAAATTTAATACATGCATTCATTCAGTACCTTTTCAAAACAAAAGATGCTTTTGGGCTTTGGCGGATGGTCTGAAATTGATTTCATTTTGACTTGCCGGTTATACTTTAGTAATAGTGAGTGTAAATATCTATATTTATTCCTTTTACGTATTTATCTATATTATACCTATACAGGGTGTTAACGGGGTCATGATCCGGAATGACAAAAAGCGAATAAGATGATCATACTGAACAACCTTTCCCATGGGACCAACCACGAAATCGCAAAAAAAAACCAGGTATTCCATACATAACTCTCAATTAAATCGCAGTTAACTCACAGTTAACTCTTAATTGTCTCTTTTTTTTTTGCGATTTCGTGGTTGGTCCCATGGGAAAGGTTGTTCAGTATGATCATCTTATTCGCTTTTTGTCATTCCGGATCATGACCCCGTTAACACCCTGTATATATACCTATTAGTAGGGTCATTACGCTGGTCGCTGGTTACGCGACCACCTTCGGTTAGCGACCACCAGCGGGGCTAGCACAACTGACGCCGCGCCGCGACGCGATTCTAGAAAGATCTACCCTCCTCTTTCTAATTTGCACGGTGCGAGTGAGAAATGAGACGCTCAGTCGCGCGCAAAGCGACTTGTCAGCAAGTTGTGCTAGACTAGAAGTACTGAAGGAGAAGGTTTTTTCTATTGAAGATAACATCAATTCTACTGACCCTATAAGACAATTTCCTATAACCACGCGGGCGAAGCCGCGGGTATCAGCTAGTATGTTATATTCTTTACAGGGTACACAACTCTACTGTAGATTCATGTAGATCATTTAGAGCTCTACAATTTGGTTCTACTCCCTCATAATAGCGCTTGGCTGTACTTAATCCAGACATGACAGCGAACAACGACTCTACATACGTCAATTTACATACTTACCCCCTTATTCATAAAACTTAAAATGCCTCTGCTAAATAAATTGTGCTTTGTCCCTTTCTTACGAACACAAATGTCAAAGTGACAGATAAGGACAAACTAATTTTAACGCCATTTTAGTTAAAACAGGCTTGAAGGACGTTTATGAATACGGCCGAAAGACTTTGCAATGATTTTCAAAATATATCCACTAGTGGTTACACTCCGGAAGTTGTAAAATACCTAATGGTGGCCATACACCTTCGCCTTTGTAGTTTGATCTATTGTGTGACATGTATATTCTTTAACCTGCTATTGCGTACAATAAATTGCTTACATACATACATACATACACTATGCTGACTGTCCAATTGGCTGGATCAAGTGGAACTGACCGGGGTATTACACGAGGATAGTTTTTAGGGTTCCGTAGTCAACATGGAACCCTTATAGTTTCGCCATGTCCGTCCGTCTGTATGTCTGTCTGTCTGCCCGTCTTCGGCTTAGCTCAGTAACCATTACTACTAGAAAACTGTAATTCGGCATGGTTATATAAATCAATCACGCCGACAAAACAGTATAATAAAATCTTAAAAATTTTTTTTTTTTTAGGGTACCTCCCCTACACCTAAAGCGGGGATGTAATTTTTTTTCTCGTTAAATCCATGGTGTGGGGTATCGTTGGATTGCTCATTTAAAAATAAAATATTATGGGTGTCTTATAACCACTTTTTAAATCACTAATTCGTTTGCGAGATATTGGGCTTTAAAGCCCTAATTTTTGTTCGAGTCATGTGTCCCCCCCCCTGCCGGCTAAATGGCTACTACTGGGGATGTGAAAAAATTAGTGGTAGTAGTACATATAATGAATTTAAAAGGAAAACTATCATGGACAAGTAGGCAGAAGTAAGTAAGAGTCGACCAACTTAATGTGTACATGGAAAGGCCAATTTTCGTACAAATACGGGAAACGCAACCGCACCGCACGTCGATGTAACGAAGATAGACAGGCAACTACGGAACCCTACACTGGGCGTGGCCCGACACGCACTTGGCCGGTTTTTCAAGCTATAGATACTGTACTGCACTGCAGTCCTGGCTTGGAACATGCTAGTGCTGTTACATGATGCCAGATAATTTTAAACCAGCCAGTACCTAAGGCTCTAGTATAAGTTTTATCGAAACAAAATGTTACCACCGCGTTTGCGTTTAGCTGTCAAATCCCATACAAATTGAGGGTAAAACGCAAACGCGATCGTAAAGTTTTGTTTCGGTAAAACTTATACTAGAGCCTCTGGTCGCTGCGCACTATCCGAACGGTTACTCGCTTCGTCGGCCATACGAAGCCAGTTAGTTCTTAAGCCAGGACAGCCAAATCATTGCTAGGGGACGTAATAACGCTCAAAAAAAATAATGGCGAGCTATTAAACTATCCTGGCTTCAGACAGTAGCTTACTACTTTCCTTGCTAGCTTACGAGTCTGGAAATAAAGCTTTGTATCGTAGCTACATAAATATTTTCGCCTCCTATTTCAGTCCCTTAGGGGATGATTTCCGGGATAAAAACTATCCTATGTCCTTCCACAAGACTCAAGCTATCTCTATACTAAATGTCATCCAAAATCGGTTCAGCGGTTTAAGCGTAAAGAAGTAACAGATAGACAAACAGACAGTCTGTCTGTACATTTTTTTTTTTTGAAGACCGGGTTGCACTCCGGGAGTGCCGGCAGAAGTGAAAACTCAATGACATTGTAACAGTTTTTCGTTATCAATTATTTAGGCGGACGACGGGCCGCGGGCGCGTTGGGTGCGACGGGCCGGTCGCCCGCCGCCGGCAGCGAACAAAATAGCAATTTGTTATTGCCATTGCCAAATATTTTTCAAAGCTTTATCTCTTTAGGAATAACGTCCAAATTCGAACTATTCGAATTTGCAAGAACAGCGGACGGCGGCGGTGAACAAAATATCAATTTGTTTTTGCCGTTGGTAAATATTTTTCAAAGCTTTATCTCTTTAGGAATAACGTCCAAATTCGAACTATTCGAATTTGCTCAATAGCCAGGCCTTTAAATAGCGCTATTTTCGTATAGCGCTATCATTTATATATAACGTTATTATTCCTAAAACCGCTATACTCGAAACCGATATTTGACGCGCTGTATAGCGATATCCATTATAATTATAACGTTATAAATCTAAACCATTAATATAAAACCGATACTTTTTTAATCGATATAATAATGTAATAACGTTATAGGCTACCCCTTTCTCGCATTCAGTATAGCCTACTCGTGCAATGTAAGCGATGTTGTGATTACGTAACATAGGTTGTTTGTTAGAGTGCACGACGTCATAGTAAAATAGAGAATTTTTCGATTTGCTCGGCTTGTCGGCGCAGGTTGTAGCCTGATACGAATATCCTGACTAATAATTTTCAAATCAGATTGTCTTTAGCTACTCTGTGCCTCATTAATCGGAAATGCATCATCCCATAAAAAACATGCCATGTAAAAAAGAGGTCAAGTCTCGAAACTCTTCCACCGTAAAAAGTTGTGAGATATTTCGTAGTCAAGTCTCAGGCATTCTTTTATCTTTATTTGCTTGCTAAATAAAACTTTGTGACTTGGCAATCACACAATACTACATAGCTTTAGGTATGCAGAAATCCATTAATGCAGGAAAGTTGTGTGATTGCCAAGTTACAGAATTTTATTTAGCAAGCAAATAAAGATTAAAGAATGCCTAAGACTTGGCTCTACGAAATATCTCACAACTTTTTACGGCGGAAGAGTTTCGAGACTTGGCCTCTTTTTTACATGGAATGTTTTTGCTTGTTAAATAAAATTCTGCAACGTGGCAATCACACAACTTAACTGTATTTATAGATTTTTGCATACTTACCTAAAATTATGTAGTATTGTGTGATTGCCAAGTCACAAAATTTTATTTAGCAATAAATATATAAATAAATAAATATTAAGGGACAATCTTACACAAATCGACCTAGTCCCATAGTAAGCTCAGTAAGGCTTGTGTTATGGGTACTAGACGACGATATATATAATAGATATAAATACTTAAATACATAGAAAACTTCCATGACTCAGAAACAAATATTGATGCTCATCACACAATTATTTGCCCTTACCGGGATTCGAACCCAGGACCTTCAGCTTCGTAGGCAGCGTCACTACCCACTAGGCTAACCGGTCGTCAAGCAAGCAAATAAAGATTAATAAGAATGCCTGAAACTTGGCTCTACGAAATATCTCACAACTTTTTACGGTGGAAGAGTTTCGAGACTTGGCCTCTTTTTTACATGGAGTGTTTTTTATGGAATCTCACTTCTTTTTGAAGGTTAATGTGTTATCCATACATACAACCTATGAATGCAGGCCCATTCTTGCTTTTGAATTTTCCCATTCACTGCAAATGTAACTTTGTAATCCTATATATTTGTATAGGATTACAAAGTAATGTATACAGTTGGTGTATCTAGAAAACTGGGTTGAAATAGCAATTTTTTATAGTTTTCCCTTTATGTGGCCATTAAACCCTAACTCTGTACCAAATTTCAGCTCTCTGAGTTTATGGGAAGTACTAGTTCTATTTTGATGATCATGAGTGAGTGTCATAAATGCGAAACTTTGCTTTCGCTTAACTTCGGAACTAAATGACCTACAGACTTGAAATTTTGGATTTTAAGTATGTGATTATAGCTTACTGGATGACGAAAATTTCTGCATTCTGGTCTTATCCAGAGGTTCTCAAATAGGGGCCTGAAAATGTGGCACACACTCTTTTTCTCTTTTCACACATTCTTTGGTTTCATAATCAGATTTTATTTAACTTGTCGTTTTCGGAATGGCTCTAAATCAAAAATAAAATAAAATGTCGGAAACTAAAAGTATATTTTAATTTTATTACGATTAATGAACAAAAGCACATACCAACATACCTATGCATAATTTTTTGCTCACGGCAACACCGTCGGTCGTAGGGCTTGTTTGTCTGTAGTCTGCGATTTAGTGCCGAGACAAACAATTAACATAAAAAAATATTGACCCTCTTACATATTGTAATAGTGTATACCTAGGGGCTATTAAGATTGGCACTCTTTCTTTTTATTTATGAGCAAGTCCACGAATCTGTGGACAGCGTTGCGTTTCCTGCGTCCCATTTTTATTCCGCCGCATTTATCGTCGCAACCAACCAAATATTCACAATTCACAACCAATTTGCAAATGATCGAGGTAAACAGGCATTAATAAGATTTAGAAGCTAGAACAACATAACGGCAACGTCGCACGTCGCGCTACGGCCCACGTGGTGGCATGTTGGCATTGGCACAGAGCGGCAACGGCGCAGCCGTAGCGCGCGGCTCGCATTTTAAAACGATATTATAACGTTATTATATATCGTTCTGTTATTTATTCTGTTACGGTATTTATATCGTTATGGAGAATATTGATTTTGTTATAACGTAATTTTCGAACACTAACGGAATATACCGTTATAATTCCGGTTCATTTTATAACGTTTTAAAGGCCTGTCAATAGCAAAAAGGTGAAGGACCCGTGAAAATATTACAAATTTATTTGCAGAATATGCTATTGCAAAAAGTGTTTAACGACTTTATACTCTTACGAATAGCGTTCAGTTTTGAATGAAGTCGAATCGGCTAGCAGCAAAATATAAAAGTTTGTGACCTTCACATCTGACGTCACAAAAATCTGTCGCGTATTTAACAATTTTTCCCCATCCCAAAAAGTGCTCAGCGCCGCTAAAGAAGTTTTCACATCAAAAATTTTTGCTCGATCAAGCCGATTGGATCATGCCGTTTGGACCGCGTATCACGCGTGTGGCGGTCGTGAATTCGTGATCGTCAGTTCAGTGGCGTCAAGATTCTTGGCAATGGTATCTAGACGCAATGATATTTTATTCGTAAATAATTATGACCATCTTGTGACGTAATTGTCGATTCTTTAATTTAAAACTTATGAATAAACTTCCTTTTCATTAACAACTGAGTTTGCACCACGCCGGACGTTTTTAAGGTTTATATTTATTTGATTTTTCGAGATTAAAAATGCCCACGGCAGCTAAAGCATCCTCGTCCGTCACTGGACACAACATGGCTTCAACTGTACGTGACAATTGGACGGTTTTAATTGACCGGCGGTGTAAATTGTATACGAAGGAACTGGAAATTGTATCAAGCCTGAGGCGTCATGCCGATAGTACGAAAGCGGCATGGTGTATAGCCAGCATAAGTACCATCGACTAGCTAGGATAATTACTGAGGACTGTTTGTTTCAAACCCTGCATTAAAATCTGATTGTATGGAAAATGTATAATTTTATAAGCTTACGGTATGCTAGTGGTTCAGGCATGCGGCTGTCAACCGGCGGTCGTGGCTTCGAATCAACAACTTTTTCGGAACTTATGTGCGGAATATTTACCGATAGCTTTTCGGTAAAGGTAAACATCGTGAGGACACCGGGTCTAATTTTCCCTCTGGGTTGGAAGGTCAGGCAGGCAGGTGGCAGTCGCTTTCGTAAAACTAGTGCATATGCCAAATCTTTGGATTAGGTTTCAAAGCGGACTTCGGTCTCCTTTAGGGCACGACCGGGTTAACGCTACGAGGATGACGATGCATGGAAAATTTTACAGTTTTCTCTAAAACAATGACAGCTGCCTGTGCCATATTTAAAGAAGGCTAAGTTTTCCTGAATTTACTTTGTGAAGTCATCATCATCACTATCCTGGCCGATTTCGACCACGGCGACTGGAATAAAAGGCTAACTGGAGCGTCGTTCGTGAGCTCGCAGGTGACTGACGTAGCCTATCTTTGCCGAGAATGTGCGACTACATTCCCTACAGGTCAGCACCCCTCCGACAAAATTGCAGCCGCAGGTGGTCGAGCCTTTAACTCCTCGCGCTTAGCGTCGAGTTCATTTCGTCTTCGTTCTTCGAAGGCTTTCACATTAACCTTCACTGCGTGCCTCCACTTTGACCGATCTTGAGCCAAAGTCTCCCAGCGCGATGGTTCAATATCACATCTCCGCATGTGGCGCTTCAACACATCCTTATACCGCAGAAGCTGGCCGCCCTGTTTTCGCTTGCCTTCCTGCAGTTCTGAGTAAATGATGGCCACAGCCTCACGTTTGGCCTGATAGCGTCTTCCCCAGGCCCTCGCTGCTGAGAGTTTTTCACTGCGGTAAAGCATGGATTACCGACCTCCGAGGATCTCTGGAGATACCATCAATAGGGGGGCTGCAGCAGACAACATGTCCGTTTATGTAGGTATTTCATGACGGCGACGCCTGGTGACGTGTCGCTAGCTACGAAAGGCATTTCGTAGAAATACATAGTAGCCCTGCGCTGTTATTCCTCTACCTAATACGCTTAGTTAAAACGCATCGCGGTGTCAAGATATATTTGAGGGTGAGCGTTGAGGTGAGCTTAAAACAAGTTACAGAATAGGGGGGCGGCTCAGTCCGACTGCTCGCAGCTCACTCTCGACTGTTCGCCGCGACTGTTCCACGAATTCGCCTTAGACCGTTACGCACTGTCGACCGTGACTTTCTACAGTTTGTATGGGCATTTACGCAGTCGCCGGTCGCCCGCCTATATGTTTTGGTCGCCGAGAGACCAAGTCGCGCCGTCGTCGCCGGCGATTAGTTGACAGTGCGTCTTAGGTCAGTTGTGTCTTCCACTCAAAACCGATGTTTGCATTATTAAGTTCCCCTCTTGGAATCTTATCCCCATTTGCGCATCGAGATCTCTATGGCATTGGGTAGTTGCCTGCACTGGGTAATTACGTAGCATTATGAAATGGACGTCCGTTGCTTGGAGCACGCCTCAGGTCAAGCTTGCAATATATATTGGGTCAACATCGATAGGCTAGCTATATAGCTATGTAATACCATAATACTATTAACTGTTCTGTGATATAGCTAAGCTGATGTAATTATTTGCTGCCTATATTAAGGACGTTGTTTACTTATTTTTTAGTTTTTATTTGCCTTTCGTAGTTACATTACATCTCATACGGTGCATCTCCAATGATAGTCAGACATTTGAGTTAATTTAGACCAGTGTTTTTCAAATTTGGTCGCGAAATATTTTTTTCAGTACTAAGGGGGTCGCAGGAAAAAGATTGAAAAACGCTGGAACACATCCAACTCAAGATACGTCATTATCATTAAGGTTCAGTTTCAGTATAGAACCTGTACTGGTACATCATAAATTGTACAAGTAATAGTAATATAGCGTTGCTCTATGTTGACTGCGTTAACTAATTCGTCGAGTCACTCTGCGTAGTGACAACTTTTACAATGTTCCTTGGAACCATTATAATAAATAATAAATAATAACAGCACAAATCGTGCAAACCAGTATAAGACGGCAACTTGTTTTATTATTTTTGAAAATATCCAAAAACTGAATCGATATAAAAAATCTATATTATTATCGAGCCTGCTCACAAAATTTCAAGAGAATCGGTTCAGAAATGCGACCTTTAGAGGACAACAGCGGGACAACGGGGCGTCCGGACATACGAGAAAATGTTCGCTTCGCTCTCTCGTTCCATAACAAAGCCCCCCCAAAAAAGGTAATCATTAAATATGTAACACCATTACAAGCTTCTGGTTTTCATTAACTAACAAGCCCAATTTTTTGCATTAAAAAAGCGATCCAATTTCAAACCGCTTAGAACGTTTTCGAACGAAAACGTAATTCGAACCATGAACATTTTTTTCAACAAATACGTAAAAAGAGTTCGTGTATCGTGCAATACAGATTTCTCGACGAAAAAACTGTAAAAAAGTAAAGAGAAAAAATAAGACAAGGCACTCGAGGCCCCGCCTGCCTTATGTCAAGCGACGAGCCGGGTACACACGTGGTTTAGTTTGCTGAGATGTCTGAGGATATCGTAAGATTTTTGATTTTGTGAGGGAACTGACTTTACATTATGTTTATTCCGATGTGTTTTGTGATTAGGTATTGAGCATTAATTTAAAAAGCTGTGCCTTATATTTTGCCAAAATGGATTGCATGAATGTATTTATTGCCGAATTATGTTTTTGCAGTTAATTTCTTCAGCGCTAACTAAATCTCGCTCTCCAGTTTTTTAAAACTTTGATTTTCACAAGCAGTGGCTATGTGTACTTACGCTCTCTTATTGGAACATGTATTTGAAATGGGTGTGGGTACCATGTCTGGTAAAAAGCCTTTTACCCAGAGCTGTTTTGCGGAGTCATTTATACATGCGTGAAGATAACTAACAGTTTCGACGTAACATGAGAATGAATAGATATTAAAATGAAATGAAAGATGATTGCTAGGTAGCTAAGTTTAATTTACCATCTTTTTTTAGTTTTGTTATGTAAGTACGTCTTCGTTTGCGCAGTTACTTTTGATGCTGACTGTACATAAAATAAAAATAATGAGAAAAAGGTACCTAAGTTATGTTTTATTATTTTTATTTTATGTACAGTCAGCATCAAAAGTAACTGAGCAAACGAAGACGTTAAGTCTTTATTAAAAGTGAATAAGATGCTTTTGACGTCTTCGATTGCGCAGCTACTTTTGATGCTGACTGTACCTATTTGGTTACACAATGTTTTTATAGCGAATGCTCTAATTCTAAAACGTTAGGTACGTTTGTATTAAAAGAGAAAATCATAAATATATAATCAACAACTATAATACAAATTTATCATAACTGTAAGTTTTCTGGCAATGTTTTTGTTTATACTATAAACTATTAACAATTACTATTAACATGCATCTCAACAACTCAAAATTTCTTAATGTTTTTAATGTTTAGGTTTAAATATTCTCATTAAGGAAACTGTAAGTCCATAATTTACTACTTTTTACGTGTCAAAAGTAACTATATGAGACTGTTTGTTTCTTAATAAATAAATAAATAAATCTAAAAAATATGTATGTATGTTGTATGTATGTATGTAAGCACTTTATTGTACACAATAACAGGTTAAAGAATATACATGTCACACAAACCAATGCCATATGCTGACACAAAGTAAAATAAATATTTCAGAATACTTATCTCACGTGTATCCGTCGATCCCGGTATCGTTGCATTCCGCCGCACACGGGTTCCCGCTGTCGTGTCCTCTGACCAATTTACCCATACCAGCAAAACACACCAAAAACATTCTTATTTCAATAGTACTAAGACCTTAATGATTGCATCATTACCTAAGCAATTTAGCAAGTGGCCACTTAGAAGTTTAATATTCGAAAATAGAATGTACCTCGTTGGTATAGAGACGAACGTTATAGCATTATGTATGTTGTAAAACGATGGTCATCTAATTATCGATATTAGCTTTTAACGAGGTACAAATAAGGTTGTTTTCGAACGCAAATATAACATTGCGAGGTAACAATGTTGCGTACGGTTGGTGCAAGGGAGTTAGGGCTTTAGTTGGTTGTGTTAGGGTCTGTGAGAGTGTTTGTTGAGAGTCCCTTGGAAACCTGAACGGATAGTTTTTCTAAGGGCATTGTTTAAGTATGGTCGCACGGAGACCAGTGGGTCGGGGAATGAAGACGGTATCAGAGTACGGAAGTGACGATTATAAACTGAGATTCGCTTGGTTTTCTACAGCTTAGTAACTAGCCTATACTTCAATACTAATATTATAAAGAGGAAAAGTCTGTGAGTTTTTCGTAGTTTGCTAAATTCCTGAAACGCTTATCCGATTTCAAAAATTCTTACACCTACGTGTAGACTAGTCTTTCTGGATGTTTATAGGCTATATCTATCCGGCGGCTTTGCAATACGCAGGCGAAGTCGCGCGGGCAGCTAGTTTTATATATCGCCGTCGTACGTATGATTTTGATTAATTAAAGCCGGATACTCAAACTTGTCTAACATATCGGCGTGACGCGATAGAACGTATCGGTTTCATACATTTAGTACGGTCAGATTCACACTTATCTGATGCTCTGACGAGTCTGACGTGACAGCTCTTTTGTGTCAGACGTCAGAGACAGAGTTCATCAGAGCACATCATCCATAAGTAATATTTTAAATGCGAAAGTGTGTCTGTCTGCCTGTCTTTCTGTCTGTCTATCTGTCTGTTACCTCTTCAGGCCGCCGAACCGATTTGGATGAAATTTGTTATAGAGATAGTTTGAGTTCCGGGGAAGGACATAGGATTGTTTATATACCGGAAATAGAAAATTAATAAACGGGGGTGAAAGTTTGTATAGAGCTACGATATAAACGAGTTCTACGCGGAGCCCCCCCCCCGGGCAAGCAAGTGTTAGATAAGTATGAATCAGGCTTCAAACCCTTTGGTAAACTCCAAGGATGAACCTCAAGGGGTTCATAAAGAGAATACCAAGATTACCAAGGTTTTACAATCATAGCCATATGACTATAAAACTAGTAATATGTTAGATTATTAATGTGCAAGTTTGGATGTTTGTTATGTACTCAATTACCCAAACACGGCTAAATGGATTTCGATGTGAAAGGAGGAATAAAGGTGCTTAAGGCGCCGTAGGTTCATGGTCTTTTCTCCCTCTCACTGAGCATAAGCGTGAGCGAGATGGAAGTGCGTCCTCGGAAGCGCGGATATCATGTTTTTAGGGTTCCGGAGTCGACTAGGATAAGAACCCTTTTAGTTTCGCTTTGTCTGTCCGTCCGTCCGCGGATAATCTCAGTAACCGTTAGCACTAGACAGCTGAAATTTGGTACTAATATATGTATATCAATATTATCAATCACGCCGACAAAGTGGTAAAATAAAAAGTGTTTTTTTATTTTTATTAGGGTACCTCCCCTATACGTAACGTGGGGAGTGATTTTTTTTTCATTTCAACCCTAACGTGTGATATATTGTTGGATAGGTATTTAAAAATGAATAGGGGTTTGCTATAATATTTTTTGATAATGTTAATATTTTCTGAGATAATCGCTCCAGAAGTTAAAAAAAAATGTGTCCCCCCCTCTAACTTTTGAACATTAAGTTTTAAAAATAAGAAAAAAAATCTCTAAAGTAGAACTTTATAAAAACTTTCTAGGAAAATTATTTTGAACTTGATAGGTTGAATAGTTTTTGAAAAAAATTACAAAATAATTTCTGAACGAAAAACTACGGAACCCTACACTGAGCGTGGCCCGACACGCTCTTGGCCGGTTTTTTTAATTTTATATTTTTTGGCCGTTTAAATAAATAAAAAAATAATCACTGAGTTCTCTCAAACAAGATATTGCCGATAATTAGAAGCAATTTTAATATTTTTAGCTTTTGTGCATAATTTGTTACGAATATTTATATAAGTGTATTTTAGGCCTATGTTCGTGATTTTTTTCTATCGAGCGAAAATTGCTTAATCATGTTTCGAATCACTGATCTCGCTGCAGAAAAGCCTCAAGATTACTATTCGTATTTTTTGGAACCATCCATATCCATACTTCCATACTAATATTATAAATGCGAAAGTGTGTGTGTTTGTTTGTTTGTTTGTCCGTCTTTCACGGCAAAACGGAGCGACGAATTTACGTGATTTTTTAATAGTTGAAGGGATGGAGAGTGACATAGGCTACTTTTTGTCTCTTTCTAACCCCCCACTTCCCTAAAATGGGGGGTGAAAGTTTGTATGGAGCTGCGATATAAACGAGTTCCACGCGGACGGAGTCGCGTGCAGAAGCTAGTATTATTATAAACAGACGCATTATATTGTTTCAAGAACACTGTTCGCTTAACTTCGCTGAACCTACGCGGCGCTCTAATCGCTCTATAGAAGGAGTGGTCTCGGGCTGGGCCAAAAAACTCTGGGAATCCAGTAGGAAGCAACTCAGAATTACAGCTGGGGTGTTCACAGGTCACTTCGGAGTCAAGTATCTCTTGGCCAATAGTACTATCGGATAGTTCAGCGGCGCTACCACGAACTTCGAAAGTCGAAGTTCGTAATATATGCATCCCTGTCACTCGAGTAAGGGAGTGCGATAGAGATGGAAATACCCGAACTTCGACTTTCGAAGTTCGTGGTAGCGCCGC
The DNA here is from genome assembly GCA_947578815.1 of Epinotia ramella. Taxonomy (NCBI): domain Eukaryota; kingdom Metazoa; phylum Arthropoda; class Insecta; order Lepidoptera; family Tortricidae; genus Epinotia; species Epinotia ramella. Next base: position 36,520,790 of record OX388202.1, read on the forward strand.
AGTTTAGTGGGGTGAGGAGGAAGGAACACTTACTGTGTGAATGTCATGGCCTTGCCAGTCAAATGAATGAATTAGTTTAGTAACGGCTATCCGCAACCAATGGAAATCAAGGTACTTCCGCTGAGCTGCATCATCCGGTATGTGGAAATGGTGGAGCGAGCTTGGTATTAGGCATAAAGGAGAGGGCAAATGCACATAAGATCCCACTGGGTCGAAATGTTTCCCCGGTTCCCAATACGGCGATTGGAGAATAGAAAAAACCGGCCAAGAGCGTGTCGGGCCACGCTCAGTGTAGGGTTCCGTAGTTTTTGTAATTTTTTTCAAAAACTATTCAACCTATCAAGTTCAAAATAGTTTTCCTGGAAAGTTTTTATAAAGTCCTACTTTTGAGATTTTTTTCATATTTTTAAAACTTATGGTTCAAAAGTTAGAGATCATCTCCGAAAATATTAACATTATCAAAAAAATATTTTAGCAAACCCCTATTCATTTTTAAATACCTATCTAACAATATATCACACGTTAGGGTTGAAATGAAAAAAAAATACACTCCCCACGTTACGTATAGGTACCCTAATAAATAAAAAAAAACACTTTTTATTTTACCACTTTGTCGGCGTGATTGATATACATAGGTATTAGTAAGTACCAAATTTCAGCTTTCTAGTGCTAACAGTTACTGAGATTATCCGCGGATGGGCGGACAGCCAAAGCGAAACTATAAGGGTTCCTAGTCGACTACGGAACCCTAAAAAGCGGCCTCGTGCGTGTCGGACCACGCACAACGAAGGGTTCCGTGCATATTAAAAAGGTCGTATCGTTACTGAAATCTTATGGCACTTACGTCCTTTTCTTTAAGGAAGGCAGTTTTTTAGAAATATCTCGAAAACCTTTGAACAGATCTTGTTAAAAACAATTTTCGCTGAAAGAATTTAAGAAGCCCTCCATGACTTTTTCGAGTCGCGCTGGTGAGAGTACAAAGGCCCAATGCACTATATACTACAATTCCTACCAGATGACTAATATTAGTACATTTGGGTCAGTGTCTGTCAGTTCGCACCTGCCGCGCGCCCTCCGGCCTCTATAAATACTCGCGGGGCTTAGGCGGGCTCCTTATGGCACTTGGTCTACTATTTGACATGCACCGAAACATTGTCCTTCCAACGAAATCCTTACTAATATTAAAAATGCGAAAGTGTGTTTGTGTGTTTGTTTGTCCTTCTTTCGCGTCGCAACGGAGCGTCGTATTAATGTGATTTTTTGTATGGAGATAGTTTAGAGGCTGGAGAGTGACATAGGCTACTTTTTCCGGCGGGAAAACATCTAATTGCTACGGGAAAATTCAATATGTTACATTTTCGTATAACCACGCGGGCGAAGCCGCGGGCATCAGCTAGTAGTTTTATATTCCACATAGTTCATACATGTTAGCCCATAGGTATAGGTCCCATGTACTTTGCATGTCCAGCGGTGGACGTCTTTCGGCTGTTATGATGATGATGACGATCCTAGCGTGATACCGGGATAATGTACTCGTATATAACCGGGAGATTGTGCCCCTGAAGGAGCTCGGGGAAAGCCGACTGCCATCTGACATCTGACCTTCCAACCCACAGGAAAACTAGACCTCATTGGGATTAGACCGGTTTCCTCAAGATGTTTTCCTTCAACGAAAAAAAAAAATAACTAAAAAATAAATCTTCCGTACATAAGTTTCGAAATACTCATTGGTACGTGCCGGGACTCGAACCCACGACCGCCGCTTGACAGCCGCATGCCTGAACCACTAGGCTACCGTAGCTTCTGGAATAAATACGAACTATTTTGTTTTAATTTTTTATTGCACTAATGAAGATGGGGGGCATCCACATTAAGTGATTTTACCCCAATTTGTCAGCCCAATTCATCAGAATCTGACTAATTGCTATCGTGTGGATGCATGTTGCGCTGCCGATCCACATTGCACAAGTTGCGGACTGAATGCAATAAGTATATTTATTATACCTTTCAACCACTTTTAAGCGAACATTCATACGCATTACACACCTACTTCAATAGTTTTAAACCTATAACATTAGTGACTCAAGCAAGTCCCAGTACCGCTGTCCTTGTCTCACTTGTAGACGGTTTTCAGTAGTGCGAACAGAGACCACGATCGACTGAGTATCTGAAACGAAATTAACGATGTTAGCGTTAGCATATAGAAGGGGCTATTCCACATTCGGCTACCTCTAAGATAAGTTTTATTTATTTATAAATAATATAAATTGATCTCGCCATGGGGATGGCATAGTTACTTTTCTTACTAAATAAAGATAAAACAAAAACAAATTCTATGGTTTGTTGACCCCTTCATAAAGCTTACCTACTGGGTAGCGACAGCGACGACGCTGCCTAATACGAAGCTGCCTAATACTGAGTTGGAATCTTGGTAAGGGTAAATATTTGTGTGATAGGTAAGTAGGTACTGCAGGCCCCTATTTCACCAACTCGACAATTGTCACCTGGCAACAACAATTCTCCGTACATTGCTGGATCCAGATGTTACCTTAACTTCTAGAACAAGCAATGTATGGCGAATTGTCAGTGTCAGGTGACAATTGTCAAGTTGGTGAAATAGGGGCCAGTGGCGCTACCACGAACTCCGAAAGTCTAAGTTCGTAATACATGCATCCATGTCACTCGATTGAGGGAGTGCGATAGAGATGGAAATACCCGAACTTCGACTTTCGAAGTTCGTGGTAGCGCCGCAGGTCGCTCACTTAACGCATTGTACAGTCAAGTGCAAAAAGATGTATCGATCTAATCCCCTCATTAATATGTACCAAAACCTTAATCCGCTGACATAAGAGCGATGAGACATATAAACTTATGAGTGAGTTCGATGCACCCATATTTTTACACTTGACTGCACGTACGTGGTACGTACGTTAGGTAGACCTAAATATCATTTTTTTATATGGGAAAATGTCAGTTGGACTGTCCTAACGCGCGTTCAAAACGTTACGTGATTACGCCCCTCTGATGAGCATCAACATTTGTTCCTGAGTCTTGGATGTTTTGTGCGTAACCTACTTACTTAAGTGCTTACATATTAAATATTATATCGTTGTAGGAGGAAAGTGTCCTTTAGGACACAAGGCGGAAAATGCTTGGAGGATAATGAATATAATGATATACAACACCATTTTTTTAATAGTGGCATGGTGACTGTCGTTCGATTCTACGAATGTCTCCATTCAAGGTGACGTCATGCAGAACGCATGAAGCACGTTTCAGTCTCAATTCCCCGTACAACAGATTATATGTGTATGGGAATTACCGGATAGGTAAAGCAATCGTTAGATTTCCCGTGTACGAACACATTCCAGGTGAGCGAGCTGTAGGTACAGTGGGCCAAGACAGTGGTCTCCACTTTTCGAGTCTTATGCCCGGAATACACGAGGCTAGTTTTTCAAGCCAGTATAGTAAGCTAGTTATCTCCGTCTCTATTGCGTGTGTTCCATCGTGTATCCCGGGCATGAGACGGAGATAACTAGCTTTAGTTGTAGGTGGTGAGTTAAGGTCGCCAGAGCACCGAGCATTTGAGAGTGAGCGACCCTCGTTAGTCTTATTTAGTACTAACTCAACACAATGAATCCTCAAATTAAAGGGTCGGCAACGCGCTTGTTATTCTTCTCTTGCCGCAAACTTTCATAGGCTACTGTAGAGAGCAACAATCTGTAAATGATTTGTTTGTCATACTTTACCGTAGTGAATGCTGTCAAGTTGACATCCGTAAATCGGGCTGCGGTCAGCTTGCATGGTTTCTGAGACCTGGAAATAGTGGAAACGTGTTATTTTCCAATATCAGAGATGTGTGGCAGCAGAGCCCCAACTTTCGTTTTACCACCGCGTGAACGTTCTCATGCGGCGTACCTACAAGTTTTATTTTAGTGCACTCTTGAAAATTTGTGGAAAACTGCGGAAAACTGATCCGAGAGACGAGTCACGAGTGTGTTAGTTAGTAATTACATAAATAATGTATGTTCTTTGCCTAATTGTAGACTTTAAAGCGTTTAAGGTTCCGTAGCCAGAATGGCAATAACGGAACCCTTATAGTTCCTAGTAGTTAGTCATGTCGGATGTCGGTCTGTCATATATTTACTTCATCAAAAAATGCTGAGAAGCCTTCTATTTATTTGACATACGGACAGACTGTCCGTATGTCACGGGCATTTTACTCAACAACTACATCTAAATGTAATTTGGAATATTGGTGTATTTTCTTAGCCGCCACATAGCTGTCTAATCTAATTAGAACTTTTTTTTTCCGAGGAATTCACACCTGCAGTAACTGCAAGTCATAAAAAACAGTATTTCAACATGTGGCACATCAATCACTAGGAATTTAAAAATAAATAGAAGGCTTCTCAGCATTTTTTGATGAAGTAAATATATTCAGAGATAATTCCTCTGAAAGTCACAAAAATTGTCCCTCTAACTTTCGTACCGTAGAATTAAAAAAATAAGAAAAAACGAAATACTTGAGGATAGTGATTTTTAATGTATGCTACTAGTAGGAGGTACGGAACCGCCGGTATTTTACGGCACCTTTTGCTATATACAGTATTCTATGGTCTGAGGTAATGGGCTAAGACCACTGGGCTGGGTAACTAAACACTGAATCTAATCGATATGAGATCCACACCCATGAAAAATGGTGCAAGTTTTTTTTCCTATATGCATAATTTGGTTTCGGAATTCAGCCTGTATGAGGCGAGCATATAAGAGTAGAGAAGAAATGTGTATTAACTAAGATAGGTTTGTGATACCTACTTGGTCAAAACGAAAAGTACGTTCTTCTTCATACCCTGGTCCACCTGGTACCACATGCTGTTGTAGATGGCGTCGCTTATCTCCGTACTCTGAAACCAGACCATTTAGTAGTTTGCGAGAAGTCGAGTCGAGGACGTTACCACATTAAGAGATATTTATTATATTATTTTATATATACACTCGCGGTCAAAGAAACCGGGTCAGTACGAAAATTTGTAATATCTCCTAAAATAATAAAGCTAGGGACATGAATTAAACTGCATATTGTAGATAATTTTATACTGAATTAAATAACATCAAATGGTGGAATCGTAATTCTTTTGTTTAATAAAATTACATAGGAAACAAAAAATCAACCAATTTTACGTACAAAAATAAGCAGTAGGTACTTCACATACAACACAAAAAATAAAAATTAATACTTCGTATTGCCTCCTCGGGCTCTTCTTACAGCTTCTAGACGATTCGGCATGCTGTTTATTAAGTTCTTTATGCGTTCTTGCGGGATATTGTCCCATTCTTCCACTAACGAATGTTTCAGGTCTCTAAGTGTAGCTGGGGCGGGGTTTCGAGCTCTTACACGCCTCCCAAGCTCGTCCCATACATGCTCAATCGGATTTAAGTCCGGACTCCTCGAGGGCCAGTTCATACAGTTGATACCAACCTCCAAAAAATAATCTCTGACAATTTGAGCTGTGTGTGGCCTGGCGTTGTCATGCATAAACATAGAATTTCCACCCATATTAATTAAGTATGGGCCGACATGCTCATTAAGAATCTCTTCTACATATCTTGCACTCGTTAATGATCCATTTTCTATTAAAACTAACTCCGAGCGACTCTCTGAAGAGATTCCAGCCCAAACCATGACTGACCCACCGCCGAACGCCACTTTTTCCTCAAAACATGCTGGAATAAAACGTTCACCAGGCCGTCTGTAAACTCTTTGCCGCCCGTCATTTGCATAGAGCATAAATCTGGATTCATCGGAAAACAAAATTCTTGCCCAATCTTCGTCACCCCAGTATCTGTGATCGCGGGCATAAAGTCGTCTTGCTGTTCGATGTATTCTTTCAAGTTTTGGGCCATTGGCCGGCCTATGTGGGGTCAAATTTGCTTCTTTGAGCCGCCGCCTGACAGTCCGCTCGCTGATGCCGTCCCTTCGGGTCTCTAAAAGCTGATTTTTCACTTCAACTGCTGTGAGGTGCCGATTTCGGAGCATGGTTGTAACAATAAATCGATCTTCTCTAGCTGTAGTACATCTTGTTTTGCCGGTTCCTGGTCTTCTAAGGTTCTGCCCAGTTTGTAGGTAACGTTGGAGGACTCGCTGCACTGTAGAAAGTGACACACCTGTTCTTCTCGCTGTATACCTCTGACTTCTTCCTTCTTCTAACATAGTGATGATACGAGTACATTCATCTCGTGTTAGCGGCATGATAGACATTCAAGAATGACCACAAAATAAAACAATGACAGCCTTTTATCATAGTTCTTTGACAGATTGAAAATAATTGCTTAAAAACAAGCAAAAGTAAAACGAACGCAATTTCAAATAAGTACCCATTTGGTCTTTTTTTTTCAATTAAACCTTTTTCCAGTTACTACGTAGAACATTGAAGGTTGGATTTAGAAGGATATTAAATTCCCTATAAAACAGAGTTAGTTTCATGCAGATACGACCAACGATTTACAAAATATTGAGGTTTTCGTCACTGACCCGGTTTCTTTGACCGCGAGTGTATTTACATGCATTGGCCATAACAGCCGTCGTATCATCTTTGCTTCTTCTTCTTCAGCATAATTGCGTCCACTGCTGGACGGAGAGGATCAAGGACCAACCTAGTGACCCTTGATATGTTTGAGGATTCGCCGTGTTGACAGCTGAAGGAACAAATTCCCTCGCTCTCAACACAACGCATCCTCCGGAGTTCTTTTAAATATTGTCCGACCATCTGGCGGTCTACGGGGTGGGTAGTGCTGCTACTGCTACTGCTACTGCTTCCTAGTTTCTTCCCAGATCATGTTGTCTTTAGATTCCTGATATACATTCGTACTCACCGATCTCATTAGCATGTCTCCGAAGTAGCACATGAGGAAGATCTGCATGAGGCTCATGGACAGGAAGGCCAGGAACGAGAACACCACACCCATGTCTTCCACCGAAGACTGGAAACATCTGACCATCAACGGAATGTTTTACTTGGGAAAAACACGAATATTTGTTCCTGAGTAATGGAAGTGTTCTATGTATTTTAGGAATTTTTACTTATCTATATACTCAAGTATGTTTATCGTCGTCGTCATCTAGTACCCATATAGTACAAGTACAAGCTTTGCTTAGTGTAGACGGGTACCCGGCGAGCATGCGCAAAAAGATACCCTCGCTATTAGACAGGGTGAGAGCAAGGGCCAATAGCATTCTACAGACAATAGCGTCAAGATTTAACTATCCCATTTTATCTTTCTGGGTTGGGCAGATTAAGGGCGATGCCCAATTTATTGTTAAAAAAAATTGTATAATTGTTTATTGCCTACTGTTACTAGCCTAATTTATTCTTAATTAACTTATTTACTGGCTGATGAGTTTAACAAAACAGCGCACCTGTGACGCGATGTGAGGGTTACATGACTCTGGTCAGGTTTTACATTATCTAAGTAAATATAAATCAAATCAAAAATCAATTAAAGAAACGAAATAAAACAACAAACATATGCAAAAGATGCAGAAAAAAATATGAATAGGTCGCTTAAGGAGTGGACAACAGAACCGGGACGAAAGCGGGGCGCAGGCGCAAGTCGAGTCGTCCACTACCCTCCGGTCCCTTTTGTTGCTTTCCCCTAGTGCCCTCTTGTCACAGGTGTGATTTCAGTTAAGCGGTTGACCCACAATTTTACAAAAGGAGCAATCCTCACCGTAGCGTTGAACGCGCTAAGGCAGATGAGAACGGAACTGGTGATGATGTTGAAGAGGGTGGACTTGGAGTAGAGGATCTCCACTTGCTCTGCTAAGCTAAAAGTATAGAGAATTTAAATAAGCAATTAAGTACAAATAATCCACCATCTCCTGGTGATTTTAACGATAATATAGACGTAATGATACTTTTAGAACCTACCACAGCTACAGGTATTCGCCGTAATGCAAAAGACAATGGTGTCAAGTTCGTGGGAGTCTAAGCCATAACAACGATTGCGACACATTCCATATGTTCCGACATATCCCTTCGTAATGTCAAATCACGAAGTCTCAAGTATTTTTGAATTATCGAAGTACTGTGCCTGACTGTGTTATTTTGAAAACAACAACATTACAAAAACCATCTTTCTGATTGATAATTATAGTAGTAAAACCAGTTGCGCTGCCCTGGTTAATCTAGTAAAGTTCCAAAAGTGAATGGATCCAGCGTTGTGTTATCTGCTGTGCCAGCTGACTTTACCAGGGATAATTTTTCTCACATGCGGGGAGCTCGCGCTTTTATTAAAGGGGAAAACAAAGTAAAGCGAGTTCTACGCATTTGTGTCAGGCTGCTGTACGTCCAGTTAAAATGAGCCCTAACTGTATCAACTCCTGGTGTCTTTGAACGACTGCGACGAACTGTGTCCTCCCTCCCTTGCACACAGCATTCTGGAATCGGCGCTGCAGGATCCGGAAGTGCATCCGCATGTACACGCAGAAACAGAAGAAGAAAGTGTCTGTGCCGAAGGTGTTGAAGAATGCTATGAAAGCTGGAAGAAATTCATTATGTTACTGAAAAAACTACAAATAGGTAGGTTACAAGAGCATCAGCCATTTGGCAGTAAGTCCGCCATTTGTAAATTATTACAGACTGATTAACGTCAAATATGGCACAGGCAGCTGCCGTTCCATAAAGACTTGTCAAACTTACTATACATACAGATTTTAACGAACACCGCTTACGAATTCAGATGTTTTAGTGCAACCCACTTAAAGGTACAATTTTGGCTCTGCCTGTATTTTCAGTTTCCACTACCAAAACATGGTTTTTTACACACCGGCGATGGCAATCAAGTATTAGACCTGCCTGGTGTGATGGTAAGACACGGTACCGTAGCGTATCAAACACCTTATTGGTTTGAGGATTCGTTGTATTAAGGGGCTACCCGAGGTTTTCATCGATTTTTGTCAAGTTTGGAATTGTATCTCCTTTTTTTGCACTACTGATAGAATTAAAAATAAAACGGCTATCGGTTCTTCAATATTTTATCTCCATATTGGTTCACCGGATTTTGAAACAAATGAATACATAACTTTGTATGATTTTTTTAAACATTGTCTAAAAAACACTTATTTCGTATCTCTATTGACGTGAAAGATCTAACATATACGAAATCTACATATTTGGGTTCGTCTGTGACGTCTCTAAAAACTGGTCCAGGGTTTTCATTTTAAACCAATTAACACAAAAGTTGCGGCCAGAAAACCAGTTTTTTGGCCTAAAATTGTTCAACTTTGATGCCAAATATCTCGAAAACAATGAACTTTGAAGTAAATATGGGATACTATATTGCTTAAAGCCGTTGTTGTTGTTAATATAATAAGCTACATAAAACATTAGAAAACCAAACGATTCAGATCGAAGGTCATTGACGTATGGGAGCCCCTTAACAGTTAGAGACAAATGCAAGTCTCTCGCTTTTGACTACATTATAGTGCGAAAAACAGCAATAATTCAATATAATAACCAATTGTTTCCATAACGTAATAAGTATCTTACTAACTTGACCAAACTTGATGAAAATAGACGAATGGCCATACAGAATTACTGTATGTATCGAAGAAAAACTTGACATGGAACGGAAATCTGACATTGCTTGTCCCGGACTTCCAATAATCGTACCCCATCGTTGAAACTGGCAGAAAACAAAACACCAATACCACTACAATACACATTATTAAGTCCATTTTTATTAAGTGTTTGAGAAACGTGGATGACTCTTTAACATTCTTCCGAATAATTATGTTTAGTTCTTCATCTTCATTTGTTTTATCTGCTGTCATTTGTTCACCAGTTTCTGGATGAATAGCCTTAAGTCTATCAACGACGTCAATAAAAAGGTTTTGTTGAATGTAGACATATAATGATTTGACTAAAGAAAGCATGCTTATTGTCGCACAGGGTGCTATATAAGAGAGTTCTAGAAAACTCATCCCCAGCTGGATTCCTTCTATGAGCCATAACAGTTCTCCTAATACATCAGTTAGGAGCCATATGAAGTTTATTGGGAACAATATCTTGAAGAGAAATCCCCACTTTCCAGTCTCCATTTTGATTCCAGATATGAGTAAAGTGAGTTTAGTTAATTTTAGAGATTCTTCGAAATCTATGTCTGGCATTTTGACTTTACAATGTAGTTACGACTGAGATGGACTTGATTTCACAAAAACAAAAACGATTATGAATAATATCCTTCGAACCGTCATATTTTTATATTTATAGGTAATCCTGTAATTAAAACTAAACTATGTGTCTAAAACGAATCGAACTAACGAATTCTTATTAATGCCTTAAAATTATATATTGCTGGACTAACAAAAGGCATTCCTTTTGATATCGCATGTCCGTAAAATTAGTAGACTCGTGGAATCAAAGGCATTCAATTGAAGAAAAAAACTTGTGTCTATGTTATTTGTTTTAAATTAAAGAGCGTGGAGCTTTCTACGGAATTATAGTGAGCGAATACTCGGTAAATAGATGTTCTGTGAAATTATGATTTCTTTATTAGACATTTTTTTTAAGCGATTTTTTTTACGTTTGTATGGTCGCCCCAGTCGGCCAACGCTCCATACAAATGTAAAAAATATATATTTTAGCTTTTTCTTATCAGAACACGATACCTGTTATCGATGGGTTCACATCCTATTTTTCGTACACTCTGTTAAGATAATCTATACTGATAATAGGTACGTCTGTTACTTTTCAATGCTATGCCATTGTAAAGCTTTAACCCTAGGGGCGAATCGAATAACTCGAAACAGAGTCAAAACTTTATAGTTTGAAGTGTTATACATACCCAAAAGCAATATAGACCAATGAGCTGTCAAAGAAAACCTAAAAAATGCCGCTCCAGTTTCTATGCGGCCAGACTCAAACGCACATTTTTTTCCATATTCCGCTGAAACCTTTTATCGCCAACCATCGACAACGGTCGAAAACCTTTTGATATTTCCGCCTTCAAATTTCGAATCCCGATTCTTTTTAAACGCCGCCGGCCAGTATTTGACAGTTTTGCCAGGATTTAAAAAAAAACTACAAAGGATTTGCCTTCGGAAAGGGGACGCGTGGTATTACTTTTGAAAGGTACTGTAACATCGAGTCTCGTGGTTTAATTTGATCCTTGCTTTACTGTTCTGTAGCTCAAAATAGAATGACAAGTTTTTTCCAGGTTTGTAAAACTGATCCGTTGGGCAGTATGGGAAGTACCGTTAGGGACGAAAAGGTGTTTTAGTACATAGTGTTATTTTAGGTAGAGGTAACTGTGATGTTAGGGAAAGGCAATTTAATCCTCTTCCTTCGGTTTTTGCTCGATATTCTTTTATACACCTCGAGAATTAAGCAAGGGATTAGAATTTATTTTAAGCGAGCATTATTTAAGTTCGTTATGGCCTGATTTCAAATTAAACTTGAGTAGTAGGTACGTTTTTATAGTTACCTTAGTTACTTAAAACCGATCCCGAGTGTTACGTCAAAGTCGTAAAATGTCCAGATGCCAAGGTTGTAAAATAACCAGATAAGTAGTAATGTAAAATAACCAAGTAGTGGAATGTCAAGGTCGTAAAATAACCAAGTAGTAGAATGTCAAGTTCGTAAAATAACCAAGTAGTACAATGTCAAGATCGTAAAATTACCAAGTAGTAGAATGTCAAGATCGTAAAATAACCAAGTAGTAGAATGTCAAGATCGTAAAATAACCAAGTAGTAGAATGTCAAGATCGTAAAATAACCAAGTAGTACAATGTCAAGATCGTAAAATAACCAAGTAGTAGAATGTCAAGATCGTAAAATAACCAAGTAGTAGAATGTCAAGATCGTAAAATAACCAAGTAGTAGAATGTCAAGATCGTAAAATAACCAAGTAGTACAATGTCAAGATCGTAAAATTACCAAGTAGTAGAATGTCAAGATCGTAAAATAACCTCCTATTAATGTATGGTCTCCTGCTATTTAGACAGTTTTGGCCGAGACTTAGACAATAGTATAGACTGGACATTTTACGACTTAGACATTTCTCGATTTGGACCGGCCGAGACTTAGACGTGGCACTACTTAGACGCTGTAAGATATTGACTTCTTGCGATTTGGACGCAATTTCGACACTGGACATTTTACGACTTTTACGTAACACTCCGGAGGGCTTAAAACTATTGACACTTTTTTGTTTAATACTACTGTAACTACAATAATTTTGGGGTCAACAATTTCAACGTATGTTATGTACCTACATATAAATTCAATGCGGGAATGACAAATACTTCAGTCCTTTCTGCGGCCAAAATGGCATAGTAGGTACCATAATGAATTCATTAGTAATACGAGTGGTCGCTTTTATTCTAGCCCTGGCCGATTAGGTTCATCTGTGTCATATACTCATATCCCAATTTAAATATGTGTCGCCAACTCGCCAGCGAGCGTGTCACTCGTTTTGATTCGTCAAGGCCACAGGTCAGGGCGTATTTTCATTGGTTGATAGGCCGGCACGCGGGGTGCGGGAGATTACCAAAACGCATGCCATAGCGCCCGTACTCGGCGTATGAGCAATAGTTCATGGCTGAGATTGAATTTATTTAATGTGGGCGACTTTTTATAAAACTGGTATTGGAATTGAAATCTTTTACCTTGCACAATAGAATTGCTATTTAAATGGACTTCTTTGATGTGATTCGGCCAACTGAAAAAAACTCAAGTTTATAGTTGAAATTATTTAGGGTAAAACCAGGATAGAAGCCCCACTATTTGAAATTACTTTATATATCTTTGTACAAAAAGCAAGATTCTTTATTAGTAAAACGGGTAGGTACTTTGGTTTATTATCTTGAAATTTATGAAAGGAATGAACAATATCTTTGATATTTCCCGAGTACCTATTGGCGATTTTTGCTGACCGGCACGGAAAGAGGAAATTTATTCCGCAAAAACTTTGATAGCATCTATAGCCGTCCCATGCAATCGCACAGAGACATGCAACACGGTCAACTTAGTTGTAGTTGCAGAGTCTCTCGATACATAAATAAAATAATGTGTTTCATTCGCGAAACTAGAGTAATTGCAATCAAGGCAACTATACCCCCGGGTCGACTATCCGGGTTTTACCCTATCGTGGCCACCTGACATTCGAATTGGAATCTTTTACGTTGCAAGGCAGAGTTGCTTTTTAAAAGGACTACTTTTTCGGCCAACTCAAAAAATCTCAGGTTTACTTTACACTGGTCGATGGCGCCCGCATTCGGTGTGCGCGAGATTAAGATTACCAAAACGTATGCCATAGCCGATTCCCATTGGGAGGCCCATAAGGCCGCCAATGAGGCTATACAGAAACATATGTGTTACTGGCCGCACAGCAGGCCAAACAGGGAAAAAAAAAAAAAAAAAAGCATGCCGTAGCCGCCTTGTGCGAAGCCGTTTCCACGACTAGTTCCAGTCTAGTACGTGAAGTACGTCTAGCGCAACTTGCTGACAAGACCTGCCGACTGAGCGTCTCCTGTCTCACTCGCACCGTGCAAATTCGAAAGAGGAGGGTAGACCTCTCTCGAGTCTTCTTCTTTTAAAAAATGGCTTCCATCTAGATGATTTCGCCAATCTCCAGTTTGCTTACAAAGCGACGTTGTTCGGTAGTTTGGTCAGTCATCAATGCAATCAGCGTCAGAAGCTCCGCTTAAGAAGCAAGGCGTCCACCGCTGACGATCCCCGACGAAAGACCCTATCTCGAGTCGCGTCGCGTCGCGGCGTCAGTTGCTAGCTAGTCAGTTCTATCGAACTCTCTATCTTGACATTTATCGCGTGATATGGCCAACCATGATACGGGGTCAGAACGACTGTCCTAATATCTATTATCTACTGATGACTTTCATTAGTCGATATTCCGTCTGAAAGGTTGTCCACACCACATACATACATACCCACATACATACGCTCGAAAAACATAACCCTCCTTCAGAGGAAGTCGGGTAAAAATAATAATGACTTTTACTTCGTTACCTATACAGCAAAGTTTGAGAGTACACCTACACCGATGACTTGAGTCCTCTCTGGTCCCATTTCATGATTTATGAAAACATTTTTGACGTACATAAGCATCAACATAGGCATCAATTGATCCAGGCTGAAATCTAACCATCCCGTGACTACATTCCTCTAATGTTTCTAATTAAATAATTTTCTTCGCTCACAAGAGCACACAACTACAATTCAACTGCGCATCCAACGCAGCTCTTTTTCCCTGTCAGTTAGAGTTTATTATCGTGTACCATCACTTTAATTGCAACTTTGTCCATGTAAACTTGATTATGCATTCAACAGCACTTTATATGCTAGCATTAGAGTTGAAATTGGCTTACAATAATTGTAAAGAGAAGTTGGTGCGCGGATACTCCACGCACGTTTGCTAAACTGGCTAAGAACCACCTCCACTTTGCAGTTGCTTTAGACCTTATTTCTACGCAATAAGGTTTTAAATAGGTTGTTTTACTGCGTTGCTATCGCGATCGCCTGCCTACAGTCCCGATGCAAACCTTTTGCAGCTAAGTGAGACCTTATGAAGAGTGAGTAGGGGTGGTTTTCGGTTGGAACATTGTGTGTTAAAGTGGCCGCCCACAGCCCCGTAGCCGTGGTTTCTGTTTCTTTCTACCAGCAGCGCAGCGATCGTATCTCGCTGCTGTCACAAAATAAATGGGCACAGCACAGACAGAAGGTCCGCCGTCCACAGCAGACCGTCGCAAACTGACACCACGAAGAAAGAAGGATTTATAAAAGTCGAATAATTGAACTTTTTTTTGTACCTTTGAACCAAATCTTGGGATTAGATGTCAAAGCTTCTTTCTTTATGTGAGCCGGGGACAGGGCCTGATTTACCCACAGGATAATAAGGCTAGATAAGAGCCTAGGGCCAAGCAAGGAGGCGGCGGGGGGCGCGGCACTTAGCTGAGACTTACATTTCATAGTTAGCCTCGGTCAGTCAGAACTCTAAATCAGAGGGCCTACCGCCAACGGCATTCGAAGTTTTCCCTCTGTCGCATTTGCGTACGAACTCGCAAAGTCTGACAGTGAGGGAAAACTCTAGGAAGGAAGCAATAAGCAATAATGTCTAATAGATGATGATGAGAATAATGTCGATCTCTATTGACTTAATGTCTATTGAAAAATCTCACCAAAATGTCGATAACAGCAAAATTACCGGGTTTCATTTCAGGGGCATGGTAGAGATTAATGTCGAACGAAAATGCGGCCGCTCACAACGTCACCGACGAAGTTCTTGTACTTACCTATATCTTAAAATGCGCTGAACATGCAGGCGGTCCTACATTGCAGTCAGGTTGTAAGATAGAGCGAGAAAACAAAGATCATTCATCTCCCTGCATGGCTCTATCTTATGTCTCCTACACACAATGTGCCATCATGGTGATGGACGGGGACGCTGTTATGCGATGGAAGCATTTCTTTCTCCCCCTAACGCATAGTTGCGTCCTGTATGATGATATTGAATGGAGCAGGCTTTATAACTAGAATCGCGCGGCGAACTGCTATGCTGTGAACCGTCTGATTGCGCCTTTTGGGCCCCTGATGCTGTCTACTAGCTATAGAGCTCTATGGTTATCTATTTTATGTGTAAGGCCTGAATCACACTGGCGCGCCCTGCGGTGGCGGTCAATAGTAAATACAGCTAATGACAATAAGTTCACTATTGACCGCCGCGGTCAGACCGCGCCACCAGTCTATGAGAGGCTTAACGCCTGAATCACACTGGCGCGGCCTACAGTGGCGGTCATTAGGTGACAGTTAATGACAAGTTTTTACTATTGGTATTGACCGTCGCGGCCAGACCGCGCCAGTCTGTGAGAGCCTTAAGGCACCGTAGGTTCAGCGAAGTTAAGCGAACAGAGTTTTTGAAACAAATAATGCATCTGTTTATGATAATATGGTTTCAATAAAATATGAATAGTAATCTTGAGGCTTTTCTGCAGCGAGATCAGTGATTCGAAACATGATTAAGGCAATTTTCGCTCGATAGAAAAAAAACAAAAACATAAAATACACTTAAAATATTCGTAACAAACTCTGCACAAAAGCTAATAATATTAAAATTACTTCTAAAAATCGGCAATATCATGTTTGAGAGAATTCAGTGATTACTTTTTTATTTATTTAAACGGCCAAAAAATTAAAATAAAAAAACATGTTGTCCGCGCTTCCGAGCACGCACTTCCATCTCGCTCACGCTTATGCTCAGTGAGAGGGAGAGAAGACCATGAACCTACGGCGCCTTAAGACCAAAATGACACTGGTGCTCGAAGAGTGAAGTGGACCTTCTGTATGCTACATTTAATGTTTATATGGTGTTGCAAAACCATATCCCCAGTTACGAAGCTTACCTACAATGTTTCAACACCTATTTTGTATAAGTTCATTCATATGTTTGGGATAGATAATAACTTTACGGAGAAAGTCAAATTCCCCGTCCCCAACTTAGGTAAACGTCCGAATGCTTGACGCTGTAGTAGTATATGGCAAGGCACTCTATGTCAAAGTGACATGGCTGAAATTCGGATGAAGAAAAATCCTCTTACATAGTTCGAATTTAATGGGTTTTCGTTTTTTTTATACGTTTCGCAAAATGTTTTAAAGTTTGAAGAAATGGAAGCCTAAAACATAAATACTCGTATGTATTGGTGGTGCAACAAAAGCAAGAACCCTAGAATAATTACAAAAAAAAATGCATCTAATATGGCTAATTTAATTAGGTATGTTTTTCCCATAAGGCTAAAAACATGCGTAGTGCCCCAAGCCACAAGGGATAATATTTAATACTAGCTTCTGCCCGCGACTTCGTCCGCGTGGAACTCTTTTATATCGTAGCTCCATAAATACAAACTTGCGCCCCCTATTTCGCCCCCTTAGACGATGATTCTACTTTGTTTTCTACTTTGTTTGTTTGTCTGTCCCGGAATTCCCGGAATAAACACCATATGTATACCAAAATTCATTTTAATCCTTTTTTGCGTGATTGAGGTCCAAACTTTAGCATCATAGCCTAGCGGCGGCTGCGAGTCGGAAACGATAACGCAGGTTAAGCAAAGATGGCAGCGGTCAGTCTTTGGATGGGTGACCGCCTGATTTTTGAGTGGGTGGTTAATATTGAATATAAATGAGCGCTTCCGTGCTTTGGAAGGCACGCTAAGCAGTTGATCCCGGCTGCTGTCTATACAGTAGTCGTTAAGCCGAGTTAGAGGGCGGCTTAAGAACTCCTAACAGTCGAGTTGCCCACTCATTTGACAAAGGGGAGACAACTGTTACTCGCGTCCGGAGGAGCTACCTACCACAACCCTGCACGTGTCCCCTTGGGTGGTACTAAAGAGTGATAAACTTTAAAGGCCAAAAATAATGTATGCCATACGATTAAATAGTTTACGAATTATTATTCACGATTTTCGCTACGGTGATAGAATTGTGCTGAAGTTTACCAACAAAGTGAAAATTTAATTGATAAAATAAGTATAAAGTCAAAAATAGGCACACTAGATGTCGACTTGCGGAAAAACGCCCAGTATAACTAACTAACTAAGTATAAAGTCAAGGATAATCCTACTAATATTATAAATGCGAAAGTTTGGATGGTTGGATGTTTGGATGTTTAGATATTTGGATGTTTGTTACTCAATGACGCTTAAACGGCTCAACCGATTTAGATGAAATTTTACACGAAGATAGTGTATAGCCTGGATTAAAATATAAGATAGCTTTATCCCGTGTCCACGCAAACGAAGTCGCGGGCGGAAGCTATTATTAAATAAGGGATAAAACTGGCCGAGATGGAGTCGGACTTTCGCAGCGGTGAAACGCGCCGGGTGCCTTTGAACGTGTTAAAAGTCTTAAAACTAACGCAATTTTAGAACTTTGTTACAACGGATATTAGCAATAATATATTCATGATTATGAGTCGCAAATTCAATGAAAAAGAAACATTATTAATGCTTGATGTATATAATGATAGCACCATCTAGCGAGCATGATTTTGATACAATTTCAGTTTGATAGAGGTCGTTGATGTTAGTTGTCGATTGGTGCTATCTACCGAGCTTAAGTTTAGTCCAATTTCAGCTCGATAGATGCCGCTAATATTATGTTTTTGATTTTATTTAGACTAATAAAAATAACATACCAAACCGTATTAAATGATTTTTATTTGATTCTAAAATTATGAAAGGAAAACTAATGTAAAACTGTAAATGTTTCTAAGTATAATGCCATACAATATTTCCGTAACTTCGCAAACAGAACATTTTATCAGTTCATATTTTAATTAAGTTTGGCCCAGGTTTGGGTCAGGTTGGAGAAACTCGGCATAAATTAAAAACGCTAAGACTGCATGAATGCATTCAAATCCACAACCGTCGATATTGTTAATAATGCTTAAGCTTTGTTTTTTCCGGGGACCGAGTTTTTCTCGGCTGTAGTACTACGAAAAATTGATTTCTATTCAAAATTAAACAAAAAACCAATAACTGATCGTTTACCAAAAAAAACGAAATAAACTGATAGAAAGAAAACAAAAAAACCTCATCGTTGGGGTTCCAACTCGCAGCCATCAACAAACCAACCATTGGGTAACCATTGGTCGTCATCGAAGAGTAAGCCTGCCTTTTGCGAGAAAATACGGAAAAAACTAATTTTCTCGAAAATAAGACGAAGCTAGATCGGTCTCTCGGCCCCGTAAACCCCTATACTGCAAATTTTACAAATATATGTAAACAATTTTACATCCCGTGTTTTTTCACGTTTTATCTATATTTTGCTGAAAGTTTGAATACGGTTCCTTTTAATTTCTAGTCAAGTATATGCTTGCCAATTTTCAAGTCTTTAGCTCATAGATTCAAGGGGTTCCCATACAAACTTCAACCCCATTTTTTAACCCTTTTGCACCCTTATCTTTATAATTTTTATAACCTATTCCGTGGCCGAAATCCATTGAACGTTTTAGTGAAAGTTGCATATTAATCCATTCGATAGTTTTCGTATGATACCCGGACAAACAGAAAACATAACACTCCTTTTCGTTGGGCTGTCGTAATATGGCGCTGTTGCGTAAAGTAAAGACGATTTTATTCAAATATTCTCAAATTTGGCCTGTGGGTCACCTTAACTCCGTCAAACTTTTTTATACGTTTAATATGGTTTGTTGGAGTTCAGACGCCGACAAAAATCTGGAGAATGACCTTCTAAATGCGTGGAAATTGGTGAAGTTCTGCATCGCGCTATTGAAGTTTTTAATGTATGTTGTATAAATACAATTTCCTTCAAGCTCTACTTATTTTGTCTCACTTGACAACCTCAACGAACTTTCACATTTATTATATGTAGAGATTATTCGGTTTTGTCAGCGGCAAAATACATCACTTGTGAACTTTTTGTTGAAGTGACTAAGACGTGACGGTGTTGGCAACATAACAAAAAAACCGGCCAAGTGCGAGTCGGATTCGCGCACGGAGGGTTCCGTACATTATCTATAAAAACGGCAAAAAAAAAACACGTTTGTTGTATGGGAGCCCGGCATACTTATTTTATTTTGTTTTTAGTACTTATTTGTTGTTATAGCGGCAACAGAAATACCTACATCATCTGTGAAAATTTCAACTGTCTAGCTATCGCGGTTCTTGAGATACAGACTGGTGACAGACAGACGGACGGACGGACAGAGAGCGAAGTCTTAGTAATAGGGTCCCGTTTTTACCCTTTGGGTACGGAACCCTAAAAACCACAAAAAACGTTATTAAAACGTATTAACTCTAGTAAGTATACTTGAGAAATTGAGATTATTTAAGTTGGCCGATTGCATCAAAATAGTCCATTCAAAAAGCAACTCTACGGTCCAACATAGAAGATTCCAATTCCAATGACCGTTTTATAAAAAATCGGCCTCATTAAATAATTTCTACATACGCCCTAAGTAAATCCTATAACGTTTATTTTTCCGCACATGTGTGATATGGGATGAATATGGCAAAGATACAGGATAAAAATCTCATCAACTCGCCGTATGTAGCAGCGTCCCTCCTCCACAACGGACCACTTCTAAAGCGGCGGAAAACGTCGATAATCAGAAAAATAAGTGCATATCGCCTTGGCAGAGTAACACTTTGTATGCTTTGGCGTCGAGACCCTCGGTCCGTGGAGTCCCAGTGCGCATAAGTTATTTGCGGAAATCGCGAAACTTCTGGATCTGGTTGGTATAACTCAGGGTTTCTTAAAGTGTGGTCCATCGACCGTGTCCGTGACGTGATTGCTAGGGTTCCACAGCCACTTCGTTCCCTCTTTACGTAGGATTATATAATCTGTGACGTAGGCAGGTACGTAGGTACAGATACGTGATCACATGAAACATAAGATTTTCTTTCAACATTTTCTTCACCAGTGCATGGTTCGCGGTATTTTTGAAATTCTAGGGCTGGCTTTCCCGCGCAACGCATCAGCATTGCAATTCAGCGAGGAAATGCCGCCAGCATCCTCGGTACAATAAATAAATAAATATTATTAAATCGACCTAGTCCCCCAGTAAGCTCAGTAAGGCTTGTGTTATGGGTACTAGACGACGATATATATAATAGATATAAATACTTAAATACATAGAAAAACTTCCATGACTCAGAAACAAATATCAGAATAATACAATACCTACTTACAATGACGCGAGAACCTTTTTTTAGATTGAACTTAGTTTTCATTTAATTTAGTTATCATCTTACTTCATTTGGTTCTCTGTACCTTACGTTTGATGATATTGTTTATAACAATTTTGCGCTATAATTATAGTACGTGTGTATTGTGTAGCTAATTATAATTAACTGTACCCGTACCTGCTATTGTTTCCTTTGTTTAAGTTAACACCACAAAACATCCTTATAGTCATTGTAAGTATTTTTAAACTAGAGGAAGGAGGAAAATAATAACATCGGACTGACAGCAAGTCATCATCGTCGTAGCGTTTTTCCTGGTTGTATCCTCTAGGAGCCCGGGGTCTGCTTTAGCAGCTTATCCCAAGATTTGGCGAAGGCACTTGTTTTACAAAAGCGGCCGCCATCTGACCTTTCAACCCAGAGGGAAAACTTGATCTCGTTGGGAGTAAACCGCTTTCCCGATTTTTTCCTTCAACGAAATAGGAGTCACTGCAAGTCAAAAAGACGTAGATCTTATTACTATAGAGATACGCCTTTTTAGTCTCGCTAGCCTATCATACAAAAGAATGCATGGATTGATTAATGTGGACCTTATTCCGTTGCAATGAGGTTCAGAAATGGTCAGTTATTTACTTGTTTGTCCTCGGTACAGGAATTATTCGTAATCGTAAACAAACAAGCGTTACTCAGTGACTACTCATCTGAGTAATGTCTGGCTATTTACCCGTATTTCTACAATTCATCGAACCGATGGTTTTGCTGAACTTATATTTATAGTAGATCAAGTATCTATAGATACTTGATCAAAAATGTATCTTCTTTTCCCGAATTCGCGCACGTCGCGTCATTGCTAAATTCTTTTTTTGTAGCCTACAAAGGCCTACCTCTGGATTATATTTCCAACTATCCCGATTCATAGAGAATCATTTATTACTGTTGTTTAATATCTTTGTACTCTGATTTCAAAAGACAGACACATGAAAATGTGGATGAGATGAACGGGACGTCACATTTTTCCATCTCAAATTTTCCCCTCCCACATTCTTCAACTAAGTATAAGAAATACTCATTAAGGGGCTACCCGAGGTTTTCATCGATTTTTGACAAGTTTTGAATCGTATCTACTACTTTTGCACTACAGATAGAATCATAAATCAAACGGCTATCGGTTCTTCAATCTTTTATCTCCATTTTGACTGACCGGATTTTGAAACAAATTAATACTTAATTTTGTATGATTTTTTTAAACATTGTCTAAAAAAACACTTATTTCGCATCTCTATTGACGTGAAAGATCTAACATATACGAAATCTACAAATTTGGGTTCGTCTATGACATCTCTAAAAACTGGTAGAGGGTTTTAATTTTAAACCAATTAACACAAAAGTTATGGCCAGAAAACCAGTTTTTTGGCCTAAAATTGTTCAACTTTGATGCCAAATATCTCGAAAACAATGAAGTTTGAAGTAAATATGGGATACTATATTGCTTAAAGCCGTTGTTGTTAATATAATAAGCTACAAAAAACATTAGAAAACTAAGGGATTCAGATCGAAGGTCATTGGCGTATGGGAGCCTCTTAATTGAAATCAACCATTCATATATGTGTTCAAGAAAAGTGACTGACGGACATAATAAACAGTGCTTTGCTTACGTAATAAATATGATAGAAACATTTGTATTTTATAAGTTACAAACGATCGTAGGTAACTAAATATCCAGCACATTCACGTATCTCTAAGGTACATTATATACCCACGAGTATATGGAGCTACCAGTCCCAAAGCGTAGCACAAACACAACGTAATATTCAGAAGCCGCGGTTTGCCGGAGGGCCAAGTCCGGATTACAGTTCGAGCTCGTCTAGTTTCGACCCCTTTCGACCCCAGGCGACGGGCTCAAAGTAACAAGCCCTGTAATACAGGCGTTTGAGCGCCGATAGGGTTGAGGGTCGCGAGGTTGAAGGCCCGCGATTACGCGAGTTTTAATTAGTTTGTGGTGAGATTTTCAACTGTGGCACGAAGCTACAAGTTACCATTTCACAAGTCTATACAGGGGAACACAGAGGTGTTCGAACAATAAGCTGTGCATACCTATATTAGTCATTTTATTAGGCGGGGAGGGTCCATTCGACGAATTAACAGGATGATGATTGGGAGAGGTCAAAAATGACGTAATACATGGACAAGCCCTAACGACTGGCCATTTGACATGCCAGTTTAGACTTTTAATTGTAACTTGTAACTTTGTGGAACGAGCCAATCATCTAATATTCTAATAAAAACCAAATGGATTCAACACGGACGATTTTGGCCGGGACCTCAAATTCCTGTTTTCAAGATCGGACACCACAAAGTTGCGTAACATATCGCAATGTTCATTAGTTACTAAACAAACTAAACTTTAGTAGGTAGGTATGTAAAGTTAAAAATAAAATAAATGACTTATCGTACTTGTTTATCGTGCAAAAACAGTTGACTGATGTGTCAGTCAACCCACAAGGGCAAATGAATGTTTATTTATTTAAACATTATTGCACAATACAAGAGACAGTCCAAACGCGGACTTAATGCCCAAGGCATTCTCTTCCAGTCAAACATTGGTCTAAACAGAAACATTTGGTAGGCTTTTAAATGCAAAACGCACGACGAACAATTGAAATTTGAGAATGGGAAGTGTTTTAATCAAATACCTAATTATTTTACTAGTGGCAATGCTTTAAAGGTCATTACAAAAGCTGTCATCGTCATCCTCCTAGCGTTATTCCCGGTTGTGGCCTAAAGGAGGTCCGCTTTGACACCCAATCCCAACATTTGGCATAGGCACTACTATAAGTTCAATAAAAGCGACTGCCATCTGACCTTCTAACCCAGAGGGAAAACTAGACCTTACTGAGATTAGACCGGTTTCCTCACGATGTTTTCCTTCACCGAAAAGCTAGCGGTAAATAATCCGTACATAACTTCCGAAAAACTCAATGGCACGAGCCGGGATTTGAACCCACAAACGTTGTGTCCAATACTATAGCTGTAAACAAATTATTATCATCATATTAACAATTCTTTCTTTCCATTCAATCAATTAAATATTAGGGGACAATCTTTCACAAATCGACCTAGTTCCAAACTAAGCCACCTAGTCTAAGCTAATTGGACCAGCAATTGTTATTGTTAATGTTATTCATATACACTGTTTACTTCCTTGCATTCCTTTGAGAACACAGGATTACAAATAAAATGCTCTTTGAAGTCCAACGAAAGTAAAAATTGTTTTACACAACAAATAATCATTAGCTACAGCTTGTTTACAAATTACTCTCAATTGTAAACCTTTTTATTACTCTTCTGTCCGTAATTTTACGAGTTTGCATTCTGATTGTTTCAAGCCGTTTTATTTTGCCGACGCTACGAAAACTAATTATTTTATTGCAGTGCCATTTTAGTTTTATTTTAATGGTGATGGTTTTACTTTCCCGTTAGGCAATAACTTTAGAATTACTCTCCCTTATACTTTGTAGTTTGTGGACAGATGGTACAGATCTGATGGTATATGATCATACCGAGTTAATACTTCATCATCACATAGTATAAAACAAAGTCGCTTCCCGCTGTCTGTCCCTATGTATGCTAGGTCTTTAAAACTACGCAACGGATTTTGATGCGGTTTTTTTTTATAGATAAAGTGATTCAAGAGGAAGTACCCGGAGGAGGTTATAGTACCCGTGCGAAGCCGGGGCGGGTCGCTAGTATCTAAATAAATCATTTTTTAGACAACCGTTAGCCCAGTGGGTAGTGACGCTGCCTACGAAGCTGAAGGTCCTGGGTTCGAATCCCGGCAAGGACAAATATTTGTCCGAAGAGCATGAACATGAATATTTGTTTCTGATTCTTGGGTGTTGTTTCTATGTATGTAAATATATTTATATCTATCAAATATATCGTCGTCCTACCTTTTAACGAAAGCCTTATTGAGCTTACTGTGTGTCTAGTTCGATTGGTGTAGGTAACTGTCATCTAATATTTATTTATTTATTACTAGCTTCTGCCCGCGACTCCGTCCGCGTGGAACTCGTTTATATATATCGCAGCTCTATACAAACTTTTACCCCCCCATTTCACCCCCTTAGGGGATGATTACGGGGATAGAAACTATCCTATGTTACTCTCCATCCCTTCAACTATCTCCACTTGAAAAATCACGTCAATTCGTCGGTCCGTTTTGCCGTGAAAGACGGACAAACAAACAAACGAACACACACATACACTTTCGCATTTATAATATTAGTATGGATTATTATACTTAATTGAGTAGGTACGTACTATTCTCTTTTTCACTAATTTACTTGTTCTTTTGAAACTCTTATCCAGTGCTTTTACCAAACTGCTACAAGTGAACATTTATGTGGCAACCTTATTCCAAAACTAGGCAAATAAAAAACGGCGTGTTCAAACCTCGGTCGCGCTCGCACAGAAAATGTCGCTCTAAATTATCGAAATCATGAGCTGTCAAAGAAGAATTTTACTTTAAAAAGTACATTTTGCCTTTTTTTCGCCTCAGTGTCTTCAGGTTACCTACTCTTGTGTTGGATGTTCAAAATGGCAAAAATATTTACTGGGGCCCAGAGGGGCTAGTACGCTAAGTTTTATGTCGGACATAAAGCATTCGTCCCATTCTGGCCAATATGCGAGTGCATGAGGGACAAATGCTTTATGTCGGACATAAAAGCTAGTGTGCTATTAGGGGGGCAGGTCCACTCTTGCACAAGCATCAGTCGTTAGATTATGTTTATTATCACAAGCATAGACAATGATGAATAAAAAATGTTTCCCGCCATTTTCCACTAACGTTTCATTGTTGAATTTGTCTGGCAAAGGGTTATGTTATAGTTTTGCCGTTATGTGCTGCAGTTGAGTCGTAGAAAGCGGTCGGTGAGAATTTGACGAACAAAGAAGTTTTTCTTGAAGTTGGGTAGAGCGTTTTTATAAAAAGTAGCTGTAGTAGTAATCCATCTTTATGCTCGACTTGGCGGGGACACTGCCGTGCCCCGAGAATTCGACACTACAATGAAAAATAAAGTTTAGGTACAGAAGGAAAAGATAAGTTCGAAATCCGGGAAATTAGTCAATCTATTACTTTCTTCGGAACTTAGAAATATTGTTCTTCATTTGAGTAACAATTCGTTATATTCCAAAAAGTAGGCTGGTTCCTATATGTTAGCTTCCATAGTATACTTTGTCGAACTAAGCCAAAACGTCCTACGAAAGAGTATATTTTCATTTTAGAGTTCATACTTTTTACTCTACCAGTAGGGCCTAAATCAAACTGCAGTAAATTTGACAACAACTGTCAAGTTTACTATTGACCGCCACCGCAAGCCGCATCAGTATGATTCAGGCAAGTCTGCTAAAACGTAGTCCCAGTGCATGTTAAAAAGGGCCCAGTCATAGTAACATTCTAATTGATTGGAACCTCGTTTATGAAACGCTCTACCGCTCTAAAGTCGCCGTCAATGGAATTTGCTAACTATGTAAACAAACCGCCATCGTGAAAGACAATTTCAATATGGCGGTTTGTTTACATAGTTAGCAAATTCCATTGACGGCGACTTTAGTAAGTGTTTGTTTTACTATTTATTTATTATTCTTATGTAGTAGATACCTATTATACATAGTTAGGTGTACTAGAACCCACACATTTATGCTAAAACTGGCACTGTAACGTAAGTTTAATGTGCTTGCGTGTTGCTGTGCGTGAATCTACTTACATGTATGTATGTATGTAAGTACTAGAACTTCTCGTTAACGACGCTCGCATTAGCCAGTTTTCCTTTATTTTTTTCTAGTCGCCAAGTGGTCGAAATCGCCCAAGATGAGTAAGTTCGTAAGTAAGTAAGTGATTTATTTGTAAACATAGGTTACAAAGGTGGTGGTGGTGGTATCTAGACACGCGGCAGCGTGTCAAGCCAAGTTAAAGCAAAGGAACTGGCTAGCCAGCGCCGAGTGTAATTACACGAACCACTTGGTGCCACTTTTGACCCTTCTATAACTCAAAACCTCTTTAACGTAAACACATAAAACTACGTCTGTTTAATTATATCCATAAGGACATCTAGAAGCCCAAATTTCATGAAGCTAGCTCAAACGTTTACAAAGATATGAAGGTCAAAAAGTCGTAAATTTTATCACTGACTGCCTGATATATAGTACCTAAACCTAACCTACTTCCAGGTGACCTAGAAGGATGAAATTTGGAATCCAGCTCGGTAATTATGTGTAAGCGTAGAAAAAAAACTAAAAATAAAAAAAATAAAAAAAATAGGGGATTGCCATACAATTTTTTTTTATTTTATTGTAGTGCTGGAACCGTTACAAGCAGGTATTTGAAACTATCCCAATATATGTATTATTATATTTGCTATATAACAGAAATATAAAAATAAAGTTAAGTCAAAAAATAAGTGGTGTCCCCATAGAAAAAACTCGTAATACGCGCTAAACAACCGGCCAAAGGTGTGTCGTCGGCGGTGCGCGGCACCACATAATTATACACAGAACAGAAGTAAATCTACTTTACAAAAAGTAATGATATCCCGCCAAAAACATAAATGTAAAAAAGGAGAGCCAAGTTCAATACAAAAATTATGCTTCGCTGTGGGCTTGGCCGCAAAAAGAATGGAGATCGAAATGAGTGCCAAGTTCTATGCAAAATCCAAATATGTATTTATAGGAACAAAATAACATTATGAACATTTAAACTCTATTTCTTTGCTATATTTGATACCTATAACAATTGCTGTTATTTATAAAAATGTGAGATCTTAAAGTAGGTTAGATTTGACTTGGCCAGTTCTCATTACATCAGTCATTTTATAAACTTATTCAACTTATATAATTAATTCTGATAAAAACTGGCCAATAATGAATAATGAATTTAAAATCCAACATGACATTAGAATTCACGATGTATGATGATGATGATGTTGATGATAAGTATTCTTGGGTTAGGTATTTAACGCTTCGCGTACTTAATACGCTAATTGATTGTAGTCAAATCAGCTTTTTGTCATGAAACGTCAAAAACGCTCCGTTGGTACGAAGTTTTTAGGGAAACCTTGCAAATGACGTCACGAATACGGTATTGGACAAAAGTCAAATCAGCTTCTTTTTATGAAACGTCGAAAACGCTCCGTTAGTATGGAATTTGTAGGGATTACTTGCTTGTGACGTCAGAATCAAACAGTCCTTATATTTTTTATCTTTTTATACCACGTCGGTGGCGAACAAGCTTACGGCTCACCTGATGGTAAGTCGTTACCGTAGCCTATGGACCCTTGCAACTCCAGGGGCGTTACATGCGCGTTGCCGACCCATTAAAGGGTCGGCCCTTTAATGGCCGGTTCCAATAATCAATCCACCGATAGTTTTCCTTACCGGCAGTTACATTTTGACAGATTACCCGTAGAAAATGTGTAAAAATGTAACTGGGTAAGGAAATCTATCGTTGGATTGATTATTTGAACCGGCCAATAAGAATTTAATTTTTCGTTTTTATGAATTCATAAATCATAAAACAGCAAACATAAATGAAAGATTGATACTTTCCGAGTATTTTCGTAATGTTTATCTGTTGCTAATGAAATAACAATTTATTTTTACTGTTTTCAAATATCCAATTATCTATGGTTTACACATTCATAAAACTCCATGTTTACAAATTGCCTGTTTGATATGCTCGATAGTAAACGTTTACTTATTTAAGGATATTGTCTTGCTTGATTGCAACAATGTATGGTTGCGATTATTGAATGTATCCGACTTTTTATAAATCTGTCATTGTAATTGGAACCTTCTATCAACGACGGTAGAGTCACTTTTAGAATGGACTATTTTGATGCAATTCGGCCAACTCAAATAATCTCAATTATGTATAACGACACCTCGCTTCCACCCTATGCCATATTTTATCGGCGACGATCTTCCAATACTATATCTGTCACGTATTGCTCAATACGGGTGTAGACTCGAAAATTATTATTACTCCAAAAGAAAGAAGGCAAAAAAATATGCCTAGTGACGAAAATCCCGTTCAGATATCTCAAAGAATTACGAAGCTATAGTTTTAATATTGCTTGTTATGGCCGCTCCACACGATGGGCAATCCTGACCCATCATACAGGACGCGTCTATGCGGTAAAACGAGACATAAATACGTCTTACTCCCTTTAACGCATAATTGCGTCCTGTATAATGGGTCAGGATGGCCCATCGTGTGGAGCGGCCATTAGAGAGAGAAAACGCTCGCAGATACTGACGTCACAATCTGCGAGCGTCATAGTAAATGACAATCGTTTCATTATATGTAGGGTAAACTCGCATTTTTTGGTTATACGCCTAATTCGGTGAATTCGCCAGCTTTATTCGGTAGCGTGCTTCAAAACATGTACCTATTAAACAGATATAAATTAAGATCATAAATAAGATTTGTTTTTTCTGGTAACTTAAGTATTAACAACACTAACACACAACGTCTAAATTACATTATGTTCAGTTATAAGTATGTGTGCAGCGACAGCGACATCAAACTGCTTACTACAGTTTGGCGCAATTATTGTAAAATGAATGTAACTGTTTCCTCCCTGAATAAATAATTTATAATAATAATAATAATATTCACCGAATTAGGCGTATCGCCAAATAATGCGAGTTTTCCCTAGGTGCGTTTTGCGGAAAGGGGACAGAACTTACCCCCTCTTAAAACTTTGGACATTTATAACTTTGTGATTATAATTATAACCTCTTGCGTTGTTTTTTTCTCCATTTGACTACATTTTTAATCCTTTTTCGAGAAACATAACATTATTGATTATTTTATTTAGTGTCTACACCCCTAATAGAAGTGTAGAGTTTTTATTTTATGCTATATGTTTTAAAATTAAATTTTGCGTAGTTCGGATTTGTCAGATAATGTGGTCTATGAATGAGTATAGATCTCTTTATGTTTTAATAACAACAGTTGTAGGTAACGTAATGAAGCCATTGAAATATGACCTATATACTGAGTGTATGGAATTGTATTTCATACATTTAACGGCGACGTTTGATAGTGCTATTCAACGTTCTTTGTAATTGTTCAACGAGCGAGCGAAGCGAACGAAATTATCCATTTTAGATAAGCAAAAAATGTTTCGTATGTCCTGCTGTTCACCTCTACAGGTCGCATTTCTCAATCGATTCTTCTGAAATTTTGTGGGCAGGTTGATTATTGAATGAGTTAGATTTTTTTTTAAACATTTTTTTTTTTAATTTCTACAGCGTATTTGCGTATTTGTATAATAGGATCTTTGATGTCCGATTTCTACCTTAAGTACCAGCATTTTAAATGTGAACTCTGACTTAACTTTTTTAGTATCTTTAGAATCATCTCATGTTTTTAAAATAACGTGAACAGTCGCTATATCATAGATATATCGAAGCGGCCAAAGTGCTCACAAATATCTGATGGCGACTGTACCTACCTGAGTAGGTACTATGTTACCGTAATGAGTTGAGTATTTAAAAATAAATATCATAAATATGGTGGTGATATATTTGTAAATATTTTTTAGTAGCTCACGAGAGTTTCATGACCCTAATAAGTATAAATTTATTTGTTTTCAAATAGCCTTCTTTGCAAAACTAATAAAACAATTACAAATTCCCTTTAGTTTTCTGCACGGACGAAACATCTGTTCCTCGTTAAGTTATTCAATAGTGAATCGATTTTGTTTAGTTGCAGCAAGCAGTGATCAAAATCTATCTAACAAATACATGTAAAAATCGACCTTAGAGCACTCTCGAGTAGGTTCAAACTTGAATGGCAAATGACGAGCACAAGAGGCCAAGTTGATAGCGGTGGGTGCCAATACCAAGAATGCAGCTTGACAGATGTGCGTCCGTTGACTTGACATCTGTCAAGTTTTACACTGAGATAGAATACCGACTCATGTGGATTATACAGTAGGTATGTATGTAGGTATGTAAGTAAGTTCTTTATTGTACATAACAGAACACAACAACAGAACATTTATTACAAGAACATGAACAAAGGCAAGCTTATTCCTGAGAGGGATTTCTTCCAGCTAACCTTTGAGCAATTGAGTGGAAATGAGACAGGCAAACCGAGACACATTACATGCACAAAACGATTAAAAGGATTAACAAAAATAAATTGGTAAATGATTAATATACGTACTATTAAATAGATAATATATATTAACCCCCTTATTCATAAAACTTAAAATGCCTCTGCTAAATAAAATGTGCTTTGTCCCTTTCTTACGAACACCAATTGATGTCAAAGTCACAGATAACAACAAACGGATTTTATCGCCATTTTAGTTAAAACAGGCTTGTAGGACGTTTATGAATACGGCCGAAATATATAACGATAAACTTAAATATATATCAGTGAGTAAATGTCTTAAGGCGCCGTAGGTTCATGGTCTTCTCTCCCTCTCACTGAGCATAAGCGTGGGCGAGATGGAAGGGCGTGCTCGGAAACGCAGATATCATGTTTTTAAATTTTACTTTTTTGGCCGTTTAAATTAATAAAAAAGTAATCACTGAGTTCTCTCAAACATGATATTGCCGATTGTTAGAAGAAATTTTAATATTTTTAGCTTTTGTGCATAATTTGTTACGAATATTTTAAGTGTATTTTAGACCTATGTTCGTGATTTTTTTCTATCGAGCGAAAATTGCTTAATCATGTTTCGAATCACTGATCTCGCTGCAGATTTTTTTTTTTTGAAACTATATTATAAACACGCATTATATTGTTTCAAAAACTCTGTTCGCTTAACTTCGCTGACCCTACGGCGTGACGTGCCGCGCCGTGGATTAAGAAAAATTCAGTTCGGATTATGCAAAGTTGAGCGAACTCAGTGTGTCATTGGTTCTTATGTATACTGGTGATAATTATCCGATAATTATAGGATTATTATCATGAAGCGTAATTGTATTCTTATTCAGTTCGTAGTATAAACGCCCATCGCTATTAAACATAGCATACTGGTATTAAGAGGAAACACAAAGGCCGTTTTTCCATACAAACGTAGTCCCCTGTTTTCTCCCTGGATAATGGCAGTAGAGCAATATTTTTTTTTCCATAAATCTATGGCTTCTATTGTCATGTTCCTATTGTTTTCCTTTTTTTCATAAATTTATTCTTAAAAGAGATATTAACGTTCAGAAACCTAAAAAAAATGACTGATTTTCCGCTATGTTTTGCAATTTTGACTAGATTATTTAAAAAAAAGGAAACATAGGAACACGGCCAAAGCCTTTCTTTGATTTTTTAATAAAAAAATATATTAAAAGGTCAAGTTTTGGAGAAGAAATCAGGGGACTACGAAACGTTTGTTTTTATGTACTTATTTACTTTTAATAGGTATTTTCGGTCCAAGCTGCAGTTGTCTCTATCGCGCTCTCCGGGGGGAGGCTTGAGGTTTGCGCGACCGCGACAGCAATACATTTTACAAATACCTATTTCTCAATTATCTCGCCCTTAGTGTTTCCTCTTAAATGTGGTCGACTTTTGATAAAACTGTCATTGTAATTGCAATCTTCTATCTTGGACAGTAGAGTTTCTTTTTGAATGGAGTATTATGATGCAATTCGGCCAACTCAAATAATCTAAAGCTATACACAAAGGTAAATTGTATCTGTCACTCATACGAGTTTTAAAGCAAGGAGATTTCAATCAAATATGGAGTTCGAAAAAATATCTTTAAATGACGTAAAACACGTACAATTTAAATTAAAATGAATTATATAATATTGAAATTAATTATTTAAAGATTTAAAAGTGAGTTAATATCTAAACTATTTTAACAATGATTTTCGTTATGGCTGTTATGCCGAAAGTAAATGTAAGTAAGCATCCCTTACAACTAATTTTAGAGATTTTAAAGTTGACACACTCCACACACTCAGCTATAATATACCAAAATATACCGTAAAATGGGGTGAGTAGGGGCAAAACTGACATTCAAACCTCGATAACATTTCATTTTTACATATGCAAACTGAATGGTGCACATATATAATAAGTGTTCCGGACGTTTTTTATTTTAGTTTTTATTTTATTTTGGGTAGTGCCATTTCATAACTGACGATAAACAGGAAATCCCGCCTCACCCCGTAGTCCCTCGTAATTGGGGTGAGATGGGTTTTCATACAAAGGTGATTCTGGAAGATTGTTGGATCGTTTTTTTAAATATGAGTAAGTACTACTGTAGCTCCATTTTAAATTAGAATACATTATTTTTGTAGCAGTAGCCTTAAAATCCCGTCTCACCCCATTTCATCCCTTCTCTCCCCATTCATAACCCAACTCTCACCGCGAAGCCTACTCACCCCATTTTGCGGTATATTATAGCTGAGTGTGTGGAGTCTGTCAACTAGTACGCAACATATCGTATGATGACTTGCTATTTATAGCGTAAGATATTTATAAATACATACTTAGGTATCTTACGGTATATTATAGCAGTCTGTGACGGACTTTTTTCCAGTATCAAACTGATGATGTGACTTGCAATTTATATTTAACAGAAGAACAGAAGGCAAAAACTTGCGTTCGTCATGAGATAAATGAACGATGAAGCATGTCACATTCTGTCAAATAGTGTCAGAAAGTGACACTTGATTTATCTTCACTTATAACGCTTATCTACTTAAAAGGAGATAGATAAGTAGAAAACGCATAGTGTTCCGCTATCTGGTTCTGCTCACAGTCAGCGTCGAAAATAGGTTTCAGTTTTCGTCTCATGAGAAAATGTGAACATTTTGGGCATCTAGCGTACAATTTATTCCTGACTAGGATGATCTGAGATCCCCTGAGATAGGGGATAGGAGACAAATTTCAAAAGTCCTGACAAAATTCCTGATTTTCGGCCAAAATTCCTGACAGATAATTACGATCATTTATAAGTTACAATTTATGAAACTCCAAAGTAATTGTGGCTTTACCTTCTTTGCTATTGTGATTGAAAATAAAAAAATACAGTGTATAAAATTTTATTGTTTTATTTATTTGCCGAAAATTCCTGACATTTCCCTTTTCCGGCCGCATTCCTGACATACGTCTAAAATTCCTAACATGTCAGGAAAATTCCTGACATCTGGTCACCCTAACTATAGGAGCGTCCTAGCGAATGCCCGAAAGGGATATAATATAGGTAAAATAACCTGACTAAATTGAATAGGAGCGGAACACTGATACATATACTCGACATCTCATGTCTATATACCTTAGTCGTATTATATCCGTGACAAGCTGGTGACAAACAAAGGCGATTTGACATTGTATCTCGTTCCCACTTGCTGTATTGTTACATCTTTGTTTGTCACACATGTGTGTGTGTGAGTGAGTATCTCTATGTGACTCACACACCGTAAGGGGCACTTAGTGCCCGGTTTTATAAAGATGCGTTATACACCAAAATGTCAGATCAAATTTTAGCAATAGTCCAGGCAATGAACTGACAACTTGTATGGATAAATGTCAATTTTGGAAATAATTTATAATAGCTTACTTTTTAAGTATAACGGATATTTTATCAATTAAATAGTTACCCAGCGACAAAATCCGACAAAATTTCAGGCATCGAAAAAATGATAAGTTAACTGGCTTCTAAAAAGTCAGTAAAAATATTAATAAATGTTTTTGTCTTTATTTTGGTTCATTTACTATAATATTCAAGATAAATCGTACAAAAAAAGATAATGCATGCTTCATTCAAATCTACATAATTACTTCCGGGCGGAAAGTTTGTCGGATTCTTGACTAAATCATCTTAGAATAACATTTTCAAATGAAATCAACAAAAAAAAACGCTATTATAAATTAATGTTTTTCAAAACCGTATTTTGCCTGGAGTACAACTCCCGTTCATTTTTTGACATTCATAACTATGGACCCATAATACTCAGGACAAGCTATACGTGTTGCCAGTGTTGCCACAATCAGGGACGGAAAGGCTCCTATGCAGGTTAAGACTGATCTTGAATTGGCTGATGGTTTACCATAAAGAACCTAACATTCGGGAGGGTAATGGTTAATTTGCCGCGACCTCGTACTAAATCAGTTGCGGCAAACAAACAAAGTAAGACAAGGGCAACGAATGATATTTCCCTTCCAGACTTATTCTGATGCTACCATCTCGCTCGGACGTGGTATTATTATTACCACAGCGTAGGTACCTATCTTGAGTATTTCACCTGACCGACTGACTGGTCTATAACGGGTCTTTATAAAACTTACGTAAAAGGTGGTAAATAAAACTGTCATATTCAATTTGTAACTTAAACGATGACTTTTAATACATTTTCTATGTTACATTCGTTTGTACAACAGTACGAAGTATACAACGTATGCCCGTCTCGGTTCGATCTCACGAGCAGAGTACAAAACAAGTACAAAACAATAAACAACTAATATCAATTGTATCAACTAATATCATGTGTAAAGATTACGTATAAAAACTGGTTTGGGGGTATATTTGTTCCTATCACGACAAAATAACATCACTGTATGACACATACAGAAAACATCCTTAAGGAAGTTGATATAAAATTATAATTATAACACATGAATTTTATAATGAGTTAACTTTTCCATTTTGTTCCAATTGATTTTTATAATTATAAAATCAATGCTATATCGATTTCTTATATTTAAAATTCTGGTAAGAAAAGTTAACTGAATGATAAAGAATGTGTTTAAAGATTTTATTCAAAAATCTCAGAATATGATAAGTCGTAATGTATTAAACTTATTAAATCGTACATGTAAAACAAAAAATGACAGACCTTTATATTAATTCAATAATACCAGAGTCCTGAAAGCTATTTCATGTAATTATTCATTGATAAAGAAAATAATAACAATAATCAGAGAGCGACATGCCCTACATCGTACAATTATTAGCATTTCTCATTTGTTTTTTTAGATTTCCCAGAATACTGACAATCTGATTTCCTTGCAAGGTACCGTTTATCGCAAATGTAAATGTTTCATCTCTTTTTAGCATGCAAGAGCAAGAAAGACAGATGCTACTGTACATAAGTGGATGGCCACGGCAGCGGAAACAAGGCACTAAACAGGCTAGTTAAAGAAATAGGTGTGTTGGTAGTTTGTAAAGTTGTTATCGAGATAAATTTACAGCAGACATGTAATCGAAGTTATATTTAGTTCATGAAATTATCTTACACTGAGCAAAAGTTGACATTAAAAATCGGCGTAGTACTATTACATATCGGTACCTACCTAATTAAAGTGCCATTATATGTATACCCTGGAGCGTTCGATCTTTTTTCTTCGATCTCTTTTCGAATTTACAGAGATTACAATTATTTTCTTAATGGGGAGGATAATGTATTTTTTTCCTTATAAACTTCGTGTATAGTCACTTTCAGAAATTCCCTGAATTGTTATTTTATTGAATTAGAGATGGCCACAACAATTAAAAATTGAATGCAGGTTCTAGTCCAGTTTCAACATTTCTTAGAAAACGGCTGTTTAAACCAATCAGGTAGTTAATTACCCTATTGCAAAAACGTTTACCCTCGTTAATTAACCATCATTAGGACATTTATGACTTTCCGATTCATCAACTACAGCCTTGGTACTTACATTGCAAATGATATTTTTATTAATAATCTAAACCAAGTAAACTTTAAAAACTGAGATCACATGGTGATATTTCCTGTATTTTAGCCGTTTTGTATTGTAACCAAGTTAAACAACAAGTTAGATAATCTGGCCCTCGCTAAAACCTACAAGTATTGTTTCCATAGTAATTGTCAGAATGCCTGAGTAAATTCGCCTGAAACTCTTTTGAAATGGGCGCCAATGTAACGTTATTTTTGTAGATTCATATTTTAACTTTTAACTAAAAAGTTTTCACAAATTTGACAATATAAACTAGTATTCGTGTTAGCCATGTGGGTACAACAAAAGTTACAAGTTTTGCGTTCCAAAGTGTGGTAGTTCACACAAATACCGATGGAATTCATGTATTGGTTGGAAGCCTTAGTACAAAATAATTGATTGAAAAGGAGTTTAATTGTGCAACAAAATGGTTAAAGTAGGTAGTATTTCCACCTTATTGCGTTGTTATAAAGGGGAAAAATTGTAAATATTTGGTAATATGGGTATCTTAGAGTCCACAGGTCATCAATAGTCCTACCAATGAATAATGGTGTCAGTTATTTATTTAATTACGCTCATAAAACTAGTTACAGTCAATAGAATAATACAAATTATGCAATATGTTCGGATCTGCATTACCTATAACTCAAATTTTACCTGACTCGAATAATTATGAACCCAAATTGGATAAAATATGTATACAGATTTTACTGCCCATGTAGGTATGTCATTTATGTATCTACCCAGAAAGTCAACTGCTATTATGATAGTAGCTTTGTATTGCTATCTACTTGTAATAAATTTAAAGATAACATTAGCTTGATAAATGCCGTTTTTGCAATAGTTTACACCTAATGTGACTTTTTATTTTTTCTTTACAAATAGCAATCTAGATGGTTTGAGCGCTAATTTAAATACAAACAACAAACTGGCTATGAATTCAACTAAATAACTAGAACGTAAGTAAGTTCCAAACTTATTACTAGAAAAAAAAACAACTCAATAATAACATTGAATTAGGAATAACGTCAATGAGTGTCGCACTAACGACCCCCAAAACCGCAAAATTAGCAAATGCAACAATGCCTACCCGTGAGATCGACACGAAACAATTAATTTGAAGAATGCCTAAATATCTATCTAGCTAATGGAGCAATTACTTACATTAAGAATCAGACCTTTTTAAAGAGAAAGTCAACAAAAACTGGATTCCGAAACTATATTGCATAAGCGGACTACATTTACATAGTAAATACGAAAAGTTACGTTCAAAAAGGTCCGAGTCGACTAGGCGTTGGGGCGTCTTCCACAACAAACATAACCTCAACAACGTAACGTAACAGAAGCAGCCCCACTTCCTAAATAATTCGTTAAACTTAAAGTTGGTTAATTTCATTCACTGTCCGGACAACCTTGGCTCCTTCGCTTCAACATGGCGTCGCACTCACACAAACGAACGTTCAGACACTGTGAGTGTGTGGTCACCGCACATGCCAGAGACCGAGGTTAAGTACACTAAGTCGAGGCAACTTCATGATGTCTTTCAAGCCTTGCGGCGTGATGCAAGTACAGCCGTAGAGGTCTATGGCTTTGAGGTTCCTGAGGCCGTCGCTCAGCGCGTGCAGCCCTCGGTCCGTCACTCGCGTACACTGGCCTATATTTAGCGTCTCGAGCTGCGATAGCCGCGCGACCCGTTCGAGACCCTCGTCCGTGAGCCGACAAGCACTCAGTGATAACGAGCGCAGCCCAGACAACCCTAGCGTCGCGTGGGACAGCGCTTCGTCACCGACTTTATCACAAAACGACACGTCCAGAGCGGTCAACCGGCCGCTCTCGGCCAAATATGCCACTCCGACGTCGGAAACACCATCACATGCCCTCAAGTTCACGTCTTCTAACAGTGGAAGCCTTGCTAAATGCCTTAAGCCTGCATCGGTGACCGCGACGCAGAAGGAGAGGTTGATTGATTGTAGTTTAGGAAGCCCGGTGGCCGTGTGTTTGAGGGCCTCGTCGGTCAGCCTCTGACAGTCTTGTAGTCCTAAATGCTCTAGCTCTGGCGTTCCTCTCGCTTCTCCTCCTCCACACAGATGCGCTATGCCTGTATCGTTTACGTGCCAGCAGGATCTGAGGTTCAGTCGACGCAGTTTTCTTAATCCCCACGCTATTAAAAGCAGCCCTGTGTCTGTAACGTTCGAACATCCGCCTAGCTCTAGCTCCTCCAAGTTTTTGAGCGATTGCGCTATCCTCCCCAGGGAAGAATCTGTAACTTGTTTACATAGTGATAAGTCTAATCTTCTTAAAGCTGGAAGTTCGGCTGCGAACGCGCTAGCTAACGCAGCATCTGTGACACTATAGCAACCGCTTAGAGAGAGGGATTCAAGGCCTGGAAGCGAGGCGACGGCATCTCTCAGCCCTCTTCTAAGGGACAGGACCTGTAGTTTACGGACTCCTCTCCTGGCTAGCGAAGCGAAGAGAACGGAGGCTGGCCGACGCAGATGTAAGGCGGCCTCGACGCCTCGCCACACGGAGCGGCGGTCAGCGGCGTCCCTCCACGCGCGGCAGACCTGAGCCGCCCGACCTCGGTCCCGCACAGGCAGCCTCTCGAATATCAGGGCCAGCAACTCCGGGTACAACCTGGAAATATGCGTCCCCTGTGGCTCCGGAATCGGCTCTGGCACGTAAGGCACGGGCAAGTGCGGCCGGTGTAGTCTGTACGGCGCGCTCCTATGTTTTCTCCTCGTCGTGCTCGGCAGCTCCGTTAGACCGAGCCGCTCGTCTCGCCAGGACAGCATATCCTCCGTCCACGCGCTCATCGCGACACTGCACTATAACGACATCGCATCGGACCGGTTTTCGGAGAAACTCGTGTTTGGCTACACGAGAGATGGACGCGGTACGTCCGTCGCGCGCGGTGTCTCCTCGTGCACTGGCGAGGGAGCGGCGCGTCCCCCGCGGGCACCTCCCGCTGCCTCGCGCCCCGCAGCGCCCTCGCGCGGCTATTGGTCGCGCTTGGCGGCACGTGACGCGCGCCGTATCGATTCGAAGGCTCTGCGGCGGCATTTTTAAGTTGGCGGGCCGAGCGCCCGCCCCGTCCCTCACCCCGCGCCGCCCGTCGCCATAGAGTAATCACCCCGCAGACTGCGGCGCATTTTGTACCTGCCCAGCCGGTGACGCAGAAAGGAGTTAATTTTATTTTAGAAATTGTAAACACTCGTGTTGATTTTATAAATTACACCTTGAATATGTGAAGCAAAGTAATATTAGCCTTTCCCCACAGAATAACAGTTGTATTATGCTATTATTTACTATTGTATATTAGTTAAATAATATACTTAAATAGCATATAACTAATAACTACTACAATTGATTAATGAAATTTCTATTTATTTTAAGTGAGGGGGGAAATCTCTTGATTAAAATCGTTTTCGTGGCCATAAAGCTGTGAAGCAGTTGTGTGACTTTCACGGCTTTGCACTGAATACCCTTTAGGCTAGCAGAAAATGTTATTTTATAATTTAATCTCAGATAACACAAAACCAGCATAGTATTATATTTATTTACTCAACACTCATCAAATAAAAATCGTAACAAAGGTGATGCTCGATCTTTGACGCAAACGACGATTACTAGTCGTAATTTTTCGTTGTATTTTGTTTTTATATATATACAGATTGCATATTTTAATTAATACATTTTTGACTAGTTAAAAGTGTTAAAACACATAGTTTTCTTATTACCTATGTTCAGAGTTCCATTAAGATTGTACAATTAT
This sequence comes from Epinotia ramella, assembly GCA_947578815.1. Taxonomy (NCBI): domain Eukaryota; kingdom Metazoa; phylum Arthropoda; class Insecta; order Lepidoptera; family Tortricidae; genus Epinotia; species Epinotia ramella. Next base: position 36,560,975 of record OX388202.1, read on the forward strand.
AAGACTTTAAAATGAAGTGTGGTTTTTCGCAGTCATCAAGCTCATTTTCGTAACCATAAAAATTTGTTGATTTTTTATTTTTTTATTGATTTCTAATCATAATAAAAGCCTGATCAGTGTACATCCTTAAGTTCGGAATAAAACAGACCAGATCAAAGGGTGTATTTTCGTGACGAAACGCTATACATCTTTCCTTGTTTAATTATTTGTTTTTGTCTCAAATAAATGTTTCTTTATTTATTTCTTTCTTTCTTAATAATTTCTGTAACGTTTTTATTTCACCTCAAATAATGACCCGTATATTTTATCCAGCTATGTTTTTCGATCCCAAAAATCATGTGAGAGAGCAATTTAGATAAATAGCTTAATTAATAAGGAGTTTTTTTTAAGCACGTCCCCTAGCAGCAATGTGTTTTAAGTGTCCAAATTGATTAAACTAAAAAAAATGGTTGATGTGCACTGTGCGTGTTCCATTATTTTGTATGAAAGAAAAGCAACTCGATAGATATCTATTTGTTTTTATCTTGTTCGTTATTTAATGTTGAGCTTTGTATCTTGTTAGTGTGCCAAAGAAATAAATAAATAAGTAAGTACGTAAATCATAAACTCAAAGCAAAGAATAAGACAGAGGGCGCATCACGAACTACAAAGTGAAGCAACTTTTTTAAAGATGTGTGCGCAAGAGTGTTGCCAGTAGAAAGAAAGTAACCCTATAATTTGGGTAATTTGCTTAAATAAAAAAATATTTTCTGAAATATTATATCTAATTTAGTTTGAGATTGGCAAGCAGTACTATGGGATACTCGTACAAGGCGCATCCCCATAACAGTTTGCCATGCACTCCGTCGCGTGATTTCGGCCCTTGTGGAAAGATGCCGGAAGCACGGCGTCCTGCAAAATTGTATCCCTATCTCGCTCTATCTTATACCTTCGTACCGCTCGTGCCGTCCGCCATGCTCAGACGTCTGGCGTCAGCTTGTGAAATGTTAAATCATGCTTTCGTGATTTTTAACAGTCAAACATGCTTTTCTAACAATATTTGCTTGACGAAACTGTTTTATGTTTCAAAATATCGCAAACTTTAGCGCAGTGGGTGTGCAATTTGTACTTAAGGGGATGCCTTGATTCGAGTCGACCACGCCCCTTGACAGAGACACGCTTATGCCTTACACGCACGAGAAAAAGGGATGCGACTCTCTGCGGGAATTACTTTTTTGGACAAATTTCGATAAATACTTAACGAACTGAAGTTTTATTTATATTTCATTAAGTGAGATTTTAGATGAGTTAAAATACTAGAGCATTAACTTAATTGTGTTGTAAAATAATGTATTGTTTGAGTAGACTGAGTAGAAAAGGGAAAATAAAGACCCAACTTTGTTTTTGTTTTCTATCGAGGAAATTTTAGGCAATCATGTATCGATTAAATCAGATAAACAATCATATAGTCAAAAATCATATATCTGAAAAATCAGACCTTATTGTTTCTTAATCTAGTAAGAACGGTGTCTCAAAGCACGCGATAATTTCCAATGCACCCCCTTCAATGTTTTTTTCTCGAACAATTGTCAATCATAAAATATCATCATCATCATCATCATATCCGAAAGACGATGAAATATAAAATATCGTTGGTACTATATTATAAATATTTGCTCTTTACATCTCGCGCTGCAGTATCAGATACACATTATTGAACGAAACAAAACCGATTTGCTGATTTTATTACTACCTCATATATTAATTTTATATACGGTCTTCATGTCCGGACTGTAATTGTTTGTCCGTTTGGGGTAAGTAAAAATCATACTCTGGTAACACTCGTGCTTTATACGTCAGATGTCACGTCAACTAACCGTTGAGGTTTTGTGTTCCAAGCCAAGCATTCATTTGTGTTGTAACTTACAAATAAAACGTTATTCTGTCCGATTTATTTTTTGATTTTGAGTTGTTTTTGCAACATTTGGCAACGCAGGAGACCATTGTTTGTTGTCTTAGTTGTCACGGAAAACGTGTCAACATGACGACGTCGCGACACGCACTGAGGTAGTTAGTAGCTTGGTTTTGTTTGTATATGTGTGCGTGAGCGTGTATCTACTTATAAACCTTGGTTTTGTTCGGCGTCACTAGACTGTTCGTAAGGCTCCGTCTGTATTTTTTACTTGGTCTGAGATCATAAAGCACCTTGTGCAAAACAGTTATCGTGAGATACTTGTTTCTAGCGTGGATTTTTAGTTAAAATACGTCACGTTAAGAGTAGCAAACAAGTTAAGAAAAAATATTATAGCGGATTTTTTTTCTTACATGGTCCTAAAGAAATTTGATTTTGAAAATAAGCTGTTTTTCTGTTTTTCGCACTATAGTACAACCGAGTTGCTTTTTTAACTGTCCTACCAAATAGGTTTTTGCATCTAATTTGATTTGAGCAGTTTAAAGGCAAAAATATGTCTGATGAGCACACATTTTCGGTAAAATAAGTTGGTTTCAAATATCATATAATCGCATAAATTGAAATAGACTGAATAAGTCTCAAAATTTGGATGTTGTAAAATGTCATTCTTAGAATCGTTACGGACAAAACGTTCATAATTTTTCTAATACGCAACTCTTACGTATTACGTATTAGCAATAAACTTATCTAAGACGTCAACTTCAGAAATCGCGCCGGTAATTAAATAACGCAATAACAAAATACACTTGTACAGTAATTTTAAAACTTAATTCAGTCATAATAAAACTGTGATTGGAGTGGGTTTGAACAACAAGTTAATACTATTTAGATGTGAAATAGTCAATCGGCAGAGCACCAATGCACTTTGACTTCATATCTAATCTTTGAACTCAGTGATAAGGCGGCAAAACAACTCGCGCGCCGTATTTTCGTTCGCGCAGCACTTGTCGACGAAACACGGCCATTTTGAGAAGACCCTCGCCTCTTCCCGCCACTCCTATAAAGCAGGATATAAAAGACACTCCCACTGCTATGACACGGGTCTCTTTAGAATTGCCGTTTGATAACACTAGCCAACTATTACAAGGGCGACCGGTTGGCGTTCCAAATATGAATTTTGAATTCAAACGCGTTCCAGAATGAAGTGGAACTGGGCGTTTAAAAATGTTGCTACCTAGTTGGTGGCGAATTTAAAAAGTTTGTTAAGGAATTTTGAAACTGTCGATGCCGCGTGTTCGAAATTTGAATAGAGTTCGTTCCGTCAACAGTTACAAACAATGCGGTTCAAACGTCAGTATTATGTGTCGTCGAAACTCATTGCGTCCATAGACGGCTAGTTTTGTTATGTAGATAGACTTTTGTATGGCGATGCGACAGATAAGCGTTGGGTTCGATGAACTTGACTCATGCCTATATGATTCGTTTATCGTGTCGCGGAAAAAGGCATTTCACTCTATTTCTGTCTACAGACAGCTGAATGCTTTTTTGGAGTACACTCCGTACATGTAGAGAGATGCGTTGGGTAGGTGTCATTTTTGATCTAGGTCCGTTTAAAACGATGTTAATGTAGGACCTAGATAAAGTATCTAATTAGCAAGGATAGGACAAACGCCCGTCATTTTGAAAACTTAACCCTGTTCTGTACAGTAGAGACTTCCTAATGATATTTAAAATTAAAATTAAATAATTATATTAATTAATTTTTATTTTAAAATTTGGAAAAAATTGTGGTCATTCTTTTCCATTGGCGAAAGTGATTTATCGCCTTAATCATCGTCATTTGAATAATTTGTCACTGGAAACATATATATTATGGTACTTAAAATAAATTTATAAAACATTACTTTTGTCCTTTGTTTTGTATTGTCACGAATAAACTATTCTTATTCTTATTTAGTACCTCATTTTTTTTATTAATATAAGGAAGTCTCTACTGTACAGAACAGGGTTAAGTTTTCAAAATGACGGGCGTTTGTCCTATCCTTGCTAATTAGCTGCCTAGACTTAGATATTGGCACATCCCAAAGTTTAAGCTTACCTACATATCTTCCGTAGCTAATTAGTAGGTATCACATTTCTGTAGGTAATAGTATCCACTTACTATTTTAAGCATTCATAAATACCTACGTAAGTACCTACCTAATCTAGTCGAGGTCATGCTATTTTTTGAGTGCGTTTGTAAAAGATTTGTATTGAAGATATTTTTTGCAGGTGTAAAATGGTGTAATATCCCTAAGTGTAGGTACCTACGACTTTTCAGTGTAGTCCTGTGCAGATATTTTTGGCGTTTATTACGTTCAGAGTATAATGTTCTTGCCTGCCTGTTGGTTAGAAAGGTTTTTCGCGGTAAGTGAGCTTGGTACAGTCAAGTGTAAAAATATGGGTGCATTGCATACAATACAACTCACTCATAAATATCGCTCATTCCGGTTCATATTTATGAGCGGTTTAATCGATTCGTTTTTTTGCACTTCACTGTACTTGTGTGTAGGTACCTAGGTAGTACTAAGTATTATTTATTCTGTGCCCTTTGAAAAACTTTAAAGCGGAGCCAGGTACCTAGACAGGGTTCGATTCCTTCCCGGCTAAGACAAGTTAAGCGAATAATTATTTTCTCTGATTGAAATATTGTGGTTCCACACGTACGTTATAGCCAAAGTCCCAAAATGTATTATTGCAATCTACCTACTTAACAATAACTTTCCAATCTACTTTGTATTAAAATATAAAATCACGGCACAGAATCAGAACTGTTTATAATGCAAGTCCAGACCTCACGCACACAAGCAAACAAACAGGTAAAAATTCATACGCACGTCCCTGTATAAGATAGATTCGATGTGTTAAACACAACTTTACATTTGCACTTGACAAACATATCTATGAATCTTATCCGTATAATAATAAGATCGGGTTTTGCTTGATATCGTATTGCGTAAATTAGTTCAGGTTGGTAGCAAGACCAAGTTGTATTTGCACCAAAGAATAAAAATTACGACCGTATGTTTGAACGTTAAGGTTGAAATTGAAATGCCTTTGGTTTCGCAACTGCATTGGAAGCTGATACAGCGTTAGTGTGCGTGGAATGTCAAGCGACTTGGCTAGTAGTGGCTCCGTTCCACTTGAGTGGTTTAGTTTTTTATAAGGAAATTTTAATTTTAGTTATTTTATATAATATATAAATATTGTCAGTCTTTCTTTATGTTGTTTACCCCCCTAGTAGGTACCTACTAGTTTCAAAGAGGTAGGTGTTATCGTGAACAAAGGTTACAAATGTTATAATAGCATCTTTTCTATACATTAATATTATCACCCCCTCCCCGTGTGGTGTCGGGTTAGAATTGCAGAGCACATGAAACATAAGTTTCATGTGCTCTGCCTACCCTTTTTGTATTATAGAATATTAGCCAAAAACGCTTTTTTGTCTACTGTCTGTCTCTGTCTACGAGGATCATCAACATCACCAATCAGCCCAAAGGCTGGCACAATGGGCCATCATGGCGCGGGACAGGGACGCAGTTATGCGTTTGAATGCGATGGAAGCAAGGAAGTCTTTCTCCTCACGCATCTATATTGCGTCTTGTATGATGAGCCATGATGGCCCATTTATTTATTTATTTAATCTTTATTGCAAAGAATAACTTATCGTAAACTGAATGCCGTATATTAGGTATAGGGGTTTAGGTAGTAGGGTTATACATGTAAATGGGTACTCGTAGTTGTACGTCCCACCCGGGCACAAACTGCAAAGGCATGGGGGGTAAAATTGACATAACACGCTGGCCTAGTGCGGGTTAGGGACTTCTATTAACACTTTCAACTTCTTGGCAATGAACGTTGGTTTTCCTCACGAATATGTGGCAAATATTAATCAAATGATATTCCGTGCGCGTGCCAGAGGAACCCAAATGTACAGTCGAACTCATAAGAAGCTGAACACATTAATACATTGTCGCTTTTACTCGTTTGACAATTTTGTATGGCAGTTACAAAAGTGTTCAGCGGTTATCACAGGCCCGCGAGCTATGTCGCGAGCCTATAATACACGATAATAATAATACCACGTCCGAGCGAGATGGCAGCAAACAAAACTCAATAAGTGTGACAGAAAGGGAAACATCCATCTTTGTCCTTGTCATAGCTCCACTTTTTTGTTTGCAGCTACCAATGATGTAATGGGGATCCCCTTCATTGGCATAATTTTTTTTAGACTAATATAGTTTCGCATAATTGATTTGGCATAATTTTATTGGCATAATAATACTGTCGCATAATAATACTTTGGCCTACTACTTTGGGGTTTGGTTTTGGTCTGATTGTGGCAACACGTATAGCTTGTCCTGAGTATTATAAGTCCATGCGGCGACATAGACTACGCACTCTCTTTCTAAGCGTTCTAATTAGAAAGAGACTGATAGTCTTTCTCCCCGCGACACAGCTCGTGCCGTCCTGTGATATCCCCTTGTGAAGGTGTGAGCTCGACCGTACGATACGACCCAGGCTGTGTTATTCGCTAATGCGGCTCACCCGTCACGAAACTAGACCTCTCTACCTACGCTTAGTTACTACGAATCGCGGTGTCAAGATATATGCTATATTTGTGGGTGAGCGTTGAGGTGAGCTTCAAACAAGTTACGAAATGGGGGGGCCGGATTTGAACCCGCGACTGTTTGAAAGTCCCACGCTCGAACCACCCTCTACAAAAATATTTTATTTAAATTTCGCCAAATTCATGTTATTTATTACCGTCTGAAATAGAATCCAAACAAAATAAAATCCACTGCCTTCGGCGTTTTTTTCGTCGGGCCGATTTTGACAGGGGTCCCTTTACTCTACCTGCGTTCGAGTTGCATCGTCTAGAAACAAAACGGCTTAAGAGTCTTAGATAATCCAAAGCAGATAATGTTCCTTTTGGCCTTCAGTTATTGCGGACTTAGTACTCGTGATGTATCAGCGCATTGTGTTTGCGCTCTTATTGTGTGAGAGATAGAGTCTAATTTTGGTAAACCATTATTATGTCAGTAAGTACGAGTCGGATTGGTATCGCCGCCCCGGTAGGTTCCTGCTCCTGTTTTGTAACTACCTGTCTATACAAATTGCCATGCAAAACAGTGAATGTCTTGAATATCTCGTCAATTCATATGTTGAATTACCGTACCTACCTAACAAAAATATTTTTGGTACTAGCTTTGTTGCTGACTGTACTTTTTTGCTAAATCATGAAACACTCGTTGATGGGGTCCCAAGAGCCCAAACACGTTTATACATTTTGCTTAGGTAGGTACAAATCTACAAATGCCAACACAGTTGACTGACCATCCTGTATTTATATTGAACCTTATTACAATACATATAAAGTGCACGGATGGTCATAGTTAACTGTGTTGGCGATGGTACCTAGTTTAGGAGAAGCTATGGTTAGGTTACATTGGCTACCTTCGGTCTTCATCCGACCAGCTCGGTAGTTCCATAATGTCACCGAACTTACATAAAAGTATATGGCATCAGCTAAATAGATACTGGCAAGTAGCTGAAAAATGTTTTTCGAGTCTTGAAGGTCTATATATCTATAACACCACATTTGGGTCATACAGGTAGAGTGTCTCCACCGTTTATGCGGATTAAGAGTCCGACCAAAAATGTGACTCTATAATAGCCCTCAACTTTGGCAATGTCACAGAATAAGTAATAGTGGCAATGTATACTTATGTAGGCAGAAGAGACGCGATCTTCAATCTGTGTACTTATGAGTCCCATGACATGACCCATTTACACATTCCGAAACTTTCAAGAAAACCATGTCAAAATGTGCCCCTTGGAATAGCCCAAAGCAATGTTATCAGTAGTTAGTATTAGCGCAGAAAAACACGTTCAAGAAAAGTACCTATACCTACCCAGTTGCCCACTGATGACATCAGAGGTTGACTGAGCACAGTCGCCTACCAATTGCATAAATGAATGACTCATTTAAATGAGTGCGACGGACAGAATCCCAAGAAATTATATAATGTTCACAGTTGGATTCTATTCGATGTTAGTAATTTTCACCAAGATAATCTAGAAAAGAAAACATGGAGTACAAATTAGTTCGAATGTACTAAAGTAAACCTCGAAAATGTCACAAAGTTTGTTTTGATAATGTAAATTTAGGTGCTAGTGACATCTAGCGGTGAATAGCGATTGCGTGCAAGCAGATGATGGAAGCGCCATCTATGAACGAGTAGCAAAGCAATGCAACTGAATCTACTGTCGTACAAAGTGGTTTCGTCTTTGCTGTATAGGTGGCGCTTTCATCAAAAACACATTTTGAGTCAAAATACCACTTATTGTAAAATAATAATGATATGCAACTTTAGTGTTAATTATTTTAAAAGTTCAATAATTTTTGTTCATAATTCTTGTAAAAGCACATCATAACAATAACATTACGGAATATTTTAGCCTGATTGCTTTTCTAATCGAAACAGTTAGTACCTACTTGATTCTTCAACTCAAGTGTTATGTATACAAGCTCCACGTTGCGCCGCGTAAATAGTCTGATGAAATTATTATGTTACAGACATGAACAAAATACTGGATTAACAAAGACAAAGCAGAACAAAATTAATTATTTCTGAAAACAACTTTCTGAGAAGGACGTATTTTATCGGGAGGTTAATTATAGACACACGCTTTGAATTCCAATTGAATTTCTAAGTGTTTCGCGCGCTCTTGTTCACTTGTCACTTTGGTTTGTTCTTTCTAAAATGCATAATCACTAATCAGCAATAGGTACGCATTTAAGTTATCCAAAAACAGTTTTAGTTTGGTCTATTAAACAAAATATGTCATTAGCGGAATAGCCAAGAATTTATTTAAAACGGGATTCCTAAAAGTAGGAAACGCATTATTACTTTATTATCAGCATATTAAGTAGGTACGAGTACTAGCTTCTGTCCGCGTGGAACTCGTTTATATCGTAGTTCCATACAAACTCATCCCCCATTTTACCCCCTTAGGTCATGGTAAATGCATCCATATTATACTATATCTAGTATATAGTATGTACGAATGTACTTATTGACTAAATGTTCAGTTTAGGGAAACCTATACCTAAAAACCTCGAGTGCTTTCACTAGTTCTCCTATAGCGATGCGGTCGATCCAGAGCCTGCGATTAAGAGTTCTGACCGCCCTAGGCTAACTATAGCTCAGTGCCGCGCCCTCCGGCCCCTTGCCCGGTCCTTTCTTTGCGCCCTAGGCTCTAGCTTGCGCCCTAGGCTCTAGCCTTATTAGCCTGTGGGTAAATCAGGCTATCGCTAAGTTTTGTGAATACGAGCAGAACCAGACTAGGTTCATTGAATGATGAAGAAACCCATAGCCCTAACGTTATTGCACTACAGTAGGTACCTACTTGCATTAACATAAATCGGTGAAAAGGTTAAACCTGTTAAGCTTATTTACCTAAGTGAAAACGTCGGTTCTACCACATTGTTAAGGCCCGACCGGTGGGTAAAATACAAAACGATTAGAGTAGAGGACAAATACTTATCGACGCTCGATGGTTGGCTCGTGAACTCGGCTCAAGCCCCGCTATTCTGTAACTTGTTTTAAGCTCACCTCAACGCTCACCCACAAATATATCTTGACACCGCGATGCGTAGTAACCAAGCGTATGTAGATGTCTAGTTTCGTTAGGCGTGAGCGTGACGGGTGGGGTGAGGCGCATGAGCGCGTAAAGAATGCAGGCAAGCTGTATGATTCACGACCTGTCTCGCACTAATCTCGCCACTTTTCCTTATTATAACTTGTCTGGGTTTCGTAACAATTATGAGTAGTCAGAGTTCAGCTTATGCTGGATTGGAGATCAGCTTATACCAGAGGTCAGCTTATGCGAGATGCGAGGCGTTGTAAATACCAGCCGAGAAGAGCGCTTGGCGGTAGGCTTCGAGTTTTGCCGAGCGATAATCTCTATTAAATATTGAAAGTAAAATGATAATAGGGGTGTAGACCCGAAAATTATTATTACTCCAAAAGAAAGAAGGCAAAAAAATATGCCTAGTGACGAAAATCCCATTCAGATATCTCGAAGAATTACGAAGCTCAACCGTTTTAAGGGGCTCCTAGCTCCCAATGACCTTCGATCTGTAACTGTCGGTTTTTTCGTGTTTTTTATAGCGTATCGTATTAAGAACAACGTGGTTTACCAAACTAGTATCCTATATTTACATCAAAACTCACAGTTTTCGGGATATATGGCACCAAACTTTGGCAATTTCTGGCCAAAAAACCCTTTTTTGGACGTAACTTTTGTAAAAATGAGTTAAAAATAAATATCTCTCTTAGGTTTTTAAAGAAGTCAATAAGGAACAGTTATATGTAGATTACATATATAAAAGTGCATAAATAACATACTAATATCGAAAAGAGAGCTTTTTTGGACCATGTTTGAATAAATCGTAAAAAAATAACTATTCATTATTTTCAAGAAAACTCTCGTGCAAATGTAGATAAAGAATTGAAAAACCGATAACTGTTTTTACCATAAATATATCTATAGTTTTGACGGAGGAATATCCACTCAAACCTCGTCAAAACTAGCCAAAAAGCGCGTGGAGCCCCTTAATATTGCTTGTTAGAGAAAGAAAACAGAAACAGTGTGTGACGTCACGTTACGGGATGCTGCCGGGGGGCCGAGTCGACGGCGGCGCGGCGCCGAACACGACGGGGCGCGGCACGTTGCCGTCTCTTAGGCCTACTGTCCACGACGCGTAGCTGCATAGACGCTGCAAAAGCATGGCGTGCAGCTTTCATGCAGCCCGGCGTACTGACCTTGTCCACGAAGCGTAGCGTAAGCGTATCGTAGCCTTCATTTTCTTTCATTCGTGATGATGTCCAACGATGAAGACGTCATTTTGGCTCACTATTATCTTCGAAGTCGCCGAAGACGCCGTTTATATTGGATTGGATACATCCATATATAGAAAGAAACATAAATTGCAGACTGTTCATAGCTGCAAGAGAACTATCAGAGGATGATAACGTATTTCATTCATTTTATAGAATGAGTAAAAGGACATTCCAGAATTTACTGGAAATTTTTCCACTATTTGAACAAACTTTGCAGCCGTTCCCGCCATTTATTTGCAAAAATACAACGTGCTGTCCCTTGCGATGTAGCCCGGCGTATAACATGCAGTACGGCCAGCTGCGTGAAGCTTGCATGCAGCGTCGCTGACGCGATGTTGCCGCTCCGTCGACAGAGTTGTGCGGTTTTGTATGTACGCTGCAAGCAAGCGTACAGCAAGCGTACAATGACGAATACGCGTCTATGCAGCTACGCTTCCGTAGACAGTAGGCCTTAGTGACGTCACAATCTTCCAGCGTCATCGTTTCATATGAAGTTGCGTTTTGCGAAAAAGGGACAGAACATACCCCCTCTTAAGACTTTGGACACTTATAACTTCGTGATTATTTAACCCTTTGCGTTGATTGTTTTCTCCATTTGACTACATTTTTAATCCTTTTGCGAGATAATATCACATTATTGATTATTTTATTTAGTGTCTGCTCCCCTATTCTGTCTTTGTATTCGTTCCTTCATGACTAAAGATAGCAATCATCTGAGGGCCTAGACAAAGTTACAATCGACAAGCGCTAACGCTAACTAATAAAATGTATGGGAATGACAGATGTTAACGAAAAGTGTTTCGTCGGCATCTGTCATTCCCATACATTTTATTCGTTAGCGTTGGCGTTAGCGGTTGTCGATTGTAACCTTGTCTACGGCCCCTGATGTCTTCTTGGATAGTACGACTTGCTTCTATTTCCTGTTAGTGGCCATGCACCACACCGGAGACCTTCCTCTGGGGACAGGAGTCTTCTCCTTCCTCAGCACGTCTAGCACACGACGGCCGCGACATACTCTCGATTTTTATCGCACTATACCTCTTGAAGTGAGAAGACAAGGCACGAAGATAGAAGAATACGAACAATTTATCCTATGTTACGTAGGAAGCACTCCAGGAAAATACGGGGTAGGTTTCATCATAAACAAATCTCTTAAAAAATACATACAGTGCTTTATAGGTATAACAGAACGTCTAGCATCACTGAGTCTAAATATTGAAGGCTACAAAGTAACCCTAATACAAGCCTACGCACCAACGGAAGCGGCAAACGAAGCTGAAATAGATGATTTCTATATGGCAGTTAATAGGACAATGGAATCGGCACATAAAAATATAATTTTAATGGGAGATTTCAACGCGAAAATTGGAATCCCACGACGTGAAGAATATTTAGTAATGAAACAACACGGATACGGTAAAAGAAATGAAAGAGGACAGAGATTGGTAGATTTCGCACTGGAAAATAAATTAACAATCATCAATACCTGTTTCAAGAAAAAACCGAAACGCAGATGGACCTGGCGTTCGCCGAATGGACTACATAAAAATGAAATTGACTACATTTTATCTAATCGACCAGGAATATTTCAAAATATAGAGACTCTAAACATCAATTATTCGTCAGATCACAGGCCGGTTCGAGCAACGATTAGGCTCTCTGAGCAGAAGATAAGCAGAGCCAAGTTCAATTACAGTCCTAAAAGCTCACTGGACAACGATGAGGAAATAACAAAGTACAAAGAAAAGCTATCTTCTCTATTACACGATGCCCCCGATCAACAAGAACCCACGTCAGTGCAGTCTTACTACGACAATATGATAAATGCAATAGAACAAAGTCTACGATATGCTCGGAAAACAAAACTAAATCATTCTACCCATAAAATATTGTCAACACGTACCACGACGCTCCTACAAAGAAGAAGAGATCTGCAAAGAACTAAATACAAAACCCGCTCTATAAAAAATGAAATCTCGGCACTCTATAAACTAGTCAATAAATATATAAAAAACGACTACGCAAAATACAGACTAAAAACTATAGAACAGTATGTAGAAAAATCGGGTGGTACAAAAAAAGCCTACAAAGAACTAAGCACTAACAAAACTTGGATAGAGGGATTGAAGAGCACAGGAAAAGAACTCTACTGCCGAAAAGACCTAATTAATACTGCTACTGAATTTTACAGAATCCTGTATAGCGACAAAAATGAAAGCACCGCCACACTGATAAATTCCAGCGAGGGTATCTGTTTAAATCCCATTACCCCAATTGATGAAAGAGAAATTATCGAGGCTACAAAAAAGTTAAAACTAGGAAAAAGCCCAGGCTCGGATAATATCACTAATGAAGCTTTAAAAACTGCACACACAATTTTAGCAGGTCCACTGTGTAAACTTTTCAACCTTATACTACAAAGCACCGATACTCCAATGCAATGGTCTGAAACAAATATCATCCTTATTTATAAAAAAGGCGATCCTAAGGATATTACCAACTATAGACCAATAAGCCTGCTACCGAGCCTCTACAAATTATTTTCCGCTATTATCAACAAAAGAATAAGCAAAACATTGGAAACCAGACAACCCATAGAACAAGCAGGGTTCAGAAAGGGCTTCTCCACCATTGACCACATCCACACGCTGGAATCAATTATAGAAAAGTACCAAGAGCATCAGAGACATCTATACGTAGTTTTTATTGATTACCAGAAAGCTTTTGACACGGTCTCACATAAGCGGATATGGGAAGTCCTCAAAAACCAAGGAGTAGAGCATAATTATATACAAATTATAAAAAATATATATAGTAACAGCACCAGCAGAATAAAGCTCGAATCACTTGGTCCGAGCTTCCCTATCAAAAGGGGAGTAAGGCAAGGCGATCCGCTATCGCCATTACTTTTTATCGCTGTCCTCGAGTCCATCATTAGCGAACTGGATTGGAAATACTTCGGGCTAAATATACACGGAAAATACCTAAGCCATTTGAGATTCGCGGACGACCTAGTGCTGCTATCAGAGACAAGCGCGCAGATGAATATCATGATCCAATCACTACACTTGTCAAGTATCCAGGTAGGCTTAAAAATGAACCTAAGCAAGACTATGGCAATGACAAACGCCCGAAAAATACCAATAACACCCGATAATAAGCCACTAGAATATACAGACAGCTATATCTACCTCGGCAAAAGAGTTAGCTTCGATAAACAAAATAACGAATTAGAAGTACAGCGAAGGATACAAACTACCTCGAATAAATATTGGAGTTTAAAAGAAATATTTAAAAGCTGCTCACCCATAACAATCAAAACGAGAGTCATGAATTCTAGCCTCTTACCGTGCTTGACATACGGCTGTCAAACGTGGAAATACACAGCAAATATAAAAAACAAAATTAACGTTTGTCAAAGGGGAATAGAGCGCAGCATGCTTAACATAAAGAAAATCCACAAAATAAGACATACCAAAATAAGAGCAATAACAAAAGCAACTAACGCGCTCACCCACGCCCAGAAACTAAAGTGGAAATGGGCCGGCCATGTCGCGCGGCTAAAAGACCAGAGATGGACTATAAGAGCCACTCTATGCCGCGGTCCGACAGGCAATCGGAGCAGGGAAAGACCTTTGGCACGTTGGGAAGACGACATCAAAGGGACTGCCGGCTCGCTCTGGAACAAAGTGGCACAGGACAGAGACACGTGGTCTTCCTTGGAGGAGGCCTTCACCCGCACAGGGGTTCTTGCAGACCAATTTTAATTCGAATAACTAGTTTATAATACTCGTATCATTTAATTTTAAGTTTTTACTAACCAACAATAAGTTAAAATAAGTTTCTGTATTCTGCAAGAAATAAAAGGCTTTTTTATTTTTATTTTATTTATTATACCTCTTGTTCTAAGTGGTCAAATAAGTGAGAGACGGATAGTGCGAGAAAAATCGAGAGAGCTCGCGCGCCGTCGCGTGCTAGCCGTGCTGGTCGATATGTACAAAGGTGTACCTTTGTCAAAGGTGTATCTTGTCTGAGATATAGTATGTACCTACGTGCTCGTTTGCCTTCTCGTTTTTTTTGTTCTAGTATCTCGTTCAATGACTATACTCAGTACGCCGCGCCAGGGGACGTTTGCTTAGCTTTGCTTTCCATGATGCTCCTCGTAGTATCACGGTATTTTTTTTTCTAATAGTAAATCTTCGTTTGCACGCTGCTAATGTTATTTGCCATAACGAAGTGCGCATTTTTTTGCGAAAATTGCGAAATGTAGGATCCAAATTGACGCCCTGACTTGTGGAGGTCCTGTTACTAAAACCAAAGAAAATTAAATTAAAAAAAAATAACAGTTTCAATAGGTCGGCAGTGCCGTGCTTTTTAAGGTACTTAATTACAGGCTAATGGCAAAAAGGGTTATATTTTAGAATATTTGCTTGCAGCAAGTAATCGAAACCGAAATGGTCACACAAGCAAACCAACGTTTAGTTTGTATGTATGAGACTTTAAGTAGCCCAGCTTAGGCGCCACTAGGCAACTTTTCACGGAAATGCCCGATTACCTTGCATAAGAATTCAAAAGTGGAATTAAATTACTTGGGAACTCTACATATTCCATGTTTTTTTTTCTCTTAATGCACTGATTTGAAATAGATCAACTCAGACGGAGCCGTGGGATAAAATATAGTACCTATATCTAAGTCCATCCGAAAGTCTATATATTCGCGAAAGAATATTTGAAATCTGAAGGGTAGTTCCGAAGATTCCCCTACGTACAGTCGAGTTGTATATGTGCACGGACAAAGTGATCAAAAATGAGTGACCAGGAGGAAATTAGCTCAGAATTTCACTGAACCTTTGGGAACGCACATATATCTATGAACACGACTGTCCAACTCACTTGTACTCAATAGTTGTCTATAATATTAGGTAAGAAATATGGAAAGGGATTTTTTTTAAATTAGGTATTGTGTTTATTTCTTAATGAGACCTACACGTTCGCCTGATTTTATTTTTCGGGGTTGCTCTATGAATAGGTTAGGCTCATACGAAGTTACTAGCATAGTATACCTATTAGCTAAGTTGTTAATGTAGAAACTAGCTTTGAAACACGTTTTAGCTGCCACTGATAATGGAACTTATTACTCTAATTCTAAGAGCAGTATTGCTTATATTCGCGTCACGTCTTTGGCGCGTGGCGAATAGAGTGCCGCAGAAAATTCATCACTCGAAGTAAACACTCCTACAAATTGTATAACGCCGATACAAGTAGGTACCCAGTACTCAAATCAAAGAACACGATTTAGTTTAGTGACTAGGCTGTTTGGTTCCCAAGTTTATTTTTTTATTTTGTATTATGGGATTACGTTTGACCTCCGTCTGTCCTGATGGAAAGTTAAGACAATAAGGATAAATTGGATCACGCTCACCCAGAAAATGCCTGTTCACTCTTGCCAAGGTTGTCTTCATCAAGGTTGTATGATTCCGGTAATACAGAAGAGAATTCCAAATTGAGGCAGTGCGAATCAAAAAGGATTTCTTAAATCGCGAGGTGCGGCATTGCGATGGAAACCCATACGGCGTCTAGTGGTCCGATAAAGAAAAGTCGAAGAGGGGATCAGGTAAATTCTTAAAGGGTCGGCAACGCGCACGTAACACCCCTGGAGTTGCAAGCGTCCATAGGCTACGGTAACCACATACCATCAGGTGGGCCGTAAGCTTGTTTGCCACCGACGTGGTATTAAAAAAAAGGATAACGCACACTCTATAATACAGCCTATAAAATGTAACAGTTTCACGTGATTACATGTTTCATATATTATTACGATTTATTTAGGAAACGATTAACCGTGAATTGTGTAGATTTGATAGGTAAGGTTTGTTTCATAACACGATACTTTACGCATCAATTGGGAGTGTCTCATAGGTAACGTTTAATAACACAAGCCCTACGCCTTGGCCACGACTTTCGCGGCAGCGTTTTATCTGTTCATTGCGCGGTCGAGACGCGCAACGCACTGTGGTTAGTTGGGATCACGAGCAATGAATTAGAAAAACCGCTGCCGCAGGTCGCTTAAGACGTTATTGAGCTTAGCTTACTAGATCTATTTGTGTGGGATTGTCCTTTATTTTTAACGGGTTATTTTAAACGAAAGTCTTGTCCGGTGAGATGGTTTTTAGTTACCTATGTTTTTTTGTGACGGGGGTGCTTTATTTAATCGCCCGTCCCGAAAGCAAGGGATGATTTTGATGAGCAGTCTATATATGTTTGTATTACGCGTGCTCCGCCGTAGCGTTTATGATACTGAACCGATTTTGATGAATGCAATGTTTTGGTGAATCAATCGATTCGAATTTATGCGGATGACATAGGCTACATTGTGTATGAACAACATTCGTTTACAGCTAGTTTTTCATAGTCGGGATACAGTTTATTTTCATTTTTTTTTTTAAATTATCTATGCGCTATCTATGCGGATACGGTAGAAAGGCGCATAATTACGCGTTGAAGGAAGGAGGAGCACAGGTTTTGCGCCCAGGAGGTGGACAGATGTAGTCCAAGAAGTTACCGGGTCCACACTCCACACTACAGGCAACCATACCAAAGGCTCAAGATAGAACGGCGTAATAGAGAACAGTGGTTGAAAGAGTCGCTCAGACATGAGGATACCACCAAGAAGAAGAAGTGACCCATGTACGGTTTTGTTCATCAAGTACGGGTTGATTGGAGTATTGGCAGTTCCACGTCTCCATCTAATCAAGTTGGCTAGTTAGCGGACAGACAGACTGACTGACAAGTGGTCGTATTACCATAGCTGGTGCGTGTGGCGCGCCCATTACGCGCTGATTTAGCTTTCTAGCTCATTGGTCGCAGGGCCTGCGTTTAGCAATAGCTATTGCTATTCGTTTGTTTTTGTCACTGTGTACTTTAGAATAGAATAGAATAGAATTATAATTTATTGCCAGAAACAAGTAGACATATAGAAACAGTGACAAAAACAGAATAATAATATGCTAAAAAATAAAAGTACAGCTCAATTATTTTGGGGCAATAGGTCCCAGACTCAGCATGTGCTGAACAACAAGAGTTCAGCGCTAGTTTGTATCCATCATGAACAATCTAAGCTGGGAAAAGAAAGGAACAAACATAAAAGGCGAATTTCTAAGCAATCTCCGGTTCGCCGATGATATAATTATTTTTTTCAGAATCCGCAGCTCAGCTACAATCAATGATTTGTGAGTTTAATACAGTTAGAAAAAAAAATCCGATTGGAATTAGTCCGCAAAGTTAAAAAAATCATGACATCAACCTGTGCCAAATCTTGGGATTAGATGTCAAAGCGGACCCCGGGCTCTTTTAGGGCACAACCGGGAATAACGCTAGATATGCTTATAAGCTGTATGTAACCTAATGTGAAATAATAATGCATGCATAAAATTAAACAAACTGTAATTGTGAATTGTATTTATTTAGGCATATATTTTTATTATTAATCCTAATTATTAACCATTACTGCGAAGCCATAATATCAGTTTACATTTTTGTGGCTCCATGAGGTGGAAGTCCACATTTCACTTTACAAATGAAAATGAGCAGCTCCTACTCTCTCGTCATGGGACCAACAAATGTACAATGAAAAGCCCCTGGAACACTGAATGTATGATGAACGTATGTGCCCTCTGCTCGAGATATTCCAGCAATACTTCTATGTTACTTGTGGGTTGCTCCCCTCAGGCAATCACAAGTTTAGTATGAGGACAGTACCTGCGTCGGCCTTCTCTCTATGACGTACTTACTGCCCAGACCCTGTCTTGGGATACAGCACAGGAATACTCACGCTGCGACCGCGCCGGCTCCTTCGCGTGGATTGAGGTTATGTGGTGACGAAAATAATAGAAATTCCTTGATTTTATGCACACAATGTAATTCGTTCACCACGATTGATTATAAGCACTTAATACTAGGTTTAAACTTGATTTGATTCACAAACATTTCCTTTAAATTAAGTACCGCGTACATTGTTCCGTGAACGAAATCCGAGATCAGAAGTACGGTCGAGGAAAATGAAGGTTTGGCACATGTCAACTCTATTTGAATGACGTTAAGGTCCATAAGTGCTAAACATTCAAATTCCTCGACTGTACATAAATATACTTATTATACTCTTTGATCAGAAGGGCACAGATTACAACACACTCGATGAGACATTGTTCGTTCTGAAACGCGACGATGCATCAAAATGAGCCAGTATTAGCCCGCTAATGTTGGCAGGAAGGGAATTTAATACATTTTAATTCACATTACAATTTACATGTAGATTTTGCTTCAACAGCTGCCCTCGCGGCTTTGCTCGCGTATCACTGAAAACCCAAGCGGAACCACGGGATAAAATATAGCCTATGTCGATCCTAAATGATCATTCTATTAATGAATGAACTGTTAGAATCGGATGTGTAGGTCCAGAGATTTATTCCCTGCATACCAACTTACAACCTAACGAAGCTTCACAGAAACAAATACTCGAGCTAAGAAACAAATTGCCCTTCGGCATTCGAACCCAGGAGGTAGCTTCGTAGGCAGGGATGTTAATACTATCTTCATCATCATCATATCAGCCGTAAGACGTCCACTGCCGGACATAGAGCCCCCAAAGAGTGCCACAATTACCGGTCCTGCGTCAACCGCATCCAGCAGACTCCCGCGACCTTTACCAGGTCATCTAAAATACTATCAACTATTAGGCTAAATTGGTCGTAATATAGAATACCTTCGGGATGCGAATTAATCGTTTTGAACCTTTGTAACAATTTTATTCAACTTTCCACCACACATCGTCAATTTGATTTCTCTTATCGAAAATCCAAAATATACACAACCTATGATTTCTTACGCTCTTTTTTCCCGACACACCCAATGGTTCTAAGTTTAACATGTGCATCTGTGCGTCTGTCTGTGGCATCGTAACTCCCAAACGGATGAAACGATTTGAGTGAGGTTTGAGTCTCTTCTGTCGACCCTAGTGAAGTCTTATTCATATTTCATGAACATAAATTTTAATTGAGATTAAATAGTATAGTATAATTATGTCGTAAATTAATGTAAGTATTGTTTGAGTAGGCTGAGTAAAACCAGACTAAGGAAAAAATAAACCAAACTTAAAAAAATTACTATAAAGAAACTTTTTGGCAAATCTGGCCTTATTGTTTCGTAAACGGCGTTTTAAAGAACGCGATAATTTCCAATTCACCCTCTTAATGATCGAAATATGTAAAACTAGTGGGTACAATATTTCTCTTTGATGTCCCAGATAAACGACCAAACTTAGGCGGATTAGTCCGTTAAAATCAATAAAATAAAAAATTGAAATTTCAGACAACGGGTCCATAAATGTAATGGGGTAAACCACACACATACACATATATACATATATGTTGGTGTCGCGTGTGATTTAAATCTCACTCTCTTTAAGTCTTAATTTATTCACGTTATCCACGTTAATCCCCTAGCCTGATCCCCCAGGGGAATTAGCGGCAATTATTTTATATTCAACTAGGAAAAAATGATAATGTTCGGTTATGGCGCTTCGCCGGACGCTACCGCGTCACGCTCGCTTCGCTCGCTCGGCTCGCGCGCTGTAGGGTCGCAGTTCAACTAACAACCTAACCGTTTTTTTCCCCTGGGGGATCAGGCTAGGGGATTAACGTGGACAACAGCAATTTATTTGGTTATCGAAAGCGTGATGAAGATATCTCTATTCTAAGCCGGGATAGCTGATCTATCTAATCAAGGCAGTTAGCGGACTTAGCGGACGGATAGACAGCTCGCCCTCGAATTAGCATAGTGAGTTGCGGAGACGATTTGCGTAAGTTTGTATGGGTAAATTCATGTAAACTGATGGTGCGAATGGATTGAATGAGTGAACTAACTAAAAAAATCTTGTTTGTCTGTTTAAGCGGTTACGTAGCATCTAACTCCTTCGCCCGGCAACCATCGTATATATCCATAGAAAGGAAGAAAGAAAAATAAAGAAAGAATATTTATTCGTGACAACAACGCAATAACAAATTGTAGACACATAAGTAAATGGAGCCCATCATATTACATATATTGATTAAGATTACATTATATGTGATTATATTTAAAAAAACACAGATCGTCCCGCGACAGAAGATATTGTGAACTTGTGAGTGTCACATCCGAAACATTCGGGAAACATCAAAGTGGTAAATAAATTACCTAATAGTTCATTATAGGTACGCATTTAAGCACTGTTTCGTAAAAATAGTGATGCCACCTCAACAATTTCGTTCTCTGTCATCTTAGCTGTGATGGCTCCCTCAATGACCCGAGGCTCTAGTATAAGTTTTATCGAAACAAAACGTTAAGACCGCGTTTGCGTTTAGCTGTCAAATCCCATACAAATGGAGGGTAAAACGCAAACGCGATCGTAAACTTTTGATTCGGTAAAACTTATACTAGAGCCTCTGAACTCGTAAATTGTATGACGTTTCGTATCGTCCGTGACGCACTTCAGAGGCTCTAGTATAAGTTTTACCGAAACAAAACTTTACGATCGCGTTTGCGTTTTACCCTCCATTTGTATGGGATTTGACAGCTAAACGCAAACGCGGTCTTAACGTTTTGTTTCGATAAAACTTATACTAGAGCCTCAGGGCTGTTATCCGCTACGCATCTAATACTCCAGGCAAAATACGGTTTTGAAAAACATTAATTTATAATAGCGTTTTTTTTGTTGGTTTCATTTGAAAATGTTATTTTAAGATGATTTAGTCAAGAATCCGACAAACTTTCCACCCGGAAGTAATTATGTAGATTTAAATGAAGCATGCATTATCTTTTTTTGTACGATTTATCTTGAATATTATAGAGCAAATGTAAATGAACCAAAATAAAGACAAAAACATTTATTAATATTTTTACTGACTTTTTAGAAGCCAGTTAACTTATCATTTTTTCGATGTCTAAAATTTTGTCGGATTTTGTCGCTGGGTAACTATTTAATTGATTATATATCCGTTATACATAAAAAATAAGCTATTATAAATTATTTCCAAAATTGACATTTTTTCCATACAAGTTGTCAGTTCATTGCCTGGACTATAATGCGGCTCACCCCGCCGGTCACCCTTCACGAAACTAGACCTCTGACTACGCTTAGTTACTTCGCATCGCGGTGTCAAGATATATTTGTGGTTGAGCGTTGAGGTGAGCTTAAAACAAGTTACAGAATAGGGGGTCAGGACGCTGTCGGTGTCATACAGTTAGGTTAGATTAGTTAGTTACGCCCTCTGACGCGACGATGATGGCTCCTTTTGAGGAGTTTTGAGGTAACAACATAAAAGAGTCGAACGAAACAGCCGTAACTATGTTTGTTAGGGTGGAATCTTGCAACTCAATTTTGAAGAAGATATCTTCAACCGATGAGCTGAAATTTTGGGTTTAAGTATAGTTTGGATGACAATTCAATATTATGGTACCTTCGAGCTGATCTGATGATGGAGACAGTAGGTGGCCATGGGAATTCAGTACTTAACCGACGTAACCCCGTTGGGTTTTGGGCTCTTTAGAATCGTCTCAACGAGTAGTTGATGACGGTAAACAGAAAAGTACAGTTCCCTATAAAAGCTTGTACCAAAATTGTTTTTTTTGACAGAAACTGATTTCATTGTATTTGTTTAGTAATAAGGCAAAATGAATTTAACATTAACGCAGTTATGTTAAGCGCAGATAAGCCTAATCAGATAATCATTACTAAAATTAATCTCGCACCTGAGAAAATCAGCATTTACAAAAATACTGTTGCTACGTTTCTGCTCGACCAATACAAGACTAACCTCCGTTTACACATAGTCGTTACGAAGTTAGAGGTCAGATTACACTAGAGTTCCGGTCGCAGAAACCTGCAAGCAGGCAGCTTAGAATAGTTAGAATATGGTTGAGATTATTTAATTTGGCAATTTTTTTATAAAACTGTCATTGGAAATTGAATCTTTTACCTTGGATAGTAGAGTTGCTTTTTGAATAGACTACTTTATTACAATTCGGCAAACTCAAATAATCTCAAGTATAACAATTTTCCAATTACAATATTTGAAATAAAGTGGCCCAGTTTAGCTGATTGCAATGTATGTGTATAATAAGATATTATATACTCGTAGTTACAAACACAAGAAATTCATTCATTCATTTTCATTTCATTTATTCATAACAAAGAAATTGTGTAGAATATTACAGTAAACCTACAGTAAACATAATAATAATACAATAAAAATCCTAATGTTAATGTCAGTACAATCAATTCAAATGTCAATACAATAAATTCAATGTCAATACAATGTTTCCCTATTAATTAATCTTATATAATCCAATGAACAATTCAGATATAACAATACAATTAACATATCATTCATCAGCTATAAACTCTGATACAGAGTAATACGACTTTTTCAGAAGAAATTGCTTAAGCCTCGCATTAAAAACTTTACTATTCGTCAACGATTTGAACTCAATTGGTAGCTTATTATAAAGAAACACAGCCTGATAGTATGCGGCGTGCTTCGTAACATTGAGCTTCGGGACCATGGTGTTTTTAATGTCTTTTCGTCTTGTGGACAACCGAATTTCTGTGTCAGTGGGCCTCTCATATTTGTGTAGATATTTACGAGGTCTGTCAAGAGTACTAGTATGTAAAGACACGGCACGGTAAGTAGATTGAGTTTGACAAAGTGCTCTCTGCAAGATTCCCTTTGGGGTATGCGGATAATGGTCCTGATAGCTCTTTTCTGGAGTCTGAAGGCTGCGTCAGTGTTGTAGTTATAACTATTTCCCCATAACTTGATACTATAACGCAGCGTAGCCTCTACAAGAGCGTGGTATTATACCATTTTTAATTGAGTGGTATGAATTTCGTCTCTCAGACAGCGAAGGGCATAACAAGAAGACCATGGTGTTACTTAATGTCTGTATCTCATACTTCCAGTTCAACAGTGCATCTATATGGACTCCTAAGAATTTAACAAGATCAGTTTGCGCAATTGCCAATTATGCTTCCATTTAACCCTATATCAAGAAAAGAAAGCCTATGACGTCATTTAAATATCTTCTTTTTCTCATTTTTCGATGTGCATTGAACCGTCATGGTAATTTGTTAAATTTAAATTACCTAAGCTCAAAATCAGATCAAATGAAACTTACTCACGCAAACATGCCAAGTAAAAAGCTTGAAAAACAACCAAGATAGCTTACAATCAAGTTCAGACTAAGTTATACGTACTATAATTCGGATTCGGACCAAACCAGTCTGGCCCTCTCCGCGTTGCCGACCACACGTGTGTGTACCCATCCCAAAATACACCGGGATAATCGTAACTTATTTCGTGCTTGGCTGAATAGAAAAACGCCTAAGTGTTAAATAATACTGTGTTACAAACTCTTTGGTGGGTGTTTTTTGGCGGGAAATGTGACGTCAGTTGTTTTTTTTTGTTGCGGAATGCGAGCTTATTGTTTATTGTCTTTGATTTTGCAGTTTTAACAAAAGTATGGATAGATAAATGTTTAAACTGAGAAATAGGGTCGTAAAGTTATGAATATTATTGTGATTTACAAATCGAATGTAGTTTGCCAACGTAAAGCAGTAGGTTTAACAAGACATACAATTTATTTACCTGAACTATGTATGAATAATTTAGTTTAAGTAGCTGAATAATAACACAATATTATAATACTTTAGTAGAATAATAACTACTGTAAATACGAGTATAGTGACTCTACTTACTGATCAACTCAACCTTTGTGAGGTGAAAAAACGGTACGATTCCATTAGTTTATTTCCATACCTGTAGGTAATACTTGAAAAATTAACTTAATACCCGTTGTGTTTATTCAACATTAAATTTGCCCAGTTAGGAAATTTTGCTTTAGAAACAATTTAAAATATGTATATGCATAACTCCCTTTGATGTCACCAACTTAAGTCAATAATTTACTAAATTTCAATTACAAATTATATTTGTCTTTTTCGACAAGCCATAAATACTTAGGTTCATACTCTCTTCCTATGTTGTTGTGTTAGAAACCGTAAAATGGTATTAAGTAGATCTTTTTTAAATAGGATCTCACAGGAGCTATAGATATTTCCAACGACGTACAGTCAGCACCAGAAGTAATTAGGCGGGCGAATAACTCAAAATTATCTAAACAAACTCTTATTTTCTTAAGCAATATAAACAAGCTCTATACACGATTCAATGTGTCATATCAACTGACTAAGTCCCCAATCCGCACTGGACCAGCGTGGGGACTGCTGCCCGTTCCCTCTCACGCATGAGAGGAGGCCTGTGCCCAGCAGTGGGGTGATGTATATAGGTTGATGATGATTAACTGACTAAGACGAAGCTATAGTCAGAATAAGTTTCTGTCAAAAAAATCATTTTTGGTACAAGCTTTTATTGCCAACTGTACTTTTCTGTATACCATCATCAACTACTCATTGAGACGATTCTAACGAGCCCAAACTCAACGGGGTTACGTCGGTTAAGTACTGAATTCCCATGGCCACCTTCTGTCTCCGATCAGCTCGATAGTACCATAATACTCGTATTGAATTGTCATCCAAACTATACTTATAACCAAAATTTCAGCTCAATCGGTCACCGGGAAGTGGGTCAAATTTAACTCGCAAGATTTGCCCCATACTAACATACTTACTAACAGGGCAAGTTAAATAAAAGCTTGTAATAAAAGGTATGTTTTACTATCTCATACCAACAACTATAGCCGAGTCCCAGTCGGTTGTTGTGACAAATTGCAAGGTGTGTAGAACCCATTATAATACAGACGTGTATGAATAATTATAATCTCTTATGCGTAGCTACTTGCTAACCTAGCATTATCATGTTTATGTCGGACACAATGCATTTGTCCCGCTCGCACTGGCATACTTGCTAGTAAGGGATCGCTAGCTAGGCTGCTGCGGACTGTACCAAGCCAGGTTAATAACTATAAACATGCCACGTTGGTGTTAAATGCTTAAACTCTTCACTTGATATAACTTTTAAAAGTTCTTACAGTATTCAAACGTGTTGTTCCAAAAACAAACCTACATCAAACTAATAAAGTCTAAATTTCCGATTACCTCGGCACGTTATAGGAGCTTGGGGGTATAGTTTCATGAAGGCGTAGTCCACAAAAGGTACAGATTATTAATTAAGATAAGTATAGTTTATTCAAATTAAGGCGTTCGCAAATTGCTCGAGGCATTTAACGTTGTATCTAAACGGTGGTTCAGGATAAATTGATGGACCTGGCGAGGAATCCAGGTAAGACATATGACTTGGACGCATGACGAATAGAGCTCGTTATGACGGCAGGCAAGTTGCTGCCGCTCTATTCTTGCACTGCAAGAAATTAAGTACAAAAAAATGTTAGTAACTTCACCGCCTGTCTTTATATTAGAATATACTTTCATGGATGTTGAAGTTAATTTCTAGACGTTTTTAAAGCAAAATCTAGTCTCGTAAACTCACTAGTTTAGCAGCACCATTACTCTGTCAGTATCGAAGCGCCGCGACAAAAAAAAATAGGAGGGTATAGTGCGGATTCTTTTTCTAGACCGGATTTTACCTTAAGACCCATCGGTTGGTTAACACGTCTGTCTTCATCATCCTCCTAGCGTTATTCCCGGTTGTGCCCATAAAGGAGCCCGGGGTCCGCTTTAAGAGTCCGCAGTAAGCTCGATTCTCCATACAAACGTAGTTACGCTCTCATTTTAAAACTACGTGTTGGATTGTAACGAAAATTTTCATGTGAAATGACATGAGGTATATCCAGGTCTGTAATTAGTTTATGTACCTTCAGATACCATAGTAAAAAAAATACAGCGAATTTAAGTTTTTCATACAAAACTTGTTTTTGCTGTATTTCGTGTGTTTTATAAACT
The DNA here is from genome assembly GCA_947578815.1 of Epinotia ramella. NCBI lineage: Eukaryota > Metazoa > Arthropoda > Insecta > Lepidoptera > Tortricidae > Epinotia > Epinotia ramella. The sequence continues at coordinate 36,587,766 of OX388202.1, forward strand.
GGAACCATGTAAACTAATTACAGACATAGATATATCTTATGCCATTGTATATGCAAAGTTTCGTCACAATCCAACACATAGTTTTAAAATGAGAGCGTAACTACGTTTGTATGGGAAGGTGAAATTCGGCCGAGCTTACTGCGGGCTCTTAACACCTAACCCCAAGATTTGGCTAAGGCGCTAGTTTTACTCGTACGAAAGCGACTGCCATCTGACCTTCCAACCCAGAGGGAAAACTAGACCTTATTGGGATTAGACCGGTTTCCTCACGATGTTTTCCTTCACCGAAAAGCTAACGGTAAATATTCCGTACAATAAGTTCCGAAAAACTCATGGGTAGGAACCGGGATTCGAACCCACGACCACTCAATGAAAAAAAAATGTGCTATGGATTCCTTACTCCTACAGACGAGCGTATTTTGCAAAATGTTTCCTTTTTCATTCAAGATAACTATTAGTATTTATTCAAAAACTGTGATAACGTACTAAAATAATCATTTACAGCTATGCTGCAATAAAAACCTGTAAAGCACAAAAGTGAGATCATGTTTTACGAACTTAACTATTTTCCTCTATGTAAAATCATATAAAATCGATATGATGGTAATTATAATTTATGAAACCTACCGGTAATTACAAAGATTGATACTAAACTAAAAATAATATACGTACTTAAATATATTATCTAAAAAAGTACATGTTTCATTAGTAACATAAAATATTTATAACGGAATATAACTAAACTAAACCTATATTATAAACTAAACCTATAAAAAGTAAATGCCCCCGAGGTCCTCGTCATTGGTTATGGTGCCCAGAAGGCTGGCAGCGTTGCCTCTTTGGATTGCTAGGCTAATCCTTTGGCCAAAATAGCTACCAGCCCTCTGGTCGCCGGATGTTTGAATGAGCCGCCCCGAAAGTTCCTTATATGTATAGGGCTTTCGCGCCCGGTCCCCACGGCCCCAGAGTTTCCACTCCAAACGGCGCAAACATGTAGCCCTCACCGAGGACATCATATTTGCGCCGCTTGTGTTGCTCTGCCGTGGTGGCCGCTGGCCGCAGCTCCGGCTTTATAGGAGGTCGCTTGGAGATGGGACGGGGCTAGCGTATCAACGCAGGTAGCGTCCCACACAAGAGTCCTCCCCTGCTTCCATGGAATGAGCGTCATGCCGTCAGGGCGGTTATCATCGTCAAAATGGCCGGCACGCTAACGGAGGCAAGCGCCCTACGGATGACGTCATTCAAAGAGGCGTGGCGGGAGATGCGGCCAGCACTCTTCTGGCAGGACAAGCCGTGGTGACCTAGGGAGTCTACGTGGGCGCCACAGCGGCAGCGGTGCGGCTCATTCGTTTTGGAGCCAAGTCGCAGACAGGTTGCCAAAGTTAAAGTTGGTTTGTCGAGGAGAGTGCCAAGGTTTGGAGACGGCAAAGAATTGGCAATTAAACAAGGAATGGAGGTCCATTAAAAAATACTAAGCAATGTTGACCAATTGATCAATTGATTCACTCAACTTGCAATGTAATTATCCCACAATCATCCATAGACTTTTTTTTAACGTGGGAAACCAATCAAGCAACACCTCAGAAGGAAACAAGAAAACCATGCGTGTACCCAAATCAACAATTTGCTGTGGCAAAGTTAGATACGTATTCCATTATCCCATCCATACTAATATTATATATAAATCCATACTTATTTATTATATATTCTGTATATGTATTATATATTACGAATAAAATAATATTATATATTTATATATCCATACTATCCATACTTAATATTATAAATGCGAAAGTGTGTCTGTCTGTCTGTCTGTTACCTCTTCACGCTTAAACCGCTGAACCGATTTGGATGAAATTTGGTATAGAGATAGTTTGAGTCCTGAGGAAGGACATTGGATAGTTTTTATCCCGGAAATCATCCCCCAAGGGGATGAAGTGGGGGGTGAAAGTTTGTATGGAGCTACGATATAAACGAGTTCCACGCGGACGGAGTCGCGGGCAGAAGCTAGTAAATTATAAATGCGAAAGTGTGTCTGTCTGTCTATCTATCTGCCTGTCTGTCTGTCTGTCTGTCTGTTACCTCTTCACGCTCAAACCGCTGAATCGATTTCGATGAAATTAGGTATAGAAATAGTTTAGGTCCCGGGGAAGGGCATAGGATAGTTATTATCATCCCCGAAGTGGGTGAAATGGGGGGTGACAGTATGTATGGAGATCAGAGCAAAGAGATCTCCAGGAGAATTCAGCTCGGTGGGGCGGCATTCAATAAATTAGACGACATCCTGAAATCCGTTGAAGTTCCACAATGCCTAAAGACTCGTCTCTATAATCAGTGTGTCCTGCCCACAATGACGTATGGTGCTGAGACATGGACGCTCACAAAAGAGGCTGTGCATAAAGTAAGGGTGGCACAGAGAGCCATGGAGCGCGCCATGCTCGGCATTAACCTACAAGACCGACTGAGGAATACTGAGATCCGACGTCGCACTAAGGAGCGTGACGTCGGAGAAGTCATAACCAAACTCAAATGGAGTTGGGCAGGACATATTGCCAGGCAACGTGACGGTAGGTGGACCATAACGTTAACGGATTGGTGGCCACTTACAGGAATAATTTACTTTAAAAACAAAGTTTTAACCGACTTAAATTTAGTACTCCGCCAAGCCACGAGAACATTTCCACATTTATTTTCCAATTTACCACATGAACTGATTTCCGAGAGCAAATGCGTTGATTATTAGAGAAAAAAATCCAATCGCTGTATGTGGCCCGATAATATTTGAGGATCACCTTTGGTACTTCATTAGTTGCTATTTCAACGGAATCTTATCAGAATCTGTGACGTGCTTTTGTACTTTAAGTACATAACTGAGGAATTCCATAAGTCATCTGTGGTCTTCATCATCAGTTCCACTCCACCAAATTTATGATTTCCGGATGTAAATATACCTGATATAATAGAAAATACCAAAATCACTACACGCGTGCCTAATATAATTGAGGAGTTCTCTCAATTCCTCATGGATCCCATCATCTAACTAAATTAAAAAAAAAATGGGACCCACCTGGATGCATGATGCATATACTAACAAACAAAAATAAATCGAATCGGCTCATCAATGACGGAGTTCTGAGGTAACAAACGTTGAAAAAAAAAAAAAAATACAACCGAATTGAGAACCTCCTCCTTTTTTTTGAAGTCGGTTAAAAAGAAGCGTCGGTCGTCCACCAGCACGATGGGTTGACGACGTAAACAAGACCGCGGGTCATTTCTGGATGAGACTAGCACGGGACCGCGATAAGTGGCGTACTCGAAGAGAGGCTTATGCTCAGCAGTGGGCGATTAAAGGCTGAAAATGATGATGAGTATGTATGGAGCTACGGTATAAATAAGTTCCACGCGGACGGAGTCGCGGGCAGAAGCTAGTAGGTTATAAGGGATTGCAGCTAAGTAAATTAAGAACTGGTCTTAAAATGGCTGATGGCTTAACCTTAACAACCTACTTAATTTGGGCGGGTACTGGTTTATTTGCCGCAACCTCATAAACTCATTTGCGGCAAATAAAAAAAAAGTGGAACTATGACAAGGACAACGAATTATATATCCCTCTCTGTCACACTCATTGAGATTTGTATAAGTACTACCATCTCGCTCGGTCGTGGTATTATTATTACCACATTATTACTATAGCTTCTATGTAGAAATCGAATCTAAGTTCAAAACGTAATACCTACTGGATTTGAACGTAACTATGGACTTGATTTTTAAAGAACTTTCTACCAGCCAACTGATTTTTAAACAGTGGTACATATCCTGTGGAAATAGACCCTTGGGTTCCCAAGTCCGTCATGGTCCCGTATAATTGGGATCCGACTACAATACAATAGTCATAAAAGCGTAACTAATTTCTGTATAGGAGCGAGATGGGGACGTTTAGTCTATACGACACTAGTCCGACACGATTCTCTATGATATTCCTTCTCTGCTTGATTTAATTATAGCTTCGATTGATAGGCATATTAGGTAGGAACCCTTAAAATGTAGGTAGGTTAGGGAATATTTAGCACAGGCGTTTACGCTATTGTATATTTCGTTTTGAAATTCATTTTGTCTAAGAACATTAGATAATAGGAGAAGAAATTCTTTATTTACAAATTAACGTCCACAACCTGATAGATCATGAGAATTTCTGTCGAGCATATATCTATCCAATAAAAACAAAAGCCTAGGTGAATTCTGTAGTACGATTTAGAAAAAAAGTCGGCAGCTGAATGGTCGACGAAAAATCGCAAAGATCACATATCGGAATCGCCAACTGTAAAAGTTATTTTGATAATAATAATAGCGACTTATTCTCTATTATTATGATAATAAAAGAATTTTTGAAACTTATTGAGGTCCAATTGTTATTTCCCCCGTGTAAGTTGGCTGAGAGTTTAATCCGTATTGTTGTTTAGAATCGAATCAAGTTCTTAACTTTTTACAGATTTTGCCCTTTTTATTATAATATTAATTATTTTTGGGAACACCCACGAGCCACGACTTTATTATACGAGTAGATGTTAATAGTTTTCGGCACTAGGTTACTTTACTACAGCATTTTAATCCCGCTTTGTGGAACTGGATTAGTATACTTATTGCATTTTTTTTGCAGAAAGCTAATACTACTTACTTTGTACTACGTTTAAAAAATGTTTAGAACCTGACTCAAAACTGTACAATAAAATAAAGTGATAATGTGAAATCGTGAACATAACCTCAAAGTGCGATGTAGTCGGCCATTTGCAATGTGAGCGGCCATCTTGACAAGATGGCGGCGGCTGTCAAGATGGCGCTGGCGCTGCTGGTGCTGCTGGCGGTGGCGCAGGCGCGGAGGGAACCCTGGACTAATGGAAGCTGGTTGTAAGTATTTATTTTATGCAAAGAAACTTATCGCAAACACTTAGATCAGGTTTCAATGACTGGTTATCGTTATGTTCAAATATAGACACATCTTACGGTTAGGTACTGGTGATTTGTAACAACCGCCCCATGTAATCCTTCCCTTCAGTACAAATTATATTTGTTGCTTTCCTTAAGAACATGTTTTAAGTTTTAAGGACAGAACAAGACCTAATGAATTGTTCCTTTAACAGTTTATGATGAAAAATTACAACTTTTTGCGTTATTAAAACTGATTGAGTAGTAGGTATTTAAGTGCTTGGATAATCTTGCCCTTAACGACAACTTGTCATTAATGTAATTTTGCAGCTATATTTGCGTTACGTCATCGTTCGAAATAACCTCCAAAAACAATTACTCACTGTTACGAAGCGTTGTTTTTATAGATAATAGCTTGTAACTGATAAGTAATAATATTATTCATAGTTTAGCTAGTTTTATAGAGTCTATAGTATCAAGTATGCTTTTTGTTTGCATTGTTTATGTATGTGTTGGTGTGCCTTTTTCAATAAATAAATAAATAGATGATAAAACTACTTACACCACTTAGATCTACCGCTGGTTAGAATATAATATGTTCCCAGGGAAGACACGCACACTGTGTACTACTAGTGGGTATTACTAGTACATACTATTGCAGTTACAGTAGAGTTGGTGACAAGATATTTTTGAGTACGTTAGTAGCGTAGATGATGCACCTGACTCTGATTTTGCTACTTTTATTTAAAATTGACAATTTGTCTTCGCCGAATAGTTATCTCGCAGCCTCTTGGGTGAATTCATCCACTACCGACTGCGCCAGTACCTACTGTTACCGAGGGCCTCCACGAAGTTTCGTTACAAAACGAGTCTATATCGGCAACACCGGTCAAATGGCCAGTTACAAGTCAGGCGCCTCAGTGTTGCCAGTTTAAACTCATAAAAAAATAAATTGTAGCTACGTGAAAGATTGGCTTTTTCCAGCCTACCTACTTAATTCATGGTTTTCCAGATTTTGTCAGCAGCACGCAAAATTAGCAAGCAAGGTCGGAATCATTTGGTTTTAATATAAATTTTCTGGTATTTGGACGATAAAGTCTATCTCATTTTGTGTACAATGCTGCTATTATAGTTTAAGGCGCCGTGGGTTCAGCGAAGTTAAGCGAACAGAGTTTTTGAAACAATATAATGCGTCGGTTTAAAATAATATGGTTTCAAAAAAATACGAATAGTACCTAATCTTGAGGCTTTTCTGCAGGGAAATCAGTGCTTCGAAACATGATTAAGCAAATTTGGCTCGATAGAAAAAAATCACGAACATAGGTCTAAAACACACAAAAATACACTTAAAATATTTGTAAAAAATGTGCACAAAAGCTATAAATATTAAAATTGCTTTTAAAAATCGGCAATTATCATGTTTGAGGGAAATCAGTGTTTACATTTTTATTTATTGAAACGGCCAAAAAATTATAATTAAAAAACAAGATATCCGCGCTTCCGAGCACGCACTTCCATCTCGCTCACGCTTATGCTCAGTGAGAGGGAGAGAAGACCGTGAACCTACGGCGCCTTAAGACTGGCTACCCTTGTGGTAGGGCCATTATTTCTTTCTCTGAGTTTCATAAAAAAATCAATATCGAGGTTGTTATGGAGGCGGTATTGTTTGCCGTAAAACCACCTGCGTCGTCTAGACGGCATAGGACGTAACTGTAATGGTCGACACACATGGGATTGATTTTCAATTTGATTTTAAGGATGTAATGGATCGAAACCGATATGGAAGACCAGGGGACCGATTTTTGAATCTCACCAAGTGACTAATTCTCACCGATGTGAGTGATTTCCGAAAGTTCGTATTTTTGCAACTCGCTTACATTTGTCATACCTGGGCGTTTTCAGAAATTGTTGTTGGTGGCGTAAGTGGAGTTCCACTTTTAGAAATGGGCCAAATTGATTTGAAATGTAGCTGAATCGATAAAATATTGTATAAACAACATACAAATACGAAATTTGTTACGCAATAATGTCAAATTTATAAAAAAAACTCAATTTTATTTAGTTGCTACTGGAAAGAAGTTCTATTACGCCACTCATTTTGAAAATTATTTAAAACATAAATAGACATGTTAAAAATCTTCTAAAACTTTAATATTCAAATATAAACAAAACAGTCTTCTAAAAACATAAAATTATTGGACGTATATAACAAAACAATGAGTTATATCAAAAAAATCTTTCCTTAACGCTACTTTTCTGTACTTTGTACTACATGTTATTGTCTCTGCAGCGACCACTACGTAATATTATTAGAAAGTATTTATTAATCTGAGATACCTAGTTAAATACTATTTACTTAGCATAATTAACTTTTAATATCTTATAACAAAAATCACAATATTTTTGGAATTTTAATCACAGTCTCTAAATGGACAATGGCGTATAATGGAACTCTAAGTGGCGTTTAGGAACTATAAAGCAACGTTCATTAAAGCGATTAATTATACACACTGAGTATATATTTTTTTTACACCATGAGATCAAGGCAGTCATTTTAGTTAAGTAACTATATTAATTAAGTACTAAACCTACATAAAGAATCAGACAGTTCAAGTATTGAATTACAATTTATTTTACAATTTTTACATATTACAATCGTGATTTGCTAAAAAAAAATATCCTTTACCCACCAGAAGATACAATAAACTTGTAGTACTTATTTAGATAACTGCCACAAACACGAAACGATCTCGCGGCACAGATAGGCAGACCAACAAGCAAGAGCAAGACATCCAAAGAAATTGACGAACAAACATAATAAATAACACACAAAAAAACACGAACTGAAACTTACATGTTAAATTGTATTAATTGGACATGTATTTAATTTACAATATTATTACAGTGTAATATTTGTGTAAGCATTTGAGATAGGTAGTTAACCTTATTATGATATTTTTGTTATTTTTAATTTACGATGTAATTTAATTCTGATTAAATGTTAGTTTTAGCAATTCACTCCATATGAAACGAGCTTTAGAGTTCCATTACGCCACTTTTTCGTTCCATTCACGCTATAGTGGCGGAATGGAGGTGGCGTATGCGCGACAATAAAACATTAAAATGAATTTACAAATAGACAATAATGATTAAGGCAAATGTAACTTTCTTTTCAGAATTAGCAATACGTAATAAGTTCGTTATAGTAAAGAATCAAATACGCAGGATGTTCTTACCTTGTCAAAATCAGTCTTGTAAGTGGAACTTTGGTTTTGAATGCAGGAACACGCGACCGACATTTACTCATTTCGCGGATTAACTGCTGTCATTACTGAGAAAATGGCGACTGCCATAGACTCAAAATGTTGCTATAATTCAAAATCTTCATGAATTTTGTCGGTATTTTGTTGCCAAGTTATTGAAAAGGCGGTCGCGTAGTGCGGAAATTCCTTCACACGCCATTTCGCGGGACAGGATAAAACCTGGGTTTTTCAATAGAACTTCAACCTAAACATATCTTTTTTAAGGTTTAAAATGAAATTTAAGTTTATAAGTAACCCGTACAAACACCCGCCAATTTTGAAAAAAATTAAGTACTATTAATTTTTTTACTCCGAATGTGGCAAGGTAGGTATGGGACACGTCAAAACACGACCTTTCATTTTACTTATTTAATTTTTATTAAAAATTGCTCATAGCTTTTCATTCTTTTAAAGCTAATATGGAGTAAATAAGGTCTAAATAATATTAAAAAAAATAAACGAATACGTACATCTTGCCAGAATTCGAATAATTCACTATGAAAGTGACGGGACATGACTTTTTCCAACTGACAACTTTGTTTGAAAACGCCCACCTATGATATCGATTTACGAGTGCCCCTACCCACTCGTAATTGAAATCACCATGCGATTGTTTTTGACAGTTGACGTATGTGACATCTGCCAAAAGTGCCAAAGTATGTTTTTCGGAAGAATTAGCAGCGGGGCTCGATTGCGATATTTGTCAGCCTTTGGAAACTCTCATAGAATGAAAAAATGTACGGGGACGAAGTCCCATTGCAGCCAACCTAACAAAACACAGAATACATGGACCTAATATAAACTCTATTAATACAGAATATAATATACCTATTGGCAATATTTTCTTTACATTGGTAGTAGACACAAGAGAATCTTAAAACTATGTATGAAGTTCCACCTCTTAAAACGTAGTGGTTATATTCTCTTTGATATTTGTGATTGCGACGATTTATTCAAAATATAAAAAAATGGCAAGCCTGGAGGAGTACATTATGATGACGATGACGGACACGGACAGCGACGAAGACGACGACGTTCCTCACCTCGGCGTCGCAGAAAGAATTCATCACGAGCTAGCATTTACGATGTCTACTGCGAAATTTAAAAAATATTATCGGCTTACGAAACCGTTGGTGCGGGCTCTAATTGAAGAGTTAAGACCGTTGATTCCGGCTCCTAACCGAGCTACCTAGTGACTTGACGGTAGAAATGAAGGTAAGTAAGTGAATACTTCCTATCTACTAAATACTTATTCCCGTTACTACGGTATGTTGCCCTATTGCGATGTTTTCCGAAATGAATCTTTATAACGTAATGCCCAAGTTGTAGGTATGATTCTTTAAATTTTTAAATTACTAGTCTTAAATTAATTTCACCAAATGTTTTTATCCTTTCTCAATACAATGAGTTTGCAATCTCGGTCAATCTCCTCAAAGACTGGTTACTTGTAATATACTCTATGTTTGCTTGCAGGTTCTTGTGGCCCTTAAGCGGCCTTTAGACCTATCTAAATGCAGTACACTAAATCAGAAAGACTCTGCAAAAAGACAAGTGTAAAGACTGTTAGCATGTAAGTCAAGCTAATTAGACAGTTGAATCGACACTGCCACTCTGAATCAGTGTACTGCATTTAGATAGGTCTAAAGGCCGCTTTAATTTCTTTGCGGCTGGGTCCTACGAGACATGTGTTGGCATTGGCAGTAATAAAAACGCAGCTATCTCACAGGCATCGGTCTCAAAATCAATAAAATACGATACAATACAATTATTAAGTTAAATATACGTGTAAAACATATGCCACTAACAAATGTACATACTTTTTCTTATAAATTATAAAATCTGTGTTATTATCTTTGTTCGTCCTTTTCTAGTGAATTTTTCAAAACTTTAATTTTCGTTTACATGATACTGACAGATACGCTACGTTTTACGTTTGACCAATATAATGAATCTATTTTAAGTTATAGTATGAGAAAATTAAAACCGGTATCAAGGACAAAACTATAACATCTGCGTAAAAAGGAACGTAACGTGAAGACTGTCTCTGCGATAGTTGACTTGCAAGCGAGCGGGGTGGAATCATGAAATTCATTTAATTCGTTATTCGTAGTTAATTTATACACTTACTGACTCTGGCAAAGGCCCTCGAGGCTGCCATTTCTCTTTTAAAATAATAATAATAAACAGCGTCTGACCTTCAAAAATACGGCTTTTGGAAAATGGTGACATAAAAGTCATCGGTGATAATTTTAGTCACATTGAGATTCAAAAATCGCACTCCAGGTCTTCTGGAGATCCGTCTGCGTAGCGCGTTATGTTATGGCCTGCGCAAACCGGCGGAGATCACTTTAAATTTATCAATGTATATTCTTTGCCGGCCTTTATGAGGCAATCCTCGATTACGTGACGAATTGTTTGTTCTTCGGCACCGCAGGAGCAAGTTGGGGTTTCCACCCATCCGCAACGGTGTTTATAGTGAGCGCAGCGACCGTGGCCAGTACGGAGTCGGTTAATGTTACACCAGTCCCGTCTTGAGAGATCGAACCCTTCTATTCTATACAGGAGTATCCGACTCTGGGGCGACAGGGCGACATTCCTACGTAAGTCCGGTGGAGCGATTCTTGACAGTACTAGAAGCCAGTGTCAAGGTGTAGATTGGAGCGTGCCGGAGATAAGTCGCATGGCCTTTTTCAGCTCGACGTCAACTCTGTTGGTGTGGACGCTATTCAGCCAGACCTGTGCGCAGTAGGTACTTTGCAGTCGAGTACACCAGAGACAGCGCTGAGGTGCGCACATAATGGTCGCATAGAAACTAAGAACACAACATATCCTATCGAACATCACCAAAGGAATCGAACGAAAAAACTAAATCTTACAGGTATTTATTGATTAAAAGTATCATACATTATTTTAGGTAAATGAAACTTCTCAACAACACGAACATTGCGACTCATCCGAAACTTCGAGTGAATATAATTCAGTTAATTTAATCGTGATCAAGATACGTTTAAGAGGGAAGTACATATAGCTAGCAGCTCGCGACTGACAATAGGTACTTTTTATATGATATTCGGTGTCAAGAAAGCGTAAGACACGCAAGAGTCAGTGTGGTACTGCAGAACCGGAAGGTTGTGGTCTGCGGGTCTCCACACCGAGCAAGGCGCTGTACGTGTCGCGCCTGCATCACACTGCCACCGCTGAAGAAGTGACGCAGTATGTTCGCCAGGAAACCGGCTACTCGCTGAGGGTGTTCCAGTTGCATTCGCGCCACTACGTGCACTTCAGCTCGTTTGTAGTGCGCGTGCCGCGGCCGCTCCAGGAGACCATCGCGTGTGCTGATTTCTGGCCGAAAGGTGTCGTGTTTCGTCGGTTCCGGGGTAACCTACCAAATCCAACACCCGAGATGTCGGAACAACGGGGCCACGCCGTTTCGCCGTCAAAATAAATATTGTTCGGTTCATGACGCATTGGTGTAAACTGTAATGTTATGTAACCTGTTTTTCAATAAATAAATAAATAAATAAATATTGCCATTTCGGGAGAAAACGTTTTCCGCTAAAAAAATCTTAACAAATCACTTTGATTTTGATGTCGATCGCTTCAGCATAATAATATCTAGGTTTATAGGTTGCACTTAATAAAACAAAAAAAAAAATTGTTGCCTATAAATTTTAATAATGGTATTGCAAATTTTGAAAAAAGGAAAAGCTATAAACCAAGTCTTTCATTGTTGATAACGTACTAAAAAATAATTGATGTTGGTAAATATTTAGAAGTGGAAAAACGTTTTCTCTTTTTGTATAGACGAGTATGTAGTATTCCAACCCATTTATGTGGGTAGTTATCAATTCAATTCAATTCATTTATTTATCAACCAACTGGGATCATGTTTGTTAGTAAATAGGTACTTAACAATAGGTTAGTGGTTACATTAATGATACTAATTTTTTGAATATATACTTGACATGCTTATTTAAATGCACCATACAGCAGTTCTTATGACTGGCAACACCTGAGCATAGTAGTCTTCTTATATTAAATGAATTGAATATTTAATATTCTGAGTCAGTTCCAAATACATGAAATAACATAAATAAAAACATATCACATATCGATAAAAAAATATATCACTATAGTTAAAGCAATGACGCGTAGTTTCAGTATCCGAGAGCCCCGAGAGGCAACCGGACCTATCGTCGGCTGGCGATATTTTTTTTTCACCCTTCAATTTCCGGCCCAGTCCAAATGGTACTCCAGGCAAAATACGGTTTTGAAAAACATTAATTTATAATAGCGTTTTTTTTGTTGATTTCATTTGAAAAGTCAAGAATCCGACAAACTTTCCACCCGGAAGTAATTATGTAGATTTAAACGAAGCATGCATTATCTTTTTTTGTACGATTTATCTTGAATATTATAGAGCAAATGTAAATGAACCAAAATAAAGACAAAAACATTTATTAATATTTTTACTGACTTTTCAGAAGCCAGTTAACTTATAATTTTTTCAATGTCTGAAATTTTGTCGGATTTTGTCGCTGGGTAACTATTTAATTGTTAATATATCCGTTACATGTATATAAAAAATAAGCTATTATAAATTATTTCCAAAATTGTAATTTTTTCCATACAAGTTGTCAGTTCATTGCCTGGACTATGGGCTCAGTTCGGGTTGCACAGGGCGGTTCCACAACGCTTCGGGAGCTCGAATGCCGCAAGCCATCCGGTTGCCTCTTAGAAACTGAAACGCGTCATTGCTATGAATACTAGGTTAGTATGAACACGCGTGGCATTCCGCGGCGCGTCGCGATGATTTGTTAGATGGGTTCCTCAAACGCGTTGTTTCAATGTAGCGTTTTCCCGAGTCGCATTTTTCCGCGATCGATCAATTTCCTTGTCGCTTTTTTACTCGTAGCTTTATTCAGTGTCTCATTTTTCCGCAATCGCTTTATTTTCGCATAGTTTTTTCCCGAAATAGAAACATTTCTTGGTCGCCTTGGTGCGATTGGTAGGACAAAGGCAGTAGGATTTTAACCTACACTCCTCCTCGCTTCGCTCGTCGTCGTACCAAATGATCACAAGATACCTAACACACTCCTCCTCGCTTCGCTCGTCGTCGTACCTATCCGTAACAGTAAGTCATAATATGCCTAGCTCTCAATCGGGATTTTAAATTCCCACACGGTAGCTGGCTCCGAATGCTGGCTCCGAAACGGTAAAAAAATGCCCGCTTCGTACCCACCAAAAAGGGTTTATGGGTTTGAATGTAATGTAATGTATGTAATGTAATTGATCTCAGAAAAAAGTTAATTTGATGCCCACCTTTGAACAGGGACTTAGGTGCAAAACCGACTCGGATCGCAGATAGGTTAGAAGACGGAAGCGGAAGCAAAGCTTCCGCTTTCGTCTTCGAGGTTTTTTTTTATAAAAGAGCGGAAAAACGATAAATATCTACACGAAAATAAGGCGATTGCGGAACAATGAGACGCTGAATAAAGCTACGAGTAAAAAAGCGACAAGGAAATTGATCGATCGCGGAAAAATGCGACTCGGGAAAACGCTACATTGAAACAACGCGTTTGAGGAACCCATCTAACAAATCCGATAATATTTGAGGAGTTCCGTCGTTTCATCAAGAAACATGATTCTGAGACCTTATGGCACTTCATTAGATGCAATTTCAACAGAATCATATCAGAAATCAGAATCTGTGACGTCAATTCCTCGTGGATCCCATCATCCAACTGGATTTTTGAAAATAATGGGACTAATCTGGAAGCATGTACTTACAAACAAAAAAAATGTACGAATTGGCTCATAAATTACGGAGTTCTGAGGTAACAAACATTAAAAATAATAATGATAAACAAAAAAATACAAGGGAATGAGAACCTCCACCTTTTTTTAAGTCTGTTAAAAAGGCTCTGACTACATGAATCCAGTATCACTTTACCGCCCGTCTCCACTAGTTCCGATTTGTCATACTTCCGGATTTTCCGGGTGCAATTGCATCGAACATCAGCGTTATGCCGTCAGCACATCCTCTGTCGGTCGCTAGGGGTTATCCGGCTGCGCTTGGCTCCATATAGCCAGAACTGGTACGAGAGCGTGGAGATTCCCTTGTTGATGAAAGTCAGGCTTATGTTGTCCTGGAATTACAGAAAAACTGTTAACGTTGTAACTGCATTGACACAGAAAAAACTTGAGCTCATTTTCACCAGCCGGTGCAGCCCGACCCCGGCATGCTGGTCGTTTCTATGCTTGTTTTTGGGGGAGCTCATAGTAACACGAGCTCCCCCAAAAACAAGCATAGAAACGACCTGTGGAAATGAGCCCTACACAGAACATATGCCCTACTTTTTTTTTTTTTTTTTTTTAATTTATTTATATGTATTGCAATCTATCTAGCGATATTCAGCAATAGTTCGACATTTATATCAGGCCTGTACGATACTTGTCCATTGACGAGTTCGTTTCTTCTCAATCACAGTAACAGATCATGTGGGTTTTTTCGTTTGAGCCTTCGTGGCTTGGTTGGTATATTCAAGAGGTCCTTTGCAAGTGTGTTAGGGTGTTGATCAATTCTTGATTTATAAGATTCCATTCCGGCCTGAATCTCTTGTTTAACAGTTTTTATATTGAGGTCGTGGTGCAGTCTGTCATTGGTTATAAACCATGGTGCGTCCGTTATCATTCGTAGCATTTTAGACTGGAATCTTTGCAAGATCTCAACATTTGAGTTCGCAGATGTGCCCCATAGTTGCAGCCCATAACACCAGATGGGCTTAATTATGGCTTTATAGAGTAATAGTTTGTTAGACAGTGATAGTTTTTATTTTTTGTTTAACATCCAATACATTTTTCGAACCTGTTGGCCCATTGCCAGGCGTTTAGTAAAGATATGCTTTCTCCATGTGAGTTTCCTGTCCAGGTACATTCCCAAATACTTTACCTCGTCTGCTTGTGGGATTTGAATGCTATTTAGTGTCACTGGAGGACACGTGTGGCGTCGAAGAGTAAAGGTTACTTGGACTGACTTCGATTCATTTGCCTTGATACGCCAATCTCTGAGCCATTTTGCGATGTCATCAAGGCTGTTTTGGAGCTTTTGGGCAGCATTTTCCGGGATTTCATCTATTGATAGAACAGCTGTATCGTCAGCAAAAGTGCCCGTTAAAGTTGTTTCTGAGGTAGGCAGGTCAGCAGTATAAAGGAGATACAGGGTAGGACCCATAACGCTACCTTGTGGCACACCAGCATGAATTTCGTATAATGGCGTTACTTCTTCCCCTTGCTTCACAAAGAAGTGTCTGTTTTCTAGATATGATCTGATAAACTGATAAAATTGTATTGGCACCGATTTTTTAATTTTATACAGAAGACCTTCATGCCACACACGGTCGAATGCTTGGGATATGTCCAAAAATGCGGCCGTACAATAATGCTTGTGCTCGAAGGCGGTATGAATAGTGTTAACGAGCCTATGGACTTGCTCAATTGTACCATGACGTTGCCTAAATCCGAACTGGTGGTCAGGAATTAGGTTTCTTTCATTAATGATAGGCTTCAATCTGGTTAAAAATAGAGACTCCATTATTTTTGATGGAATCGGGAGTAAGCTGATGGGTCTGTAGGACTTGACATCATCTGGGCTTTTACCGGGTTTAGGGACCATTAGGATTTGCGCCACTTTCCATTGTCCTGGCACCGCTGATCTACGCAGAATGGCATTGTATATGTACGTTAGGAAGAGTACACCTTCTTCAGGCAATTCAGTCAAGATTCTCGCGGTTATCAAGTCATAGCCCGGAGCTTTGTTTTGGCCGAGTTTTCTAATCGCTTTTTTAACTTCTTGTTTCGAAAAGCTTTTTATTGGGAGATCTAGTTGATGCGTTTCATTTAGCAGTTTAGACACTGATTCAATCTGTTCAGACCCATGATCAGGATGTGGTAGGAACACGTTTTTTAGATGATTAGCGAATGTTTGTGCTTTATCAGACTCCTTTGTTGCCCAGCTGTTATCTGGTTTACGTATAGGGGGTTTGGGAACCACTGGGCGCTTAAGTTTCTTTGTCGCCTTCCAAAGCGAGTAGTTAGTTGCAGCGCTGGGGTCTAAATCAGTGAGATATGCCTGCACATTCTGGTTTCTATCATCGAATAGTAGTTGTTTCAATTTCGATGTCAATGAGTTTAGCCTAGTTTTGTCAGCGCGAAACCGAGTCATTTGCCATAGTTTCCGAGCCTTACGTTTCTCGGCTATCATTTCTCTGATATTGACTGGATATCTTTGTGTGCAAGGTTTTGTGTTAGATGTTACCGGAGTAGCAAGCCAAGCAGATTCCTGGATACAATGGTTAAAGTGCTCAACTGCTTCTTCTATGTCTTGATCATCTTTAAGTGGGAGTTTCATGTTTATATTTGCTGATACTGATTCTCGGAAGTAATTCCAGTCTGTTTTCCTGTTGTGTAGTTTACACGGCATTGTGATTAATGTAATTTTTCTCTGTAGCAGTATTTCGACCGGAGAATGATCAGATGATAGTTCCGAGTTTGATTTGCATGAGAAGTATGAACTGGCTATTCCCTTTACTACTAGGAAGTCTATCAGGTCGGGTGTCTTTCTTACATCTGTGGGCCAATATGTAGGTTCGCCAGACGAGATGCAACTTAGGTTTAAGTTTTCGACTGCCATGAGTAGCTGCCTTCCTTTTGGAGTAACTGTCCGTGAGCCCCAATATGTATGTTTGGCGTTGTAGTCGCCTCCAGCAACAAATCGGCTTCCCAAGGTAGTAAAGAATTTTTCGTACCCTTCCCGCTTTATATTATGTTTTGGTGGGCTGTACACCGCTGAAACTGTGAGTGGTCCAGCCCAATCATCAATTACAATATTTGTTGCTTGAATCTCTTGTGTGCAGTAATTGGTAGTTTCATGGTGTCTGATATTATTTCTTATCAGTATGGCGCTTCCCCCATGCGCGGTACCATCAGGGTGCATCGTATGATAAAACTTATAAGAGTTAATTCTGAAATGACTCTTTTTAGTGAAGTGAGTCTCTGACACTAAGAGGATGTCAACTTGGTGTAGTTCTAGAAATGCTTTCACCTCTAAGGTGTGTTGTGACAGCCCATTGGCATTCCAGATGAAAATTTTTATGGAGTCGAATTTGTCAATCTTGTCGTGAGGGTTAGGAGAAGGTTTGTCATTGTAGTGAGATGTTGCATCATTTGTTTCATCATTATCATCAGGTCACGTATGTCGTTTGTGCCTGAAGCAGCTTCTATAGTGACATCTTGATTAAGGGTTGTGTTTGAGTTTTCTGTGATTACTTCCTTATAAGTTTTTTTGTGTTGGCCTTTTACCTGTTGATTTGTTGTTGTTTCTGCCTGATGTGTTTGTACGGGTCTAGTCAGATATCGTTTCTTAGGTATTTCGGATTTACCAGGTAATTTAACTTTTTGTAGTTCTCTATATACTTGGCATCCTTTATAATTAGCCGGGTGATTACCGTTGCATAGGATACATTTAACTTGGTCAGATCTGGTCTTCCTGGTACAGTCCACCGACCAGTGATCTCCTGCACACTTGACGCATTTTGGGTTGCGGCGGCAATATCCCTTTGTATGCCCATATTGTTGACATTTAGCACATTGTGGAATCTCACGCTTAGGCCGAGGCGGTTCAAAGGTTATTTTACAATTCAAAAGGCTCTTGACGTCGTATATGTTTTTGTTGGTGTCCTTAGGCTTTATTTCAATAATAAACATTGGCAACGGCTTTTTAGTTATTCGTTTTTTAATATTCCAGACATTGACACATTCATGACCCAAGTCATGCAATGCTTGCTTAAGTTCAGTTAAGTCAGTGGATGCATGCAAGTTTTTGAGAACCACTTTGAAACTTCTTTCTTGTTTAGGTTTATACGTATAAAATTCAGTATTTTTAACTTCGAGCTGCCTAACTATTTCTCTGTAAGAGTCGGATGTTTTTGCGTGTATTTTAACTTGATTGTTGTTAAGGACCTTTAGTTCATAATTATCCTGGGCATATTCGTTTAATAGGCTGATGAGTGGTTGTATATTTTCAACTTTGTCTACGAATATAGGAGGAGGCTTTATAGGTTTTTCACTTTGATCTTGGCTTGGTTGTTGGGTTTCAATTTGATCTTGGCTTGATTGCTGCGTTTCGACGCTATCTAGCAGTGAAAATCTGTTTGATGTTGGGATTGGCTTGGCCTGGGAGAGCCAGTATGTATTTAGTTTGGTTTGTTTTGATGGTCCTTCTTTACTGACGGGGCTGGAACGTAACCTTTTTTTCCCCGTTACTTCTTCCGAGTCCGCATCGTTTTTGTTCTTTGTACTTAGTGTCATGTTATAGTTTGCAGTTTGTATCTCGCTACATGAGTTCGATCGAGGTCTACTTTCGAACATTCCTTTATGGAATATTTGTTGTGTCAGCACTCTTGTAGGGGTGATATTTGGCGGGTTGATTGGCTTTGAGTTTTTTTCGTTGTTTTCATTTAAATAATCTTTCATTTTGTTCCCACGAGTAGGGTCGTTATATGGTCGCTGCTGAGGTGACGCCCATCCTCAACAGAAGGCTATTTACTACGACGGGTCGCCTGGTACGTCGAGTTGGTCGCTAGGGGCTGACTCTCCTGTCAGTCATTCATCCTTTTGGCGCGCCCCACACTGTAGGATTAGGGGGTTTTTTATAGAGGTTTGACCTTCCTCGCCGTCCAAACTGTGAAGTTCAGGCCCCCGCTCCTAAAGAAAAGTTCCATAGGGTTACGGTGCTGGGGCGACCCTCTCAGGTCGCACGCTGGTTTTTCTGTAGGGGTTGTCTCCCTTAGCTAGATGTTCGGTTTTAAGGCGCCGAAGATTCGCCTTTGCCCTTCTTACTTTGCTATCAAGGCTACGAGGTAGGTGTTAAATGCAAAGCTCGTTGTTATGCCTGGACATTGCCCGGGGGATGGGACGACCCAGTTAAGGGTCCACCGCTTCGTCGCGACGGCAACTTGGCAGTGGCGAGGACGTGTAAGATAGGACTTTAAGGTGCGCGTCTGATAGCCTAGCTTTGCACTCCTAGACGTACGCTATCGCTAAATCGGCATTTTATAGGTACATTCCTACTAGCATGAGAATGAACCACCGAGGCAAACACCTTTTTCCCCCCCCTGCCCTACTTGATTCCAGGTATATATATAAGTATTCTTGAACCACGAAACTAATTAAAAAGAGGTTAGATCATCTGGAATGAAGCGTTATTATCTATCTATAGTCAAGATTTTTTTCTCTTGGTTCGAGACATCTTGATTGAAGATTCTGTTTCATTCAAGATTCTTCCTAATTTATTGCTTGATTCGAGTTTTACTTTGTGATGGTCCTCACTAGCTAATAGGCTAACGCGTTGTCTTACTTACGTAGTACGTTCGATTTCATAAAAAGATGTAAGTATAACTTCTTCTTTTACACTAGGTTCTTTCATAGCATTATGTCTGACCTCCATTATCCCTCCTGAGCCGATGAAGGCGTGTCCTTCCACGCCGTCGGTGAACAGAATCACTTGGTACCCAGTTATCAAGTAGTCTTTCTCCAGTCTGACCTCCATCTAAACGATAAATTGGCAGTCATAGTAAATTTATTTGGCTCACAAAACAAAGTTACCGACAATTACAGAAAAACAATAGTAATAGCATAAAGGGTCAGCTGGACTATATAACTCTAAACATGTGTGCACAGAAGGAAAGAAAATTAAGCCAAAGTAAGGGCGCTAAGGTAAGATGTATCAAAGCTAAACAAAAATAAAACCACTAGCCGCCCAGATGACTTTTAAAAGGCCGTGTCAGTTGTTGACAATTCAAATACATTCCATTTAAAAGTGACTCAACTTTCACTGTTCGTTTTTGCGTGCTGGGCGGCTAGAGGACGATTGGTTATTGTGATCGCAGCCTACGTGCAGAAGATACTGTTTGTTCGGCGTTTTTTTAGTCAGCAAGAGAAGTAAAGAGTCTTGTTTAAGAAATTAGTGAACTCGTTTCACAAAATTTCGACTGTACTGAACATACGACTGGTAACGGTGGGACGGAGATGCACGCGTGCCCGTGTAGAGCTGAATGATGAATCAGAACGTTGATGGTTAAGAGCTGTCACATTGACTTGAGCGCAGGTCCGCGCTCCGCGAAACCGTTCGGTGCGGACGAAGCAGCGCGGGCGCAGGGCTGAAGCGCGTGCGCGGGCGCTCGCGGTAGTAGGTATTACGACATAATAATCAATAGTACCTAAAGGTACAGAAGCTCCACTGCCTAAGTGGTGACTCTAGCTGTATTTTTTTTGCAAAAGACAATCGTAAAGTGAGTAAGGGTGGTTGACTTAACACATACCTATTATCTAACCGAAGTTAGTTCCTATATTTGTTATCAATAATAAAATGATAAACTAAAAAAAATTGCCGGGGGAAGTCAGGATTAAGTTAAAAAATAAATTAATTCTGATTAAGTTTTATAAAACAGTTCATCTTTTGCTATGGGATTACTTCTTACATCTTGTTAGCAAAATGCTGTAAAATCTAAATTCGTATTAGTGTGCGATTAATGAAATTATGTTGTAGAACGGAACGTATTTTGACGTCATTGTCATACGATCGATTTGTGTCGGTCGATTTGTGTAAGATTGTCCCCTAATATTTATTATTATTATTATTTATTATTGTGTGCGATATGCTGTGCGGCAACAGCCCTGACGCACTAGATCTCCACCAGGAGGCTACCAAAGATCGTCTCATCTTCATTTTGCGCCAAAATGACAGTGGCATAGGCCTGGTATTACTTAGTAGAACCCAGAACCGGCCCAGAACTATAACGCGTAAATTCTGACGAAACTCTTAAGTACGGATTGTTACGAGTTGTTGACAAATGACAACAATGGAATTTTAATGCGGCATATATATTATCATTTTTTTTTCAAAGAAAAATATAGAGCCGAGCTCATTATCTTGTTATGTAAAAATAATTTTGATAAAAACGCAAATCACAGGCATAAAAACGGCGCGTATTTTCTTTGGCATTATCTCTATCCGTTCCAGACTTGCATCCCGCCAAGACCACGGTCTCCAGACATGCAGGACCGAACAGAGAGAGAGAGGGAGGGAGAGAGAGAGAGAGAGAGAGAGAGAGAGAGAGAGGGGGAGAGAGAGAGAGGGAGAGAGAGAAGTTTGTTACTTACATCAGCGGTAGGGTAGGCCAGGGTCAGGTTCACGTCCTGTCGGGGGAACCTCCATCCTTCGTTGCCGTACAACAGCGTTCGGCGGACTGGACCAAAAACATAAAGAAATGAATTTATCATTTTAACGCTGGAGCAAGACATACTTTACCAACCGTTTAGACCCAGAATGAAGTCGTTTACTGATTTAGCGGGGCGGGCGGGATCTGCGTCCTGTTTGGACTTCGTTTGCGTGGACCCGCGATAAAACTACCCTATGTTTTCATCCAGGCTTTAAACTATCCTTGTGCAAAATTTCATCCAACTCGGTTGAGCCGTTTAAGCGTGATTGACTAACAAACATCCAATCATCTAAACTTTCGCATTTATAATATTAGTTTACCAATCAACAAAACTAATGAAAATACGAGTAGGTACTAGGACTTCGATTTAACCTTTGGTATGCCGCGGCTGCTGGAGTTACAATATGGTTGTGTGCCGACGCGGATCCGCGTTCTGTTCTCGACGCTATTCCTATAAAAACTATAGAAAAGCGAAACAAATCTCGCGGGGTCGTTTGAGCGCGGATCCGCGTTCCGGCAGTATAACGGGATTCCGTGGATCCACATTCCGGCACACCAAAGGTTAACCCCTTTTTGATGTTTTATTAGTTGCTGATTTGACTATCAGTTATCTATGACTATAGTGAAAATGCCCTTACATTACATTTGACAGATTCATCCCAGTACAATTTATGTCATCATAATTATGTCATCATTGACGTTTATTGTTCCGGGATGACGGCTGTATAGTATTAGCGCAGTATTCTTATTATTAAGCGGGGCGGTACGCATACGCACACAGTACTGCCTCCTGCGCTAATCAAGAACTACTCATTGAAATCTAAACTAAAATTAAAGCTGACGAAATGTAGAAAGAATTTACAGAACTCCTCAAATATGATAAGTACACGTGAAGTAATGTAGTTGTTTTTCAATGAGAATTAATTTAATCTTGAAAATAATGACAGATATCGGCTGCCACAAAGTTTAATTTATCACTTACGCTCAGTACTGTTAAAAAGCCTGCAGTAGTATTTCTTGAACGTCTTATAAAGCATGCCTTTCACTAACACCGTCTCTCCATCATGTATATCTTCTATTGGCAGTATTTCAACAAGACCCGGGCTCGGTTTTATTATTTTATCGCATAGCACAACACTGATTAAACCACATATGAACAGAGAAAAATGCCATTTTCCGAGCATAGTATTCAGGAATTGTACCTATTTATCAACATTGGTACGTCTTAAATCAGTGGTGAGATATGATTGTTTAAATTGGTTTCGGTGAGATAGTCTGATTACATTTTGGTTGATAATGAGCAATCATTTTTTCGAAGGACTTTGTCTCGATAGGAGTTTCGGCTCTATAATGCAGAACTGCAGACTTTATGTCGGTGCCTCAACACCTAATAATTGTCACTTGACTATGTCAATTCTCTTTATCATTCTGGGTAGATAACTAATGATATCCGCTTGCGACCATTCTTACTTGTACCCAGAAATGTTTAGATAATTTTAAGATTGTACTTATCTCTTAGTACGAGTGTCAATGAAAGGGAGATTAAATGTCAAGAACGCCCTGTGCTTGCCTAGGGCGCAAGAGGGGCGCCGATGAGGTCATCGGTGCCCCTCTAGCGGAAGGAAAAAAGACCAGGTTGCACTCCGGGAGTGCCGGCAGAAGTGAAAACTTAATAACATTGTAACAGTTTTTCGATCAGGTCACGTGACATCTTACGGTGTCACCCTAAAAATGAATTTGACGCAAATTTATAAACAATTATCAATTATTTAGGCGGACGGGCCGCGGGCGCGTTGGGTGCGACGGGCCGCTCGCCCGTCGGCGGCGGCAAACAAAATACCTACCAATTTGCCAAATATTTTTCAAAGCTTTATCTCTTTAGGAATAACGTCCAAATTCGAACTATTCGAATTTACTCAATAGCAAAACGGTGAAGGACGCTTGGACAAAATTACAAATTTATTTGCAGAATATGCTATTGCAAAGTGTTTAATGGCTTTATACACCTCTGTGAACCTGGCCCCCCACCTTGGCCGATTCTTTTTCTTTTTTTTTTTCTGGTACTATTTTGTTTGTAGTTGATTGTAGTGAAAAGCATTTTGTTTGTAGTTGCACGAAAAAAAAATGGGGGGACCTGAAAAAAATCCCAGCCCCCCACTTTAAAAAATCTTTATTTTGGTGTTTGAATCTTGTTCAGAATCGTTTGTAGTTGATTGTAGTGAAAAGCATTTCGTTTGTAGTTACACGGATAAAAAATGGGGGGGTCCTTAAAAAAACCTCAGCCCCCCACTTTAAAATATATATACTTTGGCGATTGAATCTCGTTCAGAATCGTTTGTAGTTGATTGTAGTGAAAAGCATTTCGTTGGTAGTTGCACAAAAAAGAAATGGGGGGACCTAAAAAAAATTCAAGCCCCCTACTTAAAAAAAAAAAAATTTTGGTGATTGAATTTTGTTCAAAATCGTTTGTAGTTGATTGTAGTGAAAAGTATTTCGTTTGTAGTTACACAGAAAAAAAATTAGGACGTCCCGAAAAAAACCACATCCCCGAACTAAAAAAGGAATAGTTTTGTAATTGAATCTGGTTCAGAATCGTTTGTAGTTGATTGTAGTGAAAATCATTTCGTTTGTAGTGTCCCGGAAAAAAAATGGAGGGGTCCCGAAAAACCCTCAGCTCCCACGTTAAAAAAAATACTTTGGTGATTGAATTTTGTTCAAAATCGTTTGTAGTTGATTGTAGTGAAAAGCATTTCGTTTGTAGTTACACAGAAAAGAAATGAGGGCGTCCCGAAAAAAACCACATCCCCGAACTAAAAAAAGAATAATTTTGTAATTGAATCAGGTTCAGAATCGTTTGTAGTTGATTGTAGTGAAAATCATTTCGTTTGTAGTGTCCCGGAAAAAAAATGGAGGGGTCCCGAAAATAGCCTCAGCTCCCACGTTAAAAAAAATACTTTGGTGATTGAATTTTGTTCAAAATCGTTTGTAGTTGATTGTAGTGAAAAGCATTTCGTTTGTAGTTACACAGAAAAGAAATGAGGGCGTCCCGAAAAAAACCACATCCCCGAACTAAAAAAAGAATAACTTTGTAATTGAATCTGGTTCAGAATCGTTTGTAGTTGATTGTAGTGAAAATCATTTCGTTTGTAGTGTCCCGGAAAAAAAATGGAGGGGTCCCGAAAATAACCTCAGCTCCCACGTTAAAAAAAATACTTTGGTGATTGAATTTTGTTCAAAATCGTTTGTAGTTGATTGTAGTGAAAAGCATTTCGTTTGTAGTTACACAGAAAAAAAATGAGGGCGTCCCGAAAAAAACCACATCCCCGAACTAAAAAAAGAATAATTTTGTAATTGAATCTGGTTCAGAATCGTTTGTAGTTGATTGTAGTGAAAATCATTTCGTTTGTAGTGTCCCGGAAAAAAAATGGAGGGGTCCCGGAAATAGCCTCAGCTCCCACGTTAAAAAAAATACTTTGGCGATTGAATTTTGTTCAAAATCGTTTGTAGTTGATTGTAGTGAAAAGCATTTCGTTTGTAGTTACACAGAAAAGAAATGAGGGCGTCCCGAAAAAAACCACATCCCCGAACTAAAAAAAGAATAATTTTGTAATTGAATCTGGTTCAGAATCGTTTGTAGTTGATTGTAGTGAAGATCATTTCGTTTGTAGTGTCCCGGAAAAAAAATGGAGGGGTCCCGAAAATAACCTCAGCTCCCACGTTAAAAAAATACTTTGTTGATTGAATTTTGTTCAAAATCGTTTGTAGTTGATTGTAGTGAAAAGCATTTCGTTTGTAGTTACACAGAAAAAAAAATGAGGGCGTCCCGAAAAAAACCACATCCCCGAACTAAAAAAAGAATAATTTTGTAATTGAATCTGGTTCAGAATCGTTTGTAGTTGATTGTAGTAAAAATCATTTCGTTTGTAGTGTCCCGGAAAAAAAATGGAGGGGTCCCGAAAATAGCCTCAGCTCCCACGTTAAAAAAAATACTTTGGTGATTGAATTTTGTTCAAAATCGTTTGTAGTTGATTGTAGTGAAAAGCATTTCGTTTGTAGTTACACAGAAAAGAAATGGGGGCGTCCCGAAAAAAACCACATCCCCGAACTAAAAAAAGAATAATTTTGTAATTGAATCTGGTTCAGAATCGTTTGTAGTTGATTGTAGTGAAAATCATTTCGTTTGTAGTGTCCCGGAAAAAAAATGGAGGGGTCCCGAAAATAACCTCAGCTCCCACGTTAAAAAAAATACTTTGGTGATTGAATTTTGTTCAAAATCGTTTGTAGTTGATTGTAGTGAAAAGCATTTCGTTTGTAGTTACACAGAAAAGAAATGAGGACGTCCCGAAAAAAACCACATCCCCGAACTAAAAAAAGAATAATTTTGTAATTGAATCTGGTTCAGAATCGTTTGTAGTTGATTGTAGTGAAAATCATTTCGTTTGTAGTGTCCCGGAAAAAAAATGGGGGGGTCCCGAAAATAGCCTCAGCTCCCACGTTAAAAAAAATACTTTGGTGATTGAATTTTGTTCAAAATCGTTTGTTGTTGATTGTAGTGAAAAGCATTTCGTTTGTAGTTACACAGAAAAGAAATCAGGGCGTCCCGAAAAAAACCACATCCCCGAACTAAAAAAAGAATAATTTTGTAATTGAATCTGGTTCAGAATCGTTTGTAGTTGATTGTAGTGAAAATCATTTCGTTTGTAGTGTCCCGGAAAAAAAATGGAGGGGTCCCGAAAATAACCTCAGCTCCCACGTTAAAAAAAATACTTTGGTGATTGAATTTTGTTCAAAATCGTTTGTAGTTGATTGTAGTGAAAAGCATTTCGTTTGTAGTTACACAGAAAAAAAATGAGGGCGTCCCGAAAAAAACCACATCCCCGAACTAAAAAAAGAATAATTTTGTAATTGAATCTGGTTCAGAATCGTTTGTAGTTGATTGTAGTGAAAATCATTTCGTTTGTAGTGTCCCGGAAAAAAAATGGAGGGGTCCCGAAAATAGCCTCAGCTCCCACGTTAAAAAAAATACTTTGGCGATTGAATTTTGTTCAAAATCGTTTGTAGTTGATTGTAGTGAAAAGCATTTCGTTTGTAGTTACACAGAAAAGAAATGAGGGCGTCCCGAAAAAAACCACATCCCCGAACTAAAAAAAGAATAATTTTGTAATTGAATCTGGTTCAGAATCGTTTGTAGTTGATTGTAGTGAAAATCATTTCGTTTGTAGTGTCCCGGAAAAAAAATGGAGGGGTCCCGAAAATAACCTCAGCTCCCACGTTAAAAAAAATACTTTGTTGATTGAATTTTGTTCAAAATCGTTTGTAGTTGATTGTAGTGAAAAGCATTTCGTTTGTAGTTACACAGAAAAAAAAATGAGGGCGTCCCGAAAAAAACCACATCCCCGAACTAAAAAAAGAATAATTTTGTAATTGAATCTGGTTCAGAATCGTTTGTAGTTGATTGTAGTGAAAATCATTTCGTTTGTAGTGTACCGGAAAAAAAATGGAGGGGTCCCGAAAATAACCTCAGCTCCCACGTTAAAAAAAATACTTTGGTGATTGAATTTTGTTCAAATTCGTTTGTAGTTGATTGTAGTGAAAAGCATTTCGTTTGTAGTTAAACAGAAAAAAAATTAGGGCTTCCCGAAAAAAACCACATCCCCGAACTAAAAAAAGAATAATTTCGTAATTGAACCTGGTTCAGAATCGTTTGTAGTTGATTGTAGTGAAAATCATTTCGTTTGTAGTGTCCCGGAAAAAAAATGGAGGGGTCCCGAAAATAACCTCAGCTCCCACGTTAAAAAAATACTTTGTTGATTGAATTTTGTTCAAAATCGTTTGTAGTTGATTGTAGTGAAAAGCATTTCGTTTGTAGTTACACAGAAAAAAAAATGAGGGCGTCCCGAAAAAAACCACATCCCCGAACTAAAAAAAGAATAATTTTGTAATTGAATCTGGTTCAGAATCGTTTGTAGTTGATTGTAGTAAAAATCATTTCGTTTGTAGTGTCCCGGAAAAAAAATGGAGGGGTCCCGAAAATAGCCTCAGCTCCCACGTTAAAAAAAATACTTTGGTGATTGAATTTTGTTCAAAATCGTTTGTAGTTGATTGTAGTGAAAAGCATTTCGTTTGTAGTTACACAGAAAAGAAATGAGGGCGTCCCGAAAAAAACCACATCCCCGAACTAAAAAAAGAATAATTTTGTAATTGAATCTGGTTCAGAATCGTTTGTAGTTGATTGTAGTGAAAATCATTTCGTTTGTAGTGTCCCGGAAAAAAAATGGAGGGGTCCCGAAAATAACCTCAGCTCCCACGTTAAAAAAAATACTTTGGTGATTGAATTTTGTTCAAAATCGTTTGTAGTTGATTGTAGTGAAAAGCATTTCGTTTGTAGTTACACAGAAAAGAAATGAGGGCGTCCCGAAAAAAACCACATCCCCGAACTAAAAAAAGAATAATTTTGTAATTGAATCTGGTTCAGAATCGTTTGTAGTTGATTGTAGTGAAAATCATTTCGTTTGTAGTGTCCCGGAAAAAAAATGGAGGGGTCCCGAAAATAACCTCAGCTCCCACGTTAAAAAAAATACTTTGTTGATTGAATTTTGTTCAAAATCGTTTGTAGTTGATTGTAGTGAAAAGCATTTCGTTTGTAGTTACACAGAAAAAAAAATGAGGGCGTCCCGAAAAAAACCACATCCCCGAACTAAAAAAAGAATAATTTTGTAATTGAATCTGGTTCAGAATCGTTTGTAGTTGATTGTAGTGAAAATCATTTCGTTTGTAGTGTACCGGAAAAAAAATGGAGGGGTCCCGAAAATAACCTCAGCTCCCACGTTAAAAAAAATACTTTGGTGATTGAATTTTGTTCAAATTCGTTTGTAGTTGATTGTAGTGAAAAGCATTTCGTTTGTAGTTAAACAGAAAAAAAATTAGGGCTTCCCGAAAAAAACCACATCCCCGAACTAAAAAAAGAATAATTTCGTAATTGAACCTGGTTCAGAATCGTTTGTAGTTGATTGTAGTGAAAATCATTTCGTTTGTAGTGTCCCGGAAAAAAAATGGAGGGGTCCCGAAAATAACCTCAGCTCCCACGTTAAAAAAATACTTTGTTGATTGAATTTTGTTCAAAATCGTTTGTAGTTGATTGTAGTGAAAAGCATTTCGTTTGTAGTTACACAGAAAAAAAAATGAGGGCGTCCCGAAAAAAACCACATCCCCGAACTAAAAAAAGAATAATTTTGTAATTGAATCTGGTTCAGAATCGTTTGTAGTTGATTGTAGTTAAAATCATTTCGTTTGTAGTGTCCCGGAAAAAAAATGGAGGGGTCCCGAAAATAGCCTCAGCTCCCACGTTAAAAAAAATACTTTAGTGATTGAATTTTGTTCAAAATCGTTTGTAGTTGATTGTAGTGAAAAGCATTTCGTTTGTAGTTACACAGAAAAGAAATGAGGGCGTCCCGAAAAAAACCACATCCCCGAACTAAAAAAAGAATAATTTTGTAATTGAATCTGGTTCAGAATCGTTTGTAGTTGATTGTAGTGAAAATCATTTCGTTTGTAGTGTCCCGGAAAAAAAATGGAGGGGTCCCGAAAATAACCTCAGCTCCCACGTTAAAAAAAATACTTTGGTAATTGAATTTTGTTCAAAATCGTTTGTAGTTGATTGTAGTGAAAAGCATTTCGTTTGTAGTAACACAGAAAAGAAATGAGGGCGTCCCGAAAAAAACCACATCCCCGAACTAAAAAAAGAATAATTTCGTAATTGAACCTGGTTCAGAATCGTTTGTAGTTGATTGTAGTGAAAATCATTTCGTTTGTAGTGTCCCGGAAAAAAAATGGAGGGGTCCCGAAAATAACCTCAGCTCCCACGTTAAAAAAAATACTTTGGTAATTGAATTTTGTTCAAAATCGTTTGTAGTTGATTGTAGTGAAAAGCATTTCGTTTGTAGTAACACAGAAAAAAAATGAGGGCGTCCCGAAAAAAACCACATCCCCCAACTAAAAAAATAATAATTTTATAATTGAATCTGGTTCAGAATCGTTTGTAGTTAATTGTAGTGAAAATCATGTCGTTTGTAGTTACCCGGAAAAAAATGGAGGGGTCCCGAAAATAACCTCAGCTCCCACGTTAAAAAAAATACTTTGGTGATTGAATTTTGTTCAAAATCGTTTGTAGTTGATTTTAGTGAAAAGCATTTCGTTTGTAGTTACACAGAAAAGAAATGAGGACGTCCCGAAAAAAACCACATCCCCGAACTAAAAAAAGAATAATTTTGTAATTGAATCTGGTTCAGAATCGTTTGTAGTTGATTGTAGTGAAAATCATTTCGTTTGTAGTGTCCCGGAAAAAAAATGGGGGGGTCCCGAAAATAGCCTCAGCTCCCACGTTAAAAAAAATACTTTGGTGATTGAATTTTGTTCAAAATCGTTTGTTGTTGATTGTAGTGAAAAGCATTTCGTTTGTAGTTACACAGAAAAGAAATCAGGGCGTCCCGAAAAAAACCACATCCCCGAACTAAAAAAAGAATAATTTTGTAATTGAATCTGGTTCAGAATCGTTCGTAGTTGATTGTAGTGAAAATCATTTCGTTTGTAGTGTCCCGGAAAAAAAATGGAGGGGTCCCGAAAATAACCTCAGCTCCCACGTTAAAAAAAATACTTTGGTGATTGAATTTTGTTCAAAATCGTTTGTAGTTGATTGTAGTGAAAAGCATTTCGTTTGTAGTTACACAGAAAAAAAATGAGGGCGTCCCGAAAAAAACCACATCCCCGAACTAAAAAAAGAATAATTTTGTAATTGAATCTGGTTCAGAATCGTTTGTAGTTGATTGTAGTGAAAATCATTTCGTTTGTAGTGTACCGGAAAAAAAATGGAGGGGTCCCGAAAATAACCTCAGCTCCCACGTTAAAAAAAATACTTTGGTGATTGAATTTTGTTCAAATTCGTTTGTAGTTGATTGTAGTGAAAAGCATTTCGTTTGTAGTTAAACAGAAAAAAAATTAGGGCTTCCCGAAAAAAACCACATCCCCGAACTAAAAAAAGAATAATTTCGTAATTGAACCTGGTTCAGAATCGTTTGTAGTTGATTGTAGTGAAAATCATTTCGTTTGTAGTGTCCCGGAAAAAAAATGGAGGGGTCCCGAAAATAACCTCAGCTCCCACGTTAAAAAAATACTTTGTTGATTGAATTTTGTTCAAAATCGTTTGTAGTTGATTGTAGTGAAAAGCATTTCGTTTGTAGTTACACAGAAAAAAAAATGAGGGCGTCCCGAAAAAAACCACATCCCCGAACTAAAAAAAGAATAATTTTGTAATTGAATCTGGTTCAGAATCGTTTGTAGTTGATTGTAGTAAAAATCATTTCGTTTGTAGTGTCCCGGAAAAAAAATGGAGGGGTCCCGAAAATAGCCTCAGCTCCCACGTTAAAAAAAATACTTTGGTGATTGAATTTTGTTCAAAATCGTTTGTAGTTGATTGTAGTGAAAAGCATTTCGTTTGTAGTTACACAGAAAAGAAATGAGGGCGTCCCGAAAAAAACCACATCCCCGAACTAAAAAAAGAATAATTTTGTAATTGAATCTGGTTCAGAATCGTTTGTAGTTGATTGTAGTGAAAATCATTTCGTTTGTAGTGTCCCGGAAAAAAAATGGAGGGGTCCCGAAAATAACCTCAGCTCCCACGTTAAAAAAAATACTTTGGTGATTGAATTTTGTTCAAAATCGTTTGTAGTTGATTGTAGTGAAAAGCATTTCGTTTGTAGTTACACAGAAAAGAAATGAGGACGTCCCGAAAAAAACCACATCCCCGAACTAAAAAAAGAATAATTTTGTAATTGAATCTGGTTCAGAATCGTTTGTAGTTGATTGTAGTGAAAATCATTTCGTTTGTAGTGTCCCGGAAAAAAAATGGGGGGGTCCCGAAAATAGCCTCAGCTCCCACGTTAAAAAAAATACTTTGGTGATTGAATTTTGTTCAAAATCGTTTGTTGTTGATTGTAGTGAAAAGCATTTCGTTTGTAGTTACACAGAAAAGAAATCAGGGCGTCCCGAAAAAAACCACATCCCCGAACTAAAAAAAGAATAATTTTGTAATTGAATCTGGTTCAGAATCGTTTGTAGTTGATTGTAGTGAAAATCATTTCGTTTGTAGTGTCCCGGAAAAAAAATGGAGGGGTCCCGAAAATAGCCTCAGCTCCCACGTTAAAAAAAATACTTTGGCGATTGAATTTTGTTCAAAATCGTTTGTAGTTGATTGTAGTGAAAAGCATTTCGTTTGTAGTTACACAGAAAAGAAATGAGGGCGTCCCGAAAAAAACCACATCCCCGAACTAAAAAAAGAATATTTTTTTAATTGAATCTGGTTCAGAATCGTTTGTAGTTGATTGTAGTGAAAATCATTTCGTTTGTAGTGTCCCGGAAAAAAAATGGGGGGGTCCCGAAAATAGCCTCAGCTCCCACGTTAAAAAAAATACTTTGGTGATTGAATTTTGTTCAAAATCGTTTGTAGTTGATTGTAGTGAAAAGCATTTCGTTTGTAGTTACACAGAAAAAAAATGAGGGCGTCCCGAAAAAAACCACATCCCCGAACTAAAAAAAGAATAATTTTGTAATTGAATCTGGTTCAGAATCGTTTGTAGTTGATTGTAGTGAAAATCATTTCGTTTGTAGTGTACCGGAAAAAAAATGGAGGGGTCCCGAAAATAACCTCAGCTCCCACGTTAAAAAAAATACTTTGGTGATTGAATTTTGTTCAAATTCGTTTGTAGTTGATTGTAGTGAAAAGCATTTCGTTTGTAGTTAAACAGAAAAAAAATTAGGGCTTCCCGAAAAAAACCACATCCCCGAACTAAAAAAAGAATAATTTCGTAATTGAACCTGGTTCAGAATCGTTTGTAGTTGATTGTAGTGAAAATCATTTCGTTTGTAGTGTCCCGGAAAAAAAATGGAGGGGTCCCGAAAATAACCTCAGCTCCCACGTTAAAAAAATACTTTGTTGATTGAATTTTGTTCAAAATCGTTTGTAGTTGATTGTAGTGAAAAGCATTTCGTTTGTAGTTACACAGAAAAAAAAATGAGGGCGTCCCGAAAAAAACCACATCCCCGAACTAAAAAAAGAATAATTTTGTAATTGAATCTGGTTCAGAATCGTTTGTAGTTGATTGTAGTAAAAATCATTTCGTTTGTAGTGTCCCGGAAAAAAAATGGAGGGGTCCCGAAAATAGCCTCAGCTCCCACGTTAAAAAAAATACTTTGGTGATTGAATTTTGTTCAAAATCGTTTGTAGTTGATTGTAGTGAAAAGCATTTCGTTTGTAGTTACACAGAAAAGAAATGAGGGCGTCCCGAAAAAAACCACATCCCCGAACTAAAAAAAGAATAATTTTGTAATTGAATCTGGTTCAGAATCGTTTGTAGTTGATTGTAGTGAAAATCATTTCGTTTGTAGTGTCCCGGAAAAAAAATGGAGGGGTCCCGAAAATAACCTCAGCTCCCACGTTAAAAAAAATACTTTGGTGATTGAATTTTGTTCAAAATCGTTTGTAGTTGATTGTAGTGAAAAGCATTTCGTTTGTAGTTACACAGAAAAGAAATGAGGACGTCCCGAAAAAAACCACATCCCCGAACTAAAAAGAGAATAATTTTGTAATTGAATCTGGTTCAGAATCGTTTGTAGTTGATTGTAGTGAAAAACATTTCGTTTGTAGTGTCCCGGAAAAAAAATGGAGGGGTCCCGAAAATAACCTCAGCTCCCACGTTAAAAAAAATACTTTGGTGATTGAATTTTGTTCAAAATCGTTTGTAGTTGATTGTAGTGAAAAGCATTTCGTTTGTAGTTAAACAGAAAAAAAATTAGGGCTTCCCGAAAAAAACCACATCCCCGAACTAAAAAAAGAATAATTTCGTAATTGAACCTGGTTCAGAATCGTTTGTAGTTGATTGTAGTGAAAATCATTTCGTTTGTAGTGTCCCGGAAAAAAAATGGAGGGGTCCCGAAAATAACCTCAGCTCCCACGTTAAAAAAAATACTTTGGTAATTGAATTTTGTTCAAAATCGTTTGTAGTTGATTGTAGTGAAAAGCATTTCGTTTGTAGTAACACAGAAAAAAAATGAGGGCGTCCCGAAAAAAACCACATCCCCCAACTAAAAAAATAATAATTTTATAATTGAATCTGGTTCAGAATCGTTTGTAGTTAATTGTAGTGAAAATCATGTCGTTTGTAGTTACCCGGAAAAAAATGGAGGGGTCCCGAAAATAACCTCAGCTCCCACGTTAAAAAAAATACTTTGGTGATTGAATTTTGTTCAAAATCGTTTGTAGTTGATTTTAGTGAAAAGCATTTCGTTTGTAGTTACACAGAAAAAAAATGAGGGCGTCCCGAAAAAAACCAAATCACCGAACTAAAGAAAGAATAATTTTGTAATTGAATCTGATTCAGAATCGTTTGTAGTTGGTTTATTTATTAGGTTTTCCCATTCACTCCTTTAGAAATTACCTTAAAAAAAAAGGAATGAGATCCCACCAAAAACATTACATGTAAAGTGATGCCAAGACTTCATAGCTCATACAGCTTTCAGCGTGAAAAAGATATCAGATCGCAATTAGCGCCAAGCTTCCTACTCCACACGGCGTAACTCTACCACTACCAGCCACGCTCTACAAATTCTATATCTTGGCTTAAAAGTATAGACCCGTCACTTATTAATATCATCATAAATTCATTCGGCGTGAGTCTATGCGGCGACCGGGATGTGCCTAACAAAGTTATACTTTTTAGCCAAGAAGTAGAATTTGTAGAGCGTGGCTGGTAGTGGTAGAGTTACGCCGTGTGGAGTAGGAAGCTTGGCGCTAATTGCGATCTGATATCTTTTTCACGCTGAAAGCTGCATGAGCTATGGAGTCTTGGCATCACTTTACATGTAATGTTTTTGGTTGGATAGAGTCTTAGTTATTTTCGAGTTTATTGACTTCATTTTGTGTTGTCTACAAACCTTTTTGAGACATAATCTTACTTATTTTCGTTTGTAGTATTTCAACTGTGAATAGTAAAGATGGTTCATTTTTAGTTAGGTACCTATAGCTATGAAAGTGTTAGAGACATATTTGTGTTTGTAGTAAATTTATTTTGTTTCTACTGGCGAAGGTTCGTTTGAAGTGACTTCATTTCGTTTGAAGTGGCGATGGTTCGTTTCTTTTTTAAGTTTTTGAGACATAGAGTCTTAATTATTTCCGTTTATAGTGACTTTATTTTGTTAGTACTGGCGAAGGTTCGTTTGTAGTGGTTCATTGAAGTACTTTAGAGATAGAGTCTTACTTATTTTCGTTTGCAGTAAATTAGTTTTGTTAGAACATGCGAATATTCATTTAACATTGGGCATAAACGTACTTCGGATATAGAGTCTTAATATCTTCGGATATAAAACTTGTTCAGAAGCGTTTGTAGTTGATTGTGGTGAAAATCA
This sequence comes from Epinotia ramella, assembly GCA_947578815.1. NCBI lineage: Eukaryota > Metazoa > Arthropoda > Insecta > Lepidoptera > Tortricidae > Epinotia > Epinotia ramella. The sequence goes on from OX388202.1 coordinate 36,622,726, forward strand.
TTCCGTTTGTAGTTACACGGAAAAGAAATAGGGTGTTCAGAAAGTATTCAGATATAGAGTTACTTATTTTCGATTGTATTGACTTCATTTTCTACTAAGTAGAGGTTTAATTTTGAGATTTGTGACAAACTGGTGTGATATGCTGACATTTTTCAGGGAGCTCTAGGTCTATGTTGGTATTATTTTGATAGCTCTATCAATGCCTCTTTTAAAACAAAAGAGTTCTGGGGTCTACGACATCAGAAAAAAAAAAAAAGTACGTCACAGATTCTGATAAGATTCCGTTGAAATAGTAACTAATGAAGTGCCAAAGGTGATCCTTATGGAATCGACGGAAGTCCTCAAATATTATCGGGCCACATACAGCGATTGGGTTTTTTTTCTCTTATAATCAACGCATTTACTCTCGGAAATCAGTTCATGTGGTAAATTTTAAAATAAATGTGGAAATGTTCTCGTGGCTTGGCGGAGGAGTACTAAATTGAAGTCTGTTAAAACTTTGTTTAAGTATTGAGTAAAATATGTTTTAAAATACTTTTTTCTTGATAGTAGTGGGTAGCCATACTACCTATGAAGCTAGAGGCCCCGGGTTCGAATCCCGGTCAGGGCATCTATTTGTGTAATGAGCACGAATATTTTGTTCCTGAAATAAATATTTAAGTATGTTTGTATATCGTCGCTAAGTACTCATAGTGCAAGCGTGCTTAGTTTGGAACTAGATTGATTAGAGATTTGGTCACAACACTGGTGTTTAAGAAAAAAAATACGATTTTCGGAACTTATGTACGGGATGTCATTTGATGTTTACCATTAGCTTTTCGGTGAAGGAAAACATCGCGGTGAAATTCAAAGGTGTATGTGAAGTCTTCAACCCGCACCGGGCCAGCGTGGGGACTACTGCGCATTTCCTCTCACCTATGAGAGTCATATCTCATCTATGCCTAGTAAGTAGTTGGACGTATATAGGCTGACGAAGTAGAATAATAATGCTATATACTGATATAAATCGTAATATATACGTAATATATAATAAACTGGTATATACGATAAAAATCCAGTATTTACATTACAATAATAAGAAACTTCGTTCCAATGCCACTGACTGTAATTTAGTTGATAAATACCAAATTCCGTTCCGAATAGTAACTACCGCGGGTGTACTACCAACGCCATCTATCGCCTAGTAGTGTTTTGGATCCAAAGTTTATTAACACGCGGCTTAAGAAGAATTGAGAGTGCCTGTTTAGTTCAAATTAAGTTTAATATTAATATTTATTAACCGAATTATACATATTTTATGTTGAAGTCCCATAAATATAGCTTATTCAACGCGTAGCGGACTTAACTTACTTACAACTTTAACTTAACTTACCGTAACTTATGGACGACTAATTATGCTGTGATAGAATGCCTTAAAATAGTTATTATAATGTAAGATGACAATTCTAAGTGTTGTATTGAAACAATAAATACTTCAAGTAAACCATGTCTTCTTTTTAAAAAAATAAATGATCTAACGATCTTAGTGCGGCAATAGTCTACTAGATGGCGCCACAAGTAATTTTAGATGGCGCTATCGTTTGTTTGACTCAAGTTCTATATAAGGGCGTTCAATTCGACCATAGGTCGAGTTTTGTTGTAATTTAAATTTGTAATTCTTTTGGTACGCTTAGAAGTAATAAATAAAAGTAGCTTCATCCTTTGTTGGTTGTGTTTTCGGATTCTGCTCTGGTTTATGAATTGGTTTATAAATGTGGTTTAGGTGTCTATCCTTGGAAATAAAAAAAACGTTTTGGCTGAGGCCGTTGTATTCTGATTTTGTCTTGTGTTTGTCTATGTTCAAACTATTTTCGCAGGGTCGTTGTTGTGAAATTGAATAAAAATCTGCTCGATTAACTGGCTTAAGTTAAATTAATTAAAATTTGACTGCAAATCACTGAGAATTGAAATAAATTATATTAAATAAGAAAAAACTCGCAAGTGCCTAACTTACATAACAAAAACCAATTGTAATTAAACTACTTCATCTCATTTTGGAATTAATTTAGGTAGGAATAAATTATAATAATCGTTAAATAATTTATTGTTGAAGTTCATATAGTACAGAAATAATGCCTCGTACGTCGACGTGTCCGCCAGATGTAATCTACGAAGCCCTGAAATCTTTCAAATTTGTCGATGAAAAAGGAAAATTGTTGGCGTGGGGCGATAATATTTGGAAAGATGCGGCTTCTGCGTTGGAGGGTAAAATGTCAAAAGACTACATATATCTCTACCTATCAAATAACAGAAACGGCGTTTTTAACCGTATTCACAATATAACTAGCAATCCGCCGGATACTCCGATACATGACGAGCACAATAATTCTGAGGCGTCTCGGTGTTCACCGAATGATTTGAATTGGTCTACCGGAAAAACAATATGTTCGCTGCCGTCTCTGCGCGAGTCTTTTGTTATACCCAAAGCCGAATGGGACTGTCTCAAGTGTCAAATCGTACATTATAAGGATCGCTCATATAATGTACTCGCTGAAGGATGGGCAGATGTAATTTATGACATAATATGGAGTCATATGAAATTGCCTTGCCCTTTTTCGTTCAAACACGCCAAAATTAATCTAAATCCTGGCGAGATATATTTATCTATCGAAGGAAGTTGTTCGGAATGCGACTCAAAAATTCACATTTATTGTCCCAGCGCCCCAGCCGATGACGATCAATTAACAGTACATGTCTCAACATTTGATTCGCGCGGGATAGCCCACAGTAAAAAGCGTCAGGTTCGAGGTGTAAAGCGTTTGCGCATTGGAAAAGAACTACAAGGCAAATCCACGTACGCTTGGCGCCGCGAGGAGGCTCGTAAAATAATGAACTTCGGCGATGTTGTCCCTGCCAGTCTTCCCACTGAAGAAGTAGCCCGTAAAGCTAAACAAGAAGTACGTGACAAAGAATTAGGGCTATTTAAAGTTGGTTCGGTTCTTGCCTCTCTCTGGGACTTAAAGTATGGACAAGAGTTCAGTGGGTCCATACACGAAATCGGACTTGATAAATTTTATGTGATGTACTGGACGAAAACTCAGTTGTTTTTGTGGAAAAAGTTTTTGAAAGGAGACGATGTGGGCAGCGTCAGTATCGACGCAACAGGGAATCTGGTAAAGCAAATTCAGAATCCAGAAGATTCGAAAAGAGTCATTTTCCTTTATCAGGCTGTCTGTGGATATCGCAAAAAAATTCTGCCGTTATTTCAAATGATTTCCGAGAAACACGACACGAATACTTTGACGTATTGGATGCGAGAGTGGCTACGTTCTGGTGGTACGTTTCCTAGACAAGTTGTGACGGACTACTCGTTGGCATTGTTGAATGCGGTTTCTCTGGCTTTCAATAATAAGGACCTCGAAACATACGTCGAAGAATGTATCCTAGTCGAAGAGGGCTCACCCACGATGCTTGTGAAATATCCGCAGTGTATTATTCGTATAGACATTGCACATTTAATAAAATTAGTCACGCGTTGGAAGTGTCTCCAAAACGAATCCCTGAAAAAAGACTTTTTCGTACGGTGTGTTGGTCTTATGAGTACGCTCACTGATGTAGAAGACGTCATTAAAAACGTGTACGGACGTCATGACCGTGGCTCGCGCCACGCACGAGGATATCGATGATAAAAAAAGCCACTGTTTTGCTGCCAGTACCAGGCTTGTCAATCGATTGAAGCATTTCAATCTTTGCCAAGACATTAGCGACTGCTCCAATAATGACGAAGATACATATTTGCCGGAATTAGGCAACACCGAGCCTAGGCTGCGGTCGAACGGAGTAATTGCTTCAATAATTAAAAAGATCGACACTCGCAGCCTCCGAGCTGAGAATCTCAAACAGGGAAGATTAAATCCCTACCACTGCCCCGATTTCGGATCTCGATTATTAAAATTATGTAAACATTTTGTTTTGTGGACGGCTGTACTAACACGAGGGCCAAAATGTACTTTGCAGGACATTGTTGCCACTTCGGCCAGGAGCGAAGAATATTTTAGAGAGTTGAAAACTCTTGTTTTCAATAAAGGGAAAACTTTAAGGGTTGACAAATTTTTAGTGAAGATGTGTGCATCTTCGATCCCTGGAGGGCACCAGCAACCTTTTAAACGCACTGGACAAGGAAGAAAATAATGTTTCACCTTTCGACAACACTAGTGTCACTCAGGAGTCGACGGACTTGGCTTTTGACTCACGTCGGTCAAAAGATAGTTCTGCGGAGGGCAAAGCGCTCTGTCTAAATGAACAGAAAAACTGGAGAGGCCTGAATAAAACAGTAGAAATCAACGACAAGACGAAAGAAGAGAAAAAAAGAGGAATATATCTGACAGCATGTCCTGACATTGAAATCATCCATAAACGCCCGAAATTCATAACAAATTTGCCATTGCTCGCTAATGGCAACATTTTAAAACCTATGAAGGTTACAAATAAAATTATCAATATTCGTAACACGTGTGCATTCGATGCAACCATGCAGAGCATTCTCGCTGCGTGTCACGATTATGATTCGTATGCCGAATATCTTTCGACCAAACTTAACCCCTCTGTCGGTCAATTTCTGCAGACGCTATCAAAAACGGGTGTGACAGCCAAATTGTACGAAACGCGAGGTTCGATCCTGATTGCTACTCAGCCAATACAAAATTATACACTCGATTGCACAATAAATATATCACACTTGCTGCAGAATCATATTTTAAACGGCGTACCGTCCATCGAGAAGGTCATAAAATGCCTGAACTGTAGCTTTGAGGTAACCAAGTGTGTTCCCTTGCTCTATATAAACCCCATTCTCATTAATCAGAGTGGAATGGCCGGTTTGCAAGAAGCAGTGAATGCGACGGCCACATTACGCAGCAGTACCACGTGCTTTCAATGTAAAAGTGAGGACATTATAAAAACCATGTCCGCAGGACGTCACCTTCTGGACATAGAGGATGCCGGAAACGAGACATTGTGTACCCGAAGCGGTCATCCTGGTTGCCAAAAGCAGTTTGCCTTAGATGAAATCCCTGACAAATTGTTTTACGAGGGGCTAACTTATAAATTTGTATCGGCTATCATTTATTCCGCCAATCATTATTTTGCAATAATCAGAAGAGTTACGGGCAAGTGGGAGGAGCACAACGATCTGAAAGCAAAAGTTATGCCGGTCTCATCAAGAAAGCTTCGGCAGCAACATAGCTTGCATGTGTTATTGTATGTCCAGATTCAATCAAACCCAGCCTCGCATGATGCCTCTCCCAGTAGTCCAGAATACTAGTTTGACCTATAACGAACAAAATATGTAAAAAAAAAACAAATGAACTCAATCAATTAATACAATCATCAATTCATTTGAATACGTGAACACGGTTAAAACAATAAGAATTTTCTCTGCATGCCGTGATTTAGTAGAGCTTTGTTCGCTGGAATTGAATCACTTATCGATTGCTCTGTATTAATTTGAATATAAATATTATGTAACTAATCACTCACTAACATTACCAACTAACAAAAAAATACGAAACCAAAAAAAACTTAGAAATTAATCAATCAGTACAAACAATCAGTTGATTATCAGTAATGCCTTTTAATATTATAATATCTCCTTCTCCATTATCTTGTGTTATTTGATATCATTAATAGTGATTTGATCTGACAATTGCGTAGACAGGTACAAATAAGAAGATTACAAAATCGAGTGTTTCGCATACACATCAATTAAATAGTGTGTACGTGTGTCGGTTTGTTATTTGTCAATGAAATATTGAATACAGTATAATCACTAAGTCAGTTGAGACATGAAAACGGGGCTAGTTAAGGTATGTCCGGCTATTGCTTCTCTCTTTAATCAGGAAAGTATGGTCCTGACATGGAAATAGTTAATTTTAAACTCTCAAAATTCTCTCAGGCGAGATAGTGGTCAAATGCGTACTATACGTAAAAAAAAAGAGTTCATTCGTTTAAGTTTCAGTATTTTAATTGAAAACCCCGTTTTTACAAATATAATATCTTAAGAATCAACAACAGACTTTTCTGCTTAAACTGTATATTTTTTCATAATGTAGGTATTAAAGAAAGCTACATGACTGGATTTTTGCTTAAGGCGGTGCATTGGAAATTATCGTGTGCTTTGAAACGCCGTTCTGACTAGATTAAGAAACATAAAGGTCTGATTTTCAGATATAATGATTCTTGACTATATGATTGTCAATCTGATTTTATCGATACATAATTGCTTAAAAATTCCTCAGAAAAAAAATCCAAAGGTGGGTCCGTATTTTCATTTTTTTACTCAGCCTACTCAAACGATACATTATTTTACGACACAATCAAGTTAATGCTATAGTATTTTATCTTATCTAAAAACTCACTTTATGAAATTTAGATAAAACTTCACTAAGTTAGGTATTTATCGAAATTTGTCCAAAAAAGCCATTCCCGAAGAGTGTTACATCTCTTTTTCTCGTCCGCGGAAGGCATTAGCGTGTCTCTGTCTAGGGGGCGTGTTCGACTCGAATCAAGGCGTCCCCTTAAATCCGTCCAGTAGTTTTACTCACATTAGTTCGGGCTACCTGTATAGTTTTAAAAGCAAACTTATCTAATGCTAAAAGACGGAGAACTTTCCATCTCCATCCACCGTCCCCATTTAACGGTGTTAGAGAATAAATTATTTGATTATCCAAAATAAACTTTTAAAATTAACAAAAAAATCCGCAGGTTAAATGAAACATTACCTTCTTTTCGGTTCTGGGAGCATCGCAGTTCTAACTTAACCTAACCTACATTTCTGGTAGGGGGCAAATAGATCTACATATTTTAAAAGAAATCTGCTGTCTTGCTTTCATGTTTCTAGCCACAGTTTAATTTTAAAATCACACATTACTTGTGTGAACTTTCAACCCCTATCTTAACCCCTTCAAGGGATGAATTAGGAAAAAATCCCTTATCAATGTTTTTGACTGTACATTAGGAGCTTGTGGCCGAAGTTTTAAACGTCGTAACTCTAAAAACGGCATGTTTCCCATACAAACTTTCAACTCTTTTTTAACCCCCTTAGGGGATGAATTTTTATAGCAAAGCTAAATCATTTGTTTTGCTATTTAGTAAGAAACCTTCATACAAAGATTCAAGTCTATAACTTTCCAAATGAACGGTTTCCATACAACGGTTCGACCCCTATTTCACCCCCTTAAAGGTTGAATTTCGAAAAATTCTTTTTCAGTAAGTACATATGGTGGTACTTTCCCGCACTAGTACGGAAAAGAGCACTTTCCGTGCATATGTCGAAACTTTAAAGAGCCATATTATGTAAGTACAGTAAAACGTTGTACGATACACGTGCGAATTCGCAACTCGTGTCGATGTAAAACACTCCCTTCGGTCGTGTTTTAATTTATCACCACTCGTTGCGAATTTCCTATTTTCGGCACTTGTATCGTAAATAACAATTTTAGAACACGTCCACGTACTTACTGTAAAGAATATATGTTCCAAATTGCATGCTTATATCGTTAGCGGTGTAGGCTGTGCGCTGTCTGTCAATAGATTAGTAAAGAAGAGTTTTATATATAGACTAGCTTTCGCCCGCGGCTACGCCCGCGTCGTAAGTGTAATTTTGCAATAACTGCCCAAGTAGCACACTAGCGGTATAAGCAGACATTATATCGCTGAAAGGTGGTAAAACAGCGGTTTAATAGAGTTTGTATACTCCTTAAGCTGTATATAAGGGATATAAATAACTACAAAAAGGCTAAGGTGGTATAATCGCGATACAATAGTCAAAGTAACGGCTTTGACGGTATAAGAGAGTATTGCAGCGCTTTTGTACCTGCATCAGTTGCATAAGAGAGGTATAAGGATCCCATATAACTCTAAGATCTATAAGAGGGGAAGAGAAGGTTAAAGCGTTATAACACAGTCATAAGCCTGCGTTATATCATTTAAAAAGTTACAAGAGTGTGATATGTAGGTTAAAGCGGTACAATAGAGATATTGAGATCCTTTTTACCACCTTTACCGTAGTAGAGTATTATAACTCCTTAATATCTCTTAAAGTGGTATATCTGGGAATAATGACGCCTATTTAGAACTATAGCCTGCATTATTCTCTTTTATACGAGTAAAGCTCCTAAGGTTCTACAATAGCGATAACTATAGTTATAGTATATCCTTAGCCTCTAAAATAGCGATTACTATAATAGTATTAACTTAGTACTCCTCCGCCAAGCCACGAGAACATTTCCACATTTATTTTACAATTTACCACATGAACTGATTTCCGAGACTAAATGCGTTGATTATAAGAGAAAAAAAACCCAATCGCTGTATGTGGCCCGATAATATTTGAAGACTTCCGTCGATTCCATAAGGATCACCTTTGGCACTTCATTAGTTACTATTTCAACGGAATCTTATCAGAATCTGTGACGTACTTTGTTTTTTTTTCTGATGTCGTAGACCCCAGAACTCTTTTGTTTTAAAAGAGGCATTGATAGAGCTATCAAAATAATACCAACATAGACCTAGAGCTCCCTGAAAAATGTCAGCATATCACACCAGTTTGTTACAAATCTCAAAATTAAACCTATACTTAGTAAAAAAAAAATACTTGTACGCTAGATTACTCCATAGAGCCAGGAACTCCTGAGTTCTGTACAGAACATTAATAGAGCTATCAGATTAGTGCTGATTGAGACCTAGAACTCCTCGAAAAATATCAGCATAACACACCTGATTTGAGACGAAGGTCTAATTCGGGTTTTAGATTACTAGATACCCTTTTTCTACCTGCACAGATGTCGTACAGCCCGGAACTCTTTTGTTTTGAAAGAGGCATTGATAGAGCTAGCGAAATAATACCAACATAGACCTAGAGCACCCTGAAAAATGTCAGCATATCACACCAGTTTGTCACAAATCTCAAAATTAAACCTCTACTTAGTAGAAAATGAAGTCAATACAATCGAAAATAAGTAACTCTATATCTGAATACTTTCTGAACACCCTATTTCTTTTCCGTGTAACTACAAACGGAATGATTTTCACCACAATCAACTACAAACGCTTCTGAACAAGTTTTATATCCGAAGATATTAAGACTCTATATCCGAAGTACGTTTATGCCCAATGTTAAATGAATATTCGCATGTTCTAACAAAACTAATTTACTGCAAACGAAAATAAGTAAGACTCTATCTCTAAAGTACTTCAATGAACCACTACAAACGAACCTTCGCCAGTACTAACAAAATAAAGTCACTATAAACGGAAATAATTAAGACTCTATGTCTCAAAAACTTAAAAAAGAAACGAACCATCGCCACTTCAAACGAAATGAAGTCACTTCAAACGAACCTTCGCCAGTAGAAACAAAATAAATTTACTACAAACACAAATATGTCTCTAACACTTTCATAGCTATAGGTACCTAACTAAAAATGAACCATCTTTACTATTCACAGTTGAAATACTACAAACGAAAATAAGTAAGATTATGTCTCAAAAAGGTTTGTAGACAACACAAAATGAAGTCAATAAACTCGAAAATAACTAAGACTCTATCCAACCAAAAACATTACATGTAAAGTGATGCCAAGACTCCATATGTCTCAAAAAGGTTTGTGGACAACACAAAATGAAGTCAATAAACTCGAAAATAACTAAGACTCTATCCAACCAAAAACATTACATGTAAAGTGATGCCAAGACTCCATAGCTCATGCAGCTTTCAGCGTGAAAAAGATATCAGATCGCAATTAGCGCCAAGCTTCCTACTCCACACGGCGTAACTCTACCACTACCAGCCACGCTCTACAAATTCTACTTCTTGGCTAAAAAGTATAACTTTGTTAGGCACATCCCGGTCGCCGCATAGACTTTCACGCCGAATGAATTTATGATGATATTAATAAGTGACGGGTCTATACTTTTAAGCCAAGATATAGAATTTGTAGAGCGTGGCTGGTAGTGGTAGAGTTACGCCGTGTGGAGTAGGAAGCTTGGCGCTAATTGCGATCTGATATCTTTTTCACGCTGAAAGCTGTATGAGCTATGAAGTCTTGGCATCACTTTACATGTAATGTTTTTGGTGGGATCTCATTCCTTTTTTTTTAAGGTAATTTCTAAAGGAGTGAATGGGAAAACCTAATAAATAAACCAACTACAAACGATTCTGAATCAGATTCAATTACAAAATTATTCTTTCTTTAGTTCGGTGATTTGGTTTTTTTCGGGACGCCCTCATTTTTTTTCTGTGTAACTACAAACGAAATGCTTTTCACTAAAATCAACTACAAACGATTTTGAACAAAATTCAATCACCAAAGTATTTTTTTTAACGTGGGAGCTGAGGTTATTTTCGGGACCCCTCCATTTTTTTCCGGGTAACTACAAACGACATGATTTTCACTACAATTAACTACAAACGATTCTGAACCAGATTCAATTATAAAATTATTATTTTTTTAGTTGGGGGATGTGGTTTTTTTCGGGACGCCCTCATTTCTTTTCTGTGTAACTACAAACGAAATGCTTTTCACTACAATCAACTACAAACGATTTGAACAAAATTCAATCACCAAAGTATTTTTTTTAACGTGGGAGCTGAGGTTATTTTCGGGACCCCTCCATTTTTTTTCCGGGACACTACAAACGAAATGTTCTTCACTACAATCAACTACAAACGATTCTGAACCAGGTTCAATTACAAAATTATTCTTTTTTTAGTTCGGGGATATGGTTTTTTTCGGGAAGCGCTAATTTTTTTTCTGTGTAACTACAAACGAAATGCTTTTCACTACAATCAACTACAAACGAATTTGAACAAAATTAAATCACCAAAGTATTTTTTTTAACGTGGGAGCTGAGGTTATTTTCGGGACCCCTCCATTTTTTTTCCGGGACACTACAAACGAAATGATTTTCACTACAATCAACTACAAACGATTCTGAACCAGGTTCAATTACGAAATTATTCTTTTTTTAGTTCGGGGATGTGGTTTTTTTCGGGAAGCCCTAATTTTTTTTCTGTTTAACTACAAACGAAATGCTTTTCACTACAATCAACTACAAACGAATTTGAACAAAATTCAATCACCAAAGTATTTTTTTTAACGTGGGAGCTGAGGTTATTTTCGGGACCCCTCCATTTTTTTTCCGGTACACTACAAACGAAATGATTTTCACTACAATCAACTACAAACGATTCTGAACCAGATTCAATTACAAAATTATTCTTTTTTTAGTTCGGGGATGTGGTTTTTTTCGGGACGCCCTCATTTTTTTTCTGTGTAACTACAAACGAAATGCTTTTCACTACAATCAACTACAAACGATTTTGAACAAAATTCAATCACCAAAGTATTTTTTTTAACGTGGGAGCTGAGGTTATTTTCGGGACCCCTCCATTTTTTTTCCGGGACACTACAAACGAAATGCTTTTCACTACAATCAACTACAAACGATTCTGAACCAGATTCAATTACAAAATTATTCTTTTTTTAGTTCGGGGATGTGGTTTTTTTCGGGACGTCCTCATTTCTTTTCTGTGTAACTACAAACGAAATGCTTTTCACTACAATCAACTACAAACGATTTTGAACAAAATTCAATCACCAAAGTATTTTTTTTAACGTGGGAGCTGAGGTTATTTTCGGGACCCCTCCATTTTTTTTCCGGGACACTACAAACGAATTGATTTTCACTACAATCAACTACAAACGATTCTGAACCAGATTCAATTATAAAATTATTATTTTTTTAGTTGGGGGATGTGGTTTTTTTCGGGACGCCCTCATTTCTTTTCTGTGTAACTACAAACGAAATGCTTTTCACTACAATCAACTACAAACGATTTTGAACAAAATTCAATCACCAAAGTATTTTTTTTAACGTGGGAGCTGAGGTTATTTTCGGGACCCCTCCATTTTTTTTCCGGGACACTACAAACGAAATGATTTTCACTACAATCAACTACAAACGATTCTGAACCAGATTCAATTTCAAAATTATTCTCTTTTTAGTTCGGGGATGTGGTTTTTTTCGGGACGCCCTCATTTCTTTTCTGTGTAACTACAAACGAAATGCTTTTCACTACATACAATCAACTACAAACGATTTTGAACAAAATTCAATCACCAAAGTATTTTTTTTAACGTGGGAGCTGAGGTTATTTTCGGGACCCCTCCATTTTTTTTCCGGGACACTACAAACGAAATGATTTTCACTACAATCAACTACAAACGATTCTGAACCAGGTTCAATTACAAAATTATTCTTTTTTTAGTTCGGGGATATGGTTTTTTTCGGGAAGCGCTAATTTTTTTTCTGTGTAACTACAAACGAAATGCTTTTCACTACAATCAACTACAAACGAATTTGAACAAAATTAAATCACCAAAGTATTTTTTTTAACGTGGGAGCTGAGGTTATTTTCGGGACCCCTCCATTTTTTTTCCGGGACACTACAAACGAAATAATTTTCACTACAATCAACTACAAACGATTCTGAACCAGGTTCAATTACGAAATTATTCTTTTTTTAGTTCGGGGATGTGGTTTTTTTCGGGAAGCCCTAATTTTTTTTCTGTTTAACTACAAACGAAATGCTTTTCACTACAATCAACTACAAACGAATTTGAACAAAATTCAATCACCAAAGTATTTTTTTTAACGTGGGAGCTGAGGTTATTTTCGGGACCCCTCCATTTTTTTTCCGGTACACTACAAACGAAATGATTTTCACTACAATCAACTACAAACGATTCTGAACCAGATTCAATTACAAAATTATTCTTTTTTTAGTTCGGGGATGTGGTTTTTTTCGGGACGCCCTCATTTCTTTTCTGTGTAACTACAAACGAAATGCTTTTCACTACAATCAACAACAAACGATTTTGAACAAAATTCAATCACCAAAGTATTTTTTTTAACGTGGGAGCTGAGGTTATTTTCGGGACCCCTCCATTTTTTTTCCGGGACACTACAAACGAAATGATTTTCACTACAATCAACTACAAACGATTCTGAACCAGATTCAATTACAAAATTATTCTTTTTTTAGTTCGGGGATGTGGTTTTTTTCGGGACGCCCTCATTTTTTTTCTGTGTAACTACAAACGAAATGCTTTTCACTACAATCAACTACAAACGATTTTGAACAAAATTCAATCACCAAAGTATTTTTTTTAACGTGGGAGCTGAGGTTATTTTCGGGACCCCTCCATTTTTTTTCCGGGACACTACAAACGAAATGATTTTCACTACAATCAACTACAAACGATTCTGAACCAGATTCAATTACAAAATTATTCTTTTTTTAGTTCGGGGATGTGGTTTTTTTCGGGACGCCCTCTTTTCTTTTCTGTGTAACTACAAACGAAATGCTTTTCACTACAATCAACTACAAACGATTTTGAACAAAATTCAATCACCAAAGTATTTTTTTTAACGTGGGAGCTGAGGCTATTTTCGGGACCCCTCCATTTTTTTTCCGGGACACTACAAACGAAATGATTTTCACTACAATCAACTACAAACGATTCTGAACCAGATTCAATTACAAAATTATTCTTTTTTTAGTTCGGGGATGTGGTTTTTTTCGGGACGCCCTCTTTTCTTTTCTGTGTAACTACAAACGAAATGCTTTTCACTACAATCAACTACAAACGATTTTGAACAAAATTCAATCACCAAAGTATTTTTTTTAACGTGGGAGCTGAGGCTATTTTCGGGACCTCTCCATTTTTTTTCCGGGACACTACAAACGAAATGATTTTCACTACAATCAACTACAAACGATTCTGAACCAGATTCAATTACAAAATTATTCTTTTTTTAGTTCGGGGATGTGGTTTTTTTCGGGACGCCCTCATTTTTTTTCTGTGTAACTACAAACGAAATGCTTTTCACTACAATCAACTACAAACGATTTTGAACAAAATTCAATCAACAAAGTATTTTTTTTAACGTGGGTGCTGAGGTTATTTTCGGGACCCCCCACATTTTTTTTCCGGGACACTACAAACGAAATGATTTTCACTACAATCAACTACAAACGATTTTGAACAAAATTCAATCACCAAAGTATTTTTTTTAACGTGGGAGCTGAGGTTATTTTCGGGACCCCTCCATTTTTTTTCCGGGACACTACAAACGAAATGCTTTTCACTACAATCAACTACAAACGATTCTGAACCAGATTCAATTACAAAATTATTCTTTTTTTAGTTCGGGGATGTGGTTTTTTTCGGGACGTCCTCATTTCTTTTCTGTGTAACTACAAACGAAATGCTTTTCACTACAATCAACTACAAACGATTTTGAACAAAATTCAATCACCAAAGTATTTTTTTTAACGTGGGAGCTGAGGTTATTTTCGGGACCCCTCCATTTTTTTTCCGGGACACTACAAACGAATTGATTTTCACTACAATCAACTACAAACGATTCTGAACCAGATTCAATTACAAAATTATTCTTTTTTTAGTTCGGGGATGTGGTTTTTTTCGGGACGCCCTCATTTTTTTTCTGTGTAACTACAAACGAAATGCTTTTCACTACAATCAACTACAAACGATTTTGAACAAAATTCAATCACCAAAGTATTTTTTTTAACGTGGGAGCTGAGGTTATTTTCGGGACCCCTCCATTTTTTTTCCGGGACACTACAAACGAAATGATTTTTACTACAATCAACTACAAACGATTCTGAACCAGATTCAATTACCAAATTATTCTTTTTTTAGTTCGGGGATGTGGTTTTTTTCGGGACGCCCTCATTTCTTTTCTGTGTAACTACAAACGAAATGCTTTTCACTACAATCAACAACAAACGATTTTGAACAAAATTCAATCACCAAAGTATTTTTTTTAACGTGGGAGCTGAGGTTATTTTCGGGACCCCTCCATTTTTTTCCGGGACACTACAAACGAAATGATTTTCACTACAATCAACTACAAACGATTCTGAACCAGATTCAATTACAAAATTATTCTTTTTTTAGTTCGGGGATGTGGTTTTTTTCGGGACGCCCTCATTTTTTTTCTGTGTAACTACAAACGAAATGTTTTTCACTACAATCAACTACAAACGATTTTGAACAAAATTCAATCACCAAAGTATTTTTTTTAACGTGGGAGCTGAGGTTATTTTCGGGACCCCTCCATTTTTTTTCCGGGACACTACAAACGAAATGATTTTCACTACAATCAACTACAAACGATTCTGAACCAGATTCAATTACAAAATTATTCTTTTTTTAGTTCGGGGATGTGGTTTTTTTCGGGACGCCCTCTTTTCTTTTCTGTGTAACTACAAACGAAATGCTTTTCACTACAATCAACTACAAACGATTTTGAACAAAATTCAATCACCAAAGTATTTTTTTTAACGTGGGAGCTGAGGCTATTTTCGGGACCCCTCCATTTTTTTTCCGGGACACTACAAACGAAATGATTTTCACTACAATCAACTACAAACGATTCTGAACCAGATTCAATTACAAAATTATTCTTTTTTTAGTTCGGGGATGTGGTTTTTTTCGGGACGCCCTCTTTTCTTTTCTGTGTAACTACAAACGAAATGCTTTTCACTACAATCAACTACAAACGATTTTGAACAAAATTCAATCACCAAAGTATTTTTTTTAACGTGGGAGCTGAGGCTATTTTCGGGACCTCTCCATTTTTTTTCCGGGACACTACAAACGAAATGATTTTCACTACAATCAACTACAAACGATTCTGAACCAGATTCAATTACAAAATTATTCTTTTTTTAGTTCGGGGATGTGGTTTTTTTCGGGACGCCCTCATTTTTTTTCTGTGTAACTACAAACGAAATGCTTTTCACTACAATCAACTACAAACGATTTTGAACAAAATTCAATCAACAAAGTATTTTTTTTAACGTGGGAGCTGAGGTTATTTTCGGGACCCCCTACATTTTTTTTCCGGGACACTACAAACGAAATGATTTTCACTACAATCAACTACAAACGATTCTGAACCAGATTCAATTACAAAATTATTCTTTTTTTAGTTCGGGGATGTGGTTTTTTTCGGGATGCCCTCTTTTCTTTTCTGTGTAACTACAAACGAAATGCTTTTCAATACAATCAACTACAAACGATTTTGAACAAAATTCAATCACCAAAGTATTTTTTTTAACGTGGGAGCTGAGGCTATTTTCGGGACCCCTCCATTTTTTTTCCGGGACACTACAAACGAAATGATTTTCACTACAATCAACTAAAAACGATTCTGAACCAGATTAAATTACAAAATTATTCTTTTTTTAGTTCGGGGATGTGGTTTTTTTCGGAACGCCCTCATTTTTTTTCTGTGTAACTACAAACGAAATGCTTTTCACTACAATCAACTACAAACGATTTTGAACAAAATTCAATCACCAAAGTATTTTTTTTAACGTGGGAGCTGAGGCTATTTTCGGGACCCCTCCATTTTTTTTCCGGGACACTACAAACGAAATGATTTTCACTACAATCAACTACAAACGATTCTGAACCAGATTCAATTACAAAATTATTCTTTTTTTAGTTCGGGGATGTGGTTTTTTTCGGGACGCCCTCTTTTCTTTTCTGTGTAACTACAAACGAAATGCTTTTCACTACAATCAACTACAAACGATTTTGAACAAAATTCAATCACCAAAGTATTTTTTTTAACGTGGGAGCTGAGGCTATTTTCGGGACCCCTCCATTTTTTTTCCGGGACACTACAAACGAAATGATTTTCACTACAATCAACTACAAACGATTCTGAACCAGATTCAATTACAAAATTATTCTTTTTTTAGTTCGGGGATGTGGTTTTTTTCGGGACGCCCTCTTTTCTTTTCTGTGTAACTACAAACGAAATGCTTTTCACTACAATCAACTACAAACGATTTTGAACAAAATTCAATCACCAAAGTATTTTTTTTAACGTGGGAGCTGAGGCTATTTTCGGGACCTCTCCATTTTTTTTCCGGGACACTACAAACGAAATGATTTTCACTACAATCAACTACAAACGATTCTGAACCAGATTCAATTACAAAATTATTCTTTTTTTAGTTCGGGGATGTGGTTTTTTTCGGGACGCCCTCATTTTTTTTCTGTGTAACTACAAACGAAATGCTTTTCACTACAATCAACTACAAACGATTTTGAACAAAATTCAATCAACAAAGTATTTTTTTTAACGTGGGAGCTGAGGTTATTTTCGGGACCCCCTACATTTTTTTTCCGGTACACTACAAACGAAATGATTTTCACTACAATCAACTACAAACGATTCTGAACCAGATTCAATTACAAAATTATTCTTTTTTTAGTTCGGGGATGTGGTTTTTTTCGGGACGCCCTCTTTTCTTTTCTGTGTAACTACAAACGAAATGCTTTTCACTACAATCAACTACAAACGATTTTGAACAAAATTCAATCACCAAAGTATTTTTTTTAACGTGGGAGCTGAGGCTATTTTCGGGACCCCTCCATTTTTTTTCCGGGACACTACTAACGAAATGATTTTCACTACAATCAACTAAAAACGATTCTGAACCAGATTAAATTACAAAATTATTCTTTTTTTAGTTCGGGGATGTGGTTTTTTTCGGGACGTCCTCATTTCTTTTCTGTGTAACTACAAACGAAATGCTTTTCACTACAATCAACTACAAACGATTTTGAACAAAATTCAATCACCAAAGTATTTTTTTTAACGTGGGAGCTTAGGTTATTTTCGGGACCCCTCCATTTTTTTTCCGGGACACTACAAACGAAATGATTTTCACTACAATCAACTACAAACGATTCTGAACCAGATTCAATTACAAAATTATTCTTTTTTTAGTTCGGGGATGTGGTTTTTTTCGGGACGCCCTCATTTCTTTTCTGTGTAACTACAAACGAAATGCTTTTCACTACAATCAACTACAAACGATTTTGAACAAAATTCAATCACCAAAGTATTTTTTTTAACGTGGGAGCTGAGGGTTTTTCGGGACCCCTCCATTTTTTTTCCGGGACACTACAAACGAAATGATTTTCACTACAATCAACTACAAACGATTCTGAACCAGATTCAATTACAAAACTATTCTTTTTTTAGTTCGGGGATGTGGTTTTTTTCGGGACGCCCTAATTTTTTTTCTGTGTAACTACAAACGAAATACTTTTCACTACAATCAACTACAAACGATTTGAACAAAATTCAATCACCAAAATATTTTTTTTTTTAAGTGGGGGGCTTGAATTTTTTTTAGGTCCCCCCATTTCTTTTTTGTGCAACTACCAACGAAATGCTTTTCACTACAATCAACTACAAACGATTCTGAACGAGATTCAATCGCCAAAGTATATATATTTTAAAGTGGGGGGCTGAGGTTTTTTTCAGGACCCCCCCATTTTTTATCCGTGTAACTACAAACGAAATGCTTTTCACTACAATCAACTACAAACGATTCTGAACAAGATTCAATCACCAAAATAAAGATTTTTTAAAGTGGGGGGCTGGGATTTTTTTCAGGTCCCCCCATTTTTTTTTCGTGCAACTACAAACAAAATGCTTTTCACTACAATCAACTACAAACAAAGTTGTACCAGAAAAAAAAAAAGAAAAAGAATCGGCCAAGGTGGGGGGCCAGGTTCACAGAGGTGCTTTATACTCTTACGAATAGCGTTCAGTTTTGAATGAAGTCGAATCGGCTAGCAGCAAAATATAAAAGTTTGTGACCTCCTTCACTGTCGCGTATTTAACAATTTTTTCCCATCCCAAAAAGTGCTCAGTTTTCACTTCAAAAATCCTTGCCCCCTTGGAACCCCACGCCCCTAGGCACGTGCCTAGTTTGCCTATAGGGGTAATCCGCCTCTGCAACTTCGTGAAATACGCTCCATTAATTTGAGCCTCATTTCCAGTGGCATCGTGGGCACGTAATAAAGAATAGTCCTTACTAGAAGGTTCTCTCATCAAAACCGATGTTTGGCAGCTGGAAAACTCAAATACTGGCATCCCGCTCAACCGCATAGCACGTGCTCTATCGTCTAGTCAGTCGCTACGTTTGCGCGTCAGTCATCGTCACAACCGCGATAAGATGAGTGTCACCATTTGTCACTGTCATCCGCGTTGGTGCAGACTTCAGCACGGCTATCACAAGATGGCGCGCGAAATATTGCTCGTTTAATACATATTTTTCGCCCGCGTATTGCAAAGAGTGAAACCCGCGGGCACAGGACACCCCCACTAGAAGCCTAATGTTTGTAATTTTGTTCGCGACGCGAGTCACCAAAGTATGAGGAAGAGGTGAGGGGAAGGGCGGGTGCTAACAGCGTTGCGTTGCGAGTGCGACTGGTCGATGCGCTGGCGCGCGGAATGCGTAGTGATGGGACATGTTCACTACAAGAAATTGGTTTAGCGGTTTCGGAGATTACTCATTCATTACATACATACTTACAAAGCTACATTCTCAAAGACTTTTCCTCTTTATCTCTTTATAATATTATTACAGCACGGCTATCACGAGACGGCGCGCTGCACTCTCGATTTTTCTTGCACTAGCTATACCTGTCTTTCTAAGTAAATAAGAGGGAGACGGATAGTGCGAGAAAAATCGAGAGAGCTCGCGCGCCGTCTCGTGAAAGCAAAGCCGTGCAGATGTATTTCTAGGACTGACAATATAAGTACGTAGTTAATACAAGGGCATTTTTCATAACGCTACAAATTTCGGAAAACCCATAGCAAATTTTCCTAAAGTTATAACATTGCCGAATAAAATCTAACACAGGTTAGTATCGTCTCAATGTTATGCACACACACATCACAATTACAACAAAAAATAAGTAAGTAATAGCTAATTATACCTATATCTGTCTAGCCAAACTAATTAGCAAAACGTGACTCTTACTCGACTGATAGGCAACAGGTGAACAATAGTATCTAATGACAGTTTTAAAGAACCCCGTTTAGTCCAGCATGGTTCCCCCCACTTTGAATAAGGTCCGGCACAATATCAAACTGCAGCTCACTTTTTTCATCGGAATCTGACGTGATCGGTGCAACACTAATATTGACCACTGACAGTATTAAAAGGAAACACAAGGGCCGTTTTTCCATAGAAACGTACCGTAAACGTACCGTAAACGTACGTCCTGTTTTCTCCCTGGATAATGGCAGTAGAGCAATCTTTTTTTTTCCGTAAGTCTATGGCTACTATTGACATGTTCCTATGTCTTTCTTTTTTGTCTGTCTGCCTTTTTTTCATAAATTTATTCTTAAAATACATTTCTTCAAAAACGTAAAAAAATGCCAAATTTTCCGCTGTTTTCAAACATCCAGAAAACAATTTTGAGTAGATTATTAAAAAAAAGGAAAACAGGAACACGGCCAAAGCCTTTCATCGATTTTTAATAAAAAAAAATAAAGTTAAAGGTCAAGTTTTGGAGAAGAAATCAGGGGACTACG
Source organism: Epinotia ramella (assembly GCA_947578815.1). NCBI lineage: Eukaryota > Metazoa > Arthropoda > Insecta > Lepidoptera > Tortricidae > Epinotia > Epinotia ramella. The sequence continues at coordinate 36,643,210 of OX388202.1, forward strand.
AAACGTTGATTATTATGTACTTTTAATATAGGTATTTCGGTCCAAGCTGCAGTTGTCTCTATCGCGCTCTGCGGGGGAGGCTTGAGGTTGGCGCGACAGCATTACATTTTACAAACACCTATTTCTCAATTATCTCGCCCTTAGTGTTTCCTGAAAGAATAACGCACCTAGCATAACTATTTAAAAAATACCTACTTTAAAACATTTCACACGTTTGACGTTATTTTGAATAAAGACCTGAAAAGCCTATAAGTTGATAGAAACTGATTAATCTTGTTTGATAACGTCATGTGGCCTTTTGATAATTAATTATTGATTGAGTAGATTACAGACTATTTTCAGTGCAAATATTTTCTTGGAAATATAATACAATTTGTTTTGCTACCAATAATATCTGTTTTGTATATTAGGTAGTCTATTTTATATCAGGATGAATAATTGGTTTCTCGATTCTGCGTAATAGGCTTAACCTAAAATTACCAAATTCTTAGAGGAAGTTAAGTACACACAACTTTTCATTAAATGGCACATTTTAACAACTTGTGTAATTTAAATTGTTAAATATATTTACTATTTAACTGGCGTCTTTCTCGCGCAACTCATCAGCATTTTAATTCAGCAAGAAAATGCCGCCAGCATCCTCGATACCTACTATGCCTCCAGGGTCTTTTTTTAGATTTAACTTAGTTTAAATTTAATTTAATGTCTTAATGTAAATTATCCACTCAAATAAAACTTTATTTACTACCTATACTATAAAGTTGAAGTTGGTCACATAGCCCCACGGAGTTCACAGACTACCAGGATCGCATAAACATATAGCACCGTTAATTACTTATCTTATCTCAGACAGACCCATTCATTATTAGAATACCATTGACGTATCGTATTTTTTACCAACCCAACCCTACCTGTTCAGCGAACGCATTTCGAACTTTCTCCCATTTAGATAAGGTTCACATTTGAAAGGCTGTTGCGGGTAATCGATGGTGTACGGAAACCGGTCGCAACCCGACACTCTTTTGACGTAAAATCCCTCATTAGGGCTACTTAAATACTATTACAGGCCATTATAGTGGTCCGAAGACGGGACAGTTGTATATCTATAGAGTTTTGCCCTTAAAATCTTTTGTTAAGAAATAATCTCATGAGTTCCTCGGTAACTATTATAATAACTTGTACTACCTTTTCATCATTTGTATCTACTTAGCAGATTGTTTTTTTTAGATACAGTTACACAATACTACCACGTAATTTTATCACGTTTTGAAAATACATAAAATACAACGTCAAATCTTGTGATTAAGTGTCAAAGTGGAACCCGGGCTCCTTTAGGACACAACCGGGATAACGCTAGGAGGATGAGTGGCGTCGTAATATCAATTTAATGAAAATTACGTGTATGAAGGAAATATAATTGAATGACTTAGCCAGTTAGGTGAAACAGAAAAGTTGTGAACTCAACTAGGTCCCAAAATTCAACGTCAAGCCGCAAATGGTGATAGGCCTCTAAATGCCTCTGCTAAATAAAATGTGCTTTGTCCCTTTAATAATAATAAGCCCGCGGGGGCAGCTTGTGGCGAGCTGACGATGAGTGGCGACACCGCGGACCCCTAACCTCCAGAGGGCCCGAGTGATCTGGCCCTCGCCTCTGTGCTTGCCTTAAGAGGGGGCGCTCCGCGAAATCGGGGTTCTTAGATTGAATATTTACCTATGACAAACTAAAGCGAATGCCAGGAAAAAGAACATACCAAAACTACATCATATTTGCAATTGAATCGTCTGAACAAAACCATACAAAACCAAAATTGCCTCGATAGAAAAGAACCGCCAAAACATGTCTTATTTTTACTCAATTTCAATAGTGTGAGGTTCCCGTGCATATAAATTAAGTAAAAGTTGAGTGTATAATAGCTTTTCACATTACCTAATGAAAGTACTAGCGGGGTATTTTTATGTAGTCCCTTTTCAGACTTATTGAGGTGAAACGTATTTGGCGTATAGGCCTTTTTTATTTAGCGCGATACCCTTTCTCCCGTCGCGTGTTTCGTGCGGTTCTGTATATCTTTTGTTGCCGTTTGCGGGCGGAGTCAGTCGTAATCGCTCCGCTGAGACGAGAGGACTACGTTCTGTGCTCTCACGACAGCACGATGAACATAATTATTTCAATAATATTGTGACCCAGTATATTCGTCCAGTGAATGAACGTATCATTACATTCCAGTAGATATTTTGCTACATTTTGAAATAATATATTTAAAAGTCGACCTTAACATATAGATCTTAAAGTTCAAAATACAACTATAAGATTACGCAGCGATCGGCGGGTGACCGGCTTCTTAGAATAATTTGTGCAGTACATGCAAAACTAGACGAACATTTTTCTGTCGATCGTGTATTTACTTTATGAAAGATTATCACTACGAGTATCACTATCAACTACATAGTATAAAACAAAGTCGCTTCCCGCTGTCTGTCCCTATGTATGCTTAGATCTTTAAAACTACGCAACGGATTTTGATGCGGTTTTTTTTAATAGATAGAGTGATTCAAGAAGAAGGTTTATATTATAATATAGTATCCGTGCGAAGCCGGAGCGGATCGCTAGTTGAGAATAAATCCGGTTATGTTCAAAATCGATGTCTGAGAGGTCTAAATACGAATTCATAGTCAGAAATATTTCTAAAAGTGGTCGCATTATTTAAAATTTTTGAAACATTCGTTGTAAATTAATATGCGCGTTTTTTTAAAGAACAACATACATTGGCAGGCTTCTCGAGGGTGAAGATTCTAGAAATGATGTCCATTTTGAATTCCAAGATGGCGGACATTGCTTTTCGAATTTAAACTTTCGTGTGACGTGTTGAAACAGTACTAATAATTACACGGTTCAACTCACGTATTAAATGTCACTACGGGCGACATGTTTCGAACTCTTCGGGAATTATTCTTAAGGATGAGTGTTTTCGCGGCGGTGTCGCTTGAATCTTGTCGTGATTCAAGCGACACCGCCGCGAAAACACTCATCCTGAAGAAGAACTTCCGAAGGGTTCGGAACATGTCGCCCGTAGTGACATTATTGACATTGTTTTTCTTTAAAGTCATCACGGGTGTCGCTTTTAGGGTTATCGAGAGTGCAGATTCCAACAATTATTGCCTGCGAACTTGGACATTTTGATATTAAAAAAGTGAACATAATTATGCACTTTTTCTTTAATATGTTCAAAATTGATAACTAAAGGGCCAAAGCGTCTCCATTGTCTCCAAGTACGAATCCGAGATCAGAATTAAAAAATTTGGCCGCCACACAGTAGTGGCCTGAAAATTTGACTTTCATAGACATGATCGAAGTTTTCATAATATATTATAGTTTTTTTTTAATGCTACTAATAAATTCACGGTTAAATTCACGTATTAAACGACACGACAGAAAGGTTCTTCTTCAAAACAAACATCGAAAACACTCAATCCTGAATAAGAACTCCCGAAGAGTTCGAAACATGTCGCCCGTAGTGACGTTTAATACGTGGGTGAACCGTGTGATTATTGACATTTTTTTTCTTTAAAGTCATCACGGGTGACGCTTTTAGATTCCAACAATAGGGGCGTAGACACTAAATAAAATAATGTGATATTTTCTCGAAGAAGGATAAAAAAAATTGTCAAATGGAGAAAAAATCAACGCAAAAGGTTAAATAATCACGAAGTTATAAGTGTCCAAAGTTTTAAGAAGGGATGTGTTCTGTCCCTTTTTCGCAAAACGCAACTTCATATGAAACGATGACGCTGGAAGAATGTGACGTCACAGAAGACGGCAACGTGCCGCGCGCATCGTGGTCGGCGACGCCGTCGACGCGGCCTGCCGGCAGCATCCTGTAATGTGACGTCACACACCGTTTGCGTTTTCTCTCTCTAACAAGCAATATTAAAACGGTTGTAGCTTCGTAATTCTTTGAGATATCTGAATGGGATTTTCATCACTATGCATATTTTTTTGCCTTCTTTCTTTTGGAGTAATAATAATTTTCGAGTCTGCACCCGAATTATTGCCTGCGAAGTTGGACATTTTTATATTAAAAAAAGTGAACACAATTTTGCAGTTTTTCTTTAATACGAGTATGTTCAAAATTGATAACTAAAGGGCCAAAGCGTCTCCATTGTCTCCAAGTACGAATCCGAGATCAGACCCCGTATCATGGTCGGCCTTATCACTCGATAAGTGACAAGATAGGGGCATCGTCTCGTTCTATCAAACGGTGTCAGCCAGTGACGGACGCTCTATCCTGTCACTTATCGCGTGATAAGGCCGACCATGACACGGGGTCAGAATTGAAAAATTTGGCCGCCACAGTGGCCTGAAAATCTGGCTTTCATACACATGATCGAAGTTTTCATAATAAATTACAGTTTTTTTTAATGCTACTAATAAATTCACGTATTAAATGACGCGACAGGCGACATGTTTCGAACTCTTCGGGAGTTCTTCTTCAGGATTAGTGTTTTCGATGTTTGTTTTGAAGAAGAACTCCCGAAGAGTTCGAAACATGTCGCCTGCCGTGACATTTACGTTAATTTTTTAACCGTGGATTTATTAGTAGTATTTTAGATATGTCTCACAAAAGTTTAAATTCGATTATAGCTGTTTTTTTGCTTTAGCCTTTTACGAGACATTATTATGCTAAATTACAACCCTTACGTGATTTAGTAAAAAAACATTCAGGGTCATTTCAGTTATAGCTCTCGAAACTGACTTAGCTACTAGCTAAAATTATATCTTCAAATATAGGTACTTACAGATTTTGTCTTTCTTTCCACTTATTATAATTATCTATAGGTATTCATCATGTTTCATCTGACTGTCGGGGCATATACTATGCGAGAAGGAGCGGGGCAGCAATAGACGTATCAGCGCGGCAGGTACGGGGCGCGCGGGTGATTTCTGATTTTTCCCTGGCGATACGCCCCCTCTTAACCGGCCAGCCAGAGTGGAGTCGCAAGAGCAGAACCTATGCACCAGGTTGGAAGTGTAAAATGTCATAACGCCGGCGGCCCTTGAACGGATTACCGGGATCTGGCGCACCGCAGACGCACCTCTCGACAAGCTCACAGCCGCTCAGACGTGTTGCTCTATTGTCGCACTGTGCGTGCGACTGTTTGTGGGGCCCACTTAACGAGTTGGCGAGTCACCGCCTGCCTTTTCAGAATTTTGTGACTTATTGTCACGGCAGGTGTCCGCTAGTCTCCTCCCATAACCCATTGTCCAGACCACCCTCCATTCAACCCAATAACCCATGACCATAGATTCCATCGCAGCACAGTGTTGCACTGCAATAGTCTTTGCACCTGGCGGGGACCATTACCGGGTGTATCATGTTGTGCGCTCGGAGATGGTAACTGCCATGTGTATCCCTCGCTTTATATTATATTTGTTTTAAAGGGCCTCTGCGCTGTTGGCTTTGGCCCCACGCATGCCTTCCAAAAGTCCGGGACCCCATGGTCCTGAGATATGGAAAAAACATACAAATAATAAGAATCTGCCATGTGTATCCCTCGTTTTATATTATATTTGTTTTAAAGGGCCTCTGCGCTGTTGGTTTCGGCCCCACGCATGCCTTCCAAAAGTCCGGGACCCCATGGTCCTGAGATATGGAAAAAACATACATAATAATAATAATAATAAAGATATTTATTGCCACAAACTAAACATAATACAAAATAATTTAGGTACACCGCATATAAACTTAAGAACTACTGCATGAAAAACTAAAAAGTACCTACACTTTAGATATATTTGAAATTAAACTTAAACTTTAATATTAATGTTTAGCCGGATAAATGGGTCCCAATCTCAGCATTTGCTGGGTTTGGATGCCCAGCGCTGGTTTTCAGAATGGTCCCTGTAGAGAGAAAGGCCGGTCGCAGCGCACACGTAGACAAAAAAGTTACAAACAAAGTATAAAAATAAAAAAAAATATCTATAAAACATATTGTTTTGTTGAATTAAAATAATTAAACTAATACCAAAAAAAAACAAATAATAAACAAAGTTAACAACAAAAGTGCCATGTGATGTGTGTATGTGGGTTTATAGGCGTGTATGTGGATTTTAAGGGCAGATTTTGTAGGTGTGTGTCTGTGCGTCTGATGTGACTGATGTGTGATGTATGATGTGTGAAGTGTGTGAGGTGTGTAAAGCGGGTTAAAGTTTGCCTTGGATTCCTAACAAGTGACCTTTGACTAGCTGCTTGAACTTAAACAATGGAATCCGTTCTCGAAAAGGTGGCGGTAAGTCGTTCCAAATTATAGCAGCAGTAAACTTAAACCCGCCTCTAAAAAAATGGTTTTGTGTGGAGGAATGACTAGCTTGGTAGATCTTCTAAGCACCCTGCCGCGCGTATCCTCAACCCGTTTCAATTTATTAAATAAGTATTGGGGTTTTTCTAAGTCTATTATTTTCCTAACTGTGTAGGCCAGATGTAGGTGCCTCCGATTACTCATATTTAGAATATTCCTTTCGTTTAGGAATGGGGTGATATGGGCTCGCTTAGGGACGTTATAACAAAAACGTACACACGCATTTGGCACCCGTTGTATAGTTTTTTTGGTTTTTCTAATAGCTTCGGACCATACACTATATCACCGTAATGTAATAGTGAGAGCACTAGTGATCCAACAAGAATTTCTCTAACTTTCGTACTTTCTTACGAACACAAATGTCAAATTGACAGATAAGGACAAACGAATTTTAACGCCATTTTAGTTAAAACAGGCTTGTAGGACGTTTATGAATACTTACGGCCGTAATGTTTAAAAAAAAATTGCTCAATGACTGTTGTCTGTTATGACTTGGCCCTATTACCCGTTTTCGGCTTGACAAGACTTTTGAGACACGTTGTCCAAAAGACAATTTAAGGTGTTCCCGGGAAAAATTGTGTTCTAGAGAAGTTACCCTACCATAGTAAGGTATAATGGCCACATGAGTTTTGTTTAACTAAATATTGGCTGAATATCGAAGAACAGCTCTATATTATTCCCATACATCGAGCTCCTTGGATCTCACAAATCAAGTCCACGTCGACTATCTACTATTTATTTGATGATATTAGAAATATCTCTTGCCTTTTATTGCCTCCTGGTCCAAATACAGGTGATTTATTGTTATTTAAACGCACTAGAATAATACGTTATTTATTAAGAAAGTTATTTTTATTTACAACAGGAGATCTCTAATGGAGTTGTAAATTACTTTGATTCGAGTTAGATTTTTTTTTATGATATGTATTTAAAATACATGTTTTGGAAGGAGTTTGCTATTCATTGAATCAAGGCGCTGCAAACCTAACCGACTTCAAAAAAGAATGGGCTGAATTTCGTAATATTTAGAATTAGAAATCTTGCTATTCTATTAGCTGTCTTGATTATAATTTATAACAAATAATCATAGTTAATCTGTACGCTAGTTGGCAAAAACAATATCGTTTTCTCCATTAACCATTGTGCATAATTTATTATCCATTCACATAGTTACCAAATAATTTTACAAAGGTGTTTTTTTCTATGGGTGGCGCAGGATCGGTCATTGCGGGAGGCCTATGTCCAGCAGTGGACGTCTTTCGGCTGATATATTATATACTTTGATACCTCCAAATTTCCAACACTACCGTAACTATTTACTGCGACAACTTAAACGACGAGTTTCATTGAGGCTCCTACCCTACGAAACCTCAGTGCCTTTGAATCGTCAGTCAGTTCCTTTGTCGCTACCAATTTCTCATCATCTGATACAAATGTATTGACAAACATTACCTACCGTACCTACTACAAGCATCAGACCATTTTCTATTCACAAGCTATCTCGACTCAAGCCAATACTCTCTGATACTTTGACCCCTAGATTCATAAGAACTACGCGTAATTGGAGGTCAGGTTTAAACTGGTTCTCTTGAGCCAAGTTGTGGGTAACGTTGTGCCCAGACAGTGCTTCAAATATTGGATATTCTAGATCCATCAGAGTAATTAACAATGGACTTTAGTCAATATTAAGCTTTAACTGGTAGTGGTAGGACCGGTTATCGAGCGGCAGCTTATTGCTTTGATAACACTGACCTTTGATTGTAAAGTTTAATATTAGGAGATTGAATACCTACTTGAGAAACGTTGGTTTACATGCGTGTATTTTAGGGCTTCAAATATTGCAATTAAGGCGCCGTAGGTTAAGCGAAGTTAAGCGAACAGAGTTTTTGAAACAATATAATGCGTATGTTTATAAAAATATGGTTTCAAAAAAATACGAATAGTAATCTTGAGGCTTTCTTGCAGCGCGATCAGTGATTCTAAACATGATTAAGCAATTCTCGCTCGATAGAAAAAAATCACGAAGATGGGTCTAAAATACCTACACTTAAAATATTCGTAACAAATTATGCACAAAAGCTAAAAATATTAAAATAGCTTCTAAAAATCGGCAATATCATGTTTGAGAGAATAACTCCGTGATTACTTTTTTATTTATTTAAACGGTCAAAAAATTAAAATTAAAAAACATGATACTTATCCCCGCTTCTTGCGTACTATTATTACTAATAATAATGCCCTAACCGAGCGGGTATACAAAAACAAATCTTAATAAGTGTGTCAGAAAGGGATATAATCATTCGATGTCCTTGTCACAATTCCGCTATTTTTATTTGCCGCAACCGAGTTAGTATGAGGTTGCGGCGAATAAACCATTACCCGCCCAAATAGTAGGTAGGTGTTTATGGTAAGCCGTCAGCCATTTTAAGACCTGGGGATCGATTTTTGAATCTCACCAAGTGACTAATTCTCACCGATGTGAGTGATTTCCGAAAGTTCGTATTTTTGAAACTCACCGGTGACTTACATTTGTCATACCTATGATATCGATTTACGAGTGCCCCTACCCACTCGTAATTGAAATCACCATGCGATTGTTTTTGACAGTTGACAGCGGGGCTCGATTGTGATATTTGTGATTGCGACGATTTATTGATAGTATAAATAGGAGGCCAAGTGCGTGTCGGACCACGCACAACGAAGGGTTCCGTGCCTATTAAAAAGGTCGTAATCGTTACTGAAATCTTATGGCACTTACATCCTTTTCTTTAAGGAAGGCAGTTTTTAGGGTTCCGTAGCCAAATGGCAAAAAACGGAACCCTTATAGAATCGTCATGTCTGTCTGACTGTCTGTCCGTCCGTATGTCACAGGCATTTTACTCGAAAACTATAAGATGTATTTGAATAAAATTTTGAGGATAGGTGTATTTTATTAACTGCTACATAGTTTTGGAATAAAATTTTGAGGATAGGTGTATTTTATTAACTGCTACATAGTTTTGTAATTCAATTACTAAAAAAAAATTTTTTTAGGGTGCACTCCATACATAAAACTGAAAGTCAAAATTTTTTTTTTCATTGCAAGCCCACGTGTGGCACATCAATCGATAGGCCTTTCAAAATAAATTATTTTGAACAAGATCGGTTCAAAGGTTTTCGAGATATTCCTAAAAAACTGCCTTCCTTAAAGAAAAGGACGTAAGTGCCATAAGATTTCAGTAACGATACGACCTTTTTAATAGGCACGGAACCCTCGTTGTGCGTAGTCCGACACGCACTTGGCCGCTTTTTTATTTTTAGAAATACCTCAAAAATCTTTGAACCGATCTTGTTCAAAACAATTTGCGCTGAAAGAATTGAATAAGCCCTATGCCCATGTTTTTTTTTCATATTTTTAAAATACACGGTTCAAAAATTAGAGGGGGGGACACAATTTTAGTGACTTTCGGGGCGATTATCTCCGACTCTATTCACTTAATCAAAAAAAATGCTGATAAACCTTATATTTATTTAGAAAGGCCTATCGATTGATGTGCCACACGTGGGATTGCAATGAAAAAAAAAAATTACTCAGTTTTATTTATGGAGAATAAAAAAATTTTTTTTTTGTTTTTTCATTACAAAACTATGTAACGGCAAACAAAATACACCTATCCTCAAAATTGTATTCAAATACACTATAGTTTTCGAGTAAAATGCCTGTGACATACGGACGGACAGACAGACAGACATGACGAATCCATAAGGGTTACGTATTTTGCCATTTGGCTACGGAACCCTAAAAACCGGTATCAAGGACAACACTATAACATCTGCGTAAAAAGGAACGTAACGGGAAGATTGTCTCTGACTGACATTGTAAAATTTCTGCATGTTGGTAAACAGCGTGTGACTTTCAAAAATACGGCTCTTGGAAAATGGTGACATAAAAGTCATCGGTGATAATTTTAGTCACCGGTGACTTTGATATCACCAGTGAGATTCAAAAATCGCACTCCTGGGGACCGATTTTTGACTTTCAAGCGTTCGAAATCAAAAGCGAGCGGTAGAAAATATTCGCACACGAAAATTTGTCACTATAATTTTCGCATGAACCCAATAATAGCTATTTTTGAAATCATCACTCGAAAGCTAGTGATTGGCTATCGATACTTTTGCGTTTCGTTGTATGCAAAAAGTACATAATTACCGGTTTTTCAAATTTGAATTTTCAACATACCTAATATAGAGGATAGTACTTTATTGGAAGTCGGGTATCTATAATATAGTAAATTGATATAGAGAATTGTCGAGGCATTAGAGACGTGTTCAGATATTTGTGACCACTTTGGCCGCTCCGCTATATCTGATGGCGACTGTACCTACTGTTAGTGCTAGACGCACTGATTACGCTTAGTACCGAATCGCGGCGTTAAGGTATAGGTACATATTAGTCGATGACGGATAAGTTATATGGGGGCCGGACATAGGCCTCGCGCAAAGAGCGCCACAGTGATCGTTTCTACGCCATCGCCACCCCGCGACGTTTACCAAGTTATCGATGTCTACGTTGTGTCTACCGTCTACCCAATTTACTACAATACAATAAAATTATTGTATCGTCGTCATAATCATCATTATCATCACTTTCCGCCCGCAATCGCCCACTGCTGAGCATAGACCTCTTTTCGAGTAGATACGCCACCCGTCCCTAATCTTATCCAGAAGTGACCCGCGATCTTCCTTCCTAATATCGTCGACCCATCGAGCTGGAGGACCGCTGACGCTCCTTTTACCTATAAGTAGCCACTTATTTGACACCTTTTTGGTCTACCTTCCACCACTCTGCCTCGAAAGGTGTCCTGCCCAACGCCACTTGAGTTTGGTAATGGCATCTCCAACGATCTCAACATTCGTCACTCGGTCTTGTAGTTTTCTGCAGCGCATGGCGCGCTCCATGGCTCTCTGTACTACTCGTTATGTCACTCAATCAAAGTCCAATATCTCAAAAACGGATGAACAGATTTTCATGAAACATGGCTAAGAACACTCGGTATCACATCAGCTTTCGAATAAAAAAACCGCATTCAAATCGGTCTATCCGTTTGGGAGTGTTATGTATAATGCACGGTATCTATACAATACAGTCAGTCTATATCCGATCGTCTTGTTTCATTGCCGCGCCTACCCACCTAACACTGGCGTACGAGAATAATATTACTTACTAAATTCGAACGACGCGTGCGTGATTTAACCTTAAAAATGCCGTTCGGGCGTATTGAGTGTTTTAATATCACTAGTGATAATTGGGACGCATATGTGAGACGTGTTGAACAATATATAAAAGTGAATTCTATAGACAATACTTTAAAAGTCGCTACGTTAGTGACTGTCATCGGCCCAGAATGTTACGAGTTAATGTGCGACCTGTGTGCACCGGCTAATCCGGAAACGAGAACATTCGAGGAGCTTGTGAGACTGGTCAAGGAACACCTAACGAACCGAAATACAGAGCAAGCTACGACCGGCCGGGAACCAGCAGTCATGATGATGGGCCGACGGCTGCGCGGGCGGCTGGACTTGTTGCGTCCGGACGCCGCGGACGCCGTGCGCGACGCGCAGCTCTCGAACGAGCAGCGCCGCGCGGGCGCCCTACGCCAAGCGCATCCCGGGGATGAAGTTTTATTTAGAGATTATTCAAAGACGGGGCATAAATGGCAGGAGGGCGTCGTAACAAAAAGGTCAAGTCCCGTATCATACGAGGTCAAAACGAGTGATGGGCGCACTCATAAACGTCATGTTGACCAGATTTTAACGAGTAAAGCAAATGTTCGTAATCAAACGAAATCGCGTCATTCGCTTAGCCAGGTACTTAATGAGTCGTCGAAATCTCCTCAGCCGTCGCGGTCATCATCCGTAAACAAGCCAGATGATACAGGCAATGACGAGTTTTATGACAGCATGGCGGGCCACACGGCGGAGCTCGCATCGCCGAGACCCTCTCCGGGGACCCCGGGCTCGCCGGGACAAAGGTCACCAGCGCTGGATCGTAGTCCGCGTTTACGCAGGAAAGCGGCTTTAAAATGCCTAGAAAGGTTGCATAATGCCTAGCCCAACCGTCTTTACTCTATATATATATATATTTTTTATGTACTCCTTAGTTATAAGACTTATAAGATAAGATAGTTACTTACAATCGAAATGATTGTACATAAAGTATGCTATGTGAATACCTAACCTATGTTGTTAAAAATAAAATAAAAACAAACCTTAAATGATCATAAACATTGTAAACACGATAGAAAAGACTTATTTGTACCTACCCGTGTATAATGTTATATATAGTTGTAATTAGAAATATAGCATGTCACAAATATACATTTGTAGATTTAAACTTTATACATAGTGCACATTGGGTCGTAATTGGAATAATTTGACTCGGCAACCCGATTTAGTTGTATTTAACTCATTCATTCATAATCATAACTCAATATCATATGAAACACGACCTTACACTAATTGTTCTAAGGTGGATAATAGTTTTACCTATATAGGTCTAATTGTGTTCCGCTTAATTCATAACCTCAATACAACAGCTGTTGACCCAATGATATAGAATTATATAAAGAAATAAATATTTCAGGTAAAAGTTTAAGTCCAAAAAAATTCTAGCAAATATATGTAATTAGCTAGTGATTGTTTGGAGTTTGTACATACATTTCTACCACATACCAGTAACCAGCTGTTTAGCTATGCAGATAAGTTATTGTTAATTGCTGTAAAACAATTAAGGGGGAAAAGTGTTATGTATAATGCACGGTATCTATACAATACAGTCAGTCTATATCCGATCGTCTTGTTTCATTGCCGCGCCTACCCACCTAACAGGGAGCTACGATACCACAAACAGATACACAGACACGTTAAACTTCTCTCTGCGTCGGGGGTTAAAAAATAAAAATAAACGTTAAACCTAAGTACATAAACGTAGACAACAGGCGGTCTTATCACTAAAAAGCGAGCTTTGGGTAGAGATAATGCATGTAACATTAATTGATTACCTACTGTGACTGTCACTACGCTTCGGAGTCCCGACGTGCGAGAGGCTGCACTTCACCTTAAGGCCGAAACGCACTGACAGCGGTGGCGGAGCGGCGCGGTGCGGCGCGGAGGCGGTACCGGTTGTAATGTTCGAGCTAATATGAAAGGATCCGCACAGAGCGGCGCGGCGCGGCGCGGTTTTCTGTGCGGATCCTTTCATATTAGCTCGAACATTACAACCGGTACCGCCAGGCCTTTAAATAGCGCTATTTTCGTATAGCGCTATCATTTATAACGTTATTATTCCTAAAACCGCTATACTCAAAAACGATATTTGACGCGCTGTATAGCGATATCCATTATAACGTTATAAATCTAAACCATTAATATAAAACCGATACTTTTTTAACCGATATAATAATGTTATAACGTTATAGGCTACCCCTTTCTCGCATTCAGTATAGCCTACTCGTGCAATGTAAGCGATGTGATTACGTAACGTAGGTTGTTTGTTAGAGTGCACGACGTCATAGTAAAATAGAGAATTTTTCGATTTGCTCGGCTTGTCGGCGCAGGTTGTAGCCTGATACGAATATCCTGACTAATAATTTTCAAATCAGATTGTCTTTAGCTACTCTGTGCCTCATTAATCAGAAATGCATCATCCCATAAAAAACATGCCATGTAAAAAAGAGGTCAAGTCTCGAAACTCTTCCACCGTAAAAAGTTGTGAGATTTTTCGTAGAGCCAAGTCTCAGGCATTCTTTTATCTTTATTTGCTTGCTAAATAAAATTTTGTGACTTGGCAATCACACAATACTACATAGCTTTAGGTATGCAGAAATCCATTAATGCAGGAAAGTTGTCTGATTGCCAAGTTACAGAATTTTATTTAGCAAGCAAATAAAGATTAAAGAATGCCTTAGACTTGGCTCTACGAAATATCTCACAACTTTTTACGGTGGACGAGTTTCGAGACTTGGCCTCTTTTTTACATGGAATGTTATTGCTTGCTAAATAAAATTCTGCAACGTGGCAATCACACAACTTAACTGTATTTATAGATTTTTGCATACTTACCTAAAATTATGTAGTATTGTGTGATTGCCAAGTCACAAAATTTTATTTAGCAAGCAAATAAAGATTAATAAGAATGCCTGAAACTTGGCTCTACGAAATATCTCACAACTTTTTACGGTGGAAGAGTTTCGAGACTTGGCCTCTTTTTTGCATGGAGTGTTTTTTTATGGAATCTCACTTCTTTTTGTAGGTTAATGTGTTGTCCATACATACAAACTATGAATGCAGGCCCATTCTTGCTTTTGAATTTTTCCATTCACTGCAAATGTAACTTTGTAATCTTATATATTTGTATAGGATTACACAGTAATGTATACAGTTGGTGTATCTAGAAAACTGGGTTGAAGTAGCAATTTTTTATAGTTTTCCCTTTATGTGGCCATTAAACCCTAACTCTGTACCAAATTTCAGCTCTCTGAGTTTATGGGAAGTACTAGTTCTATTTTGATGATCATGAGTGAGTGAGTGTCATAAATGCAAAACTTTGCTTTCGCTTAACTTCGGAACTAAATGACCTACAGACTTGAAATTTTGGATTTTAAGTATGTGATTATAGCTTACTGGATAACGAAAATTTCTGCATTCTGGTCTTATCCAGAGGTTCTCAAATAGGGGCCTGAAAATGTGGCGAAATGGTTCCAGTAAAGGATGGTACGGCAGTGTTTGCTTCGCGCTCGACTTGGCGGGGGCACTGCCGTGCCCCCAGATATTAATGGCATTGTTATAACATGGTAAATTATTAATAATTTAAATGCCTGCATCAAATGTTTCTGCTTAGCCCGTTGGTTGACTGGTAGAGAATGCCTTATGGCATTAAATCCACCATATATACTTTTTTTTGTATTATGTCACAAAGTTTAAATAAATTAAACTGGTCTCATGGCACCAGCACGCACATTACGGATGGATGGTCAGCTAAGATGCTTAAAATGAGGTGGAGAGAATGAGAAATTTGATTTATCTATATATGTAAAAGAAGACTTCCTGACTAATTCATCAACGCACAGCCGAAACTACTGGAACTAAAAAGAAGGGACAAGAAGGAATTTTTGGAAATCCCATCCCTAAGGGGGTTAAATAGGGGTGCAAAGTTTGTATGAGGGAAACTTTTTTTTTTAACTAGCGACTTGAAACTTTGTGGGAAGATTACTTATTAAGATGCATAAAAAGTTCTTGCAGCGTTTTAGAAAATTCCACTCCTAAGGGGGTTAAGTAGGGGACAGGGGTGCAATGTTTGTATGGGGGAAACATTATTTTTTGAACTAGAGACTTGAAACTTTGTAGAAAGATTACTTATTAGAATAGAAAAAAGTACTTTCTGTGTTTTAGAAAATTTCATCCCTAAGGCGGTTAAATAGAGGTGCAAAGTTTGTATGGAGGGAACTTTATTTTTTGAGCTAGAAACTTCAAACTTTGTAGAAAGATTACTAAATACAATACAAAAAAGGACTGTCAGCGTTTTAGAAAATTCCACCCCTAAGGGGGTTAAATAGGGGTGAAAGGTTTGTATGAGAAACACTTTTTTTGAGCTTGAGATTTGAAACGTTGTAGAAAGATTACTTATTAGAATAAAAAAAACAGTTAGTACTTCTAACGTGTTAGAAAATTCCATCCCTAAGGGGGTTAAAAAGGTACTTATGCAAGATTAGGATGAGAAACATTTTTTTTGAGCTAGAGATGGGCAACTTTGTGGTACGATTACTTATTAGAAAAAAAAAATCCTTTCATCGTCTTGGAAAAATACCACCCCTAAGGGGGTTAAAAGTGTTAAAACGGTATTCAAGGTTTAATGGAGAGCAAGAAAATATAGTAAGATATTTCTAATGTCAGTCTTAGTCTGTATGTTAAAAGACAACAAAACTGATTTCAGAGTTTTTTTTTTAATTCATCCCCTATAGGCGTTAATGGGGCTTCAAAGTTTATATGGAGGGAAAAGTATTTTGTTAAGTAAGATTTTTTAATTTTGGTCTTAAAATAGAGAGAGCAGATTAGTAGATTTTTTTATTCATCACCTAAGAGTGTTAAAAGGGGATTCGAAGGCCGTATAGGGTCAAGACAATTTTAAAGTAAAACATTAGTGTAACTACGATTTTAGACGGTTTGTTTAAAACTAAAAAATACATTTCAATGTTTTTGAAATTCATCCCCCAAGAGGGTTTCTAGGGGGTTCAAAGTTTATACGAAGAGCGAGATATTTTTAAAATAATAGATTTATTACTTAGGTTATGGACCGTTTGTTTAATGATTAGAAAACAATTTAAACGTTTTTTTTATTCATCCCCTAAGAGAGTTAAAAGGTTTGAAGGTTGTATAGAGAGCAAGACCTTTTTTAAAGTAAGACTTACAGATTTGAACAGTTACCAGAAATGTAGGATAGGTTAGGTTAGAACTGCGATGCTCCCAGAATCTAATAGATTTAATCAACATTGGGTACTTATTATTATAACAGTAATGTAGCTTAGTAGACATATAAAAATATATTTTTCTTTAATACTGTATGAAAACGTCTGTTGATGATTCTTAAGATATTTATGTTTGTAAAAACGAAGTTTTCAATTTAGATTTATCAATTTAAACTAACGAACTCATCGCACTGTTACCTTTTACGTAGGTCTAATCCCTGAACGGATTTAGATGAAATTTCCCGTACAGATAATTTGAGACCCTTGGAAGGATATAGGATAGTTTTTGTATATCTTTAAGATGGTAGAAGTGTGTTTGGGACAGCGATAAATAGCTTGCACCGAACATAATTTAATAGCAATATTTTTTCTAAGACCATAACAAGTTCCACGCGAACGAAGTCGCTGGCAACAGCTAGTTATTTATATAAATATTTAGTGACTAAGGATTAATTAGAAAAGGAGGATGAATCGTAAGAAAAGGAGGATCGATACATATTTATGTGTACCAACCGTCCTTGGTCTCCCCTATCTATCGCGAGCCTATCTAGACAGATTATGGCGAAGAACCGAAATCGAAAATTCACACATTCTTTGGTTTCATAATCAGATTTTATTTAACTTGTCGTTTTCGGAATGGCTCAAAATCAAACTTAAATTAAAATGTCGGAAACTAAAAGTATATTTTAATTTTATTACGATTAATGAACAAAAGCACATACCAACATACCTATGCATAATTTTTTGCTCACGGCAACACCGTCGGTAGTAGGGTTTGTTTGGAATAGGTCCTAATACTGGGAGTCTGCGATTTAGTGCCGAGACAAACAATTAACATAAAAAAATATTGACCCTCTTACATATTGTAATAGTGTATACCTAGGGGCTATTAAGATTGGCACTCTTTCTTTTTATTTATGAGCAAGTCCACGAACTGTGGACAGCGTTGCGTTTCCTGCGTCCCATTTTTATTCCGCCATTTATCGTCGCAACCAACCAAATATTCACAATTCACAACCAATTTGCAAATGATCGAGGTAAACAAGCATTAATAAGATTTAGAAGCTAGAACAACATAACGGCAACGTCGCACGTCGCGCTACGGCCCACGTGGTGGCATGTTGGCATTGGCACAGAGCGGCAACGGCGCAGCCGTAGCGCGCGGCTCGCATTTTAAAACGATATTATAACGTTATTATATATCGTTCTGTTATTCATTCTGTTACGGTATTTATATCGTTATGGAGAATATTGATTTTGTTATAACGTAATTTTCGAACACTAACGGAATATACCGTTATAATTCCGGTTCATTTTATAACGTTTTAAAGGCCTGGGTACCGCCTCCGCGCCGCACCGCGCCGCCCCGCCACCGCTCTCTGTGCGTTTGCAGCTTTACGAAGTTCAGTGCATCTCTTGATTGCATTTGGAGTAATTGCCCTCGACGGCCGCAATTGCCAATAACCATTTATGGAATTAAACTGGCATGAGTCAGTCACTGCACTTTCAACTGTAATCTAGATTGCTGTTAATGAAACCTTTGGGTAAGTACTAAACTTTCGTTGAAATCTCTCAAAGTGTCTAAAGCTGATTTTCCACCGGAGGGGCGAGACGAGACGAGGCGAGGCGAGAATTAAAATTCGTGTGGCAAATTTACTCTCGCGCGCGCTTGGTGGAAATAGTAAGTGCCATACAAATTTCAATTCTCGCCTCGCCTCGTCTCGTCTCGCCCCTGCAGTGGGAAATCAGCTTAATCATTTGTTATTGGTGCCAACATTAACAGATAATAACGATAATTTTGAAGAGTAGAATTTTAGAGTTAATTTAAACAAATCGAACTACACCCTTTGCTTAGTTTGGGACTACTAAGCAAAGGTTGTACTATGGGTACCTAGTAGACGACGATAAACATATGTAGATACTTATACATACCTAATACATATTATTTCCCGGAAGGGTAGGCAGAGATCAGGGATTTCCACTTGCTACGATCTTGACAAACCCTTCTTGCTTCATTCACTTTCATTACATTCTGAATACAGGCTCGTCGGTTTAGGGTACCTACTCTGGACCTGACCTTTCTTCAGGACATTAGATACTTATATAGATTAATAAATACTTAAATACATAGAAAACTTCCATGAATCAGGAACAAATATCGTACTCATCACACTAATAAAATGCCCTTACCAGGATTCGAACGGGACCACTACTTTCGTAAGGTAAGGTCACTACCAACTAGACCGTCGTTAAAAAGTTAAGGCTCGGTAGGTAGTTTCAAACCGTCGATAACCGTTGTTACGTACGTTTGAATCAGATAAGTAAGGACAATTGTACAGTGCTGTGTGATTAATTAAAACTTTTTTTAATAAATTTCTGTTATTAAGTAGGTATAATTAATATAGGGGGGGGGGGGGGCACATGACTCGAACAAAAATTTGCGAATTTACAATACCTCGCAAACGAATCACTAATTTGAAAAATCGTTAAGAAACCCATAATGTTTTTGAACAAGCTATCCACAATACACAACACTATGGGTTTAACGAGAAAAAAAAATGACATCCCCACTTTCGGTGTAGGGGAAGTACCCCAGAATTTTTTTTTTCAAGGTTTTATTCTACTGTTTTGTCGGCGTGATTGATTTATATACCCATGCCGAATTACAGTTTTCTAGTAGTAATGGTTACTGAGCTAAGCCGAAAACGGACGGATAGACGGACGGACGGCCAGGCGGACAATGGCGTAACTATAAGGGTTCCTTGTTGACTACGGAACCCTAATAAAAACACAATTATTACGGTTTTATGCGCTGCAATGAAATCATACCTAGTTCAATTATATGTTGTGTTGTGAACCGAATTCGCTCAATAACCAATCATAATATACCTATGAAAACTTAACCCAAACAAAGAAAAACGGTTGGTCATCAGTTTTATTTAACAATTGAGTAGGTAGGTACTTATGTAAAACGCTAGGTTTTTATACGCATGCTAAATTCAGTATTTTAGTTAAGTAGGTGTCTATACTCGTAAGTATCATAACATTCATAACATCTTCCGCGTTACATACCTATAGGTAATTTGCTAAATTCTTGTGCAAGGTAAAATAATCTTATTCCTTGTGAACTCAATGTCAAAACAAAATCGCATGCATTATTATACTCGTACAACCTTGTTGGAACAGGAAAATAACATTATTAATCCATTACAACATATCAACGCGCCTTAAGGTCCGAATCAGATCGCTCCCAAGACATTTGACCTCAGTCCGCCAGTCGTCCACGTCACTCCACGGAAAGCGGTCAACATAACCTAGAAATGTTCGTAAAGTGCCTTATACTCTGCGCGGTGGTCGCCGTCGCGTACTCCAAGACTGTGATCGTCGGTCAAATCTACGAACAGGGAGGCCTGGTGAGGAAAGTCTTCGAGCAGACCGCGGAGGCCAGCGCCATACCTTTATTCAAGAGGGAACAGGAAATCAAGTTCGAATACCCATCGGGAGACATGAAGATTAAAGGCATTGCTATTAAAGACTTGGAGAATGGACTGGCAGAGCCGTCTATTACTAGAGGAGGCCTCGGATTCAATTTCGTGGACGTTAAACTGAAGAGCGAACGCGGGTCCGGCTACAAGTTTTTGATTGAGATTTACGGTTGATTTTGTGATGTTAAAACTAACTCTTTGCATTTCATATTTAATAATGAGTGAATTTTATATAGCTATGTGTATTTGAAGAAGAACGACTAAAGAAACTACAGATGTAGGTACTTGATTTGTGACCAGCTATAGGTACAACAATGCTATTACTAAGTACCTACGGTGGTTTATGAAACAGACACTTTGCGTCTCGTAATATGATTGTCATTCTTCAGAGGTTTTGTATTTGTAAACATTAAAATATGTCACGTTGCTCAAGAGTTTTTATTTACAGTTATCTACTGTGTCTCTCCGTCAATTATACTTCGGGTATGTTTACGTAGTGTAGCAGGTATTTTTCAGTCCGTCATCTCACGTAGTTACCTACGTAAAAACATTTTCTCGCCTTTAACCGAGTCATGTTTTCCAAAAGATCCACATTATGTGTACCAAACAGATTAAATTTAGACCTATGTTTACCTAAACAACAAGCTTACTTTACGAGAATGACAAAGCAGAAGCTACCTAATAGGTAATAAATATGATTTACGGTAGGACGATCTCGCCTCTTGCCTACTCGGAACGATATAGCAGCAAAATAATAATTCTTGTTTACATTTGTTTTTCATGATTGATCAATATTTTACTATGACTAAGTTCTGTAACACTAATAATCCAAACAGATAAGTTGACATAGGTAGGTACAGGTAACTTTTTTTGTGTGTGTGAGGTGTGCAATAATAATAGGTACATTACTACAGAGGCCGGGAAGTAAGGGGTTGCCAGCCGCTCGGATAGTTATGAGGCTGGCAACCCCTTTTCACGCCGAGGTAAGTATACCTAGTGCTTTTTTCAAACATGAAATGAAATAAATTAAAAAAAAAACCAAGAAATCAAATTTTAATTTTCATGGCTGAACGCCGTGATCCTGTGCCACAAATTGTGGAATGGAAATTAAAAAAGACCATCTTGCAGGCCTCCAATTTTGTATGAAATGCCATTACGGGTCTCTCGTCTCGCCGCGAACGAAACGTGACACTTCGAAGCCCATTATGAAGAACACAACGTCAATATTTCATTGCATGTTTGAGAAAAGAGTACCTATTTGTATTGTTGAATTGTATTTGATAGGTACTTATTTAGAAAATATAAGTCAGTCTCACAATTTTATCGGGTGATCGACATCGACATATCACTTGAACTTCAAACGAGTAGTAAGTAATTGAAATTTAGACCATAAGACAGAGCAATAGTGTCATTTTTTGAAAAAAACTTAATTACAAATTACGCCTTTTTAATTTCAAAGATAAGTATTGATAAAGAGTCATCCGGAACAATCGAAATGAGATCCATAACTTCTGATTTGATTTCATCAAAGTAAAAAGCAACTCTGCCAAGCTAATATAGGTCGTATTCCGCTAGAATAATGTTCTTAAATGCAATGATCGAGGTTAACGATTTTTGTTCTTACTGGACTGGATATAGCATCATGTGTTTGCGATCGTTTTCACAATAAGTACGGATGGATTCATATTACGTTAGAAAGACATAGTGCCAAGTTCTGGCATTCGGACAATACGATACGATTTGCTTGTGCGCTAGAGGATATATACTCGGATTGATAAAATCACAATAGGTAGGTATGTAATTTGTGTTAATGTTTTCCTGATAGACTATGGCTGAATCTCGTTACAAGTTAAAGATTTAAAGATTTTTTTTGAAACAAGTACACTAAATAACAAAACATTCGTAATCGGCTGCAGTAGTCAAAGACTCAGTCGCAGTGATGACGCCCGCCTCAGGACACAAAGAACTTAAGTTCTAAAACATTAATTGTGTTGTTCTGATGTATAACCAGATTATTTAGACTAGTGTTACGTGCTAACAGATGATGTGGTACAACACTATGCGCAAATAAATCGATTTTACAACGAATACAACCAAGTTAATAATAGTTATTTACGATACAAGTGTCGAAAATAGGAAATTCGCAACGAGTGGTGATAAATTAAAACACGACCGAAGGGAGTGTTTTAAATCGACACGAGTTGCGAATTACCTATTCGCACGTGTATCGTAGAACGTTTTACTGTACATATGGCTCTTTAAAGTTTCGACATATGCACGAAAAGTGCTCTTTTCCGCACTAGTGCGGGAAAGTAGCACCATATGTACTGTAAAATAGTTTAGAACATGGGCTAGATTACATGTAGGTATCTCTATATTTAACCCGCGACAAAAGATGGTGTTATAAGATTGAGTCTCTGGGCGAACGAGCTCCGCTCGGCTGAAAATATAGGAATAATGGAGAAAACGAATTTTCCCAGACATGAGAAATTTTCGATTTTTCGCCCCCGTAAACCCCCAATGTTCCTAATTCCCAAAATGGAGCACACGAACAGACAGTAATGTACACTTTTCGCATCTTAGGTATGATTTGAATATTTTGAATACTTCTACCTCACGAAGTCACGACACAAATTCATAAATAACGTCTAAACGTCTAATAAGTATTTAAAAGGTCAATTGCTACATTTGCTACCGTTCTTTGCTATGTGGAGTTTCTAACGTCCAATAGGCCACGATTACCGTACCTTAAGAGAAAATGCAATATTCTAAATTTTGCTTTGATTTGAAAGAATCGCTTGTAGAATATAGACCACGAAAGTATAAAAAATTTAAAATACTATGATTTATAGTCAAAAATTCCTCTTACAAACTGACAATTTAAACTTCGCGCCTAAACGGATCTACAGTTCCTGTGACGTCACTCGTGTGTCACTCGCCATAATTGTTTTTCCTAGACACAGTTCCTAGATGTCATAGAGTTGCCTAATTTTTGACTTTGTCAGGAGTGACGTCCCAGACGCTGATTGTTGGATTAAAACATGTTCCGTTTCACATTACTTCAAATCGTAATTACTGTTTGAAATTTGTATAAACTAAAGTAAAAACGTTTTAGTAGCTATTATTTTATGTTTTTTCAACATTTTGGTCACAAAATAATGGTAAATATTATAGCTGCATCTTCCCTAGGTAGGTACCTACAGTCAGCATCATAAACATGTACTTATACACTTTTGGTGGTTCTAGGACCTTATCGCTTAGAGATTAAGGCCTACTGTGTAATTACTTTTTTATAATTTGGAAATGTGTTTATCTGATGAAGGTAAATGTATTGAGATTTTTTTAAGATGACCGAATTGTACTAAATAGCGATAAGCATATATTTAGAACGATGGCATTGTGCCCCTCGCCAAAACTCAACCACTAGGTATTTTTCAGTTATACTTATAAAAAAGGAAAAAAAAAAGGGAAAAATGTTTTAATTGGAACAGCTATCTTATAATAAGTCCTAACTAAATTAAGGAGGTTGAAAAACTAGGAGTAAAACTTCGATAAATTAGAGTTGTTAACTTGTTACCTAAAGGTCAAATGAGTCTCTAACGTACGATAACGATAAAATACCAACAAAAGCAACGGAAAATAATGTATTTGTCTTCGTGTGGAGTCGTTACGTAAGAATGTTTGTTTAAATTCGAGAATTGTATTATCATCACCAACCAATATTACCTAGTAGTTAGGTACCTAATAGGTACGACTGAAGTGAAATACTTACTACGTTGTGGTGCGTTTGGCCCTTTTAGTGATTTCAACAATTGATGGTTTGTCCCAAGAAGAGGCACTAAAATTCCGTTGTTTTATTTCAGGTTACCTTCCTACTTACCTACTTAAAAATATTCGTAAGTTAAATCTTCCCGAATGTATAATACAATTGACACATGAGGGTAGTTTATTTAATCCGACACAAAACCATACAAATACACTATGAAATAAAAATAAACCACAAAACTATACCAACTTTATTAAACACAAAACAACAAACACATTGCAGACTAGTCACTTCTTGCCATGGTTGAACAGAAAGGCATTCGTTTCAATCGCGTAGATTTCCACCCAGAAATTGTATCCTCGGAACACCGTTGGACTATCCAGCTCTATGGTCACGGTGCGCTCCCCAATACCGCCTTTCTTTATGTAAGCTTCGCCCCACTTGTCTTGCCGGAGATCCAACACCTTGATGGCATTGATGACTTCGTTTTTGGAACAATTGACGGTGACGTCTTCCCATCGCACCCAAATTGCAGGGTTTTCTTGGTGCACTTTGCTGTATATCATCTTCGAATTCACGTCGGGATACCCGAGGAACAAATCGTGGGAAGAGACTTGGAGGAGCAAAAAGGTGGCCAGCAGTACTCGTATAGTTGCTGACATTTTGGAAGGCAGCAGTTGGATTACGTCTGATTTCTAGGAAGGTCCAAATAAATCTGTAGCTAGAATATGTTTCTATTGCGACTACATGTTAAATTAATTATCACGTTTATGTGATTTCGTCGTCCCTATGAATGGACATTTGCTCGCTATATGGCGCGATTCGTCATCGCGGTAAAGATGTAAGTCTATTGGCAATTGTAGGTATTTCCGATATAGATAAACAGTACATAAAGTCATGCATAGGTACCTACACATTCATAAAACTTTTTGTTCTCTAGGTGAGTCATGTCTAGTATAATATGATACTGCTATTCGTAACAAATATGCATAGTCGGAGGTCAGAGACATGCTGGGTTTTTAGGTAGGACACATTTAACTTCTAACTTCTTAAGTACTTAGATCCACAAAACGATTGAAGTATCAATCTCGTGTCTATAAATATGACTTATACAGTAATCTTTAATGAAAACTAACTAAAAAAAGCTATTGTGCTATCACGCGGATGACTCAAACAGTATCACTCCTAACAGAATAGTTACCTACTCCATACTTGTTTACAACTGTAGCTTCATCATCTCGCCGCCATGTGACAATGACGTAATTTCCTCGTAATCTCGTAAAGCCAATAGGTTCCTAAGCGTGTATCGAAAATAGCTCCAACTTAACAGTCGATTGTTAACCACAAACTCAATATGATCTCACTTACATGTGGAACCATATAAATACAGATACTACGTCCCATTCTTTCATTCGCGCTTCAAACTCAAAGACAAAATGATGATGATCATTGTGCTGTGTTTAAGTTTAGTTCTTTCATTGGCCAACGCCAATGATATTCGACTTGGCTATACCGATGGGCGTTCTTCGCGAATCTACAATGAAATTAAGGAGGCGAATCCAGCGTTATGGACCAGGACTGATCAAATTGTGATTTCCGCAGCGGGTAATAACGTGATCACTGAAGTGTTAGTCACCGATCTGAGGCCAGACAAAGATGGGGAAGCGAACATCATAAGCGGCGGGATTGGTGGGAAAACGGTGACTGTTGGACTGTCGAGTCCATCCATCTTGAGAGGATACAGATTCGAGATAGAAGTGTTCGCGGCGGATCCTAATGTAAACGCTAGGTTGTATAGCAAGGGAGGCAATACTTACGATCCGTATCAAGAAGGCCAGTTTGCGAGAAAGTATTGATTTTTATAACGCTATTTTTGTACGTTAATTAAACTAGTTATTTGTTTTACGGTGTTTTAATTCATTCATCAAATCGTTTGTGTGTTTGCCCAATTATTAACGCTGCTAATGATTTTTAAAGAAGGTTCATAGAAAATCAAACGGGTGCAACCAGATTGGGACAAATAGGTATGGCTAAGTAGGTATTTCGTCTCGCAAATTATTCACTTAGGTTTTAGGTTAAGTACCTATTTTTTCTCCGCTATCTTCATTAATCATTAGTAGCAACGTAGGTAGTTAGTTACCATCCGACAAAACCTACATATATACCTATCTACGTAGTCACTTTATTTGTATGTACAGACAGATCTTAAACAAATAATGCACATATACGCACGGTAGGTAAATAAACTGAAACCTTGAGAAACTAACTCATGTCATAACATAACACAGACGTAACTCTTGTTATTCTTTGTGAATAAATTAGTAATATCCGAACACGAATCTCATAAGGCCTGCAACACGCTGGCACGGCCTGCAGTGGCGGTAAATACTATTGGCATAGTAAATTTCACAGCTAATGTCAAGTTTACTCTTGACCGCCGCGGCCAGGCCGCACCTGTCTGCGAGAGGCCTAAGGCCTGCAACACACTTGCGCGGCCTGCGGTGGCGGACAATAGTAAATTTGACAGCTAATGACAATTTTACTATTGTCCGCCGCGCCAGTGTGATGCAGGCTTAAATAAATTTCATGTCAGATCACATAGAGTAGGTATTAGGCGTTAGACTTAGGAATGATGAGGATCTGAGGTTGTATAGGTACCTACGGGTACGTCTACACATTGTTACATAGGTACATAACTAGATTCTTAACTAATATGTAAATAAATAAATATTAAGGGACAATCTTACACAAATCGACCTAGTCCCATAGTAAGCTCAATAAGGCTTGTGTTATGGGTACTAGACGACGATATATTTAATAGATAGAAATACTTAAATACATAGAAAACATCCATGACTCAGAAACAAATATTCATGCTCATCACACAAATATTTGCCCTTACCGGGATTGGAACCCAGGACCTTCAGCTTCGTAGGCAGCGTCACTACCCACTAGACTAACCAAAATCTTCAAATTGTCACTAAAGTATTTTTCTTACGGAAATTGATAGGTTGGATATGTTGTGATAAATAAACCATATTACTTAGCTGGAATCGCGGAATAAAAAAAAAAAGTAAGTAATTGAAAAAAGTCTAAAATTGGCGAATCTAGATACAGGATTGGGAACTTAGTAAGCAATTATCACATTAACATGCCCATGTTACTCCTTTAGAGTCGCATGCGTCTATAAGCTGCGGTGTCCGCTTACGATCAGGCGGGCCGTACGCTTGTTTGCCACCGTCGTAGTATATAAAAAAAGAAATGCTATACTTATATGTTGTAGAATTGGGAAATAAGACGTTTGAAAGTAAGCAGATCTGTTCTAAGTGAACATAATACGAGTATATTCCAATTTTGGGGATAGAAATGGTTGTACCAAGTCCAAATCAACTTCAATGACACTAATTATTTTTTCAAGCCGGGTGTAGTTAATGTTTTCAGAGGAAATCGATTTTGTAGGCTACCCTCTCCGCTTCCTTTTCAGCATTTTTTTATCATGCTTCTTTTTATCGATGGTAGCCTTCTCCAGACAATTGTTACCATATCTCCCATTTAATAACCCAATATAATACTTATAAGCTTGATAACCTTATTATTGCGAGGACCGACATAAAAGGAATCGGGATTAATACGAGTTTCTCTCGAATAAAAACGTTATATGAACAGGAATTAATATAATACGTTTATACGATTCAATACACTTGTATAGGTACCGTACGGCAATACGCCAAACAAATACAGGGCTACATTCATAACAAGCAAGTGGAAAAGGGGGACCTTTGTCGGTATGCTTGAATCATTGTCGGTGGAGTAGTCGTCAGTTCTCCATTACCCAATCTATACTAATATAATAAGGAGGAAAAGTCTCTGAGTTGGAGCTTTGTAAGTTTGTATTCTCCGGAACCACTTACCTATCCGATATCGACTTTTTTCACCTAGAGTGCTGTAGAATGGACTTTCTGGATGATTTGCATTGCAGGCGAAGTCCGGCAGCTTTGTATTATATATAAGTACCTACGGTGGTTTCCCCATGTGCCAGGTCCCACGGTACTATGGGCGGTTTCCCGCCCACTGCTAGCCCGTCAGAAACCCATCCAGATATAACAGCCGGCAAACTTCTTGAGTATTAGATGACGTGGTGGGGGAAGGTTTGCGCATTCGACACTTACGATAAAAAAAGACCCCGCTTTTATGGAATTACATTTGTGTAATCCATATCCATATCCAAAGTGCGAAAGTGTATGTATTTGTTTGTTTGTTGGTCCGTCTTTCACGGCAAAACGGACCGACGACTTGACGTGATTTTTTAAGTGGAGATAGTTGAAGGGATGTAGAGTAACATAGGATAGTTTTTATCCCCGTAATCATCCCCTAAGAGGGTGAAATGGGGGGGGCAAAAGTTTGTATGGAGCTGCGATATAAACGAGTTCCACGGGGACGGAGTCGCGGGCAGAAGCTAGTAATTGTATATGTGTCAGTTTTAATTTTTAACTAATTACTAAGTACTCGCTTTGGAGTGTAATAAAATAATATATAAATTGCTCAAGCTGTTTGCCGTCTACTACACATCTTCTCTCTATGCATCTTCGGACTCTGCCGGTACTAACGCCGCTGTTTTCCAACTAGGGAAATGCCTATTTTACGGCATCTCACCATGTCACATGGTTATCGCATGACTTTTTGTTGCCATCATCATCATCCTAGCGTTATTCTCTGTGCCCCTAAAAGAGCCCAAGGTAACACCTAATCCCAGGATTTGGCATAGGCACTAGTTTTACGCACCTCACCTTTTGGTATTCCCTGATAACCCAGTAGCTGCTGCTTGGGGACTGCTTATTCACTATATTCGCAGCTAACCACCATATCTGGTGGCCGTCTCACTATCCACTTCCTGTGACCACGTCGTTACCAGCTTGCAGCTCAGCCCAAACCACTGCCTGAATTCTTGGTGAAAAATATCGCATCCTGAAGAAGTTAAGTTGCCCATTCACGAGACGTCTGTTTGGAAGACTTCTTAATGGAATACTTCCCAATGGAAGTATTCCAAATTGAAGGCACATTGACTACACTACCATTTGGACGTAGGTACGCACCGTCACTTGACTTGTGAACGCCAAGCTGGACAGGTCGCCACTGTAGAGCCTTTAATTAATATAATAATGTTTTTTTTTAATGTTGGCAACTGCATATTGTATTGCAATAAAAAAAATCGATTGAGCACAAAATATCTTCAAACGCCGAAAGCTAAACTTGAACTGAGACGAAAATCTCAAACAAATGGACGCGGTTTTGCACATTCATTGACAATTCGGACGTCTTCCAAATGGCGTGGCACACATTTTTGACATTGACAGTCGGCTGCGGATGACATCCATTTGGACTGGATGCATGGATTTCAATCCGTTCGGAAATCCAAAGCTAGACGACTTCCATTCAATTGGCTCACGTTTTTCACATTCACGAAAGGATTTTGGAAGGCGACCACTCCATTTGGATTGATGGACGTATCGTGAATGGGCAGCTTAAAACACGACTACATGATCACAAGAAGGACTGCTTGGCACAAAGTAGTTTTTACTGAAAGGACTGCTGAGTATCTGGCAGCTGCACCGAGTGGCTACCGCAAAACGAAAACGAAGTTCGTTCGTGTATCTCCGTCTTTGTCGCTCGAACTAGCAAGTGCGACCGAGAGGGAGATACACGAACGAAGTTCGTTTTCGTTTCGCGGTAGGCCCTCTGATTAGATCCTCCCATGACCATTCAAGGGTTTGTCAAGTGAATGAGCAACTTGGCTGTTAGACGATCTAAAGCCATCCGAAGGTTTGCTCGGCTCAATGTCTGCTGTAGAAGACAACTACCGGGATCATCAGCTTAACGTGGCTCCCAAGCTCCCAAGATGGCTTCGAATAAGTAAGCAGCCATGGCAATTTTTTTTTATTATAATAAAAAAACTATAATAAAAAATATATAAATGTGTGTATGTAATGTATAGTACCTACTCTGCTAATGGCCTCATAATATCTACGTTACATACCTACCTATGTAGGTATTGTGTTTACTCATTTCATGTGAGTATGAGCAATTTAGTATAATGAGAATGAGACAATGACATCATTTACTAATGACTTTAAATAAATGGATTGTAGTTAGTTTTATCTACGTAGTTTAAACATTCTTAAGGGGCTACCCGAGGTTTTCATCGATTTTTGACAAGTTTTGAATCGTATCTCCTACTTTTGCACTACAGATAGAATTATAAATCAAACGGTTATCGGTTCTTCAATCTTTTATCTCCATTTTGGTCCACCGCATTTTGAAACAAATGAATACTTAATTTTGTATGATTTTTTTAAACATTGTCTAAAAAAACACTTATTTCGTATCTCTATTGACGTGAAAGATGTAACATGTATGGTTCGTCTGTGACGTCTCTAAAAACTGGTCCAGGGTTTTCATTTTAAACCAATTAACACAAAAGTTATGGCCAGAAAACCAGTTTTTTGGCCTACAATTGTTCAACTTTGATGCCAAATATCTCGAAAACAATGAACTTTGAAGTAAATATGGGATACTATATTGCTTAAAGTCATTGTTGTAAATATAATAAGCTACAAAAAACATTAGAAAACGAAGGGATTCAGAGCGAAGGTCACTGGCGTATTTTGGTCATTGGAGCCTCTTAACGTGTTCAGAAATCGTGGGTCATTAATTGACAAGTAATTAAGATATAGCAAATCAATATTGTTTTTTTTTAATACTCTGCTCGTTAGATGGTAAGCGGTAACCGTAGCCCGTGGACACGTGCAACTGCAGGTGACTCGCATGCACGTTGCAAACCCTTTCAAAACCTATACACTCCATTCTTGAAGAGCCCCATACTGTGAATTCTGTCCCTCGGGAAAACCACGGCCGAGTTCATTCCACAGCCCGAGCGTTCGCGGAAGGCAATTGTAAAATTATGAGAGCTGCTGTTATGAAGATATGATGTATGGCTGGCGAGGCCTGCGGTGGCGGCGGCGGCCGCGGCCCATTGTATTATACAGGGTGGGCCACAAGGGTGTTGGCAGTTTGAAAATTAAATTAAAAAAAACTACTAATCATACAACATTTTTATTAATAGTTAAAAAAATACAGATATTGGAAATTTATTCACTTAAAAATAATGTTGTCCAGGTGACGTCCCTTCGTTGCTTGACACTCTTGAAGGCGGAGTTGCAGGTTTTGGCCAAAAAAGTATGGCCCCACGACACCCGTTGATGTTACTGCGGCCCACACGACGAGCTTAGGGCTGTGAAGTGGACGTTGATGCAAGCGTTGTGGATTAGTCTCTGACCAGATCCGACAATTTTCCTTGTTCACGTGACCATTTAAATGGAAATTCACCTTGTCGCTGAACATCACATTGTGGAAATAAGCAACGGAGGGACGTCACTTGGACCACATTGTTTTTAAGTCATAAAATTTCCAGTAACTGTACTTTTTAAAAATATTAATTGAAATACTGTACGATTAGCAGTTTATTTTTAATTTAATTTTCAAACTGCCAACACCCTTATGGCCCACCCTGTACTATGAATACTATGATAATCCTATCAATGATACACGCGGCCTTGATATCATAGTAAGTTACAGTGCCAATCTCTGAGAGCTTTTTTTAAAGCCTTGTTTATTTCTTCTAAACGTATTGATAGATGAGTCACGCTCAACACGGCATGCATTTTCTAATCAAATACAGACTAAGATAAGGGTTGTTCATACGTTGTCATTTGTAGTAAATATTTAATGTTTGCTTTGCATGAGTATTGTTTTGACGTAATAAGTCATTCCGATGTATATGTTAAAACATGGAATTACCGAGAAAGATTCGATTTGTTTTATAGCAATTAGTTACTCGTACATACTCAATCAGGTAAATTACCCTTATTCTCCCGCTGACCCCGATCGGGGTCAGCATTTAGTATGGACTTGCGAACAAAAAAAATTTAGCCCGGGAGAGGAGAGATTTAATACACGTTCCACGTTGACTGCCCGATTTTTTAGTTTCGTGTATTTAGGAAAAGGCATTCCTAAACATAATACATAAGTACTATGTACGACCAGCCCCGGCGCCGTAGGTTCAGCGAAGTTAAGCGAACAGAGTTTTTGAAACAATATAATGCGTCTGTTTATAATAATATGTTTTCAAAAAAATACGTATAGTAATCTTGAGGCTTTTCTGCAGGGAAATCAGTGCTTCGAAACATGATTATGCAAATTTCGCTCGATAGAAAAAAATCACGAACATAGGTCTAAAACACACAAAAATACACTTAAAATATTCGTAACAAATTATGCACCAAAGCTATAAATATTACAATTGCTTCTTAAAATCGGCAATATCATGTTTGAGAGAAATTAGTGTTTACAATTTTATTTATTTAAACGGCCAAATAATTAAAATTAAAAAACATGATATCCGCGCTTTCGAGCACGCACTTCCATCTCGCTCACGCTTATGCTCAGTGAGAGGGAGAGAAGACCATGAACCTACGGCGCCTTAAGCTCACCTCAACGCTCACCCACAAATATATCTTGATACCGCGATGCGAACACAGTTAGTAGAGGTCTAGTTTCGTGACGAGCGACCGGCGGGGTGACAGTAGTACATATAATGAATTTAAAAGGAAAGCTATCACGGCTAAGTAGGTATAACTAGTTACCGAGTAATAGTCGACCAACTTAAAATGTACTTAGAAAGGCCAATTTTCGTACAAATTCGGCCGACGCAACCATTTAGTTGGCGCGCGCGTGTCGATGTAACTAAGAAAGACAGGCAACTACGAAACCCTACACTGTATATAGGCAAGCCCATTGTGTCGTATAACTATACTATGAAACACTAAAAATCATCATCCTCCTAGCGTTATTCCCGGTTGCTCCCCTAAAGGCGGGGTCCACTTTGACACCAAATCCTAAGATTTGGCATACGCACTAGTTTTACGATAGCGACTGCCACCTGACCTTTCAAACTAGACCTTATTGGGAAACCTCCTTAATGAAACACCAAAAAAATATCTGAAAAAAAAAGTGAAAACTCGTTGCTATTTATGTAGGTAAGTACTTTCCTATATATATAATGGAAGTATGGATTAAAATTTCGTCTAGGATTATTCTGTCTTTGTCGCGTGAGAGTCATTTGACAGACTGTCTCCGCTACGATGTGTGCGGACCGCTTTATTCAATAAAGTTTCCAAAACCTGCATACTAATGTTATGGCACTATGTGTACCTGCATATTAAAATCGGTTAAGGTGTCTAAGAAATGTTATTCAGTGCCTATTATGAGAGCTGGTGGAAATCGTTATTTTAAGCGTTCGTTAAGTAGGTGCATATTGTTGCTTTAACGTTGATTGTAATATTGATAATTAATTGTTCACTATTGAACAACACAATTCTACTACCGTATAAGATAAGCTTCACATACAATATGTATGCACACTTCCACTAAAAATACGAACGGACGAACATAAAATGCGAGCGATAACTATATAATATTACTTGCCTGCTTCTTCGGAACATTTTCCTGTCAAAGCTACGATCTCCTTCTCGGAAAGCCGTCTGGTCGTGACGTCATCATATATGAGTCCCAAGAAATCAAATATGGCATCTCATACCACGTCCGGACCTCTGTTGTGGAATACCCGGTACCAGGGAAGCAGAGCTGCGCCTACATACGAGCTATTTTAGTCAAAGACAATGATCGGTACGGTGGAGGCTACCCCAAGATCCTCACAGGCGGCGTTGGACAGAAGTTCGTGAAAATCGAACTGTAAAGTCAAAGGAATTTCGGTTTCAATTTTACAGTGACCATTTATGGGCGGTATTGAATATTTCCTTTTGTGTCATGCGCGCCTGGTGTATTTTGTATACCTATGCATATTTACAAACAAATATTTTTTCATCACACTTGCTTGTCAATGGCGTCATTACTTGCGAGCGTACAGAGCAGTTATAGCCGTTTTACCTCCCACGGGCTGTTAAGTTTTGTTTTAAAATAAGTATAGAACCCACTCATACTTCACTTCGGACTGAGGATGTTTCCAACCAGCCAAGGTGTATTTCATATCTTCAAAAGTTTGCTACAACCAACGTTTAATATGTATAAACCATATCTTTATATTAAATTTGACTGCAATTTAATGTTTAGCAGAATTATTTACAGATTTAACATGTAGTTATTTAGTGTCCATGTAAAATGTTTTTAAGTGTTTTCAAATCGTAGCTGTATACCGAAGGGTCTTTGCCATACGCGCCTCACGTCAAATTCGACAAAATGGACAACTGACATGTAGACATTATTACGATTTGTATTAACTTCATCTAAAATGTATTTGTTTCCTCGCAAATGTGACGAAAAACATTGTGTATAACACGGGCGTAGGAATATTGCAAACTCGAGTCATCAAAAGCCTTCTGATAGACTCTCGTTCGCAATATTCCACTTACGCCCCTCGTTAGACAATGTACTATTTTCACACCTTTCATTCGGAAAAGTAAGTTTTGCTCTACGACGAGAGGGATCAAAATGCTACTTTTCTGTTCAAGCTACTTTTTTTAATTTATTCATTGGCATGTAGCATTTACGTAATGTGCCAATTGAACATAAAATAATCGATTGTAATTTCATCGTAATCGATTAAAATAGTTATTTATGATACAAGTGTGGAAAGTAGGTGATTTCCGACGAGTGTCATTTTTATACATGAGCGAGTGAAGCGAGCGAATGTATAATTCGACACGAGTCGGAAATCATCTTTACGCGCGTGTATCATACAACGTTTTACTATGCCTTGTGTGAGGAAATATATTAAATGGTGAAATGTCGGTTTAAAATAGATAGGTTAAAATTGAAGAAGAGGTAGATTGTCAGGTACCTACTTATTATCTGGAACTGCATTTAACAACTTCTCCACATCTTTTGCTGTCAAGCTTATTCACTTAAAAGTTAAATCCATTGTATTGTGGTTTTGGAACAAAATAAATTTTGAGTAACTCAATATATTTAACAACAAAAAGACGCTGTACCGTCGTAGTTCTAAGAAACATACTGACAATATTGAAACGCAATACCTAAATCATTATTATTATTGATTACTCACTTTCACTCGATATTTTTAACTTATTTACATAAAATAACTCCAAAGTAAACAACAATCACAACAATGGCGGGCTTTTTAGTTTTAAATACATGCGCGGTCAACATATGCGCAATGCGCATGTGCAAGTCGCCATACTATCGTATCGCAAAAGGCAAAAGAAAGATGCGTTCAGCCAAACACATTAAGTGAATATTTAAAATCGATTAATTTATTGACCAAATTCAAAATTCATAAAGATTAATAAATCATTTTATACATTATTAGTATTTATGTACCTTTTATATTGAAAGAAAACGTGTAATTGAAATATTTGTAAAACTTTTCTCGAGTAATAAAAACTCTTTGCGTCGGGCTGACGACGGACGTAAAATTTAAAAAAAAATTGAAAAGTAAAAAGCACTAGTGCGAAAAAGTGGCACTTTCCGCACGATTTGGGTGCTTGGAAAACGCTCTTTTCGAGCACATGCATTGTAAACGAACATATTTCAAGTTTTAACTTTAACATGGTAATTTATTAGTTATTAGTTAACATGTTAACTATGACATATAATAAAATTAAGAAAAATTGTTAAAACTTGTAAAGTAATTTTAAAAGAATCTTTTTTAAATTTCTTCATAGTCGGTGTGAAAAATAGTATACATGTGTCACTCGGTAGCTAAAATTATCTGCGTCTCGGGCGTTAACACTTGTATACCTCACTACGCTCAGGATACTAGGTTAGAATCCCTCGCTACGCTCAGGATTCTATTGTAGGATCCCTCGCTGCGTATAAGATTCAATACACCGTCCTCGCCGTAAATATGCTATTTTGCTCCCTTGTGACACAAATAACTATACAGTATAGTCTAGGTAACATAATTATGTAATTATTAAAAGTAATAAATAATAATTCATGTTGTTTACTTTCGCTAGAAGTTATTAAGTAATAAAATATGTTTAACAAATTCTTAGATTAGTACTCATATATATTATTAGTTGTATGTTGTTATGATGATTAATTGCAATAACACGCCAAATTAATTAAAATTTAATACACAATTCCAATTGTTCTCCTGTCACTGTCACTGTAATTTAAAAAAAAAACCACGACGAATTATGAATAAGTTTCAAAGTAAACTCAAGGTTTTATTACGTTTCTTAGGATTTATTCCACGATGGTGGCGAACAAGCATACGAATAAGCAACGGTAGCATACGGTAGCCTAGTGGTTCAGGCATGCGGCTATCCTGGCTTCGAATCCCGGCTCGTACCAATGAGTTTTTCGGAACTTGTATAGGTACGGAATATCATTTGATATTTACCGTTAGCTTTTCGGTGAAGGAAAACATCGTGAGGAAACCTGCATACATCCAAGAAGATCAAAGATGTATGCGAAGTCCCCAATCCGCACTGAGCCGGCGTGGAGACCACTGCCTGTTCCCTCTCATTCGTAAAAGGAGGCCTGTGCCCAACAGTGGGAGTGGGACGTATATAGGCTGATGATAATGATATGATGATATTTGTGGTAGGTACTATTTAGGAAATGGTATCCCTAAACATAACGCTTTGGACATCAGGCACAACCTTCTTAAGTATATGTAATACGTATACCGTAAAATGGGGTGAGTAAGGGCAAAATTGAATGGTGTAGGTATATAATAAGTGTTCCGGACGTTTGTATTTTAGTTTTTGTTTTATTTTGGGTAGTTACATTTTATAATTTTGACGAAATCCCACCTCACCCCGAAGTCCCTCGTAATTGGGGTGAGATGGGATTTCATACAAAGGTGATTTTGGAAGATTGTTGGATCGATTTTTTTATTATGAGTATTACTATAGCTCCATTTTAAATTGGAATACATTATTTTTGTAGCAGTAGCCTTAAAATCCCATCTCACCCCCCTTTTCATCCCTTCTCTCCCCATTCATAACCCAACTCTCCCCGCGAACCCTACTCACCCCATTTTACGGTACTACATGCCAACATACTTTACCGTTAGCTTTTCGGTGAAGGAAAGCATCGTGAGGAAACCGGTCTAATCGCAGTAAGGTCTAGTTTTCCGTCTGGGACTCTGGGTCGGAAGGTCAGATGGCAGTCGGTTTCATAAAACTAGTACCTATGCCAAATCATGGGATTAGGTGTCAAAGCGGACCCCGGGCGACTAGGGCACAACCGGGAACAACGCTAGAAGGATGGTGTGGACCCGCCAGATTCGAAAGGCTGTAGTCTATGGGTACTTGTACATCAAAAGGCGTTCCATTGTGCGTTACCTACTCTTATAGGTAGGTAAGTAGGTATATGAGGATCCGCTGTCCGTGTCACGATTCTGAAAACACCTTTTTTTTCAGAAACTTAGCGACCTTAGTCACCCCTGGTGGGTGTACCTGGTGAGTAGTCTCACCACCAGTAAGAAATCCTTCAACAACATAATACACCTACAATAGTTATTTACGATACAAGTGCCGAAAATAGGAAATTCGCAACGAGTGGTGATAAATTACACGAGTTGAGAATTACCTATTCGCACGTGTATCGTACAACGTTTTACTGTACATATGGCTCTTTAAAGTTTCGACATATGCACGAAAAGTGCTCTTTTCCGCACTAGTGTGGATTTAAAACACTCCCTTAGGTTGTGTTTTAATTTATCACCACTCGTTGCGAATTTCCTATTTTCGGCACTTGTATCGTAAATAACTATTGTGTGACAAAAGGAACGAACTCAGCATACTTTCCCAGTTGACCAGCTTAAAACATAAATAATACAGCTCCATATAAGAGCGAGATCGCATTCAGTAGCACTACCACCAGTGGTTATCGAAAACACACATTACGTTAAGTACTACTTAAGTCGAGAGCGAATAAACGCGCTTCGAAAATATTTCGACTGTCGCAAATTCGAGCTGTATGGGTATACAGGTTTGACGACCAGTTAGCCTAGTGGGTAGAGACAGAGACGCTGCCTACGAAGCTGAAGGTCCTGGGTTCGAAACCCGGTAAGGACAAATATTTGTGTGATGAGCATGAGTGTTTGTTTCTGAGTCTTGGATGTTTTCTATGTATTTAAGTATTTCTATCTATTAAATATATCGTCGTCTAGTACCCATAACACAAGCCTTATTGAGCTTACTATGGGACTAGGTCGATTTGTGTAAGACTGTATTTATTTATAATTTATTTACAGGTATACAGGTTTGGTGGTTTTGGTGTTTTACCCCTAGGTTTTAATTCAGCTATAGCAATGTAACCGCTTCGTAGCCATTGAATCATTAATGGCGTTGCTACAGGACTTTCCAGAATGGTCGATAGCGGTGAAAAGGTTACTAAAGCAATTAGTCTATGCAACTGACGCGCAAGTAGCGAAAGTATGCATAAGTGAGGAAGTGGGAATCTTATGATTATGACGGTTTGTTTGTGTTCGTGACATTGGACGCGTTAGACAGACAAGCTGATGGATGGACTTGTTGACGTTAAGGGACGGTGCTATGCCATGAAGAGCTAAGATTATATATAATGTATTTTTACGCATGGTTTATTTAAATCCTTTTTCATTGCCGTCGATATATACGCAAAATTAATTTCTTTTGTTTATAAGTGAGCGAAAATTGAATTTTCATGCAGTAACCAGTCAACGAAAAAAATCGGAATAAATAGCGAATAGAATGAAACTAAAGAAATACGACTTTAAATGTGTTGCGAAAGGTCTAAATTCCGTTGATATCAAGTGTAATGTAATATTGCAAATGCGTCACGAGGCTATTATTCAAAACAAATAAGTAGTCAACTACTTATTTGTTTTGAATAATAGAAGTATTGGTGTTATTGTGGCTGCGGTTTTACAAGGTGGAGGTACTTCCCAGTTGGGGTGCTCCAAACATGAGTGGAGTAACATGCCGCTGTACCGTATACATCTCCCGTTTCTTAGAAAATAAATGTCTCCTACAAATCAATTTATAATTGTGCCAGATAAATCCGTAAAACAAAATATGAATACCGGTACACAAACGTTTGTGCATCTCCATAACTAAAGATAAACTTGTGATAACAGCTATTTGCATTTTGCTCTCTTGCATAACACCATCCTCCTATATAAAAGAACGTAGTTTCATTATCACCTCAAACGAACGAACAAAATGCGCGCGTTAACAGTCTTTACGTTCCTGTGCCTTTTCGCGGCCTACTCCTGCCAGAGCCATGACCTCGTGGTGGGTCAGACCACATATGGAGACGTCGCCTTATACAAGAGCAACGAAGTCAAATATGGATTCCCACTCTTCGTCAGGACCAGCGTCATCGAATATCCGGAATCAGGAATGCATAACTTCGCGTACTTAAGAGCTATCCACATCAGGGACAACGACCGCGACGGCTCAGGAGGTTACCCCTCCATTTCAGCTGGCGGCATTGGGCAGAGATTCGTGAAGATCAAGTTGAAGAGCCAGCGAGGCGGCGGTTTGAACTTCACTGTGACCATCTACGGACGATATTGATTGATTTCCTTGTAACGTATGTGCGCCTAGTACATTTTGTAAATATTTTATTTTATTTATGCTTCTGTCAGTATTGAAGTGCCATTGATTATTGTTAGTTTTTTGTTTTATTTAATGAAGAGCCGTCACTCTTTTTGTTATTTAATTATTAAAGGGGAATCATTATTACCTACAACTGAGGGTCCTTGTAAAATGCGAACTGAAAAGTGAGGTCTTCTCTTCTTCAAGTACGTTGAGTTGGTTCTGAGCAACCTCCGACAAATTGCGAACAGTTAGGTACTTGTAGATCAAATGTTGAACTCTTAATTTACTTTAATTTGAGAGTTACCAAAATCGGAAGTTCTAAGACATAAAGCATACATATGACGCTCATATATGTATACATTTGACGCTCAGAGTAATGATCAAACTACTTAAACATTCATTAGACAAGAATATGATAGTTTTCTAAGAAACGGCAGATGTATAGGGTACAGCGGCATGTTACTCCACTCATGTTTGGAGCACCCCAACTGGGAAGTACCTCAACCTTGTAAAACCGCAGCCACAATAACACCAATACTTGTTTCTTGGGTATCTGGTGGCACGCTCCCAGAGATGCACAGTGTTGAAAGTAAGGAACTGTATTTGTCTCTGTCAACGCAACGAGTCTTCATATTAATAAAGGGTCCGCAACGCGCTTGTGACTCTTATAAAGTCGCAAGCGTTCATAGACTATGGTGCTTGCTTACCATGAGGCTGTAGGCTGGTTAGTCACCGTCGTATATGGTATAAATAAAATTACGATTGAACAAACTTAACCACAATAAACATAATATTCATCCAACAAAGTCAAGAAACGGCAAAATCTACTTCTCAATAGGAACTTATACTTTGATATGTCAAAAATCAATTATCTTTATTTTCAGAAAGCAAATAAATATTTACAATAAGTATAAAAAAGAACGGAGAGTTTTATGTAGAGGGGTTAGAGGGCGATGTTGGGTAGAGCTGCCCCGTCGTTAAAGCCGAATTTTTTTTTCACAGTTCTGAATCTGCACGTTATCCACGTTAATCCCCTAGCCTGATCCCCCAGGGGAATTAGCGGCAATTATTTTATATTCAACTAGGAAAAAATGATAATGTTCGGTTATGGCGCTTCGCCGGACGCTACCGCGTCACGCTCGCTTCGCTCGCTCGGCTCGCGCGCTGTAGGGTCGCAGTTCAACTAACAACCTAACCGTTTTTTTCCCCTGGGGGATCAGGCTAGGGGATTAACGTGGACAACAGCTGAATCTGTGCCGAGTCCCGCAAATGCACATACTCGTACTTGTGCCAAATGTATCTCTTAGGACTTAAGGATATATGGCATTCCGTTTTCCTGTCCATTTGGATCCCACTAAAAACATTACATGTAAAGTGATGCCAAGATTCCATAGCTCATACAGCTTTCAGCGTGAAAAAGATATCAGATCGCAATTAGCGCCAAGCTTCCTACTCCACACGGCGTAACTCTACCACTACCAGCCACGCTCTACAAATTCTACATCTTGGCTAAAAAGTATAGCTTTGTTGGGCACACCCCGGTCGCCGCATAGACTTTCATGTCGAATGAATTTATGATGATATTAATAAGTGACGGGTCATGTAAAGTTTTTGGTGGGTGCTCATTCCTTTTTGTAAGGTAATTTCTGAAGAAGTGAATGGGAAAACCCATACAAACTTCCATCCCCTAATTTAAAGAGTGGGGGGTGATTTACTAAAAATCCTGAAATACACTTCTGATTATTTATAACAAGGATAACAAGGACCCTCTAGCATCAAAATTTGCGGAAGTCTCATACAAACTTTCACCCCCTAGTTTAAGGGGTTGGGGGGGGTAAAAGTTTCAAGTTTTAAGATTTTTTCGTTGTTTGTATACTATTACTAGCTTACTTACCAAATTTCAGCTTTCTAGGACTTCAGGAAGAACCTTAAGAATATTGATGATAAACAGTGAGTCAGTGACGAAATCGGGGTATTTTAGATATCAATAAAATCTAAAGTAGGTATAAGAGCTATGCAATTGAAACTTTATAGTTTTAATAATTCAACCACTGACATCATATCCCGAAAATTTTGTTTATCTGGTATAATCCGAACCCAAGTTAAGAAGGTTCAAAAATACGACGAAGCGCTTCGAGAAAAGGTAGGTAGTGCCCTTGCGCTTCGCTTGGCTCGTCTTGGCGGGGCACTCCCATGCCCCCAGATACGACGGACAGTCAACATATTTACCTACAGTGTACATTAAAATGACAACGAATAAAGTATATGGTAAGTTAATATTCCATTTACATGTTAAAGGACACATAGGTACAGAGCACTAACAACTACCATTATTACAGTATGGTCAATAGCTATAGATGTTACTCAGAATGTCACGAACAGGCTACAGTGTTATTGTTATAAAATACCTCAAGAATTGCATTGAATAAAAACTCATACGCGTAGGTATTTAAAATACACAAACATTTATTCCTTTATAGTTGTTGCTCGTGACTCTGTTCAAGTAGGACTAGCCTTTTTTTATATAGCAACAGTAATGGGGCTTCTAAACGGGCCACATTTTCCTGGAATTTCTGGCCAGCAACTATTGCTGTCTTACGATGACTTAGTACGCTAGAGCTAGATGCACATACTTTCCGGCCATACATTGCCCGTTTAGAAGCCCCATTATATAATTGACAAATGTGTCATTAGTATGTCCTTAATCTTGATACTTGATTAGGTAACTAAGACAGTAACTGTTGCATAATAAATTGGACTGTTTTTGGTGGCTTACTACTAATATTATTTACATTGAAGAATATCATAAAAATATCAAATGTTATGACTCGTCAAAATTGAAATTTTGGAGAGTGGATTTGATTATTCTTCTGAAATATAAAGTAGAATGAAGGTAAAGAGTTTTATCTTATACATATAACTTTACTTCCTTCTGCCTGATAAGTAGCATAGTGTGCCTTGAAGAAAAAAAAAATTCAAGTATCATTATAATTTTATCGCGTTATGCTGCAACAGGCTGTTTTTTTTTACTTTTCTAGGCTCATCTTTCCCTGGGCAGACTCTACCTCTATATTGCTAATTGCCAGCGGGCCTAAGATGGTTTCTATTTTATCAGTTTTATCACTTATCGTCGTGGATAAGACATTCGTCACTCTCGCTGACTTGTCAGAACGTGAACCAGGATGTGTTACCGACAGCGATAAGTGATAAAATGTAGTAAGTATCTTTCGTACTTTGTCCCCGGGGCTCTTCGTGTCTCACCTAAATCAGTTCACTGGCTTAAGCTTGAAATGACAACAATAATACACATAAGTATAGTCTATTACGCATTTATATTATTGCTATGAATCGATGTTAAATATACCAAACAAAAAATATCTAGGTATATCATACGCAAGAGTATTCCGTACTTTTGTGTAAGTAGGCAGTCTGTACAAGTGTACATCTCTGTCGCTTGCTCACACGAGTCACATCACACGTTCTCATGGATCGTCCTAATACAACGCGACTACGAGTTATCGCAAGTTCGCGCGAATTTCACTCGCGCGAACGTGCGATCAAACCTATTGGACTCGAATAGGTATCCTAATTGATAATCGCGCGAACTTGCGATGTCGATTAGGACACCCACAAATCGCGTAGTCGCGTTGTATTAGGACGATCCCTCATGCCTAGAGTAACGATTCCACCCAAACCCAGGCTGTTCTAAGAACTCATCAACTCACTGACCGTCATAATGTAAATAAATACTTGATGTTCCTAATAACCA
The DNA here is from genome assembly GCA_947578815.1 of Epinotia ramella. Classification (NCBI taxonomy): domain Eukaryota; kingdom Metazoa; phylum Arthropoda; class Insecta; order Lepidoptera; family Tortricidae; genus Epinotia; species Epinotia ramella. Next base: position 36,686,718 of record OX388202.1, read on the forward strand.
CGAAAACAAAAGACGGTAAAAAGGGAGGGACTTTCCGCGGGCATATTTACACTTGCGAAACTATGCACGGTCACACGGACACCTTATCTTGAAACAGCACACTTTGCGACACGGCAAACAAATCAGTCAACCATCATGTCTCATCTATTTACCTTTGGATAAAAATGTATGCAAACCATGGACTTGATTACGAAATAATAGTGATCGCGCAGTAGGTAATCAATTTCAAATGAAAGGGAGAAAATTGAATGATTTATTGCTCCGAGCCAGATTCGAACTAGTGGCAGAATCCACTCTACAATTATGTCGGTTTAACCCGTTAATAGCCCCTTTTTGTTCCAGCAACATGGGCCTCCTCGAGTTCGAGAAATGGTCGAACCAGCCCGACCTGTTCTCCGAGAAGTCTCGTCTCTGCGGCAAGCTGCGTGGGCTGACGCCGGGGCAGCGGCGCGTGTGTCGCCGGCACCGCGACCACATGGGCGTGGTCGGCGCAGGCGTCCAGCAGGGCATACGGGAGTGCCAGTACCAGTTCCAGCAGAGGCGGTGGAACTGCACCATCTCTAGGGACGAGACTGTCTTTGGCCCGCTCACTCTTATTGGTACGTAGGGACGGTATAGGTAGGTGCCAGCATCAAACAGGGCATACGGGAGTGCCAGTACCACTTCCAGCAGAGGCGGTGGAACTGCACTATCTCTGAACGAGACTGTCTTTGGCCCGCTCACTCTTATTGGTACGTAGGGACGGTATAGGTAGGTGCCAGCATCAAACAGGGCATACGGGAGTGCCAGTACCAGTTCTAGCAGAGGAGGTGGAACTGCACCATAACGGGGGATGATGCCGTATACGGGAGTATTGGTACGTCTGTTACGTTCAGAGAAAAATCCTGTCCATTCTAACCTGTCTTTCTAACCGCCTTTTTCAATTGAAGCAATTAAGCATTAGCTAGCTTAATATTACAGAGAACAATATTTTGCATGTTGATTTTTATGTCGACTGAATACTGGTTATGCAACTATTTTACTTAAGGTCTAATTGTAACGTATTCAAGCAAATAAATAAATATTTCTAACATATATAGCAAAATATTTTCCAAACTTGAAATCTCTCAGGACATTCTAACAATTAGACATTATGAGAAAAAATGTTTTAAAGTAGGAAAATCATTGACAACTTTTCGTCTCTAAATTAATTTCTAAACACATTCGATCGGGCCAAGATAAGTCGAGATACATATGGAATTACCACTTTATTATGATAATTTAGTCAAATTATTTGGATTTACATATAATAAAACCTATCATATCATCGCACAAGATCTTGCTTTATCTCTTTCCCAAGAAATGTACTACGCTCATCTGTACCTATTTTATTTCTCATCTCCGAACAAGCATCCATTCAGCCCCATAAATCACATCTAATCAACGTCATAAAACTCGGAAACTAACAGTTCCGTTTTATTCTTCTATTTCTACCAGTTCTACTAAAAGAATAGCTGGCTAGTGGCGTCACAGTAAATCAGTTAGTGTCCGCCTCAGACGGAAAGATTTAGAGCTTTGTAGCAACTCAGCGAGGAATCCTGAAACGCGGTAGCGGTTTGAAATTGATAAACGCCTCTGCTGTTCGAAAATGGAACGGGAGTGCTTTGGAATGGTCTTATGCATATTTCCGTTACAAGTTGCTCGTATGTCATGTGAATATTTGTAAAGGATTTTTAAGAATGGTCTAAGGCCAAACTCCCGAATTTCGATGGTTTTGTTTTGTGAGATATGACCGTACTGACCGTATCGTGACTTATAGCGTGTATTTAACACAATTTTTATTTCTCAAAATTAGCAAGACCACGAGCTGCTTTTTAAACAAGTTGAATAACACCCCAAACAACAATGTTTCAAACTCTGGCATTAAATTGATCAAATTAAATACTTATTATAAAACTAGCTGATGCCTGCGGCTTCGCCCGCGTGGTTATAGGAAAATGTAACAGATTGAATTTTCCCGTGGGATTTAGAAGTTTTCCCGCTGGAAAAAGTAGCCTATGTCACTCTCCAGCTTCTAAACTATCTTCATACAAAAAGACGTGATAGAAGGACAAACATACAAACACACACACTTTCGCATTTATAATATTAGTAAGGAAAGGATTGTAGAGGCACAAATTTGACAATGTCTTATACATATATAGGTGAGGGTTGTAAGTAAATAAACCTTAATAGTGACTATAGTGTCCATACTGACTGTCCATACAAATCGGAATTTTATTTCATTCACTATGGACATTAAATCTTTATTTTGATATCCACAATATTCAGTTATGCTAAAGCCCTATGCATTATAAACGAGGCTAGATTCTCAAAGAAAACATCGCAAAGAAAACCCTTTCTATTCCCTCTGATCTAACATAAAGTAGACTTTATGATATGATATTTTTATTGGCCCTAGTCAGCGGGTTGTATGGTAATATTTGTATTTTTTATCTCCATACGCGTTTTTATTGTTCTAGAGAGTTTTGGCGAAGACGTTTGATGGACGTTAAAATTTTTATCTACGCACATATCATTAGTACTCTAAAATGCGTTCAGAAACCGTAGGAAATGATCAGCATTATTACAACCAATTTTACTATGAGAACTTTCTTGTCTGTGGTAGTAGGTAAAATCTGTACTGTAATGTCATTACAGTACAGATTTTTGTAAGGTTATGAGTTTAAATTTGGAACAGCTGTCAAAACTCAAGTGGGTCTCTATTCTATTATCCATAGATATTAAAACAGTTATCGATGCGAAACGTCAATTCAGTATGTTTTTTTAATATAAACCGCACGACATTTGATCAAGAGTGACATGAGAATAGGGACTTCATTCGTTTGTCTATGATTAAAAAAACATTCGTCTTGACGTAGGATTGAATTGCCGCCATTACTGTTGTCATTTCTTTGTTGGTTTTTGCTGTGACGAAAGTAGAATTGTGAAAAGTTATTTGTAATTCACATTTTAGTTGAAAATATGAGTAGTAGTGACTCCGAGAACGATATGAACACTCCGCCGGATATCGTAAATGCAGCAATGATTGCAACAAAGATATTTTACAGGTAGCACTATAGTAGCAATGCAGGTCATTTTCCTACGGCTTCTGAACCCATCTTAGAGTACTTATGATATGTGTTTAGATAAAGTAGTGTATGCAACTGTACATAATTTAGCCTTAAAACACTCGGGTGATCCTATTATGAAACTCGCTCACGCTCGTTTCATAAAACCACACTCCTATTTTAAGGCCTCTGATTATGTATCAGTTGCATAAACTACTAATATGAGACGCGACACAGTACTTTTACGGTATTATCGATTGCTGGCTTGTAACATAATTTAACTTAAGTACCTACTTCAGTTCCTTGGTTAATAAATTAATATACAGTATCGCCAACATTAGTGCCTTAAGAATTAGGGTGGGTTGAGTTATATTTCTAATAGAAAACAAAAATAAATCGTGCTAAAAATGCTTGTTCATTCGTTTTTAAATTAGTTGTAATACTGTAGTTACTCGCAAGGCGCCGACGAGCGGTAATTTTGGAACATTTCCTTACCTCTATACGTGATGATTTTTAATTCGTGATCAGGAGTAGTTTCTAATTCTGTAATTAATACCGAACACGATTGACACGACGTTACCTAATACAAGCGTTCTTTTTTTTCTGAATAAAACTGAATAAGGAATCCCTTTATAATTCAAAATCATTGTCACCCTAACGGTAGATTGTGAAAATTTGACGTATGTGTGTTTGACGTATCTACTTAACTTCAAGAAGTAGGTAAGTAGTAGGTAAGTGTAGGGTGACCAGACATTCAGTGGATATTAGTGTTAATATTATCATTAAATTTGATTAACTAAGCAGTGATTTAATTGCATGAGACCTCATCCATTGAAATCTTTAGAAGTAGACTTAAGTATAAAACTAATTTAAAGTGTATCTTAGTTTTTTGGAGAAAAGTAGTAAAACAACTTATTGTGCTGTCCACGTAAAATAACACCCTGTTAATGAGATAATCAGAATTCAATGATTTAGATTCTTTGATTATCGTATGAGACCTCTTGACTGTCACTTAACTGGCCACTTCAACTAGATAAATGAAACTAAAATAAATGTCAATCTCTTACGTGCATGTAAATAAATCGCTAAATAATAAGTAATGCCTTACAGCTACCTACACGGCAAACGAGTACTTATTGGGGGGAAGGTACGTCTTATTGAAAATTATGAAAAGCTAAGTTACCTTCTAACATTCTTCCCGCCAATCTTATCAATGTCATCGATGACAAACAACACTCACTTGACAGAAATTAATAACAACCTTGTCAGTTAAATGCACAGGCACAATGATTCTGTTCAGTCAGAATTTTAATTTGCTTATTTTGTTTGGAAAATGAAAACAAAAATTTCATAAAAAAGTTTTCTTAATTCCTATTTAAAGTAAATTATTTTAATAATATCTGTCAAAGTATTGGCATCTAATTTGGAAGCACCTTATATTATATTAGTATTAAATAGTATTAATGGTGGAAACTTACTTTAATTTCTCGTAAAAGCTTCCAGAAACTTCTAGGAATAATAATGATAAATATTATTGTTTATTCATGCCAAAAACTTAAATTTTAATTACACACATCTGCCAAAGCACAGGCGGTTTGTTGGCAGACGTAACTCCAATTATACAACGACGGTGGCAAACAAGCGTACGGCCCGCCCGATGGTGAGCGGACACCGCAGCCTATAGACGCATGCAACTCCAGAGGAGTAACATGGGCGCTGGCGACCCTTGATATGTTTGAGGATTCGCCGTGCCTCGCTTTCAACACAACGCATCCTCGGGAGGTTACTTATCTTTTAATAAGAATATTCCATACCTTTGAAGAATATTCTGCAGCTTATACATTCCTAACATTATTTTATGATAGCGTCCCCTGAGATGTATTGGAGATTAAAATGACTGTTACTGTAAACTTAAAACTTTCTGTGCAGCGTCGCGCGAGACTGCATTCACACACGCCATAACCGCAGCGGGCGTGTCGCTGTCGGTGTCTCGCGCGTGTCGCGACGGCCGACTAGCGAGCTGCGGGTGCAGTCGCGCCGCGCGACCTCGCTCGCTTCACTCCGACTGGGTGTGGTGCGGCTGCGGCGACAACCTCGACTACGGATACAAGTGAGTACCACGACAGTGTCGCTGTAGAGTAGCACGCGTGTCGCGACGGCCGACTGGGTGTGGTGCGGCTGCGGCGACAACCTCGACTACGGGTACAAGTGAGTACCACGACAGTGTCGCTGTAGAGTAGCACGCGTGTCGCGACGGCCGACTGGGTGTGGTGCGGCTGCGGCGACAACCTCGACTACGGGTACAAGTGAGTACCACGACAGTGTCGCTGTAGAGTAGCACGCGTGTCGCGACGGCCGACTGGGTGTGGTGCGGCTGCGGCGACAACCTCGACTACGGGTACAAGTGAGTACCACGACAGTGTCGCTGTAGAGTAGCACGCGTGTCGCGACGGCCGACTGGGTGTGGTGCGGCTGCGGCGACAACCTCGACTACGGGTACAAGTGAGTACCACGACAGTGTCGCTGTAGAGTAGCACGCGTGTCGCGACGGCCGACTGGGTGTGGTGCGGCTGCGGCGACAACCTCGACTACGGGTACAAGTGAGTACCACGACAGTGTCGCTGTAGAGTAGCACGCGTGTCGCGACGGCCGACTGGGTGTGGTGCGGCTGCGGGGACAACCTCGACTACGGATACAAGTGAGTACCACGACAGTGTCGCTGTAGAGTAGCACGCGTGTCGCGACGGCCGACTGGGTGTGGTGCGGCTGCGGCGACAACCTCGACTACGGATACAAGTGAGTATCCACCACAGTATCGCTGTAGAGTCGCACGCGGCGTGTTGCGACGGCCGAATGGGTGTGGTGCGGCTGCGGCGACAACCTCGACTACGGATACAAGTGAGTACCACGACAGTCTCGCTGTAGATTAGCACGCGTGTCGCGACGGCCGACTGGGTGTGGTGCGGATGCGGCGACAACCTCTACTACGGGTATAAGTGAGTATCCACCACAGTGTCGCTGTAGAGTCGCACGCATGTTGCGACAGCCGGCTGGCTTCACTCAGTTTCAAGTGACTCAAGTGAGTACCACGTCTGATATCAGCATAAAAAAACAAGTTTTTTGAATCAATAAGGTTGACAAGTCAAGAAGCTTTTGGCGCCCATGTCCTATCAGTCCATCCATAGTACATCAGTACCTACTTTGTTTTATTTTCGATGGAAGTGTGCGTAATGCCATACCGATTTCCACCGACACCTGCCAATTTAATTTTACAACTCTCTAAAAAAATATGGCAAGTTGAGACATGTTGGTAATAAACTAATAACCAAGGTACTGATATTCTGACCGTTCAACTAATCCAGCTCCGCTAGAGTGCAACGATGAACTCGTTCTCTGTCCACACAAGTATAAGGATCGAGTGATAATACCACGGCTATTGGAAACGTCATATAAAATAACGACCACAGATCCCGTTATGTTGAATCTTAAACACTCAATAAAGATAAAGCACCCTGCTTTCAGAACCTAGCTCTAACTATTCAAACACCAACATAAAGGATAACTTCTACAACACAGCTCCATATACCTATGCGTGCCGGGTACCTACTACTATGTTCAACTACAAACATATAACAATTTCTCTTGAATAGTTCTAGAATTCTATAATGAAACTTCTTTCATCCTCTGATGTCCTGGGAGGAGATTATTATTTTATTTAAATACCGCTGCTCCCGTGAGTTAAGTTTTTCTTTGCGCTTCTCGATTTTATGCAGTCCTGGTATTTTTCCCCCACTATATCGAAAAATTTCCCCGCGAATCCGAATAAATTCTCCCTATTTCACAAAGAGAATAATGATTCTAATTAGACTGGTAGAATCTAGTATTTTTCAGAAACTTGTAAGAATAGTAGTAGAAATTACTGAATTTACAAAATGCACCCTATTCTCAACATGTCACTCAACATTTGCAATCAGATACGTTCATGAAATTGATCGATTTTCATTACTTGAATTCACCTGCCAGCAAATGGCACGGTGCACGGGCACAATCTTTCCCTCGAGACAACTTGTCAGTCCCGCACCTGAAATCGCCTAAACCTTCAGGTAAGCTCACCTGTTTCACCTCACACCTGGATACCAGGAAAACAAGAACCAGGTGAAGTAAATTTTACCTGTCGCTCGACTAACACACACATACAAACCAAATGGGGAAAATCTCAAAGGGAGGGTGGGCACCTTACGCACACATTAAACGATATATATTTTACCCTTTGAAATGGGGGGGAGAGAGAAAGAGAAAGCAGCATCAACCTAACAATGCTGCGACCGGATTGGTTCTCGCTTTGTATGCGTAAAGTGAACGTGAGACGCATTATTCAAAAAGGCATGCTAAGTTAGTGTGAGTGTACCTGAAATTTCCGTTTCACGGGAAAAGGTGAAATTTTCTCCTGTAAGGTCCTTGTACCCTAGTACTCAGGTGGAAGGTAAGACAGGTGAAAAATTTTACCTGCGCTCTTCAGGTGTTTTCCTTACCTGAAAAATGTCTTTCATTATTTAATTAGGTATACACCATACAATAATATTAGATCAGTAGATGTAGTAAGTAATGGTTTTCCTTTAACTAATTATTATTATGTTTAGTATTCAAGTATTTTACTGTACATAATAATTAATCATACAATAGTTGTAAATGATCACTAATTAATCTAGATCCATAGCAGGTAACATTCAAAAAGTGCATACGGAATAGATGGATGAAATTCTAACACAAATAGGATATCAGATCAGCCGGTTCTGAAACCCAAATAAAACAGAAAACCAGACGAGAGGCTCGGATACTTAGATGTCAAAACAATCAAGTTCTCGTTAATCAACTGTCAAAAGCGCCTCACGGGTGTCAAACCATGGCTGCAGACAGGTCGGGTACTAGGGCACTAAGAGGAGGCGGGAGTTTTGGGCAGACGTAGGCAGCGAATAATGCGGCTCACAAATTGTGAGTATTCCTAAATCGACGATGTATTTTGGTTACATTATTTTCATTCAATATACAAATACCTAAACAAAATAAAACGCCTCCAACTCTGTTTTTCTCGAAGGAAAGGGGAACATAATAACAGGTTGAGTACGATATAAAAAAAATACAAACTAAATTCGAACTGAAAAACGGAAACGTGGATTTGAGGTCTGAAAAATCTAAAGTAGAATTAGCAATGACTTGTTATAAGTTAAAAGTCGCCACGAAACTTAGAAATAATTAGATAGTGTAAATCGCCAGTAACTATTAGGGTTTGCAGTTCGAATATTCAAATTATTCGAATATTCGTCATAAATATTATTAGAATAATACAACATGAACTATTCGAATTATTCGAATATTATGTATACTACAAAAAAATGGAATATAATTACTGTTACATTTAATAAAACCGTAGGAATAGGAATCTGTTTTTGCAGGTGTATGTTACACTAGATTTACAAGGAAAACTTAATATTTTTTCTCCTTATCTGGAAGTAGTCGTAATGATACTCGGAAAGTCGGCAACTCGACGTGTTAAAATTTAAATGCATATGCAGGGAATCCCGGGACCCTTTTTCTAAGCTAAATAATTAGTATTATTTTAAGTTTATGGTTCTGCTAATCCCATCACGGTCATATAAGCAGTACTTCGCAGTTTTGGGAGTTACACCCCGTTCACACTGCGTCCGTTTCCGTGTCCGGGAGGCATCCGTCTCTTTCCCACTCGGGCGAAACATCGCAAGCGAGAAAAAGAGGGATGCCTCCCGGACACGGAAACGGACGCAGTGTGAACGGGGTGTTAGTTGTGATTGTTTTTATTGTGTCGTGCGTAGAGTGGACATATTAACATTGTGTTTTTAACAATTAAATTGCATATGTTTAGTTTCACACGCTACTGCTGGCCTGGATGATGAAGTAAATTGATTTTCAGTATGCATTACTCTGGTGACAATAATTAGACATTAAACTAATACCTATTTTACGTGCAAATTATGATTTTACATTACTACATATTCAATTTGTATTCTAGCTAGCTTAGGGCAGTCAAATGCGATGAAAGGTATCACGTCTGAAAACTTTATTTATACTTTTATTGCATCAGTTAAATAAAAACGGTATAACATATATTGTATTACACGTATTTATTTGTTCATGAATGCAAAATAATCCTATTTATTATCCACAAATTCAACGATACGAAAGTTATTAAGAAAAATTCAAACAAATTTTGTGAAAAATATTCTTACTTAAATTAGTTTTTTCTTTGGCAGATCAAGTTCGTTTACATGTTGAACAAAAAAGGCAGCTATGAGAATATAATGCAAATAATGCCTTAAAATGGAGGACAATAGTGATTTCCCCGAATATAAAACTTCTAATGAAGAAAAAACTCTGTGACTATTGAAATTCGATACCTAATAGTACAATTTCAAGAATGTTAATTTGTATAACAGTCTTAAATGGACTACTTTTTTAGGGTTCCGTACCCAAAGGGTAAAAACGGGACCCTATTACTAACACTTCCCTGTCCGTCTGTCTGTCTGTCACCAGGCTGTATCTCAAGAACCGCGATAGCTAGACAGTTGAAATTTTCACAGATTATGTAGGTATTTCTGTTGCCGCTATAACAAAAAATACTAAAAACAAAATAAAATAAATATTTGAGGGGGCCTCCCATACAACAAACTTTTTTTTTACTGTTTTAATAGATTATGGTACGGAACCCTTCGTGCGAGAGTCTGACTCGCACTTGGCCGGTTTTTGTAGTCTAATTTTATAATTGATATTACAACATGACTAAATCTAAATTTTGTTTCATTTTTTCAAACATTCATATCATTCGAAATATTCGAATAATGAAAATTTTACTCTTTTCACGAAACAAATTATTTAATTAAATATTTTTGTTTCGTGTTATTTTTAACGAGGAAGTTACCCCGATCATTTTATAAACGATATGATACAGAGAAAGAATATAATGGAAAAATAAACCATCTTCGTCTGTAGCCCCCGACAGGATTCGAACCTGCGACCTTTCTATTAACGCTAGACTGCTCTACCAACTGAGCTACGAGGACAGTGACGCAAGTTGTATATTTTTCCACTATATTCCCGCTAAGACTAGCGCCCTCTCTGTATCGAGTTATAGACTTGTTTCACAGTCTTGGCACCACTCTAATGGGCGAGCTGTGCGCTCGCTTCATTCTAATCGAACCACATCAGGTAGTTTCGGACTTAGCGAGAGAGATGGCGCTGGTGTACATTATACCCTACAGACGAAGATGGTTTATTTTTCCATTATATTCTTTCTCTGTATCATATCGTTTAGAAAATTTTACTATTCATATTATTCGAATACTAAAAACGGAAGAATAATGCAAACCCTCAGTAACTGACGATGGCCACTCTTTTCAATAGGTAGATAGAGTTAATTTTTAGTATGAGGTGGCCAGTTTTCGAACGGCCAGTTACTGGCGATTTACCCTACTAAATTATTATTTCAGATCAATCACTTGCAGAATGTTCTTTGCCAAATAAATGTTTGGTGAATATTCTTCGCCAATGCGGACGATTTTTGCTTCTGATGTTCTGAGTTGAGAGTATCTGCTTGGTGTGTAAACATCACTCCGTGTGTTCGTTTCCCGGTAAAGAGTTTACCTTTAACCCATTCAGTGCCAATCACGACACACATCCGTTAGAGCGCTATGGACGCTTTATACGCTACATATGGACTTTAATCTGCTACTGACTATGCCTTAGCGCTGAGAGCCTAGCGTGGCTTTAAATGGGCCAAAGATCTCTCCAGGTATCAAACGATGTGAATAAGGGAATCTGTTCACTGTCCATACTTCCATACTAATATTATAAATGCGAAAGTGTGTCTGTCTGTCTGGCTGTTACCTCTTCACGCTTAAACTGCTGAACCGATTTAGATGAAATTTGGTATACCTTTGAGTCCCGCAGAAGGACAAAGGATAGTTTTTATCCCGGAAATCATGCCTTAAAGGGGTGAAATGGGGGTGGAAGTTTGTATGGAACTACGATATAAGCGAGTTCCACGCGGACGGAGTCGCGGGCAGCCGCTAGTAATTTATAAAAAAAAAAAAAACCCTTGATCTGTTGCCAAAATAAGTGACAGCGAAATATCATAGACCAGTAGACCACACGATCGCGAATATATTGAGAACAAATTGCGATTGCAGTTTTGCAATAACAAATTGACGTTTGAAAAGTTTACGTGAATACGACCGAGTTGTACTGAAACTACGTGGAAACCGTAAAACACCTCCTACGTAACGCTGTGGCCCTGGTGGCTTTTCACGCACTGAAAGGGTTAGACCGACGTTAAACGCCTGAAAACGTGGTTTTCAGTTTATCCATTAGCTTTGTTGTGGGTGGTATGGTTTCTGATTTCTCTGGTTACAGGACCGGAGGAAAATATATGTATTTTTATGGCCGCAAACAAAATATAATATTTTTCATCACACTTGCTCGAAAAGGGCTTCATAATGCGCAGACATACAGAGCTGTAATAGTCTGTGTTACGCCCACGGGCGTAATGGTTTTTTTCTTAAATTGTATCTGTCACTCATGCGGCAGTTACAAAGCAAAGAGGTTTTATATCAAATACGATGTCTTAAAACGTATTTATAAATAAACTTAAACTCAAAAAACTACTGAAACATGTTTAACTGAATTATTTACAGATAATATGTAGATATTTAGTGTCTATGTAAAATGTTATTAAGTGTTTTCAAATCGTGGCTGTATAGAGAAGGGTCTTTGCCATACGCGCCTCACGTCAAATTCAACAAAATGGCCGACTGACATGTTGCAGTTTTTATTACGATTTGTATTCATTTCATCTAAAATGTATTTGTTTCCTCGCAAATGTGATGAAAAACATTGTGTATAACACGGGCGTAAAAATATTGCAAACTCGAGTCATCAAAAGCCCTCCGCCTTCGGCGTCGGGCTTCTGATAGACTCTTGTTCGCAATATTCCACTTCCGCCCCTCGTTAAACAATGTACTATTATTGATTTCTAGGTATTGTTGTTCATAAAATAATTTTAATTAAAACGAATTTACGGACGGTGAGAAGATATGAAACTGGAAATTTCAGGATTGTACATCCATTCACTTCTTTGAGGAATCGTCAGTGGTGGGTTTCGTTTCGATACTTTCTTTCTTTCATGTTAGCTTTCTATGATACCAGGGAACAATGAGCTTGTAGAAGAAACCGACTTTCTTCTGTGTGCACAACCTTCAGCAATAATTTAGGGAAACAATGAAAAAGTTTTTTATTAATTTTCTTTACGGCATTTTCACAAAAACACGGGATTTTCTGCATATTTTGAGTCGATGTTACTAGGACATCAAAATACTAAAAGAGATTCGCGGCTCACAGTCCCGGTGGTATTTTTTATCTGTCGTTATAGTAACGTGGCGTTATTCAACACGGACACGTCATAGCTTCGAGGCTGTTGCACTAGGAGATCAAAAACTTTACGGAGTTGTCAGGGCTTGTCTTCCCTGCGCTGCGTTGCTAGGCAACCAACGAAAACATCCCTAGAAAATCTTTCTTTGTTCTCAAATTAAAATATAGAGGGCGTAAGAAAAGCAGCATGAGCTAAGAAGAAAGACTCCACCCACGCCTCAAGGTGGAACTTTATAAAAATTCCAACCTTGAATACTAGGGCCTAATAAACATGAAGAGCCTTACGCCGCGACATCGGCTAAGAAAAGAAAAAATCAATTCTTTATTAGTGTGTATCCGTACACGGGAAATGGGAGGAGTTCACACACACATTGTTATTACGGAGCTTTTTAAGTTTTTTGCGGGCCAGGTTTTAAAAAAGCTTTTCTGATTTGTCTCTTTGAATTTTCTCGACTGGGATACCATGATTTCGAGCAGTTTGAGAACGTTCGCGTTCGGTATGCGGTTAAGAATGAGGGCTGAAAATTTGGTGTAAAGGGAAAACGTGCCTTCTCTCTATAGCCTTTTCACTTCATAGAGAAGATTTTCCCGCATTCGAGTATTTTTCACACCAGGCGCGCATGGGTAGGTGAAGATTGCCCGAATTCCTCGCATTGTGTGGAATGATTCCTACAATTGGGGCCAGTACACATCTGAATTCGTCTCTATTAGAATGGGATATCAATAAGTGAATTTATACCTTGTTTGTGATTTTCTTTATAAAATGAATTTTTAAGATGCTTCATACAAGAACCCTTAACGGCAAAATGAATTAATCACACAACACACAAAGCAATGTTATTTGAATTCATGTTATTTTGCAAACAATTCATAACCTTTTTATTTCCTTATTTAATTTATTGATTTCACACACGACGCGCTTTGAACAGTTTGAACACAAATGACAACAAATAAATGTGACAACCAAACCAGCTTATTTTTAAAGCGTGTTTTAATCACAGCCAGTCTTTATTATTAATGTATTACAACCGGCTAAGGTAAAGACAATTGTGAAGAAAAACTAAAACTGAAAAAAAAAACCTATAATTCAATTAGCAAAAGAATAGTATCAAAATAATTACCATCAGTGTTGATTTTCGCCTAAGGTCCAAGGCAAATTATTCAAGTTAAGTAGGTACAAATTACTAAAGCAGCATGACTCGGTAGGATCTCCTCCGGTCCAATCCCGGGTAACGGATAAACTCGACCCGGGTTTAGCGCGTTAAGCATGCTTAAATCCGCCTCCAGGTACCAGGACCACATAGGTGCAAGCGGTCCGTTAATCCGGATTTGGTAGCAATGTAGCCAGGATGAAAATAAACGGAGGAAAATGATGCACGAAGTGAAAATCCATCCCCAAAACATTTCTAAAAATAAAATTTGATTATTTGGGGTCATTTGCGTTTAAATTCGTTAAGAAAGACAGTATTTATATAGTAATTAAACGACGAAAGCTTCAGTACTAGGAGTAGAAAGGATAGCCAAGGAGTGAAGTTTGTTTTCCCTCGTTACCAAATAAATACAAGCAAATTTCTACCCTCCGTCACTGCGATACAGTTGTATTTAAGTTATTGACTCCCGCGTGCCTCTACAAATCAATACGGCGCGTAGCTCGTAGCAAGGGCGTAGCTGTCTACGAATTGACAGCAATATAGCCGTCTCTTTCTCACCCATTGAATAAAACTTCGCCCCAAGTTTAACGGTTAAACTTTAGCCGCGTTTTTCGTTTGCGGGATTCCATTTGCAATGATAAGGTTCCAAGGTAGAATGCTGCCAAAAGTTTACTTGATAATACAGTTAGAGAAAAGTAACCTTATGGTGCAAGGGTGGTGGTGGTGTCCGTCTGTCTGTCAGTCTGTCTGTCACAACGTTTAATATCTCAGGAACTAACTAATGCTATCCATTTGAAATTTGGAATAGTTGTAAACAAAGGTAATCCACGTGTATGGAAAATTAAAACCCCGCAACTTCGTCTGTGGGGATCCGGGATAATAACTAGGGGGGGGGGGGGGGCGCAAAATATCAGTCTAGTTACGAGTATTAGGCCAAGTGGGGTATCATATGAAAAGGTTTGAGTCGCGCACTAGGTTATCTTTTTTTTCAACAGTGATTTAAACTTTATGTACAGGGTGCATTGTAAAGCGTGTGTCAAACGGCTTGTTAAAGTGTTGTTTTTCAGCATTCTAACGATGTACCACATGCTTACAAAACTTTCAAGTATTCGGCAAAAACAGGTTTTTTTCTGGAGTGGCAGCTTACACCAACTACTCGTAAGATTTTGATAACGTAAATGAAATGAAAACTCCTCTTCATCTTTGTTATCCCGGTTCTGATGGACCCCGAGGCCCGCATGCTACTTACCCCCAAGTTTAAGCGTAGGCACAAATTTTTGCGGAAGCAGTTATATAAAAAATCCCTTTAAGGACTGAAATCCGGTGTGAGTGTGAATTTAAAGTTCATTCGGGAGTTCGTAAATAACTTATTTAGTAGCGGCGAAGGACTTGTCTTTAAAAGGACTTAGGAGAGTCGTCTGCTCTAACACTAATATATCAGTGTAGTCTGCCAACAAACCGCACTGTGGTTTGGCAGATTTGTATCTAGCTTTAAGCATTTAAAAAGAAAATAAAGATTTATTATTATTTATGTCTTTACCGCATCTCGGGACCATGCATGGGTCCGGGACCTTTGGAAGGCATGCTGGGAGCCGAAGCCACAACGCAGAGGCTCTTTAAGACAACGATAATCTAAAGCAACGACTACACATGTCAGATACCATCACCGAGCGCACAACATGGTACAACCAGTGATGGACCCCGCCAGGTGGAAATACTATTTCTGTGATGGAAATTAAGGTCTTGGGCTAATGAGTAGTGTTGGATGGCCAGTCCATACTGGGTTATGGAAGGAGACTAGCGGACACCTGCCGTGAGAATCAATCTCAAAATTGTATAAAGGCAGGCGGTCACTCGTCAGCTCACTGAGTAGGCCCCACAAAACAGTCGCACGCACAGAGCGACAATAGGGCAACACCTCAGAGCGGCTGTGAGATTGTCGAGAGGTGAGTCTGCGGTAGCCAGCTCCCGGTAATCCGTTCAAGGGCTGCCGGCGTTATGACATTTTACACTTCCGACCTGTAGCATAGGTTCCGCTCTTGCGACTCCACACTGGCTGGCCGGCAAGCACAGAGGCGAGGTCCAGACCCCGTATCATGGTCGGCCTTATCACACGATAAGTGACAGGATAGAGCGTCCGTCACTGGCTGACACCGTTCGATAGAACGAGACGACGCTCCTATTTTGTCACTTATCGCGTGATATGATAAGGCTGACCATGATACGGGGTCAGATCACTCGGGCCCTCTGGACGTTGGGGACCGCGGTGTCGTGACTCACCGTCAACTCGCCACAAAGTGCCCTCGCGGGCTTATTATTATTATTATGATAATCAGTTTTGCCTTTTTGTGCAGATTCACGGAAGACTTCGTGGATATCCGAGAGAGCGAGCGGAAGGTGAAGCGGGGCAGCCGGGAGCAGGGCCGGCAGCTCATGAACCGACACAACAACGAGGCCGGCCGACGGGTAATGCCATAGATATTCATCAACTTTCACCACTTAAAGCCGGATTCACATTTGTCTGTTGTGTTGTGTGAGTCGCATCAGAACGGTATCGTACCTCCGTTCTGATGCGTCACAACACCACACGACAGACAAATGTGAATCCGGCTTAAGACACACTACATCTCCAGCTAGCAATGCACCGCGGAAAAGTTTACAAAGTTGCGAAATTTATTATGAGGAATGTTCTCATAACTAAAATTTTATAAACACTGAAAACATTTTAAAACCTCACTGGCTACATACATTATCAATTTGCCTGCCTAAAGCATCCATGCTAATGCTAATATTATTTTCTTCACGCTTCAACCGCTAACCCGATGGAGATGAAATGAAATATGAAATGGAGATAGTTTAGATTGAACAGCCGGACATCAGGACAATACGAAAGAATTTTAGCCCAAGCTGAAGCTGTTCTGGGAAATAAATTGGTCGCTTGTTCAATAAATAGGTATGTCAAATTTAAACTCAATCGGATACCGGAAAGTGGCAACATTTGCAAATTTTAAAGACCAACTTACATAGGTATGGTATACCTGAATACCTACTTATAAATTTGCATGCCTACCTTGGTCTACTAACATAAAGTTTACATGGTTCATTGTTTTAGTTTCAAACTAGCTAGGAATAAACAATATCAAAGGTAATAATGGGGCTAGTACTCCATGAACCGACAACAATGCCGTTATATGTTCATTAAGCAACCGCTAATTCCGCTACTTATTATATATTTAACTAGCGATCCGCCCCGGCTTCGTTCGGGTACTATATTATACATATAAGCCTTCCTCTTGAAACACTCTATCTATGTATTTAAAAAAACCGCATCAAAATCCGTTGCGTAGTTTAAAAGATCTAAGCATACATAAGGACAGACAGCGGGAAGCGACTTTGTTTTATACTATGTAGTGATTAAGTATGAGTCGAAAGGTCGCGTGATGTACTCAAGACCGCTACTTATTATATCTTTATCTACGCACATATCATTAGTGCTCTAAAATGCGTTCAGAAACCGTAGGAAATGACCAGCATTATTACAACCAATTTTACTATAAGAACTTTCTTGTCTGTGGTAGTAGGTAAAATCTGTACTGTAATGTTATTACAGTACAGATTTTTGTAAGGTTATGAGTTTAAATTTGGAACAGCTATCAAAACTCAAATGGGTCTCTATTCTAGTATCCATAGATATTAAAACAGTTATCGATGCGAAACGTCAATTCAGTATGTTTTTTTAATATAAACCGCACGACATTTGATCAAGAGTGACATGAGAATAGGGACTTCATTCGTTTGTCTATGATTTAAAAAAACATTCGTCTTGACGTAGGATCGAATTGCCGCCATTACTTGTTGGTTTTTGCTGTTACGAAAGTAGAATTGTGAAAAGTTGTTTGTAATTCACATTTTAGTTGAAAATATGAGTAGTAGTGACTCCGAAAACGATATGCACACTCCGCCGGATATCATAAATGCAACCACGATTGCAACAAAGATATTTTACAGGTAGCACTATAGTAGCAATGCGGGTCATTTTCCTACGGCTTCTGAACCCATTTTAGAGTACTTATGATATGTGTGTAGATAAAGTAGTGTATGCAACTGTACATAATTTAGCCTTAAAACACTCGTGTGATCCTATTATGAAACTCGCTGGCGCTCGTTTCATAAAACCACACTCGTATTTTAAGGACTCTTATTTAAGGACGATTATGTATCAGTTGCATAAACTACTATTAAAGATTAATAAAGCCCTTCTACATGAAATAAGTCAATCTAATAAAAAGGTAGCTCCGTCTCAGACAGCAGCCACTAAACTTGTTAGGATTAAGTCGGATCAGCGGCGCTAAGCTCTTGGACTATAAACTAAACAGTCGGTGGCCACGAAACTAGACTGTGGATTTAATTAATAGTAGTATTTTAGACATGTCTGACGAAAGTTTAAATTCTATTAAGGCGCCGTAGGTTCATGGTCTTCTCTCCCTCTTACAGAGCATAAGCGTGAGCGAGATGGAAGTGATCATGTTTTTAATTTTAATTTGTTGGCCGTTTAAATAAATAAAAAAGGAATCACTGAGTTCTCTCAAACGTGATATTGCCGATTTTTATAAGCAATTTTAATATTTTTAGCTTTTGTGCATAATTTGTTACGAATATTTTAAGTGTAGGTATGGACCTAGGTTCGTGTTTTTTTTCTATCGAGCGAAAATTGCTTAATCTTGTTTTGAATCACTGATCTCGCTGCAGAAAAGCCTCAAGATTACTATTCGTATTTTTTGAAAAGCATATATTATTATAAACAGACGCATTATATTGTTTCAAAACTCAGTTCGCTTAAGAGTCCTTACGCTTACGCCCTAGCGTTTTTGCAAAATGCTCCCTTTCTCACTCAAGACTACGACGCAACTATTAGTATTTATTCAAAAACTGACAACGTAATTAAATAATCATTTCTTAACCTCTTAATAATTTTTAAAAAATAAATTTCGGCGCGCGGCATCTGTGCAGCGTGATTTCTACGTCTTTTAAAAATATATTATATACATTTACGGCATCGTAGGTCCTATAGTTATGATTATTTTTTTATGGGTTAACATAAAGTTATAATTTGCTGTCATATTATTTTTAGGGCAAAATAAAAGTACAATTTGCGGTAAAAAATATAATGTAATGTTTTCACCAAAAAAATTAAGAAAACTCGGAAGGTGTTTTATCAACTTTTTAACATGAATCTTTGATTTTCAATCATGTCAGCCCCTCGTAAAAGATCTGGTGATGTGAATTGTAATCATTCATGTACCTAATGATTCTTGTTTACTGTAAAATTGACAAACCGACACGACACACACAAAATTTGAAAAAGACTCCCAAGAAAACTCATTTATTTTAAGTTTAGAAACAGAAAATGAAAATTTGAACCATGTTAGCCCCTAGTTTAAGAGATAATTATTTAAGTACGTTATCAGTTCTTGAATAAATACCAACAGTCACGTCGCAATTCTGAATGAAAAAGCAAGCATTTTGCAAAATACGCTCGTTTTAGGCGTAAGGACCCACGCCTTAAGCCCACTGAATGAAAAACCAAAGAAGACTGAATAGCGCCGCAAAATGGCCCGGAAGAATGAGTGTCATGGCCATTATCCCTGTACCACCCCCCATATATTCGGTTTTCGTCATCTGGGGGCCCATACTCCAAGGCCAAGCATTGCTTATAGTTTGGGACTAGAGAGTTTGTGAGAGTGTAAGTGTACCTCAATACTTAAAGATTTACGCAAAAAGAAAAACCTCTGGATTTATTAATCAAAGCTATATGAAACACAACTATCCAGATAGCTCCCAGATGTTACAGTTATCAATCAGTTTCCCTACTTAATCATTTAGACAGTCAACCTAGCTCGCACGTAATAAGTACTTACCTAGAAAATAAACTTATCACACATTCTAAAAACTTAATTTTTGAGTGTCAGCTTAATCCGCCATTTAGTTTCCTGGCCACAACGTGACCTCTACACCACTACTTCAGATTATATCGATCTGACTAGAGCATTCGGCTCACAATAATTTCTACTTACCGCCGCTACTTAGTGCACGGATTACCAACGTATTTATGTCCAAACCAACGACAACACCGTTAATTTTTACATTTTGTTACTAAAGGCGGAAAGTCTAAGAACTAACTCAATGAACTCATGAGAAAGCTGCTATACCTAGGGCCTGAATCACACAGGCGCGGCCTGCGGTGGCGGCCAATAGTAAATTTGACCGCTAATGACAAGTTTACTATTGACTGCCACCGCAGGCCGCTCCAGTGTGTTGCAGGCCTAATGGCGGTATTGTAGTAAGCAGAGGTCTTAAGTACCAAATGAAAGAGATGGAACAGGGGGCCGATTTTTCAAATTTCGAGCGCTCGAAAATTCTCTTCTTCTCAGTCGTTTCACTCGCCAGTCGCCGCTCGCCTCGAAAATTAAATAATTCACCGATCGAATTGAATAGGTACATGTCAATAACACTCGTTTTTAAATTTTCTATCGCTATTTCAAAATAGCATTTCATCGTATCTGACAGTTTTCGAGTGAAAGAGTTCGAGGGTTTTAAATCGCCCCCCTTAAAGTCACCGTCAATGGAATTAACTAACTATGTAAACAAACCGCCATAGTGAAAGACAATTTCAATAAGTATGCCGGTTTGTTTACATAGTTAGCAAATTCTATTGACGGCCACTTTAGGTTTAGACCTCATTGAAGTGACGCCCCACCATCAACAGGTGTTTTGTTTTTGGACGAACGCGACTTTGTCCATCATAAAAAGTCCTAGGAGGTTCGACAAAAGTCGGTTCCCCATACAAACGTCGAAAAAAATTGAGGGAAGTTTAGTAAGAAATGCTTTTTCTGCCTCTATTATTTCTATTATAATTTCTAGCACTGAAAGCTAGTTTCCGACCTAGATAAGGCGGTACTCGTTGTGTATGGGTAAGGCCGCCGACATTGTCAGTTTTGGTCGGAACAAAACTTTCCAGCACGTTTTCTCCAAATATGTAAGCACTACTGCCGTTGTTGTTAGTTGATTCTATAAAGCAATTATTGAGCTTGTTTCCCCATTTCGCAAACTGAATAAAAGTTGTTGTTTCTATAAAATACTTGCATTTATGTTCATCAAACCCCCCTAATTTTGGTCGAAAATGACGTGTCGCTTTTTTCCGAGTACTTTTCAACTACGAATTATTTTCATATTTAAACATTTACAAAAAAACGTTTAAATACGTTTGAAAGGTGAGACACATTACTTTCTGTAAGACCAAGCACGGTGTTTAAATACTTTGTTTTGCGTATTTTATAGGTCTTTAGATTAGTGGGCAGAGTTTTGGCTTTCGTAACACAATTTTTTGTGTTATGCATAATTACCCCTAAATATTAACAGAAAACTGAGGAAAAACGTACTTTGGCACAGCAACACCGTAAGCTGTCAATCAATGTTAAAAAAAAGAAACTGGCATTTTTAGTTTGTATATGAGAAAAGTTGAAAGTGAGTCGCATATTTTCGTCAGAATTTGTGTTGATGAATATCTCAAGTAAGTAAGCGTTTCAGAAGTTCACTTTACTATGGTTGTTTTCGTTTATGTTTAAAGCTTACATGAAACATGTACATTTGCGTCTAGTTTGACTTAATTTGGTTTTACAACCTAAAACGCTTGTAAAAAACTGGTTTTGTGTTATATTATGGCGTTTTGTGTTAGTTTCGTGTTATGCATAACACACATTTTTGTGTTCAGTAACACAAAACAATTGTAAAGAGTCATGCAGATTGAGAATACTGTAATAGTAAAGAAAAACATTTTCATATTATCGTGAGATTTATTCGAATTGTTATTTTGAATAGTACTTACAGTCTAAACGTATTATTCTTACAGTATGGTCGTCGGGTGACAACCAAAACTCACTATTTAGTGCATTTGCAAACAAATATCAACTGTGTTAACGTAGAAATAAGGTCGAGTTTTCATGTACCTACTATTACGTGTAAGTAATTAGCAGACCTCGGACAGGGTGAGCTGTTTTAAGAGTTTGCATAATATGGACATACCTACGTAGTCATTCAATGGAAGAAGGAGAATTCTTCTCATTCAATAATCTAAAATATATTGTTGAGAATTTCCATATAATTGAATATGCCTTAAAAAAATTACAGGAATCTAAAATATCCGTTGTAGATACATTTTTAACGTTGGACCAAGTGAGAGCTGTTATAAGCTGGTCTTCGTCTGCTTCTGTCAGTCAGAAATTAGAAGACGTCATAGCTAGAAACCCAGACTTAGATCTGTTTAGGGACTATGCTGAAAAATTTTCGGAAGGAACAGATGTGGACGGTATTTTAATGTACAACTTCACTCCGCTCACTTCAGTGGAAGTAGAAAGGTCTTTTTCCATCTATAAGTGGATATTAAACTCAAGAAGAAGTGCGTTGAAAATTGAAAATCTAGAAAAAATTATAGTTCTTTATTACAATAACCAATAACAAAGAAAAATTTGAATAAATAAATAATACTTACTCGTTTTGTACATAATGCACTGTCATTTTTGTTTAATTATTATTCATGAATTCTTTTTAATATTTCATCTTGAGGCATATCTATATTAACCCGTCAACCGCGCGTCATCTGTAGAACAATTCGTAAAGGGCTTATGACCCACCTCCGCTCCCTAATTAGGATGCTAAATTCAGGTAAGGGTCCATGAGCCCTTTTCTATTTTCCGTTAGCAACACACGTGTGCGTCTAGCGCGCTCGACGGGTTAACATCTACACTTGACATTAATGACGTAAAAATGGCTCACTCTGTCCGAGGTCTGGTAATTAGACAGTTTAAGTTCTCACCGGACGATGTACACCAGTGATGCCGCATTCGATCAAACTTGAATTAGGTCTTCTATTATATAATTCCGTGAATCGCGGCTATTATTATTTCAGACAACCACGTGAACTTATGAATCATTTAGTTTCTACTTGAAATATATTTTTAAATTCTTTTATTTTTGAAATAATTCTGAAAACTTTTTTGTTTCCTAGGAATAATGCTCAATTTGTCGTATTTTTTTATGATGATCCGTTTTTTATACAGAAAAGGAAATTATCTTTTTTTTATAAAAATAGATCATCATAAAAAATACTGATTTAGTCAAATACCGATCGATCACGCATTCTAAAATGTTGTCGTTATAAATATATTAACATAGGTAAAAAAAATGATATTATTTCCTTACCCTTTATTTTAATACTATTATGAAACAACCTTTACAAAAAATAGTGTTACTTTTGTGTTATATTTGTGTTACGGTATCACAATAGTGATTGTGTTATTTTTGTGTTATAAGTGATAATCTCAACGGCCTTACCCGTATACAAACATTCATGTTATTCCAGCATGCAGTTTTAAAATGAGAACCTAACTAAATTTGTATGGAGTCGCGCTTTCTCATTTGGTTAGCTAGGATTGGCAGTCATAGATCACCTGTTAGATCTCTAAATAAAGCCAAATGTTGATAGGAAGGTACCTATGGGACAAATCTATAAAAAATACTGTTTAGATAAATGCTTTTCGAGGTTTTAGTGTTCCGCATCAAGATAGCTCCAACGGAACTCTCCATGTCTGTCTTAGACAGTTATATAATCCAAAATGACGAAAACATAATAGCTGTGTCCAATACCAGGCTTTTTTGTGGTAGTTAGTAATTTGATGGCTGTAAGCGATACATTTGTACTTGTTCCCCAGGCAGTGATCAAGAAGTCCCGAGTGACATGCAAGTGTCACGGTGTCTCCGGATCCTGCAGCCTCGTCACCTGCTGGCAGCAGCTCGCTTCCTTCCGCGAGATCGGTAAGTGACTCGCTTCTTCGTCGTTTTCACTCTTGACAGTGGTCGTTAGGGTGGTCCTTAAAAATCGAAGTGTTGAAATTTCATTATATTGTTCTAATACGTGAAAACGTTTTTTTTTCCTTTAATGAGCTACATTACAATCCGGAAAATACGAAATTAATTCACTAAATGAGCGACTTATTAAAAACTTATTTTAAATCTAATTTAAAGTCGCCAAATCAGCGCCAGAGGCCGTTTTTAGCACAATAAAATTCATTATTGAATGAATGACTGAATATTAGTGATTTCTTTTCATGTATTCAAGATTCTTCATTTCCTATCATCAAATTTAGCTCAAAAAAGTAACAAAAAGTTAAAAATAAAAAATAAACGTAGTATGGAGAAATGCTAACCTTATAAAAAGTTAAAAAATTCAGTCGCGCGCGACCCCTAAATCTTATCCAAAAATAAAAATAAAAAACATATGTAATTTTTTCACGTATTACAACAATATAAGAAGGTGCCTCATTGAAATGTCAAATTTTCGGTTTTTAAGGACCCCCCTAGTGGTCGTAGTCATCACTTCAGCCCCTCTATTCTGTAACTTCTTTTCAGCTCACCTCAACGCTCACCCACAAATATATCTTTACACCGCGATGCGTTAGGTAGAGGTGTAGTTTCGTGACGGGTGACCGGCGGGGTGAGCCTCTTTAGCGCGTAGCGAATAATAGCCCAGGTACCAAGCTACCAACCTTTTTCATAGGCCAGATGAAATTCGCATGCAGTCAAATCCTGAAAGCGATCCCGTTGCTGCGAAGCCGGTTCCCTTTGGGGTACTGGGGAGGTTTTAAACGGTTATCCCAGCCGTTTGGTGCGCCTGGATTGCTGGTCTCACAGCCGAACGGGATGTGTAAACGCTTTCCCCGAAAAAAACGCCTGATCCAAATAAAGTTCAATCTTACGTCCGTGTCATAAAGATGTACTGCCCAACTACTTCCACAAATATAACATGCAAAAGTGCTAGTTAATTCTTACATAGGAGATGCAGCAAATCGGAAAAGCCGCTAGTATAGACTGCGTAATGGTGTCTACAATAATAGTGTTACTTAATGCTACCGTGAGAGATTTTAAGATGGTTTCGATTTGAATTAAATCGAAATAGGTGATTCACTGTGCAGTGCCAAAGGAAGTACATTAATGTGTTTTTGGGAGACTACATACTCGTAGACGTCATTCATAGGCCGTGCTCAATGAATGCTCAAACTTCATACACGCCATACGATTGAAGTTGTTATTTACCTGGCAACTTCTACAACTACATTACAGAAAACACGCTATATTTTAACTTCACAAAACCGTGTCGATTCAGAAACCTTAGCTTTATTACAATAAACCAATGCTGACATTACCAAATGGAAGCCATTTAAAACAAACCCGACCGAACAATTGAAACTATCTACTTAATATCTGGAAATTAATCTACCAGGGTGCCAGAAGACATAGGATATTAATACGCATCGTTAACATTCGCATATCAAGGGGTAACTATAGCAAGTACATCTCTTGTTACTAATTAAATCTCAACCTTATTACTTTGAAGTTAAGGTTGCGTTTTGAAAAGGATGCGTGATTCGAGTTTGCTAACGTTGTTACTCGCTATACGGATAGAGAGAACGCCTCATTTAGACCTAACTCATTTTAATTACATGTTATGGGCCGTTCGTTTTTTTGTGGAATACCAGGAGTGTGGTTGGCAATTGTTTAAACATAAAGAGTTAATTTCATTCATTAACTAAGTACCTAACCTACTAAGTTCAACTTAATATTATTTTGAACTAAGAGATGCTGAGAGTTGAAAATGAAACCTGAACTTGCAATCTTTCAAACCAGTTTTAAATTCAATCCAACCGTTTTTATCGTTAAGTATTCCCAGCAGTGGGACGTATGATGGCGGGTGATGATGATGATTCGTATAGTCAAAACAATTTGAACTGAGCTCATGAACGGCCTTGTAGGTACTAAGCTCATGAATACATTGTTTTCGGCCAGCGCGTGCCAATTTTGCAAGAAAAATGTTACCACGCCACATAAAATGTTCATTGAATAATGAACGATATCCTCGCCAAAGATTCAAAATAATGTAACAAATAATGAAGTAAAATTTAACTAGTTTATACCTGACACGCTGTGTGTGGTATATATTTTAGTTCATTGTTTAATGAACATTTTACGTGTCAGTATATTTTTGCAAAATTGGCATGCGCTGACTGAAAATTTAATTGATAAAATAAGTATAAAGTCAAGGATAATCCTACTATAATATTATAAATGCGAAAGTTTGGATGGTTGGATGTTTGGATGTTTAGATGTTTAGATATTTGGATGTTTGTTACTCAATGACGCTTAAACGGCTCAACCGATTTAGATTAAATTTTACACGAAGATAGTGTATTGCCTGGATTAAAATATAAGATAGCTTTATCCCGTGTCCACGCAAACGCAGTCGCGGGCAGGAGCTTTTATTAAATAAGGGATAAAACTGGCCGAGATGGAGTCGGACTTTCGCAGAGCGGTGAAACGCACCGGGTGCCTTTGAACGTGTTAAGTCTTAAAACTAACGCAATTTCAGATCTTTGTTACAACGGATATTAACAATAATATATTCATGATTATGAGTCGCAAATTCAATGAAAAAGAAACATTATTAATGCTTGGAGTATATAATGATAGCACCATCTAGCGAGCATGATTTTGATACAATTTCAGTTTGATAGAGGTCGTTGATGTTAGTTGTCGATTGGCGCCATCTACCGAGCTTAAGTTTAGTCCAATTTCAGCTCGATAGATGCCGCTTATATTATGTTTTTGATTTTATTTAGACTAATAAAAATAACATACCAAACCGTATTAAATGAGTTTTATTTGATTCTAAAATTATGAAAGGAAAACTAATGTAAAACTGTAAATGTTTCTAAGTATAATGCAATACAATATTTCCGTAACTTCGCAAACAGAACATTTTATCAGTTCATATTTTAATTTAATTAAGTTTGGCCCAGGTTGGGGTCATGTTGGAGAAACTCGGCATACATTAAAAACGCTAAGACTGCATGAATGCATTCAAATCCACAACCGTCGATAGGTATTGTTATTAATGCTTAAGCTTTGTCTTTTCCGGGGACCGAGTTTTTCTCGGCTTTAATACTACGAAAAATTGATTTCTATTCAAAATTAAACAAAAAACCAATAACTGATCGTTTACCAAAAAAAAACGAAATGAACTGATAGAAAGAAAACAAAAAAACCTCATCGCTGGGGTTCCAACTCGCAGCCATCAACAAACCAACCATTGGGTAACCATTGGTCGTCATCGAAGAGTAAGTCTGCCTTTTGCAAGAGAATACGGAAAAAACTAATTTTCTCGAAAATAAGACGAAGCTAGATCGGTCTCTCGGCCCCGTAAACCCCTATACTGCACATTTTATAAATATATATAAACAATTTAACATCCATTGTTTTTTCACGTTTTATCTACATTTTGCTGAAAGTTTGAATAGGGTTCTTTTTAATTTCTAGTCATGCTTGCCAATTTTCAAGTCTTTAGCTCATAGATTCAAGGGGTTCCCATACAAACTTCAACCCCATTTTTTAACCCTTTTGCACCCTTATCTTTATATTTTTTATAACCTATTCCACGGATTCTACCAGTAGATGGTAAGACTAAGTATTTGATTGCTTTGGAGCACTACTATTCCGATGAGTATAAACTCAGTGTTACAAATACTTATAGCACTAAAAGTGTAAGGGAAAAAAAACTTGTACAACCTAGGGCTAAAAACTATTATGGGCAAAGAGTATCAAACTTCATAGTACCAAAAACTTTCAATCAGATTAGTATATTAAGACAAACTCCTAAATTAAGTAAATCTATTTTAAAATCAAGATTAAAGGACTTGCTCCTTAACGACAAGTCGATGTCAACAGATGGACATCCACAGAGTAAATAAGAAGGTAGTCCTACTTATTTACTCTGTGGATAGGATACCTGTGCCTACATAGTAACTAGTTAGGTAAGCTGTTGTCGTCCACTGTCGCCGGAGGTCGAGCCATAATACGGTATTTTATTATTACTAATATTTTTAATTGCCATTCTACCTAAATCTGTAAAAAGTTTAGAGAAGAGATTAGGTTAGTAATAAAAGCAAATTAGGTTAAGTTACAATAGTTGTAGTAAATGAGCGCGTCTCGCCATCAAACTTAATAGTTTGGCGAGTGTATATTTGTAATTTATCATGTAACTTGTATTTGGAAAAAAATAAATAAAAAAAAAATAAAAAAAAAATATAAAGATAAGGGTCGGGCCACGGCCGAAGATCCATTGAACGTTTTAGTGAAAGTTGCATATTAATCCATTCGATAGTTTTCCCATGATACCCGGGACAAACAGAAAACATAACACTCCTTTTCGTTTGGCTGTCGTAAGATGGCGCTGTTGCGTAAAGTAAAGACGATTTTATCCAAATATTCTCAAATTTGGCCTGTGGGTCACCGTAACTCCGTCAAACTTTTTTATACGCTTAATATGGTTTGTTGGAGTTCAGACGCCGACAAAAATCTGGAGAATGACCTTCTAAATGCGTGGAAATTGGTGAAGTTCTGCATCGCGCTATTGAAGTTTTTAATGTATGTTGTATAAATACAATTTCCTTCAAGCTCTACTTATTATGTCTCACTGACAACCTTAACGAACTTTCACATTTATTATATGTAGAGATAGAGAAGAGATACCTTAAAAATTAACAATAGGTACATACATATAAACTTATTAATATATTATTATTATGTATAATTATGCCAGCACA
This sequence comes from Epinotia ramella, assembly GCA_947578815.1. NCBI lineage: Eukaryota > Metazoa > Arthropoda > Insecta > Lepidoptera > Tortricidae > Epinotia > Epinotia ramella. Next base: position 36,715,125 of record OX388202.1, read on the forward strand.
TTTATTGTTCTCTTCCGATTATTGGCAATAACGTGTCGTCCAAAATTGTGCCAAAAGTACCCCGACAGTCAAGTGACAAAAAAATCTCGAGCCGAAAGTTGGTTAATGTAATGTACACTTTACCCCAGTAAAGCACCCTGTAGAGAATGGCCTGATTAACATACTCATAGTAAATTACTACCCCTATCCGCTCTTTTGTAGTCGCACACATATATTTAAGCTAATTACCTCATTTAACCCTGTACTTCAAAAGGAATTAGGTATGTAAATATACCTAAACAGAAGACACTTTTTTGTGTTCCGTACCAAAAGTGGCCCAACAAAATATGTAGTTATTAAGTTTTTGAATGATAGCTATTTTTCCAATTTAGAATTCCAATTGCCTTTTTTTGTACGAGTCTATACTAATCCATACTATCCATACTAATATTATAAATGCGAAAGTGTGTTTGTCTGTCTTTCTGTCCGTCTGTTAAGTACCTCGTCACGATTTAGATGAAATTAGGTATAGAGATAGTTTGAGTCCCGGGATATAAGAGGGTAAAATGGGGTGTGAACTGTGAACATTTGTGCGAACCTACGATATAAACAAGTTTTACGCGGGCGAAGTCGCGGGCAGAAGCTATTACTAATATATGTTTGTGGGATTTGTCTTAAGAGGAAACACTAAGGGCGAGATAATTGAGAAATAGGTATTTGTAAAATGTATTGCTCTCGCGCCAACCTTAAGCCTGCCCGCAGAGCGCGATAGAGACAACCGCAGCTTGGACCGAAAATACCTATTAAAAACCGGCCAAGTGCATGTCGGGCCACGCGCAGTGAAGGGTTCCGTAGTTGCCTGTCTGTCTTAGTTACATCGACGTGCGGTGCGGTTGCGTCGGCCGAATTTGTACGAAAATTGGTCTTTCCAAGTACACATTAAGTTGGTCGACTATTATTCGGTAACTACTTATGCCTACTTGTCCGTGATAGTTTTCCTTTTAAATTCATTATATGTACTACTACCACGATTTTTTTCATATCCCCAGTAGTAGCCATTTAGCCGGCAGGGGGGCGGGGGACACATGCCTTGAACAAAAATTAGGGCTTTGAAGCTCAATATCAAAGGCTTTGGCCGTGTTCCTGTTTTCCTTTTTTTTCATAATTTAGTTAAAGTAATGATTTCTGGATGTTTGAACACAGCGGAAAATCTGGCATTTTTTTTTTGTTTTTGAAGGTTAATATCTCTTTTAAGGGGCTAACCGAGGTTTTCATCGATTTTTGACAAGTTTTGAATCGTATCTACTACTTTTGCACTACAGATAGAATCATAAATCAAACGGCTATCGGTTCTTCAATCTTTTATAAATCTCCATTTTGACAGACCGGATTTTGAAACAAATTAATAGGTACTTAATTTTGTATGATTTTTTTAAACATTGTCTAAAAAAACACTTATTTCGCATCTCTATTGACGTGAAAGATCTAACATATACGAAATCTACAAATTTGGGTTCGTCTATGACGTCTCTAAAAACTGGCAGAGGGTTTTAATTTTAAACCAATTAACACAAAAGTTATGGCCAGAAAACCAGTTTTTTGGCCTAAAATTGTTCAACTTTGATGCCAAATATCTCGAAAACAATGAAGTTTGAAGTAAATATGGGATACTATATTGCTTAAAGCCGTTGTTGTTAATATAATAAGCTACAAAAAACATTAGAAAACTAAGGGATTCAGATCGAAGGTCATTGGCGTATGGGAGCCTCTTAAGAACAAATTTATGCAAAAAAGGAAAACATAGGAACACGTCAATAGTAGCCATAGATTTATGGAAAAAAAATATTGCTCTACTGCCATTATCCAGGAAGAAAACCGGGGACTCTACGTTTAATTAAAAACGGCCCTTGTGTTTCCTCTTAATGGTTGACCAAGATTCCTTAGGAAAAATCTTGTTTTGATATTAGCTAGCCATATAGGCATAACAAATCCTTTATAACGATAAGTACCTACCTACTTACTTACCAGCACTTACTTACCTAACTTGCTCAGTCTAGAAAGTATAGGTAGATAAAATGAAAGACACTGAAAGCTTTCATTTTCGTACCTAGGTATATCTTTATGTAGGTAATATAATAACTCTTAAACTACTACGAAACATATAAACTAGAACGAATATATATAAAATATTAATAACTAAACTAAACACTACTAATAGACATTAAATTCGAAATTTGGGCATCAGGTGGTGCCCGTCCCGCAAGCATTTCCTTATGTTTTTTTTTTTTACATTCGAGATCGTAAGTACCTATCTACTTAATTAACAAGGTAAAACTTTGCGCTGGGTAATGAAATATTACACAAAATGTATTATTCGGACAATATGGGCATTTGTAGAATAAATAATAAATATGTTAAAGTTCGATTTCACACATGTGGTAATTGGTAGGTAGGTAAGTACCTCGCGAATAACGAAAGGACCACCCAAGCCCAAAGCAATAGCATAATTTCATCTGAACTTTTCAGGTTAAGGCGGTGCATTGGAAATTATCGCGTGCTTTGAAACGCCGCGCCGTTCTGACTAGATTAAGAAACAATAAGGTCTGATTTTCAGATATGTGATTCTTGACTATATGATTGTTTATCTGATTTGATCGATACATGATTGCCTAAAATTTCCTCGATAGAAAAAAATCCCAAAGTTGGGTCTGTAGTTTCTTTTTTTTACTCAGCCTACTCAAACGATACATTACTTTACGACACAATCAAGTTAATACTATAGTATTTTATCTCATCTAAAATCTCACTTGATGAAATTTAAATAAAACTTCACTAAGTTAGGTATTTATCGAAATTAGTCCAAAAAAGCCATTCCCGAAGTGTGACTCTTTATCTCGTGCGCGGAAGACATAAGCGTGTCTCTGTCTAGGGGGCGTGTTCGACTCGAATCAAGGCATCCCCTTAACTCGAGATTGAATAAGAAAACATTAAAACAACGCTGAAGTTTAGAGAGCGTAAAGTTCTGTAAGTTTAGTCATTATAGAGTCATAAATAAATTAACTTATTCAAGAACGCGACTTAATCAAGCTTTCTTTAATGATCTTTAGCTTCTCTTAAAGGGGCCCATTCACTGTCTTTTCACTGCCTTTTGAAAGCCATTTCAAGATTTGGCTTTTTTTGTAATACCACGGTGGCAATCAAGCCGATCAAGCGTACAGCCCGTCTGATGGTAAGCGGTCACAGTCACAGCAGCCTTTGGTATGGACAATGCATGGACTTCGCGTGTCAGAATTCGGACTCCGAGTTGGCACTCCGTCTTACTTACATTCCGCGCGCGGCTGTTGTGGTAGCCGGTTGTCCGTGACTATTAAGAAAATATAAATATACACAACGGGGAATTCAGATCACTAATTCGCCCGTGTGACGTCAAAGTAGGTAGACAAAAGTGACACGGTCGGTTTTCATGCAGAATGAGGTGTTTAAGATATCTAGTGTATATCCTTATCTGTGGGTTGGATTCTTCTTCGTATGAAACCTTAAGCAGGATCATGAATGGCCTCCTTAATTCAAAATTAAAAAATAACATCGCTTGACTTTATGATCTCACGGCGGCATAGTTCTAAGTGCCGTTGCGACATAGCCGCAATAAAAACACCTTAATACTTTTATTATGGCCAAACGCGCATTTAAACTAAACTAATTTCCTATTTTACGACTTTAAGGGTACACTGCTGACCTCTTAACTTCGACGCCTTTTTATTGGTTGGCGAAGTACCGGTTAATCTCTTTATTTCTCAGCAGCCTAGCTAGCATGGTTGCGTTTATGTCGGACGTAAAGCGACGTTCCGCTCGCACTCACATACTTGCTTGATGGACGAGCGAGCGAAGCGAACGAAGTTCTTCGTTTCAGCTTGGGCCACAAAAACGTGTCGGCATTTCCAGATGTCCCGCCGTCCGGTTGTTCTTCTCTACATTTCTCTGCCGATTCTCGTGAAACTTTGTGAGCAAGTTCCTCAATAATTATATATAATTTTTTCGACGATTAGTTTATATTATGTACATTTTTTTTAAAAAAAAACAGGAGCTCTATAGCTCACAAGGCCTAAGTAGGTACCTAAGGGACGAATGCCGTCTGTCACTCTGAGATTTGTGTTCGTAAGAAAGGGACGAAACACATTTTGTTTATTAGAGGCATTTTAAGTTTTATTAATAAGGGTGTGAATATACCTCTGTTGTAAGATATACAGAATATACAATACAGATAGATAAATTAATATGATTTGTGATAAAAGCATTTTGTCAGTCACCCATTGTCTGATTTAGCATATAAAAGTATTCAGATAAACATTTAAAATTATTCAAATACTCAAATTACGGTATTGTCAAAATTAAATTATACCCTATAATTAGTGGGTCCGTCCGAACGCACGCCATCTCGCGGGTGGGCGCGTAAATCAAACGCCTACGGAGAAGCTACTAAGCGAAAGTTATTAAGGTCCGTTTACACAGACGTTTTGACACCCAATGGAATAATAGTTATTTACGATACAAGTGCCGAAAATAGGAAATTCGCAACGAGTGGTGATAGATTAAAACACGACCGAAGGGAATGTTTTAAATCGACACGAGTTGCGAATTACCTATTCCCACGTGTATCGTACAACGTTTTACTGTACATATGGCTCTTTAAAGTTTCGACATATGCACAGAAAGTGCTCTTTTCCGCACTAGAGCGGGAAAGTAGCACCATATGTACCTACTGTAAAACAATTTAATTCTAAATGTGCGTCGATAACTTAAGGCTGGATCACACTGGCGCGTCCTGCAGTGGCGGTCAACAGTAAACTTGACAGTTATTATTAAATTACTATGGACCGCCACCGTACCGCAATACAGATACAAATGTAAAAAAATAGGTAAGTAGGTATACAGCGGTTGCCTGAAACTGCGTACGCTATTTATATAATGAAATGCTGTTTCAATCGAATATCTGACGACATTCTTTTTTTCATAGGGGCGGAAAATAAAGGTGGAGGGGGGCCGTTACAATCGGATGCCTCGCGACAAAAAAAGAAACAAATGAATGTGCAGAATTTCTGCCCAGTCCAAGTTGGCTCAGTTCGGGTTGCACAGGGCGCTTCCACAACGCTTGGGGAGCTCAAATGCCGCGAGCCATCCGGTTGCCTCTCGGACACTGAAACTACGCGTCATTGCTTTAACTAAGAGGGGTTCGACGGGTATACGGGAGGCGACTTGAGACTCCTTGTTTGTACGAAAGATGTCAGTCAATAGCAACATTTGTGTGCCAACGTTGTTAATGGCAACATTGGTGTGCCAACGTTGTTAATGGCAACATTTATGTGCCAATGTTGCACAATAGCAACATTTTTGTGCCAACGTTTCACAATAGCAACATCTGTATACCATTGTTGCATAAAGCAAACATTTGTGTGCTAACTTTGCACAATAGCAACATTAGTGTGCCAACGTTTCAAAATAGCAACATTTGTGTGCCTACGTTGCACAATAGCAACATTTGTGTGCCGACGTTTCACAATAGCAACATTTGTATGACGTCGGTAGGATACATCGTCCGGAATGACTAACCTTGTTTTATTCTACCATGGGTCTCATGAATACAGAATACAGATCTTTATTGGTAAACAATACATTTTACAAGTCAATAGGTTAGGTACTGTTACATAGTCATCACTTACATACATAATTTGACCAAAGGCCATGAATTGAATGGGTTAAGAGTCCGCAGTAGGCTCGGCCGAATTTCACCTTCCCATACAAACGTAGTTACGCTCTCATTTTAAAACTATGTGTTGGATTGTGACGAAACTTTGCATATACAATGGCATGAGGTATATCTATGGCTGTAATTAGTTTACATGGTTCCAGTTTATAAAACAAACGAAATACAGCAAAAACAAGTTTTGTATGAAAAACTTAAATTCGCTGTATTTTTTTTACTATGGTATCTGAAGCTACATAAACTAATTACAGACCTGGATATACCTCATGTCATTGCACATGAAAATTTTTGTTACAATCCAACACGTAGTTTTAAAATGAGAGCGTAACTACGTTTGTATGGAGAATCGAGCTTACTGCAGACTCTTAAGTTTTCTTGATTTCTATATAGCTATACCTATGAAACACTAATAAGTGACCATACAAATATATATAAGTAACTTTAGCCTACAAAATGGTCATTTACGTATTGGTCGTTTGCATCAAACAAAAACTTCACTCCCAAGTCATTCATCGGCCCAAGATGGTAATGGCCGTAATGTATCATAATCATAATCATAATCATTTAATCATTGCTTTGTATAATTAAAAGTGAATTTATTAGTAGTAACCGCTCTATTAACACCGAACGTGATATATCGGCTTAAGCCTGTCATTATGCTTTACTTCATTATCTTAATGATGCCCTTCGGAAAGTACATTTCATATTTATCCGTAATGTGATGAACATCTGTAGCCGAGCGGTAAGGCGCGCGACTTTAATCTGGAGATTATTCATGTTTTATGTAAAATAAATGATTGATTAATTGGTTGATTAACCTCCGCTCGAAGCACTAGGCTATTTCAAAAAACCCATGTAATTACGAAATATCATTAGATATTTAACAGTGGCTTTTCGGTGAAGTAAGAAAATGTGACGAAACCGGTCTAATCCCAATTAAGGTCTCGCTTTCCCTCTACTAGGTTGGAAGGTTAGGTGGCTGGCAGTCACTTTCGTAAAACTAGTGCCTACGCCAAATCTTGGAATCAGGTGCCAAAGCTGAGCCCGGTCTTGTGAAGGGTGCTACCGATACCGCCCGGTAACGCTAGGAGGATGATTTATCGTAATGGAATTCACAAGTTTACCCCGACGCAGATATACATTGTCATTTACATAAATTTTGGATTTAAGTAGGTAGGTAATGTACCTAGGTATACTCTTCATGATCATTGGACTTATACATCTATGAAAAGATGATTTAAACGGCGTCCATATTAGAGGTGCGGCACACGTACGTGGCTTGTACCGCACAATTGGCAAGTAAATGTCCTGCCCGGAGATAAAAGAGGAAGGCAGCGCGTTGTAGTATAAGAGATCGAACCAAACTTTATCGTGTTCCTACACAACATTTAGTGTAACGATGCGTGTAACGGAACGTTACACACCAACCTACTGGCTACTTTTTTGGACTAACGGTATTCAAATTTCCAAATTTCAAATCCTTATTCCAATTCCACGACCATTGTGCAGCTTTTTCTGACAGGACAGTTCGATCCAGATTCCTGATCGAGATTTTTCTCCTGCATTAAACATTTTAAAATACCAAAATAAGACAATAATTAATACAGTTCTAGTTCAGTTTAGCAACCTATTGTAAGTTAGTGTTTTTAAGTATCATCAAATCGTAGGCTAAGCATTGCCTGTGTTTGTTACCAGTGCCTTTTATTTCAAATACAACTACATACTGCCCTGGTCTCCGCTGTTTTCCTGTTTCCCTGTCTTCACCACCTCCTCCCATCACCTGCGGCCCTACAGGCTGACACGGGTCTCCTAAGTAGGTATGCTAGGTAGTAGGTATCTATGAATGAGTGATATTGCTTGTTATAATAAAAGACAGCGTTTTCAACCTTTCTCATTAAATGGCGCTTCCCAATATGGAGAAACATGTTGTGACACCGTAATAACTTAATATTATCACCGTTCTTCGCTTGTTTGTGTACTTCTCAGGAAAAAGGTATAGGTACCACTTCGTCGGTAGTCTACCTTTTGCCTTGGAACAACATATTTTATTCACCACTACATAGTACATATAAAACAAAGTCGCTTCCCGCTGTCTGTCCCTATGTATGCTAAGATCTTTAAAACTACGCAACGGATTTTGATGCGGTTTTTTTTAATAGATAGAGTGATTCAAGAGGAAAGTTTATATGTATAATATAGTACCCGTGCGAAGCCGGGGCGGGTCGCTAGTTTTTCATATATCGAATAATAATTACTGTTCAAACTGAATATTAGGCATCCAAAGAGCCCAAACCCGGGTAGTGCTTTAGCAATCCAGTTACATGCCCTCATACTAGGTTCTCTTAATAGCTCTTTCCGACACCTTGCCGGATGCTGTCACACATCACCCACACAACGTTTACTGTTTATATTCATTTTTTTTTATTTGCAGGCGACTACCTCCGCGATAAGTACGAAGGCGCCACGGAAGTGAAGGTTTCCAGGCGAGGCAAACTACGTCTTAGTGATCCGCGGTACCGGCTGCCTACCGCTCAGGATCTAGTCTACCTCGAGCCATCGCCTGACTACTGCATTAGGAACGACTCAATGGTTCGTAAAGTGAAGCTCTTTAATAACCACTGCATAAGTATTATGGTACCACGGAAATGATGTGTCCAGGCGAGGCTGGCTACATCTCTATGACCCGTGGTACTAGCTACTCACCGCCCAGGATCTAGTCTACCTCGAGCCATCGCCTGACTACTGCATTAGGAACGACTCAATGGTTCGTAAAGTGAAGCTCTTTAATAACCACTGCATAAGTATTATGGTACCACGGAAATGATGTGTCCAGGCGAGGCTGGCTACATCTCTATGACCCGTGGTACTAGCTACTCACCGCCCAGGATCTAGTCTACCTCAAGCCATCGCCTGACTACTGCATTAGGAACGACTCAATGGTTCGTAAAGTGAAGCTCTTTAATAACCACTGCATAAGTATTATGGTACCACGGAAATGATGTGTCCAGGCGAGGCTGGCTACATCTCTATGACCCGTGGTACTAGCTACTCACCGCCCAGGATCTAGTCTACCTCGAGCCATCGCCTGACTACTGCATTAGGAACGACTCAATGGTTCGTAAAGTGAAGCTCTTTAATACCACTGCATAAGTATTATGGTACCACGGAAATGATGTGTCCAGGCGAGGCTGGCTACATCTCTATGACCCGTGGTACTAGCTACTCACCGCCCAGGATCTAGTCTACCTCGAGCCATCGCCTGACTACTGCATTAGGAACGACTCAATGGTTCGTAAAGTGAAGCTCTTTAATAACCACTGCATAAGTATTATGGTACCACGGAAATGATGTGTCCAGGCGAGGCTGGCTACATCTCTATGACCCGTGGTACTAGCTACTCACCGCCCAGGATCTAGTCTACCTCGAGCCATCGCCTGACTACTGCATTAGGAACGACTCAATGGTTCGTAAAGTGAAGCTCTTTAATAACCACTGCATAAGTATTATGGTACCACGGAAATGATGTGTCCAGGCGAGGCTGGCTACATCTCTATGACCCGTGGTACTAGCTACTCACCGCCCAGGATCTAGTCTACCTCGAGCCATCGCCTGACTACTGCATTAGGAACGACTCAATGGTTCGTAAAGTGAAGCTCTTTAATAACCACTGCATAAGTATTATGGTACCACGGAAATGATGTGTCCAGGCGAGGCTGGCTACATCTCTATGACCCGTGGTACTAGCTACTCACCGCCCAGGATCTAGTCTACCTCAAGCCATCGCCTGACTACTGCATTAGGAACGACTCAATGGTTCGTAAAGTGAAGCTCTTTAATAACCACTGCATAAGTATTATGGTACCACGGAAATGATGTGTCCAGGCGAGGCTGGCTACATCTCTATGACCCGTGGTACTAGCTACTCACCGCCCAGGATCTAGTCTACCTCGAGCCATCGCCTGACTACTGCATTAGGAACGACTCAATGGTTCGTAAAGTGAAGCTCTTTAATAACCACTGCATAAGTATTATGGTACCACGGAAATGATGTGTCCAGGCGAGGCTGGCTACATCTCTATGACCCGTGGTACTAGCTACTCACCGCCCAGGATCTAGTCTACCTCGAGCCATCGCCTGACTACTGCATTAGGAACGACTCAATGGTTCGTAAAGTGAAGCTCTTTAATACCACTGCATAAGTATTATGGTACCACGGAAATGATGTGTCCAGGCGAGGCTGGCTACATCTCTATGACCCGTGGTACTAGCTACTCACCGCCCAGGATCTAGTCTACCTCGAGCCATCGCCTGACTACTGCATTAGGAACGACTCAATGGTTCGTAAAGTGAAGCTCTTTAATAACCACTGCATAAGTATTATGGTACCACGGAAATGATGTGTCCAGGCGAGGCTGGCTACATCTCTATGACCCGTGGTACTAGCTACTCACCGCCCAGGATCTAGTCTACCTCGAGCCATCGCCTGACTACTGCATTAGGAACGACTCAATGGTTCGTAAAGTGAAGCTCTTTAATAACCACTGCATAAGTATTATGGTACCACGGAAATGATGTGTCCAGGCGAGGCTGGCTACATCTCTATGACCCGTGGTACTAGCTACTCACCGCCCAGGATCTAGTCTACCTCGAGCCATCGCCTGACTACTGCATTAGGAACGACTCAATGGTTCGTAAAGTGAAGCTCTTTAATAACCACTGCATAAGTATTATGGTACCACGGAAATGATGTGTCCAGGCGAGGCTGGCTACATCTCTATGACCCGTGGTACTAGCTACTCACCGCCCAGGATCTAGTCTACATTGAGCCAAAGGACAAGCATCAAGGTCATGCATCAAGGACTACTCGCTAGTTTAGTACAGTGAAGTCCGTAGATTACTTACATGTGATAGTACGGAGTTGCCACGCAAGATGACATGTCTTCACGGCTGCACACAGTCTTCGGAGTCTTCAGAGACTGATAATAGATATAATAAAGCTCTTTTCATTAGGAAATGCATTACTTAACCCTCATCATCTATCGCCAGGGCTCCTTCGGCACGCCCGGGCGCGAATGCAACCGCACATCTGCCGGCATGGACGGCTGCGCCCTGATGTGTTGTGGTCGCGGCTACAACACCAAGAAACTAATCGTCAAGGAGCGATGCCACTGCAAGTTCCACTGGTGTTGCCGGGTCGAGTGCAACACGTGTGTCAGGACCGTCGAGGTCTACACCTGCAAGTAGAGGATAACTCTACTTCTGCAAATAAGGCTACAAATGTTACGGCCGCCGCTGCAACAACAAGAAGGTCAAGGATCGATGCGACTGTTGGTTCCACTGGTGCTGCTGGGTCGAGTGCAACACGTGTGTCAGGACAGATCTACACTTAGGTCTACTCCAGGAAATTATAGATCTACCTACATGTTGATGTTACAATATAAAAATCGAATGGATTAAAACCATATTTATCTCGAAATAATATTTCGGTAGGTACTTACTTCTTAGTATTCAGCTTAGCTTAGCCTAACTAGTTGTAATATTTAACTTAATCGTAGAATGGGCTATTTGGATGTAAATGTTTATATTGTTTACTATTTTAATACTCATATGACCATTAAACCATTTGATGTTTATTATTTTAGTGGTGTAAATACATAGGCTACTTATTTATTTATAAACACGCTTCAAAATATCATTAAGATGTTCGACCCATGCCCTTGCCCTGTGTTTTTTTTTTTCCTTTTTGGCTTTTACGATTGATTAGCCAGTGTCATGTAAAGAACGGTAAATAATCCCCTATTTTTAGTAAGACGAATCACAACTACGATGTTAGTACCATTTACCACATTTATAACATTGTTGCCCTGATTTGACACTCAAAATGTGTTTCCCAAGCTAAGGGTACCACTGCCGGATGTCATCAAGACGTCACTGGCACAAGGATTGTACCTGGATTGTACCTATTTAGAAAACCGTCTTAATTGACTACCGACAAAAGGTGCCGCTACACGTACGAAATTGGCCGCGTGATTACTGCCCGTGTGGATATGACTGTGCCGGTCACTCCGTACTAGGTTTTTTATGACCATGCTTGGCCGTCCCCCGATTTCGCTCGTTTGGCGTCGCCTAAAGATTTTATAGTTTTCGCATGGTATAACAACACAGGTACTCTCTTCCGAGACTCGCGAACCACGTGACTGACACAAGCCTACGTCATCATGCTGTTAAATGCTGTTTGATGACGTAGGCTTGTGTCAGTCACGTGGTTCGCGAGTCTCGGAAGAGAGTACCTGTGTTGTTATACCATGAGTTTTCGTAATTGCATACATGATTCTCAAGGGCAAGAATAAGTTACTCTAGGTAGGTAGTTTTAATAACGAGGCTCAGTATTAGTGTAAGCTATTGTAGATTAGTGGTGGACAATTGTCTTATTACTTATTAGTTTAGACTTTTAAATATGTATAGTGCGTAAATAACGTGCCATTCTCAGGCTAAAGTTGCCGCGTTGTTCATTGTCAACAAGGGGTTTTTATACGCAACATTATGTCATAAAGTCATAAAATTTGCCAATAGGAGTAGCTCGGTCAGTTCCCCAAACTTATTTATTCCGCGTATCAAAATTCCAAGTCGCAGTCGGACTAAAGTAGGTAGATAGGTTTAGGTTATGTTAGTTTTGCAGTGGCCCTAAGTGCCAAAGAAGGCGGAAATAGGAGTTCCGCGCGAGCGGAGTTCCGTCGAAACTGTTTAAATGTAGGTAAGTAAGTATGGCGAGGTAGGGGAAACATCCGACAGGGAAAAATACAATTCGGGGAATATGTAAACAACAGTAAATTAAGCGAATGGTAATAAATAAAGATGCACAGGTCCCAACACGAGTGGGGAAATAGGTATGCGACTGGGAATTTTGCTACCCGGAATACTTACTTGAACAAGTTTGGGGAACTGAAACATTCAACGTCATGTGGTGCAACGCAGCGTAATGAAAATCACAATAGGGATGTAGATACTAAATAAAATAAATAATAATGCTGTATTCTCTCGAAAAAGGATTAAACATGTAGTCAAATAGAGAGAAAAAAACCGGCCAAGTGCGAGTCGGACTAGCGCACCGAGGGTTCCGTACAAACCTGTAGGTATATGTATAAGTAATAATTTTAAAATTATTCAAAATATTTTTATTATATGATGTAACAAAAAATTTACGGTTTTCGCAATTTTCCTTTATCTGTGCTATAAGACGTTGCTTCATACCAAATTTCAAGATTCTGAGTTCACGGGAGTACCCTGTAGGTTTTGATTCCCTTGCGAGTTTCGAAAATTTGCGGAAATTTGCGGCATAAACGGCTGTATCTTTTGATTGCGTTGGCTTAGAAGTTTGATTTTTTCACAGCTCCAAGGAACAGTAAACCTGAGTAGTTGGTATAAATTTTAGCTTGATACTCTCACGCGTTCCTGAGAAAAAGGGTCTTGACAGACAGACGGACGGACGGACGGACAACAAAGTGATCCTACAAGGGTTCCGTTTTTTCCTTTTGAGGTAGGTACGGAACCCTAAAAAAGGAACGCAATCAATTTATAAATCTGTGCACCTACTTAATTTACAATAAGTCGTTATTTATGGTACAAATGCGGAAAAGAAGGTATTCGTTAGGAAGGTACTTTCCGCACTTTTATCATAAATAACTATTATGATTTTTTGCTTTGTATCTACCTATGTATAGTTTTATATTTTAATTTTAAAAACCTAACACTAATATGAAAGATGAATAAAGGAAATCCTTGTAATTTTTTGTCGAGCTCATAGACATAACTTTTTGATGCCAAGCAATTTTCGATTATAGACTGACTGAACGCGTAGGTGGCCTAAAAATGAACGTACCTATGTAAGTAGGTCCTATAAACGACATATTTTAAGTTAACCATAATTAAACCTCAGTGATATAGAAATAAGTTTCTCCTATTGTACCTACCTACTTGAAAATGGTGTGTAGGTACAGCATTTCGATGTCAGCAGATGTATTGTAACACTAAGTGGATACCTACTTATTTGATTGCCTAATATGAATCCCCTTTGAACTTACTTTGAATACTTATTTACATTTTAAACCTATGTACCTACGTACCTATAAACTTTCAGTACTTTAACTTATTATTTATATACCTACCTTTAACTTACTTTTAATATTGAAATGTTAGTGAGGCATTTGTAAAGAATAAATTCACACCGTCAAAATAACAATCAGTTTTTCATTTGATCTGAAAATATGAACTTAACTTTAGATGAAACTCACAATCAAGCGCGTGCTCTAGAGTCTGCCCAATAGTCCAGGCAATGAACTGACAACTTGTATGGAAAAAATGTCAATTTAGGAAATAATTTATAATAGCTTATTTTTTATGTATAACGGATATATTATCAATTAAATAGTTACCCAGCGACAGAATCCGACAAAATTTCAGACATCGAAAAAATGATAAGTTTACTGGCTTCTAAAAAGTCAGTAAAAATATTAATAAATGTTTTTGTCTTTATTTTGGTTTATTTACATTTGCTCTATAATATTCAAGATAAATCGTACAAAAAAAGATAATGCATGCTTCATTTAAATCTACATAATTACTTCCGGGTGGAAAGTTTGTCGGATTCTTGACTAAATCATCTTAGAATAACATTTTCAAATGAAATCAACAAAAAAAACGCTATTATAAATTAATGTTTTTCAAAACCGTATTTTGTCTGGAGTACAAAGTCAGGCTGAAAGCTTTAATTCTCCCCAATCCTAATCCTAATCAAGTAATTCGCAAAACTGCTATTCCTACTACTGACTCTCAAGAAACGTGCTTTTATTGCGGCAACTCGCGCCACTCAACGGGTGTGTCCAGGGGGGCTAGCACAAGTGACGCCGCGCCGCGACGCGAGTCGAGAAAGATCTACCCTTTCGAATTTGCACGGTGCGAGTGAGACAGGACACGCTCAGTCGCGCGAGAAGCGGCTTGTCAGCAAGTTGTGTGTGCTAGACGTACTGCAGCACAGTCAACGTGCCTCAAGTGCGGCAAACAAGGACACTTCGCAAAAGTATGTAGAAGCGTAAGGTTCAATACTGCTGCAACTTCCCAAGAAGAAACTTCATGCTTCGTGCTAGCTGCAACCGGAATAAAAAGATGCACCTTACTTATAGTACGATCAACGAAGGTCCGAAATTGGCAAATAAATGCAAAAAATCGTGTAGTCTGGATTAATATTTATTATAATAGGGTTGACCCCCAGAGTACTCTAAAAGTCCCCAGCCAAGGGCCGGTTGCTTTAGGCGAGGTGGGGGGGGGATATGTCCCATATTTTAGTTTTTCCAAAAAATATTACAAAAACTAAGCGTCGTAGGAAAAAAAATGAGAACGTAATGAAACTTATTAAATTTCTTACAAAATAATATATGAATTGTGTTTTTATGACAAATACAAAAGGAAATGCAAGGGATATAAACGTGATACAAACTGAAAAAAGGTATTATTGCCTTAAAAAATAATGTTTATTATTCCATCATCATCATATCAGCTTAAAGACGTCCACTGCCGGACATAGGCTTCCCTCAAAGAGTGCCACAATGACCGGTCCTGCGCCACCCGCATCCAGCGGACTCCCGCGACCTTTACCAGGTCATCAGTCCACCTTGTGGGGGGCTATCCACGCTGCGCCTTCCGGTCCGTGGTCGCCACTCGAGAACAATGCAATGTGCCCCGCCCACTGCCACTTAAGTTTAGCGATTCGAAGTTGGTCCGGCGGAAGACCCTAGAGCTAGACTTTCCCGACACTACACCGACGACATCAGCCTGTATGCGATTAGAATGGCTCTGAAACAGCTTAAGAACAGCAAGGCACCAGGTGAAGACGGAATTACGGCCGAACTCCTAAAGGCGGGTAGAAAACAGATCCTTACAGCCCTTCAGAAGTTGTTCGACCCCGTCCTACTGGAAGGGAGAACGCCAAAGGCGTGGAACAGTGAGATGGTGCTGTTCTTCAACAAAAAGGGTGACAACACCCTGCTGAAGAACTACCGACCCATCTCACTTCTGAGACATGTCTATATAAGTTGTTTTCAAGGGTCATTACGAATCGTCTCGCACGCAAGCTTGATGACTTCCAGCCTCCCGAACAAGCCGGTTTCCGAAGAGGTTTTAGTACCGTAGACCACATTCTTACCCCAAGCAGCACGCAAGCATTTTTAACATCAATATACTTACCAGCTTATTTAAAGCTTAAAGTCTTTTTAGAGACTTACAAGAGTGTCAAAAAAAGTTTGCGCACTTATATAAGTGGTTCATGGTCTATTATACAGCTCAATCTGTATAAAGTCTGTATTAAGGAACCCGCGTAAGCTTAGGGTGCATTAACAGAATATTAAAACTCTAATATACAACTTTAAGCATTTTGTGACACTTCAAGCGGGTTTTATCGTAAAAGCTGTATTATCTAAACAGCGGGTTGAAAGTGAGGCATGTCGCCCCTAGGACTGAAAAGTAATAAAAAATAATAAGGCAATGGCAGAAACCTGTACAGCCACAGTTTCAGAAAATTGTACTGACTGAAAGTTGTTGACAATCATGCATTATTTTTAAAAATACCTATTGATACTAAATAAATTATTGTATGACTATTATTGCTATTTGAAGACTTGAATTTTTTTAAGTGTTCGTAGTTCAATGTAACCGCTTCAGAACAGCGTCCTAAAGTAATTTAAAAAAATAACAATGGCAAAAACCTATACTGCCACACTTCCATAAAATTGTGTTGATTTTTAAAGCTTGTTGATAACTAGAGTCTGGCCAACGAAAGTTGAACCCACTAAAAAAACTCAATTACTTACGCGGCAACACTAAACGTCATACGCATGCATTTTGATCAACAGTGTTGCCGCGTAATTGCGTTTAGTTGGTTCAACTTTCGTTTGCCAGACTATGATGGTTTTCATTCTTTATTAGTAATAGGGTTTCGATATAATCACTTCAAAAGCGCATCCACGAAATGCTCCGCACATTAACATTATTAAAATCAGTCAACAGTTCCCGCCCAAATGGTCCATACACAAACGCTTTTAAAATGGGTTCCATAGGATCTGAATGATTTAGAAAATATTGAAGTTTTTGGCTTTCAATTCATTTCCTCGTATTCGAAATGAAAAGTAGTGTGTTTAACTCGGGGAAAGCAACCTATTTCAGCCTCGAACTATTGGCACTCTCACTTCGTTCGAGCGCCAAAATATCTCGTCGGGAATGGGTGGCTTTCAACCCTCGGTTAACAATCTACTATTTCATCACACTTGCTCGAAAAGGGCTTCATAATGGGCAGACATACAGAGCTGTAATATCCTGTGTTACCCCCACGGGCGTAATGGTTTTTTTCTTAAATTGTATCTGTCACTGATGCGGCAGTTACAAAGCAAAGAGGTTTTATATCAAATACGATGTCTAAAAACGTATTTATAAATAAATTTAAACTTTAAAAACTACTTAAACATGTTTAACTGAATTATTTCCAGATTTAATATGTAGTTATTTAGTGTCTATGTAAAATGTTTTTAAGTGTTTTCGTGGCTGTATACCGAAGGGTCTTTGCCATACGCGCCTCACGTCAAATTCAACAAAATGGACGACTGACATGCTGCAGTTTTTATTACGATTTGTATTCATTTCATCTAAAATGTATTTGTTTCCTCGCAAATGTGATGAAAAACATTGTGTATAACACGGGCGTAAAAATATTCCACTTACGCCCCTCGTTAAACAATGTACTATATTATACACTTTGGTGGAATACTACCCGTACCTACGTAATGAAATAAACTCAAATTTCCCGCGTACGTACGATTCATTTTACACGTTGTATTGTATGACCTTTTTAATCGTTTGTAGTTATAATAAAGCAGATTCTATTTAAAATAATAATATTTATCCTGTAAATGTAAAAGAGTGGTTAAAGATTCTTGAACTTTTTGTCGTGTTTGATGCATATATCGGAGCGCTTGGAAAAAATATTAGCTGCCATCTTGGATTTCGAGCTTGAACAGAACAATTTCAATTTCAACTTGAATGTAATCGTTTTTTTCGTAGCTGTGCGCCAATATTAAAACCACAAACAAAGAACTAGTCTCGGTTCCATTCCATGAAAATTTTAAAGGATAGGTAGTGTTAAAACGTGCAACATGGGAAAGCCGTCTTCGCGGAAATCTGTTAGTTAACGTTTTTATGGTGTTTACATTTTAGAAGTTTTGTTTTGGTAATGTAGGTTAAATTTACGTTTAAGCATGGTGTGTGGCTTCGGACAAGGAAATACGGCTTCTATGCACACTATCTACTAACGTTTATCCTCATAACATGTATATAATACAGGTTTTGTTTGCAAACAACGTGACATCCATGCTTTTACTCACCTACGCATTGAAAAAAGGGTATATTTTTTGTCGTGTTCCTCTCACTCCGTAATTTATGACTGGTTAAAAGTTGCATAACATCTGGTGCCACTTCTTTATTCTAACGGGCCTCTTTTTTATGTTTCATGCATTGCATTGCGAGAAGTTTGATATTCATTCGTTCTGTCGTGAGTCGTGACATTGAAGGTTGAAGTTCTGTGTTGTAATAGTAATCCCACGTTATTTTATTTGTGCATTTCAGTCTAACTCCAACATTATTTTGCGCTCAAGTTCGTCGAGTCACAAAATTGCGTTGAATGCCCTTAAAGTGACTAACATGAACGAAAAAAAATGGGCAAAAAAAAACAAAAAAATCAAAAAGTTGTTCCAAACACTGCGCGAGAGCAGTACGTCGCTGGAGACCACGCAGGACTCCACCGAGCCTACAGTCATAGACCTGGATGCAACATGCATACCAGCAAGGAAACGGAAATCATCACCAAATAACTCAAATGGAGAGCCAAAAGTAAAAAAAATGGCCTCATCAATAATTGTTATAAATGATGATGAAGCAGCGAACGTAACTCCACGGAAAAACTGGCCGATACACAGCTCAACACCACTTGCAGATAAAGCTAACACCACTCTAAATGATTTAAATCTCTCTTGTATTACCAATGGCAAGAACAATAATTGTTTAGCTGAAAACTTCAACAATGAGGTTTCTAATTTAGCAAATGATATTGTAGCAGGGGTTGACAAACAATATCAAACCGTGGACCTGACAGGCGAAATTGAGGGAAAGATCATAGGTAAGAATAAATATAACATATTTGTGTGTCTGTTCTCTAAAGCTTTACTTCCTCTGAAAATAATTTGTTGAAAAGTTACTTTCCACCATGCTGCCGTGCTAACGATATTAGCAGTAACTTTGTTTGATATGTAATTCAGATGTCGACCTGATTCTTATTCAAATAAATTAAACAATTGAATAATATTCCGAATAGAGTTACTGCTGTTATTGTAAGCACTGCAGCATGGCTGTTTGGTCAAAATAAATCTAGCTCAAAACCTGTATTTTCTATATCACTGCTATAATTTATCCTCAACTAGCGACCCACCCGGCACAGACAAACAGATATTGTACATATAAACCTTCCTCTCGAATCACTATCTATTAAAAAAACCGCATCAAAATCCGTTGCTTAGTTTTAAAGATCTAAGCATACATAGGGACAGACAGCGGGAAGTGACTCTGTTTTTATACTATGTAGTGAAATAAAATTATTTTCAAAGGAATGTCTCATTGAAATAAATATTTATGGAGCACAAGATGTATGTTTTCTGCACAACATTTTTAATCTATTTCATTACTGTTAACCCCTTCTATGCTTAGGTATGGATGCCATACATTTGAATCTATTGTTTTACTTCTCAAAGTCCTCATTTGATTGAACAATTTTGATGTCCGCATACAAGGAGTTAATATTTGAACACTACCAAAGTCAGTCATAAGCTATGCTTGTAGTTAGTGCCATGACTCGCTGTTTGGTAACTAAATAGATATCCTTTTTACAAGCTTTTAATTAACTTTCAATGTATGTTTGTCCGGGTGGAATCTTGTGACTGAATTTTGAAGCAGATCAACCGATTGAGCTGAAATTTTGGGTGAAGGTATAGGTTTGGATGACAATTCAATATTATAATATTATCAACCTGATCTGATGATGGAGATAGAAGGTGGCCATGACAATTCAGTACTCACATATCCGACGTAAACCTGTTGAGTTTGGGCTTGTTAGAATCGTCTCAAGTAGTAGTTGATGACGGTATACAGAAAAGTACAGTCGGCAGTAAAAGCTTGTATCAAAAATGACATTTTTGACAGAAACTTATTTGCTTATATCTCTCTGTGCGCTTCAAGTCTACATAGTGCACTAGATGGCCCTAATATCCCTAGGGTCCTTGATCTGACATGAAATTTTCCATTTTATTTTATCTTATATATGTGGCAAGGTTCTCAAGAATTGAGCCTTAAAACCATGTGTTGGTGATAAAATGAATCAATGTGCCAACAAAATAAAAACCATGTATTTGTAGTTAAAATATAACTGGAAATGAGTATCTTTTCCCTTTTTATTATAGATTTAAACAATGTAACAGACAGCCAAGACTGCATATTAGTATCTTCAAACACCACTTTAAGTGACTCACAATCTCAGGCCACCATACTTAGGCCCAAGAGTACGGTCTCTGAGGAGAGAAAGTTTCGTAAGGTCGCTAAGGGCTTGAACGGTATGATAGCGAACCTCAACAGTTCCTCACAGGGCAGACTCTTGGAACTAATTACGCAGAACATTTTCAGCGGGTGTAATGTGCCCACAAGTATGAAAGATAACCTCAATATTGATAGGGTAAGTGGATTAAGTGTAAACATTGTGGATTTTTTATTTTATTATGTACAAGTATCATATCATCTGACCCCGGTGGTCATTATTTGTGTAATTTATTATTTGGTCTCAATAAAATATTAAATTTAAGTATTTCGTTTATGTATTTGTGTCTTTTATATATATATTTTATAGCATGGTAAAAAACTTAGATAAAAATAATGAAATCTACAGTAGAACTCGCTTAATACGATAACTTTTTATATGATTTGCCGCGTTAGTGTAAGGCCTGAGTGGACGCCCCGCTCAGAGCGGGGCGTGCAGCGTCCATATGAAACAAATCCAATTTATATGGACGCTCGACGCCCCGCTCTGAGCGGGGCGTCCACTCAGGCCCTACACTAATACGTCATATTACGCCGTTCCCTTTAACTTGAAGCATGTTTTTATACATTTTATCGCAGTTAATACGACTTGCGGTCCCACTTAAGGGTCAGTGTGTCGAAGTTCGTAATACATGCATCCCTGTCACTCGAGTAAGGGAGTGCGATAGAGATGGAAATACCCGAACTTCGACTTTCGAAGTTCGTGGTAGCGCCGCAGAGCTGTGGGAAATTGCGAGTTGGAGAGAGGAAAAAATGAACCAATAGGAAGCAATGCGCGAGCTCAGCTACTCATGGTATTGGTGGATACGCCGTCTGTAACACAACTTGCATCTTCTTACAATGTCACCAACTTGGGCGACTTATGTCTATTAACTATGCCGTAGAAATAAAACGTTAGGGAACATTCTGGCGACACTTCTGCCAGGCTGCCTGTACAAATAAGTTTGCAGCGCTGCTTTGCTCGCCTACTTTGTTCGTAGCAACATCTAGATTTCATTCGCTCACTATAAAACCAATCCAACCAACCATATTGAAGTTAATAATGGTATTTATTGAGCCGCGAAACGGGTAAAAAAAAAGCTTATTCCCGCTTAATACGCGTGTTTACCTGGTCCCTTCAAAATCGTCTTAAGCTGGTTATACTGTAAATGTATTTTTATATATACAGGGTTATTGGTAATTGAATGTACCTATTCGTGCTAAGGGGTTATAGGGGAGGTTGATTGCAATTTTTGGACCACATACTGCATTATGCAAAAGTGAACCATGTCCATGATAATTCACTTTTAATTATGATTTTTTAATGTTGGCTCAACCACTTTAACCATTTGTCAAAAAAAAGAACTATTAGTAGTAATCTTATTTTCTTTATGTGAAGGTAGATCCCACCCCACTCACAAGAGAAAACAATTCATTAATTAACGATTTGCTCATCAAACCATATGTTAATAAATGTCAATAATTTTAACCAGTAGTCTTTTTTAACCTACTTCTGATATTTTATTTGATAATTACGTGTGATTATGCATTGTTATAATAGTTATTGCTGTTCGGTAACTTTTTGACACGATTAGTACTTACTAATTGTCTCTAAAACATCTACTACACAACTGTGTATATTTGACACAATTGTAGATGTTTTGAAAATAATCCGCAAGCAAGTGTCATACAACATTTATAAATTAAATAAGCAAAACAAATTTGGACACAATTTAACAAATATGGTTTAAAAATCGTTAATTAATGAATTGTTATGCCTTGTGAGTGGGTCTAAAGAAAAAATAAGATTACAATTACAACCATTAGTTTCTTATTAATCTTATCATACATTTAAAGTGGTTGAACCAACATTTTCAAAGAAGATTAAAAGTGAATTAACTCGGAAATTTATCACTTTTGCATAATGCATTATGTGGTCCAAAAAGTTGCGTTTAACCTCCCCTATAAACCCTTTACAGGAATATATTGAACTGCGAATAACCCAGTATGTGTGTATGATCTTCTGTTTAAATATATTATATATTATTGAATATATAAAGTCGTTAATTTAATTAGACAGCTTACGTAGTTTTTTTTGCCTTATTAATCTTATGTTATATATACTTAAATTATAAAGAGAAAAAGTCTGTGAGATTGTAGCTTTGTAAGTTTGTATGTTTTGGGTAATCCCAGAAACCACTTTTAAATAGAATGGGCTTTCTAGGTGGATATAGGCTATATTTTATTTCGCGGGTTTGCCTGCGATTTTTGCAATACGTGGGCAGGCAGGTAAGTAAGAACTAAAACCTATGCTCAATAAATTTATAAGTAATTTCCGAAGGAAAAAAAAAGAAGACTTAAATAGCATTATTTAAATGGTATATTTTTAAGGATGCCAGGCTGCCATAAGTATGATTTGGTCATAATTATGTGAATGTTACTGCTGCATATAAAAAATATCTTAGATTCAATTTGATAAAAGTATTCTCTATATACAAGGCCATCCTTATAATAAGTTTGTGTGTAATAAAATCATAAGAGGCGTTCTCAAACTACTGATCGACTCGAAATTTCGAAAGTATATCCTTGTTTGACAACAAATTTTGAAGGCAACTTTTATAAGCTAAATGGAGTAAATAGCATCAATTAAATATTCTGATTACTATTATTAAATACTAAACGGCTGACACGTCAAGTGGGTCATTCCAGGTACCACCAGTCGCGCAAACGCCTGAGGACATTTATATAAAGGAGATGTTTCTCGGAGAAAAGCCATCAGACAGCAGTATTGGCAGCAACATATATGACCCCGACAAGCATATAAAGAGGACTGGCCCAAGGATTATAGTCATAGATGGCAGTAACGTTGCTATGGAGTGAGTATTCATTTAAGGGGCTGACAAGACCTAATTTTGTTGAAATTGATGTTTTTAAGCAGTTTTTTAAGAAAAACTACTTGTTCTAGCACATCAACAAAAAAAATATGTTAATATTCACCATATTTCAAAGAGCGTGGACGGGCTCGATACATAATTGGACGAAATCAGCTCGATAGAAAATAATTGCAAAGATTGGTCTTAAAATCATCTTAAACGGTTCTATGTCTGTATTTTTTTGACGTATGGGTCAAAGGCACTGAGGGTATTTGGAATGTGCAGATCAGCGTATGGCAAAACATGGGGACTGAACCCAAAGGTACTGAGGTGGATCTACACCATGATGGTGAGGCCCATACTGTTGTACGGTAGCCTGGTATGGTGGCCAAGGACTTTAATGAGCACATGCAGAGATGCTCTGTTGAAAGTGCAGAGATCGGCATGCATGGCTATAACAGGGGCGTTTCGTACCACGCCCACAGCGGCGCTAGAAGTCCTATTGGACCTACCGCCACTTCACTTGGTGATTAAGTCAGAGGCGCGCAAATCGCTCTACAGACTAAGAACTCTTGGATTGTGGAGCGACAGCATGCCAAAGACTAAGCACACGAACATGGAGACTGACGGTTTCCTAGACAGAATAACAAACATGGGAAGCGACAAAATGCTACCCAAGTTTGTATTCCATAGGAACTACACAACAAAAGTTCCATCCAGGGCTGAATGGACCGAAGGTCTAGAACCACCGAAGTCTGGTATCGAAGACAGTATATGGTACACGGACGGATCAAAAATGGGATCCGGTACGGGAGCAGGCATTTATGCGAATGACTACAGTAGTAGTGTAAGCATGGGTAGTTTGGCAACCGTCTTCCAGGCGGAAACATACGCCATAATTGCCTGTGTGCAGGAGAATATAGACAGGCAAACCAGAGGGCAGACCATCTATATACTCAGTGACAGTCAAGCAGCCCTTAAAGCACTTACGGCGCCGAAAGTGGATTCTAGACTAGTCTATAACGGCGTCCAGGCACTGAACAAGCTTGGAAAGCACAATAAGGTGCAACTAGTTTGGATACCAGGGCACGAGGGCTTCATCGGCAACGAAAGAGCGGATGAGCTTGCAAGAGGGGGGTCTACAAATCACTTTGTAGGTCCAGAACCATTTGTGGGACTCTCGCAGGGAACCATAATTTCGGCCTTTAAAGCCTACGCCAAAACCAAACACCAACACGAGTGGAGGAATGAGGCGGGCTTAAGGCATTCTAAGCTCTTCATAGAAGGAGTGGACTCGGGCTGGACTAACAAACTCTGGAAATCCAGCAGGAAGCAACTCAGAATCATATCTGGGGTGTTCACGGGTCACTTCGGGGTCAAGGATCTCTTGGCCAAGATGGGATTATCGGACAGTCTCGACTGTAGAATGTGTGGCGAGGAGGATGAAACCATGGAACACTTATTGTGTGAATGTCATGCCCTTGCCAGACAAAGAATGAATTACTTTGGTAACGGCTATCCGCAACCAAAGGAATTCAAGGTGCTCCCGTTAAGCTGCATCATCCGTTTCGTGGAAATGATGGAGCGAGCTTGGGAGTAGACATAAAGGAGAGGGCAAATGCACAAAAGATCCCATAGGGTCGAAGTGTATCCGAAAGGGCCCTCATCTATATAAGATAAGATAAGATAAGATAAGACGTATGGGTCTGCAATTAAAAATATGAAGTCAACATATTCATACCTAAACCGCTAACGAGTCGCATTTCTCAAATAATCCACACTTTTTTTTATTTCAATATTTATGCACTATTATCTTCAAAAACCGGGCCGCCCAGTGACACTCGCTCTCGTTTACTCCGATTCAAATAGACAGTGTGCGCGCTATCCCAAATCCTCAAGGCCATTTTGGTGTTGACAGCGCCTTAAGATAATACCTAAAAAATATTTAGCCCTTCTGGTACTGGTAAGGATAAGATACAGATATTAAAGCTAAATCACAATTATTATTATGTAAACCTATCTTATCTACAACTAACTATTGAATTCAATTACAAAAAAATAAATCATTTTTTTTTTTTTTGTAAGATGTTTCTTTCTTGTAGTGGTGCAATAAAGAGTATTTATTATTATTATTATTACAATCCGCAGACACCAAATAAAACAATAGTGATGTTTTTTTTTTCGAAATAGGGTTAAAAATATGTTCAAATGTAGAAAAATATAGCAGGTGATTAAATAATCACAAAGTTTTAAGAGGGGTATATGCTGACCCTTTTCCGCAAAACGCACCTTCATATGAAACGATTGTCATTTACAATGACGCTCGCAGATCGTGACGTCACGATCCCTGAGCGTTCCCTCTCTCTAACAAGCAATATTAAAACGGTTGTAGCTTCGTAATTTTTTGAGTTATTTGAATGGGATATTCGTCACTGGGCATATTTTTGCCTTCTTTCTTTTGGAGTAATAACAAGTTTAGAGTCTACAACCCTATTGTTACTCATCATATCTCTTTTAAAGTCTGGCCAACTGTTATCCTGCTACTGGAGAGCAGCTTAGTTATTAAGCCTAATATATTAGTATTATTATCCAAATAAAGATAAGTCTTCTCTATAACACCAAATGATGTTGATGCGAATTTAATGGAGGTGTGTCTTTTCCAGGCATGGCAGAGGCAGAGAGTTTTCAGTAAAGGGATTGAAGATCTGCATAGACTACTTCGTGAATCGCGGGCACATGGTCAGAGCGTTTGTGCCACGGTTTAGGTAAGTGAACATTAGCCGTTTGTAACTAACCGTGGCTGGCTATCTGAGTGAGACACCGCTAACTGTTAGAATGAGAGCATTATAGTATATATATACTCCGCCGCGTATACAAAGAACCTATAGACGGTGCGACGGGATAAAATACACTTAGCACATAATCAGTGCTACCTAGCTGCACTGGGAACTTAGAATTATACCTACACTTTGCGCGCCGCTAGCGGGGATTCAGCCAGTCGGTTGGCACACGCGCTCTCGGCCGGACGCTGCCTACGCGCATAATAAGAGTTGTGGGGGGCGATTCTTTTTGTTTCCGTACTTAGGGGGCCGCGGCATGAAAAAGATTGAAAAACTCTATATTAACTAGACTTTATTGTTATTATTATTTGTCAAATTTAGTTTCTTTTTAATGCATTGGTGGACAGTAGACGCCTATAGACGTAATTCTATTGTGTCTGGAATAGTGTCCAACAAAGTGTTAATTAACTTTGGAGTAGTTTCTTTCTATTGTTAGTGACCGACGATTATTGATTTTTATTATTTTTGATGTAATCCGAATGAATTTATTGTAATATTACTGTAATTTAAATTGTATTTGCATGCATTTGAATGTGCTTAAAGCAAATAAAGATCTGAATTGTTGAAGTATACGAGGGTAAGGACCAAATTCTTGGCCAGTAGTTAGCCTGGTTAGTCGGTAGTTAGCCAAACAGAAAAAGTGAAAAAAGTTCCATAGAATTGTATGGTTAATTTTCGTGTCACAACGGAAAACTTTCATAGAAAAATTTATTGAGTGAGTTAAGCTGGCCAAGAATTAGATCCTAACCCATGAATGTTGTATGTATATTGTATGTTCCAGATGCAAGTTCGGCAAGAGCTCGGAGCCGCGGCTGCTGGACGCGCTGGAGCGCCGCGGGCTGGTCGTGTACACGCCGTCCCGCGAGCTGCAGGGCAAGATGATCGCCTCCTACGACGACAGGTACTCTACACACACACACACACACACACACACACACCTTGTATACCTCACACATCAAGATTATTCAAGATACAAAGCTTTAAACGATATGAAACGGTTGTGCCCCTAAAGGAGCCCGGGATTTGGCATATGCACTAGTTTTACGAAAGCGACTGCCATCTGACCTTCCAACCCAGAGAAACAAGACCTAGATTAAACCGGTTTCCTCACGATGTTTTCCTTCACCGAAAAGCTAACGGTAAACAGTCGCCAAGTTCCGAAAAACTCATTGGTACGAGCCGGGATTCGAACCCACGACTGCCGCTTGACAGCCGCATGCCTGAACCACTAGGCTAGATAGATACCTACAGAGAACAGATATAACGGAAAATAAACCGTCATCGTCTGTGGAAGCAGGATGTTCCTGGGGTTCTGACAGTGATGGTCTATTACAAGCATTTATTTAGTGTCACCTAACCCGTTGTGTGTAATTAAATCTTGCCAGTGAAATGTGTCCAAGTTTCCGGTGACAGCTTGAGCTGAAATTTTCGGTATTTAATAAGTATAGTTTGAAAGACAATAGAGAAGATGCAGCTAAAATCATATAAATTATAAATAATTTGTGATCATAATGTTGAAAAAACATAAAATAATATCTACTGACACGTTTTTATTATAATTTATACTAATTTCAAACAATAATTCCTCGTAGCTCAGTTGGTTAGAGCAGTCGAGCGTTAATAGAAAGGTCGCAGGTTCGAATCCTGTCGGGGGCTACAGACGAAGATGGTTTATTTTTCCATTATATTCTTTCTCTCTGTATCATATCGTTTAATAATTACTATATGAAGTAATATAAAACGGAACGTGTTTTAATACAACAATAATTTCATGTTGTTGTCAAAAGTGAAAACTTATGCAACAGTCTAGGGACGAACCACGGACAAACAAATATGGCGAGTGACACACATGAGTGACGTCACAAGAAATGTAGATCCGTTTAAATTGTCAGTTTGTAACAGGAATTTTGGACTATAAATTATAGTATTTTAATTTTTTTATACTTTCGTGGTTTAGTCTACATGCGATTATTTAAAATGAAAGCAAAAATGAAAATATTGCATCTTGCCTATTCAATATTATGGTACCATCGAGCTGATCTGATGATGGAGACAAAAGGTGGCCATGGGAATTCAGTATTTAACCGACGTGAAGCCGTTGAGTTAACGCTCGTTAGAATCGTGTCAATGAGTTGATGATGGTATACCTACTTACAGTCGGCAATAAACCGTACCAAAAATGAAATTTTTCCCCGCGCGGTGTCAGGTTAGAATTTCACCACCCCGTTCTTCCCGTAGGTGTCGTAAAAGTCGACTAAGGGAGCAGTGTTGAAGTGTGTTGTGGGCGATGAGCTAGCAACCAATCAGTGCGATATCCCATTTTATCGACCTTACATACCCACATTTATGCTAAAAGTGGGACAGGAACAAAAGTTTAATGTGGCGCCTATCCCTTTTTGGAATCCCATTTTGTCGACCTTTTATACCCACATTTATGCTAAAGTTGGCACTGGAACAAAAGTTTAATGTGGCGCCTGTCCCTTTTTAGGGCCCCCCCACACTACCGGCGTCGTGTGAACGTTCTCATACAAAATTGTGCGTTGCGTCGACGCCGCGTCGAGGCGAGACGAGGGCCTTAGGAAAAAAGGCGTGAATGAATGAATGAATGTAAACTGTTTTTCAGATACATAGTGCAATACGCGGCCGCGGTGGACGGCGTGGTGGTCTCCGGGGACAACTACCGCGACCTGGCCGCGGAGCACCCGCGGTGGCGGCGCACCATAGAGCAGCGAGTGCTGCCCTTCACCTGGGTGCAGGACATGATCATGTTCCCCCGGGACCCTTTGGGCAGGAACGGGCCCAGTTTGGAACAGTTTTTGAGGCATCCCAATTAATGTGTTTATAACGTGAACGCAGTAAACTTGCGGTCGTGTTAGGGCGTTTTCGTGCAAGGATATGCGTTAATTGACACTAAATTTAATGTTTATCTGCTGACGTGGTTTCGCCTCGTGTTTTATAAAAAATGCAAGCAAACAGAAAAGCATAAACCGGTGTAAGATTTTTTTTAAATTGGATAAGTGATTGCCCTTTACGTTCAAACTTACAACGTCACAGACTTCCTTTTTATAATATTATAAACTTGTGTCAAGATTTCCATCCATGTTAAATGGAAGTGATTGTTGCAAAATTGAACGCACAGCCGTATGACTTAAGTTGCTTTTAGTTTCCGTAAAACTTTATCACACTCACTGATTCATGAAATTTTGGGATAGGAATTATGGACTCTATTTAACATGTGTACAGTCCCCAGCATCAATATCTGCCACAACAAAGCACGCATAAACATCTGACGCGACTCTATGTCTAATGCCATAAGGACGTGTCAGATACTTTTCCCGGCTTTGTTATGGCAGATATTAATGCTGGTGACTGTACCAAGCTAGCGGCTACAGTGCAACGCAAACGTTCGCGTATATCCCTAGCTGTCGCTCCTATATTCAAGTGCGACAGAGTCAGAGATAAACGAACCTATTCTCTCTGCAGGCGCCAAATGTAATCGCGTATGTATAAAGCGCAAATGCATAAATGTAACCGTCGTATTCACCTGGTTAAAGATATGATCACGATCCCTCGAGATCCACGAGGAAAATACGAGCCTAGTCTGGGACGGTTCTCGAGGCATGAGAGTTGAAGGTCGGGACAGCAAAGGTTGAAATGATCATTAGAACAAAGAAGCCATTCAAACCAAATTAGATTGGGTTAATAAGAATGCGTTCACGCTAAATTTTAATCATGTACTTGGAGGAAAAGCAGTTAAATCCATTACTCGGAACGGTTGCTTTTCTGGAATTAAATGATGGAATAAATGTTTGTCGTCGGTTACTTTGACATCAGGGGTGGGTCCAATGTCCAACCAGACCGGCGGCGGTCGAATTATTTTCGTAATTAGGCTACAGCTGACACGACGACATCGTCTGTTGAAATTGTATAAAGTTACCATTTAAGCGATGTCCGGCGTGAACAAGTAGATGAGTCGAAATGTAAGGCGTATTTGCTGATATTCTGAACAATTTTTTAGTAGTTTTATTTATATTTCGAATCATCAACTTGCAGTCGGTGGCAATCATATTGATAGTGATAGGGTAATATGACAAAATCGGGGTTCTAAGTCACAATTTGGGACAAAACGTCATATGACACAGTTTTGTGACACCAATTGTATGGGGAATTGAGGTCTTTATTATGTGGCAGGTTACTAAGTTATTTAAGCAGTCAAAGGCGCGCAACTCGTCGTAACAATCCTATGCATTGTGTGACATCCATAAATTTGGACCTGACCCAAAGCAAATGCCAGGGTGTCTACCCTAAACTAGTAGGCAAGTTATTTTGGAGAATAAGATGGCTTCACTCGTGACCGAATTATCAACAGGGCTGCCTAAAATCCGGTAGATCGTGATAATAAGAATTGCAGACTGTTCTTCACTTACAATGAGGGTTTTCTCGAAAGACTTGCATCGACAGTACGAAGTTACGATAACTCCATCCCTTTCGCTTCTGTATCGAGCGGTAGAAATAGAGATGACTTCAGTCCAGATGATCGATTTGTGATGCACCTTTCAATTCGCTCATGTTCTTGAAAACCTTGCACATGCATTTATGACAATAGAGTCCTGCAGGTCGATCACGTAACGCATTGTACGCGCAACAGGTAGTTCTAAATGTCACTTTTTATATGGAAAAATGACAGTTAAATTGTCCTAACGCGCGTTCGGAACGTTACATGACTACCCCTCTGTACAGATATTTATGTACGTATAATAACCCTGAGTGTACAGTTAAACAATCTCGATGTTACAACCCTTGTAATGCCCTTTTTAATGTTCTGTTAAACTAGTTTTATGTTTAAATTTAGTGATATAGTTGCAAGAATCTTCATGACTCAAAATGGTGAAGTTCAAAAAGTTTTACTAGTTAAGAGTCTCCAGGAAACTCGATTCCATACAAAAGTGGTTTGGTTCTCATTTGAATGCTGGAATAACAAAATAAACAAACGAAATATAGTATAAAAAAATCTTGTCTCAATTTTTTTTCTATTATCATTTCTAGCAACTGAAACTAGTTTCCGACCTAGATAATATCGCGGATCCTGTTGTGTATTCCAACACGCCGTTTTAAAATGAGATCAAAACTATGTTTGTATCTAATATTTTTTTCCGCTTTCTCGCACTATCCGTCTCTTTCTAAGTTTTCTTATAAGAGAGAGACAGATAGTGCGAGAGAGCTCGCGCGCCGTCTTTTGCTAATCGTGCTGGTTGATGCTCTCACATACGATGGTTCAACTTTTTGTACTTTACCCTGGTTTTTAAAGGTAGGTATTTTAAAAATAATATATTTTATGGTATACATTATTTTTATTTCCACAGAAGCTTGAGGAGTTAAATTGTATTTGTTTTTATTATGTGATTGATTGCGTCCATACATTGGCTTATAATTCTTGTTACTGAAATTGTCTCCGAAAAGTTCATTGATATAGAAAATTATGTACGTGTAAAAAAAAAGATATTTTAATTTTTATAAAGAGAAAACCAATCTTATTTAAGTGGTTTTATTCATGTTATATTTTACTATCCCCTTACGTCAGTAGTGTGTGATGTGCTGTTAGATAAGCCGGCATGTTCTTGTAGCGGCCAGCGCCAGGGGCATTTCGTCGCGCCGCTACAAGTGCATGGCCGGCCCCGGCCGGTATGTTAGCGCTGCTACGGCACAAAGGTTAACCGACTTCAATTCAGTACTTCTTCGCCAAGGAACATACATAAACATAATATCCTTTCCACTTTACCGCGTGAACTGCTTTCCGAGAGAAAATAGGTTGATTATTGCAGTAATAACCCAAGTCGCTATAATAGATATATATTATGCAGGTATTCTTTGAGTTCGGTCGATTTCTCAAGGGTCTCAGTTTGACCTTTGGCATTTCATCCTCCTTTTTTTGAAGTTTATGGAGATGCTAGCCGGTACGTACTACGGACCCTTCCTTATTTCTTGCAAAAAGTTTAAACATTTTAATGCATCAATAATTCAAGCTCATGTTGAATGCTGTGAGAAAAGAATGTTTGAAGTTCTGTGAGGTGATGGATGCCAGGCCCTCGAGTGTAATGTAATATTTTGTCTCTTGTGTTATTGCATCTCTTTTTATTATGTGCCATTGTTAACATGTTTAATCTTAAGTTGTGTGACGCATTAGACTTCTGTAAATGTCATGTAACATATTAAATAAATAAATAAAATAAAATAAATGTTAGGGACCCCGCTTGTGGAACAAAATATGGACGGACTGAGCGGTTGTTCTTAAACGCCGCAATCTGTTAGCCATAAATATGCAGGCCCAAATTGTCAATAATGAGCCAAGTGGCGCCGCCATCTTGCAAGAATATCATGCCAACATGCCTTTTTATGTGGTTACCATAATTTTGCCACGCTCTACAAAATCGCCTATTTATTAGGAATTTTGTATGTGAGCTATGTTTACATATTATCGGCATAACATAACCAAATCTAATGCGTTTTTTTTATTATGTTGAGTTAATTTTCAATGTACCTCGAAGGTCGTGCAGAGCACGAGATCTGTGATTTTTTTGCTTGCGTTTTTTGACAGGATTTACTCCTACAGTTTCGGAACTACTTACTATTTATAGGTACTAATGTGTAATAAGTGAAATAAATAATAGTACATTACTACAGAGGCCGGGAAGGAAGGGGTTGCCGGCCAGGAGGTACATATAGACGGCCGAGCGTAGCGAGGTCGGATAGTTATGAGGCTGGCAACCCCTTTCACGCCGAGGTATGTACAGTGCTTTTCTCAAACATGCAATGAAATAAATTAAAAAACTCCAAGAAATCACACTTTATATCACTCCTACGATTAAGAGGAATCCAACGACACATCATAAGTATGTCGAAATCCGTCAATCGGTTTGGGCTGCAGGGCGTGCCAAAAATAATACATAGGTAGGTACATACGCACGAAAAACATAACCACACTTCTTCGTGCGGCAGTCGGGTAAACATTAAGAAAACACTACTAATTTCAGAAACATTTATTGAAATAAAATGATTGTAAATTCTACATAACTATTGCACTAACATTGTGATGGTATATAGTAAAAACAATAAATGCCCAGAAAATAAAACAGCTGTTAAAAGTGCAACATTGAATTCGTGATATTATCTAAATAATATTTTAATTTACATCTGTGGCATTAACATAAAACTGTCGTAAAATCAAGCGACACATTACTTATTACAAATAGCACAATACAAAAATAACGTTTTAGCATAGCTGTCTAAGTATATTGTTTCGTACAAGCTCTGTCCCTTAAACTATACTGAGCCCCGAATTACAGTCGCGGCGGCGGTCTAGAATTGAAAATGTTAACCTCCCGGGTCCTATAGAAAGAACTAAATGTTTCGACGGAATGCAAGTACAATTTAATGGAAGAAGTAAGGTAAAGGGTAACCTATCGAAGTTTCGAAAAACACTTGCCCGATTTTCACTTGTCCGAAAACGGTTAACCGAATTCTTATAATCCATATACTTTGTTTACCATACTTATGAAATGTCGCTGGTTTGTTTTCCCACATTATCGTTTTCCCGAAACTCAATAACCAGAAGAACGATTGCCAACTTTATTATTTGACAACCGATTTGTTAACCTCTTTTTCATAATTCCGATGCTAAGTAAACTCTAAATCTCATTTTCCCGAATATAATTTTACCGCCACGATTAAAAAAACATTCAAATACTTATGTTAATAACCCTCACTTGTGCACTTTAAAATTGCGATGCAAAAATAAACATTTGCTAATAAGTGGGTTAGGTTAGATTTAAAACTGTGACCTTACAAAATAATCAATTGATAGAAAAGGGGCTTTGTTTAGGTCAAAACATTTTTAAGCACGAGCTACCAAAAACAACAAAAAGTGGGGCTCGGGGGGCGAAGCCCCCCGCAGTTAAAAAAACAACAACTGATCGGAACAATTGTATTATTTGTAGGTTAGGTTAGGGTTAGCTTGTGTCCTGTAGAGCGGAAATAGGCACCCCGCGAAGCGGGGTGACGTCGACACCCTGGCGGTTAGGTTAGGTTACATGCTACAATTTCGATTTCGTGCCCCACACGCCAACGACTTCATATCTATGTCTTATAGTCAGTTTCTTCAGTCAAATAGCTACTGGCGTGCGTTGGCATGAGGTTTAATTTCGCATTTGACGTCTGTGACAGTTGGCGTGTGGGCAAAACTTTTTGCTTGTATCGTGGCGGGGAATAGGTTAACTTAATTGACGTGGTAACTATACACAACACATTCCGTTCAAACTATTCTAGAATTGCACGATTACATTATTATAATATAAGTATAATTCGGAGTTCCTTATTGGCCTTCATTCACCAGTCTTTCTTTACCTCAAGTAACTGTGCGTAGCGTAAATAAATTGACTGATACCTTATATTACTTACAATTACGATAAATTGGTGTTTACAAGCATCATTTACTACATGCCATTATATGATCATAAAGTAAATTTTATTTATGATATGATGTAGTGCATAATTGTTTTCCATCGTATTCATATTTTCTCGGAAACGTTGGTATATGTCTTGCTACTTCAGCACTTACAAATGCTCAAATTGAATGAATGGGTTTGCCAGAATGTCAGGTGGATAGATACCTACAGGAAATCTGGCACCGTGTAAGTATTCAAAATGAATTTTATTTTACAGATAATTTGAAGGTGAAACAAGGGGTGTCCATCTAGTCGCATAATGACTCTCGTCATAATTTCGAAAGCCATACAACTTTACGCATAAAATTATTGCGCATAAAAGTCTTGTCATTAATAATTCTGTGAATAATACTTTCATTGTCATAACTGTACTATGTCATATTTTGTTTAACCATAATGTTGATCAGCATACAAGTTATTGAAGCTCATAATTATTTTTAGTCAAAGGAATAGCTATGCATAACTTATGACAAGAGGTTGTCATTATGACTGATTCGCAAAGAAAAACAAGTTATTATAGTAGTTGACTAGCATTTCATTAGGTTAGGGAGCTAGAAAAGGGGGGCTCAGGCGGCAAGGCCGCCCGCAGAAAAAAAAAACAATCGCAACAATTGTATTTTTGGTAGGTTAGGTTATGGTTATCTTGCGTCCCTTAGAGCGGAAATAGGCACCCCACGAAGCTGGGTGGCGTCGACACGCTGGCGGTTAGGTTAAAATAATAGCCGGGTGTTTGTTTAAAAAAAAGAAAGTTGGATTAACCTTTGGTGTGCTGGAATGTGGATCCACGGAATCCCGTTATACTGCCGGAACACGGATCCGCGCTCAAACGACCCCGCGAGATTTGTTTCGCTTTTCTATAGTTTTTATAGGAATAGCGTCGAGAACAGAACGCGGATCCGCGTCGGCACACAACCATATTGTAACTCCAGCAGCCGCGGCATACCAAAGGTTAAGGCCTGCTGTCCACGGAAGCGTAGCTGCATAGACGCGTATTCGTCATTGTACGCTTGGTGTACGCTTGCTTGCAGCCTACATACAAAACCGCACAACTCTGTCCACGGAGCGGCAACGTCGCGTCAGCGACGCTGCATGCAAGCTTCATGCCGCCGGGCGTAACGCGTGCTATACGCCGGGCTGCATCGCACCGAACAGCACGTTGAGTATTTGTGAGAAAAAATGGCGGGAACAGCTGCAAAGTTTGTGCAAATAGTGGAAAAATATCCGTGTCTGTACTATAATAACCTCACGGAATATTCCCGTAAAATGTCCTTTTACTCATTCTATAAAATGAATGAAATACGTTGTATGGATGTATCCAATATAAACGGCGTCGTCGCCGACTTCGAAGATAATTAATAGGCCGAAATAACGTCTTCATCACTGGACGACATTGTCACGAATGAAAGAAAATGCAGGCTACGATACGCTTACGCTACGCTTCGTGGACAACGTCAGTACGCCGGGCTGCATGAATGCTGCACGGCGATGCGTGCAGCGTCTATGCAGCTACGCCTCGTGGACAGTAGGCCTAAGTTTAGGTTACAGAGACTAAAAATGTTTGTCTTATACCTATGACTTGAAAACGTTATGCGCAAACATATTATGGCGATTGATATTTATGCTTAAAGCTTTTATGCACAATAAATTTATGACATTTGCTATTTATGCTCTTAAATATTATGGCTAAAAAATGTATGCGAACTAATTTATGACTATTGTCATTTATGCGTAATGATGATTATGACACAAGTAGTTATATGCCTATCGGCATCGGCTACAAATATTATGCAACCCGATATGGACCCGAAACAAGTTATAGGAGGTTACAAAGTTAATACAATAATCATTACCTTGAATAACAATTAGGATTTGGTATACAAAAGATCGCCAACTCAGGTCAATATCGTGCTTTAAAGTAAACATGTGTTGGTCTATTCTAAGGCATACAGTACAATTGTGTCAATAAGGACGTTTATTCATTTGACAGACACAAATGCAGTTATGATTTTAATGTTAATATTCTTAGGATTTTGGAGTCGAATGGCCTCATCCTCAGGGAAGAAATAGTAGTTTTTGGCACTGCTAGATTAGCAATGAAAATATAAATTAAATCAACACATTCATAAATAATACAATAACACGCAAGGTGTCGATTGGCAAATAGTCGATTTCTGATCTAAAATAGTTTGAACCGGCACCTTACTCTGAAATAGACGAAGACGAAAGAAAATCTAACATTTCTACGATGATACCGAGAACCAGCTAGAGCAAATTGATGACGTTTTAACACTTTCGCTACCGGATTAAAAATGGAACAATACACCAGAAACCGACAGAACTCGCTAGGCGTGTAGGTTTATAGCTACTGCCCGCCTAGCGGGCTGAGCCGGCATGTGAGCAAACATTACGAGTGCCTACCAGGCGGGTTCTTGGTTGTGAACGTGTTAAGTAGCTACAAACGAAGTGATTTGTCACAACTGACAGAGACGCAGCTATAGTTAGAATGGATGGTATGGCTTGATGACTCATACCAACAATAGCCGTCTCTGTAGGTTGTTGAAACAAATTACAAGCTTGTGCCGACCCTACAT
Source organism: Epinotia ramella (assembly GCA_947578815.1). Classification (NCBI taxonomy): domain Eukaryota; kingdom Metazoa; phylum Arthropoda; class Insecta; order Lepidoptera; family Tortricidae; genus Epinotia; species Epinotia ramella. The sequence goes on from OX388202.1 coordinate 36,752,328, forward strand.
TTGACGGAGTATCTAAAATAGGCACACATTTGTAGTCACCTATTAGATTTTTTTCCTAGAACGTTTTTTTGCGCTCTATACAGCGCAAACGAGACTTGAGCGCACTTTTTTTTTGCTAAGTTTAGGGGCAAAACGAATTTACTATACGATATCGTTTTTGGCATTTACTTTTTTGAGGAAATATGTTTTTTTATTCAGTTCGATTTATCCATGGCGACTTTAGTTTTTAAAGGCAGGTACATTGTTTTATTTTGACTCTAGCTGCGGGTATACATTTCAACAGGGTTTTCTTACACAATAATTAAAAATAAAATTGAATCATGAAATATTTGCTTACTGACGAATAGTTAAAACTTATCATTTAACTGGAATTGATAGTGCTAAAACTTAATTAAATTAATTGTGATACAAAAAGTTAACTTTGGCGTTTTATAAATACTTACACCTGTAAGTTTTGTTCTTTAGGTTTATAAATTAACACATAACCATACATTTGAACAACATATTAATAATATACCAAGACACAAATTGTTTTCGATTAATTTATCATTATCATTAATTTTACATATCACTGGTGCAATTAGATACCACAAGATATTCCAACTAAAGTGAACAAATTAATATATTACGGTATCTGAATGCGTCAAAACAATTGAGATCTTAAGAGAACATAACCAACTTCGGAAGTTGGTAATAACAAGAGATTAAGGTCACTTCAACTGAAAGGCGCTTACACCCTGACGTTAGGTCCGACCTCCAGGCAATGAGTACCAGTTTTATTGGTTTTGGACTTTATTATAATGTCGTAAAGTTCAGATTCATGTCACCATACACAGTACATGGAGTGTTTGAGAATAAATTAATAACTTCTAGGGCATTCCAGCAACTTTAGCCGCTAAGCAAGACACCTATCAGTACATGGATAGAGCAACAACATTAGGGTATATTTTTATGTATGTTTGAACACTATCAGTGGCAGGACCCCGCAGGTCAGCGCGCTCCAGCACGAATCGGCTACGGAATCATTGGTACTGAATGTGTTTTTCATGGGCCGCTATTTTTTGCTAACCAGAAGAAATTATTAGTCAAGCATGTTAGACATGCAAAATTTTATCAATGTTAGTCTTCATTATTTTAAATACCACAATAAGAGAACTAACCGTCAATAATCCTCATTTTCCGATCAATGTGCCGAATAAATAAATAAAACATCGCTTTGATCGACAATCGGAATTTCGTTAGACGCTTCTCAGATCATTCTTTTGTCAGCATTTCATCTAACTTCAGCTGCTCAAGCTGCAACTGTCTCCTAATAGACCCCAACTGCGTCAGTATACTGACACTCTTCCCCTCTTCATTTGGCAAATTCTTCAAAATGTTCTTCTGAACCGCAGGCACTTTCCACTTATCATCTACAACTTGCATCGCTTCGCTCAAGTCTGAGTTTTTCTCCACAGTTTTCACATTAACCGGGGAGTGTCTTAACACTGGTATAGGGTTATCATTCTCTTTGTAAGCTTTAGGACGGTCATGCACTAATGCCTCGACTGTCACCTTTTTACTTAACTTATTATCGTCTTTATCACTGTACCTATCATTAAACCTGTCTCTACTCCTATCGTATCTATCGAGATATTTGGAAGCGAGACATTCAGAGCTAGTGCCGAGGCGCGAGCTGAGCATATCTTTGCTCGGATTCAAGTTCTTTCTTAGGTAACCGTCGACGTCGTAGTTCGGCGAGAAGATGGAACTATCTGGAATGTTTGTGGAGAAGGGTTTTTTATCCAGTTTGTGGACTGAGGGGTAGTAGAAGGGGAGCTTAGAGGGCTTGGAGGGTATGTTGGAGGCTCCGTCGCTGTGAGAGGTGAGCGTGTGTCGCGGGGCGCGGAACAGCGACTGTTGTTCCGCGTGTATCTCTTTTTGGAGCGCGGTTCGCTTCTTTTCGTAGTCTGTCGCGTTTTCTTTCATCTGAAAATTATTAGAACACATATTAGCATTAGCACTTTAGTTTAACTAGGAATAGGACCAACGATATTTTTTGCACTTAAGCACGAGGAATTCATTATTTTTTAAGAAGGCGGGATGACTTGGATGCATTTTCGAGTGATTGGCCGAGGATTGCAGGGGACAGAGACGAGTAGAAATCAGCGATCGGAACCGGTTTTTTGCAAAAACCTCGAAATAACCACATATCTCGTTCACACACACACACTTTCGTTCCCATCCAAAAAATACCGGTTTCCGATCCTTGGTAGAAATCTAGGGGGGGGGGGGGGGGGTCTTTACCCAGCAGTGACACTCCAACAGGCTAACAAAAAAAAAAGGAAGAGTTGATGTCATATGGTATCTTGTTACTATTCAACGTATTGGCGAGTTTCTTACGGCGCATCCTGACGCCAGAGGTCAAGTGTTACAAGATTGAAAAAAGAGGCCTCAAAGTCTACTTACGGAATACCCCTGTATCCATCAGAACTGTGCGCGTAAAAAATCCACCAATAAGAAATGCGTGAGCGAACTTAGCAATGTTATTGTTGATGTTTCCCTCGCATACAACCCCAGTTCCATACAGTACCAGTTACAATAGTACCGTTGCCTACTAACTGAAACTTGAATATTTAGGGTACCAGAGCTATATGGGACTGTGGGGTTGTATGCGAGGGAAACCTCAACAATAACATTGCTAGGTTCGCTCACGCATTTCTTATTGGTGGATTTTTTACGCGCACAGTCCTGATGGATACAGGGATATTCCGTAAGTAGGGTTGTACCTTGTTCTACCGACAATCGTTCCATCGAATGTATGCCTCGCAGAATTTTAATTTCATAGAAAACCAGGTTTTCCAGAATCAGTAAACTTTTCAGGAATGTTATAAAACAAACCTAACCCAACCTAGTGGGTTCTACAGAATTACCTTTTTAACCCCCGACGCAAAGAGAGGGGTGTTATAAGTTTAACGTGTCTGTGTATCTGTCTGGTATCGTAGCTCCAAAACCGATGGACCGATTTGAATGCGGTTTCTTTTGTGTCATAGATAATTTTATCCCGAGTGTTCTTAGCCATGTTAGATGAAAAACTGTTCAGCCGTTGTTGAGATATTGGACTTTGAAATAAAAATGTCGGGGGTTTTTCAACGTTTCTGAGTAGTAGTTGTGCAGGTTTACCTGGTGTTCCCTGGCCGTGTGTTTGTTCAGCTCCAGGTCCTCCGCCCCGCGCAGCATCCGCAGCTGCTCCTCCAGGCGCCGCATCTCCGCCGCCTCCAGAAGTCTGCAAGAGAACGAGTAAGGCGAGTGAACACTGATCTATAACCACCAATATCGAAATTCTGGTATCTCCGCCCTTCTGAGTGCGTGACGAGCATAAAAAAGACCGGTTGCACTCCGGGAGTGCCGGCAGAAGTGAAAACTGCAAAAAAAAATCCCTTCCCCCCCTCTCTCCCCCTGGTTGCCAATATATCTAATAACAACCTTATTAGTAGTACGCTATAATTCAACTTAACTCAGCAAAATTGATGAAGGAGACGAAGAAATAAAATACCAATTTGTTTTTTCCTTTGCCAAATATTTTTCAAAGCTTTATCTCTTTAGGAATAACGTCCAAATTCGAACTATTCGAATTTGCTAATAGCAAAACGGTAAAGGACGCGTGGACAAAATTACTAATTTATTTGCAGAATATGCAATTGCAAGAAGTGTTTAACGGCTTTATAATCTTACGAATAGCGTTCAGTTTTGAATGAAGTCGAATCGGCTAACAACAAAATATAAAAGTTTGATAAAACAAAATGGAATTTGCATTTACAGAAAATGTGTTACGACCATATACTGTTAACAATAAAGTACAAATTAGAACTATGTGCCCCTAGTCAAACCCCCGTTCCCCCCCCCCCCCGCCCCCAAGCATCGTCCCGAATCTCTCTGAGAGAGACTCTCCATCCTACGGTCACGTGACCTCCTACGCATCTGACGTCACAAAAATCTGTCGCGAGTTTAACAATTTTTCCCCAAAAGTGCTCAGCGCCGCTAAAGAAATTTTCACTTCAAAAATTGTTTCTGATTTTTGAATGTTTTTCATGTCTTTTAATGCAAATATTTGTGTGACGGGGCATAAATAGTTTCCGAGTCTTGAATGTTTCCTATGTATTTTGATCTCTTAAATATATCGTCGTCAACGGGTTCGAACTCACTTTTCTCTCGCTTTCCTCTCCTCTCGGATCCGCTGTTGTTCCAGTATCTGATTCTTTAGCTCCTGCTGGTAGAACTGACGCTTAGCCGCGGCCTCCTGCAACGAAAACAATCAGTACTTTATTGTGCACTAGCCTCTGCCCGCGACTCCGTCCGCGTGGAACTCGTTTATATCGTAGCTCCATACAAACTTTCACCCCTCATTTCACTTCCTTAGGGGATGATTGCCGGGATAAAAACTATCCTATGTCCTTTCCCGGGACTCAAACTATCTCTATACCTTTTTTTCTAAATCGGTTCAGCGGTTTAACGGAAGAGGTAAGAGAAAGACAGACACACTTTCGAATTTATAATATTAGTATGGACATATGGATAAGTTCAACAGTGAAGTTGCACGGCCACAATTACATACATCTTACATACATCCTATAGGATGGCACTTTGGTTTCATGTCTCCGTCATTCTATGTTTGAAAGACGGTGATATGAAAGTGGACTCTATTATATATGTCGGATTCACGTCGCATTTTTATATCATTTTATAATCGGTGTATCAGCAACAGAAATAAAGGCGTCGACGAAATGCTAAGTCCGCCATTTGACACTATTTTGGTTTTATGCAATAAAGTTTAAATAAATATTGTACCCTTGACGATCATAGTATTAATTCTTATACATTTATATTCATGTTATTTATAATGCAATGTAATATTATGATTGTGGGGTCCCAGTGCGCAAAAGTTATTTGCGGAACTGGCGAAACGTCTGGTTGACGTAACTGGTGACCGAAGAGCTGGCGGCTTCCTCGCGCTACGCATCAGCATTGCGATTCAGCGAGGAAATGCCGCCGGCATCCTCGGTAAAATGCCTCGAGGGTCATTTTTAGAATTAAAGTAGTTTTAAATTGATTTAGTTAATGTCAGTTATCATCAAGGATAGGACAAACGCCCGTCATTTTGAAAACTTAACCCTGTTCTGTACAGTAGAGACTTCCTTATATTATTAAAAAAAATGAGGTACTAAATAAGAACAAGAATAGTTTATTCGTGACAATACAAAACAAAGGACAAAAGTAATGTTTTATGTATTTTTTTTTTTTTTATGTATCGTTTTTTGTTTTTTGTTTTGTTTTTTTTTTACACGTTTCTAAAGTGACAACGTCAATGCTTGACAAAGATGATTAGAATATTACCTATTTTATCTAAATGGCCAGTAGTAAACAAAGTCATTGAAATCAAGTAGTGTCTAATGCGATGATAGAAGAATAGGTAATTTATTGATAAATGTGTTGAAGTACATTAAATTATAATATTTTGAGTAAACTTCTAAAAAAAAAAATATATCATTAGGAAGTCTCTACTGTACAGAACAGGGTTAAGTTTTCAAAATGACGGGCGTTTGTCCTATCCTTGGTTATCATCTTGTATATACTTTAGAAAATAAATAATACGTATATTATGAGATAAATAAATATCAATATATATCGTGTCAGACATCTGCACCTCCATTGTCGAGATATTGTCTGCGGCCTGCTGCTGTGAGCCGCCGGGACGTACAGTATAAGTTACATCGGCAATCTTCGTCCACGCCGACGAGTGCTGACAAGTACCGAATGAAATCAAACGTAAGACCATTTCAATAAAGACTTTGTTGCACTATACGTTAGGTACAATATGCAATGACAGGTGAACTCGTGCTTTTCCGCTCATGGCGCCAGACAAAATGGCGGGCAGCAGCTGGCGAAAAAAATACTTTACGTCACACCTGGCCATAATGTGGGTTTTACCACACGCTACGCGTACGATAAAACTCGCATTGTGGCCAGGTGAAGACGTAAAATTGTGTACTCACCACGGGCAGTGAAAAAGAAAGCCCTCTATTGCATATTTATAACCCTCGCCTGCGGCTCGGGTCACAAATACCTGCGATTTCGGGTTTTCTTTCTTTCACAGCCCTTGGTAAGTAATGTACTATTCTGCGCAGGTACATCGTTGTAACTACTGTACGCACTTGGATGCCAATAACCATTTGACGCCCCTCTTTATAAGGCGGAGCCGGAAGTCGTTGGTGGTTTTAGACAGTAGTCCAGCTTCGGTTAGTCCGTCATTCCCGCCCGGAGAGGTGGGGACGCGTAAAAGCATTTCATCGAAGTTAAAAAACCGGTCAAGTGCGAGTCGGACTCGCGCACGAAGGTTTCCGACTATCCTTAATTATATTATAAATGCGAAAGTGTGTGTGTTTGTATGTTTGTCCTTCTTTCACGTCGCAACGGAGCGTCGTATTGATCTGATTTTTTGTATGGAGATAGTTTAGAAGCTGGAGAGTGACATAGGCTACTTTTTCCAGCGGGAAAACATCTAATTCCCACGGGAAAATTCAATGTTACATTTTCCTATAACCACGCGGGCGAAGCCGCGGGCATCAGCTAGTTATCTATAAAAACGGCTAAGAAATCACGTTTGTTGTTTGGCTCCCCTCAAATATTAATTTTATTGTTTTTTAGTATTTGCTGTTATAGCGGCAACAGAAATACATCATCTGTGAATTTTTCAACTGTCTAACTATCACGGTTCATGAGATACAGCCTGGTTCCAGACGGACGGACAGCGGAGTCTTAGTAATAGCCCGTTTTACCTTTTGGGTACGGAGCCCTAAAAAGGCGTACGGCCCGCCTGATGGTAAGCAACCTATGGACGCTTCCAACACCAGGGGTGTAACGTGCGCGTTGCCAACCCTATGGATATTAATGATTACCTTCTCCGCCTGTGCGTTCCGCTGTTGCACGGCGTCCGCGTCCAGCAGCGAAGGCTTGTACCGGTCCGCGCGGCCGCACAGCGTTTCTGGAATCGACATAAATTTATTATCATTTAATTTACTTATTTATAAGGGAGCAGGGTTGTAGTGTGTTGTGGGCGATGGGCTAGCAAGCTATCACTGCGATATCACATTTTGTCGATTTTTTATTCCCACATTTATGCTAAAAGAGGCACTGGAACATAAGTTTCATGTATTCTGCCTATCCCCTTTGGGAAAACATACATTAATAGTCGACACAGATCTAACATATATGGTTGACTAGCTTCCGCCCCCGACTTCGTCTGCGTGGACCTGGGATAAAAACTATCCTATATTTTAATCCAGGTTATAAACTATCTCCATGCCTAATTTCATTTCAATCCGTTCAGCCGTTTTTGCGTGATTGAGTATCAAACGTCTAAACATCCAAACATCAAAACATCCAAATATCTAAACATTCAAACATCTAACATACAAACATCTAACATACAAACATCTAAACATCAAAAAATCGAAACATCTAAACATCCAAACATATAAATATACAAACATCTAAACATCAAAAAATAGAAACATTTAAACATCCAAACATCTAAACATCCAAACATCTAAACATCCAAACATCTAACATCCAAACATCTAAACATAAAAAAATCGAAACATCTAAACATCCAAACATCTAACATACAAACATCTAACATCCAAACATCTAAACATCAAAAAATCGAAACATCTAAACATCTAACATACAAACATCTAAACATCAAAAAATCGAAACATCTAAACATCCAAACATCCAACATCCAAACATCTCAACATCCAAACATCTAAACATTCAATTAACATCGTCATTCATTATTCATATATATTATTGGACGAAGTTTGTTGCGGATACTCGCTCTGTGCTCATTTTTGACGAAACCTGCGCTGTGGATATTTAACTGTTTGGATGGTTTTTTAATAAATTTCATTAACGCCTAATTGCATGATGGTACATTAACATAAAAATTTAACAAATGTTCTTTATATCGATCACTTGAAAATTAAAGAGCAATTTTACTAAAGTTATTAACATCTATAAACATCCAAACATCCAAGCATCTGATCTCGGATTTTTAATTAGGCGAACTAACTTGACAGTTCATTGCACACGAATGTTGCCACGTTTCGCTAGTGCTGTTAATATCGATATTTAAAAAATCCAGTTCATACAAGAGGTTTAGTAAAGCAGTTTGTATACTAGTTTGTTATAATTCTTGTTACTTTTGTAAAAGTTATGTAAATAATAGCATAATAGAATTTGTTTTCTAAGAAGTTCTTTGAGCTATTAGCTATTGTATCATTTGCCAATACGAATAAGATGTATATAGTCTGATCCACCATCCGTGTCACTGGAAGGCAGCTGAGAGACTAATTATATTTCTTTCTTACGTTAGTTTTAGTATAAACATATAACATATTATAGATGAGTATGTACATATTTTCGGCTTTTCTACTACGGACACGGTTGGTGGACGGACTATACAAGGTACGTTCCTACTTTATGAATTCAAATTCCTATTTAAACTGTAAAAATAAATATGTAGATTCTGGTAGTTTATATTAACATGAAATAGATTTATTATTCAACAATGTACTCACCTATACAAGATGTCTAAAACATGTTTATTTTCTAGTTGTATAAAACCTTTTCCATAGTTAGTATGATTACTTGATAAAATACAATTTGGATCAGATTTATAGTAGGTACAAAGTTTTATCGACATTTTTGTATCGACATAAACCTATCACTATTTATTTTTTCCTATGTCTGACAACATTTTCAGCTGTCAAGTTAGTTCGCCTAATTAAAAATCTGAGATTAAACATACAAACATCTAAACATCCAAACATGTAAAGTTTCGCATTTATAATATGAGTAGGAGTTGACTCACGCTCGAGGTCGGGCAGGCTGCGACGCTCGGGCGCCGCGCCCGCGCCCGCGCCGCGCGGCGACAGCTCGCGCTCCGCTCGACTCAGCGGACATGTTGAACGCGACGAGAACTGCAACATGCAACCAACTATCGCGTCACTGTCATATGTCTAATCTTTTGACGACCGCTTTAGCCTAGTTCAGGGGTCAATCCGGCCCGCGGAAAGTAAGCGGAGAGTCCGGCCCGCGATAGCGATGGGGTATTGCTGGTCATGAACAGCCATGAAACCAAAGTCTAGGCCCGCACGAATTTATAATAAGCAAGTGTGGCCCTTGAGTCAAAAAGTTTGAAGCCCCTTGCCTAGTCGGTTGTGACCCTGCCTACGAAGCAAGAGGTAGGATAAGGGCATTTATTTGTGTAGCACGAATATTTGTTCCTGAGTCATGCATGTTTTTGAAGTGAAAACTTCTTTAGCGGCGCTGAGCACTTTTTGGGATGGGGAAAAATTGTTAAATACGCGACAGAGTTTTGTGACGTCAGATGTGAAGGAGGTCACTTTTTGCTGCTAGCCGATTCGACTTCATTCAAAACTGAACGCTATTCGTAAGAGTATAAAGCCGTTAAACACCTTTTGCAATAGCATATTCTGCAAATAAATTTGTAATAATACCAACGCGTCCTTCACCGTTTTGCTATTGAGAAAATTCTAATAGTTCAAATGTGGGCGTTATTCCTAAAGAGATAAAGCTTAGAAAAATATTTACCAACGGCAAAAACCAATTGATATTTTGGTCGCCACCGCCGTTTGCCGTTCTTGCAAATTCGAATAGTTCGAATTTAGACGTTATTCCTAAAGAGATAAAGCTTTGAAAAACATTTGGCAATGGCAAAAACAAATAGGTATTGTGTTTGCCGCCGCCCGTCGGCGCGCCGGACCCCGGCACCGTTGCGCCGCGGCGGCGCGTTGGGCCCGTCGCACCCAACGCGCCCGCGGCCCGTCCGCCTAAATAATTGATAATTGTTTATAAATTTGCGTCAAATTCATTTTTAGGGTGACACCGTAAGATGTCACGTGACCTGATCGAAAAACTGTTAAGTACAATGTTATTGAGTTTTCACTTCTGCCGGCACTCCCGGAGTGCAACCCGGTCTTTTTTTTATGTATTTAAGTATTTATTATTACCTATATAGGTATATAAGATTTCTTTGTTATGATTTTGTATTCATGTGCAGCCCGTGGTTGTCAGTAAAACAGAAGGACAGTCGTTCTTTCAAATGTCAAAAAATGGCGCTGTTACCTCCATCTCCAGTAGCGAACGGTCGGTAAAACAGAGATTGTTTTGTTATGGTGATTGTAATTTGTGAGGTGGTGAATGAACTGAAGATGTTTATTTTATACCTACAATGCAAAGTGGGAATCGACAAGCCAATGAATAGACTTCGTTTCTTTATTTTTCAGGTAAGTATGATAGTTGTGTACGTGGGGGCTATAAGATTGGAACGTAACATTTGTTACTTAAATAAATCTTTGTTTTTCAGAACAACACAATACTTTTTAATTTGGCCGGTGGCTGTTATAAGTATGTTTACGTCACACCTGACCATAATGTGATTTAAAAATCAGCAGCGCGTACGGTAAAACTCGCATTATGGCCAGGTGAAGACGTAAAATTGTGTACCCACCATGGGCAATTAAAAAGAAAGCCCTCTATCGCGTATTTACAACCCTTTCTTTTACAGCCCTTGGTAAGTAATGTACTATTATCGTCGTCTAGTACCCAAGCTTTGCTTAGTTTGGGACTAGGTCGATTTGTGTAAGATTAAATATGTATTTATTATTATTATTTCTCTTCTCTTCTTCTTAGTCTATTTCTCATGACTGAGGATCGTGACCGCATGCTATAGCCCTCCATGCAGTTCGGTTCCTCGTCAAGTGGACTGCATGGGAGAAACTGCATTTTGCAGGCCTCTTAAGGGGATGCCTCGAACACGCCCCTAGACAGAGACACGCTGATGCCTTCCGCACACGAGAAAAAGAGATGTAACACTCTTCGGGAATCGCTGTTTTGGACAAATTTCGATAAATACCTAACTTAGTGAAGTTTTATTTAAATTTCATAAAGTGAGATTTTAGATGAGATAAAATACTATAGTATCAACTTGATTGTGTCGTAAAATAATGTATCGTTTGAGTAGGCTGAGTAAAAAAAGGGAAATACAGACACAACTTTGGACTTTTTTTCTATCAAGGAAATTTTAAGCAATCATGTATCGATAAAATCATATAAATAATCATATACTTAGTCAAGAATCATATATCTGAAAATCAGACCTTATTGTTTCTTAATCTAGTCAGAACGGCATTTCAAAACACGCGAAAATTTCCAATGCACCGTCTTAACTGCATCAGCCCAGTGCACTGGAAACTAGAGATGCAATGGATATCCGGTCACTATCCGGTATCCGGCCTCAATTTTAGTATCCGGCCGAATACCGAATAGTGGCATAGTATCCGGCCAGATACCGGATAGTATTTTATACCGAAAATATAACTTTTTTTCGGTATTAAATGTAATGTATAGGCCTAGAATATTACAATGGTAAAAAGAGAACTACAGTAGGTAAAATAAAGTTGAATAAATAACGAACAACAAAGTAATCCTGTTCCTGTTGTGTTGTGTGTGTGTTGTTAAGTATCCTGTTGTCTACCTCTACCTACATGTTATTGTATTGTTTCTCTTTTTAACTGCTTTGTTTGTGTGAGGTGTGCAATAAAGAGTATTTGTATTGTATTGTATTGTAATCAATTGTCAAAGTCAGTTTAAAAATTTGCGCATGTTTCTATTCTATCAAAGCCTGCCATAGCGAGTGACAAGTTGCAACCTACACAGAGCGCCGCGCACGGGTGCGGTCGAATTTGCTTCATTTTAGGCATGTAACTTTCGGCCGAATATCCGGCGGCCGGATAGCGGATGTCCGGCCAGCTGCACAGCCGGATATTCGGTATCCGGTATCCGGCCAAACCACTACCCGTTGCATCTCTACTGGAAACCTTCCTCTACCGCGCTAGCATTCAGAACCAAGAATTATTTGTTTCTCTAGGCATGATGAGCCTAGATGAGCGCATGATACGTCCAAAGAAACAAAGAATCCTTTCCTGGCAGACGTCCGAGAGAAATAGAATATTATAAAGAAATGTAGGCCGTTATCTGCGGAACTACTAGTACGATTTAAAACATTCTTTCACCAGTATAAAGAGTGGGTCCTTTGTAGGCTATACTTTGTGCGGGCGCAGCATACAGGTTCCCCACAAAAGATGGACTCAATGGCCCCAGTTATAAATTAAGTACATGTATACGGCCGATTTGATTTGTATTCATAAACCATCTACAAGCCAATTTTAACTAAAATGACGTTAAAATTCGTTGGTCCTTATCTGGCATTTTGACGTTTGCGTTCGTTAGAAAGGGACAAAGCAAATTTTATTTAGCAGAGGCGTTTTAAGTTTTATGAATAAGGGGTTTAGTAGTTATATATGAACCAGCTCACCCTGTATAACTCTGCGTCGTCCGTCTGCACCCCCACAGAGAGCGATCTGCCGACTGTATTGGTCTGCACGCCCGTGTCCACCTTACTGACAAGCCAAATAAGAAAGATTAAAAAAACCCACTGCTTTTTACAAGCTTTATATTAACTTGATCTGTTTGTATGTAAGTAAGTTGTCCGTCAAAATTTGCAATCTATTTTTCAGTCACTTGCCGTAATCCGATTGCGATGAAATTTTGGGTATTAGTATAGTTTGGATGACAATTCAATATTATGGTACCATTGAGCTGATCTGCTGATGGAGACAGAAGGTGGCCATGGGAATTCAGTATTTTACCGATGCAACCCCATTGAATTTGCGCTAGTTAGGTTAGGTTAGGTATCGTATGGTATACTGAGGTGATAGGGTTCATATGGTATACTGAAAAGTACAGTTGGCAATAAAAGCTTGTACCAAAAATGAAATTTTTGACAGAAACTTATTGTCACTATGCCCATGCTCTCACAACTGCGGAATCTAATGACACCTCACACGTTTAAATCCGCCAAGCCGTTTACGCTACAGAGCATGCCAAGAATAAGACATACCTACACTGTCATAGTAGAAAAACATAAACGCTCCTGCGACAGTAGGATGAGACACGACATTTGTACTGTTGAAATTATTGCACATAAACCTGTATAACTCCATTCAAATATCGACTTTACAGTGTGAGAAGAATTAAAATGTACTACCAAGTTTTATTATAACGTTCGCGTATTTTTTTAACTCTCCCAAAATAATGAAACAAATATATTTATAGGCAGTGAAAGCGGTTCAATTTAATATCGTTTTAATTGTTGTTGATTTTAGAGGTGATTTTTTGCAACAAGCCAACGACACAGGTGATTATGACAGGTGATCTATGGCTATTGTCATGTCACGGTACAGTGGCGCGTTCGTGAGATGCGAGTGTGTATCCCTCAGTGTAACCGGCTCTTAGTATGGCTCAAATTGGCACTAGACCTTTAAGTAGCCCGTATACTGCACGGCCTACTATAAAAGAAGTATGTTGCAGTTATAATTAAAAATGTACCTGGTAAAGGTTTGAGCAGCGCTGAACACAGTGTTCGTGTAAGCCCGCGGCCGCTCGGGACTGACTCTGTCTCGCTCTGCGCGCTCTAACTCCCTCTCCCTCTCCCGCTGCTCGTGCTCTCGCTCCCTCTGCTCGCGCTCTCTCCTCTCTCGCTCCGCTGTCTCTTTCTCATCTTGTTTCTTCTTGGCTTGCTGGAAAGAGATGCGGTCGGATTATTTTACACCCGTATACGTATTAGTTTTATTTAGGCACTCTAAATGTAGAAGTGCATTTAGGGTACAAAGCTTCCAGGCTCCCGGTTTCCCATACAGCTCTCAAAAATATCTGGGCATGCACTCTATAGCGTCGACAATACAAGAAACTTGGTATCAGACTTGAGCGTAGTGCAGTTTACGTATTGCGACTCTGAGTTTCCCTGCTCACATGGTCGAGATATTCCCCGTACCGTTGCTGGCGCAGCTTCCTGAGTGTGTTTCTGCGGCGCTCATACTCTCCTAGCCCCAGCAGCGCGTCACCAGACGACCGCTCGGCCCGTACCAGGGGGTTGTTGGAGGACTACATTATAGAAGACTCACCTGATCGAGATATTCCCCGTACTGCTGCTGGCGCAGCTTCCTGAGTGTGTTTCTGCGGCGCTCATACTCTCCTAGCCCCAGCAGCGCGTCACCAGACGACCGCTCGGCCCGTACCAGGGGGTTGTTGGAGGACTACATTATAGAAGACTCACCTGATCGAGATATTCCCCGTACTGCTGCTGGCGCAGCTTCCTGAGTGTGTTTCTGCGGCGCTCATACTCTCCTAGCCCCAGCAGCGCGTCACCAGACGACCGCTCGGCCCGTACCAGGGGGTTGTTGGAGGACTACATTATAGAAGACTCACCTGATCGAGATATTCCCCGTACTGCTGCTGGCGCAGCTTCCTGAGTGTGTTTCTGCGGCGCTCATACTCTCCTAGCCCCAGCAGCGCGTCACCAGACGACCGCTCGGCCCGTACCAGGGGGTTGTTGGAGGACTACATTATAGAAGACTCACCTGATCGAGATATTCCCCGTACTGCTGCTGGCGCAGCTTCCTGAGTGTGTTTCTGCGGCGCTCATACTCTCCTAGCCCCAGCAGCGCGTCACCAGACGACCGCTCGGCCCGTACCAGGGGGTTGTTGGAGGACTACATTATAGAAGACTCACCTGATCGAGATATTCCCCGTACTGCTGCTGGCGCAGCTTCCTGAGTGTGTTTCTGCGGCGCTCATACTCTCCTAGCCCCAGCAGCGCGTCACCAGACGACCGCTCGGCCCGTACCAGGGGGTTGTTGGAGGACTACATTATAGAAGACTCACCTGATCGAGATATTCCCCGTACTGCTGCTGGCGCAGCTTCCTGAGTGTGTTTCTGCGGCGCTCATACTCTCCTAGCCCCAGCAGCGCGTCACCAGACGACCGCTCGGCCCGTACCAGGGGGTCGTTGGAGCACTACATTATAGAAGACTCACCTGATCGAGATATTCCCTATACTGCTGCTGGCGCAGCTTCCTGAGTGTGTTTCTGCGGCGCTCATACTCTCCTAGTCCCAGCAGCGCGTCACCAGACGACCGCTCGGCCCGTACCAGGGGGTCGTTGGAGCACTACATTATAGAAGACTCACCTGATCGAGATATTCCCTGTACTGCTGCTGGCGCAGCTTCCTGAGTGTGTTTCTGCGGCGCTCATACTCTCCTAGTCCCAGCAGCGCGTCACCAGACGACCGCTCGGCCCGTACCAGGGGGTCGTTGGAGCACTACATTATAGGAGACTCACCTGATCGAGATATTCCCTGTACTGCTGCTGGCGCAGCTTCCTGAGTGTGTTTCTGCGGCGCTCATACTCTCCTAGTCCCAGCAGCGCGTCACCAGACGACCGCTCGGCCCGTACCAGGGGGTCGTTGGAGCACTACATTATAGAAGACTCACCTGATCGAGATATTCCCTGTACTGCTGCTGGCGCAGCTTCCTGAGTGTGTTTCTGCGGCGCTCATACTCTCCTAGTCCCAGCAGCGCGTCACCAGACGACCGCTCAGCCCGTACCAGGGGGTCGTTGGAGCACTACATTATAGAAGACTCACCTGATCGAGATATTCCCTGTACTGCTGCTGGCGCAGCTTCCTGAGTGTGTTTCTGCGGCGCTCATACTCTCCTAGTCCCAGCAGCGCGTCACCAGACGACCGCTCGGCCCGTACCAGGGGGTCGTTGGAGCACTACATTATAGGAGACTCACCTGATCGAGATATTCTCTGTACTGCTGCTGGCGCAGCTTCCTGAGTGTGTTTCTGCGGCGCTCATACTCTCCTAGTCCCAGCAGCGCGTCACCAGACGACCGCTCGGCCCGTACCAGGGGGTCGTTGGAGCACTACATTATAGAAGACTCACCTGATCGAGATATTCCCTGTACTGCTGCTGGCGCAGCTTCCTGAGAGTGTTTCTGCGGCGCTCATACTCTCCTAGTCCCAGCAGCGCGTCACCAGACGACCGCTCGGCCCGTACCAGGGGGTCGTTGGAGCACTACATTATAGAAGACTCACCTGATCGAGATATTCCCTGTACTGCTGCTGGCGCAGCTTCCTGAGAGTGTTTCTGCGGCGCTCATACTCTCCTAGTCCCAGCAGCGCGTCACCAGACGACCGCTCGGCCCGTACCAGGGGGTCGTTGGAGCACTACATTATAGAAGACTCACCTGATCGAGATATTCCCTGTACTGCTGCTGGCGCAGCTTCCTGAGAGTGTTTCTGCGGCGCTCATACTCTCCTAGTCCCAGCAGCGCGTCACCAGACGACCGCTCGGCCCGGACCAGGGGGTCGTTGGAGCACTACATTATAGAAGACTCACCTGATCGAGATATTCCCTGTACTGCTGCTGGCGCAGCTTCCTGAGAGTGTTTCTGCGGCGCTCATACTCTCCTAGTCCCAGCAGCGCGTCACCAGACGACCGCTCGGCCCGTACCAGGGGGTCGTTGGAGCACTACATTATAGAAGACTCACCTGATCGAGATATTCCCTGTACTGCTGCTGGCGCAGCTTCCTGAGAGTGTTTCTGCGGCGCTCATACTCTCCTAGTCCCAGCAGCGCGTCACCAGACGACCGCTCGGCCCGTACCAGGGGGTCGTTGGAGCACTACATTATAGAAGACTCACCTGATCGAGATATTCCCTGTACTGCTGCTGGCGCAGCTTCCTGAGAGTGTTTCTGCGGCGCTCATACTCTCCTAGTCCCAGCAGCGCGTCACCAGACGACCGCTCGGCCCGGACCAGGGGGTTGTTGGGAGAGTACTCGCCCGCCTTCAGCATCACGGGGAGGCCTAGGTAGCGCTGTAACAAGAAATGTTGCATTAAAGATAGAAAAGAGGCTAATAGTAAGTTTATGTCTATGTATTGCAGATGCAAGGTACACGTGCCGAGAGTTATTGTCGCTGTATCGTATCATCACTGCCACATTTTCAACTCTCACTGCGACATAGTAATTCGATTAGATAGAGGTATCTTACGACGTCGGGTGAGACCATTGTTGTAATCAGATGTCGTGATTCGTTAACTACAAATTATCAATATAGGAACGAGCGTTGGGTATCAATAAGAATCGTTGACATCGGGATGAAAGTCGCTGCAGTGAACGCTACTACCAAAACTCCTGCGGGGCTAGAACAACTGACGCCGCGCCGCGACGCGAGTTGAGAAAGATCTACCCTCCTCTTTCCAATTTGCACGGTGCGAGTGAGATAAGAGACGCTCAGTAGCGCGGAAAGCGACAGAGCAGCAAGTTGTGCTAGACGTACTGGCATGGTAAACTGTAACTATTTTGTCTCTACCAATGTAAAACATCTAGACTACGACTGAAAAAAAATCAATGGACATTTAGAACTAAATCTCATTACTTGATACTAAATATTACAAAATTGTAACTATATATTTTTAATACTATATCGTCGATGGAAAACAGGGTACGACCCGCCTGATGGCAGGCGTACCGTACCGTGGCCGATGAACCTCTGCAACTCCAGGGAAATATTGTGGGTTGTTTAAAAAAGTATAATATTGCGTTACTATCATATCTACTGAAAGCTACAACATATACTTTATTAGTATAATCGATGATCTACATATTCAAATTAATCCACTGGTTACTAGGAGGCGCGATGCTCAGGCGTGAGTTATGCAGTATATAATTGCTAATAAAATTCCTAAAGCAGTGAGGCGCGTGAGCTCTATTAGGTGTCGCTTATTAGCGCGCCTGCTGCTAATTATAATTAGGGTTAGATACAACCATTTTTAAAATAATTTTCAATATCTAAATACAATATATTCGTGAAAAGTATTATCGATGATCTACATATTCTAATCAATCCACTCGTTACTGGGAGGCGCGATGCTCAGGCGTGTGTTTTGCAGTAATTGCTAATGAAATTCCTAAAGCAGTGAGGCGCGTCCGGTCTGACAGCTCTATTAGGTGTCGCTTATTAGCGCGCCTGCTGCTAATTATAATTAGGGTTCGATACAACCATATTATAAAGATAATATTTCCTCGAACTAGATTGTGAGTTTGGATGCCTTTGAAACCACTCATCCATTCTCCTAGCGTTATTCCCGGTTGTGGTCAAAAGGAGCCCTGGGTCCGCTTTGACATCTAATCCCAGGATTTGGCATAGGCAAAACCTCTGAAACCACTCATCTGTAAAAAAAAAACTTAATCTTATTTTAAGTAGAGGGTTGGAACTCAATGTCTAATGGGATCAAATCAGCCTCTCATATATTCTACATATCGCTATGATGGTACGAGTATGATATTTGTAGGGAAATAGGAACAACAAACAGCGCCCATTTATAGTTTTTCATGTATTCAACAATATGTTTGAAATGCCAAAAATAAGTTCTTCAACTTATTTTTGGCATTTTATTTTCCAAAGTTTGGCGTGATGTTTTCCAAGTATCTTTGTGAGATGTGTTCATTGGTATTGTAAGAAAATTATACTTTTAAATGGAAGGAAAATTAGATGCTCCGAGCCGGATTCTAACCGGCGACCACAGGCATTCATGGCCCGTCGCTACCAACCAACTGAGCTATCGGAACGATCTGTCTCGGCCACTAAATCTTTCAAGCAGATCCTTCTTACAACGTCTTAGGGAGGCGTGTAGCGACATCTAACAGAATACTAATATCGCTGTGACTAAACGGAGCATTACATTTTTCAATTTTACCTTCATTTCAATTTACAAATTCATTAGCAGTGTTACTGTTTGTATAAAAAAAAAAAAAAAGTGTTAACTATTTAGATACTATCTATCTAGGTGTTTGGTAATCGGGCACCTAGGTTAGATCCAACCAATCAAATCGGACTAGGAACTCAGTCTGAGATAAGGAAGCCACAAAATACAACTTTATCCTCAGAGATCTCTATTTTACAAGCTTTTATTTAGTTTCACCTGTCCCGTTGTCAGTCTGTCTGTCTGTAATCAAATCTTGCAAGTTCAATTTGACCCACTTCCCGGGATAGATTGAGCTGAATATAAGTATACCATCGAGCTGATCTGATGATGGAGACAGAAGGTGGCCATGGGAATTCAGTACTTAACCGACGAAACCCCGTTGAGTTTGCAGGGCTCGTTAGAATCGTCTCAATGAGTAGTTGATGACGGTAGGTATACAGAAAAGTACAGTCGGCGGACCACCACACCAAAAATGAAATTTTTGACCGAAGCTTGTTACAAGTGTTTATTTAACTTGCAATGTTTGGGTGGAATCTTGCAACTCAATTTTGAAGCAGATAGGTATCTTCAACCGATTGAGCTGAAATTTTGGGTTTAAGTACCTATAGTTTGGATGACAATTCAATATTATGGTACCATCGAGCTGATTTGATTATGAAGACAGAAAGAAGGTGGTCATGGGAGTTCAGGACTTAACAGACGTAACCCCGTTGAGTTTGGGCACGCTAACAGTAGTTGATGAACTGTTTACAGAAAAGTACAGTTGGCAATAAAAGCTTTTACAAAAAAGAAAAAAACCTCTATTTACGTAGTCTATATCTGGTGGTTAAATCGATTATACACATAAAACCTTCAGAACCCTCACCGTTAAGAACCGTCCCACCGTGTGAAATCGCGCGCGGCTCTCGTAATTGGCCAATTAGCGATCGTGCCGTGCGCGATTATTGATGGACAGTTCGCATTCAGACTTAACCTAGTAGGAATACCTAATGTAGGAACCTAATGTATAGGTTTATAAACCGTGGGTTAGAATTTCACCACCCCCTTTCTTCCGGTTCTCTATTGGATCGCATAAAATCATTTGGAATAATATAATAACGCATAATTTTTTATAGCCGAATTAGCGTTAAGCCTAATCATGTTATGGCATAAATTTTTAGGCATAAAATTAAAAATAATAAACGAAAATAGCATAATCATCACAAAGACTAACATCAGATAGCATAAATACAAAAAGATATAATAATTACTTGGCATCATTACAAAACGCATAAGTAAACAAAGCAATGAAAGCATAATGCACGGCCCAATAATGTACAGCCTGATAATCCATGTACATTGGGACGGTCATCTGTGCGGACTAATAATCTCCAGCGAGTCGACGCCACCCCGCTGCGCGGGGTGTCTATTTCTGGTCTGAGGAACACAAGTGAACCCTAACCTAACCGACCTAAGACAGAGTTCGCTTATGACAAGCCATTTTTATCCGCCCTGATAATGCACGACCCAATAATCCGCGTCCACGAAAAGTGTAAATGCATGCTATGTAATGTATTTAGAAAACAGAAATTATGCTTCAAAACAGATATACCAAATAATTATTAGCCCAAACAATAGTATGCGTAATATGTATTCGGCCAATACAGATTAGTTCAACTGAAATTATGCTATTAGCGTAGTATGCCAAACAAAGTAGTAGGCCAAAGTATTAATATGCAACAGTATTATTATGCCAATAAAAATTATGCCAAATCAATTATGCGAAACTATATTAGTCTAAAAAAAATTATGCCAATGAAGGGGATCCCCTTTCTTCCCGTGGGTGTCGAAAAAGTCGACTGAGGGAGCAGGGTTGAAGTGTTGCGGGCTAACTATCACTGCGATACCACATTCCGACGATCTTCTATACCCACATTTATGCTAAAAGTGACACTGGAACATAAGTTTAATGTGCTCTGCCTAACCCCTTTTGGGAATGAAGGCGTGAATCTATGCTATGATGCTCACAATTTGTATCCTCCTGAGACCCAGGGTACGCTCTTCTGTTTCTGAATTGGGAACTTTATGACATTCATGAGTTCAAAGTTATTTTGAAATTAGTACAAAGTTTTGTACCCGGGGTCTTAGGAGGTAGTACCTAAATTATTATATCAGATACATGCGTCCATAACAAATAATACCTAGTACTTCAGTACCGAAGGTCCACTAACTGTAAAAGGCTGTCAAACAGCTAGAAAAATCTAGTCACCCCGTTCGCACGCGCACGCCGCATAGCACGCCCTCTTTCGTCCTAGAGAGAAATACCGATCCCGAATCCTTAGATCTGAAAAAGGACGCAAGGCCTTAAGGCCGTGTTTAGTAAATTAAGCTTTTGCCTTTAAATCAGGTGGATTTATGTACGTTGTTGAAGTGAGATAGCATCGGCTCGGATAGTTTAAAAGTCCTTGCGAGTAATCGGGTCGCGCGAACATTGCACGCTACGGCCTATTTCGCAAAAGGGTTACATAAAGAGCTAGTCCACAATGTTGGCGGATGATTACGATTTTGCTACGATTACCTATAATGCACTGTTTTATTTAGACATATTAATTTGTTACAGACAACATTTCACTCATATTATATTGCAATATTTTGGTACAGACTATTTCTTTTAAAAAATGCATGAGAGTCTGGCTATGCATATTGAGATGCGACTATAGAGGAAGCATGTTTTATGAAAGAACAGTAGAGGCACTGGCCTCTATGCCTACAAGTCACTAGTTCACGCGTGCTGTCAACAAATCAGCTTATAGTCTCAAGACTGATCGCCGATTAAGCAAGAAAAAAAACCATTATGGTGGCACGCATAAGATCTGCCTGATGGTAAACAGACACCTAGCCCAGGACGCTAGTCGTCACAAATGCGTTGCCAACTTTTCGTTGTGCCGACAGCTACAAACAAAACAGCGCTTCCTCACCACCAGAAACACAACAAGAAGGTTAGCTGGAGGAGATCCCTTTGTACTTTGATCTATTGTGTGACATGTATATTCTTTAACCGGTTATTGTGTACAATAAGGTGCTTACATATATACATACACAACTCCACCTACAGGTAGTGGAAAAGTGCGAAGTGTATCGGAGATAAGTTACTGTCAAAAATTTCATATTTGGTACAAGCTTTTATTGCCGACTGTACTTTTCTGTATACCATCACCAACTACTCATTGAGCCGATTCTATCGAACCCAAACTCAACGGGGTTACGTCGGTTAAGTACTGAATTCCCATGGCCACCTGTCTTTATCATCAGATCAGCTCGATGGTACCATAATATTGAATTGTCATCCAAACTATACTTATACCCAAAATTTCAGCTCAATCGGTCACCGGGAAGTGGGTCAAATTTAACTTGCAAGATTTGACGGACAACTTACTTACATAGGTACAGTCGAGTTCTCCAATATATGTACACTTTTTTACCAACTCGAATGCGGCCGCTAACAATTAGTATGCAAACGCGTTCGATCAGGTAAAAAAGTGTACATATATTTATTAACTCGACTGTACATATTTTTATACTTACATACGAACAAGTCAAGTTAATATAAAGCTTGTAAAAAGATACAGGATATAATGATCGTTAAATCAATATTGCATCACAGGTGACGTCAAGACTATGGTATATTGTCTGATGTATTACAAGGCAGATTATTTTGCCATTTACATGATAAAGATTATACTCTGATTATTAATCAGACAGAAAAAATGTAAACACTGGTGTTGCCGTTAACAAGAACCATTTGCAGCAATGAGGAGATTTATAATTTTCGCAGTTAAACGAAACATCGTCCTATTTCAATAATATACACTCTAATTACAAAAAGAAAATTAATTTAGATAACGTATTTACCAAAATCCTCCCTCATAATTATTTTTAAAGATAATACCGTTTTTATGTGTAGAATATATGTTTAGCGCTGGTATCACTGCTGCAATACACCGGGATTGTGCATCTTTGGAATGCTTACTATTTTTTTTTTCTTAATGCGAATGGCAAATAATATCTGGATTTTTATTTTATTTGACGCCTGTCCTGTCACTCAGCTCACTCGGCTTCTAACAGCTTTATCCACTATACCAGTGTTTCTAAACCTGTGGTCAGTGGACCCCTGGGGGTCCGCGAGTACCTATAGTTATGTACGGGGGTTCGCAGCAGTCTCACCCATAGACCATTTCACAATAATAAATAAATGCCACAAAAAGTCTTGCCTGTTTTTTATTATTATTCCTTGGATTTGTGCTTGATTTCCTAGGGGTCCGTGGACTGAAAAAAGGTTAAGAACCGCATGCACTATACAATTCAATGCTTTACTAGTAACTAGTATACTGCTTATAAATATTTATCATATTTATTTTCAATTTTGCTGTTAAAGTAAACTTTAAATAATATTGCATGACCGACCCGTACTTTCAGAACCCCTGATATGTCACTCAGTGACATAACTTTGTTTACATTTTTCTGTCTGATTAATAATCAGAGTTTAGATAATGCGTCCATGCAATGCACGTCTAGTCATCTGATTTCGATTTTACTAACATGTACGGTATTGGATTGTAGCAAGTGGAAATCCGTGATCTTTGCCTACAACACGGAGAAACGGGCGTGATTATTTGTATGTATGTATGGCTACGGCATTTCCTTCAAACGTGGTTACGTTCCAAGGTCCTGCCAAGTCAGTATCGGGCCATCTGTAGACTGAACTTGTAAGTGAGCTCTGCACGCTAAGCTGTTTCGCATCGGGGTAGAGCTAGGAGCTAGTGTCTATAAATGGGAGAGAATACCGTTAACATAAAATAAGTACCATATTATAGGTAGCATTGCCAAACTATCTGCAGTTCAGGAGGAAATTAAATAAAAAACATCTATCTAGATGGACAGGCTGCAAAAATCTGTACGAATGCAGAACAGAAGATGTTAGAGAAGAAATGGAAGCATTTTGTAGTTAAAACATGCCGCCCCGAACAATATCTGAAATGCTGAACTGGCAAAGACTGATCAGACTCGTGTCAATAACATATCATATCAACACAACGATCAGTCCAGTGCAAGTAAGACATATACCTACAAATAAAGTAGACTTCTGTAAGGTGGGAGCTACTTCCCCAGTTGGGCTATTACACATATGAGTGAGATGACAATCTGCTATGCCCTACCTCTTTAACACAAATAAATGCCCTCACCGGGACTCAAACCCAGGACCTCCAGCTTCGTAGGCAGGGTCACCAACTAGGCTAAAGTGGTCGTCAAATTGTACTGAGAGGACAGGTGTGGTCAAGATTCGCCGCGGTATATAGCGGAGGCTTAAAATTATATCAGCTAAGTACAAGTACGCCGTCAGCTCTTATACTAACCTCATATATATATTTAGGGTGGAAAAAAGGGATGTTACGCAGTAATTTATTAAATCGACTCATTTCGGTCAAGGCCGTACCTGCCATATTTCACAGCGTATAAAACACGCATAACGTATGGAGGTAATGGGGGAATTTCCTGAAGGGAGCGAAACTTATTACCGTTATTAGGTTAAGAGGTTACGTGGTAGTTTTATAATTTCCGGGTGGGAAAGTGGCCAGTCTAATGCATATAAGTGTTGCATGGTAATTACACTGTTGTCGAGGGTATTGAGGAATGTACGGAACGGGCCAATTCTACCCACCATGAATATCTGAAATTCCAACTATACAGGACTGATATTTAATCTAAAATAATTAGAATGGCAAAAATCAAAACACTGTCATGTTAGTCGCAAACAGAATAGTCCAGGCAATGAACTGACAACTTGTATGGAAAAAATGACAATTTTGGAAATAATTTATAATAGCTTATTTTTTATGTGTAACGGATATATTATCAATTCAATAGTTACCCAGCGGCAAAATCCGACAAAATTTCAGACATCGAAAAAATGATAAGTTAACTGGCTTCTGAAAAGTCAGTAAAAATATTAATAAATGTTTTCGTCTTTATTTTGGTTCATTTACACTTGCTCTATAATATTCAAGATAAATCGTACAAAAAAAGATAATGCATGCTTCATTTAAATCTACATAATTACTTCCGGGTGAAAAGTTTGTCGGATTCTTGATTAAATCATCTTAGAATAACATTTTCAAATGAAATCAACAAAAAAAACGCTATTATAAATTAATGTTTTTCAAAACCGTATTTTGCCTGGAGTAGAATGCAAGGCCCGCCTGTTGGTAAGCGGTTCTCGTAGCCTATGGACGTAACTGATTTATTTCAAGCAACATAGCGGTCCAATCACTATTAGTATAATTTACTTAATCTAATGTTAGTTCCTTAATCATGAATCCTACTAATATTATAAATGCGAAAGTTTAGATGTTTTGATGTTTGGTTGTTTAGATGTTTGGATGTTTAGATGTTTGGATGTTTGTTACTCAATCGCACTTAAACAACTCAACCGATTTGGATGAAATTTTGCACGAAGATAGTTTATAGCCTGGATTAAAATATAGGGTAGTTTTCATCCCGGGTACACGCAGACGAAGTCGCGGGCGGAGGCTAGTTAATTAATCATCATCATCCTCCTAGCGTTATTCCCGGTAATGCCCCTAAAGAAGCCCGGGGTCCGCTTTGACACCTAATCCCAAGATTTGGCATAGGCACAAGTTTTACGAAAGCGACTGCCATCTGACCTTCCAACCCAGAGGGAAAACTAGACCTTATTGGGATTAGACCGGTTTCCTCACGATGTTTTCCTTCACCGAAAAGCTAACGGTAAATATTCCGTACATAAGTTCCGAAAAACTCACTGGTACGAGCCGGGATTCGAACCCACGACCGCCGGTTGACAGCCGCATGCCTGAACCACTAGGCTACCGTAGCTCTCTAGGCTAGTTAATTAATAATTACTTACTACAAAAGAGTAGTTTATTAGTCTTCTGACCCATTTTCAACAACAGAGGACATTGCGCAGCTCCGCCTGGTTTCTCTTTAAACCCCGGGTATTTGAAAAAGTGGTAATTAGTATGGTAACGACACACACTACTGCTAAAAGTTGCAAAGCGACTCCGAATGCTCCCGACCCCTTCTGGGAATAAAGTCACCACTTATGCGCGTATATTTGTAATTTTTCGCCAAACCTTGGCCGCACCTCCTGAACGAAACAATGGCGGGCGGGTCGGGGCGCGCCGATAACAGAACATTAGACAAATTAATTCTGTTATCTACGCCATGACGTAGCGTGGCGAAAAGTAAACTGCGGTTATTGGGGACAATGTTCTAGAACACGAATGGTGTTGATAGGGTAAACGTCCGAGTGCTCGACGCTGTACTAGTATATATAGCATCGAATGAAGAAAAATCCTCTTAGTTCGAATTTAACCCATATTGCTTTCATATAGAGTGCCCATGTCGACCACTCGGACGTTTACATTACTAAGAACATAATTAACAACTTAGAAAGGTTGAAAAATCCCTGACATTTTCATTTCAAAGCTCAATAAGTACCTACCTCAAAACTGGCTGAACCGATTTTGTTGAAACGTAGCTAAGAACCATCTCGATCACGTCAGCATTCAGACAATAAAACCGCATTAGAATCGGTTTATTCGTTTAGCAGCTACGACGCTACAGACAGATACACAGACGTGTCTGTCTGCGTCGGGGGTTAAGGCGCCGTAGGTTCAGCGAAGTTAAGCGAACAGTTTTTGAAACAATATAATGCGTCTGTTTATAATAATATGGTTTCAAAAAAATACGAATAGTAATCTTGAGGCTTTTCTGCAGGGAAATCAGTGCTTCGAAACATGATTAAGTAAATTTCGCTCGATAGAAAAAAATCACGAACATAGGTCTAACACTCAAAAATACACTTAAATTATTCGTAACAAACTATGCACAAAAGCTATATATATTAAAATTGCTTCTAAAAATCGGCAATATCATGTTTGAGGGAAATCAGTGTTTACATTTTTATTTATTTAAACGGCCAAAAAATTAAAATTAAAAAACATGATATCCGCGCTTTCGAGCACGCACTTCCATCTCGCTCAAGCTTATGCTCAGTGAGAGGGAGATAAAACCATTAACCTACGGCGCCTTAAGAAATAAGAACACAACTCCATCAACTTGCTCCAAGTATAAAAGAAATTGACAAAAAATCACTCCACCTTCTAGGGTCGCCCGTTTTAGAAGAATCTTTCCCATCCTTCCTTGAAAACAAAATTCAAAATTTTAACTCGGTCTCGGAACGCCTACTCGAAATTAACGCACATTCAGCTTATACAATCATACGTTTCTGCCTATTTGTACCCAAATTTACCTACATCCTGCGTTGCAGCCACCTTTGGAAACACCCAGGTCTACTAAGTAGCTTGGACAAGATTATTAAATACACCATTTCGGCAGTTCTTAATATCACACTAGACGAACGCTCATGGATCCAGGCATCACTTCCGATCCGGCATGGAGGCCTTGGCATTAGAAAAACGGCAGATATTGCACTCCCTGCCTTCCTGTCCTCGGTCCATGGCACTCAAAATCTAGTTACCAAAATTTTAAAAACTTCCCCAGGTTCTACTACTGCCAATACCACTGCCGAGGCCAAGAATGCTTGGATCACAGCTTGCCCAAACGCAACATATCCACACACCCTACACTCCCAGCGTCAATGGGATGAGCCGCTCTGCAGGCTGGTACGGAAAAATCTGTACCAAACGTCTACCAGCCCTGCCGAGCGTGCCCGTCTCCTTGCGGCTGCGGAGTGGGAATCTGGTATGTGGCTGCATGCTGTTCCCTCTAAAAACCTAGGCACATTAATGGACAATAATACTTTTAGGCTCTCCGCATGTCTACGTCTGGGAGCGACGTGTGTCGTCCCTCATCGCTGCCACTGCGGAGACGCTGTCGATCGTCTGGCCCACCACGGTCTCTCGTGCAGCAAGAGCGCGGGACGCATCCCGCGTCAAGCCAGCCTTAACGACATCATCCGTCGGGCCTTCGTCAGCGCCGGTGTCCCTGCAGTCCTCGAACCTACTGGTTTGACACGGAACGACGGAAGAAGGCCCGATGGAATGACGCTCATTCCCTGGAAGATGGGTCGACCCCTAGTGTGGGACGCCACGTGCGTCGACACCCTGGCGTCGTCACATCTACCGGGGACTTCGTGTGGGGCTGGCTCCGCTGCTGATTCAGCCGAGGGTCTCAAACGGCGCAAGTATGGAGCCATCGACAGTGGCTTCATATTTGAGCCGTTCGGCGTAGAGACCCTAGGACCGTGGGGACCAGGCGCGCACCGAATCTTCAATGGATTGTGCAAGCGCTTGGTCGAGGCTTCACG
The DNA here is from genome assembly GCA_947578815.1 of Epinotia ramella. NCBI lineage: Eukaryota > Metazoa > Arthropoda > Insecta > Lepidoptera > Tortricidae > Epinotia > Epinotia ramella. Next base: position 36,780,412 of record OX388202.1, read on the forward strand.
TGACCAGAAGGCTGGCTTTTACCTCGCCCAGAGAATCAGCATTGCCATTCAACGTGGCAATGCTGCCAGCCTTCTGGGCACATTACCGCCTGGCAGCGACCTGGGGCAAATATTTTACCTTTAGTTTTAGTTTTGTCAGTTATTTCTCTTTTTTTTTAAAGGATAATAAATGTTCATTTTAATTTAAGGATTATGTGCAATATATAGAATATCTTCCTTTTTTTAAAAAAAAAAAGAACACACACTAACATCATCATCATATCAGCCGAAAGACGTCCACTGCTGGACATAGGCCTCCCCCAAAGAGTGCCACAAGGACCGGTCCTGCGCCACCCGCATCCAGCGGACTAACGCGACCGTTACCAGGTCCAGGTTTTAAGAACACAGATTCTGGCTTAATAGGGGTAGACACTAAATAAAATAATCAATAATGGTGTATTTTCTTGAAAAAGGATTAAATTTAGTCAAATGGAGAACAAAGCAACGCAAGAGGTTAAACAATCACAAAGTTATAATATAACTGTCCAAAGTTTTAAGAGGGGGTATATTCTGTCCATTTTCCGCAAAACGCAACGATTGTCATTTACTATGAGGCTCGCAGATGACGTCACGATCTGCGAGCGTTTTCTCTCTCCAACAAGCAATATTAAAACGGTTGTAGCTTCGTAATTCTTTGAGATATCTGAATGGGATTTTCGTCACTAGGCATATTTTTATGCCTTCTCTCTTTTGGAGTAATAATATAATACATTTTGAGTCGTCACGATGTGTCACGATGCGCGGCACGTTGCCGTCTTCAGTGACGTCACATTCTTCCAGCGTCATCGTTTCATATGAAGTTGCGTTTTGCGAAAAAGGGACAGAACATACCCCTTCTTAAAACTTTGGACCACTTATAACTTCGTGATTATTTAACCTTTTGCGTTGATTTTTTCTCCATTTGACTACATTTTTTATAATTTTTCGAGAAAATATCACATTATTGACTATTTTATTTAGTGTCTACGCCCCTATTCTTTAAGGCGCCGTAGGTTCATGGTCTTCTCTCCCTCTCACTGAACATAAGCGTAAGCGAGATGGAAGTGCGTGCTCGGAAGCGCGGATATCATGTTTTTTCATTTAAATTTTTTGGCCGTTTAAATAAATAAAAATGTAAACACTGATTTCTCTGAAACATGATATTGCCGATTTTTAGAAGCAATTTTAATATTTATAGCTTTTGTGCATAATTTGTTACGAATATTTTAAGTGTATTTTTGTGTGTTTTAGACCTTTGTTCGTAATTTTTTTCTATCGAGCGAAATTTGCTTAATCATGTTTCGAAGCACTGATTTCCCTGCAGAAAAGCCTCAAGATTTCTATTCGTATTGTTTTGAAACCATATTATTATAAACAGACGCATTATATTGTTTCAAAAACTCTGTTCGCTTAACTTCGCTGAACCTACGGCGCCTTAAGACATCACGCAGACTTATAATGAAAATAGTGCGGCAAGAAGAAGGTTCTAATTTGGCTGTTTGATGAATCCCCCAGCATAAAGTTGTTTAACAAGTAATAAATAAATATTTGCGGACAATCTTACAGAAATCGATCTGTTCCCATACTAAACAAAGCTTGTACTATGGGTACTAGACGACGATAAACATACTTATATAGATAAATGCATAGAAACAGTGGCACTCTTTGGGGGAGGCCTATGCCCAGCAGTGGACGTCTTTCGGCTGATATGATGATGATGATAGAAACAAATAAATATTCGTGCTCTTCAAATAAATGCCCTTACCGGGATTCGAACCCAGGACCTTTAATATAGCTACGTAGGCAAGTTGTTTAACAAGTAATAAATAAATATTTGCGGACAATCTTACAGAAATCGATCTGTTCCCAAACTAAACAAAGCTTGTACTATGGGTACTAGACGACGATAAACATACTTATATAGATAAATGCATAGAAACAGTGGCACTCTTGTGGGGAGGCCTATGCCCAGCAGTGGACGTCTTTCGGCTGATATGATGATGATGATAGAAACAAATAAATATTCGTGCTCTTCAAATAAATGCCCTTACCGGGATTCGAACCCAGGACCTTTAATATAGCTACGTAGGCAGGGTCACTACTAACTAGGGTAAAATATAATAGAATAGGTGGTATGCTAGGCTAAACCGGGTTGGAAATGCAGTCAATTCCATAAAAAAGTTTTTTTATTATTATGAACCTAATTGAACCGATTCCATTTGTTTTTAATAAAATAAACACGGCGGCTTATTCGACTCGCCATGTTGACCAAGCTCTAATCCGATACGTGCCATAAAAAGTCAACAACTGACTAAATTCGTTACTGAAGAGTGTGATAAGGTACAGTCAGCGTCACATAGTTAGTAGCAGCCAGAGTAGCCAAATATTTCGTAACACACCCTTATTCTTACAGTAATAAAGACGTGTACCGAAATATTTGGCTACTTTGGCTGCTACTAACTATATGACGCTGACTGTACAAGTAGGTACTGTTGGCTATCAAAAAGGTACTAACAATGTTATCTTTTACATCATATTGTTATTGCTTTCGGAAAGTACGTAACTATTTGTTGACAGTCCAGTAACTATAACGATATGAAAAAATTATCATCTGTAAAAAGTTTTCAGAAATAATTTACTTTAAAAACAAAGTTCTGGCCCTGTAGCATGGATGGCGTTATCACGCGATAAGTGACAGGATAGAGCTTCCGTCCCTGGCTGACACCGTTCGATAGAACGAGACGACGCGCCTATCCTGTCACTTGTCGCGTGATAACGCCATCCATGCTACGGGGCCTGAGGTAACAAACATTAAAAAACCGAATTGAGAACGCCTCCTTTTTTTAAGTCGGTTAAAAAAAACCCTTTTTTTGTCCTCTTGTAATTTACCTACTAAGAAATTACAACAAAAAATTGTTTAATGCATTTCATATAATATGCTACACAGAGTCAATGTTTTAAAATAAAACTTTAGTTTGGACCAATTCTTTTTCTCTGACTTCATCATTCTGGCCCTAGAGTTAATTTAGGTTTTCACATTTTTCGCGATTAGACAATAAACAAACATGACATGTCATGTTTGTTTATTGTCTAGTCTTCGCTGCAGCGTAACATCGAAACTCACCTCTTAAAGCATCCGTTCCTTTTATACCACAAACACGGAAATTAAAAACAAAACATTTGTACCAAACATTTTGAATTCCCGACTCGATTCCAAATTCAAATCACACATGCACAACTTATCCGTCACATATCAACGCTCTTACCGCGTTGAAATAAAGTTTGTTATCGCATGATTGACGGTAAATACAAGTTGGTTGTTTGTAAGCGGCCAGTGAGCTCAGTTTCAGTCCAAAACGCGCTACTGAGGCGGCGGCTACATTGTTTCTGGCTGTATTGTTCGAAGTTCACAGCGAAACTGGGCAGACGGTCTGCTTGAATACTGCGTTGCGACAAAATATTTTTTATTCAAGTTAATGACCCCAGTCTCACTTGATCGTGAATGACAATGAGGACGAACTCGCAGCTCAGGTAAACATAATATCTGGTAATACGCACCACAATATTTAAGAACGTATTTATCATTTTTCGAGATACGCTGGCAATTAGCATGAATAATACATTAACAAGATTTTAGTGTAGCACAATACATACCTAACTAAAAAAAAAGACCGGGTTGCACTCCGGGAGTGCCGGCAGAAGTGAAAACTCAATAACATTGTAACAGTTTGTCGATCAGGTCACATGACATCTTACGGTGTCACCCTAAAAATTAATTAGACGCATATTTATAATCAATTACCAATTATTTAGGCGGACGGGCCGCGGGCGCGTTGGGCGCGAGGGGTCGCCGGCTCCCGACGGGCGGCGGCAAACACAATACCAATTTGTTTTTAATGCCAAATATTTTTCAAATCTTTATCTCTTTAGGAATAACGTCTAAATTCGAACTATTCGAATTTGCAAGAACGGCAGACGGCGGTGGCGACCAAAATATCAATTTGTTTTTGCCGTTAGTAAATATTTTTCTAAGCTTTATCTCTTTAGGAATAACGCCCAAATTCGAACTATTCGAATTTTCTCAATAGCAAAACGGTGAAGGACGCGTTGGTATTATTACAAATTTATTTGCAGAATATGCTATTGCAAAAAGTGTGTAACGGCTCTTACGAATAGCGTTCAGTTTTGAATGAAGTCGAATCGGCTAGCAGCAAAAAGTGACCTCCTTCACATCTGACGTCACAAAACTCTGTCGCGTATTTAACAATTTTTCCCCATCCCAAAAAGTGCTCAGCGCCGCTAAAGAAGTTTTCACTTCAAAAAGGATGTAAGTAGGGGAGGCCCGGGCAAGACGCATATGTTAAGGGAAAGTGATAAAATAAAATACAAGTATATAATCGGCATAACTCTTTTTCCTTTCAATTTGTGCCTTGTTTTATAAACTTTGGAAATAGCTATAAAAAAAATAAAAACTTTAACAATTTCTTGTATTAAACCCACTAAAATCAAAAAGTATCTATTATCCTTTTTGCCCGCAGGGGTCGGGCAAAAGGGATAACTTAAAAATACAACAACCAGTCTTGGCATTCGTCACAAAAGTAGCTACCTACACCTGCATATGATGTGCAATTTTCATGCGCCCAATTTTGGCATTACTAGTAGCAATGCCAATTGCTACACTGAATCCGATCTTTACTTGGTGGTTCAGTGTATTTATAGACACACACCAGACAAAATAAATCAAGTTTGGAATTTTTGTATTAAGTTTTGGTCGTTGTTTTTCTCCTCTTAGGTTTGCTGGAACCTGTTAATTCAGATATTTTAGTATTTTTAATTTCTGTTCTGTGTTCTGTTGTGTGTTTCTGTTTGTTGTTCTGTTGTGTGTGTGTGTATATATCCATACATAGGATAATTATCCGTCTTGCCCATATTCGTTTTGCCCATGATACCAATATTAGATCGATGAACAAAATTCAAATGTTATTTTTACGTTAGGAAGAAAACGACTATCACAACTTATACTTAAAAAAATATGCCATTGAATAAATAAAACGTACAATTATACACTACATAACATACATAGTAAAAAAGTTGATGCACCTTTGCGAAAATCTTAACAAAACAGGACCAATTTTATTTTTTTATGTTCACAACAAACGAGCGCTTGCATTGTTTTGGTCTAACTGTCATGGCGTCGCCGACCGCATGCCGAATAATGATGGCGAGTGTCAAAGTGCCATCTATTACCGATATTTAGAAAAATCGATTATTCTTCTTACCCGCATTATGCTTATTGCCCGGGCTTCCCCTAGCTATCTAAACCCGTAACGAACTTCCCTGTCTCGAACCCAAAGAAGGAGATCCATAAGTTAATGTGTTCCATCAATACGCGTGTAGACTCAAAAATGAGGCAAAAAAATATGCCTAGTGACGTAAATCCCATTCGGATATCTCAAAGAATTACAAACCTACAACCGTTTTAATATTGCTTATTAGAGAGAGAAAACGCTCTCAGATCGTGACGTCACGATCTGCGAGCGTCATAGTAAATGACAATCGTTTCATATGATGGTGCGTCCCCCTCTTAAAACTTTAAACACTTATAACTTTGTGATTATGTAACCTATTGCGTTGCTTTCTTCTCCCTTTGACTACATTTTTAATCCTTTTTCGAGAAAATACAACATTATGGATTGTTTTATTTAGTGTCTTCACCCCTATTGGGACAGGACGGAAAATGCTCGCTTCTGCTTTACCTTTCAGTTCTGCAGCGTCCGACTGTGCGTCTAGCACAACTTTCTGCTAAGACGCGTCGCGCGCGACTCAGCGGCTCCTGTCTCACTAGCACTGCGCTAATTAGAAAGAGGAGGGTAGAATTTACTCGTCTCGCGTCGCGTCGCAGCGTCAGTTCTGCTAGCCCCGCAGGTCTAATAAAAGTCTCTAATGAGTGTAATGTTTACCTGTAGCCACATCAGGCCTGCTGTTTTTATAGTGCAATGTGCGTCGAGGTCACCTCGCGTTACTGCTCGCCTGGTATCGGCGCTGTGCGAACGTTAATTTTGATGTGTGTGGGTGACAGGAGCATCTTGCATGACTTGCTATGACGCCACTACTATAATATTGGCACAAAGGTCTGTACTCAAGCGCGTTTTAAGTTTGGTTGAGAGTGATATCAAACTTGAGCGCAGTCATAATAAGGCGAAGCTGAGATCGGGCTCACATGTCAGTTGAAGGCAGCCAGAACGATATGACAGCTTTGACTCATGACCCATGGCCTAAGGAGCAGAGGCCAATCGAAGAGATAGAAAAACTTGGACATTCCAAAGACATGCTTTAGGCCTGAATTTCACTGGCGCGGCCTGCCGTGCCGGTCAGGCCGGCCGCGCCAGTCTGAGCCTTACGGAGGCTCTAGCATTGAGTTCGGTACTATGTGTTCCTATACTTGATAAGCACGTAATTGTTCAATCACGTGTATAAAAGGTTAATTTTAATGATTTAGGCAACGTACTATCGTATATAGCGGGCTGTCCATCCCAGCCGAGCCTTTTCCGATGAGGGTAGGACATTCAGGAAATATCATACGATAAAAAACCTGCAAAGAATGTATACCTTAATAACGGATGTCTTTATTCCCCGCCCTAACTTGGCTTCAATCCGATTTGTCTGAAGGTTGACTGCATTGCATCCAGACCAATCCAGACTTCAGGCTTTCCGGCCTAGCAGAATGGCGCATCGTTTTGGCAACAGTCCAAAAGTTTCAATGTCAAACCGATATTAAACTGGGAACGTTCCCAAGGACCCGAAGCCATTAAGAAGATAAATGGTGCGTGAAACCTTGGCTAATGGCCGTGTAGAGTCAACATTGCGATGAAAAGAATCTTTGTATAATTGTGAAGGCAGAAGTTTTTGAAAGGTTTTCAAAGATGGTTGGAACTCTTGGGGTGTCGATCCGGATCGCTAGATCGCTACCACAGTTCGGTTCGGACGCAACGAAAGCGCTGCGCTGAGTATCGGTGCGGTCAGTTGAATAATGTCAGTTGAGTATTTAATTGTTTAGCAAAGAGCAAGGTTTCCGAATTCCGTTTCCGTGTCCGGGAGGCATCCGTCTCTTTCGCACTCGGGCGAAACATCGCAAGCGAGAAAAAGAGGGATGCCTCCCGGACACGGAAACGGACGCAGTGTGAACGTGGTATAACACCCGGACACCCGGTGGTGCCACACGATAACCTTTCCGCCCCAACGGCTATCGTGCGTTCTGCGTGAAAGTATTTGTAATGATAATATTTGTGAATGCTAAATCATTCGAGTGACTGAATTCACTGTGTCCAGTAACAAACATCTAGGCATTATCGTTATATTTGAAACCTAAGCGCGTGGGCGACGGCGAGATATACCTAATTTATATCGCTTAGTTCATTTGGCATTGGCAATGATATCACTGAACGGCATAGTTGTTCTTATACAGTTAGCAGCACATGGGTACGCGGGTGATCTAAATACGACTCTATTGTAAATAACAAGAGCTAATGCAGACAAGTTTTCGTGCAGCTACTCAATGCAGACAGTAAATGCCTTTATGACCAAGGCAGAATGTGTACCATGTTATCAAGTTGTTTCTATAATTTCATTGAAGATAATATTTATTTTATAGCTTCTGCCTCGTTAGTTCTTTCGATATTAATAAATAATAAATATCATATCTTACACAAATCGATCTTAGTCCTAAACTACGCAAAGCTTGTACTATGGGTACTAGACTACGATAAACATACTTATATATATAAATAAATAATTAAATACATAGAACACATATATTCGTGCTCATCACACACACATAAGGGTATTTCTTACCGGGATTCGAACCCGGGACCGTAGGCAGGGTCACTACCAACTAGGCTAAAGCGGTCGTCAAAAATTCATCACAGGTTATTATATTAAAGGCATTTATCAGATAAACAGCTCGTGTTCACGATTATGGCATAATACGGGTGTAGATTCGAAAATTATTATTACTCCAAAAGAAAGTAGGCAAAAAAATATACCTAGTGTCGAAAATCCCATTTAGATATCTCAAAGAATTACGAAGCTACAACCGTTTTAATATTGCTTGTTAGAGAGAGAAAACGCAAACGGTGTGTGACGTCACATTACAGGATGCTGCCGGGGAGCGCATCAACGGCGGCGCCGACCACGATGCGCGCGGCACGTTGCCGTCTTCTGTGACGTCACATTCTTCCAGCGTCATCGTTTCATATGAAGTTGCGTTTTGCGAAAAAGGGACAGAACATACCCCTTCTTAAAACTTTGGACACTTATAACTTGTTATTATTTAACCTTTTGCGTTGATTTTTTCTCCATTTGACTACATTTTTTATCCTTTTTCGAGAAAATATGACATTATTGATTATTTTATTTAGTGTCTACGCTCCTATTGCATTAATCCGGGCACCACTATTAGGCGTAAGACAAACTGAAAAGACGCAGGATGAAGACGCGTGTCAGACATTTAGCATGAAAGTTCATTGTAGCCCTGTCAGTTTGTATTTGTGTCAAAATGTATTTATACTTCAAAAGAACGAAGGCAAAAAAAATGCCTAATAACGAAAACCCCATTCAAAAATCTCGAAAAATTACGAAGATACAACCGTTTTAATGTTGCTTGTTAGAGAGAAAACGCTAGCAGATTGCGACGTCACGATCCCCGAGCGTCATAGTAAATGACAATCGTTTCATATGAAGGTGCGTTTTGCGGAAAAGGGACAGAACATCTTAAAACTTTGAACACTTATAACTTTGTGATTATTTAACCTATTGCGTTGCTTTTTTCTCCATTTGACTACATTCTTAATCCTTTTTCAAGAAAATGTATCTTTATTGATTATTTTATTTACTGTCTACACCCCTATTCCCTTTCGCGTATCAAATATAATTAGATATTTCATTAACAGTGCTGGCTTTTCGGTGAAAGAAAAGTCGTGAGGAAACCGGTCTAATTCCAATAAGGTCTATAGTTTTCCCTCTGGGTTGGAAGGTCCGATGGTAGTCGCTTTCGTAAAACTAGTGCCTGCGCCAAATCTTGGGATTAGGTCCCAAAGCAGGCCTCGACCTCGTGTAGGGCACTGCCGGGAAAACGCTACGACGATCATGATATATCTAGTGGCTGCATCTGCATTAGTCTAAGGTCTCAACCACAACCTCGAGCGGCTTGGCAGCGGGAGCGGCATCGATGCGCTATGTGTAAGAGCGAGAGGCCGCGCTCTGAACTCTCGCTCCCACATATGGCGCGTCGTTTCCGCTGCCGCCGTCGCTCGCAATCATGGCCAAGCTTGAACCCCTTGCATGCAGATGTCAAAATTTTCCAATCAAATTAGGACTTATAGAGATTTAAAACAATAAATTCAGTTCATATGTCCACGGATCCGTGGCTTAGCTTACGGGGGGGTTAACGGCGGGTAGCCAATACAAACGAACGAGATTTGTTTTTAGGGTTCCGTACCCAAAGGGTAAAAACGGGACAGTCTGTCCCTCTGTCACCAGGCTGTAACTCATGAACCGTGATAGTTAGACAGTTGAAATTTTCACAGATGATGTATTTCTGTTGCCGCTATAACAACAAATACTAAAAAACCGGCCAAGTGCGAGTCGGAGTGGGGCTACCATACAACAGACATGATTTTTTTGCCGTTTATATAGATAATGGTACGGAACCCTTCGCGCGCGAGTCCGACTCGCACTTGGCCGGTTTTTTTATAGTTATATATAATTATATAGGCAACTTTGGGCCTTGATAGATCTCGCTAGAACGTGTCGCATAAAAGCGCCCGCCAAAAAAACAGATGAACTCATCTAGTTTGCCAGTCGTAGCGGGGTGGAAAAGGAACAATGTAATCGAACCATTACTTGCATTTTAACACGTTCAAACACTATTCATACTCCAAATTGGAACCATAGTACTAAACAACGTCAAGAACACTTCAATACCAGTTACTGGCAGTTACGTATTCGTTCAATCAATCATTCCATCAAAACCTCATTTAGGTATTCAATTTTCATCGCGGGTTATCGCGATCGGAACAAGCTATTGTATTTCCAAGTTAGCTGGAATGGTGGCGGTGAATACTGACACACCTACTGTAATAACTTAGGGCGTTATACGTGTATTGCTGAGAATTTTTGAAAAAAATATATGTAATGACATGGGAGTGCGGTAATTTTTTGAATTTATATGTATTTATAAAGCACTAGCGACCCGCCCCAACTTCGCACGGGTATTACAACATATAAACCTTCCTCTTGAATCACTCAATCTATTTAAAAAAACCGCATCAAAATCCGTTGCGTGGTTTTTAAGATCTAAGCATACATAGGGACAGACAGCGGGAAGCGACTTTGTTTTATACTATGTAGTGATAGTTATGAGGCAGCTTTCACGTCAGAGATAAGCAGGGCTCGGATTTTTCATCGCACGATAAGACGAAAGAAAACTATGGAGTCGATATCAACATTAAAACTTTACTCATATTCATACTCATACTCATTCATTTAATTAATACCAAAAGTTTATTATATTGTAAATACAAATGTTAACCGCCACACCATGTTTATTACATTATAAGCTAAATAATAAAATGTTCACGAAATAATTAAGTTAATTAATATATGCACTAATTGCAAACTTAAATAAATGACACGTCTAAAGCCGTCAATGATTGAAACATGAGGCAATTAAATAAAGCGGCCAGTACCCACCGTTAAGTCTATCGCAACAATATGGTCTGGATAACTAGGTATGCAACTAAGTTGAAATTTGACAGCATGATAAATATATAATAATTACGGGACTAGGAAAATGAGTGATTATGAATATGAGTAAAGTTGTAATGTTAATATCGACTCCATAGTTTTCTTTCGTCTTACCGTGCGATGTAAAATCCGAGCCCTGGAGATAAGTTAAGTATTACATGCAAATCGCTCGAGCAAAATGGGTAAGCATCTGCCAAATTGGAATTATAAAGAATTCGCTGCAAATTGATACAAATCATTTGTTTTGGTGCGTGTAATTGCACGCTAGGTGAAAAAGATGTTTCACTAACCTCCAGGTCAAGCTCACGAATAGGCTAGTGTCCTAAGATTTTTTTAAGATTTCATTCGTAGTAATTCGATCCAGTTTATGGAGAGGAACAAATGTTTGTGTTCAACTACAATTAAAGAACATAAACACCTCAGAGCATATAATACTATAGAGCGGACACGCCGCCGGCGGCTGTGTCGCACATGTTAGCGCATTGGGCATACTCCGCCGGTAGTAAACCGTCCGTTGTCCACCGAGAAAGTTCAGTTTCTTTCCAAAAGGCCGAGTTGTGCAATAATTACTTGCAAACATCGCAGTGATTTGATTAATTTCCACACCAACGGGATCACTTTTCACAGGTAAATACTATAAATACTATTTATTTCAAATAAAACCACGAATTCAAGAACTTGCGTATATTAGTAATAATTTTAATTATGTTTAGTATCCAATTTATAGTTTTATACTGTAGTTTGATGATTTACTATCCAATTAGCAACACTTCGTTACCAGTTTTAACATGAGGAAACTACCCAATTAGCGATTGATCATTCCCGAGAGTCACTTTTAATGATCATGTACGAGAGAGCTAATAATTTAGAGTTTTGCCCTGCTCGTTACAGTGTTGATTTTAATTTTATTTAATAATAGTACCCTGCTTTGTTTACTTCTTATATGTAATAATGTAGGTATGGATTATATGAGTCTGAAATAAATGATTTTATTATTATTTATTATTAATGATAGTATAAGTAGATTAATGGTAGGTATATAGTCTTATTAACCCACAGCGAAAACGAGGGGTCTTATAAGTTTAACATGTGTATCTGTTTATCTGTCTCTATGTGGCATCGTATAGCTCCCAAACGAATTAACCGATTTGAGTGCCGTTTTTGAAAACGAAAGCCATGTCTGTCGAGATATCGGGGGAGTTTTTTTATTTACGTAATTTAATTTCATACAATTTACTGTATTACTTACAGTAAAGTTCCCACGCTACACAGAACTAACAATCCATTGTTTCCACCGAAATTCAAATCACGTCCAATTGCGACTAACGACTTAATTTGCGCATCTCTTCCGCGTAATGGCGGGATCGCGTGCGCAGCGGCAGGAAGCGGAATCGCGGGCTTTTGTCCATCGGAACATAAACATGGCCGCATAAACAATAGAATGCAGGCAAGTTATTGTTCAACTCAGCCCCGGAGCGATCGGTCAAATCCCTCAACCCATTCGCTGTCACTGACTTGAACTCCAGTTCGTCACTGTCGACAACAGACTCATCCTCAAAATATCTAGTACCTAGCTATGTACGCACTTAGATTGTGTAAGTAAATAAAGAATCCCGTAGCCAGAACCCCATTTACATAATATGTCGCTATTATAAAACTATAACATGTAACAATCTGAAATATAAACAGAATTATAATCTCATTCCAAACCTTAGTAGTATTAAATAACTCCAGCCCCGCTGTTCTGTGACTTGTTTTAAGCTCACCTCAACGGTCACCAATATAAATATATCTTGACGCCGTGATTCGCAATAACTGAGTGTAGGTAGAAGTCTAGTTTCGTAAGGCGTGACGGGCGGGGTGAGGGTGATTTTTTTCTGTGGCAGCGAATTAGTTAAAACCATAAGTTGGGGTTTCCAAGGCTTGACGTATATGCTCCATAAACAATGGAATGCAAGTCAGGGATATTGTTCAACACCAAAAGATACCCTCGGAGCGATCAGTCTAATCCCTTAACCCATTCGCCGCCACTGACTTGAACTCCAGTTCGTCACCATTGCCACCCATCACCTGCCACCGAGTTCATACGAAGTCCAAAAACAACGTGCTTTAAAATTCACGTGATAAAGAGTTCTTAATTCCTTCTATATGAGATTGGCAGAGGCAGTTTCACTACCCCGAGAAGGCTCGAACAAGAATCTGTAGTCGGTCCTAAGTTGGACCGCCTCTACCCAACAGGCAGTGGTACGTGGAAGATAATATGCTAGATACTACATATACTTATCTATAATATAGACTACCTCTGGTAACAATACAATACAAATTCCCTTTATTGCATACCTCAACAGTAATACAGAACGCACGGCTAGCACGTGACGGCGCGCGAGCTCTGTCGATTTTTCTCGCACTATCCGTCTCTCACTTATTAGACCACTTAGAACAAGAGGTATAGTGCGATAAAAATCGAGAGTATGTCGCGACCGTCGTGTGCTAGACGTGCTGTAGTACAGAAAACAACGAATATGAGAGCGGAGGCAAACAACAGCGGTCGGCGGCGTTACCTCTGGTAACGTAAGTTTTTTTAGCTTTATAATCTCCAAAATTATTTATCCGATTTAAAAAAGTATATAGAAATGGACCTTCGGCATCGCCTGAGGTCTATGTAGGTACCTATGTAGGTGCGGGCGGATCTATGGAAAACGTTTCAATCTAACTTACCCGTATATATCTCTCTAGGTCGGGCGGAATCTCCTCAGTCTGCCTCTCTCCCGTTTTCCCGTCCTGCTCATTCTGCTCTTCAACTCTTTCCACGCTCACTTTCCTGCTCGGCTTTGGTGCGGCATTCTCCTTGTTGGTCTCCTGTGGACAATAGGTATATTATATGCCATGATATATAATAAGTTTAGTTTTTTTTAGTATGTTTCTTGAAATTACACGAGTAGTTTTTTATGTATTTGTTAGGTGTAAGAACCGCCTTCCGCGGTAAAAGCCTCCTGCAAATGATGCCAAACTTAACATAAGTTAACCATTTATAAAAAGTGAAGTTCAAATTTCATTCAAAGGCGATGATTTGCAGGAACCAATAATAATAAAAGCCAGTCAATGGCATTGTTTACAATTACAACAATACTTCTTTGTAACATTAATGTTTTTGTCCGTTAAATATTTTAAGTGGATCAATTATTCTAAAAGTTACCAATTTTACTGTTGTACAGTCAGCATCATATAGTTAGTAGCAGCCAAAATAGCCAAATATATCGGAACACGTCTTTATTACTATAGGATTAAGGAAGTGTTACGATATATTTGGCTACTTTGGCTGCTACTATGTGATGCTGACTGTACATGGGAAAAGTACCCAAGGCTTGTTTAAACTTTCGTTCGTGTAGATATCTGAGCTGCTACCGCAAAATTAGTTTGTGTATCACAATTCCTATAACACTCTCATATTCATATTTCATATTTATTTATTGTGATCATGTTAACGACAGAGGAGATACACAACCGAACGAAGTCAGCGCTTCACGGTAGTCGCCGCTGTGATGATATCATGGTCGTTTTAAAATCTACAGAAATGGTATAACAACACAGGTACTCTCCTCCGAGACTCGCGAACCACGTGACTGACACGTGGTTCGCGAGTCTCGGAAGAGAGTACCTGTGTTGTTATACCATGTCTACAGACCTTCGCATGAAAGCGTAGATGGCGATAGTCTTCAGTACGTAACCCAGTTATCTCCCCATTGCTGAATCCACGAAGGAAAAAAGCGGCCAAGTGCGTGTTGGGCCACACACGACGAAGGGTTCCGTGCCTATTAAACAGGTCATATCGTTACTGATTTCTAATGGCACTTACGTCCTTTTCTTTAAGGAAGGCAGTTTTTTAGAAATATCACAAAAACCTTTGAACCGATCTTTTTCAAAACAATTTTCGCTGAAAGAATTTAATAAGCCCTATGTCCATGTTTTTTTTTTTTTTTTAATACACGGTTCAAAAATTAGAGGGTGACACAATTTTAGTGAGTTTCGGGGCGATTATCTCCGACTCTATTCACTTAATCCAAAAAAAATCTGGGAATTCATATATTTGGTTGCCAATTGATGTGCCACACGTGGGCTTGCAATGAAAAAAAAAAATTTTGGCTTTCAGTTTTATGTATGGAGTGCACCCGTAATTTTTTTTTTTGTAATTTAATTACAAAACTATGTAGCGGCTAACAAAATACACCTATCCTCAAATTTTTATTCAAATACACCTTATAGTTTTCGAGTAAAATGCCTGTGATATACGGACGGAGAGACAGACAGACAGACATGACGAGTCCATAAGGGTTCTGTTTTTTGCCATTTGGCTACGGAACCCTAAAAAGATATTTGATACTGACTGTAATTATCTAGCTAAAAATAAAGAGAGGAGTCGGTTTTCTCATAAACTGTACTTTTATTATGTTTCTTACGACCCAAATAACCCTAACACCTGCCCATCGCCTGACCACGTCGACAGCAAAAAAACGGACCAACGAACTAGTAATCTTTAATCGATACGTCTTGGCATTTACCAATAGGGTTGCAGGGAATGAATACGTCAACGAGTTACCTACTGCTCAATATTTCATGGGTTTGAAGAAATATGAACATTGTTAACTCGTAAGCTTGCAAACATTGTTAGCTCGTAACCGACTACCTACAAATTGTGCCATGCACAAAGTCTCGCTCCGCTCTTCACTGAGATAGGCATAGATTGTCCAATCCACTTAGACGCTCCCCGCTCCTGCTTTTTTTGTTTCTTGGATTCAGCCTGCGAACCATCAAGGGATGACTGGGCTGTGGTATTTCTATCCACTAAAAACTCCAGGGCGGCCGCCATCTGCGCTCAAATGCGGATGACTCAAAGATCTCACACTGAACGCACTGGAGCCCCCTTCGCGCCTCGCCACATCTGGCTCTGCCTAGAGCGCAAATCTTGTTTGTTGCCTTCCCTGGAGTGCCATGGCCCCCGCCGCATGGTAAACTCGCGACCCCGATGATCCCTTTAGTCGCCTTCTGCGACCGGCGGGGGACCCGGTAGACATATTCTTATACGAGCCTACACGGTTTTCCCCATTACTATAGGTAGCTCGCTCGCTCTCAGTAGTGCAGTGTTTTAGCGCTCGGCCAACCCTCAAAGACTCGAGCCGTTAAAGCTTAGACTAGCGTAATGCAGTACTGAGAAGACTCGCGTTAGCCCTGATGGCTAGAGTCTTTAACGCTCGGCCGAGCAATTCATGACACTACTGGGAGCGTAAGTAAGAGTAAAGCATCTAAGTGGATTGATCAAGATTGATCAATGTATGCCTCGTTTTGGAAAAGCGTGGCATCGTTCATCGCGCTGCAGACACAATAAAGATAGAATGGTGTATAAGATTTCCGTACAAGCATGCAAGTTTTCAAACACGCGTGTTGTCCCGTGCGACACATCGAGGAATTGAGAACCTCCCAGTTCTCAATTCTGGTGATGGTAGCAGACTAGCATCACAGACTGATGGTAACCAGTGGCAGGTAAGGTAGTTAGTTTGACACTGACCAGTGGCTGGCAAGGTAAGTTACTAGCCTATGGTCACGCAAATTCAGGGACGCCAATGCGCGTTACCGCTCATCCGAACCTTATAAGGTTTCACTGTGTTGACAGCATAGCAGACAAATATCCATGATAGTAAGTATGGTGACTGCTGCATCCTCCATCTTCTATGAGGGCATGCATGCATGGATCGGAATGTTGGGCCGCACAGATGCGGATGAAACGAGATTGCATGTTACGGAGATGAGAATGTTGAGATGGATGTGTGGCGTGACAAGAATGGATTGACATAAGGAATGAGTATATAAGAGGAAGCCTAAAAGTAGCACCCATAACTGAAAAGCTGAGAGCAAATCGCCTATGGTGGTATGGACATGTTATGCGGAGGGATGATGGTTATGTTACTATAAGGGCATTAAGTATGAATGTGGAGGGAGGGCAAGAAAAAGGTGCAAGAACATGCTGCGGCGACCCCAAGTAAATGGGATAAGGACAAGCGAATGATGATGATGAGTAGACAAAATAAAATGACACTACTTATACTTATACAGTCAGTAAGTTAGACTCAATGTCTCTTATAGGTATATTATAAAATGAGATTGTTATACAAATTGATGTTTTACCCACAGTGCATTATAAACGATGCCATCAGGGGCGGCTTTACCTATAGTTGCACCCGGGCGCACGGTCCTAGGGGGCGCCGAGCGCCACTCACAGGGCGCCACTAGCCTCGACTCGGGCGCTAGCGCGCACTAGGGGGGGTGCTAGAGGGCGCTATGGTAATGATTGCACTCAGGCGCGACATGGGCTAGAGATGCCTCTGGATGCCATGAAATATTTTGGGAAGAGTGTGTTATGCCATCAGTCCACCTTGCAGGGGGGGGGTGGGGCTTGCACCCGCAAGGTGGACTGATGACCTGGTAAAGGTTGCTGGAGTCCGCTGGATGCGGGTGGCGCAGGACCGGTCACTTTGGCACTCTTTGGGGGAGTCCTATGTCCAGCAGTGGACGTCTTTCGGCTGATATGATGTGTTATGCCATATGATACATTTGACTAAATGATACATGGTAAAATGAAACCTGAGTAACATGACCAAGTAATTATTTGTTAAACAAAATTTGGTAACTGTAAATAAGTTGTTTTGACTAATGATTATTTGCCAAATGATAATTTGAGAAAAATACTTTGGGAACAATTTTTTCAAATACATTTGTAATTCAAATACTTATTTGTATTAAATTCATGATTGCATGGCAAGCTTCCTTCATTGACAAGAAATCTTGTATTAATATAGAGTGAATTCATTAGCTACCAATATTTAATTACTCACAATCTTGTCACTTAAATAATAATGTTAAATTTAATAACAAAGCATAACAAATGTGGTTGCTAAGCCAAGAACTTCTAAATGTTATATATTATCTTTTAATATTGCTATTATTATCACTCAACTAATATTATTATAACATAAGCAAACATACATTTACAAAGCTCCCAAGTGAATTTACTAGTAAAATCTAGCAGCTGACTAATTTATATAAGTTGCTCACCACTTATAGACAAAAACTTACCTAAACTTGGGCATGCTTAGCTACCATAAAATATTCAGCACTGTAATCCTTTGCCATCTATTTACAAAAATAGCTCCACTAAACACACCAATTTAAAAGAAACGCTAGAAACGCAAATTGCAGGGATTTAACACATTAGCCGGCGAATGCAGCTACACCGATGCGGCACCGGTTCGTACTGGCTAGAAAATCGATAGTTCGGTGTGCTAGACGATACATAAACAACAGGTGGTTACCGTTTGGCGCTAACTCTTAACTTTTTAATGTATAGTTTTTAACTTACGTCTGATCGCGACGGGAGCCCCAAGCGCGTTTTCTCATTCTCTATCTCACGCCTTTTCACTGCAATTAGCCTTTCTAAATCCGTAGTAGATAGCATTGTATCGCTCAACGCGAAAGTCCCCGGTTTCACGTGCAAAAGCAGGGTAATACCCTAATAACGTTCAAGGTCGCACACTGCTTAGTCATTCAAATTATCCGAAAATCGATATTGTACTTTATAAGCTTTTGCAATCGGTAATTAATTTAATTGATAACAATAAAGTCGTTGAGAAACAGCATGTTTGAAAAAATGCTGACAGTTTTGACAGATGAAAATGTGAATTATGTCACAACACAACCCAAAACAACCTTATATATTATCCTATTAAGATCCTTATCGACAATTAAAGCGTTTGCCATGTACTTATTAATAACATGAAAATAAATTAGAAACGTTGCATTCGATAAACGTTTAAATCAGCAAATAATTTAAACTATTAGAACATTACATACTTCCTCTTTTAAAATTCAGCAAGGTTTAGCTTTTGAATCGTTTTTAACTTTGTCTGAAACAATTCGACCTTGATCATGTCACAAATGTCATTGTCATTATGACACTGACAAGGATATAAACTACTCTACTCAACTCGGCTCGGCCGCACCGGGCGTGAAGTGGTTCGGTACGAGAGTTTATTCAATTTGATACTTCACTTATTAGAACTTGTATAAAGAACTGTTCAATAGTTACAATTACATAATAGCTCATCTAGCAACACAGTCGTCCGTTATCTTACTAACGACACGTGGGCTGGTTTTGTTAGAACAGTTAACCTAAGTGTTGAAGTGTTTTCAATTACTTGCCCCGAAGTTTAACTTCATTATCTTCCACACTACACGCTATACACCACGATGGACGCTGATTATGATAAGAGAATCGAAGAACTAAAGAGTAAGATCAAGAGCTATCCAGACTTTCCTATAAAGGGTATATTATTCTGGTAAGTATGTTTAATTGTAGTATTTATTTCCTAGGTAGAATTCTTATATTCTTGAGTTTTTCAACTTTTCAATATACCTGATCATCAGCACCATTATTTTGTACAATCCCATTCTCTTCAGTAATCTTATGTAGAACCTATCTAAAATCTACTCAGTACTCTTTATTACTCAAACCAATTGACTACTGGTACATTCCAATTAGAAAGTACCGTGAGAGAAAGGATCATTTTCCTAAATCAATATGTAAGAGGGACAAGTGATTCTGGTAATCATAACAAGCATATAAGCTTCAATACAAAAGGTGGCGTATGTCACAGAGCATAACTTCGAATCAATTGGTACCAATTGATATTCATCAAAATCGGTTCGGTATTTTAAGGCCTATGCATACCTTAGGGATGTAACAGAGTTCTGCTTCTGCTTCCACAAATGCGGAAGTTCTTCTTGAATTTACACTTCCGCATCGCATCCGTTTCTGCTATTTTTGATGCAGAAGTCATAGCGGATGTCAAAGCTTAGCGCGGCAGTGGGACACGTGCGACGCGCATTAGAAACAAACAATTTTATGTTTTTTATTTTTTTAAACCTAAAAGGTCTCATAAAAATTATTCATATTATTTACATTTATTTTTTTAAACGGACCTGCCCTTAAGCTCCGCTTCTGCTTCTGTTTCCGTTTCCGTTTTAAGTTCCGCTTCCGCTTTCGCATCCGTTATACTAAATTTTAAACATCCGCTTCCGCTTCTGTTTCCGTTAAAACCACTTCCGTTACATCCCTGATACCTCCATCACACTGGCTGAAAATAAGCAATACTTACAATAAAATGTTTTGAGAAAAGGCAGGTAGTGCCTTTTTCTTGACTTGGCAGGGGCAATACCGGGCCCCCAGTTTCAGCCTTCAGAAAGCTTGAACTACTAATAAAAACCAAATTTTTCACCTCTCTTATCAGATTACTATAAATACATAAATCTATTTCCAGGGACATATTCTCAGCCATATCAGATGGAGAAACATGCCGGCTACTTCAGGGCATTCTAGTTGACACAGTCCGCAGCAAGTTCCCCGGTATAGAAGTGATAGTGGGTCTGGAGTCCCGCGGCTTCCTGTTTGCGTTCTCCCTGGCTGCGGAGCTGAGGGTGGGCTGTGTGCCTGTAAGGAAGAAGGGAAAGCTTCCAGGGGAGGTGGTGTCGCATAAATATGACTTGGAGTATGGAACGGTGGGTTTGATTAGATTCAGATGGTTTATTTCTCAATAGCGATCCTTTACTAATTTAATACAGGGTGTCCAAAACAGTGTGAATGTGTGTGCGTGTGAACAGTCAGAAGCAGAAGTAGCTATGCAAAATATCACGCTCAAAATGATCTAGACAGTCCTGATACTCTTGACTTTAGAGTCGTGTGTAGGTCATTTTGAGCACTTGACCCGTGTAGCTACTTTTGCTGCTGACTGAACAATGTGGCAACATTTTAAAATTGCCTAGGTCTTTTGCCATGATTCAAATTCAATCACCAATTTGCGTGGATTTAAGTAATAAAGTATACATATATATAATAAAAACTTAATATATGGTACCTACAGTAGCTGCTAATTAATTGTTTATCCATACACAATTGATTGATTAATTATCAATCTAACAAGTCTTGACTGACGTGGTAGTAATAGCCTCACTGTCACCTCTTTTACCATGAGACAGTATGAAACAATAAATAACTTAGAGGGGAAATTTTCAAGACAGCTGCATTATATTACCACTATAAAGTTAGGAAAATTCACTGTTTTTGGTTTTTATCCTATACTAGCGACCCGCCGCTTCGCACAGGTACTTTATTATACATATAAAAACCTTCCTCTTGAATCAGTCTATCTATTAAAAAAACCGCATCAAAATCCGTTGCGTAGTTTTAAAGATAAGATAAGATAAGATAAGGTTTCTTTATTGTCAGAACTGTGTACATTTAGTTGTTGTGGGTAAAATAAAGTCCAACAGCTTGCCCATTTCGGACGTACAATAATAAACTTAAAGCTAGTCAAATATACTAAAACAATAACAACAAACAACAATAGTATTTCAACATAATTTTAACCGTGTGTACACATAAAATATTCATTTAAATTGTAGAAACTTTTTATTACTAGCCATTTCTTGAGCTTATTTTTAAATGTGATACCATTTAACAACTTAATATGTTCAGGTAGGTGATTAAAAATCTTAATTCCCGAGACATAAGAGCTCTTGCTAAGTATAAAACTAGAAGATCTAACTGTACATACATCATATTTATATTGTGTTCTTATATACTTTTTTATGTCACTTTTTTTGGTAAAAATGTCATTTCGTTCCTTAACTAATATGCAAATTTCTAATATATAAATACACGTCAAAGTCAATATTTCATTGTCTTTAAAAACATCTCTTAGGGATTCCATATTTCTCAACTTAAATATATTTCGTAGACATTTCTTTTGAAGGAGAAATGTTGACTCAACGTTTACCGAGTTGCCCCAAAATATTACACCGTATGTCAGGTGGGGATAAGCATTTCCATAGTACGCCTTCTTTGCGACATCGCTTGAAGTTATATTAGAAAGTATGGATAGTACATAACATGTTCTGGCTAGTTTTTTGTTTACATTTTCAATGTGATACTTCCAGTTTAAGTTGCTATCTATTGTAACACCTAAGAAATTTGTACTATTCACTTGTTCAATGATTTTACCGTTTATTTCTATATTTAAACTGTTTGGTGTCTGCCTATAGTTAACAAATTGTACAACTTTTGTCTTGTCCAGGTTCACGCTTAGATTCAAAGTTGACAACCAATCAATTACAAGTTTTAGGGTATTGTGTAACTCATCGACTATATCTGACCCGTTCTCATCAGACACAAAAATAGTAACATCGTCGGCAAACATAACACACAGGTGGTTAATTATCAAGGGCATCTCATTTACGTATACCAGAAATAAGAGAGGTCCCAATACACTGCCTTGAGGTACCCCAGATCTAAGCATACATATGGACAGACAGCGGGAAGCGACTTTTTTTTGTTTTGTAATAAAATATCACGATGAAAATGAATCCCTTGTAAACAATAAGGAAAATTAATGAGAATGAACAGGACAAAAAGTATACATACCTACACCATGGACCTATAGTACTCTGGACAGGCTATACGTGATGCTACAGCGAGGGACGGAAAGTCTCCTATGCAGCTAAATTAAGAACTGGTCTTAAAATGGCTGATGACTTTGCCATAAACAACCTACTTAATTTGGACGGGTAATGGTTTATGTGCCACAACTTCATACTAAATCAGTTGTGGCACATAAAAAAAGTGGAACTATGACAAGGACAATGAATGATTTTTCCCTTTCTGTCACACTTATCGAGATTTGTATGCTACCAGCTCGCTCGCACGTGGTATTATTATTACCATTGCTTGTCCTGAGTATCAGGTCCATGGCCTACACGGTACTTAGCTGTACCCACCGGCTCCAAAAAGATGGCCCAACTGATTATTACATGGTAGGAATAAGTTGACAAGTCGAGATGTAACCTCGAAGAAATTTGTACTTAGAATAATAATAATAAATGATTTATTTAGGAAAGAATAGCACAATAAGTGGATATAATCTAATTAAGTTATCAACAACAAAACTTATATTTAGCAGGATTATTCGTATACAATATTAATACGCCAATGCCTCTAAAAGAAATGGTCTTAGGGGACTGATATACAAGTTTATTGCCTAAACTAGGTAACAGTTGTAATCTGTGTTTTAGGCATAAATGGCCTTTGTTTTACATATTTATATATTGCCTGTCTAAACATTTGTTACCTCGCGTCAAGAAAATAAAACTACATTTAACAAGAATAATGCTTGCGATTGCAGAACTATTTCACTATTAAGTAAGCAAATTTTCTGTCTCGTCGTAGGTCAGGGTTAGCAACCATGCTGTTATTTTAGTTTTGCATACTTTGCTATTTTGATCGTACGCTATGGAAAGCATATGAATAAGCTAAAGACCGTACATTGAAAAATACCCTAACACCAAAACTTATAATTTTCCAGGACATCCTAGAGATCAAGAAAGACGCAATCCGTCCAGGAGCCAAATGCCTCATCGTTGACGACCTCATCGCCACCGGGGGCTCCTTATCTGCCACCGTGAGCCTCCTTAAGAGTTCAGCAGTTGACATAGTCGGGTGCCTGGTGGTGATGGAACTAGTGGGACTCAGTGGTCAGAAGAACATTCCCCAAGATATACCGGTGCATTCTCTGATCAAGTATGATTAGCATTTAATCAGTTTGATATATGTACAAGAGCTGCTAGATAGGCCTAAGTTTAGATAAGTGATTGAATAGGTGTTACTTTGCGGAAGTCCATGATAAGTTAGAAGAACAATATTCCGATGATGAGATGCACCTATCTACCCGCCAAGTCGAGCAAAACAGCGGCACGGCCGTACCATCCTTTTCTCGAAGCAGTTCAGGCCATTTTTGACCCCCCTATAACTTCGTTGTGGATCGAACTAGAAGCCTGAATTTTCAGTAACCAAGAAGACATTGTATAAACATGGTATATTTCAAATTTCATTCAATTTGAACCAGTAGTTTAAGAATTATAACTAGTCATAACTTCTTATCTGTCACTCACTCACTGACTGACTGACCGATCATCAAAACTCTTCAAATTTAGAATACAATTAGTGTTTAGTGTATAAATCAAGTAAAAACTAAAATATTTTGCAATTTCGCTCCAGTTTTCTACATACACCAACTGCATAAATATATAGGATTACAAAGTTACATTTGGAGTGAATGGGACAAAAAATTAACTAGCAAGAATGGGACTGCATTCATAATTTGTATGTATTGATAACACAAGAATCTACAAAAAGAAGTAAGATCCCATAAAAAACATTCCATGTAAAAAAGAAGCCATCTCGAAACTCTTCCACCGTAAAAAGTTGTGAGATATTTCTTAGAGCCAAGTTTTTTTATGGGATTTGTAAATTTTTACATGCGGTTAACGCACGTTTTTTAGTGAAATAGCAAAAGAATATTGTTCTTGTAACTATGTTTAGATATCAGTTGTTACTTTTTAGGATGTGTACCCAAAAGGTGCTGACCCTATTTTCAAACCACATGTCAGTTAATATTGAACCAAGTGTTCTCAATTAAAAACGATACATTTGTCTGACGTGTCGTGTCGTAACGCGAGATCGATATATCGGGTTCATGTATTTACTACAGTTATATTGACATTTTGAACAAGGACAACGCATTTGGCATGGCTATTCGCATATTGAATAAACTGCCCAAATTGCCCAATGATGGGAAAGCCATCGGCAAAAAATTAGAGGAGCGCTTAATGGCTTCTTTCTAAGTGCTTCTACTCCATCAATGCATATTTAGATGTAACAGTAACAGACTATATTTCTTTTTAGGGTTCCGTAGCCAAATGGCAAAGAACGGAACCCTTATGGATTCGTCACGTCTGTCTGTCTGTCCGTATTTCACAGCCACTTTTTTCCGAAACTGTAAGAACTATACTGTTGAAACTTGGTAAGTAGATGTATTCTGTAAACCGCATTAAATTTTTCACACAAAAATATAAAAAAAAAACAATAAATCTTGGGGGTCCCCATGGGTGCGCCAAAGTTCATATAAAATTGCAACTTCGATTATTGGATTTCCGAAAATTTTTCTCATACAATTTTATCTCATAATGATCATTATTCATAATTATTTTTGCTAATAACTATCGAAACTCCGAAATGTCTATATTCATAATGTTATTCAACATAAGTATCTCTGTTACTACTATCTATGTTTATATACTTTTATATCATAATGGTTTTTAGCAATATAGTGCAATATCATATTTATTTCTATACATCATACTAGTAGTTATTGCTAAATTTTGTATTAATAAACTTTTCTCTGAGATCAACTAATGCCAAGATAGTGGTGTATAAGTTCAAGTAGGCAGTAGGGCACAGGGACTATAGTGGCATAACCGACTCGGATCGCGGATAGGTTAGAAGACGGAAGCGGGAGCTTTGCTCCCGCTTCCGTCTTCGAGGTTAATTTTTTTATAAAAGAGCGGAAAAACTTGTTTGCAAAAAAATATTAACTAGTTATATTCTTAGTTATGATTTATGTTATTAGGACTAACAAAATTATGATATATGTCCATTATGAAGGAAACTGTAATGAAAAACCAAATTATGAGTTCAAGTCTGTTCTTAGCAATGACATTATGAAGAAACATTTTATGAAAACTGTTCGTTATGAGTTCCGATGATAGTTACAGTAATTTAGGAACATAAAAGGTAGGAAGTAAAAAATTATGAAGAGTGATGATTATGATTACAAAGTGGTATTACTAGAAAAAATCGACACATCAAGTTTATATGAGCCAATATGGACCCGGTCCCCATACTTAGAACTGAAAATCATTTTTTTTTTCATCAAACCCATATGTGTGTGTATCTATGGATAGTTCTTCAAAAATGATATTTAGGTTTCTAATATTTTTTTTTTCTAAACTGAATAGTTTGCGCGAGAGACACTTCCAAAGTGGTAAAATGTGTCCCGTCCCGTCCCCCCTGTAACTTCTAAAATAAGAGAATGATAAAACTAAAAAAAATATATGATATACATTACCATGCAAACTTCCACCGAAAATTGGTTTGAACGAGATCTAGTAAGTAGTTTTTTTCAATACGTCATAAATCGTTAATTTACCTTTCATTACGTTACTTGCTGCTACGGAACTTTTTTTTAAACCCTTCATGGGCGAGTCCGACTTTTTTATATATTATTATTTTAAATGAATGCATGATGTTAATAACTGTGAATTTAATGTAATGTAATGAAACATATTGACATTTTAACTTGCATTATATTGTTTATATTAATGTTTGCATTCCTACATGGCGGACCATTTAAGGACCTTAAATGTAAATTAAATATAAGATCAATGTATCACTTGTGTTCTTGCAAATAAGATTTATCTTGAATTATTATCTAATGCGGTCTGACGTGACAGCTCTTGTTGTGTCAGGCGTCAGAGCGCATCAGAGACCATCACGTCAGATAAGTATGAATACGGCTTAACTATGGGGTCTGTGAGGGCTCCTTATCGTATAAGTATAAGTGTTACAATGTAAGCTACCGAATCTATATTAATGTTATTGTTGCTTATTTTAGTAAGCTCAGGTTCTAGTGACCATTTATTTTTATTATAGGTAAGTGTAAAATCTTGACCAATGTTTTTTGAGATTATTTTAAGATCCTTTTAAAGGGTTATGCCCATCTGTTGCCACCTTTTTGTTACCAGGGGTTAAAGCGGTTGGATTTATCTACTCAGCCACTCTTTGTACAGTCGCCATCAGATATATCGAAGCGGCCAAAGTGCTCACAAATATCTGAACACGTCTCTATTGTGAAGGCATTAGAGACGTGCTCAGATATTTATGAGCACTTTGGCCGCTCCGATATATCTGATGGCGACTGTACGGTCACAGGGTTTTAAATATTTTTTCGAATATGTGCAATCAATGGTATGTGACAGCATACATATACAAAAACGACATTGCCCGCCTTCTGGGCAGCCTGCTTCCGTGTTCCGAGCTTGAGGCAATTTTTATTTGTAAATATATTTTATTCCACTTTTAGTTTAGTTATTTTAGTTTTAGTCCTTTGTTTTAGTATACATGTTTGTTCTTTGTTTGTGTGATGCTGTATTAACACAAAAATTAATAATCTAAACGGAACGGAACGGAACAGAATCGTACCGGGTTCGAATAGGAGGCGGGGCGTAAATGCTCATAGGTTGTGTTTATGGACATGTACGAAGTTTCCTAAACACCAACATATGGCGCTGCTTCGGAGCCGTACACGCGTGAGCGTTTTCAAACTCGCTTGACAGCACGCGGCCCGCGTCGCATGTCTGTAAACAAGGTTTCAACTCATATTGGTACCGTATCATCTGAGGTGTCGTGTCGTACGGGACAACGATATCGATTTCACACATTTAGTATAGTTTGTTTTAGTTTAGATGACGAAAAGTACTTCAAACCAACCCGACCGAGTTACCGACATCTATTGTGTAATCTTCAAGTAGGGTATTGTTAAAGCATTACGCAGGTGTGTAAGTAGGCTCAAAGCATGTGCATAAATGTGTGAATAAATAATAGAACAAACAGTGGCAACTATAAAACTGTCCGAAGTGTCCAATACACACTTCGGTCAGTTTTATTACGTCTCTTTGTTATCTTTTCCTGTCACATTCAGCAACTAAAGAAGTTGTAAAGTCCCACGTCAAGTGCATTTTAACTTAAGCAAACTATACGGTTACATCCGCATTCATCTGATGCGGTCTGACGTGAGTGCTCCTTGTTGTGTCAGACGTTAGAGCGCATCAGAGAATCACATCAGATAAGTATGAATCCGGATTTATAGTGGGACCACATAACACAAATAAGTTTGCTTCCATATAACATTACAATTTTAACGGACAAATTCGTCTGACGTTTCTTCGTTTACCTAGGATACCAATGGGAAGAATTGTTCTAGTTTTATTTATTTCGAACATTACGTGCTTCTAAACATAATAATAGTAATGTTATTGCGTTTCAAAATGGTTTTCCTTGAAATCGAATGACGAATAAAGGCCACTATACACCTAGCAATTTGTCATGACAACCTAGAGACGCAGCTATAAGATGGAAAGAAACCGCCAACATTCAATTCATTCACTTTGAAGGCGGTTGTTTTTACAAATTGATAGGTGTAAAGAACGCTTCAAGCACGATTTCTCTTATCGTGGAATACGGTCTAGATACGGTAATACTTTAAACTAGTTCCCATCCACGTCTGACTGCACAGCGCGCTGCGCAATCAGAGTAGACATACTTATTACTCTTTGCTGTGTCCTGTGGACCCACAATGATGGTAGTTCATATGCAATTATGATTTAGAAATCTCATCATACCTGGGGCCCGTTTCATGAAGCAACAAGTTACAAATTACAAGCGGAAGTCTCTTTCTATCAAAAGGTATTGAAAAGAGACTTCCGCTTGTAATTTGTAACTTGTTGCTTCATGAAACGGGCCCCTGTTGTTGCCTATTGTCTAAGTGTAGGTACTGTAGGTAGGAAAAACAATTTTTACAGAATAAAAGGATTGTATTTATTATAAGTCATTTATTTCATTGTTTCTTAATAAACCTATTAAAGCTAATAACACAGTAAATAAATAAAGTACACCTGTAAGGATGGGTGAACTTCCTTTGACGAGTCATACAACGGTAAATTGTACCTTATGCCTATCAACTTAAGTTTGAATTTCGAACTATGATTATTTTTGAGTAATCTATTTTAATTGCACATATTATTGACGATAATGAACTTAACGTGAACTCAAAGGGTTTCTTTAAAGCAAAGCATAATTTATGAATATATTATAAAAAAAGCTTTAGCAAATGTAGAAAAAAATAAAAAAGATGTCCGTCCGTATTAGAACGAAAAAGGTACTTAGTGAGTTTATGAATAGACATCTATATGAAATAATCTATTACATAAAAAGTACTCGTATTCGGGAAACAAGCTATCAGCACTTGTTACAAAATACAACCATTTTATCATAGAACGCCTTATAACTTTTTCTAGGCTCAATGTTGCCCAAGAATTCAAAGTTACCCGATTCAACAATAAATAATGTATCCACGTATTACTAGATCACTTTAATTGTGTTTTTAGTTTGGCCTTAACCCCATGAACGCCAATGACGTAATAAGTTGACACGAGTAGGTACACCGCAACGCCAGGAATAAAAAAATCTATAGTTTCAAACACAGTCTGAGACGTTTCTTCATGTTTCAAGTTAATTTTCTCTATGGTATGTCAATCTTGTAAAATCGAATATGCAATTCAAAGGGTATATTACACATTTAAACACTACATTAGATAGGACACGGTCAAAAGCACACCACATGTAAGTACCTAAATAAGCAGATGACTATGGTAGGCAGGGGCCTACCCTGACGGAATTCTTTTGCCGTGAACCTAAGTACGGATACGTCCGTTATTGGCGTTCAAAGGGTAAGACGTCACAACCAGCAGCCTACATTTTTAATAATGTATCTTGGATGGGTTGAAACCAATCTCCTTCCTCATCGGCATATCCTCAACCTCCTCTGGAACTTCCAGCTCTATCTTGTGTACACCAGTGACCTCAGCCGGTTTAGTAACTTCAGGTTTACCAGCAGGGAGAGTCGCAGGGCCAGCAGTGTTGTCGGACTTGCCAGTGGTAGTCAAGGTGACGTCAGGCTTGCTAGTAGTAGCGAAGGTGGTACTATCTTTATCCGCAGCAGGCAATTCAGTTGAAGGCTTACCAGTGCTAACGGTGACTGGTTTATCAGAAGGCTTGGATTCTGCGACAGGCTTCACAGCCTCTTGAAGAGTCGAGTCTTCATCGCGGCCGCCCCTATGAATCTCCTCGTCCGAATAAACTTGGACGAAGAAATGGTATCCTCTGAACACAGCAGGGCTTTTCAGGGAGATGGTGACGTTATTGTATCCGACTCCGCCGCTGACGATAGTTGCTTCACCGTCTTTGGAGTCCCTGAGGT
Organism: Epinotia ramella; assembly: GCA_947578815.1. Taxonomy (NCBI): domain Eukaryota; kingdom Metazoa; phylum Arthropoda; class Insecta; order Lepidoptera; family Tortricidae; genus Epinotia; species Epinotia ramella. Next base: position 36,810,267 of record OX388202.1, read on the forward strand.
CAGTTACGTTGATGGCGGAGATGATGCCACTTGAATTGACGATGATGTCCTTCGTTGCCCGTCCTGTGTAGGTCCACTCCCCTTGATAGTGCCCTTCAAAAAAGGGTTCGTGACTGTGGGTGTTGTTGGTCCCCTGATGAATATCATTGGCGGCGACGAACGCCGCTAACGCAAAGACAATAACCACTTTAGAATACATTGTCGATTGAAGTCGGGACTCAACTGACGCTGCTTTAATTTACATCAGCCTTATATTGAGGACAATTCGACACTAAATCACTAGTTTCTTTGTCCAGTGACGACGACTTAGTCACTCATAATACTTCCACCAGGAAAATACCCTGTACAGTCGGTGACACGAGTGTGAATAACGCGTTATTCATTGATCCATTAATCATTGCATATAGGTACCATTCACTCAATGATTCATAAAATAAGTGCAGGATGGAAAATAACAGTTTAATGATTTACTCAGTAGGGGAATAGTTCTTGGATATAGTGATCAATATGAAGTATTTGTTAGTAGGTAGGTACTTTATAAATGGTGTGGGTTACGGGAACCGCGTTTTCCATTCTTTGGTACCTATGTAGATGTAGGTATTGCAAATAATTCTATGTGGACGACTGCAGCCAAGTAACTCTAATTAAACTAAGTAGGTACTCTAGGTAATGTACCTACATAATATGTTTGTTTGAACGCAATTGTGTTCGCGGCAGCGCGTAAAGTCAACAGAGCCCCTGCGGAGTGAGTACCTCTGGTCGTCAGTTAGCAGTTTTTTCAAAACCGGGTATTAAAGTATCGGACTTCCAGTCCAACCAAAAAGAAATCCCTTATTGGTGTTAGAGGCTTCGTCAAGTGAGGGAGCATTGTGGGCAACTTGGTTTAACTGGGCATAACGACTGGTTTCTTATACCTACTGCACAACCGGGATCAATGGCTGAACGTGCCTTCGAAAGCACAAGCTCAGGTGGTAACCATTCAAAGCGGCCAACGTTGCTTTAACCCATGCCACGCCTCATGAGCGTTTCGATGTTGTTGGTATTACAGCGAACCCTCGTCTCTTTAGAGTCGGCACACGGTTTTCGTGTGATCTTGGTAGAAAAATTATAGTCGTCAGAGGATTTATCAGGAAGTCGACTTGCATATATGATGACAGAAATATATCGACAGTATGAAGTCACGGTGTATTTAGGTACCTATAGGATAGATGTTATAATGAGGTAACAGGAAATATAATTTTCTCAAACATGCAATGAAATATTAACGTTTATTACGGAATTGGTCTTTATAATGGCTTCGAAGTAGGTATCATGTTTCGGGCGCAGCGGGACAAAAGATCCGTAATGGAATTCCGTACAAAATTGGAGGCTTAGGCCTGCAAAGCGACGACTACTTCGCCGGCAATCCCTATTTTCCCGGCCTCTGGAGTAATGAATACTATTATTGTTACAATTATATTTTAACAATGCTAGCTGAGCTTGGACGTCACATTGATAATGTTGAGTAATACATTACTACAGAAGCCGGGAAGTAAGGGGTTGCCGGCCGAGTACATATAGACTGATAGTTATGAGGCTAGCAACCCCTTTTCACGCCGAGATACGTATGATATGTATAGTGGTGATGGCGGCGAAAAGGTTAATTCGATTTTAGACTAGAATGATGTAGGGCCTAGGCATGTGGATCTTGTAATTATAACAGAAATAGGTGTGCGCCTATTATGGTCTTCGTTGGAGACAACATTTTTCCTATCGCAATTTCTGCGCAACTGTACATGTTTTGACCATATTACTACGTGACACATCTGACGACGCTATCTGCATCTAAATTGGATAATATCCACGTGTACCTACTTCTATTTTATATCTCCTTCATCACTAAGACGACATACCTGGTTCAAGGATACCTACCAACTTTACTAACTTATATTTGCGAGCGGCGAATTGTCAAATTAAAGGCAGTGCGTGACGATGTATTAAAGCCAGCGCTTATATTGAAACTAGGGCCCGCAAAAGTAACTTTGTGTTTGTGCACCTCCACCAAGTTACGTACGTCAACGGAGAAAACAGGAACTAAAGGTATTGCATAGTAATTGCACACAACGCAGCGCCACTAGCCGGCATAAGTAATTTTGTCGTGTTATAAGGACAGTCGTAAAAATATTCGTCAGTGATGATCCAGATATGTATCTGTTTTCCGGTTTTTAGTACGAGACTTGCATTGTAATTAGTAAGGTAAGGAAATAAGAGATTATAAATACGATAATAATTTATTACTTTATTAAATAACAATTTTATCAAAGCACTATTATAATATAATACATGTAAGAAATGATTAATCAAATAAGCTCAGTTGGTATACATAAGTATCTAGTCCAATTCCGCTGGACCAAGACAAACAATGACAAAAGGACCAATATGTACAAACGCCAACACAGTTAACTGACCATCCCGTTTGTATATTGAACCTTATTACAAAACGCATAAAGTGCACGCAAGTTCACTTAGCTGTGTTGTCGATAGTACCAAGTTTACCCACTAGCCGGTCACTGTACAATGAAAAAAAAAAGAATAATTATGTTTTGTTTTGAAATAGAACGAAATGAAACAATTCTATTTCAATTCAGAATGCTTAACATTTCTTTGAAGAGGATGATATATGGGTAAACACCTTAAGTAAAGCCCTTGTATTGTTGAGGTGAATTTAAATTGTCTAACACAAACATAAACGCCTATTCGAACACCTATATCTTTTAAAGGGATTGAAGTTTAATTTACGCTGTCTTTGTCCCTTTCCATATTGGTCTACCCTTTAACAAGCAGGGTATATAATGCTGATGTCTTAGCATCTAAGATTTAGGTTTAGCGTCAGGCACGGCGCAATAGTCTGGCTTGGAGCAGGGACACTTTACCTTCATCTTCAGCCCGCCGGCCATCTGCCGTAAGAAAGGATGCTGCATGTCGCTGTAGAATGGTCTGGAACAACACATACGTATTAAAGCCTAGCGTAACTAAACCTAATCCATACTTAGTATTTAGTTTTTTGTTAAATTGACACAGAAAACGTCAAATATTGTTGTAACATTGAGCTGTTCATTTATTTCTCTTTATTCTATGTCTTATTCTCTCAATTATTATTATTTACAATTGTATTGAACCAACGGATTAATGAAGAGCGGTGCCTCTTAATACAGGTAAAATTTACTTAAAAAGAGGCATCAACTGTTAAATGCCCGGCCCGGCTTCGCACGGATTACCCGTTTTCCCGTAGGAATGAAGCATTTTCTCGCGGTAAAGTAGCCTCTGTTCATCAGGGATAATGTCGGCTTCTAATGGGAAAACAATTTTTCAAATCGGTCCAGTAGTTTCGGAGGCTATTCAAAACAAACACATAAACAATCAAATCCATCCTCTTTATAACATTAGTGTAGATGTAGATAGATACACTGCACTGACCGGCACAGCATCCGGCTGATCTCCTGGTTGTACTCCTCGGTGGCCTGCTTGCACTTCCTGATCTGGTCTTGCTCCTCTTTCAATGCTCGTTCCTGCAATATTTAATACGATCTGGACTGTACATTAAAAACAAAATTTTAACCGAGTTCAAATCAGTACCCAATTCGCTTCAAGTGTGCCTATACATTTTGAAGAGTTCCCTCGATTCCTCCAGGATCTCATCCTGACCTGATAACCATGGGATGACCTGGGAAGGGTACCCTTTCGAATAGAATTAAAAAAAACCAAATCAGTCCAGGCGTCTTTAAATAATCGGGGAACCTGTAAAAAAAAATCCGACGAATCGAGAACTTCCTCCTTTTTTGAAGTGTGTTAAAAGAGCCCCATAAACTCTCGATATCGCAAGCGTTATCGTTCGCTCTGGCAATGGTGATGCTTGAATTAATGTGTATGTAATTACCTTGAGGAATTTGTTATACTCGATCTGCTTCACCAGGTTCTCGTGATGCCTCTTCGTCTGTTGCGCGTCAGTGACGTCTTTATGCGCCGCCAGCTGCCTAAGATACCCGTCCTGCTCTAGCAGTTCCTTTTTATCATACTACCTGGGTGTGTGGTGTGGTGTCCTTTACCTTGAGGAATTTGTTATACTCGATCTGCTTCACCAGGTTCTCCTGATGCCTCTTCCTCTGTTGCGCGTCGGTGACGTCTTTATGCGCCGCCAGCTGCGTCAGCTGGCCGAACAGCTGTCTATGATACTCGTCCTGTTCCTGCAGTTTCTTCTTTAGATCCTCGCGCGCTTCCTTCCGGTCGTGGATCTGGTCGATCATGGCTTTGCGGACGTCCTGGATTAATGAAATAAAATGAATTAATATTTGGGGACAATCTCACTCACATCGACCTAGTCCCTAAGCAAATCTTTATCCAAAAATGTTAGTTAACATGTTGAAAATGGAAAATATAATCACAAAGCCTGCTCCTACCACTGGGTTTAAAGAGAAGCTTATGTAGGTACACGAAATATATATATAACTTTTGAGATTAGATGCTAAAGCGGACTCCGAGCTCCTTTAAGGTACCACTTGGGAAACGATACTAGGAAGATTATGAGTAGCTTTGAAAGAAAATGTTGTGAGGCAAACTGGTCCGATTCCAACAAGGTCTAGTTTTCCCGCTGGGTTGGAAGGTCAAATCGAATTTCGAAAAACTACGCTAAAGCTTAGTTTTAGATGCCAAAGTGGACCGGTGTGTTCCTCCTACCTTGCCTGCCTTCCCTGTTTCCTGCTAGTGTCATATTAGGGTGTAGGCGGAAAAAAACGGTAGGAAAAATGCGTAGACATCCACGCACTCACCCGGTTGGTCTTCTGCGACTAGCTGAGGTACTGGCAGCGTTTCTGGTCGACCACCTTCTGGTACTTCTGGGCCTCCTCGTGTATGAGGTCGTCGTTGCCCGACTCGGAGGCGCGCCTCTCGTCGCGCAGCTCGATCATCTTGCGGTTGCACTGGTCTAGCTCACACTGGGTCAGTAGTGGATCAAGGATTTTGATTTGGGCTGGTTTGACTCTGTTCCAGGCTCGAGCCCCCTAGTCCATTCTCTGCATTCGCTCTGCTATAGTCCTTTAGGGACCAACTGGGAAAGAGCTAGGAGATGATGATGACTCCTGTAAATAATTACCTAGATATCCACGCACTCACCCGATTAGTCTTCTGCGACCAGCTGAGGTACTGGCAGCGTTTCTGGTCGACCACCTTCTGGTACTTCTGGGCTTCCTCGCGTATAAGGTCGTCGTTGGCCGACTCGGAGGCGCGCATCTCGTCGCGCAGCTCGATCATCTTTCGGTTGCACTGGTCTAGCTCGCGCTGTAAGTAGACGGGTGGGATTTAAATTAAACAGCTGGTAAAATCAATTTATGTCCTGTGGAATTGACTCAAGCCATCGGTCAAGAATAGTAGACTTATTCTCTACGGCGTTCTTTGGGGAGTTTTACATGTCAATTAGCGGCGCAACGTCATTAACCAGCCTGTCAATTGAAAAGTAGCCTAACCTCAGATAATCAGACCAGATATTTTTTAATAGAGACCTTACACTTTACAGTGGCACTTGTATTAATATTCTGTCTTCTGCAATGATCTTATGTTATTAATGATTTTTTTCCCCTTCTTTTAGTATTTACGATCCACAAAGCTCGTTCCTACCATTTTCCGGCTTCTAAGCTCATCTTCGACACTCCTCCCATGTCTTACCTCCTTCTGCCTGATCAGCTCCTCTTCAGCCTTGACGGCAGCCAGCCCTTGTCCTGCCAGCAAGTCCCACGCGTCCTGTATGACTTGTTGTTCTACAGCCAGCCTCTTCAAGTGAACTCCCGCTCTGCGATCGCTCGCTCTCCTTCTGTCATACCTCCTTCTGCCTGATCAGCTCCTCTTCAGCCTTGACGGCAGCGAGCCCTTGTCCTGCCAGCGAGTCCCACGCGTCCTGTATGACTTGTTGTTCCACAGCCAGCTTCTGCACGTTCATCTTCCGCTCTTCGATCGCTTGCTCTCTGTCGCGGCCGGTCTTGTGACGCGCATCCGAGCGGCGGCGTTCAGCTGAAATGTACACAATGTTTTACGTAACAACTTGAAAAAGCCAACTTCAGAATTAATGTGTCTAGTTAGACCACAATCACGAGAACCATGAGTGAACAAGCCTGAGGGTTTGTCGCCTAGTACCCTATTAAGTACTTGAATGAAGAAAGGCACGTCAAGCTGAAATAGGCCCGATACGTCGATTTTTGGTCTCATTTTCTATCGAGCAAACTGAATGTAATGAACCAGTGAATCTATTATGTGGTTACACGATTAGTACATAAAATTAGCTGGATAGTAAATGGAGCCGAAAACTTCGCAAATCAGCCGGGCCTACCTCGCCTTCTACCCGTCTCTTCTTCGGACTAAGTAGATTGAGTGAGACAAGTGTGTCAGTCGGCCCATCCCATTTAGAATAGGATTCTCCTTGATTGGGATTAAGTCGCCGATCCCGATTGGTAAAACACAATGATACTAGGATGGTGAACTGCGTTGTTGTAAAAATGGGGTCTGATTGCACCCTCAGACCTGTGTACCTTCTTCTTCATCCTTGATGGCCTTGTCCCACATCGCCCTGAAGTACAGCGTCTCCTGCTTAAGCCGCTCTTTCTCCTTCTGTTGGTTAATTTTGTTCTGTTCTGCCTGATACATTGAGTATTTGTGGCAATCCATGTCGCGGCGCGCTCGCTGTATTACGTCGTATTCCATGCGAGCTGCCTGAAAACCACAAATCATCATCATCATCAGCATATCAGCCGAAAGACGTCCACTGTAGGACATAGGCCCATAGGCAGGGATTGGGGGACCAAAGAGTGCCAGTGACCGGTCATGTGCCACCCGTATCCAACGGACACCCGCGACCTTTACCAGGAACCACGAATACGTTGAACAAAACCAGCCTGTCATTTTGTACCTTATGGCACAAATTACATCGGTATAGCCTTTGACGGGATGACATGCAACACATGTAGTGATTGTTAATTGCCTGGAACGCACTGCAAGCAATACCCCTAGATCAATAAACGTAACGATGACCGCCTGGTAAGATGAGTGGAGCGGTGTACGAGGAATAATAGCCCACCAATAGCATTGCCAGATGCCAGCCTCGCGCGCATCTCTTCCCATTGGTGATGTTTTTCCTCACACACCGCTCTGCTGTCTCACAGAGCTCTGGTAACCACTTACCCTTTATTACATGCGGGCAGAATGATGCTACCACAAGATATTGCAAATATAAGTCTTATAGTACTTACGTAGTGTGCTAACGGAGATGCAACAGACCTCGCCGGGCGATGGCGGGACGAGATAGACTCCTTTTTAAAGGATTGGCCAGACGCTGCTCGGGATCGAGATGCCTGGAAACGGGGAGGGGGGGGCGGGGAGGCCTTTGCCCAGCTGTAGGACACCACAGGCTACTAATAATAATAAGTAGCGTGCTAACCAAAGCCTCAGACTCCTTCATGGCGACCTCATGCCACATCTTGTCGAACTCTTTCTCCGCCGCTTGCCGCGCCGCCTTCTCTCTCATCTGGTAAAGCTGGATGTCCTGAGCCTCCATCGCTCGGATTTTAACGAGGCACGGTAGAACGTGGACGCATTTCGATCTGTAAGTAGATTTACATGGGGAAGAATAGTGATGTTGTCTTGATTTCGGATAAAAAAACGATTGCCTAAATTGCTTCATCGTCATCATATCAGCCGAAAGACGTCCACTGCTGGACATAGGCCTCCCCCGAAGAGAGTTACAATTACCGGTCCTGCGCCGCCCGCATCCAGTGGACTCCCGCGATCTTTACCAGGTCATCAGTCCACCTTCTAGGAGTCTCCACGTTGCGCCTGCCGGGTACGTGATCGCCATTCGAGAGTTATTCCGCCCCAACGGCCCTCGGTTTTACGTGCAATGTGGGGCCCACTGCCACTTAAGTTTAGTGTAACTCACAGCGGCGTATCCTTGAACCTTTCTTCATGCTCCTTCTTCCGCTTGGCTATCAGGAACGCTAGTCTATCCTTCTTGTCCTGCCAGGCCGTCTCCCGTGCCGCTTGGACTTGCACCACGAACTTACGGATGTTCTCCTCCTCTTCGCGGGCGAACAACTCTTTCAAGCTGAAGTAGGAAAAAGTAGAGAAAGGAAAGAGCAAAATCAGAGAATATATCGGGTATAAGCCAATTGATATAATGTTTTGGTACCCTTCCTTTTTCTTCGCTAGATCGTTTTGGTAAGACGCCATGCATAACTCGACTCGACGAGCCACGTTGGTGAGTAGAGATCTGACGAAACAAATATACATTTAAGTACCAAATATATGGGCGCTCCAACCTCTCGCTCCCAAGCATGGCGCCCGCTGCCTCTAATACCGCCGCTCGAAGTCGTGGCCGAGCCCTCACACGTCTGCACGCCGTGCTGCTCACGGATAGGCAAATCAGTCGTTTTAGGAATTATTTTTGCTTGGAAATCTCTGATCGCAGGGTAGGTACTAGCATGATCGCGTTTATGGCGGGCATAACCTAGGCAAGGGAATGTACCCGAGCGCTCGTATGCTGAGTACGAGACGAGGGTTTTATCCAAGGATTTATGCAGCTCGTGGTGTGAATGCCGCGCTAGTAAGTAGTGCTGTTTTTTAGGAAGGCGGGCCGGCACCTTGTTTTTCAAGTGACCAGCATTCAATTTTGAGCCAGTAACCAAGCAACCTGAGGTGGGCTGACCCTATACATACGGACATGCCAGTATGGTGACTTACTTGCGATCGCAGCTGATGAAGAAGTCGCTATACTGTTTGTCCTTGAGCTCCTTCAGTTTGATCTCGTTACCCTTGCGTTGTTCGTCCTCCAGGGCCCGCAGCTTGCGCACGAACTTCACGTAGCGGTACGTCGAGTCTAGGACGCGGGACGTCTGGGCAAACCACAGTATTAATAACGTAATATGTGTGTTTAATAGGTATCAAGTCAAGAAAATATTCGTTAGGTCGTATTTACGCACAGACGTAGCGGCAGAGGCGGGAAACGCCATAGTCGCTTGCTCGTCTATCATGGGACGGCCGCGACATACTCTCGATTTTTCTCGCACCATACCTCGTTCTAAGTGTTCTGATAAGAGAGAGACGGATAGTGCGAGAAAAATCGAGAGAGCTCGCGCGCCGTCGTGTGATATTTAGCCGTGCTACGTTACTTTACGCCTGTGCGTAAATAAGGCCTTAGAATAGAAAGAACCTGAGATACTGCAGTTAGATTTTCGTTCATAAGTTAAGAAGGAGTGTGATGCTTTGCGAGATTTTAATGAGTTTATATTACTTACATAATAACAATCGGGAACGCCGCGGGGTCCAGGCCCATCCAGTGGAACTTTCTCTCGTCTTGTCTCCATTATAATTATAAATAACTAGTTAGTTCATAAAGAATTGTAAATAACTTGCTGTGATTCCGGAATGATATTTGACACGAGCTTTCAGTGATATTTGTGACGGTATGTCATTTCGTGAGCGTGGCTAGAATGGCCAGTGTTTTAGAAGAAGTATTTTTTGTTATTTTTATAAAAAACACGTAAATTTAATTGTTTTTTTTTTTAATTTATTTCCAAACAAAAAGTAGGTACAATGGTTTTTACATTTGTTTCGCCAAACATAACTGTTTATTGGCGAGTAGTACACTCATTTTCAGTTTATTTATTGTACCTAAACATCTGTTACAAAAGCATGCATTATACTAAATATTCATTTCAATATGAGCTAGTCAATAACAATATTATTATTGACTAGCTCATATTTAACTATTCTGTTACTGTAATGTAATACTATTCCTACATCTTTGTTCTGGTTTACATTAAATTATATTAGATAGCAATATAAACAATAGAAACTGTTTTAGCCTTTTTTTGAACATATTTTGTGCGAGTTCAGTCGCATTTTTTATGCCGCAAAAATCAATACGTATAATAAAATCGTAACTGATCGCTGTCTGTACAGGGCAATTTTTTTAAAAAAACTTTTATGGTTGCCTTCATAAACGCAATAGAGCCCAAAAAAATGTTTTTTGAATTTCCTGTCTGTTTGTCTGTGCGTTTGTGCACGCTAATCTCAGAAGCGGCTGAACCGATTTGGATGCGGTTTTCAGTAATATATTATGCTAGACTTCCCTTAACATTTAGTGTTTATTTTATTCAAATCGGTTAATAAATAAAAAAGTTATGTCAATTTAAGTCACGTAGTATATAAGTAACGCATAAAACTGGTAGTAATACTCATACTGATCTATACATATAATATTGAATAATAGGTAAAACAAATACTGAGCTGAATTATCTGAAATGTAGGTAAAATAAATATAGCTTCTGCCCGCGACTTTATACGACGCGAAATTATAGTCAGTTCGCTTCGGTACCTATAGCTAATTTCGTCGAGTTACGTAACTGACCGGGTGGGGTACAACTTGGGTTCGATCCCCAGCGAGACGATAATTTATGCGTTAACATTTTTCTTGCGTGGTTATTTTTAAATTTGATTTGTATTTTTTTTTGCAAATGAAAACTTCTTTAGCGGCGCTGAGCACTTTTTGGGATGGGGAAAAATTGTTAAACACGCGACAGATTTTTGAGACGTTAGATGTGAAGGAGGTCATGTGACCGTAGGATGGTGATACTTTCGAGAGACATTCGGGACGAGGCTTGGGGGCGGAGGGGAAAATTGTTTGATGTAAGACGTACGGGGCTTGGGGGCGGGGGCGGCCCGGGGATGTGGATGTGAGGGGAGGGAGGGATTTGTGGGGGGCAATTTTTTTTTGCAAAATTAAAATTGTTCAAGTTTTCACTTCTATTATACCGGCACCTCCGGAGTGCAACCCGGTCTTTTTTTGTATAAACAACTGGTTTCTTTTTTTTCTCTGATTGATTAATGTTTTTTTGTTGTTTAAGTATAAAGGAACTGCATTACAATGCCTCGAAAAAGATATTATATTTGCTATGAAATCATAGGTCATCTAAAATTGTTTGATAGGTTGAGTTGAATACTTATCTCGAATTATCATAGTTACCAACGTCAAAGAATGTGGGTATAAAATTTGGACAAAACTGTTTTACGCGGAGAATTGAGTTTTTTTTATGTACAAAACTCCCGTGACTTTCTAAAATATTAATGGGGCTTTCGTTTCTACGAAAACCTCAGCCTTCGCTTCGATTCTTCTTCGCTTGCCTCCCTGTTTACCTTCAGGATTTCGGCCCTCAAGTTTCGCTTGCAAGACATCGGAAGATAATGAGTGTCGTTAGGGGTCATTGCTAGCATTGAGACCGCTATCAAAAGGGTTGCGAAGGGCCCAATCCTTTAATTCCAACGAAAAGGCCTTGCTTGCCTCGCCACTCACCGTCGGAAATTTGGCCTGCGGCGCTACCACAAACTTCGAAAGTCGAATTTCGGGTATTTCTATCTCTATCGCACTCCCATACTTGAGTAACAGGGATGCATGTATTACGAACTTCGACTTTCGAAGTTCGTGGTAGCGCCGCTGGGGTTTCGCTTGCATAGACCCCGGGGGATAGTAAATGTATGTGGGGGCCAAGGCACAGGGAGATAATGAGTATCCGTCCATGGGGCGCATTCAGAGCGTTTTCTGAAGGAATGCTTCGAGTCTTTCATTCCAACGAAAAGAACGGCCTTTGGCCTCGCTTGCCTTGCCACTCACCTACGGGACTTACCTCGCCTCGCAACTCACCTACACGGGATAGTATTTGTCCGTGAGGGCTCGCTTGCCTCGCCGCTCATCTTCGGTACTTTGGCCACAGATTTCGCTTGCAAGATACCTAGGGATTGTAAGTATCCGTGGGGGCTTGCCGTTGGGTCTTCGGCCCTCGAGCTCGCCTAGGGAGCGCTCTCTAAAAGCATGCTATAGTGCTCAAGCCTTCGGCTTCACTTACCTCCCCTTTTACCTTCGGGAATTTGGGCCCCAGGTTTCGCTTGCAAGACACCCGAAGATAATGAGTGTCCATAGGGGCTCGCATTAAGAGCGCTCTCTAAAAGGATGCTTTGGGCCTTTCATACCAACGTAAAGCTCGGCCTTTGGCCTCGCTGCCACCTGGGGATAGTAAGTGGCCTTCAGCCCCGAGCGCTTAAGAGAGCTTGATTTGGACCTTTGATTGTTACGAAAAGCTCGACCTTCGGCCTCGCTTGCCTGGCCGCTCACCTTCGGGACTTGGTCTCCAGTTTCGCGGGACAGTGTCCGTGGGGGCTCACCCACTGGCCTTCAGCCCCCGAGCTCGCATTGCGACCGATCTCTAAAAGCGAACTTAGGGCCTTTCATTCCTACGAAAAGCTCGGCTTTCGGCTCCGCTTGCCTCCCCGTATACCTTCAGGAATTCGGCCCTCATCAGGTTTCGCTTGCAAGTAACTCGGAGATAACGCGTATCCGTGGGGGGTCGGCCTCGGGCCTTAGGCCCTCGGGCTCGCATTGAGACCGCTCTCTGAAGGATTGCTTTAGGCCTTTAATTCCAATAAAAAGCTCGGCCTTCGGCCTCGCTTGCCTCGCCGCACAACTTCGGAACTTTTGCCTCAGGTCTCACTTGCAAGACACCTGAGGATAGTGAGTGTCCGTCGGGCTCGCCCTAGGGCCTTCGGACCTGAGGCTCGCATAGGGAGCCCTCTCTAAAATGATACTTTGGGCATCTATATAATATTATTGACGAACAAGTTTATGAGGGTGTTTATTTAGATTCGAAGTGAACTGTTTACTGATTAAATGAAATCTTTATTTTCAAATTTGTCAGATGTATGGTTAAACGTAAGATAAACATAAAAATATCATGTACTTACTTAAATCATAATTTATACGCGTACGAAGTGGCGGGCAGAAGCTAGTTATTCAATAAATTGTGTCTACGGCGCCGAAAACCACTATTATTTTTGCTTAGATTGTCATAGCTTTTGTCTTCATAGTTGTCATAGCGTACGCAATCAATGTGTCTTTTATGCATTCAAGCAAGGTTTATAATGGGTTTATATGCTCTCTTGCGGCACAAATATTATTCTGTGAGTGACATTTCTGAGTACCTACTGAAATTATTGATACTGACTAAAATGTATTAAATATTGTAGCAGATTTAACAGCAACTGGCCATTTTATAAGTCGTTGGCCTTCAGGATTTAAAAATATGTCAGTAGTTAATAAAACAAATACCAAAGTTCGAAACTCCTTTTAATCATCTTTATAAAAACAACGATTGAGATCAGAAACGATTTGTCTGTGATGAAAACATAAAACTTACAAAAATTAGGAACTAGGAAAACGTCTTAATACTAAAATACTGATTAAGTTCCACTATCTTGGTGGTTTACGAGTTGGCAAAGTAATTAGATGAAACTATGTCACATAACACTGTATCGTGTGTTTACATTAATCCAGTGATGGATGGAGACATCCACTGTTTCAGTGTAAATCAAGCTTTATTTTACGAGATAGCCGCTAGATTCACGCTCCAGCGGGGCTAGCACAACTGACGCCGCGCCGCGACGCGAGTTGAGAAAGATCTACCCTCCTCTTTCTAATTTGCACGGTGCGAGTGAGATAAGAGACGGGAAGCGACAGAGCAGCAAGTTGTGCTAGACTTACTGTTAGAGTAAGCATATGAGCATGTTTATATTTTCAGCGGCGGTTTGATTTCTAATGATCGGACAAGACCGATATCAAACCTTATGTACTGCAGTTAAAGTGTAAAATCGTATACCCAGCATTGTGGTAACTTGGTATGTCCTTATTCTCAAATGATTTGTCTTAAAGACAAACAAAGGAGTTAGTAATCCTTTTTTACAAATTAAACAATACGAACGACTGTACATTCATGGTAAAATAATACAGGAATGAGTACTTTGATTCGAAGAATTAAGGTGCGAGTTATTTGTGTCAATTTTTCTTATTACATTTTATGACGCATTTAGTTTACATTATTAACTTGTTAAACCTCTTCTCCTTATTTTCGATTTGCAATGACACCTCAATTCTTTAACTCATGCGAAGATATAGTTTGACGAATTAGCAGAATATAAAATCTGTGTATAGGTACCTAAACAATTATTACATGCCGCGACCCATTTCACAAAACTATAAGTTATGAATTCGCAAGTCTAACCGACAACACTGGCCGCTGGTCGTTATTCCATAGACTTGTACTTGTAACCTGATGATGTTACGTTATGGGCCACGGTAATCATAACATAAACTATAATCATATTTTTAGATTTTCTACTTTCACATACAAAGGTGTAGGTAAAAAACCAGTGCAGTAGGCATGTGTGGTTTTCTTGTTAACTTGTCGACTTTACCTGAGCGTTAAGTATAAATCAACAATAGTGCATATAAAAGTAACTAAAAAGATCTCCAAATCAAAACAAAAATATAAATTTACAAAAATCAACACGATTAATATGGCTTACAAAGTAATCAACTAGGTTCTGTTATAAAATATTATCACAAAACTATAGGTCGGTGAGGATCAAATTCTTGGCCAGTAGTTAGCCTAGTTCATTGGTAGTAGTTAAAAAGTTCCGTTGACACGAAAATTAGCCATACAATTCTATGGTTAATTTTCGTGTCACAACGGAACTTTTTACGAAAAGCTTGTTACGAAAAGCTCGACCTTCGGCCTCGCTTGCCTGGCCGCTCACCTTCGGGACTTGGTCTCCAGTTTCGCGGGACAGTGTCCGTGGGGGCTCACCCACTGGCCTTCAGCCCCCGAGCTCGCATTGCGACCGATCTCTAAAAGCGAACTTAGGGCCTTTCATTCCTACGAAAAGCTCGGCTTTCGGCTCCGCTTGCCTCCCCGTATACCTTCAGGAATTCGGCCCTCATCAGGTTTCGCTTGCAAGTAACTCGGAGATAACGCGTATCCGTGGGGGGTCGGCCTCGGGCTCGCATTGAGACCGCTCTCTGAAGGATTGCTTTAGGCCTTTAATTCCAATAAAAAGCTCGGCCTTCGGCCTCGCTTGCCTCGCCGCACAACTTCGGACCTTTTGCCTCAGGTCTCACTTGCAAGACACCTGAGGATAGTGAGTGTCCGTCGGGCTCGCCCTAGGGCCTTCGGACCTGAGGCTCGCATAGGGAGCCCTCTCTAAAATGATACTTTGGGCATCTATATAATATTATTGACGAACAAGTTTATGAGGGTGTTTATTTAGATTCGAAGTGAACTGTTTACTGATTAAATGAAATCTTTATTTTCAAATTTGTCAGATGTATGGTTAAACGTAAGATAAACATCAAAATATCATGTACTTAAATCATAATTTATACGCGTACGAAGTGGCGGGCAGATGCTAGTTATTCAATAAACTGTGTCTACGGCGCCGAAAACCACTATTATTTTTGCTTAGATTGTCATAGCTTTTGTCTTCATAGTTGTCATAGCGTACGCAATCAATGTGTCTTTTATGCATTCAAGCAAGGTTTATAATGGGTTTATATGCTCTCTTGCGGCACAAATATTATTCTGTGAGTGACATTTCTGAGTACCTACTGAAATTATTGATACTGACTAAAATGTATTAAATATTGTAGCAGATTTAACAGCAACTGGCCATTTTATAAGTCGTTGGCCTTCAGGATTTAAAAATATGTCAGTAGTTAATAAAACAAATACCAAAGTTCGAAACTCCTTTTAATCATCTTTATAAAAACAACGATTGAGATCAGAAACGATTTGTCTGTGATGAAAACATAAAACTTACAAAAATTAGGAACTAGGAAAACGTCTTAATACTAAAATACTGATTAAGTTCCACTATCTTGGTGGTTTACGAGTTGGCAAAGTAATTAGATGAAACTATGTCACATAACACTGTATCGTGTGTTTACATTAATCCAGTGATGGATGGAGACATCCACTGTTTTAGTGTAAATCAAGCTTTATTTTACGAGATAGCCGCTAGATTCACGCTCCAGCACAACTGACGCCACGCCGCGACGCGAGTTGAGAAAGATCTACCCTTCTCTTTCTAATTTGCACGGTGCGAGTGAGATAAGACGCTCAGTCGCGCGGGAAGCGACAGAGCAGCAAGTTGTGCTAGACTTACTGTTAGAGTAAGCATATGAGCATATTTATATTTTCAGCGGTTTGATTTCTAATGATCGGACAAGACCGATATCAAACCTTATGTACTGCAGTTAAAGTGTAAAATCGTATACCCAGCATTGTGGTAACTTGGTATGTCCTTATTCTCAAATGATTTGTCTTAAAGACAAACAAAGGAGTGTTAGTAATCTTTTTTTACAAATTAAACAATACGAACGACTGTACATTCATGGTAAAATAATACAAGAATGAGTACTTTGATTCGAAGAATTAAGGTGCGAGTCAATTGTGTTAATTTTTCTTATTACATTTTATGACACAAAGAAAACCTAATTCTAGTTACAACTAAGGAAATCTCCGGAATATCATCAAAACTGGTTTACGAAGTCGAAATCGCATTTAGTTTACATTATAAATAAATAAATAAATAAATAAATGTTAGGGGACAATCTTACACAAATCGACCTAGTCCCATAGTAAGCTCAATAAGGCTTGTGTTATGGGTACTAGACGACGATATATTTAATATATAAATATACTTAAATACATAGAAAACATCCATGACTCAGAAACAAATATTCATGCTCATCACACAAATATTTGCCCTTACCGGGATTCGAACCCAGGACCTTCAGCTTCGTAGGCAGCGTCACTACCCACTAGACTAACTGGTCGTCAAATTATTAACTTGTCAAACCTCTTCTCGTTATTTTCGATTTGAAATGACACCTCAATTCTTTAACTAATGCGAAGATATAGTTTGACGAATTAGCAGAATATAAAATCTGTGTATAGGTACCTAAACAATTATTACATGCCGCGACCCATTTCACAAAACTATAAGTTACGAATTCGCAAGTCTAACCGACAAGACTGGCCGCTGGTCGTTATTCCATAGACTTGTACTTGTAACCTGATGATGTTACGTTATGGGCCACAGTAATCATAACATAAACTATAATCATATTTTTAGATTTTCTACATTCACATACAAAGGTGTAGGTAAAAAACCAGTGCAGTAGGCATGTGTGGTTTTCTTGTTAAGGTTAGGTACATAATTTTTTCGACTTTACCTGAACATTAAGTATAAATCAACAATAGTGCATATAAAAGTAACTAAAAAGATCTCCAAATCAAAACAAAAATATAAATTTACAAAAATCAACACGATTAATATGGCTTACAAAGTAATCAACTAGGTTCTGTTATAAAATATTATCACAAAACTATAGGTCGGTGAGGATCAAATTCTTGGCCAGTAGTTAGCCTAGTTCATTGGTAGTAGTTAAAAAGTTCCGTTGACACGAAAATTAGCCATACAATTCTATGGTTAATTTTCGTGTCACAACGGAACTTTTTAACTACTACCAATTAACCACGCTAACTGCCAAGAATTTGGTCCTCACCCAGGCACGAATTAAATCGTAAAAAAACCGTACAGTGAACTTACACTAGATAGTTTCCCATCGGGAGGCACGTCGGCAAATACACCTACATTTAGCATCAAATATATCTGCAGATACAGTTTAATGATGATGACTATGTTATACATCAATAACGATATCATCCAAGTACTTAGATCAGTACTTAGATTAAACAAAACTTTTATATCTCTGAACATCACATAAATAATGTTAAGTCTAACATTGTTAAAACGACGTAAAAACTTATCTTAAAGATTATATGAGCATTTCTTTTATGACCTATTGAACATATTTTTCAGACTTTTATGCGTTCATTGTCTTTTTGCACAGGGGGGCGAAACATTTAACTCATTCGTTTCAAACCACAACACCTATCATTTAAAGACTTACATTGACTGACTTAAATTGTAATATAATGAATGACATTACTTCAATTAAATGTCGGTTAGCTATAAACTTGGCGACGCCTATTCAACGGGTTAAAAAAAAATTCTGCAATTTTACTCGTTCATTAGTCTTTTTGTATCGAAAAGAGGTACACTGTACCTTATTTGTATAAGTATTTGTTCCAACCCTACTGCTACTATACTTTAAAGTAAAATAAGATGGCGTTTATCACTTAACTTAAAAAAAAGCTTGTAACAATCAACTTCGAAATTTTTATCTGTGTAATATAAGTTTGATGTAACTTTTTAAATATTATTTCCCTTTTTAGTTTTCATGCAAGGTTGTTTACTGTCTACAGGATAGGCGGGTTCAGGTAAACATAGTTTATAACCTGGGGCAAGGTGACCATGCACATATACTTATTAGTATTATGTTTGCTAGGCGGCATGTTTGTTTTACTTCATCTCATCTTGTACTTAATTATGTTGATCAAGGATCTACAACGCGTGTATTTGTGTATTACTTATAATTATTTTGGAAAGTGAATGTGTGTGATATTTGACCAAGTTAACATTTTCGCAAAATATCACAAGCAAAACTAAAAATGATAAGAAACTCCTGTTATTTGACCTCGTTATTTTTGGTATGGAATAGCTGTCAATTTACATACACTTTGACGTCAGTTAAGTATACCTACCTGTTGGTAAAACTGTCCCTCCAATCTCATTCTAATCGCGGCTAACTAGATAATTTGTTTGATTATGCTAATTAGAAACTATGTCGAGAATGAATACGAACGAACTTGTAAAACAAAATTAACCATTTTGCGGAAGTGACTTCTCGCATTTGTACCAATCCGTTTTTTTAAACAAAACAAATTTAACCCTGCTCTCCACGAGATCAAAGCTCCTCTTAATCTAATAAGAACATTTTGCGAAAAATAATACGCATTTTGTATCAACCCGTTAAATTTTAAAAACAAAAGCATTTTCAACTCACCATCAGATCAAAACTCCTCTCAAACTACAAAAACTAAACTTAATGCCATACCTTAACAAACAATATAATGTGTATATCGTTCAGCTCTACCTGTCCGAAGACGACCTTCGTCGGGGACTGCATGACCAACTCCCCATTGACAAGCTTCAGATTTGCACTGTTGGGTATAAGGTCTAGACTGGCCAGGTCTAGTTGCAACCCAGGTCGTGTGTCGTATGGAAGACTAGGGGGCAGTTCCTGGATGTGCCCAGTCCAGGAGTGAGGTTCCCCGGTCACTTTGTTGAAGACCGTTATGCTGCCTGTGGTTACCTCTGGATCTGAGGTGATTGACTGGAAAGAAAGGATGTTACTTAAATGTTGATGTATGAAATTATAACATTTGCTTTGATTAGGTTATATTGTGTGTTCTCAAATATTGCTTCTTTAGTGGCGACCGTGACAGGACTCCGCTCCGGTAAGTAAGTGGCCATGTTTTTACCATTACCATCGGCATGGAAAGTCACGTATTAGTGGGAATATTGGAATATCAAGTGGATCATGAATAGGTAACCATGTGAATCACGTTATGCGAAGTCCTTGCCCAAGTGTGTATCGAAACGTGATTCGAAATTTGTTAACTTTGGTCAAAATTAAATACATTGCCACCTGTGCTTAAAATATCTCATCATCATCAACCGAAAGACGTCCACTGCTGGACATAGGCCTCCCCCAAAGAGTGCCACCATGACCGGTCCTGCGCCACCGGCATCTAGCGGACTCCCGCGACCTTTACCAGGTCATCAGTCCACCTTGTAAGTGTATGTAAAACAACTACATATAAAATATCTGAACACGCTTTGCTATAACGACATATACTGTACAATTAATAGGTGGCAGTCAAGTGCAAAAATGTGTATCGATTTAATCCTCTCATAAATATGTCCCGAAACCTTAATCCGCATAAGAACATACATACACATACATACATACACATACATACACACATATACATACACATACACGACGACGACGACATATACGGGACATATTTATGAGTAAGTTGTATGCGCCCATATGTTAACATTTGACTGTACATGTAGGTCATATTGAGTGGTTGGGCTTTAGCCCCCACGCTGGCCCAGTGTGGGTTGGCGACTTGTGGTCACCACAAGCAGGGTTTTGCAGTATTTCAATTACATGTATTTGAAATACAAATACGATGACGGTGTACGTTTGACGACCGGTTAGCCTAGTGGGTAGTGACGCTGCCTACGAAGCTGAAGGTCCTGGGTTCGAATCCCGGTAAGGGCAAATATTTGTGTGATGAGCATGAATATTTGTTTCTGAGTCATGGAAGTTTTCTATGTATTTAAGTATTTATATCTATTATATATGTATATCGTCGTCTAGGACCCATAACACAAGCCTTATTGAGCTTACTATGGGACTAGGTCGATTTGTGTAAGATTGTCCCCTAATATTTATTTTTTTATTTATTTTTGGAGAAGTATTTGGTATTCGGTTTCAAATACTGCACTCACATGTATTTAGTATTTCAAATACTTTAAGTTTTAAAATACATTTTATTGAATTTTATAATCGTATAATCGGTAGGTATAATGGAACTTATTTAGAGTGATAATTGTAGTGGATATTTCTGTGAATATAGAAGCAAATATGGTTGTTACTAAGAGACACTAGGAGCGATTGCAGGTTACAGACCTTTGTAAAACGGGGCACTTACTGTATTTTGTATTTTATATTTCAAATACACAACATAAAAATATTTTGTATTTTCAAATACACAACACAAAAATATTTTGTATTTTAATTACAGCAGGGATAGTATTTGGCAATTTGTATATTAATTGAAGCAAAACATGTATTTTGGCCAGCCCTGGGCCTACAAGCCATATACCGAGAGTGTGGCCATGAAGCGGCCCGGCTCGCACTTGGCGCTGAGCACGTACAGCGCGGACTCGAACTCCACGACCTGGCTCCGCCACAACTGATGAGCCACGCTGCCGAGCGTGTATGTGATGTTCCACTCACATTTCGCCTGTCTGTCTATGTCGTTTGAATGCTCCTGAAAAGACAGTGAAACCTGGATAACTGGGACTTCAACTGGGATTTTAAATATAAATAAACATTAGGTGTAGGTACATTGTAATCTTTAAGAGTCCGCAGTAAGCTCGGCCCAATTACACCTTCCTATACCAATGATACGAAATAAATTAAATTAAATTATAGTTAAGTATTACAAATTGTTATTAACTATTAAAACATATGGGCTGGCCTTGCTGAACGCCGCGAGTCAAATCAATCAATCAATATTTGCGGACAATCTTACACAAATCGACCTAGTCCCAAACTAAGCAAAGCTTGTACTATGGGTACTAGACGACGATAAACATACTTATATAGATAAATAAATACTTAAATACATCTTCGTAGGCAGGGTCACTACCAACTAGGCTAAAGCCGTCGTCAAGTACAATATACAATACGTTGTTTTAAAATGAGAACGAAACTCCGTTTGTATACGTTGACGACCGCTTTAGCCTAGTTTGTAGCCTGCTTACGAAGCAAGAGGTCCTGGGTTCGAATCCCGGTAAGGGCATTTATTTGTGTGATGAGCACAAATATTTGTTCCTGAGTCATGGATGTTTTCTATGTATTTAAGTACTTATATCTTTATATAAGTATGTTTATCGTCGTCTAGTACCCATAGTACAAGCTTTGCTTAGTTTGGGACTAGGTCGATTTGTGTTAGATTGTCCGCAAATATTTATTTGTTTATTTTATTACTTTATTGTGACGAAACTTTGCATATACAATGACATGAGGTATATCTATGTCTGTAATTCGTTTATATGGTTCCAGTTTATAAAACAAACGAAATACAGCAAAAACAAGTTTTGTATGAAAAACTTAAATTCGCTGTATTTGTTTACTATGGTATCTGAAGCTACATAAACTAATTACAGACCTGGATATACCTCATGTGATTGTACATGCAAAGATTCGTTACAATCCAGGACGTAGTTTCAAAATGAGAGCGTAACTCCGTTTGTATGGAGAATCGAGCTTACTGCGGACTCTTTAACAATAATCATTCATTGTTTACTTAAAAGGAGACCCCCAACCTAGAATTGTGTACTACTGTACTGTTATGTACACCAATAGAAATATTTTGATTTGATTTGAATCAAAAAAAGTTTGGCAGTAAACAGAAATAATCTAGCACGTTTTTTATAAACAGTACAAAAATGCATACAGAATGCGTCAATAAAAAAAAGACCGGGTTGCACTCCGAGAGTGCCGGCAGAAGTGAAAACTCAATAACATTGTAACAGTTTTTCGATCAGGTCACGTGACATCTTACGGTGTCACCCTAAAAATGAATTTGACGCAAATTTATAAACAATTATCAATTACTTAGGCGGACGGGCCCGTCGGGGCGCCGACGGGCGGCGGCAAACACGATGCCAATTTGTTTTTGCCATTGCCAAATATTTTTCAAAGCTTTATCTCTTTAGGAATTACGTCTAAATTCGAACTATTCGAATTTGCAAGAACAGCAGACCGACGCAGACCAGCAGGCGACCAAAATATCAATTTGTTTTTGCCATTGGTAAATATTTTTCTAAGCTTTATCTCTTTAGGAATAACGCCTAAATTTGAACTATTCGATTTTTCTCAATAGCAAAACGGTGAAGGAAGCGTTGGTATTATTACAAATTTATTTGCCGAATATGCTATTGCAAAAAGTGTTTGACGGCTTTATACTCTTACGAATAGCGTTCAGTTTGGAATGAAGTCGAATCGGCTAGCAGCAAAAAGTGACCTCCTTCACATCTGACGTCACAAAACTCTGTCGCGTATTTAACAATTTTTCCCCATCCCAAAAAGTGATCAGCGCCGCTAAAGAAGTTTTCACTTGAAAAATCTGTCATTTTAGTTTCTCTTAGAAGCAACTTGAGGTTACAATCAGCCGCAGCAAGTGCGGAATATGCGGGAAGACTAAGAATTAGTATACATAGCGGAAATTTGACAGCAATAAACTAAGTCTAGCGCGTAGCGATTCTTGGCAGCGAAAGTGTTAAGCCGCACGACATGACACCACACGTAGTAGTACAGTCGACTACAAAGAGATGTATCCATACGATGTTACAAAAATATGTATACATAGACTTACATACATAACTTTGTAACATTAAAAAACATACTTATCTTTGTAGTCGACTGTACCTACTTATGATTCATCATCGTCATCATATCAGCCGAAAGACGTCCACTGCTGGACATAGGTCTCCCCCAAAGAGTGCCACAGTGACCGGTCCTGCGAAATCCGCATCCAGCGGCCAACCTTTACCAGGTCATCAGTCCACCTTGTGGGGGGCCTACCCACGCCGCGCCTTCCGGTACGTGGGCGCCACTCGAGAACCTTTCCGCCCCAACGGCCATCGGTTCTACGTGCAGTGTGCCCCGCCCACCTATCTATGAAAAGTGACTGAGAATAGTGAGAATGTTTCGATCATAGTGGAAAATTTAAAAATTATTCGCCACGAGCGGGATTTGAACCCACAACCTCTGGAATCCGTCCATCGCTCTTGCCAATTGAGCTACCGTGGGTCCGCTAATGGCGACGAATCTTTCAATCCCTTCCACTATTGTAATTACACCTTAGATTCTCAATGTAACTTGAGACGTTGGTGCCGTTTCAGAAGTTGTAATAATGATGTCGGTTAGCCTCCAGCTCGTAGCCACATAGATGTCGCTACGAGCCTCCCTAAGGTGTAATTACAATAGTGGATGAGATTGAGGGGTTCGTCGCCATTAGCCGACCCACTGTAGCTCAATTGGCAAGAGCGATGGACGGATTCTAGAGGTTGTGGGTTAAAATCCCGTTCGTGGCGAATAACTTTTTCACCACTATGATCGAAATTTGGAATTTCGTTAGCGGACGTTTCTGCTTAATAAACATTGACTGGGAATGTGCTTACCTTTCTAATGTGGTACTCGAGTATGATCCTGGGTCCGGCCCAGTTGCACAGAACGCACTGCATTCTCACGTCCATACCCATTCGCTCCATGTAATCCTGGTGGAAACATTGGAAAATATTCCTGAATAGTCGCAATTTTACAGTTAAACTTTGTAATGTTGACGATGAATTGGGTAATTTTAAAGTTTCAATACAACGTTGATGAAATTCAGTAAGAGCATAATTGATGTAAATACAACTTTTAAGTTCAATTATGGAGATTATAAGGCAAGGTTGTAGAGTAAAGCTGATTTTCCACCGAAGGGGCGAGACGAGGCGAGGCGAGAATTGATATTCGTATGGCAAATTTTCAATCCTCTCCTCGCGCATCTTCGGTGGAAACAGTAAGTGCCATACAAATTTCAATTCTCGCCTCGCCTCTTCTTGTCTCGCCCCCTAGGTACGTAATGTACTATTTCATCACACTTGCTCGAAAAGGGCTTCATAATGCGCAGACATACAGAACTGTAATAGCCTGTGTTACGCCCACGGGCGTAATGGTTTTTTTCTTAAATTGTATCTGTCACTCATGCGGCAGTTACAAAGCAAAGAGGTTTTATATCAAATACGATGTCTCAAAACGTATTTATAAATAAATTTAAACGTAAAAAACTACTTAAACATGTTTAACTGAATTATTTACAGATTTCATATGTAGTTATTTCGTGTCTATGTAAAATGTTTTTAAGAGTTTTCAAATCGTGGCTGTATACCGAAGGGTCTTTGCCATACGCGCCTCACGTCAAATTCAACAAAATGGACGACTGACATGATGCAGTGTTTATTACGATTTGTATTAATTTCATCTAAAATGTATTTGTTTCCTCGCAAATGTGATGAAAAACATTGTGTATAACGCCTATTATTACGCCTGTGGTAAGAATATTGCAAACTCGAGTCATCAAAAGCCTCGCTTCTGATAGACTCTTGTTCGCAATATTCCACTTCCGCACCTCGTTAAACAATGTACTATTAACTCATGCCTGTCCATAAATGGGTTTTTAGCACTAGCTAACTCCTAGCGCGATCGGGCGTAACGATAGCGTTTGCGTTTTACCCTCAATTTGTATGGGATTTGACAGCTAAACGCGAACGCGGTCGTAACGTTTTGTTTCGGCAAAACTTATACTAGGGCCTCTGGCCTGTTCCTCTTGCAACACACCACAACTCCGAGCTGTCGCTCCGAGCCTCTGGTTTAAGCGAGTGACACGGGGCGTCTGCCTCTTATTTCCACACCTAGGGTTGCCACACATAGTAAGGCGCTGTACGTGTCGCGCCTGCATTACTCCGCCACGGCTGATGACATGGTGGAGTATATTCACTAGAAGACTGGCTACTCGCTGAGGGTTTTCCAGCTGCGTTCGCGCCACTACGTGCACTTCAGCTCGTTTGTGGTGCGCGTGCCGCGGCCGCTGCAGGAGACCATCGCGTGTGCTGACTTCTGGCCGAAGGGTGTCGTGTTTCGGCGGTTCCGGGGCAACCTACCGAATTTTACACCGGACTTGACGCAACGGAGCCACGCTGTTTCGTCGCCTAAATAATTAGTTTTTTATATGTATTGTATGTATGTTAGGCTTTAAGGTATTTGTTGTTATGGGCCTTAGATGCCTGAAATAAATGGTTTATTATTATTATTTCTCCTACCGAAACTGTAGGTACCTAAGCTCATAATTATAACCTAAACGAGATCCTTGTCTTCCTTCCCGCCGCCGAACTACGGGCTGTACGCTTGTTTGCGACCGACGTGGTATGATGAAACTCACCCCGTCCTGGCTAATGAGCTCAAGCGCGTCCTCCACCATATCGGAGATGGTAACGTTGGCGCCCAGGTCTTGAGATTGCACCGACGAACTCGATCTGTTCAGTTCTGTAAAAGGATTTTTTTGTTATATTCTTCAACTAGCTTCGTCTGGTAGTCGTCGGGGATCCGGGATAAAAACTATCATATATTTAATCCACGCTATAAACTGTATTCGTGAAAAATTTCATCCATATCGGTAGAGCCGATTAACAGTCGGCCGAATTTCACCTTCCCATACAAACGGAGTTTCGTTCTCATTTTAAAACTACGTGTTGAATTGTGACGAAACTTTGCATTTACTATGCCATGATGTTTATCTATGTCTATAATTAGTTTATATGGTTCTAGTTTATAAAACAAACGGAGTACAGCAAAAACAAGTATTGTATGAAAAACTTAAATTCGCTGTATTTTGTTTACCATGGCATCTGAAGCTACATAAACTAATTACAGACCTGGCCCCTATTTCACCAACTTGACAATTGTCACCTGACAACGACAATTCTCCGTAAATTGCTGGTTCCACAAGTAACCTAGCAACCACGTTAACTTCTAGAACAAGCAATGTATGGCGAATTGTCAGTGTCAGGTGACAATTGTCCAATTTAGTTAAATAGGGGCCTGGATATAACTCATGTCATTGTACATGCAAAGTTTCGTTACAATCCAACACGTAGTTTTAAAATGAGAGCGTAATAACGTTTGTATGGAGAATCGTGCTTACTGCGGACTCTTAAGCATGATTGAGTAACATACATCCAAACTTTCGCATTTATAATATTAGTAGGATTCACAAATGCACCACGATGGCATGTGAAAAAAAAAGACCGGGTTGCACTCCGGGAGTGCCGGCAGAAGTGAAAACTTAATAACATTGTAACAGTTTTTCGATCAGGTCACGTGACATCTTACGGTGTCACCCTAAAAATGAATTTGGCGCAAATTTATAAACAATTATCAATTATTTAGGCGGACGGGCCGCGGGCGCGTTGGGTGCGACGGGCCGGCGGCGAACAAAATACCAATTCGTTTTTGCCATTGCCAAATGTTTTTCAAAGCTTTATCTCTTTAGGAATAACGACCAAATTCGAACTTTTCGAATTTGCAAGAACAGCGGACGGCGGCGGTGAACAAAATGTCGATTTGTTTTTGCCGTGGGTAAATATTTTTCAAAGCTTTATGAATAACGTCCAAATTCGAACTATTCAAATTTGCTCAATAGCAAAACGGTGAAGGACGCGTGAACAAAATTACAAATTTATTTTACAGAATATGCTATTGCAAAAAGTGTTTAATGGCTTTATACTCTTACGAATAGCGTTCAGGTTTGAATGAAGTCGAATCGCAAAATATAAAAGTTTGTGACCTCCTTCACATCTGACGTCACAAAAATCTGTCGCGTATTTAACAATTTTCCCCCATCCCAAAAAGTGCTCAGCGCCGCTAAAGAAGTTTTCACTTCAAAAACCGGCCAAGTGCGAGTCAGAGTCGCGCACGAAGGGTCCCGTACAATTATCTATAAAAGCGGCAAAAAAATCACGTTTGTTGTATGGGAGCCCCCTTAAATATTTAGTTTATTCTGTTTTTTAGTATTTGTTGTTATAGCGGCAACACAAATACATCATCTGTAAAAATTTCAACTGTCTAACTATCACGGTTTATGAGATACAGCCTGGCCCTGTATTGAGTGTATCATGGTCGGCCTTATCCCGCGATAAGGGACAAGATAGAGCGTCAGTCTCGTTCTATCGAACGGTGTCAGCCAGTGACGGCTCTATCTTGTCACTTATCGCGTGATATGGCCGACCATGATACGAGGCCTGGTGACAGATGGACGGACAGCGGAGTAGGGCACCCTAAAAACTTACAAAGTTTAAAATAACAAAGCTCTTTGCACCGAATTGTAGTGAATACGTTTACGTACCTTCGCTGCACCGGAAGTCGAAGTCTTGCTCAGCGAACCCCATACACTCGGTCATTCGCGAACTATCCGCGTTGCCGTAGTACTGGCTCTCTCGCTCGTGCGCTGTATTTCAATAGGGATGATAACTAAGATTTTTTTGTGACGTCATTCGAACCAGTTTTTGGAGAGGAACAAATGTTTGTATGGGAGCAACTACAATTAAAGAACATAAATACCTAAACAATTGAGACAAAGATTGACCTCGCTGGCGGCAGTGCAAAACGCTTCATACTGTGTGTCTATACAAGTGTGACGTCACATTTGTACGTTTGTACTAATCGTAGTATGGAAAATCAGGTAAATTGTTGTGTCGGTCGCGAAATACTGCGTTTAAGTACATAGTTGTCATACAATTTTGTTTCTAGAAAAGCGTAAGGATTCTATTGGTAGCTTTTAATTTACTCTTGGACAATTAAAAAAAATGCATATTTTTTCTAAACTTTCAAAGTTCATATCTTTTTACGATTTTAATTATATTTTATAATTTATACTTTATTACGACAATTTGATGGTTTACTATCCATTTAGCATCACTAAGTTATTAATTTGAACATGAGGCATCATGCCTATTATGTACGTCAGCGTCACATACATCTGTACTCTTCAGGATGTTCAAAAATATCTGGGGCCGTAGACAAGGTTACAATCGACAAGCGCTAACGCCAATAGAAACTAATAAAATGTATGGGAATGACAGATGTTAACGAAAAGTGTTTCGTCTAGGCCCCCTGAACATGCACTCTATGGCTTTGACAATAAAGTTGTGTTCAGATGTTTGTGAACACCTTCACCGCTCAGATGTATGTGATGGCGACTGTACATAATTTCACATGGAATTATAAACGATTTGTTTATTCCGATATGTAGTTTTTTACATAGCAGGTAGTGAATAAACCGGCCAAGCACGAAGGGTTCCGTACCATTATCTATAAAAACGGCAAAAAAATCACGTTTCTTGTATGGGAGCCCCCTTAAATATTGATTTTATTAGTATTTGTTGTTAGAACGGCAACAGAAATACATCACCTGTGAAAATTTCAACTATCTAACAATCACGGTTCATGAGATCCAGCCTGGTGACAGACGGACGTACGGACGGACAGCGGAGACTTAGTAGTAGGGTCCCGTTTTTACACCTTTGGGTACGGAACCCTAAAAGTTAAACCCAAAAAACAAACCCAAAGTTATGAAGGATGGACCTCCTAAGGTACAGGTACACTATTTTTAAACGACCCAATTTATTTTATTACTTTTTACTCGCGTCAGTAATTTCACCCGTCCATTGCGAGAATAACTATTCTCTAACAGGGGTGTAGACTCTAAATTATTATTACTCCAAAAGGAAGAAGTCAAAACAATATGCCTAGTGTCGAAAATCCCATTCCGATATCTCAAAGAATAACGAAGCTACAACCGTTTTAAAATTGCTTGTTAGAGAGAGAAAACGCAAACAGTGTGTGACGTCACGTTAGGCACTTGTCCCACCGCCGGCGAGTAAGCGAGCGTTACGACGTGCTACTCGCTCAAGCGAGTAAAAGCGAGTTAGTGACGTCACAATCTTCAAGCGTCATCGTTTCATATGAAGTTGCGTTTTGCGAAAAAGGAACAGAACATAACCCTTCTTAAAACTTTGGACATTTATAACTTCGTGATTATTTAACCTTTTGCGTTGATTTTTTCTCCGTTTGACTACATTTTTAATCCTTTTCGAGATAATATGTAATTTATTGATTATTTTATTTAGTGTCTACACCCCTATTGGTACAACCTCGCAATTATGGGAAAACAGTATGTTTTAATAAGTGCTGTCTGGTTACCGTCCATGAAAAAAGCAGAAAAATGCCTAAAAATAGAAGTGTTCCTTTTTGTGACGTTGTTCTGACATAATTTAGAGAGAACATTAGCTAATTCAGTGACACGGATGGTTGGTCAAAGTAGATAGGTGTCGTTCCGAGGCAAAAGATAAAGGCAGATCACGTCAATTTAAATGTTCTATGGCACTCCTAGGTATAGATTAAAGATGGAAAAATGCGCTATGACATTACACAAAAATATTATATTACAGTGATTGCCAGCACACCTTCCCTTCCAGAATCCACTTTAACCCTATCCGGTAATGCTCTTATAATGGCCACGGCAAGAGACGAAGTGGTGCTATTGTAACGAGACACCACACGGACATAGCGATTCCATTTATAATCGTTCTTATTGACAACCGGCAGTAGGGGTTTATAGACTACAAATGTATTTTTACTTCAAAAGAAAGAAGGTAAAGGTGACGAAAATCTTATTCAAATATCTCAAGAAATTACGATGCTACAACCGTTTTAATGTTGCTTGTTAGAGAGAAAACGCTCGCAGATTGTAACTTCACGATCCTCGAGCGTCATAGTCATAGTAAGTAATGATACCCTCGTAAGACTTGGAACACTTATAACTGTGATTATTTAACTTATTGTGTTGCTTTTGTCTCTATTTGACTACATTTTTTTTTCGGGAAATAGATCATTATTGATTATTTTATTTAGTGTTTACGCCCCTATTCAGTAAGCTTTTGCCTGGGAACGACACATTTTATGAACGGTCGAACTCACAAGGGGCTTCACACTGCGCTTTAACCCTTTGAACGCCAACAACTTCTAAACATGTCTTGTGTTGTCGTGTCCGCAGCGCCAAGAACTCCTATAGGCTTTATGACGGCCGCTGTCAAAGCAACCTTCAATCTTTCATATAAGGTCTATGTTTGCTCGCTTGTAACAGTGATGTTGGCGTGACAATGTCTCTTGGTCTGTCTTGGCGGCGAATAGGTAACGACGTGTTTAAACTGCCAGTCTTTTTTTAAACACTCGCAACCGGACTGTAAATGGAACAATACACCAGAAACCGACAGAACTCGCTAGGCGTGTAGGTTCATACTACTGCCCGCCTAACGAGCAAACATCACAATACATTACGAGTGCCAAAGGTTAGCTACTTATGAGTTCGACTGTACGCGATACTTATATACCAAAGCATGAATAACAATAGATGCAAGACTGAATTGTGACTTACATGCCATGTACGGTTCCGCGCAAGTTATCGTGGCCGGCCTGTGCGGAGCCCTGCAAGCGGACATGCAAGCAGACAGGCGAACCCATAGCACACAGGAAAGGTGAAGAAGGGTGCTTGTTGATTAAAATGATCAACGTTTCGAACGCCACGCTACAACAGGATTATAATGACGATGGCAAACTAGCGTGCAGCACGATTGATTTTAAGTGGATTCAATTCCAATGGATGCGTAATGAATAAAGGATTTGTTTTGTTGCAAAAGAGATAATTTTTAGTACAATTCGCGCAATTTTATGGGAAATAATTTGATTACTTAGGAGTGTGGCATTCAAAAAAACATTAACAATATGCAGCATGAAGGTAATCAAGAGTGCAATGTCAGTGTCGAGCAAAAACAAAATGATAGGTTAATAATGCCCCTTCTTACCAATGACATTACCAGGGCACAGAAAGGTAAAAATTAAAAATTATTATTTTTGTTATTGTTTCAAAGGTTAAATGATAGGTTAATAATGCCCCTTCTTACCAATGACATTACCAGGGCACAGAAAGGTAAAAATTAAAAATTATTATTATTGTTATTGTTTCAAAGGTTAACATACACAAAGGTTGACAACTCCTAGTAACTCTAGTAATGTACATAGATAGCTGTGACAGAAGGTCTGGTACAAGGTACCCAGTGAAATACATTTTAACTCGCTCGTAACGAGGTTGTTCGACGACCATACAAAACGTTTTTGACATTCTCAGGTTAACGGCGAACGGCGTGATATTTTAAGAAACTTATGTTATGTAACAATCTTTCATAAATTGGCTTTCCTTTCCAGGTGCGAAATTCCCCCTTTCCTAGAATAAACTTGTCTAAACTAGAATAATTTGAGAAATTAGTTTGTCACGTGATACTTAGGGAAAACGATTATTCTCAATTTATTCTAGTTTATACAAGGTTATTCTAGGAAATGGGGAATTTCGCGAAAATGGTGGACCAATTTATGAAAGATTGTTACATAAGTTTCTTAATATATCACACAGTTAGCCTGCGAATGTCAAAAGTCGTTATGTATGGTCGTCGAACCACCTTAACCTCAATACAGGGTGATTCAGGAGACATGTCTCCTGCTCATGAGCAGGATCAACCCTACGGATTCAATAGTTTATAAGCTACTCAGTCGTACCAGCATTGGTAAGATTAACGTGAATTTTTTTTTAGTTGTGTAGGGTGACCATGATTTATTGTGAATGAAACTTTTACACAAAATGTAAAACAAAACTGTGGGCGTTTAACTTAATTACGATGGTAAAAGATCCATTAACATTAACTGTATGTGTAGGGTTGATCCTGCTCACGTCTCCTGAATCACCCTGTATAGCGAAAAGCGCCCAAGTGGCAATATCTGAGTAAGGAGGGTTATTTAAAGCAGACACCTATTTATTTCATTTTAATGTTATCATGCTTCAATGTATGGGGTCAGGCGGTCACGTGGGAAGCCAGTCCCTTCAAGCTGGTCTAAATTTACAGACTTTCAGATGTACTCGAGTGAAAAATTCAAGGATAATACACATAAGTCAACGTCAATGTATGTTGCTCTTATTAACACAAAAAGCGGTGAAAATCAAATCTGTTACTTAAACAAGACACTTTGGATAAACTATTCTGTTCTTGGCACTACAACGTAATATCGATTAGAATATATATACAATAGAGCAGTTTATCCTTGCCGTAAAGAAAGCCAAAAGGAAATGAGATAAGCAAACAAATGAAGAACCGTGCCTAAACAGCACAGCGAAATCAAGGTATTCGTCACTGTACCTAAGCAGAATTGTCTAGCTTGCATGAACACCTTAAAAGGGAAGTATAGCTAGCTGCTCGCTATTGACAATAGGTACTTTTTATATGAAATTTCCATTTCGGGAGAAAACGTTTTCCACTACCTAAATCTTAACAAATCATTTTGATTTTGATGGCGATCGCTTCAGTATTATTTTTTATATAATATGTAATCATTCAGTAGCTATTAAGGTAACATATCTCTGGGATGTAATTTAGTTGAATATGATTAGATATGATTTAATTAAAAGACGACTATTCTTTTTCGATTTAAGTCACTCATTTGTCTGTAATTCAATGTAATGATAGTTCTGTTAAATGGCATACCTCCACTCGGAAATTTGCATGTCGGATGTTCGACTGAATACTGAGACGCATTTATGTAGCACGTAAGATCCTTGTGAACGTATTCTGGCAAAAAGACTATTCTTATTATTATTCATAATTATATCTAGGTTTATAGGTTTCACCTTTATGAAAAAAAAAAAAAAATTAGGTGCATATAAATTTTAATTTATTGCAAATATTTACAAAAGGAAAACCTATAAACCCAGTTTTTCATTGTGTCAATAACGTACTAAAAAATCATTGAGATTGGAAAATATTAAGAAGTGGAAAAACGTTTTCCCTTTTGGAATGGACGAGACCGTAGTATTCCAAAGGTATTCCCTCTTAAAGCTATACATAGACTAGCGTTATGTCGTGCTGAGAAGACTCGCGTTAGACTAGACGGCAGTATACCATGTGGTGCTGGTCAACCCACCGACGGAGCCGCAGCTGACGTCCACGGTGCTTCATCTTACAACATTCTGAACCTTCTCACAAGGGGGTCGATTGGTCACGAAAATCTGTTGCCAGCTCGCGGGCTATTACCATATTACACCCGATTCGCGGCCATGTCCCGCAGTAGACTTTCCTTTCGGCTGATGAGATAATACTTACGCGGTGGCAACCACGGGCGTGCTGTAGACACACTTGGTGCTGGCTGTGGTGGCCAGCTGAAGTAGCGGCTGGCTGGTCAAGAAGTGACTCTTGAAGTTGTACACGGTCTCTAGGAGACTCGTGTTGCGCTTAGCGAACTGAGGGTAGTTCAGTACTGGAAGAGAAAGTATTTTATTCATACAATTATATCGTAACGTTTTATGGGTTGCTGTTTGGCCGCTCTGTATCCTAATCATGGGATTAGACCGCGATCCTTTTGAAGGTCATAGAAATACATGTATAGTTAAACTAGCACATAGATTACCTGACATCCTTTCTCGAAGACCACTTTTGGTCAGAGACGAGTCATAATTATATGACGTATCGTGTCGTGAGACGTCAGAACGATAACGAATTCATACATTTTATATAGTTAGATTCAAACTCATCTGATGCGCTCTAACGCGACGGCTCCTTGTGTCAGCCGTCAGAGCGCATCACGTCAGATAAGTATGAATCCGGCTTAACGTTGCCTATTCAGGAGGCTATACATAGAGATGGACATCGAACTGAAATAAATGAAGCCAAGAAGCACTCACTCCGCTCGGATTCCTCGCCGACCTGCACGTACAGCGGCTGCGTGACGTCATGCCTGTCGTGGGTGCCCCGGAACTGTCCGAAGGCCTCGTTGATTCGGGGCAGCTCGCACCTGCACAAAATAGTGGTTCTTGGTTACAGAATCCTACTAATATTATAAATGCGAAAGTTTGGATGTTTGTTACTCAATCACGCTTAAACGGCTCAACCGATTTGGATGAAATTTTCCACTAAGATCAAGACAGTCGGCAATAAAAACTATCCTATATTTCAATCCAGGCTATCCGGGCGGAAGCTAGTCACTAATATATCTTGAACATTTATTATGTGTGTCTGATCTTACTGGTTGGTGAGCAACGTCTATTTTGTAATGACTTTACCAGGTAATTTGGAAGGCACACGAGGCTTTTAATTGCACAAAGAAACGTAAATGGGAAAACAGTATGTTGTAATGACTACCAACAACATAGGGACCAGGTATTTTAAATGAAAGGCTTTCAATAATATAGCTTTTAATTGCGAGACTTTTTTTTCACCGGTACGGATTCCGGGATTCTCTATAAAAATCTCGGGATTGGAAATCGACTGACGTATGGTGTTGCTCACCCTGGATTTCCTTGTGGCTACACTGAATTTATGATCCCCTTGCATTTATGACATCTGTCTTGACAGACAGAGCAACTCACCTGAGATTTAGGGGTGCCCGGGAATTCTTAGAAAACTCCCGACACTTGCTTTGACTGACAGGATTTCTCTCCTGGTATTCAAAGTGCTCAACCGTCGCTCCCTGACTTGATCGGCGCGGATTTTCATGTGGTACATAGTATACCAAATTTGTGGTCGCTGGGATTATTTTAAGCATTATGAGATTTAGGGGTCCCCGGGATTTCCTAGAAAAGTCCCGGCACTTGCTTTGACTGATACCTTACCTGGTTTTCAGTGCTCAACCGTCGCTCCCTGACTTGCTCGGCGCGGATTTTCTTGTGGTAGTATACCAAATTTGTGGTCACTGGGATTATTTTACGTATTATGAGATTTAGGGGTCCCCGGGATTTCATAGCAAAGTCCCGGCACTTGCTTTGATCCTTTATGAGAAGCTTTACTCCTGTATTAGCCAATTCGTCCCCTCAAAAAACCGTCATAGAGTTGATTCCAAATACGTTTATCCGAAATGGTATACAGCAGGAATAATCCGTAATATCAAGTTAAAATATTTTCATTTGAAAAGGTTTAGACAAGAGGGAAAGGAATACAATAGACACATGTTTAAGTATTACAGAACACATGTAAAAAACCTAATTAGTAGAGCTTATAAACTACACATACAGACAGTGCAAAATCATATTATTAGTTGCCCGGTAAAATTTTGGGAATATGTTAAAGATAAAAAAAGTGAAAGACAGCACCGAGGTAAATCTTTTACCTTCGAGGGCCGTAACGTGAGCGGGCAAGACGCGGCGGACGCCTTCGCTAAATACTTCAGCTCAGTGTTCCAGCAGGACAGGCCGCGCTTGGATGCTGAAGCTGCGGCGCGCGTAGCTCACTCCTCGGGTGACTCTCGGTCGGTCTCGATCCCCTCCATTACTGAGGTTGATTTTAGAGCGGCAATACGAAGGCTCAAACCGCGATCTTCTGGAGGGCCTGATGGTATCCCGGTGTTTTTGGCCAAGGATTGTGCT
Source organism: Epinotia ramella (assembly GCA_947578815.1). Taxonomy (NCBI): domain Eukaryota; kingdom Metazoa; phylum Arthropoda; class Insecta; order Lepidoptera; family Tortricidae; genus Epinotia; species Epinotia ramella. The sequence continues at coordinate 36,846,002 of OX388202.1, forward strand.
TCCGCCTTGGTGATTCTCTTGTTGTACGTCTTTAAACGCTTCGCTTCGCTAAAACAATCCATCTATCCTAGTCGTTGGAAAAAATCTAGAGTAACACCAGTTCCCAAAGGAGGATCCAATATGGACGTCGCCTCTTTTAGACCCATAGCAGTTCTATCCGTGTTCGGTATTAAGTAATTGAGTGTTACACACACACACACAATGTTCGGTGTTAAGTATTTGAGATGACCCTTAACCAACACATAAGTCAACAGGTGTCTAATCGTTTGCACCCCAGTCAACACGGTTTTCGTAAAGCCCGATCTACCACCACAAACCTGGTTGCCCTCGCTGACTACGTCTGCAAGGAGATGGACGCTGGACGCCAGGTTGATGCTGCGTATTTCGACTTTAGGAAAGCATTCGACCTGGTAGACAACGACATCTTGCTGGAAAAGCTTGCATTACTGGGCTTCACGCCAAAGCTTTTAAGTTTCATTTCCAGTTACTTGTGCGAACGGCAGCAATATGGCAGGGTAGGCGGCTTCGAGTCAAACGATTACTGCACGCTGTCTGGGGTGAGTCAGGGCAGCACTCTGGGGCCTACGTTATTTCTTTTAATGATTAACGATTTGCCTGATACAATTCGTTCAGCTGAGTGTCTGCTTTTTGCGGACGACCTAAAGTTGTTGCTCGGCGTCAGTAGTATGGCGGACAGCGTTGCGTTGCAGAGCGACATCAATGCGGCAGCTGAGTGGACATACCTCAATACCTTACCTGGTATTCAAAGTGCTCAACCGTCGCTCCCTGACTTGCTCGGCGCGGATTTTCTTGTGGTAGTACACTGAGCTGGTGGCTTCTGGGCTTACTTCTGTGTAATCTGGTGTGTCTGCGATGACGCCTAAATAATAGAAACGTGGCTATGAGAGCGGTTGAGGTATGTCCTAATGTTTCTGTGATTGTTACGGAAGACTAATATATACAGCTTTGCAATAGCGTCGGTCAGCCAGGTAAAAGGTATCGCTTTGTCGATAGTCAATTTGGGCGCTATTGACTGCAGTTAAAATCGTCTTTATATTTTACAACTTAGCTGCTCACGCGGCCTTGTCCGCGTTAGAGCACAGGCAAACTCGACAGTTAAAATATAGCTTATGCCCATTCGAAAACACCATTATATATTCTATATGCACAGGTGAAATAAATATATTTTTTGTAATCGGGTCAGTAGTTCCGGTGATTACCTCATACATATAAAGTAACAAAGCTATTATCTCTCAGACTTTACCACTTTTAATATTAATATAGATAAGATTGTATAAAAAATAATTATTTTTGTGAGTGTTTTGAAAACATTCATATTAAGTGTCTCTGTTAGGCACTATAGTAGATAATGCCAGTTCGCATTAAGACTGCTATTTGTACATTATTTTGGTGTGAACATTAAAGTTTAAATAAATAAATATAAACATACCCCTAGTGTTAGGGTAGTGCAGGCTAGCGTGTGCGTCTACATTCCCGATAATGTCCTGCAGCGTCAGCTCGATGTTCCTCCTCATGCCCATGCTGCAACAGTACGGGAATTTTATAGCTAGCCCGCAGAAATAATCCCGGGATTTACTGGAATGTTTTTTTTTTATTAATCGAGTTTTCTGCGGGATAATGCATGAAGACTAAGCGTGTGTGCATCTACTCTCCGATGGTGTAGATTCCGTTAAGCAGTCTTTGCCGTTTCGTAGTTGCTTTATTGATTTTACAGCAAGATTTCATATCGTAAATCAATATCCTGGTACTAGAAACATATAAGGGATTGTTAAAAAGATCCCGAATGTTTTATTATGATCAGAACAAGACGCTCGAGATAATCAAACAGGATTTTAGTTCTTAAAACCGTAACTCCGGGATTTTCTTTTGAAATCCCGTTTTTTTTAAGTGCTTACCTGGTAGTCTGGTCGCACTTGGCCTCTGTCGGCTTGTGTATGAAGGCTGCAATAGAAGCCATCTTGCCCTCGCTGTTGCGCACGCCTACCCCGCCCACCGGGACCAGCTCCTTGCCGATGGGATAGATGCCGCTCAACAGTCGTCGTCGTTTCACAAGGATTTGTGCTGAATTCTGGAGGTGCTGTGAGTGCTAAAATTAGGTACTAAGGTAAAGCAGCTATCGCTCTAATGCTAAAGTCAATGGTCAGTCGTCAGCACGAGTATTATGACCAGCGGCGCTACCACGAACATCGAATCTCGAAGTTCGTATATCTCCGTCTCTATCACACTTATGGTTTATGGACTTATGGTACTCGAGCGACAGAGTTGAAGCTTCGTGATTTTTTGAGATTTGGATGGGATTTTCGTCACTAGGCACATTTTTATGCCTTCTTTCTTTTGGAGTAATAATACAATTTGAGTCTTCACTCCTATAATAAGTGCGGTAGAGACGGAAATATCTGAACTTCGGAATTCGATTTTCGTGGTTAAAACTCAAGGCACTCAGATGGACCCCACACGGGTCATTGGTCAGTTGGTTTCTATTACACAGATTGTAATTTCTTCAGGGGGCGTAGGTGGTGGACATTCTATCACTTAACACATTCACTGCCAAGAATCGCTACGCGCTACGCTCGTAGCCGATCCCGTGATTTGTCTCGTATGTAGCGGAATACGGCGTAGGCGGCACTGAAAGTGTTAACGCTGTAGATAAGATAAGACATCCGTCACGTTCTGACCGGTATGCCAGTTCACTGTGTGCCTTGGTTCACTGTGTCCGTTGGTTGACTTCCACAAATTTCTTCAGTGAGTGACAATGTGCTATCTATCAAGCTTGGCGGTACGGAGAATTTACAGATTCTTGAGCTATTCCTATTTGTTACCACTGGGAAAGGATCATTCTCCTTTGTCTCCAGTGGTCACAAATGGGAATGAATATTCCCAGTTACCGCCCATTGAGCGCGCACGCTGAGTACCGCTAAAACCGCCTGTCGTTAATGTCATGTCTATTTGATTCATGTTTTGAAGTGTGCAATAATAGTAGTTTATGCAACTGATACATAATCAGAGGCCTTAAAATACGAGTGTGGTTTTATGAAACGAGCGTGAGCGAGTTTCATAATAGGATCACACGAGTGTTTTAAGGCTAAATTATGTACAGTTGCATACACTACTTTATCTAAACACATATCATAAGTACTCTAAGATGGGTTCAGAAGCCGTAGGAAAATGACCTGCATTGCTACTATAGTGCTACCTGTAAAATATCTTTGTTGCAATCATTGCTGCATTTACGATATCCGGCGGAGTGTTCATATCGTTCTCGGAGTCATTACTACTCATATTTTCAACTAAAATGTGAATTACAAATAACTTTTCACAATTCTTCTTTCGTCACAGCAAAAACCAACAAAGAAATGACAACAGTAATGGCGGCAATTAAATCCTACTTCAAGACTAATGTTTTTTTAATCATAGACAAACGAATGAAGTCTCTATTCTCATGTCACTCTTGATCAAATGTCGTGCGGTTTATATTAAAAAACATACTGAATTGACGTTTCGCATCGATAACTGTTTTAATATCTATGGATACTAGAATAGAGACCCACTTGAGTTTTGACAGCTGTTCCAAATTTAAACTCATAACCTTACAAAAATCTGTACTGTAATGACATTACAGTACAGATTTTACCTACTACCACAGACAAGAAAGTTCTCATAGTAAAATTGGTTGTAATAATGCTGATCATTTCCCACGGTTTCTGAACGCATTTTAGAGTACTAATGATATGTGCGTAGATAAAAACTGTAAAACAACTTACGATCTGTGTAGCCGGAACCAGCTGCCTATCCTTATTCAGATATGAGCTCGCCAGTATATTAGGCTTGTATTTCTTGATGACCCGTATGGGGTTCATCTGCGGCACTTCGTCCGGATCGTCGACATGCCGCTGGTTGACCTCTACGAACTTCTTCATGAAGGGTCTCTTGAGTTTCAGGTTGCAGCTTCGGAGTACGCGGTCGCTGGCGTTTGGATTTGATGTGCTGCAAGTTAGATATATACAGGGTGAAACCTAAGTAGTACACAGAAATGTATGTTTCTATCGCAGTATTACACTACAGTATTAAACTTTATTGATAATAATTTTAAATTGCAAAAACAAAAAGGCTTCAAGCTTAAACCAACTTAACATATTCAAGGCACATAAAAGTTATGCCTCTAGGAGCGATTTCCGCTACAGAGCAGAAAAGCGCTACGGCGAAGCGATGCGTGCCCTCGAATGGGTTACCACTTTCGCAACCGGACTAAAAATGGAACAATTCACCAGAAACCGACCGAATTCGCTAGGCGTGTAAGTTCATACTACTGCCCGCCTAGCGGGCTCAGCCGATCTGAGCATACATTACGAGGCCTACCCTCGTAGCGCTACACGTAGTCCGTAGCAGCTTAACACATTCACTGCCAAGAATCGCTACGCGCTACGCTCGTAGCTGATCCCGTGGTATTTCTGCTGAGATTATTAAAATGTGGCTGACTATATATAAATGGGTTGCGAATTGCAATATTGCAAGCTTTCATATGGGTATGGGCCTATGCTCAGCAGTGGGCGATTACGGGCTGAAAATGATAATGATGATGATAATGATATGGGTATGGCTGACACGCGACATTATGTTATAACAATATATGAACTTTTAAGAAACGTGACGTGGAAACTCGCAAACGTGACAACATGTTTTATAAACATACAGTGGATGTTTAATATGACTCATAATACTATACATTTATTTTGAGCCTTCTATATGAGCTCATAAGGTTGTTTTTTGTATGTAGGGTAAACATGCACACTTCCAAAAAAAATTTTTTTTACTTTCAGTTTTATGTATGAAGTGCACCCCAAAAAATTTTTTTTTTGTAATTTAATTACACCTATCCTCAAAATTTTATTCAAATACACCTTATAGTTTTTGAGTAAAATGCCTGTGACATAAGGGTTCCGTTTTTTGCCATTTGGCTATGGAACCCTAAAAATGGTGTCAAAGCGGACTCAGAGCTCCTTTAGGGGCACAACCGGGAATAATGCTAGGAGGATGATGATGAGCCTCGCGAGTTATACAGTTCACAGACCCATTAGTAATAGTATAGATAATAAGTACATAGATGAAGGCCAATCAGTTGCAATTGACTTTATATTTTAGGGATACAGTTCCATGAAAATAAATTAGAATGATAAATAAATATTTGGGGACAATCTTACATAAATCGACCTAGTCCCAAACTAAGCAAAGGTTTCAATCCCTTCCACTGTAGTATAGGGAGGCTTATGGATGGATTCCAGAGGTTGTGGGTTCAAATCCCGCTTGTGGCGAATAATTTTTCAATTTTCCACTAGCTTTTCCATTTTAATTTCGTTAGCGGACGTTTCTGCTTAATAAACAAATACTGTTAAGCAAAGCTTGTCCTATGGGTACTAGACGACGATATAAATACTTATATAGATAAATAAATACTTAAATACATAGAAAACATCCATTATGGTCGATTTAGACGAAGACTATTTACAGCCGCCTAAATTACGGCGCCTAAAAAAACCTCCGTATAAACACTTTCGGCGCCATTTTTTCGCGGCATGCCAGCGCTGGCACGGAATAGAACACGAGTCTATTTTTCGGCGCCAGTGACCTCCGCCCGCGTCTCTCGCTGCCCCCGCGCCTATTTTTCGGACCCGTGTAAACACGTCGCTGGCAGTCGCTGGCACGCCTCCGTGCCGTAAAGTAAATAGGGTGTACATTCTTCGGGAAAAATGGCGCCGAGACTCAGTGTAAACGAAGTATTAAAGCTTGTTCAATTATATAGAGAACAAGAATGACTTTGGGAAGCGCCTAACAGCGTTGCAAACAATTAAGTAGGTTAGGAATGTCTATAGAAGGATTGGACATCAATGAAATAAAGGCGAAAATTAAAGGAGTACGTACTTTTTAGTAGTGAATAAAATTGAGAAATCGATAGGATCGGGTGCTGGAGGAAATGTTTATAAGCCGAGGGCAAGTTGGTTTGAAGAATTAGATGCATTTATCAATAATGTGTCCTGAATTCATATTAAATGATGGTGATCTTAGCGTAGAAAGACTAGCGCAAAAACTAGGACCGTCGGTTGTGGCGGCGTGCTAATGACTGGTACTGAAAAGGCAAACGGTTCGCTGGTCACTGGCGGCGAGATTTAGGCGGCTGAAAATAGTCATTGTCTAAACGGTCTGAAGATGTGACGGTGCCTCTTTTAGGCGCCGTAATTTAGGCGGCTGTAAATAGTCTTTGTCTAAATCGACCTTTACTCAGGAACAAATATTCATGCTCAACACAAATAAATGTCCTTACCGGTATTCGAACCGGTAAGTGGTTCCTATAAGTTTTATTTTAATAAGAAATAGTTACCTGTTCACGACACTGGTGTCCTGTGACGTCATCATCTGGTGCCTGAGCTCCGAGCACCGCAGCATGAACGGCGGACGTTTCGGTGTTGTGCTGAGGGGCGGGGACTGTGAATCACTGCTGGAAATGTCAACCTGGAATGAAGTTCAAACTACAATAAGGCGCCGTAGGTTCAGCGAAGTTAAGCGAACAGAGTTATATGAAACAATATAATGCGTCTGTTTATAATAACATTGTTTCAAAAAAATTCGAATAGTAATCTTGAGGCTTTTCTGCAGGGAAATCAGTGCTTCGAAACATGATTAAGTAAATTTCGCTCGATAGAAAAAAACCACGAACGTAGGTCTAAAACACACAAAAATACACTTAAAATATTCGTAACAAATTATGCACAAAAGCTATAAATATTAAAATTGCATGCAAAATCAGCAATATCATGTTTGAGGGAAATCAGTGTTTACATTTTTATTTATTTAAACGGCCATAAAATTAAAATTAAAAAACATGATATCCGCACTTCCGAGCACGCACTTCCATCTCGCTCACGCTTATGCTCAGTGAGAGGGAGAGAAGACCATGAACCTACGGCGCCTTAAGAAGTGTATCATCCTTATTATGAGGCATGTCCTTGTACAACTCAGGCAAAACTTTGGTCTTGGTCGGAGTTGTACAATTGAGTTGTTATCATTATAGGCTTGGAGGGTAGGGTCTCCGGGAATAGGCAGTAGTTCAATCTTTAACCCATTCAAGGCCCATGACCCATATATGAGTCATGCTTTGATAAGTGATTTCCACTACAAAACGTAATTAACGCTGTGGAAATCACGCTATATGCTATGGCATAATAAATTGACTTAATTAGGGAGTTGTCGTATAAACAAAATAAGTAGAATCTTACAGGTATTATAGATCTTCTGCTTCTCTTCTTGACCTGAGTGAGGCGTTGCCGCTCCAGCTTCACGCGGCGCACAATCCGCTCCGCCTCCGATGGAGGAGAGCACTTCGTAGCATTTATCATCTCCACTAGGTACACTTTCTGTGAAGGGTGCACACAATATGAATATGCCTTTTTATTTCCCATCACCTAAGTTTGTATTACATACATATAAAATTTCACATAAATGATTATTAACTTTTAGTTTTACAATTACACTATTTATGTTTGTCACTGCCATTACTGGTTTAATTTAGGTGATAAATTTTCTTGGATAGGAAACCCTATTTGGGTATAGGCCTCATCCTTTTTTTTTTTGGAGGGTGTTGGTTGTTTTAGGCAGTTGGTACATAGATAGAAATTATTTATTACTTTTGTAAAGTTTAATGATTTTGTGCACAGAAGACAGGTAGTTGACAACTTTAAATGAATTACTAGTTATTATATTATTATAAAAGAGAAATGGCAGCCTCGAGGGTCTTTGCCAGAGTCAGTAAGTGTATAAATTAACTACGAATAACGAATTAAACCATTATAAAATCAAACAGACGTGACTCTCGCCAAGATGGCAACAATCACCTCCCTGCATTACTAGTACCTACAGATTATTTAAACTAATTTTATAAAGAGGTCAAGTTGGTGACTGTCTAGCTGTAATATATGCACCAGAACAACTCAAATAAATTTATAAAAAATGTTGATCATCCTTCTTGCTTGATAAGTTTAAAAACAGAAAAGTTAATTTATGCATCAAAATAATCCAGTTTAAGGTTAAACATCTAATTATAAGGAGAAATGTACACGGCGGGAATAAGTTGACAACTTGAGATGTAAAATGGAAGAAAATTAAACTTTATGTCATATGTACATAGAGTTCAAATCTCTTCCAGTTTTCCTCTCGACTTGTCAACTTATTCCCGCCATGTACCGTTAATAATGTAATAATAAAAGGAACAAACTAATTATAAAGAGATAAAGTTTGTTAGTTTGAATTTGGGTCAATCAACTATTTCTTGTTTTTATTCTGTCCCGTCGGCCAGGAGACAAAAATGCATACATAACGTTTAAAAAAAATACAAATTCGAATTTTTACATTCTTAGATGGTCCACAAAAAGGGGATGAATATGACAAGAAATCCCCATTTTAGGGGAATAAAACTCATCAAATTGCAGTTTTAATAAGTAGTTCAGGAGCCATAACCATTGCAACTAGTGTTGCATTAAAAAGTTGATTTACCTGTTGAACATGTAACTTCTGGAACTACTGATCTAATTTCGAAAATCTTTAACCAAATGATCAAAGTGTAGAATGGGCCCCTTTTGGATATAAGCTACCAAAGACTACATAAGCTTTATTTTTTCCGCGCCCACACCCGCATTAAAAGTACGCAACGCAGGTGGGGTCGCAGGAGTTGTTAGTAACATGAGGGGAAAATAGAGGGAGCAAATGCATAATATTAACGGCAAACTTCTTAATTATTAGGCGTTATGATTGAATAATGATAAGTAACCGAATTTACTCTTATTCTGATATAAACCAAATGCAAATCACTCTTTTAACACGGAATAAACTTAGGAAACAAAAGTATTTACTTTCACGTTAGAGGGCAGTTTCAGGGATTTAGCGAGTTGCTGCAGGCGCCTATACGAGCAATGTTCCAGTTTGCTCGTGCAATAATCCGAGTTATCTTCCATATTCTATCCAAAACCTGAAAGAAAAGTTCTTGAGTTTCTCCGAACTTGCCGGTACTGAGCGTAAGCACGTGCTCGATATTATTTAACGAAGAAGATGTAAATGTACTTTGCTTACCGGCCAAATACCCTACTTAATGAAAGTAAACTAAAGTTTTGTGATATAACCCTACGATGTGTGAAAACATTTGGTAAATTAAAATTTAAACTTCGTCGAAGAAAAACAAGTTTGTAATGTAATGTAACTTTTTTTGACAAGTAGGACTGTTTAAGTCAATTAAAAAGTCGTTTAACTTATTTGTCATTTGTAATTGAATTATAGCATATGCCAGACGTCCGAGCGCGGCGGACAGTACGCGCTGAGAGTTAGATAATATACTTTTTTTTTTTTTTTTTTAATCTTATATTTTAAAGAGGCTTTTGTACACACGTGGTGACAATGCCAGCCTCATAGGAGAACACACTTTCAATATCTTTCAGTTTGGTCTTATTTCTACGCATTTAATATAAAACTTATAGGTTTTCCTGGCATCATCAGACATAGGTTCAGCAAGTATCAAATTTAAAGAAGAAGCATTATCCAGTAAATTTCCTAACATTCTTTGCCTTTCACAACTAAACCTGGTGCATTCTATCAAAATATGGACTAGATCTTCTACTTTGCCACAATTATCACATAGATTATCATCTTTTATTCTCATTAAGTGATAGAATTTATTACATGGTATGTGTCCCGAGCGTAATCTTAAAGCGGTTGTTAGTAGGTATTCTCCTAGTGAGACTGGAATTATCAAACCATGGAACCCATCTGGGTCGTCCCTGCACACTGCGGTACCATATACCCTTAGCAGCAGAATTTTCTTCAAACTTTTTTTCCCAGTTGACTAGACATACTCTTCTTATAATGGGAATTAATTCTGTTGCATAGGGCTTACATGCGAGATCAATTCCTTTATCAATGGACTCATTAGCTAGACAATCAACAATTTCATTCCCTCTGATTCCAACATGAGACGGAATCCATTGAATTTTAACACTTATATTTTTATTCTGTAAGTCATTAATAACTTTCAATGCTTGGTAAGCAATAGACATCCCTCGAGATCCCGATACACACCGCGCTAGATGTTGTAGTGCACTCTTCGAGTCCGATAGAATTACTATATTCTTGGTATTTAATGATTCAGCGTAATATACTAATGCTTGGGTGATAGCTAATAACTCTGCTCTCATTATACAACACTCCTTTGGTAATTTAAATTGTCTTTTTGTGTTTGTTTGTGGATCGTACAGCGCACTTCCAACTCCCTTCGCTGTTTTGGACCCGTCTGTATACAGTTTATAATAATTATTATATTTATGGATAATCATCTCTAATGCTTTATGTCTTAAAATTATGGGGTTATGAACCTTTTTTGGGGAGTCCATATCTTTTAAGTTATCTTCTATACATGCTTTAATGTTAATGTATGATATCCATGTATCTAACTCATACATTTCTAGTCTATTATTTTGAGTTTTATCAATATCTCTACAAGCTAAATTTCTAATTATATTAACTAATGTTGGATGGTTTTTGTTTCTCCAGTAACTACGTTCGCATAATACGGATAGTTCATTTAATTTATTTAGTATATTGTCCTCATCAACTGTGTATAATTTCAGTAAATATCTATAGGCTAACCATTCTCTTCTTATATATAGTGACGGTAGGGACAGTTCACTTTCCATCACATGAATGGGTGTAGTTCGTATGAACCCACCACAGATTCTCATGGCTCGGTTTTGTAGTACATCAAGTTTCATTAAATTGGTTTTTGCGCTTGTTCCATACAAAAAGCTTCCATAATCAATTCTACTCCTAATTAACGATATATATAATCTACGAAGATGCTTTTGGTGGACGCCCCAAGAGCTTCCTGACAGAACTTTTAAAATATTGAGATACTTATATATCTTGCTACATATTTCTAAAATGTGATTATTCCACCTTAAACCTGCATCCAGCCACATTCCAAGGTACCTAATTTTGCCAACATTCTGAACGAAATCCTCATGAATTTTTACATTAATGTTTATCTTTTTTTTACTCCTATTAAATACACATATCTTACTTTTATCCTCAGATAACGATAAACCAATTTTATCTAGCTCAGTGGTAAGTGTGAATATGGATGTTTGCAGATTTTCTACAGAATTACTATCATTGATGTATGTATACAACACAAAATCGTCTGCATATTGAGATATTATAACATTGGTAACCTTCTTACATACATTAATTGTTGCAATGTTGAACAAAAGAGGAGATAAAGGATCTCCTTGAGCAAGGCCTAGTCCTGTGCTTCTGCCGTTTACCATGTCACCGCTTCCTGCAATTTCTAGCTGTCGATTCGATAAAAAATTCCAAATATACAAACACAGACTGTTGCATATAATGTTTATATGCAATGGGACTTGGAACAGGACTTATTAGTAATATAAATAAAAGACTCTCTTAAGGTGATGTTATGTATTCCTTGGACGCCATGTGCAATGGCCGTCTTGCGACCGCTGCCACAGAGTGTATAACATATGTCACATCCCCCGCTTAAGAAATAAAATTATTATAACATATTAAAGTTATTATTATTTATTTATTTATATTCTAGCTTAAATCAAAATCTCTTAAATAGGCAGGTTTCCTCACCAACCTCCCTGTCCTGGTTACCATGGGTACATCAACTGGCTCTGGATTAGTTACAGGTGCAGGAGAGCTTGGTGCTAGACATACTGGTGCATCCTGCCTTAAATAATTCCCTATTCTATCCCTGGTTTGGTTCGACTCAGAGGAGTCCAGCATATTATCTCTTTGAATCATAAACTTATTTTTACTAGGTCTAATATGTCTTTCATTTCTTCTAACTAAATTACCTTTATCATTTTTAACAATGAATGATCTAGGTCCCCTGGCCTCTTCCACAATTTTACCGGAATACCAACATTTGCTCTTATTTACATCTTGAATAATTACCTCCTCCCCTTTCTGAAATGACTTTTTAAGTTTGGAAGTTTTATTATAATTGATCCTAGATTTTTCATTGTTAATTGACATTTGTTCCTTGACATTTACACATAACTTGGGTTTCAACATTTCTTTTGAACAAGGTAAATTTGTTCTTAATAATCTACTCATTAACAACTCTGAAGGACTATACTCCAAATTTGCTACCGGAGTTGTTCTGTAATGTAACATCGCTAAGTCAAAGTTTTCACCACTTTCTTTACATTTTTTCATCATATTTTTAACAATTCCCACAGCTTTTTCTGCTAAACCATTTGATTGTGCATAATGTGGACTTGACTTAACCAATTCTATTCCATGCTGTCTGGCAAATTGCTCAAATGCATAGCTGCCAAATGGCATATTGTCACTGACTATTTGTCTAGGAATTCCATGGGTACTAAACATTTTTACCAACTCAAACATGATGTTGGCGGCAGATTTGTTCTTTAACTTTGCAACTTCAATCCATTTTGAAAAATAGTCTACAACCACTAAGAAATCTTCACCTGCATAATGTCCCACATCCATACCTACTTTACTATAAGGCAGTTCAGGAATGTCATGAGATATGATAGGCTGCTTGCAATTTGATACTCTGTATTTTTCACACGCTTTACAAGCTAAGACATGATTCTCTATATCTCTTGACATTCCCGGCCAATACAGTATTTTTCTTGCTCTCTTTTTACATTTTACCACACCTGCATGCCCCGAGTGCAGTATATCCAGCATTTCCTGTCTTAAAGCTCTAGGCACAAGTACCATATTTCCAAAGTATACAATATTATCTTTAACCATTAACTCATTTCTCAACTTGTATAACTTTTTCAATTCTCTACCCAGTATATTTCTGTCATTTTTTGGCCACTCTGAATTATACCATAACTTTATTTGCTGCAAATTACCATCTTTATTAGTTTCATCCTGAAAATGTTTCAGCTTTTTTTTCTGATATGTGTAAGTCATTATCTAACCCATGCACTGTTTCTACTTCCACACAATGCACTAACTCTTTAAGTGTTGGCTCCACTTTCCCATTTGTTGAATTATAATGTCTAGACAAATAGTCAGCGACATACATTTGAGATCCTGGTATGTACCTAATATCAAACTCATATTTTAAGAGTTTAAGAACCATTCTTTGCAGTCGGGCCGAAATTTTATTTATGTCTTTATTAACTATCGCCACTAACGGCTTATGGTCCGTTTCAACTATAATTTTGCGACCATACACAAATTGATGATATTTTTCCATGGCTAAACAGACTGCAAAGAGCTCTTTTTCGATCGGAGCCCATCTCTGTTGACATTCTGTATAACATCTTGAGTAAAATGATATTGGTTTGCCATTTTGTAACAAACAAGCACCCATTCCACTTTTTGAACTATCTGTTTGTAATGTCACTAATCCTTCTTTTTTTAGAATATCCAAAGTTGGGGAACTACTAATTTTCATTTTTATTTCTTCAAATGCTTGTTTTTGTGGTACATCCCAGTTCCACAATACATCTTTTTTTAAGAGATCCCTAAGTTTTTCTGTTGTTTTTGAGTATTGTGGTACAAACTTACTCAAATAGTTACACATACCAAGAAACTTTTGTAGTTCTTTGACATTTTTTGGCTCCTTCAAGTCCACAATAGCCTTTACATGTTCAGGATCAGGTTTGATGCCTGATTTAGATACCAACAAGCCCACATATTTGACAAAATCACTCCTGTACTGAACCTTATTTGGATTAAACTTTACATTGAATTTTCTTGCCCTGTCTATTACTTTACTTAAAATTTTATCATGATCTGCTAAGTTGTCCCCGGCAACAATTATGTCATCATAGTAGACGTTAACCCCTTGTATATCACTAAATATAGCTGTGTTTATTCTTTGCATTACCTCTGGGGCCGAGCAGATTCCAAACGGCAAACGCTTGAAAAAATATCTTCCGTAAGGGCTACCGAAGGTGCAGAGCTTTTGTTCATCTTCCATACTAACTTGAAAAAATCCATCTTTCAAGTCTAGTACTGTGAAGACACTTTTACCTGCAAGTGAATTATATATTTCTTCAGGTGATGGGATTTGATAATTTTCTCTAAGAATTGCTTTATTTAATTCTTTGGGATCTAAGCACAACCTAAGCGACTTGTCTGGTTTCTCTACAATAACCAGATTATTACACCATGCTGTAGGGCCCTCTATTTTTTCTATTATACCTCTACTCTCATAATTATTCAATGTATCTTTCAGTCTCTCCTTAATAGTCTGTGGTACTCTTCTAATAGGTTTAACTACTGGCTCTGAATTTTCTTTCAACTTTATTCTATATGTGCCTATGTTACCTAACCCAGTGAAAACATCCTGATTGATTTGTATAAATTTATTCTTATCTTCAATCACTAAGACATCTACTTTCTTGATTAAATCAAAATTGACACAATCTGGTAAGCCTAACACTGGTTGAATGGGCATATCCACAACACAAAATCGAATACAGCCCTTTTTCCCTCTTACCATACAATTCAAATCAATACTTCCTACGGTTTTGAATTTTTGTCCATTATACACTACCAACACCGTAGGTTCACCTAGTTTGCCTTTATCCAGCCTGAGCTTATCAAATAGGTTGAGTGGTAATGTATTACAGTCCGCACCTGAATCTAGTTTGAAATTGATTTCCACCCCTTCAACATTAATTACTTGATACCATTGTAATCTATTGCAACTACTTACGGAGTCCACCACAAATTCTTCTGAACTGTCACTGTCATTTGTACACTCCTTCATGCCATCCACTTTTTTGTGATGCTGCTGTGGTCTCTCTTCTTTCTTTTTGTGCCTACACATAACTGCGAAATGATTATAAATGTTGCATACTGCACATCTTCTTCCATAAGCTGGGCATCTTCTTGGATCATGCTTTTTTCCACATTTATTGCAACTGTAACTCGTATTTTCTTTTCTGTAACGCGGACTTTCCTTGACAAGATCCACCGTCTGTATTTTTTCTTCCAACTCCCGCATATTTTTCTTACTATACTCAGCAGCTTTGCATAAGTCCACTGCTATGTCTAAGGTCAAATCACGTTCTCTTAACAACCTCTCTTTTATGCCTCCGTCTCTCAACCCAATTACCAGCATGTCTCGTACCATCCGGTCTTCCTCCTTAAAACTGCACACTTTAGCTGCATTTTTCAATCTCAATACGAACCGTTCTACTGGTTCATCGTGTTCCTGTTTTATACTGTAAAATCTGTAACTATTTACTACCGTGTTTGTTTGGTTACTAAAATGGCCATCAATCTTTTCCAACAACTCTGACCATTTTAATGTAGAACTGTCGTTCATTCCATTATAAATGTCTAAAATCTCTTCTCCCGCGCACGTTAAGAAAATGGCCACCTTTTTCTCATCCTTTTCTTCTTCTAGATCCGTCGCCTGTACATACAAATTGAATAGTTGCTTATATTTTCTCCACGCCTCTGCGTCTTCTATTTTAAAGCCCTTAGGTGGCTGTAACCCCAAGTTACTTTTGTCTGACATTTTATATTTAATTCCTCAATGTCCTCAACTCAATCCACAAAGGTATTTTCTTGACTGAAACTAGGCTGCCACTTAAGGTTTTATCTTCTTTTCACCTGACACCATGTTGCATATAATGTTTATATGCAATGGGACTTGGAACAGGACTTATTAGTAATATAAATAAAAGACTCTCTTAAGGTGATGTTATGTATTCCTTGGACGCCATGTGCAATGGCCGTCTTGCGACCGCTGCCACAGAGTGTATAACATATGTCACACAGACTCTTATCAATGCCCAAACTGTTCAATATTACAACGAATGTTTTAACATTTACATTATTGTACGCACTATCAATATCTACAAAGCATGCTAAGGTTGTAATCTGTTTTGAAAACCCGGATTGAATATATGTTATTAAACTGGATAAATTATCCAAACATGAGTGTGCTCGTCTAAAGCCAGTAGTACCCGAGGAAAATATAGACCTGCTTTCACAAAACCATTCTAGTCTTTTCAAAATTATTAAGTGGAAGATTTTGCATACACAAGAAAGAAGGGATATCGGGCGCAATGATGATAATAGGCTGGGGTCACGACCAGGTTTGGCAATAGGTAGCACTCTTACTTGTCGCCACTGCTCCGGAACTTCTCCTACCTGCAGGATCATGTTGTATAATCCTACCAGAAACTGTTTTCCAATTAAAGGAAGATGATACAACATGGAATACGATATATTATCCACACCTGGAGCAGTATTCTTTTTCCGAAAGTTGTTTTCTAGCTCAGTTAAATTTATTTCTCGGTCCAGGGCTCCACTGGTATCATTTGTAAAATCTGGGAGTGTTTCTTGAGCCGAATCAGGTGTAAGAGAGCGAAGAAGATCCATAGCCTTTTCCGGGTCCACTCCGCTACTAGAGGATCGATTACCCTTCATCCATCTCATCTTCCGCCACATTTCACTTGGAGAACTTTCCTCGTTTATACTCGAACAAAACTCAGCCCAGTTTTTGGACCGTGCATCTTGTATCAGTTTTTTTGCTTGAATTATTTTGTTCTGTAACCTATTGTAGTTATCTGGAGTTGGATTGCGCCTTAATTGAGCCAGTGCTAATCGTCTTTCTGCCACAACTTTAGATATAGATGAATTCCAGTACTGTCTCGGGATAAATTTATTATTAGGTTCAGGACAGTGTCTGATCCAAGGGATGGTTTTCTCAGCGGCCGCATTCACATTATCCAAAAAGTAATCATAGCGTTCTTGAATATTGTTAAATTCACCAGGATTTTGAAAAGCTTCACCCAAATGATCACAATACTCTTTCCATTTAGCTTCTTTGAAATTTCGTTTTTTGTACTTTAAACCCGATCTCCTGAAACCAACCACCATTTTAACGATAACATGATCGCTTCCTAGGGTTTCATTAGTTGTTTTCCATTTAAAGTTTACTGCAATATCCTGTGAAGTAAATGTCACATCGGGGGATGATTGTTGAAGGGCACCATTAACTAGACGGATTCTTGTTGGGTTTCCATCATTTATACAGATAAACTCATGTTCAAACATTGCTTTATAAATAGATTCACCTTTTCTATCAGTTTTATATGACCATGAAAGATGGTGAGCATTAACGTCTCCAGTTATTAAAGTTTCAGAATTATACATGCCAAAAATCTGATCCCAGTCTGCCTGTGTCATATTATTTTGCGGCGGGCAATAGAGATGAATGATACATCTAAGACCTGGAACATTCAAAATTTTGACCCCAATAACTTCTATATTTGTGTTTTGCAAGGATATGTTGAGGGGTGTCACCTTGACTGACTTATGGGTTAAAATACAAACACCTCCATATGAATCTTCTCTATCACACCTCCATATATGATATCCGCTTACTTTAATAATATCTTCCTCATCAAGCCATGTCTCACTTATTAAAGCTATGTGTATTTTATCTCTATTTAATAGTACTTGAAGATCATGTAGTTTAGGTTTCAGACTATTTGCATTCCATTGTATGATATTTAACTGGCTCTCTTTGTGCTTGTATTTATCCATTACTGAAGGTTCCTACAAACTTCATCAGATTTTCTAGATTTAGGTATTTCTGGATATAATTTATTACTTCACTAGTTATGTACTGCACAATGTTTTGTATTTTTTCACTATATTTACTATCTGCATACACAATTTCATTAATCTTCTCCCATAGTCTCTCCAGCAGTCTCTTATCTCTAAGTTTTGTGCAATTCTCCTTTCTATTATCCATATTTTCACTTGGTGCCTCTATATCCATTATTTCCTCTTCTTCGCTGGACGAGGCCATTACTTTTTTATTTGGCTTAATAAATTTTTTTTTAGTCGGAACGCTTCTATCATGCACTTGAGCTTTAATTTCCTCTCTATTTTTGATCTTCATTTCACTGTTCTGCCTTAAGGCGTGGGCATAGCTATTTCCGTCCTTGTGTATGTTGTTATCTATCCCATTACTGTTGCTATTATTTTGAATGTTGTGCACCTCCTTATTCTGAACCGTCTCCTCAGTCATACTATTCTTTTTCTCCTCATAATATTGAGTTAGTGCTACTTTATAAGAGCAGTTTAATTTATTCATAATATCTCTAATCACTCTTTCTTTTTCATATGCCGGGCAAAATCTTTTATACATTGCCATGTGATTACCTTTGCAGTTTATACACTTATATTCCGTTGTCTCACAATTTTCATGATTTTGGCTACATTTTGGGCATGTCTCCGTTTTTGAAGGGCAGAAAATTCTCATATGTCCGTATTTCCAACATTTGGAGCATTGTGTGACAGGGAAAATAAAAGGCTCCACTTTCATCCTTGTCCCATATACATATACATAAGGCGGTGTAATTTTCCCCCTAAAAGTTAATTTAACTGTCTCACAATCTATCCATTTTCCTTCTTCATTCTTTTTCTTTAGACGTTTTATTCCTGTAATCTCTATATTGCTCTCAACAATTTCCTTTAAGGTCTCTTCTGTTTCGTTCATGTCTACCTCCTTTATAATTCCGTAGGATTGAATTATCTCGTCTGTTCTCCGGCACATCCATCCATTCTTTTTGAATGTCTCTGAGGTCGTTAGTTTTAGCGCCGATACGTCATTAGAAGTGCGTACGAGGATTTTATATGGGCTTTTATATATTACTTTAGTAATATCTGTGACATTCTCCTTGTTTAAAATCCTAGCCATCCCAATTTGTCTCGGTAGGACTTCCTTTGATGTTATTGCCACTTCCACATACCCCTCATTATCTTGTTCTGCATCAACATTAATTACAGGTGAAATTCTTGTTTTCAGTTTTTTTCCCTTGCCTACTACCAGAATATAACCGTCATCCTCTTCATTTGAGCTGGTTCTTCCTCTTTTTACCGAAGCATTGTTCTCGCTAGCTTGTGTCTTTGCAATCTTCTCCGCTTCGCTTTCCGATTTTTCTCCACCCATGTCACTATCATCCCATTCCAACTCAACGTCTCGATCTTGATCATGCACTTCTCTAAACTCTCGATATATCTCTTCATCATCCCTCTCTGGACTTGTCATCTTTCAGGTATAATGTTTATCAAATTCGTGTATTCAATGAAAGTTGCATGACCGGCACGAAAAGTTAGGTTATCTTCACTTAGATAGTTTTTAATAATCGCTTAATTACACTAGTATGTCTTATACCGGCATACCAGTATTAACTAAACACCACACAAAACTAAACATTCACCAAAACAAATGATCAAACCAAATATTAACTCAAAAGTATTACGGAGAGATATTATCAAATCGCCGTACCACAGATAAGTGATAATATACTTACTTTACTCTTTGTTTAGATAGGAATAGAATTCGTAGAATTTTGCAGGATTCCATGCATTGGGCCACGCGCACATGCCGAAACCACGCGTCAATGCAGTCTGCTAGGTCGTCTCTCTCGGTTCTGCTCGGAAGTCTGGACGCGGCTGTAGTAGGCCCGGATATTGAGTACACTTCTTTACGAAAACTATGTAATTTATAACAACAACTAACAGAGATGTAGCTATAGTTAGAATGCGATAGCGATACATACCTTTTCATTCTAATTATAGCTGCGTCCCTCTCCGTTGCAGTGATAAATTGCTACATTTATATAAGTAAGTATGACATTTTGCTAGCCGTTCGCCGCACGGCGCACTCGTTTTATCACACATAAATATGAGTGCAATTTGTCACATACCGTCAAACCATGTCTACAGTTTGACCGTGTTGTATTTAGGGAATGCAAAAACCGGTTATTAACCGAAGCGGCACAGTCAAAAACCGGTTAACCGGTTTTTTACCGGTTTTTACTAATAGTTAAAGAAAAGGTTTTGGAGGATAATTTCGCTGTAAGAGTATTAGTTCCGGTTTTAACTAGTAGGCGAGGTGTAGTTGAATGAATAACTAACATTTTTTTGAATACTTTTTATACATCATAATCATCATTGGCCTTGTTTATCTATGATAAGATGATTTACGCAGTCTATGTCATGGTGGTGCGGCACTTACGCACATGACTCGCAAGGCCAATACGGGAGCGACAGCTACGACCGCATGTTTGACAAGTAAATGTGCACGGTGTTGAAGGGCTAGGTTCTCACGGGAACAACAGAAGATCGAACCAAGCTGCATCATGTGCAACCATACCTTCGCCCAAGGTCTTCCTTCAGTGGTCTCGGTCCTCAGATTCCTGTTCCCATTTGGTTTGATCTATCTTAAAGGTCAACGTGTCTCGTTTTGCTCTATCCTTAAATCGAAGCATTGGTCGGCCCTACTGATCGTTTAGGACGGGCTATTTCGTTGAGGAGAGTTATGCATGGCAAAGGAAAGGGCTCAATCCTTTGCACGTGCCCCAGCCAGTGAAGACGCATTTGCTTCAAGATAGCAATAATGCTGAGGAAACGCGCGAAGCACCCTTTCATTCGTAACACGATTCTTCCACGAGATCTCTAGAATACGCCGAAGACATCGCAAGTTGCTCAATATCCGCTCCCGTTTTGTATAAGATGTCCAAGTTTCAGCAACGGACAAGATGTATGTCTGGTACACGATCATCTTCGTATTTACAGTCAGGTGTTATCCCATACCCTTGTTCTGAGCTTCCCGATCGTGGATGCTTTGCCAATGCGGAAGTTGATCTCTACGCCAAGTGAGAGGTTGTTTGACACTGTGAGCCCAAGGCTGCAAAAATTGTCTACAACTTCCAGAAGCATATTATCCAACAGTATTGTTAGACAGGTGTCATGGACACACACACACATTCTTCATTTATGCTCGTCGATTGAATGAGGGTGATGATCTGTCCTACCGCTTTCGGCCATGGCGACCACTCCTAGCTCCAGCGTTTTGGCGCTCGTGCGCTCGAAGATGGCCTATGTAGCCTATCCTTGCGGCGAATTTCCGTGCACATTGCGGACACTTAAGTACGCCGTTCTGGTAGTTGTATGCTATGACAGCAGGGGGGCGGGCCTTTAACAGGTCGCGTTTATTATCAAGTTCAACTTTGCGCTGATCCTCGAACTCGCGAACTGTTCACCATCCTGCGCCATTCTGACCGCTGTGTTGCCAAACACTCCAATTGAGAGGGCTCAATGTTGCATCTCTTCATGTGTCGCTTTTGGACGGTTCTCTATTGGATCGCATAAAATCATTTGGAATAATATAATAACGCATAATTTTTTATAGCCGAATTAGCGTTAAGCCTAATCATGTTATGGCATACATTTTTAGGCATAAAATTAAAAAAAATAAACGAAAATAACATAATCATCACAAAAACTAACATCAGATAGCATAAATACAAAAAGACATAATAATTACTTGGCATCATTACACAACGCATAAAAATTGTGTCCTAAAAAATAAAATCATGCATTACACAAAGCAATGAAAGCATAATGCACGGCCCAATAATGTACCGCCTGATAACCCATGTACAGTCGAGTTCGTAAATATATGTACACTTTTTTACCTAATCGAACGCGTTTGCATACTAATTGTTAGCGGCCGCATTCGAGTTGGTAAAAAGTATACATATATTGGAGAACTCGACTGTACATTGGGACGGTCATCTGTGCGGACTAATAATCTCCAGCGAGTCGACGCCACCCCGCTGCGCGGGGTGTCTATTTCTGGTCTGAGGAACACAAGTGAACCCTAACCTAACCGACCTAAGACAGAGTTCGCTTATGACAAGCCATTTTTATCCGCCCTGATAATGCACGACCCAATAATCCGCGTCCACGAAAAGTGTAAATGCATTGTAACAACGAAATTGAGTTTTAGTCATTTAGAAAACAGAAATTATGGATAAGAAATTATGGATAATGACAGATATACCAAATAATTATTAGCCCAAACAATAGTATGCGTAATATGTATTCGGCCAATACATATTAGTTCAACTGAAATTATGCTATTAGCGTAGTATGCCAAACAAAGTAGTAGGCCAAAGTATTATTATGCCACAGTATTATTATGCCATTAGAAATTATGCCAAATCAATTATGCGAAACTATATTAGTCTAAAAAAAATTATGCCATTGAAGGGGATCCCCTTTTGGACATCCTTGTACCGGAGGAGTTGTCCGCCTTGCTATCGCTTGCCCTCCTCCATTTCAGAGTAGATGATGCGTTTCGCCACTCTCACCTCCGCCATACGAGACACGTGACCGCACCACCGAAGCTGCCGACGCATTAGATAGGCCTCAATGCCACCAACATGGGCTCGTTGCAGGACTTCGGTGTTTCGCATTCTGTCGGACCATCTAATCTTCATGATGGATCGCAGGCATTTGAGGTGGGAAAGATCCAGATTGCGTATGCGGTGGCGGTACACACACCACGTCTCAGAGGAGTATAGGAGGTTTAGCAGCACCATTGCCATGTATAGCTGCAGCAATGACCCCTGCTATTGATCTCGGCATCAAGGTTACACTTGGATGGCCAGCACCGATGTCCATCAACTATTCGTGATGCAGAAGAAGTGTATTCGCATACTTACCAACACGCAGATACCGAATAGTTGTCGACCACATTTTGCTAAACTAAATATTCTCACGTTGCCCTCTATATACATAATGGAAGCAGCACTCTTTGTTAGAAACAACTCTCACTTTTTCACCAAAGCAATCGTCAATTCGCAACGAAGGAAAAAGTACAAAGTCCAATTAAAACTACCCGCCTCTAAATTAGAAATGTACAAAAAAGGCCCGTACTACCGATGCATACTTGTAGCAAACAAACTACCGGAAAAAAATATAAATGAAATTGAAGACAAAGTGTTCAAAAGGGAACTAAAAAATTTGCTTCTCAATAAATGCTACTATTCCATAGATGAATACCTGAATGATGAATCTCTGCCCAAGTAAAATAATCGCATGTAATAATAATAATAATTTTAATTTAATTTATTTTATATAATAATAATAATGTGATATTAAAAAAGTAGGTAAATTATAATAAACTATAATGTATAATAATATTATATATTATTAACTACATAATTTGGATTTAAGTGGAAACATTTATAAATATATTATAATTAATTAATTAATAAAATGAAAATGAAATTGAATTAATGTAATCAGCAGTCTTACAGGTATTAATGAAAAATAATAATAACAATATTTTAAATAGCATAATAATATTTTAAATAGCATAAATAAGCTTCTAATCTCATGCCTCGAACATAAGTGTCAGAATGCGGATAATTCAATTTAATGGATGTGTGCATAGTAGTTAAGTAACTTTAATTAACCTAGTAGTAGCTTTAATTTTAATAATTACTTGCTGTGCCCTAACAGGGTTCATGTGTGAACCTACCCTAATGTAACACCTATTTGTACCACATGATAACTATGCAATAAATGAATTATGAATTATGTTACAGTGCTCCCCAAATATCGAAATTTATCCACCTTTTACTACCTGGCTCGACTTAGGCTCGCACCAAGGTCTCGTATGCATTGATTACTGATATCATGTATGCTGATGACTTGTGTTTCGTAGCAGAATCCCCTGACGGCCTGCAACAGCTAATGTCCGTTTTTTCACCATCCTGCCGACGATTGAATACTCTTGACCTGACCTTTCTTTAGGATTTCTCCGATTAGGTCAGAAAAAGTTCGTGGAGGTCGTCCCCTTCCAACTTTCTATCGACATTTCCCTCATACACTCTCTTTGTTTTTTTATTTATTTATTTATTATTTTCTTACTAAAAATTAATGGGTGTCAATTAAAACAATACAACTATAATGACTTACCAACTCAACCATAAAATACTTACATGTTTTATTAGATATTATTTTTGCTAGATAACGATCTTGGCTCACAATTTCAGGCATTTTATAAATATTACTCGTTTCGGTTAATAACCGGTTTATAGTGTCCAAAACCGGTTATTAACCGAGCGCAAAAAGTTCCGGTTAACCGGTTTGCATTCCCTTGTATTGTATTTACTAATAATTAGAGTTTGATTAGGAATACAAGCCGCGTATGAAAGGGGGCGTGTGAAAGGATAAATAAAATTAATCAGTGAAAGGTCGTCTTCATTTATTTTATAATTAGGGTAATACCTCGTTTTTTTCTGAATCCACCAGTCTTCTAACTAAACGGATGAACAGGATTAGTGCTGCAACAGAATGCCAAATATTTAAATAAATGTTAGATCCCCGTACACTTGTAGGTACGAGCATTGATTTGGAGCATATTGTATTTTTTTTGATATCTAAGTAGGTATGAATATTTGTAACAAATGAATCCATTTAAATATCGACCTTACGGTCTAAGAAAGACAATTCAGTGGGTTTGTAATGTCAATCTTTACACGTTGTTATAAGTAATTAAGTATCTATAGAAAGGTAGGTATAATCTAAACAACCATCCAGAGTAGGTAACTAAAAGCAGTAGAAGAAAGGACCGAGTGTTTGTTTGCCTCTTCTCTTGCTACTGACACGGCTGGTGGCCTGATTCTCACCTCGTTCTTTTCGGGTCTGTTCCAACGCGCTCCATCGCCTGTCTGAACATCGTCGCCTTCTTAGTAAAAGGCTGTAGTTTTGTGGTTTCTTCCATCAGTTCTGTCATCTGTAAATACTTGCGATAAATCACACCTGGCCTGGCCATAAAGTGGTAGTTACCACCCGATACGCGTGTCGAAAATCCCACATCCTAACCGGTGAAGACGAACATTTTTTGATTCACCACGTTGTAAATGCACCAGTTATGGACGGTATAAGCAACTTTTTTTCGTTTTTCCTTTATAATTTGTATATTTCACAATGTACGTTCTCAGGGATTTGGAGGTTAATAAAGAGTCATTTTCTTAATAAGTATTCGATGTTTAAAATTAGTTTTAAACTAGCTTCAATGAAATATAATTAAAAAAAATACCCTTTGCCAAACTCCATTTATGGACAAGGAAAATCCAGTTATGAACCCCCAACTATGAACATTATCCAAATATGGACAGCTATTTATGGACAATTGAATGCTTGAATTTTTAAGGAGTTTTATAATTTGTATATTTCACAATATACGTTCTCAGGGATTTGGAGGTTAATAAAGAGTCATTTTCTTAATAAGTATTCGATGTTTAAAATTAGTTTCTAACTAGCTTCAATGAAATATAATTAAAAAAAAATGCCCTTAGCCAAGCTCCATTTATGGACAAGGAAAATCCAGTTATGAACCCCCAACTATGGACATTATCCAAATATGGACAGCTATTTATGGACAATTGAATGGTTACAAGTTTTAAGGAGTGTTTAAGGGTTGAGTAAGTTGGTACAATGAAATAAAAACAATTCAAATTCAATTATAAAGTAATATAATATCTCCGATATTGAATGAACAGTTATCAAAAATAATATAAATATATACAATTAATTAATTATATATTAATCTATTTAGCCACAGGATTAAATAATACTCAATAAGTATATAAAATTGATTAATTTTAAGGCACCATTTTTGGACACCTAATTATGGACAGAATGTTCATAATTGGACAGAGTCATAATTTGAAACTGATTTAAAAAAAGAAAGATGAAGGTAAACGAATGTACAACTATAAGATGTAAAAACAATATATTTGTAAAATACCCTTCATGGACATTTTGTCCATATTTGGGTACAGGATTACAAAAATATCCAATCATGAACATCGATAAATTTCAAGGCTAAAATTCCTATGAGGTTTTAGGTTAGAATATATAATTAACCTTTTATTATCAGTCATTCAATAAATAATATGATTTTTAACAACAATCTTACACGTGTCATTAAAAAAGCTAATAAATGTACTTAATTGCATCGCGATCCTTATAATAAATCCCGATTTTCGACACCAAAACACGCCGCACGAGTAAGAACTTGTTATGGTTGAAAACAAAATGGCTGAGAGCTGTCAAATATGGTTTACTTCACATCTGGAATGTTGGTGCAACCGATTAGTGTTGCCGTTCGAAAATAAATACTTACCGGTTTTTGGAGGTATTTTCGCAAAACTGTCCATAATGGGTCCGCGTCCATAATAGGTGCATTTACTTTACTATCTGCGGCGCTACCACGAACTTCGAAAGTCGAAGTTCGTAATACATGCAGCCCTGTCACTCGAGTAAGGGAGTGCGATAGAGATGGAAATTCCCGAACTTCGACTATCGAAGTTCGTGGTAGCGCCGCTGCTCTGTGAGATATTCTTTGTTTTACCGCCCTAGGTGTGTAATGTACTATTTATAGTTACATTTAAGGGGATTGTAAGACTCCAGATTAGCCACAAGCGGGTTGCCAATCATTCATTTATTTTAGGATTCCTTGCACGACCTTTATCATGGCAGCGGTTTGACAGGTAGACACACTTCCCCAGTTAGGCTGCTCCAAATATGACCGACAGGTCACTTCTTCCCTATAATTAAGATGACTTTTTGTACGAGGTTGAATCATATTGGGACCTAAGGAGCTTTGTAGGTAAGTAGGCATGGCAAATGGGAAGTACCTATTCCATTGTGGTATAAACACTATAGGGAACCCTATAAATAACAAAAGCGTACCTTAGCCTTCTGTGCATCCCTGATTTGCGTGGCCAAGTTTTGCCGATACTCCAGCTGACGTCTGAGCTCCTGTAGAAAGCAGATAAAATCATAAATTTACATAGGTAGGTACATAATTATACGGTAAGTTACTTAATATGCGAAAAATAATCCTAGTGCCTATAATGGGAAAATTTAGTTTAGCATCGTCTGGCCAAGTCGACGTCGGAATCGTCCAGAAGAGAGATTCATTATATCTCCTTCCTAAGCTTGGACTACCCCAAGGACAAGATATGTATGAAATGTCTATAGGTATAATATATATCAATTAATTAATTAACTGAATTGCAATGTTTTATTTATTATTAATTTTAATTTTCATTAGTATCTGACATGTTTTTTTTATTGTTTTTATTTTTATTTTATTCTTAATTGGACGTAGTTAAAGGAAAAGGATCCAATCCACAAAATGACCAAAACATGAGTTAAGTATACCAGAGAGGTCTCTGAGGCGTATATTTTCATTCAGCAAAAAGACGCCCCGCTCACATAGGGTTTTCATATTTTAATCAACATGGGATACCATCCCACATGTATGACGGAGTAAAAAAGATATCCTTCATAAAGACCCATAACGCTTGGAACCGTATAGTGATATTAGATCAGTTACATAATTGATTCACATTTGTTTTAACAAAAGAAATCCAACCTGCTTGGACCATTTTTAAGAAAATGCAATTCACACGTTTTACTTTTAATATTTTCAACGAAACGGATCCAATCCGTTTGGATTCTTTTTGAAAAACTAAATTTAGATTCTTTAAATCTTTTAGATATACAACAAAATAGATTCAACTCACTTGGATCAGTTTTGTTGAGTTGTTTTGAATCCTGCAATGGTGTCTTAGTAAACAACAGAAACGATCCTATTACAATATTTTTTTTGTAAATCTGATTTTTTAAATTCATTTAGCTTTATTTTTAATCATTAAAAGAAGTTTTCACTATAAAGCAGCCTTTATTACGATTTTTGCTGTCAGTATTATTGTCTTGGATCATTATAAGTAAATGAATTATCCGATCCAGCGCACATAAACCATTTTTAGGAAAATGGTTATATTAACAACTAACTTCTGCCCGCGACTTCGTACGTGTAGGTATAATTATGGTTTAAACATGATATTCTTATGTTTAACCATATTACTGACAAATTTGAAAATAAACATTCCATTTCCATACTGTGCGTGTAAGAGTTCAAATTGTCTTCGAATCGAAATAAATACCCTCATAAACTTGGTCGTCTATAATATTATATAGATCCCCAAAGTATCCTTTGAGAGAGCGCTCCCTATGCGAGCCCCAGGTCCGAAGGCCCGATGGCGAGCCCCACGGACACTCACTATCCCCCAGGTGTCTTGCAAGCGAGACCTGAGGCCAAAGTCCCTAAATCTGAGCGGCGAAGCAAACCTTCAGAGAGTGGTCTTAATTTTTTTTTACGAGGGCCTAAGGCCCGAGGCCGAGCCCCCATAGATACTCGTTATCTCCGAGTAACTTGCAGGTGAAACCTTAGGGCCGAAGACCTGAAGGTAAACGGAGAGCAAACGGAGCCGAAGGCTGAGCTTTTCGTAGGAATGAAAGGCCCTAAGCATACTTTTAGAGAGCGGTCGCTATGCGAGCTCGGGGGCTGAAGGCCTTACTGTCCCCAGGTGTCTTGCAAGCGAAACTGGAGACCAAAGTCCCCAAGGGGAGCGGGCAGGCAAGCGATGCCGAAGGCCGAGCTTTTCGTAACAATGAAAGGTCCCAATCAAGCCCTAAGAAAGCGCTCCCAATGCAAGCCTGAAGGCCGAAGGCCGGAGCCCAAAGTCCCCAAGGGGAGTGGGCAGGCAAGCGAGGCCAAATGCCGAGCTTTTCGTAACAATGAAAGGTCACAATCAAGCCTTATAAAGCGCTCCCAATGCGAGCCCGACGGCGAGCCCTCACGGACACGGACATTTCCTATCCCCAGGTGGCAGCGAAGCCAAAAACCGAGCTTTACGTTCAAATGGAAGGCCCAAAGCATCCCTTTAGAGAGCGCTCTCAACGCGAGCGCCTACGGACACTCATTATCTACGGGAGTCTTGCAAGCGAAACCTGAGGCCCGAATTCCCGAAGGTAAAAGGGGAGCCAAGCGAAGCCGAAGGGTGAGCTTTTCTGTAGGACTTAAAGGCTTTAGCATGCTTTAAGAGACCGCTCCCTAGGCGAGCTCGAGGGCCCAAGACCCGAATGCAAGCCCCCGCGGACACTTACAATCCCTAGGTATCTTGCAAACGACCAAACCGACCTGTGGCTAAAGTACCGGAGATGAGCGGCGAGGCAAGCGAGCCCTCACGGACACTTACAATTTTTTATTGATAATGAGTCTTTCATTCCAACGAAAAGCAAGGCCTTTGGCCTCGCTTGCTTCGTCACTCACCTACGGGACTTACCTCGGCTCGCCACTCACCAAGCAAGCGAGGCCAAAGGCCTTGCTTTTCGTTGGAATGAAAGACTCATTATCATTCCTTCAGAAAGCGCTCTAAATGCGCCCCCATGGACGGGCACTCATTATCTCCCGTTGTCTTGCAAACGAAACCTGAGGGCGAGCCCCCACGTACACTTACTATCCCCAGGTGTCTTGCAAGCGAAATCCCAGGCCAAAGTTCCGAAGGTAAGCGGCGAGGCAAGCAAGGCCATTTTGTTGGACTGAAAGGCCCAAAGCAACCCTTCTGAGAGCAGTTCTCAATGTGAGCAATCACCCCTAAGCACACTCATTATCTTCCGGTGTCTTGCAAGCGAAACTTAAGGGCCGAAATCCCGAAGGTAAACGGGGAGGCAAGCGAAGAAGAAGCGAAGCGAAGGCTGAGGTTTTCGTAGGAATGAAAGGCCCAAAATATCCCTTTAGGGAGCGCTCCTTATGCGCTCCCAATAATATTTCAGTGTCACGAGAGTTTTCTACATAAAAAGAATTGGCACCTATATACTCAATTCTCCGCGGAATGCCGTTTTGTCCAAATTTTATACCCGCATTTTTAGATTTGTATGGGATTCAAGGACTTCCCATACAAAGTTCAACCCCAGTTTTGGTCCCCTTTGCACCCTTATCATAATATTTTTTATAGCCTAAAACCTGGCCGGGGATTTTCTCAACAGATTAGTAAAGTTTGCATCAAAATCCGTTCAGCCGTTTTCACGTGGTGCGCGTTCACATAAGCAGACAAACAGATAAACAGACAAAAATTCTAAAAACTGTTGGAACGTGTTCTGTTATCGATTCTAAGTATCCCAGCAAACTTTTTTTCGAATATCTTCCATGTACAGACTTTCGACCATCTTCAGCTTTATTTTATGTATGTATAGAGATGGTTTTACATGATTATTATGCCAGTTTTATTTCGTGAATCCTTATTACAAAATTAAACAAAGGGAAGGGTCTATGAAAAGTGTATTTTCGCAAAAAAGATCCAACCCCACTTTTGGTCGAAATCCTGAAAAATATAGCATTTAACTGAATTCTGTGTGAAAGAATGTATAATACACGACTCAACTCAATTTTCATCCAAACATATATTATAAAAAAAATGTACCAGTTTTGAGGAATCACGGTTGAAACTTTAAACCGCCATAACTTTTGCTCAACTTTCTGTGGATTGGATCTTTTTCCTTTAACTACGTCCAATTAATGGATAAATTATATGGATTAAGTTATATTGTATTATGTTGTATGTTTGTGATGTGATATGGGCAATGCCTGAAATAAATAAATAATAATAATAATAGGTAGTCCGTTTTTTTAGGTTTATTATACGGTAAACAAAGAAGCAGTCGTCGGCAACCTTTTCTGCTTGGGACAAATATTAGATGTTACGAAGTCCTTCACAGAACGAGAACTCAACACGCCTAGGTATATTAGTTAGTTTGTATTTTTCCTATGTAATAAATAATTAGTGCGTATTTCCACATCAATTTATTATGTAAATAAAACTACGTAAGTACTATAAAATAAAACATGTTTTTATTTTGATAGCCTTAATGAGCCTACTTATCACAGAGCTATGCTTTTACGATATATGGTGATTACGGGGTGGGTGCATCTGGCGGCAGCCGCGTCGAAAAATGAATATATCGATAACCTATGTAAGTAGTTTAGTACAAGAGAGAGAGCAGCAAGAAGTAAGAGTAGTTGAGGTGCTTCGTCAAAGAGAAAACATTGATTGCACTTTATTTTTGCAAGCCACTTGGGCCTGTTTCTGGTTGGTCCATCGCAGTCCGCACGCCACCACACACAGCGAAAAATTAAATCTTAATATTAATTAACAAATAGATACTCGTGTAATAATCTCGTAATCTGAATTCAACAATTTGTTGATTACTTACCAAGAAAACAAGAAGAATAACGTGATACGATTCAAAGAGTATAATAAGTATATTTATGTAAAGAGTGGCAACACCAAGAAATTACTGGTCCCACAGCCGCCTAGCAGCGAGTGGATTGAACTACTCTGACGCACGCATGCGTGCAGCGTGCACGCTTCACATACACACTAACGCACACATACATATTCACGCATCACGCACACACGTATACAAAAGTTGTATTCTCTGTTTTGACTTTGAAGCCTACAATGCGACTATCAAAGTTAGGAAGAAAACGTTTCTAAAACATGATATAAATCACATTTTAGTTACCTAAGTACGCTTCCCTTCATACTTTGCCAGTCCCATTGTAGGTTTCAAAATAATCACCCAACTATGAAATGGATCTGAAAAGTGAAACATGCAACATTCATATAAGTATTTATTCAACTTAACAAATAACAAATTATGTAACAAGAACTTTATAAAGCACAACCTTTTTAACAAAAAAACACGAGACAAGGACGAGATTTAGCTTCAAAACTTTAGATTAAATCTCCTGGACCAGATTTAACAAATCCACGTACAGCCGATCTACACTGCATATTACTCAACCTCAAATTATTTACTGCACACATAATACTTAGATATTATTTTTATAAACAGAGGTTTAGGTTTTTTATTAAGCAACCTTTCCAGAACTGAATAACGAAATTTAAAATAACAGAGTCAAAAAATAAATACTTTCAAAATAAATATATTGTTGTAAGTATTATTTAGTTATAAATAATGAAAGCACTGCTATCATTTTAGGGTCGATAACACTAATGTAAGTCTTTTTTAATGGCTGTTTGAGATACTTTGACAGTTGTATGGCATAAAGTGTCTTATATAAAAGACCTCGTGCTTTGTGCTTTATCCTTCTTTCTAATGCTAAAAAAACGCACTATAGAAGCTGCTACTGAGTCAGACTTAATCAGAACAAAAATATCGTCCATACCTGGTTGGCACTGTCCAGTCTGTTCTGTAGCTCTTTCACAGCCTCATTCCTCACCGCTTGCATCCTGATGTCCCGCTCTTGTCTCTCTCTTTCTAGCTCGATGTTTCGTTCTGCTATGTGCGACCTATATTCTTCGGCAAGTTTCTGGAAATTAGTAATGAATAGATAGTACCTTATGATAGATTAGTGGTGCATTTGTCTCTTATCGTCATCATAGCGAATCCACACACATCTTAAGGCTTAAAATGCATAAAAAATAAGATAAGATAAGATAAGATAAAAATCATTTATTCGAGTAGGATTTCACAATCACTTTTGCATCGTCAAAGATTACATTGTATCTATCCGTTGCGTCGTATGCATGGTGTTCCCTTTTTACTATGGAATAAGGTGCAAAAGTGTAAAGATATGCTATAAATGCTAAAGAGCATTGACGGTACAAGCTACTTTTAAAAGTAAATACACATTTACTCGTATATTATCAGTTAAATTCTCACTTCTTTCTGCGTCCGTTTTTGCTCTTCCATGCGTCTCAGCCGCTCCTCTGTGTTGTTCTCTTTCTCTCTCATCCACATGTTCACCACGTTATCCCTGTCCTGTTCCAACGCTTGCGCCATTCTTCTCTCCCGGTTGAAGTGGGTTACGAAATTATGCTTATCAATTTGTAGTTGAGTCTGGGAATAAAAGAAAAGAAATTATAGAGGTAGGAATAGGAACTGGAACTGTGAGCCAGGGTCGCCACTGAATGGCAGGCCGACAGCTCAAAACGGAGACGTGGCAGACCTCGTCGGCGATGGCGAGACGAGCTAGGCTCATTTTTAAAAGAATGGCCAGGCAGCGTCTGCTCAGAATCGGAAGCATTGGAAAAGGTTGGGGGGAGGCCTTTGCCCAGCAGTGGGACACTACAGGCTCATAATAATAATAGAGGTAGTGCATAGCGGACACTCGCTCACATTTGTAGTATCCCAACTGGGGAAGCCATAATGGACCCGATACTACGTGCAAATGGCTTAACTAGCCTAAAACTAAATTGTCTAATTTTTAGACACAATTTAGGCGGCAGATTAAAAACGACATATTTAGAATAGAATTTAGGCAGCTAAGTAAGTTGTATAGACCACTTAAAATAAGAAACGTCAGATTCAAATTAGCGCTGTCATTTGATTATGACAGCTGCTCATAGAATAGCAAAGTGTTTTAGCGACACCTAAATAAAATTAGGAATTTTAGAGGCCACTGTAGAATCAGGTCCATTATCGCCACAACTAGGATGTGTTGCGGTCTTCGTGTTGAGAAAGCTTGTCAGAGCTTCCGATGAGGCGCTATTGTGAGAAAGAGGGACCTGCATTTGTATATACTCGTAGCTGTCAACAACGAATCCACCAAATCAATAGGAGACGTACACGGGCCGATATCGGCAGGAACGCAGAACAATCTAGTATGTAGTGACCTTAATTTGGTTGGAAGCCGTGCTACCGACACGTATCCACACGGGCCGAATCACGCGGCGGCCAGCATGCAGTCCCGCCGATATCGGGCCGTGTAGCGTCTCCTATTAAGGGTTGGCAATATGCTTATGACTGTTCTGCAGTAGCAAGCATCCATGGGCTACGGATATATGCACGGGTATCGCAGAGCGCCCTGCGAGCTGTGTCGCGGCGACTAGTCTATGTCGCCGCGACACAGCTCGCACTAGGCGTTCTAATTAGGAAGAGGCGGATAGTCTATCTCGCCGCGACACAGCTCGCGGGCCGTCCTGTGATAGCTGTGCTCCTTGGCGTCATGCAGACCGAATGATTGATTGCCAATGTCTCAGTATAAAAAAAAAAAAAACTTCTTATTTACGAGTAGGTATTAGGTAGGTAACTACTGTGACCTAGACGAGACTGACGCCTTAATAGGAACATTTCAGCTAATTGAACTTATATTCCAGTAGGTAACCTTGTCGCCTGAAAGTAAGGGAAGCGGTTACTCTTGTCAAATCCGATAGTTCTGATTTTTTGCAGACTTGTTTATGATGTTGGCCCAATGAATAATCCAATTTTGTTGCATCCAAAGTTGCGTTCGGGTCGGTTACGGTCACAAACTTGGATTATTTACACACTTGGCCAACATCATAAACAAGTTTGCAAAAAATCAGAACTACTGGATTTGACGCAAGCTCTGGATGTAGAAATTGGAATGCGCAATAAATTTAAATGTCTGTGTTCAAACAGACGCATTTCATTATGTATTTTTCTGGTGTCAACCCCAGAAAAATACATAATGAAATGCGTTATACCATCTGATCCCTCTTCCGCCTGTCCTCCCGGTCGATTCCGTGCAGGGCTGCCCTTATGGAGTTATCGTCCATTTGCCTCTCCCGCGACTTTTCCGCCCTGAGTCGCTGTAACTTCGTTTCGTGGCCCTCTATGAAGTTCATTTTATTTCTCATCTGTTGTTCCTTCTTGCGTTTTAAAGCTGAAATACGTTTGATGTTATTTTTGGACGGGAAAGTGGATTATGTTTTAGAGGGGTTGTGAGATAAAAATACGCCTTTTTCTATGAAATATTTTCAAAATTAAAATCATCCTTAGATAATTATACCTCATTATACTACTGCCAAATACGACTTAGATATCTATAAGACTAGATTAGTAGTTATTTACCAGCTAGGCAATTCTGTAACTTGTTTTAACCTCACCTAACCCGTCACTTCTAATATAATTATCTTCGTAGTAACTAAGCGTTAACAGAGGTCTAGTTTCCGGTGAGGTGAGTCGAATCAGCGCGTTCAGAACACAGACCACTTAACCTATAGACTCCACTTCATAAAACTTTGTCTAGTATCTCATTATGCCAAATTGGCGGGGCGCGGGGGGCGACAAGTGAACTGTGATTGGCTAGCTCAAGGTCAACGAGCAATCACACGATTCACACGTGACGCGCACCATTTTGGTTAGTGATGGGACACACTCGAAAATAATACTACAGAATATAAATGTAAATATTTTTAATTGGAATGAAATTTAACATTAAAGAGAATATCATATTTTATTGGTTTCGAATTTGAACAACAAGCGTCTGTTGTTATTCGTGTATTTGAAACACTGGTTTGAAGTGCCGCGAACAAATTAAACGCTGCTTGTAGCAGGAATCCATTTTTGTGACTGTTTTGTGGCATCTATCCAAATTTGGTTTTGTGTAGAACATTTTGGAAATCTGAAAAACGTTAAAAATATCATCGCATCATCTGTTGCACCTTTATTACTAGAAAAAAACAACTTATTATTAATTATTATTCAAAATTGGTTTTTGAATCCGCGACTTTTCCATTTTAAAATAATAAATAAATATTAAGGGACAATCTTAAACAACTTGACCTAGTCCCAAACTAAGCAAAGCTTGTACTATGGGTACTAGACGACGACAAACATACTTATATAAAGATATAAATACTTAAATACATAGAAAACATCCATGACTCAGGAACAAATATTCGTGCTCATCACACAAATAAATGCCCTTGCCGGGATTCGAACCCAGGACCTCTTGCTTCGTAGGCAGGGTCACTACCAACTAGGCTAAAGCTAAATATCACTATTAGAGTTTTGTAAAACAATATACATACTTACTAAAAAACAAAACAAACGATTATTTACAATTACAATAAACCTCTCATAAATATATACAGTATTAGTAGTATTTATTTCAATAATACAAGTTCGTTCTGTACGCTAGGTATTAACACTTCAATATTGTTTTACGGATATCGGTGACGTTGTAATCGATCAGTCACATCACTAATTTAAGACACTGCAATGGTGCGACAAAGACGGAATTACACAAAATTGTAAGCGAAAGAAAAAGACAGCCGTTGAAAGACATCAACGCGTCGCCACGTTAAGAAACTTTTACTTTATAAATTGAAATTTTAAATTATTATTGTTTTTTCGTTGTAAAAAGAAAAAACCTGCTTACCTGTGAAATGAAATCCCATCCTTTTGACGACTAGATGTCATGCTACACTTTCCACACAGTTTCACCATATAATAAGGCATATTTTGTATACTTTATAGCCAAGAAAGCAGTTGAATATTGCATGTTTCTTCGTGAACGGTCGACCGCGTACTAAAAGAATGTTTGGGGGCGTGGTAGCTGCTTGGTGCTTTTTATGCTTAAGCTTGGCTCACGCGGGCGCCTTAGTAAGCGGGGTCTATAGGTTAAGTGGTCTGTGGTTCAGAATAACAGAGGAGTAATCACGTAAC
The DNA here is from genome assembly GCA_947578815.1 of Epinotia ramella. Lineage (NCBI taxonomy): Eukaryota > Metazoa > Arthropoda > Insecta > Lepidoptera > Tortricidae > Epinotia > Epinotia ramella. Next base: position 36,882,260 of record OX388202.1, read on the forward strand.
GATTCCAACGCATTAGTACAATTTAACTGTATTTTTTCCATATAAAAAGTGACATTTAGACTTACCTGACGCGTGTACCATGCGTTACGTGATCGACCTGCAGCTAAGGGCTGAAGCGCAGTAAACTTAAAACGCAATAAAGTTTATTAATAGATAGATTTTTTTGTGACGTCATTCGAACCAATTTTTGGAAAGGAACAAATGTTTGTATGGGAGCAACTACAATTAAAGAACATTGTCGGGAGTAGCTCTAAGTATTCATTAAACTAACCTGTGTCTAGATTTATATTGTATCAATCCTATATGTATAAATCTGTGTGTTAGTTTGTAAGTCAATCAACTAAATAATAAGGCTTGTTGTGTTACCGTTTTCACCATAAATATGTCATGTACCTACATAATAACATTATATTTGAATTAATAAAGGGATGGTGAGGTCGATTTCACGGTATAACACATATCAATCATTAAATACATGGTAAGGTATCACATACGTAGAAGCCACGCCCATATTGCGACCTATCAAATGTATCGCGGCCATCGCGGGAGTTTGCTCCTACGTAGTGAGGGCCCTTTTGCGAGCATAAGAATGGCCGCCAGAGGTCCCAAAATCAGTTTACAACTATACACGCTTCAGGCAACACCTCGCTACTCACCTCATCGACAGCGCCATGTGAAATCAACCAGTCTTGTTTTACTTTCTTCGGCTCCAGTATTCCTGAAATCTCTATCCTACAAGCTACAGTCAACAAACATAAATACCTAAAAATTTGAGATAAAGATTGACCTCGCTGGCGGCAGCGCGAAACGCTTCATACTGTGTGTCTATACAAGTGTGACGTCACATTTGTATATTTGTACTAATCGTAGTATGGAAAATCAGGTAAATTGTTGTTTCGGTCGCGAAATACTGCGTTTAAGTACATAGTTGTCATACAAACTTGTTTCTAGAAAAGCGTAAGGATTCTATTGCTAGCTTTTAATGTACTCTTGGACAATAAAAAAAAATGCATATTTTTTCTAAACTTTCAAGGTTCATATGTATCTTTTTATGATTTTAATTGTAATTTATACTTTATTACGATAATTTGATGGTTTACTATCCATTTAGCATCACTATGTTATCAATTTGAACATGAGGCATCATGCCTATTATAACCTCTTCGAATATTAACTGGATGTGAGTCATTTTTTACATACAGTCATTAAGGTTACCTTCATAATGGTCCTCCTCCATCTTCTTCCTCATCCGCTCCAATCTCCTGTTCTCTCGCTCCCGCTCCTCGCTCATCATCTCCCGTCTCTTTCTGTTCGCGCTGGCGATCTGCTCGTCATACGCATGCCGTCGCTCACGCATCTCTTGCTGTCTTCTGCGCTCCTGGTACTTTTCATATTGTTCCTAAAAACACAAGAGGTCTATTATTGTCCGTCGCTCGCGATACTAATTGCATTTCAATTTGTTTTGCACACACGACTCCACACGCGGTTTGCTAACTGTTAGTGCAAGGCCTGAGTGGACGCCCCGCTCAGAGCGGGGCGTGCAGCGTCCATATAGAACAAATGCAATTTATATGGACGCTCGACGCCCCGCTCTGAGCGGGGCGTCCACTCAGGCCTTGCACTTAGAAAGGGCGAGTCTACGTTCATACAAATACAAAAGGGTCCCAAGTTCAGTTCCTTGCTAAACCACTAGTATGTTCGTAGCGGTAGGTACGTTGTAGCGCGTAGCACCTGTATGTCTAGCACAAGTCGCTTCGCGCGCGACTGACCGTCTCCTGTCTCACTCGCATCGTGTAAATTCGAAAGAGGAGGCTAGATCTTTCTCGACTCGCGTCGCGGCGCGGTGTCAGTTGCTGCGAAGAGGACACATGTAATGAAAATCGTACGTTGACCCATGACGCGTACTTACAGTGTGATTGCGTGAAATAATAGTGAGAAATAAAAATAATTACTTAAGAGCGTTAGATTAGATCATACTTCAATTATACGAAAGATACTAGTAAAGTACTTAAGGCGCCGTAGGTTCATGGTCTTCTCTCCCTCTCACTGAGCATAAGCGTAAGCGAAATGGAAGTGCGTGCTCGGAAGCACGGATATCATGTTTTTTAATTTTGATTTTTTGGCCGTTTAAATAAATAAAAAAGTAATCACTGAGTTCTCTCAAACATGATATTGCCGATTTTTAGAAGCAGTTTTAATATTTTTAGGTTATGTGCATAATTTGTTACGAATATTTTAAGTGTATTTTAGACCTATGTTCGTGATTTTTTTCTATCGAGCGAAAATTGCTTAATCATGTTTCGAATCACTGATCTCACTGCAGGAAAGCCTCAAGATTACTATTCGTATTTTTTTGAAACCATTTTATTATAAACAGACGCATTATATTGTTTCAAAAACTCTGTTCGCTTAACTTCGCTGAACCTACGGCGCCTTACTTACCACAGCTGTCAAGCGTCGGTCGTGGGTTCGAATCCCGGCTCGTACCAATGAATTTTTCGGAATATTTACCGTACGTAATATTTACCGTTAGCTTTTCGGTGAAGGAAAACATCGTGAGGAAACCGGTCTAATCCCAGTAAGGTCTATAGTTTTCCCTTTGGGTTGGAAGGTCAGATAGTCATCATCATCATCATATCAGCTGAAAGATGTCCACTGCTAAACATAGGTCTCCCCCAAAGAGTGCCAAAGTGACCGGTCCTGCGCCACCTGCGTCCAGCGAACTCCCCCAATCATGATCAGATGGCAGTCGCTTTCGTAAAACTAGTGCCTATGCCAAATCTTGGGTTAGATGTCAAAGCGGACCTCGGGCTGCTTTAGGGCACAACCGGGAACAACAATGTGACGCTGACGACACTTATTATGTTAAATGCGTGTAGCAAACCTTTCTCCTAACGTCATCTAGCAGAGCTTGGTGCCATAGTCTGTCAATGTTAGCTTGTTCCATCTCTATGCGAAGTTTTTCCTCCATTTGCGCCTTCTGTAAAGCTTTTAGGTGATGTTCGTCGGCTTTCGTACGATGCATTCCTTTGGCACTGTAACAGTTAAAGACATGGAAGTGGAAGGGTTAAAATTGGCGTGAGTTATTGTGTCCACGGCGACGGAACGACTTTAACACATTCACTGCCAAGAATCGCTACGCGCTTACATACGAGGAAAACCACGGGATCGGCTACGAGCGTAGCGCGTAGCGATTCTGGGCAATGAATGTGGGTAACATACTCGTAGATGTTAAAGGTGAGTAGGTATCCACCAGACCAGAGCTCGCATGACTACTTATATGGTTGTGTCTACAACAAACTGAGGGCCTACCGCGAAACGAAAACTAACTTCGTTTGTGTATCTCCGTCTCTGTCACACTTGCTAGTTCGAACGACAGAGAGGGTATTACACGAACGAAGTTCGTTTTCGTTTCGCGGCAGCCCCTCTGTACTGTAATTAATGTAATACTTACATTTTCTCCCTCTCTAGAGCCTTCAAACATTCTCTTACTTTCTCTTTCTCAATCTCTTCCTCATAGCTCTTGAACTTGCTCTCCTTCTCTTTGCAATAACCGCACTCTTGCAGCTCTTGTTTCGCCTTTAGCTCTTGCCTTAACCTCTCTTCTTCTTCTCTTAGGAGATGTTTGAGTTTTTCTCGTCTTCGTCAGAGATTGATGTCTTCCGTGTCTAGCAGGGCTTGTACTCTTTCGCTTGTGCGGTTTATTATGGCTCTGGAAGATTTATTCAAAAACAACTGACTCTTAAGCAGCGAATGAAAAAACCATAAAAGTCTAAGTAGCGCCGCAAAATGGCGCCACAGAACGGGTGCCATTGCCATTATGCGGGGTTGGGGGCGGGGTGTCAAAACGATGCCAGGCAGCCGTTTATTTCGAACATGCGCATTACCGGGCTTTAGGCACGTGTTTGGGTAGAAATTTGTAAGGAGCTCGCATTCTTTGGTTTTTTCGTTCGCTGGTCTTAAGCAGTTAACTACCTCATGCGGAGGCGGCGTGCATGCGTCCAAGATGAATGACGCTTGACACAGAATAGTACATTACTTACCAAGGGCTGTAAAAGAAAGAATGCCCGAAATCGTAGGTATTTGTAACCCGAGCCGCAGGCGAGGGTTGTAAATATGCGATAGAGGGCTTTCTTTTTTACTGCCCGTGGTGAGTACACAATTTTACGTCTTCATCTGGCCACAATGCGAGTTTTACCGTACGCGCAGCGTGCGGTATAGCTCACATTATGGCCAGGTGTGACGTAAAGAAAACATACTTGATTATGGGTAAATATTATTAAACCAAGAAATGAACTAGGATCTTTATAAAGCGAAATTATCTTGAGTCTAGACTTTTTCTCTTGTTTCGAGATAGTCATTTTAATCACGTCATTCAAGATAACATCTCCTTCATTCAAATAGGTACCTACTTTCCTATTTTTTTATTGGCAACACTGAGGCACTAAACCAATAGCGATGGACTATTTGACCAGTGTGGACCGTTTATACTTGTAAGATTGTAACTGGTAGCTTCGTGAAATGGGCCAATGGTTCATTTACACTTTCACTGCCAGGACCGCCTAGCGGCCGCCTACGACGTAATCGCTTTCCGCTACATACGAGGAAAACCACGGAATCGGTTACGTAGCGCGTAGCGATTCTTGGCAGTGAATGTGTCTGTAATTATGCTAGCCTCGCTGCATATAAAATTTGAATATATGGGTGCATATACCATACTAGCTTCTGCCCGCGACTCTGTCCGCGCGGATCTCGTTTATATCGTAGCTCCATACAAACTTTTTCACCCCCTCAGGGGATGATTTCTGGAATAAAAACTTTCCTATATCCTTCCCCGGCACTCAAACTATCTCTATACTTATCGGTTCATACAGCCCTATTTAACACACTTAGGGGTGGGTTTTACCAAAACCCTTAAATTACTTTACAGTACATATGATGCTACTTTCCCGCACTAGTGCGGAAAAGAGCACTTTTCGTGCATATGTCAAAACTTTAAAGAGCCATATGTACAGTAAAACGTTGTACGATACACGGCACACGGCAAAGCACATTTCGTGCATATGTCGAAACTTTAAAAAGCCATATGTACAGTAAAACGTTGTACGATACACGTGCGAATAGGTAATTCGCAACTCATGTCGATTTAAAACACTCCCTTCGGTCGTGTTTTAATTTATCACCACTCGTTGCGAATTTCCTATTTTCGGCACTTGTACCGTAAATAACTATTACAGTACATATAGTGCTACTTTCCCGCACTAGTGCAGAAAAGAGCACTTTTTGTGCATATGTCGAAACTTTAAAGAGCCATGTGTACAGTAATAGTTATTTACGTTACAAGTGCCGAAAATAGGAAATTCGCAACGAGTGGTGATAAATTAAAACACCACCGAAGGGAGTGTTTTAAATCGACACGAGTTGCGAATTACCTATTCGCACGTGTATCGTACAACGTTTTACTGTACATGGCTTTTTAAAGTTTCGACATATGCACGAAATGTGCTTTTTTCCGCACTAGTGCGGGAAAGTAGCACCATATGTACTGTAAAACGTTGTACGATACACGTGCGAATAGGTAATTCGCAACTCGTGTCGATTTAAAACAATTTCCTATTTTCGGCACTTGTATCGTAAATAACTATTTCTTGGCCTGTAATAAGGAGTCATACACAAAGTATCAAGTCTCTCACTTAAAATGTTACTCCTACCCCATACAAACTTTCAACCCCCTTTTTACCCCCTTGAGGGTGGTATTTTCAAAAATCCCTTCTTAGTGGGTATTTTCGTTATATAAACTGCCTATTGTGAAAAAAACAGCTTTCTAGATTCAACGGTTTGGGCTGGGCGTTTATTCAAGTCAGTCAGGACTTTTATTACGTTTATATGAATAGAAGATTACTTCGCTGACTGTACTTAACGTAAATTACAAAATAATCATAATCATAATCCATTTATTGGTAATATAAATTACATGTCAGAGGTACATTTACATTGTTGTACTCGTAGAATATTTATTACACTACAAGGATTGTTTATATTATAAGTATTACATGTCAGTAAATATGTTAATTAATTTGTAATGTATGTATAGAGTACATTAGCGATACATTTTTAATACACAACACTGGGACTGGGACAAAATAATTCCTTGTGGTCATAGAACGCCTGCTCGATTAGCCATTTTTTAAGTTTTGCCCTAAATACGGATGTACTCTGAGCAGCAATAATGTCACCTGGGAGGTGGTTGTATACCTTGCGACCCATGAGTTAATAAATAAATAAGTTGTCTTACTTCTGTAAATGCACCTTGTCGTAGCCCACTACATCCCCGAGCGTCTTCGTTTCCTCGACATCGAATGTTGGCTCCGCTTCGATCCTTCGTCTTTGCTGTAAAAATAGGTATAGGTATTTAATTGTACCTGTCTATACTTAATATTATAAAGGGGGAAGTTTGAGGTACAGATTGTTAAGTTTGCATGCAGATGGTAATCTCCGGAACCAGTTAATCAGATTTGCAAATATCTTTCACCACCAAAAGTCATCGCCTAAGGAGGGTCAAATGGGGATTGAAAGTTTGTATGGAGCTACGATATGGTATGATATCCACGCGGATGGAGTCGCGGACAGAAGCTAGCAGCAGCGCCGGAGCAAGGGCGGAGTCCGATTGCTGAGGTCGAAGGCTCGTAGATCTCACTCGCTGTCATAACCTCAAACTTGAACCATGAGTATGGGACGGCTGCATTTAGAGGGAGTTTTCGGTATCGAGCAACGAAATGCTGGAATATTATACCACCACCGATACGTGAACTAAAAAGCAAGTCAGCATTCAAAGTCAAGTACCGCCTACATTTACTTGATAATCAAAAAAAAAAATGGGTTGAGTGAGCCTTATAAACCGAGACTTCCAAATTATTATCCTGCAATTATTTTTTTTTTCAAAATCTATGGGTTTTTACAACTTGAAGGTGAGGAATCATCTTTTAATGAGGAGAATCTATATAAAAATGAGCTCGATGACAATCATTCTAAAGCTGAGCCATTCTATTTTAATTCCGCCTCCAGCCGCGCAAGCAGCTACTCGTGCATACTCGTAAATCATGGGTTCATTGGACTGAATTGGAATTGATTTTGTGTCACACATTATTGGATACCCCGGAGGCGCCGAAACTAAATAAGACCTTGTAAAATAATGAATTATACCTTCCAAAAGCAAGTCGGATGTCCGAAATACACTGATGGCTTCGTGATGTCAGCCATCATTGATAACTGCCGACAGTCGGTCGCGTGGATTAATTAGTGGACTGGTTGATCGATCCAACTGTTGCTTGGCAATCCAGCCCCCCTATTTTGTAACTTGTTTTAAGCTCACCTCAACGCTCACCCACAAATATATCTTGACACCGCGAAGCGTAGTAACTAAGCGTAGGTAGAGGTCTAGTTTCGTGACCGGCGGGGTGAGCCGCATTAGCGCGTAGCGAATAACAGCCCAGCGCGGCTGACGGAGGGGTAGGGTAAATTCACCTATTTTCGTCATCTTATTATTAACATGAAATTGATGCGGTAAAATACACACTTTCCTACCTGATAAAAGATGCCCGAAATACACTGATTTTGTAATGTCAGCCATCGATGATCGGCGACAGCTTTTGTTTTAATTTGTTTTTTTAGAGCAAAGATCCCGCGAGTGATAAGGGTAAACAGCTGGGTGCATTAATGAGTAGACCGTAGGATCGATCCAATTACTATTACAATCGTTGAGCTTCACAGCGAGGGGGGGTAGGGTTCACCTGTAGGGATAATACAACAAATAAAATAAAAAATGTTTAAAGCCATTATGGGGAACCTGTAATAAACAGGGTGACAATGCGTATCATTTTAACAGCCCGTAAAAGGGCAGTTTACCCTAGTCAATAATTGAACATCGTGGAATTTGTCAACAATTTAATTAGCTTAAGTATATTTTGTATACGAGCAATTCAATTAGACATTGTGCTAGTAATTAGATTTAATTTAATCATTCTAAAAATTCCAATATGTGGCTAATTGTTTCAGAAATTTGACCTACATCCCCGAAGTAAGGAGGTATCTGCTTAAGATTGAGGAATAAAAGGGCGCTGTTGTTTTATACGATAAACGCAGCGATTCCATAGATATCTAGGTACCTACTTGCGATTACAGCAGCGAGAAGGTATCTTTGGAATCGCAGCGTTTATCGCATAAAACAACCGCGCGCGCGCTTTAATGTGCAATTTAAGGCACTCTATGTTCTTCATCATCAATGAGTTACCTACTCTATAAATTACCCAAATCTGCTTTAGGCCTGTGTACCTATAATATTAGAGGTCAGGGGATCACCTTTGCAGTATTGATTGGTCTACGATTGCCGAAAATATCAGTAAATACATACATATACCTGTTTATAATATTTCTGTTGAAACAATATTACTTGTCGCTGCCTTAAGTTGTCTTGTTGTCCCATAATATATTTATATAATTGTATTATAGTTTGTATGTATGTATCTATGTATTTATACTATACTTATTTATGAAAGTGTGTATTTGAGTGTGTAGTTAAGCTTTTCTTGATTTATTCCTGCACTACCTGTTTTCAACTCTTCTTGAAAATTTCCTGCTACCCAAAGGTTGTCTGGAAGAGATCGCTCTAAAGCGATAAGACCGCCTGTTGTTACCTTTATTTATTGACTATACTTTTGTAACATGTTTTTCTTATGTTGTGGTGCAATAAAGAATATTATTATTATTATTATAAACCCTGTGAAAACATTAGATTTACACTTCTTGTCGTTGAGCAACCGTATAAAAATAGAGACGAACGTATTTAATTTATTTTTAACAGAATCTCAATTAAGCAACACAACTGAACGCAACTTTAGGGTGGGTTGCATCGACAGCACTTTACAGGTTCAATCAATCAATCTTCGTATGTTATGGCCCCATCGGTATTGTCGATGATTTCGCCAACGTCAACGTCAAGGAAAATTGACCGGTGACTTGGGGTTGCCAGGTTCACTCAGAACAGAAACAACTTTACAGCACGTCTATCATGAGACGGCCGCGACATACTACTCTTGTTCTAAGTGTTCTTATAAGAGAGAGACGGATAGTGCGAGAAAACTCGAGAGAGCTCGCGCGCCGTCGCGTGATAGCCGTGCTGGTTGGTAAACGTTAAATATGGCGCCGACAGCTGTCAACGTCATTCCATAGAATATTGTCAAACTTTCCATACTCTCCGATTTTTGCCCGACTACGGCAGAGCCGAAACGAAGGGATATGATATGAACAGTCTGTGTATGTATTTACGTGTGTTCCAACGTAGCGTTTAAGATACTATAAACCGATTTAGATGGATGAGTCAATTGATTTGAAAGTATGCTCCGGGTGAGATTACCTTTTGTGTGAAGAAATATAAGGTTTTTAAGGTTCCGTAGTCAACAAGGAACCCTTAATAGTTTTGCCATGTATGTCGGTGCGGATATATAAATGAATCACGCCGACAAAACGGTACTTAGAATAAAATTTTGTAATAAAAAAAATTACTTTATCTCCCTTAGACTTAAAGTGGAGATGTATTTTTTTTTCTGATGATGAACGTAACCAACGATTACTAACGGTTTAAAACTGCCGAAGTTTACCAGCCCGTAAGGTGTATTTGATGCAGCCCGCCTAGAGATGTGCAAATTGCGGAAAGTTTCCAAATAGTTGGAAAAGTTCTCGGAAATTTCTAGTTTCACAAGGAATTAAGGAAATTTCCATGTTGAAAATGGAAAGTTTAAATTCCCATACAAAAATGAAGAAAATTTCCGAAATTTTCCTATAAATTGCAGAAACATTTCGCAATAAGTATAGGAAACTTTCCGTCGGCACATCAGTAAGCCCGCCTTAACTAGGTAAGTGAATAGGTACGTAAACAAACCTGGTAATAGGTCGTAAAACTCGTAAAATAATAGTGGAGGGAATTAAGTTACGGGCGGGTATAATCGATGTTGATACTGTCAATCTATCGTTATTGTAGTAACGTCTGTGGGGCGCTTGCTGCGCCGCACCACACACAATACAGTAGGGGCGGTTTCATATTAAATAATACCAGATTAAACGATATGACACAGAGAGACTGAATATAATGGAAAAATAAACTATTTTCGTCTGTAGCCCCCGACAGGATTCGAACCTGCGACCTTTCTATTAACGCTAGACTGCTCTACCAACTGAGCAAGGAGGACAGTGACGGAAGTTGTACATTTTTCAATCGTTAAATAACACGAAACAAAAAATATTTAAGGAATTAAATAAATACCAGATTAGATAACAGGGAAGATGCAGCTATAATATTTACCATTATTTTATGACCAAAATGTTGAAAAAACATAAAATAATAGCTACTGAAACGTTTTTACTTTAGTTTATACTAAAATTACAAAAAATAATTACGATTTGAAGTAATGTGAAACGGAACGTGTTTTAATTTTTTTTTTCGCCATCTTGGGACTAGGCGCGGTCGCGGGTTCCACCCTTATGTTGTTGACTTACCACTGATTCGCACGAAGCGCTTTGCTTCCAGTTTTCTCGCGAGGACAGCCAAAGAGTGGAACTCGCTTCCGGCAAACCTTTTCCCAGTTACATATAACTTGGATCTTTTCAAGACGAGAGTGAATAGGCACTATCTAGGTATGCATGTAACACCCTCGACCTCATCATCACTTACCATCAGGCGAGATAGGGGTCAAATGCGTACCTATACTCAAAAAAAAAAAAAAAAAAAAATTCAACAATCAGCGTCTGGTGACGTCACTCCTGTAAAAAGTCAAAACTTAGGCAACTCTATGACATCTAGGGTCGAACCACGTACAAACAAATGTGGCGAGTGACACACATGGGTGGCGTCACTGGAACTGTAGATCCGTTTATGCGCAAAAGTCTAAATTGTCATTTTGTAACAGGTGTTTTTGACTATAAATGATAGTATTTTAATTTTTATATACCTACTTTCGTGGTCTATTCTACCTGCGAAAATTGAAAACATTGCATCTTCCCTATTGTGAGTATAGTTAGATTAGAATATTAGATCGTTGAATGGAGACGTGAATAGTACGTACGCAGAGTGCTTACGCGTTAACGCGACGAAGTCGTACGAAGTGCGCATGTGTACGCGTCTTCACGCGCTTATAAAAACGACCTTTGGGCTCCAAAGCCCAATATCACGCAAACGGATCACAGAGTTGAAATATGGTTTTAGACAGCCATAATGTTTTTGAACAAGCTATCCAAAGACACCCCACACTATTGGTTTAAAGAGAAGTACCCTAAACATTTTTATTCTACCGTTTTGTCGGCGTGATTAATCTATATATTCATGCCGAATTTCTAGCAGTAAAGGTCACTGAGGCAAGCGGCAGACGGACAGACAAACGGACGGACAGACGGACATGGTGAAAATACAAGAGTTCCTTGTTGACTACGGAACAAGAATATCAACAAAAACGTGGCACCACAGCCAGTCGCTAACATAGTAAAAAAGCATTTTTTTTTAATGTGGCGTTATTTACCTACTGAATCTTTCTCCATCCCATAGTCCACAATGCGAGGTCACTGACCCTCATTATACTGAGTGCGCAGGAGACAGATTTATGTCGATTATTAAACCCTGAATCTCCAGCTTTTCAAAACTCAAACCTATTTCTAACAACATAAGGCTGATCCTGACAGCATCACTATTGTGTAACATAACGACGATATTAAGGTACACAGACCCGTGGTTTTACTAAAATGAACTTTATATTTATTGCAATAGGGGTGTAGGTGGCCGCTTTTGTTAGTGGTGAGGATATCATGCGTTCATTTACTCAGAGGCGATGAAGATTGTTAGGGTAGGGCGCCGGGAATGTTCTTTGATGGAATAGGATTCTATTATGGTGTGTTACGTAATTAGTAGGGGTTCTCAACATACGCCACAACATGGGCTTCATTTAAAATGATAAATATTATAAAGACAAATGCTGAAACGCAAAAAAAATGAGAATGTATGTGTTCTGAATTTAATCATACTCGTAAATGTATGTTTGATTATGTACATTGCAGGTGGAATGGCTCATTCTGGTTTATATGAATTACATAGGCTGGATTGTTTACCTCAACATCATCATCATATCAGCCGACAGACGTCCAATGCTGGATATAGGCCTCCCCCAAAGAGTGCCACAATGACCGGCCGTACGCCACCCGCATCCAGCGGACCCCGCGACTTTTACCAGGTCAACAGTCCACTTTTTGGGGGGTCTATTACCCACGCTGCGCCTACCGGTACGTGGTCGCCACTCGAGAACCTTTCCGCCCCAACGGCCATCGGTTCTACGTGCAATGTGCCCCGTCCACTGCCGTTATTAACCTAGCACGACATAATCTTCAAGTAATACTTCATCTTTTCTTACTGACCTACGGATTTAATTATTAAAATTATTATGATGTAAAATCCATTCTGTATTAAACTTATATTAAAATAAATCAGAATAATCACGTTGAAAAGGGGTTAGTAAACCAATGCATAGTGGCACATAATAAAGAAAGAAAGAAATAAATAATAAGGCAAGTATTGTATTATATTCCGCTTTGCCAGCGATTAAAAGCAGCTAAATTCACCACAATCGTCTTGTCAACTTTTTAGTGTCGAACTATAATGACGTGACAGTGTTTTCAAAAATGCCGTAAAATACCACTGGTACGTCATCCTACGACGTCCCTCTTTCCTCACAGACTCTTATATCTGTCGGCAAAGAAAAACATGTGTAACTGCCTCTATTAGACCTAATATAAGGGCTCGCCCTCATGATTCCGGTTATACAAATGGGGAACCTTACGCGCACGAGCGTTTACAAATCGCTCGCCCTGGAAATGTGCCCTAATCCGTTTACCGGAGATGCTAGTTACTCGACTCCGACGCTAAATGAGGGACATATAAAAATAATTTCCTCTCCCGGCCACTCAACGAGCTGACATAAGGAAAACTAGAGTAAATACAGTATTTTTGCCTCCTGAGACCTCAAACAGAAACAAATACGATGGAATTTGTACCAAGTGGTCTAGATGCTAGTTTTAGGGTTCCGTAAAAATAATAAATAAAAAAGGAACCCTTATGGTGCGACTCCGTCCGTCTGTCTGTCTGTCTGTCACAAAGTGAAATATCTCACGAACTACTTAAGCTATTAATTTGAAATTTGGAATGGTATATGAGAGTCATCCACGTGCATGAAAAATGAGAAATTTAAATATACATTTTAATTTTATATGAAAAATGAGGAATATGAGAAGGGGGCAAAAAAAAAACAACTATTAGGTCAAGTGGGGTATACCCCACTGATAGTTGATTTTTTAATTATTTCAAATTTTTCGCTTGGATAACTTTGGAGTTAGAGTAACTAACTGCTAAAGAGGGGGGGGGGGGGGGTATTTTTTTATATTTTCCTTCATAGATCAAAATTTTACCAATGTAGAAAAAAAAAGAAGAACTGTTTGAAAAAGTGCTACTCAAGCCCTTTCATATGATATATCAAGTTATCCAAGCGAAAAATTTGAAATAATTACTTGTGATTAAGATAAACATAAATATTACTGGAAAAGTATAACTTTTTCTGTATCTAGGGTATTCTTTGTTATATTTTCAAAAATCATTTACTAGTTAAGTTTGCAATTTAATCAACTTTTTAAGTATTTTTTTGTTTTGAAATTCCTATAAGACTATAATAAAAGTACTCTCTTTCAAATAAAAAAACAAAAATCGAGATCGGTTCACGTGATAAGCAATAATCGCTAAAACACCAACATACATACTAAGCTGATTGCCCTTGCACGTTAGTACCAAATACGGCCGATAGATGGCGCTGACCCCATTCCTACTTCGCGCTGTTAAGATTTTTCTAGAATCAATGGGGTGGGACGGGTTGTTCGGTGCAATGCACCTAACACGTGCCATACGCCTGCGTGCGTATGCGATTATTTAGTTGCATTGAGTGCCGATTCGATTTAATTTTAATGCATTTACGGATACCGTCGCGACCGGGTGCATTCGAATATATTTTATAACATTAACATTTTCAACATCTATCTAACTTAGCCAATAACAGTTTTTGTAGTAGTCTTTTAGTTATTAAACATTTTATACTCTTTTCCCGACTTTAACATTCGCCTTAAACCTCGCCGCCCACATTGGTCCTTCGAACAGTGACCTCGCGCGTTTTGATACTGTGGTTGATTGGCGTGTGAGACAAACGAACTTTACACTTCGCGTGTGAGGATTGGAGCGATTAAAGGAGAAGAGTAGCAGAACTTCAACAGCAACGGTGGTATTTGGCAGTAAGAGAACAGCGCAAAGAGATATTCAAGTAAGATCTTTCCTTTTATATTGCTAACACCAAATCAATCAAGATGGCTAACGTCCAACGTCAGGTAGAGATTCAACGAAGCATTGAGACTGCCTTGTCTAACTTTAAAAAGGATAGTTCGGAGAGGAAGGCGAGAATTGAGTACTTCAAGGTACGTTTGGAGAATTTGAGTGAGTTATGGGGCGAATTTCAATTCAACCACGAGCAAATTTCTATGGTGGAAAGCCGGACTGATCCGTACTTTACTAACAGGATTTATGAAACCACTAAAGAAGTTTATTCCATCCTAAGCTGTAAGCTAACTGAGGGTTGTCAAGCAATCTCTCAAAAAACTACGGGAGAAGGCAGTGGCGCAAGGGAACCAACAGTAAGACCACCAGTGGGCACCGACGGAAGGCCCTTAGAAGATATCCAACAGCGTAACAAACAGCAGAGGGGTACAGATAGTAAGATGGATGAAATGTTGCGTAAACAGTATGCAAACATAAAGGCTTTTGTGCGAACCGTCAATAATATTCATATTGACTTATTGACCGACAAATGGGAACTAGAGGATGCTCTTAAGTCGTTAGGATCTCGTTGGTCAGTTATCGATTCTTTGCATTGGGAAATAGAAAGTGAGGAGTCCCAATTAGATGCAGGGTATGAAGATGCGTTTAACAAACATGAGGATACTTATAACATGCATAAGAAGGCTATCAATAAAAAGATTTGGTCTGTAGCACATCGGGACAAGTCAACTCCTGTTTTAGACATCCCCACTTTTCATGGAAATTATAACTCGTGGGTTTCTTTCAAAGATTTGTTCAATGAAGCGATCCATAATAATTCGGCATTGTCAAACGCCCAAAAGATGCAGTTTTTGAAATCAAAGGTAAAGGGTGAAGCGGAGCGACTTATACAACATTTGCAAATAAGTTCAGATAATTATTTAGTTTGCTGGGAGATTCTCAACAATCGCTACAACAATATAAAGTTAATATTTACGTCCCACATGAATATTTTGTTTGGACTTCCTAACATGCAGCAACAATCACTGGCCCAAATAAAGAAAATTCATGACACGGCGACGGAGTGCTTGCATGCTGTTAAGAACCTTGACGTAGACATTAGTACGTGGGACCCGATCGTAGTTTATATTCTGACTCAGAAGCTGGATTCCGAAACACACAAGGACTACATAGAGTCATTAAAAAACTCTCGGGAATTACCAACCCTGCAGGAGTTTTTCGATTTCCTGGAAGGGAAATTTACAAGCCTGGAGTCATCGCGCCGTAAACAAGAGTCGGTCATTCCTAAAACACTATCTCAACAGCCATTTAATCACTCCTCTTATAACATGAAGAAACCTGTTCAAACATACAATAATCGTCCTTATTCTTACAATCAACAAAATATTAACTCGGCTAGTAGAAATAATGGAAGTTTAACTATTGCGAAAACAATGCACGTCGCCAGTATCAAATGTCCGTTGTGCAAATATCCGCACGGAATTTACAGTTGTAGACACTTTTTGCAAATGCCAAGTGAAAAAAGATATCATACGGTCAATAAACTTGCATTGTGCATAAATTGCTTATTTAGTCATAATGGAAATGCCTGCAATTCAAATAAAACATGTCACAAATGTGCAGGTCAACACAACACATTGCTGCACGAAGCGTGTGTAAAGTCTGCTACATCAGCACCTCAGTCATCGACCTCAACACATGCAGCAAATGCAACTATTTCTGACAAACAGACAGTGCACGGGACTAACTTTTCGCAACAATCACATGCTGAAATTTTATTAGCTACTGCTCAATTGAAAATTAAGGCTGCTGATGGTACCTACCACACCCTTAGAGCCCTGGTAGACGCTGGGTCTCAAATTTCACTTATATCCGAACAAGCGGCTCACATACTTAACTTAAAGAGAGAAAAGTGTCGAGGTATTATTTACGGGATCGGACAGAGAGAAAACAATTGCAAGGGTAAACTAACCATAACTTGTAGCTCCATCTACACGGATTTCACATTTAACGCAGAAGTTATCATAATGAATAACCTTATAAAAAGTTTGCCGAACAAAACATTTACAAAACCGTCCTGGTCCATGTTACAAAACATCAACCTTGCCGATCCAGACTTCCACATTAGTCGCCCAGTAGATTTACTACTAGGAGCAGACATTTACTCTCAAATCCTCTTGAATGGGATGATAAAAAGCGAAGATGCGTCACAACCACTGGCGCAGCAAACGCAGATCGGGTGGTTATTATGCGGGAATGCGCAAACATATCATTGTAATGTAGTCATTAACAATTTGGAAGACATACAACAGTTTTGGGAAGTGGAGGATATCACAGAGGAAGGAAACCTATCACAGGAAGACTTGGAATGCATGAAGCATTTTGAAGAAAACACAATTCGAATACCCGCCGGGAGATATCAAGTACGGCTTCCTATGAAGCCTAACTTTCAAACAAAACTAGGGGACTCCAGAACAAAGGCCATAGCTCAGCTGAAGCACATGGAAAAGAAGCTTGAGAGGCAAAACAAACTAGCAGAAGCTTATAAAACTTTCATGAAGGAATATAGTGACTTAGGGCATATGAAACCGGCGGTAGATAATCAGAAAGTGGAATGCTTCTTACCGCACCACATAATAGAGCGAGAAGAGTCAACGTCAACAAAGTACAGGGTGGTATACAATGCCTCTTCCAGCACATCCACAGGATACTCCTTAAATGATTTAATGTACACGGGTCCTAACTTACAAAATGATTTACAATCACTATTACTAAAATGGAGACAGTACGAGTTCGTCTATACAGCAGACGTTGCCAAGATGTACCGGCAGATCATGGTCCATGAGGACGATCAACAGTTGCAGAAGATTATTTGGAGAGAAAATCAAGGACCACTTAAATCATTTCAGCTAACAACTGTAACATACGGACAAAGGGCAGCTCCCTTCTTGGCAATGATGACGCTAAGAAGACTAGCGCACGACGAACGAGAAAAATATCCAGAAGCAGCCAAGGTTTTAGAAGAGTCCTTTTACATGGATGACTTGGTGCATGGGTCATACTCAGTAGAACAAGCAACAAAATTAATAAACGATGTGATCAATCTTTTAAGAGCAGGTGGATTTATTTTGCGCAAATGGTCGTCAAACAGAGAAGAAGTGTTAGAACAGATACAGAACAAACAAAACAATGAAGACTTGCTTTTCAATTGTAAACAAGGCGCCATTTCCAAAACACTCGGGTTAAGCTGGAATCCCGTCCAAGATAGCTTTACCTTTCAATGTAAACTAGAAAAACAAAAAAGTAAACCAACGAAGAGAACCCTCTTGTCTGACATTTCCAAACTTTTCGACCCATTAGGCTGGCTTGCTCCACTTAGTACCAAACTGAAACTTTTATTCCAAAAAGTTTGGAAGCAGAATCTACAGTGGAATCAGATTATACCAGAAGACCTGGACAACGAGTGGTCCGAAATACTTAATGACATTCACGTAATAAATGATCTCAAAATACCAAGATGGTTAACATGTAAGGAAAATGACATAATACAGCTTCACGGATACTGTGACGCGTCCTTGAAAGTATATGCCTGTGTAGTTTACGCACGTATCAACAATCAAAAACCCCCCGTAATAATAGCCGCAAAAACAAAGGTCGTCCCACACAAAAAACAATTAAGCCTTCCAAAACTAGAATTGAGTGCAGCTCACCTACTATCTAAATTAATGGCAAAGATTAAAACTTCCCTGGAACACCATAAGTTGGAAAGTTTCGGTTGGACCGACTCAAAGATTGTGCTAGGCTGGCTACAAGGCGAACCGAGTCGCTGGAAACCCTTTGTAGCGAATCGCGTCCAACAGATAAAACAAATAATGCCCGAGGATCAATGGCGATACGTAAAATCAGCAGAAAATCCATCGGATGCTGCGAGCAGAGGACAGACTGCATCTCAGTTGAAAGCCAATTCTCTGTGGTGGAACGGTCCAACTTGGTTGGCACAATTCGAATCAGAGCTAGAAAGTTTTCAATATGTTAAGTATACAACAACAGAAGAGTCGAAAAAAACATACAAATCTAATGTAATACAACATAACAACAACGGCGAAGATATTATAAACAATTTGTTACAAAAATATAGCTATATTACTAAAGTAATACGAATCGTAGCCTACATTATGCGGGCATTCACTCCGAACCGCAATTGTTTACCTAGCTATATCACATTACCCGAGTTACGAAAGGCTAAATTGATAATAATTAGAAATGTGCAAAACATCGAATTGGGAACGGATATTGAATATTTACGCATGCATAACAAAGTCGAATCAAAGAGCAAACTAATAAAGTTAAACCCATTCATTGATAATAACAACATTCTTCGCGTGGGAGGTCGTCTCAGAGAAGCGCATTTATCTTACGAGATACGTCATCCAAAAATTATCCCTAAGGATTCACGGCTAACGACTCTACTTATCGAACAAGCTCACTTGTTGACATTTCATGGAGGTGCAAAGCTCACTCTTAGCAAATTAAGAGAAGAATATTGGGTTATGAGCGGAAACGACAGAGTAAAACAACAAGTAAGAAAATCAGCTGATGGGTGATCTTCCTTCAGCCCGCGTCAACGAACCCAAACCGTTCTATCACACTGGAGTCGATTACACGGGATTCGTTGACATAAAGGCTAGCAAAGCTCGAGGAAGCAGAACACTGAAGGGCTACATTGCCATTTTTGTCTGCATGGTCACAAAAGCTGTGCATTTGGAACTCGTAACAGAGCTAACAAGCTCAGCATTCCTAGCCGCTCTACGAAGGATGGCAGCGAGAAAAGGTGCCCCACATCATATTTACAGCGATCAAGGAACAAACTTCGTAGGAAGTAACAACATACTACAAAGACAGTGGCAGCAGCTTGAAAACATTTTTAATGACGACTTCTTGGCAGAAATAACCGACATGGAGATCCAGTGGCATTTTAATGCACCGTCTTGGCCATCCGCTGGCGGCCTCTGGGAAAGGGCTGTCAGAAGTCTGAAATATCACTTAAAACGCGTAGTGGGTGAACAGAAACTGACGTATGAGGAGTACTCTACCGTCTTAGCCCAGTTAGAAGCTTGTCTAAATTCCCGTCCACTATGCCCACTAACAGAAAACATAGATGACCTAAACTCTCTCTCTCCTTCTCATTTTCTAACGGGGAGAGCCGGCGTCACAATAATCGAAACAGGCGAAGATGCAAGAACAAGGTGGCACTTGACACAAAAAATATTCAATGATATTTGGAAACGTTGGAAAACAGAGTATTTAAGCCAACTAACAGCAAGACAGAAATGGTTTCACCCTCAGAAGAACCTTGTAACAGGAGATATTGTGGTCATCCACGAAGATAATTTACCGGCAGGAAAATGGGCACTAGGGCGAGTTATAGACGTCCATCCAGGTCAAGATGGGCATACAAGAGTAGTGACACTCAAAACAGCAAGGGGTATACTCAAGAGGCCGATAGTAAAGTTATCTGTCTTACCTTTGGACGAACAGAAAACGGAGAATCAAACAGTCGAAAATGTACCGAAACGCAACCAAAATCAAAAAAATACAAAAAGAGGATGTTTATCAACTATGCTAATGATGCTAATATATTTTTTAACATTTTTAACGGCAGGAAGCTGCGTCAAACTGACCTCAATCAACGAAAAACAAGGATTGTATTTCGATAAACTAGGAAACATGCAGCTAGTTAGGGACGAATGGAAACTAGTTGCATACTACGACATGAGCCCATACTGGGAAGGTATAACCGCATACAAAAAGTACAACGACCAGTTAGAAATGATTTGTAAACAAGTTAGAACCCTTTCACACTGTGACGTTATCTTACTACAACTACGTCACGCGTACGATGAACTACAACACTATGATAGAGTTTTATCCAGACATCAGCTGAAACACGAGACGCGTAAGAAACGGGGACTAATTAACGGTGTCGGGAACATCGCGAGCGCTCTGTTTGGAGTACTAGACGATCGATTCGCCAAACAATACCAAAAGGACATAGGTCTCCTCAGAAACAACGAAAAACACCTCGCAACGATGTGGAAGAACCAAACATCTGTCGTTGAAGCTGAGTACAACATGCTTTTACGAACACGAGATACAATCCAAAAACAACATAAGTTAATACATCAGCATTTACTGCATTTGGAAAACGACACCACCACCATGGCAACAGAATTAACCGCCGCCGAAAGAATGTCACAATTTACCGTCATTGCCATGGCCGCCAACAATTTGTTAACTCATCTCAAAACGATCCAGGACACGCTACTAGACACAATAACAAACATTTACAACGAAAAAATGAACGTACATATTATAAATCCTCAACAATTACAAAAGGAATTGAACATTATATCAGGCCAACTTTTAAGCGACCTTGCCCTTCCCATCGATAACATACAGACCAACCTACAAAACATTTACCAAGTATTAAAAGTAAAAGCGAGAATTACTGACCAATATAATGATATTCGAGATTCGCATCCCATTAATAACCCGTGATCGTTACGTCATTTACAACATTATTCCGGTTCCGCATAGCTCAGCCAGAAATATGATATCTGTTATCCCAATAGAAAAATACGTCGCTATGAACTTTCAAAAAGATGCCTACATGCCTCTACGAGAAAAGGATCTCGAAAATTGCCTTCTGCGAGACACATCTACTTATATGTGTTACCTTAAGGTTCCCATATACAAGATGAGTAATGATAAAGACCTATGTATAAAAGATGAACTGGATAATCAACAATGCAAAACGAACATCGCCGCGTGCCAGAACAAGTGGATTAGCTTATCAAGCCCAAACCATTACTTGCACTTTTGTTGTGATAGGTGTCAGTTTCGGACCATTTGTAAGGATCAGGTTACGGCTCAGACATTAACACGAGCGAATATAATTAATATCGAACAGAATTGCATTGTAAAAACTGATAACTTTGCTTTTCACACGCATATGAGTATGGAGAGTAAAATTGACTTAAAATACCATATACTGACACCGGAAATTGACCCTATTAACCACGTAATAAACATAACTGTCCAAGAATTTGATAACAACAGCCTGAACATTATGAACGAAGAGAAAGAAAAGAAAAACATAGAGGAAAGAATCAAAGCGCTAAAGGAGAGTCAAATTCCCGGAGAAAATTATTCTATACATGACGTGCATCATTACGCGGCCATATACTGCCTCTGGATCGCAATGATCATTATAGCAGCCGTGCTCGTATGTCGTAAGAGACGCTGCCAGTGGCGACTATTAAGAGCGCCACCAGTACAAGCAAATCCCTCGGAACCAGCGACATCGTGCTGTGTAGTCTCGAGTCCCCGTCCCCGGGCGGCCTCGCCGCCGCCGCCGCCGCCCCGAGCGAGCGCGAGCGCAACCTCGACGCCGCGTGCAGCCCGTCGCATCAGCACCAGCGGCAGCCGTGATAACGAAAAGTGTAATGTGAGTGCGCGAAGCCGAGTCAAAAGTGTGAGTGAAGGAGAGTTAAACAATGCGCGAGTGAAAGTATTGAAGTGTCATGATGAGATGAGTGGATCGATATTTATGGACAGGGGAAGCTCCCCAATTTTAAGAAAAAAATATTTTAATGAATAATATTATGTCATGTTAAACTTAAGTCGATTGTTCAATCATCTTGTACCACCATCTTACCTAATCATCTTAACTTCATCTCATCGTTTGCCCCCGGCAAGATGTTCGGTGCAATGCACCTAACACGTGCCATACGCCTGCGTGCGTATGCGATTATTTAGTTGCATTGAGTGCCGATTCGATTTAATTTTAATGCATTTACGGATACCGTCGCGACCGGGTGCATTCGAATATATTTTATAACATTAACATTTTCAACATCTATCTAACTTAGCCAATAACAGTTTTTGTAGTAGTCTTTTAGTTATTAAACATTTTATACTCTTTTCCCGACTTTAACATTCGCCTTAAACCTCGCCGCCCACACGGGTATATTTCAATAGCAAATCGCGACTCAATTGTCTTGGTAGTTCGATGGTCTTGGTGTAAAAGTTATTCGTTGTTTGAAATTGAATTCTGTTGTGTTGGGTTATGGGTTCAAATAGGTAATTTAAGAGAAGTATTGGGACATTTACTTTTCCTTGAGTTAATTGCAAAGACTACACTATACATGTTAATTGATAGTTTGTACGGAACCCTCGGTGCGCGAGTCAGACTCGCACTTGACCGGTTTTTTTTTCATTTTTATTTGTACTAAAATGACACGAAACTAGTTTTTTTAATTTGACTTAGGTACAGTGTGCATCATATAGTTAGTAGCAGTCAAAGTAGTCAAATACATCAGAACACGTCGTTATTACTATCGGAGTAAGGATGTGTTACGACATTTTGGCTAAGTATATGATGCTGACTGTACATTTCAATGATCGATCTTGTCCTGTCTCTGACTATCCCAATAGCAAACGGGCGCGAGTATAATATGTATGTACATGTATGTACTTTAAAATTTTCACATGTGTTCATTCGCTGCCAAGAATCGCTACGCGCTACGTTCGTGGCTGATCCCGTGTTTTTCCTCGTATGTAGAGAAAAGCGAGTACGGCGTAGGCGCCCGCTAGGCGGGTTCCTGGCAGTGAAAGTGTGAACTTATTTACAGCCACGCTACGGTCGTAGCGCTGGGCCGTCGCCCCAACATCACCTATTCGAGGCTACGCATCGCTACGTGTGCTACGCCGTAGCGCATAGCAGTGTTTTTCTGCTTTTTAGCGAGTCATATAATATGAGTCATTGGCCTTGTACAGAGATGGGCATTAATCGATTAATATTTTAGTTAACTAATCAATGGACTAAAAATATCAATCGTCATTTTTTAGTTGCGAATAATTTAGTTGCGATTGAATTAGTTGTGAGAATGTTCGACTAACAACTAAATTAGTTTTAGTTTCAATCGATTAAATTTCACGATGAAATCTATATTAAAACTACGTAGTCGCTCGTTTTTGCATTTTTTATCTTACAATATGTAACTACAAGTAGGTATGTATGTAACATTGGAGGTACTCGTATGTTGTATGTAACACTTGTAACTATGTTAGTTTGGGTAGAATTTTACGTCTTATTTTGAAGCAGATATCTTCAACCGATTGAGCTAAAATTATGTATACACATTTAATTTGAAATGCTTGAATGACAATGCAATATTATGGGCCATAATATTATTATCTAAATATATAAAAGAAGAAACTGACTGACTCAACTGACTGACTGACTGACTGACTGATCTATCAACGCACAGCCCAAACCGCTGGTTCTAGAGATTCCAAATTTGGCATGTAGGTTCCTTATAAGTTGTACTGTTGTGTGTGCACTAAGAAAAGATTTTTCAAAATTCAACCCCTAAGGGAGTGAAATGGGAGTTCAAAGTTTGTATGGAGAAACAAGATTACTTAGACTATTTTATTCGAATTCGAAACTTCACAGGAGTAATCCTAACGATAAATTAGAACACGTGTTGCAGGTTTTTTGAAAATTCAACCCCTAAAATGGGGGAATATGGTCACAAAGTCTGAAAATCGACATGGGTGTCGTTTCTATGGTTTATAGGGTCCCTGATTACAAAAAAAAACACGATTTTAAAAACCAACATGGTGGACGTAAAATAACATCTCCACTATTGGGATGCGATGGGGTTGAAATGTCTAAATATAAATATGGTTGTCGTTTTTATGTTTTTTGGGACGTTAATTACGAAAATGGCATCGAATTTGAAATTGGACATGAACATTTTTGAAAGTTAGTGTTATTTCACTAATGCACAAAGTACCCAGTTTTTAATTATCCTTACATAAGATAAATTTAATCCAATTTCAGAGAGATTAGTAGCAAAATAATAGTTAGAACAGAGATCTCACTCCTTAGAAATGGTCAAAATATCGTAAATAATACATGACTACACTCGGGTGCAAAGAAATCGAGCCACCCGTGCAACTTTCATGTTTGTTCGTTTTATGCAAAATCTGCCTATGGAAAAAGAATAAAAAGGATGTCGTTAGAAAGGTAATTTATTCAGCTATTAAATAAAGTTAATTTCATGATTAGGAACGTCGTCGTTACGTAATTATGGGTAATAATGTTGCCCTGTTACTAATGAGCCAATTAATGCACGTGTGGTTTGTGCCGTTTGGGAAGGTATAAATGAAAAATTATCAGTAATTGCCCATCAATTGTGGATTGAATCTCTTCCTGTGACATTGCTCTCTATAAAATTTACCGGAAACTTCATAAAAAATGGATACTACCCCTGCTGAAGCCGACCAAGCCGTAGCTCTGCTCCAAACCGGACTTGGTCAGCGTCAAGTGGCCCAACAACTGAATTTAAGCCGATCCGCAGTCCAACGAGTGTTTCAGAGGTACCGAGAGACTGGTGCCTTTACGAGAAGACCCGGCACAGGCAGGGTACGGTCTACCTCAGAAACAGACGACCGCTTCATCGCCTTGACTTCTCTACGGACACGCCGACTCAATGCTGTTAAGCTACAGCAGAAACTGCAGGAAGTCCGGAATGTGTCCATAAGTCGATGGACCGTGAGAAGACGTCTCAAGGAACAAGAACTCACACCACATCGTGCTGCCAATGGACCCAAGTTGACTGCAGCTCATCGCACAGCACGCCGTGTTTTCGCTCAAGACCATTACAATTGGACCCTTGAGCAATGGAAGAACGTGATGTTTTCTGATGAGTGTAGGATCTGTCTCTTTGACAATGATGGAAGAGAAAGAGTCTACCGAAGACCAGGAGAGCGATTTTCGCAGTGTTGCATCGAATAAAGGGTCGCATACGGCGGTGGATCTGTCATGGTCTGGGCCGGTATTTCATTGGAGGCGAAGACCGATATTGTGTTCGTCGTAGGGCCTGATAGGCCTAACGCAGGAGGCTTAACTGCTCATCGTTATGTAGAGGAGATCTTAGCTGAACATGTGGTCCCGTTTGCGGGCTTTATCGGTGATAATTTTTTATTTATGCAGGATAATGCCAGGCCGCACACCGCCAGAATCACCAAGGATTACCTTAGGAGCGTCGATATTCCCGTCATGGATTGGCCTGCAAGAAGTCCCGACCTCAATCCAATAGAGCACCTCTGGGACGAACTGAAAAGGCGAGTTCGAGAAAAAAATCCAGTTCCTGAAACTCTTCGTGAGCTGAAAATCGCCGTCGAAGAGGTTTGGGCGGACATCCCTCAAGAATTCATCAGCAACATGGTTAGATCCATGCGTAATCGCATGGACGCATGTCGCAGAGCTAGAGGAGGCAATACAAGATACTGAAACAAAAAAAATAATTAATTTTCCACGCAATTTTTCCCTACACTTGAGTTTTCCTTGCGTTGCTACAATGCTTATTTGACATGGGTTTTGTTTTCCGCCCTAAGTGTATAGAAAATTGCCCGTTTTTCACCTGAAAATAAAGTCATTCGATAGAAAACAAAATTATCGTTCCAACGATACCCCATTTTTCACATTTCCTTCGACAGTTTTTCCATAAAACAGAAATTGGAAAAAATATGAAGGTGGCTCGATTTCTTTGCACCCGAGTGTATTTTATTTTTAAACATACGTTAAGATTTAAGATGTCCTAATCAGTCTGTCAACATAGCCATACCCAGGTTTTCTATTCAATTTGCTTCTAACATTAGTGGCAAAGAATTTAGTCTAACTAATTAGTCGATTACAAAATTTAGTTGTCCGAAATCAATCAGCAACTAAATTAGTTGCACTCTGTACAACTACAATTGATCAATCGTCGTTTTCAATCGTCAATCGCAACTAATTCTTGTAATTTTAGTTGTTAATCGTTAGTCGATTACATTTTGCGCATCTCTGGCCTTGTATGGGTTACCTTACAAACTCATGCAACGCTACGCGTGGTACACCGTAGCGCGTAGCACTATTTTTCGGTCGTTATTCAGTTGTGCCCTTGATTAAGTTTGACTCCATATGTAGAGAAAAGCGTCCGTAGCTCTCTGAGGCAGGTGTATTGCGTCTTGCGCAAAACTGAAAATGTATAGTAGTTTTCATATTTTGAAGGCAGTATGAGTAATATGTGTAGACTTGGTCACGAACAAACTCGTAACAGATTCTCTGTGGTGAGTTGGCAGTTTGCCTAAAAATGTTACCTACTATGCCTAGCTGGAATACAATATTTGATGAAATAAAGTATCCTTTTAGCATATTTTATTAGTCTTTGTTTTATATCAACTACATTACAACCTCCGCTGGATTTAATTTGAGCTGACTTTTAAAAGTAAACATAAACAACGAAAATATATATATATACAATCATACTAAGTGAAATTATAACATTAGTTAACACAGACCGACAGACTGTGGAGCCTTAGGGTGTTCCGTTAGCGCCGGATAGAGCTTAGGTACTAGAACGTTGTGGTTATATTCTCTTTGTGTACGAGTATATTATATACTTGTATTGTACCCAGCAGTGCTTGTAATAATTGTGTTCTATGTATAATAAAGAATTTACACACATAGGGACTAACTAGCATAACTGATGTCACGAGTCGACTCGAGACGATAAAAATTGTGTAGACCCAAAAAAGTCCACTGTCGTTTATTTAAATTATGAATTCACACGTCAAAAATTAAAAGATTTTTCAAAATACCCAACTGCTTTTTTTCAAGTTTTTAAGTTTAATGTCACTCCCACGATTAAGAGGAATCCAACGACACCTCATATGACGAAATCCGTCAAACGGTTTAGGCTGCAGGGCGTGCCAAAGAATAAGGTCACATACGCTCGAAAAACATAACCCTCCTCCTTTGGCAGTCGGCTAAAAAGACTATATTTTTTCTTATTTGGACAGTGCGAGTGAGACGGGTCGCTTAGTCGGGCGCGACGCGTCTTAGCAGTACTTAATCATAATATCCACTGACGATGCCGATATTTGACTGCTAGAAAACTTAAATCATGGCATCCCGCAATGTGCTCTTTCGTGTAGTCGTAACCTGCGTGTCATCGACGTGGCGCAACGCTAGCGTTGCAGCGAAAGAAAAAACCATAGAAAGCGAGCTCCTTGCAAATTTCTACCCAAACGCGTGCCTAAAACCCGGTATGCGCATGTTCGAACCAGGGATGTCACGAATGTCAGTTCTATTACTGTTGCGAATATTTAGAATGGGAATGTGCGAATGCGAATGCGAATATTCATCATCATCATTTTCAGCCCGTAATCGCCCACTGCTGAGCATAGGCCTCTCTTCGAGTACGCCACCCGTCCCTATCCTGAGCTAATCTTATCCAGAAGTGACCCGCAATCTTCCTTATATCGTCCACCCATCAAGCTGGTGGACAGCCGACGCTCCTTTTACCTAGAAGTGGCCACCAATCTGACACCATTTTGGTCCACCTACCATCATTCTGCCTGGCAAGGTGTCCTGCCCAACTCCACTTGAGTTTGGTAATGGTATCTCCAACGTCGCGTACCTTAGTGCGACGGCGGATCGGTCGAATGCGAATATTAAGGAAGTACAATAAAAACAGAGTCAGATGGAGGGAGCTACACCGACAAGAGTCTAACTCTTAAATTTGTGATGATGACAATAAAAACCCAACGTACGTAATCACTTTTTAATCATTTTATTTAACAATCACAAGCATAAAAAGCAATCACAAGTCACTACCCAAGTAAAAGTGCTTTATATTGGTCAAAATTAATCACGTGATACGGGTTGGCGCGCTTTACGCATGCGCGAGTCGCGGGCGAAACACGACACGCCACGACTTGCACATATTCGCGAATATTTTGATGCGAATGCGAATGTTGATGCGAATATTTAAAATGATGCGAATGATTCGCATATGCGATAGTTATAGTTCGAACTAAACGGCTGCCTGGCATCGTTTTGACACCCCGCCCCCAACCCCGCATAATGGCAATGGCACCCATTCTGTAGGGCCATTTTGCGGCGCTACTTAGACTCCTATGTTTTTTTCGCTCGCTGTAGCGCTGTTAGTGTCAACCGTGATCGTGTGCACTGTAACAGGATAACAAAGAGGCGCGCGAGTTATTTTTTGCCCGATAGTTGAAGGTGTGCGCGATAGTTGACTTTAGCAACACCGTGCGCCGCGCGTAGGAGCGAGAGATCGTTGCCCTGCCTCGCTCCCGCGCATGGCACACCGTTGCCGCTCCCGCCTGAAATCATAACCAAGTCCTTACCGTATAGTAATCAGCATTACACATGCCAGCTATAATCATGCCTGCATAGGCGCCAGGCACAAAGGTGCACAAAGCCTTTGTCTACGTCCTTCAAACTTAATCAGGTCCTGTTCTATTGTTGGTGAGGGCTTACACATACACTACAGATGTTTTTATTTAGGGTGGGCGATTCTAATGGCTCATATAGTGAGGGGAAATCATAAACTATGAGCGATGTTCCAGTTCTGGTGATGTGAAAAATCGGATTGAAATGGGTAAAACGTAGTTTTTATGGAAATATCCGTTTTAGAACAATAAATACGTATTTATTTTTCTAATCTACTTTTAATATCCATAATCTTTAACTTAACTTAAAAATATACTTTCAAACTAAACTACTTACCTTGAATTTTAACGCAATTAATACTAAATAACAAACGAAATAATTAGAACTAAATACAAAAAAATGTTCGTCCTAAAGTTTTTTTTTTAACAAATTTCGATCGCGTTTAATTTTCCGTTGTGTAAGAGTGTCTTTCTCTTACTTGCCAAAAAATCTTTGAATGCAGTTTTTCTTTACAATCATTGTTGTTTTTTCAGCTATGTACATGTATTCAAGTAAATGTTAACACATGCTTTCTTCGCCCTTGTCTTAATGACCATAGAGGATAAAAAGGTACATGTTTCAGTATCCTTTACAGGCTGGCATTGTCACCACGAGTGTTATAAAGCCTCTTTAAAATATAAGATAAAAAAAGGATCCTTTACCGTACCTACCTATTTCTCAATTTTTCATAGTTCCTAATTTCTCCTCTTTGACCTTTTTGTAGCAATAATACACTCAGTATATACTCGGCTGTGTCGCACTAATATAAGCTTGTGCATTGTTGTACTAAACTATGAAAGCGCAACAAGCGATGGTGTTACGATTAGGTAATTAACTATCGTACTTATCCATACTACTTAATTAGTTTAATCATTTTCTTTATTGGGAACATACAAAATAAATCTTAAAGTAGTCATCCTAACACAATTCCCACCGAGACATTTAGCATTCAGTTAGAAGTTACATTGTCGTAGATACAGTACCAGTACAATTGATTCAAGCGACACCGCCGCGAAAACACTCATCTTGAAGAAAACTCCCGAAGAGTTCGAAACATGTCGCCCGTAGTGACATTTAATAAGTGAGTTGAACCGTGTAATTTTTAGCATTATTTCAACATGTCTCACGAAAGTTTAAATTCGACCAGTACAATAATTACATGTACTTATATCATAGTCTAACTGCCTGCTATTATAGTCTAATGCAAGTTGTTTAAACTAGTGTACGACCCGAGGGAGAATAAACTTGACTAACACATTACAAAAATATTCGAATGCACAATGCAAATGTAACTTATTTAGGGAATAATAATATCAACGGTCGTTCGTAAAGTTACGCGATCACTCCACTGGACACAACTTGCTATAGGTACTTAGCTAGCATGATTCCGTTTATGACAGACTAGCTGCCCGGCCCGGCTTCCCACGGATTACCCGTTTTCCCATAGGAGTGAAGCATTTTCCCGGGGTAAAAAGTAGCCTATGTTCATCAGGGATAATATCGGCTCCTAATGGTAAAAAATTTTTCATATATCAAGCTCTGAAAGTGGGTCGTTGTTGTTCTAAAAAGTGTGCAGAAAGTGATAAGTTTCTTCTCTAGTGCAGAAAAGTAGTGGATTCCAATTAGTCCTCGCCTTATAAGCATTATGCGCGAACTAATTCTAATAACTATCAATACTTACCCCGCCACTGACAAAGGGAAATAATTTTATTCTTACTAGTTCATGGAATTTATTTTATTATAGTTATTTACGATACAAGTGCCGAAAATAGGGAATTTGCCACGAGTGGTGATAAATTAAAACACGACCGTAGGGAGTATTTTAAATCGACACGAGTTGCGAATTACCTATTCGCACGTGTATCGTACAACGTTTTACTGTACATATGGCTCTTTAAAGTTTCGACATATGCACGAAAAGTGCTCTTTTCCGCACTAGTGCGGGAAAGTAGCACCATATGTACTGTAATAGTTATTTACGATACAAGTGCCGAAAGTAGGAAATTCGCAACGAGTGGTGATAAATTAAAATACGACCGAAGGGAGGGACAGGAGGGAGGGGGGGGGGGGGGGGGGGGGAGGGGCTCTTTAAAGTTTCGACATATTACTTTTACTTTAGCTAAAATATTCACTAGGGTCTATGAGTTGGTGAAAAATGGAATACACCCACAAAAGCTTTTTTTAACTTAAAGTTGTGTATGTGAGCTAAGGCAGAAACGCATACAGCCACTCTTCAACTAATACAAATAGTATGAACATATTTGAATAGGCTATTTTCGTGTATCACAATTAAATTATGAAAGTATGTTATTCATATAGTTTTTTATTTCAAAATTAAAATCGTAGGTTTATCATCTGTATTTCACGTGACCGAATTACATCATATAACCATAAGCGCGAGTGAGATAGATATTTGCCTCTTTCTTATAGGACAGGTGAGATGGGACTATTCTTTCGGCTCGGATGACGTCACGGTAATGGCGGCTGCCGTTTTTGAATTGTATACTTTGAATAAACATATTGTTTAATTTTCCGTCTGTGTTTTTTTTTCTTTATTCGTATTCGATATGAAAAGTAGACTGTTTAACTCGGGTGACAGTCACCCATTTCTGATTCGAACCATTGGCGCTCTCACTTCGTTCGAGCGCCAAAATATCTCGTCAGAAATGGGTGCCTTTCAGCCCTTAGTTAACAATCTACTATTTCAAATCGGTCCAGTAGTTTCGGAGCCTATTCAATACAAACAAACAAACAAACAATCAATAAAATCTTTCCTCTTTATTATTAGTGTAGAGTGTCATCATCAAGTATCGACTTTCACTAACAAGTTTCTAGATGCTATAGTTGGACGAATGCTTTATATCTAGCCAGAAAGCTGTATTTAATTACCACGCATCTTCTTACATGTTTGACGGTAAATCTGACTAAATAGTGTTGTGTTGTAATGTATAAGATGTACATGTTCAAAGTGCTTTGCGAATAAATCTCCGGATGGGACTTTTGGCCGCGTGCCAGCGAGTCGACCTTTGTGTTCTACGTGTATAATGGAATTATTCCGTAACCGACTTCTGAACAGGGAATTCCCAATTCGATTGCTACTTTGTGGGCTGATTGTGAACAGATTTCCGAATAGAGTCATAAAGGTCAAAATTCAACGGTTGAATTATATTATAGCTCCACTGTACAATGGACTATCATGGCCGACATGACAGGACGCAATTATGCGCTGGAATGAGATGGAAGTAGGTATTTATCGCTTTAAGGTGGTTCGGCGACCACGCAAAACGTTTTTTGACATTCGCAGGCTAACGGCGTGATATTTTAAGAAACTTATTTAACACACTTTCATTAATTGGCTATCCATATGCGCGAAAATTCCCTTTCCTAGAATAAAATTGTATAAACTAGAATAATTTGAGAAATTAGTTTGTCACGTGATACTTTGGGAAAACGATTATTCTAAAATATCATGCCGTTAGCCTGCGAATGTCAAATGTCGTTTTCATCACACTTGCTCGAAAAGGGCTTCATAATGCGTAGACATACAGAGCTGTAATAGCCTGTGTTACGCCCACGGGCGTAATGGTTTTTTTCTTAAATTGTATCTGTCACTCATGCGGCAGTTACAAAGCAAAGAGGTTTTATATCAAATACCATGTCTGTAAACGTATTTACTATTTATAAATACATTTAAACTTAAAAAACTACTTAAACATGTTTAACTGAATTATTTACAGATTTAATATGTAGTTATTTAGTGTCTATGTAAAATGTTTTTAAGTGTTTTCAAATCGTGGCTGTATACCGAAGGGTCGTCCATACGCGCCTCACATCAAATTCAACAAAATGGACGACTGACATGTTGAAGTTTTTATTACGATTTGTATTAATTTCATCTAAAATGTATTTGTTTCCTCGCAAATGTGATGAAAAACATTGTGTATAACACGGGCGTAAGAATATTGCAAACTTGAGTCATCAAAAGCCCTCCGCCTTCGGCGTCGGGCTTCTGATAAACTCTTGTTCGCAATATTCCACTTACGCCCCTCGTTAAACAATGTACTATTTAAGTATGGTCGTCGAACCACCTTAACGCACAGTGATATAATGATTACTAACCAAATAATGATCCTGTATGTTGTACAAAATTAAAGACTGATAGTCTATCTCGCCGCGACACAGTAAGACGGCGCGCGAGCTCTTTCGATTTTTCTCGCACTATAGGTACCTCTGTTTCTAAGTGTTGTAATAAAAGAGAGAGACGGATAGTGCGAGAAAAATCGAGAGAGCTCGCGCGCCGTCTTGTGATAACCGTGCAATAGAACACTCATGTCGATATTAGTCTGATCGAATTGAAACAATAGGGGTGTAGAGTAGACGACGCTAGATAAAATAGTTATCGCGACGCATGCCTTATATGGGGATGTAACTCTAGTGGTAGAGAAAATTAAAGAATCTATATGGCATCCGCCGTGATGGAAATAGACGTAGGTGAATGAACCCTACCTTCGTCTCCTGATGGTCTCCCACTTCTCTCTCTCTCCTCTCTCTCTGTCGCACTTGATCGCCTGATATCCCTGCGAGGCTGCCACGTACCACCTGTAGTTGTTAAAGGTGTTTCATGACTTCACCGCTGTCACCAAGTGCCTCAAGCCACCTGATGCCACGACTTCAGCCATAAAACAAGGAATACATTAATATAGAGGGCGTCCTATTAGGGCTCGATAAGTAAGTCAGTCAGTCTTGTTATTAGGTATTACAAAGCCCTCCTAGTTCCCATCAAGCGATCCTTCACTAATATACCGGTGCCTTCTAAGGCCGCCGTCATATTCGAGTTGTCCTCTACCAACCTACGAGGCACCGAAGTGTTGAAATGGTATTTAGGCTCCTTTAGTCTTAACTCGAACAAACAATGTTTAGCCACTCGTACCCAGAGTCATTTCCTCACGGAGCGTACTTGTTTCGCTATTAACTATCTTTTTCTTCGCCGTGTGGAAGATAGAGTCATCAATTCTTGACCTAGACTGCGTCCAGTTTAGGTGAAGGCGCAAAACATTACTTCCTAAGTGTAAATGATATTGATATAGGGCGAGCCTATCTCTGGTCCGTCAAAGCTTCTAGGGTCAGTTTCGTTTGAGGCTCGAGATAGGACCAGCTACGTAGCTAACTTATATACTGGATACCTCTTCCCCCGTACGTGGGTAGCAAACGAAACTGACCCTAGAAGCTTTGACGGACCAGAGATAGGCTCGCCCTATATCAATATCATTTACACTTAGGAAGTAATGTTTTGCGCCTTCACCTAAACTGGACGCAGTCTAGGTCAAGAATTGATGACTCTATCTTCCACACGGCGAAGAAAAAGATAGTTAATAGCGAAACAAGTACGCTCCGTGAGGAAATGACTCTGGGTACGTGTGGCTAAACATTGTTTGTTCGAGCTAAGACTAAAGGAGCCTAAATACCATTTCAGTGTGACCGGCCACCCCTAGAGCACACCTCGGACACTGGCAATCAAATGTATGAAACAAATGCGTTCCTACGCACACAGTCTAAGCTCGTGTAGGTGAACGCGTACCATGCTTGTGTGAGTGCGATTAGACATGCTAGGGTTGCCGCCATTTTAGTGCGTTCGCGAATCGGGAACGCAATCGGAAATATGAGATGCTTTCGGACAAATCATCATCATCATATCAGTCGAAAGACGTCCACTGCTGGACTTAGGCCTCCCCCAAAGAGTGCCACAATGACCGGTCCTGCGGCACCCGCATCCAGCGGACTGTCGCGACCTATACCAGGTCATCAGTCTACCTTGTGGGCCTATCCACGCTGCGCCTTCCGGTACGTGGTCACCACTCGAGAACCTTTCCGCCCCAACGGCCATCGGTTCTACGTGCAAATGCGTCTTCGGAATTTTATAGTGTTCTATAGATTAAGCACGGTCACACACGGCGACTTTTGGCAGCGCTACAAACGCGACACAGAACGACACATGTGATTTTGTCACAACTTGCTATAGTTAGAATGAAAGGTATGTATTGCTGTCTTACTCCAACTTTAGCCGGTTGTACAAATGCATCGTTTGCTTCAGCGCTCGAAACATATTCTGTGAGGATGCGTTTAACGAAATGTATGTAGAAGAAATCGCGGACAAAAGCTGTTATCCGGTCATAATATTTAACCTTTTTGCTCCTTACTTTCCCCTACATGAAATAGTTCGCCCTGAACTGTAACATCGCGATCTATAGTGAAAATGCCCTTACATCCAATATTTGACAGCTGTTATCCCAGTACAATTTATGTCATCATAATGTCATCATTGACGTTTATTGTACCGAGATGACGCTGTTTAAAAAATCTAATTATAGCTACAATTCTACCGTTCGACAGGTAAATACTTTTCAGTGCATGCATGCTCATATTTAAACTTAAACATTTGAAAGTATTATTTGCCTAGCTGGCCACATTGAAATGAAAAAAAAAAACAAAACATAGCGATGAACAAAAACAGACCTCTGTTACACCTTTACTTGGAATTGAAACAGAATAAACAGGGTGAAACGAAGTTCACACTGAGCTGTTATTCCGTGTTTATTTCTTTTTCGTTTCTTAAGCTCGTGGGTTTCAGTCACATTTTGTTGTGAAACCTCGAGACGTGCGGATATTCCGTTTTACTTGAATACACCGTTTAAAATAAGTACACAGTGGTGCTCTTTACATTGTATTTTTATTTTTCCAGCTGCCCCTGAAGAGGAAATGTTAATACATATTTTACTCGTATACTATCTAACAATACGTAATACGTACCCTAGAAACAACAAGTATATCTTAACCTATACTATTAAACGAGCAATATAAGGTGCTAACAAATTAAGTACCAATATTTTAAGAGGTGTTACATTACATCAAAACCATTGACTTTAAATAGAAATTAAGAAAACTTTTCATATGATATTTTTGTTTTAATTTCCGGTACAAAATAAATAAATTAAAATTTCGACCAAACATAATCAGCCTGTGCATTTAACTGACGAGATGTTTAAACACTATCTGTCAAGTGAACATCGTCGTTTGTGACATACGTCAATGATTGATTGTTGACTATCTCATTAACAGGGTGTTTTTACGCAGTAACGTTGTATCCCTAATTATCTCCAAAAAGTGGTACACACTTTTAAATGTTTCATACTTAACTCTACTCCTAGAGACGAGTATTATCAGCTCTACAAGTATTGGTACCTAATTTGTTAGCACCTTATATATGTATACTAGCTTTTGCCCGCGACTCCGTCCGCGTGGAACACCTTTATATTGTACCTCCATACAAACTTCCGCTCCCCATTTCACCCTTTTAAGGGATGATTTCCGGCATAAAACCTACGAGGGGCGATCAATAAGTTCTCGGTATCGACATGACGACGTCTCATGATAATAATTTCTAATTATTTTTCATACTGTATCACTATTCATGAGTACACTAAATAAGTAAAAAAAAAATATGATTAATTTGTTTTCTTTAATAACTTTAAACAAAGACGATGGGGTAGCAAATATTCTGACGTGAGTAAAACTGAAGGATTTTTATTTTTATTTTAAGGGTGATTTTGGTAAAATTCTGGTGTGGTAATCCAGAATATTGATTTTAAAGTGAGATATATATCTATTTGGCAGCCCGGATATTAAAAAAAAAATATCTCATTAATAATATTTTTAAACACAGCTCCCTTAACAAAGTTAAAGGTGGGTTTTAATGGCCATAAATACATATTTTTTAATTTCTAGAAATTGGGCCAGTACGAGTATAAATGAAAAATATATGGTTGTAAATACCAAGGAAGAGTCATACAAGATAATCGTATAGCAGTTAAAGGAGGTAGATTAAGAAAAAAATTAAGAAAAATAAATCTCAATTTTATGATGTTTCTGTTTGGAAGAGATTGCAGATTACCAGGGGTGCTATTCAGGGACGTAAAATCTACACAATGAACTATCTACCCTGTCACCTTGACCAACTCATATACTTTTACTTCTTATTCTTTGTTACTAAAAAATCCTCAATTAAATCTGTGCCATTGCGTTGATTTAAAAAACGAGCCTCATTGCGTCGAACAAAAGTTTTTATTTTTTAATGATGTAAAATTAAATTAATTTAAACATTATAAATGCACATAAAACAAAAAAGAGTGTATTTGATCATTAAAAATGATACCATACGAATAACTTCTGTTTTTAATGCCCATACCGAGAACTTATTGAACGCCCCTCGTATTTTTTGACAAGATTTATTTTTTACATTTGTATGGAGTGTTGGCCGACTGGGGCGACCTGCTCCATACAAATGTAAAAAATAAATCGCGTCAAAAAATTTTTTTTTTATTTTTTTCGCATTCTACTCTCGATTCTGAACAAACTGTTTTCAGGTTTTGCGTTATTTTATTAACACGTTGTATACCAAATTTCATGAAAGTAAACTGGAAGTAGACCAAAAAATTAATAACCCCCTCCCTCCCCCTCACCCATCACTCACCAGTAAGGGGATGATATTCGGGATAAAAATTATCGTATGCCCCTCCTCGGAACTACATATAAATATCCCTATATCAAATTTAATCTAAATCGGCTCAGCGGTTTTAATAGCTCCATGCAAATTTTAACCCTCCATTTCAACCTCTTAGGGGATTAATATCGAAAAAAAACTATCCTTAACTATCCTTTCCCGGGATTCAAACTATCTTTGCACCAAATTTCATCTAAATCGGTTCAGCGGTTTAAGTATTTCGGGAAAAAAACTATCCTTTGTCCTTTCCCAGGGTTAAAATTATTTTTGCACCAAATTTCACCTAAATCGGTTCAGCGGTGTAAGTAGCTCTATAGAAAATGTAACTCCCCCTTCACCCCTTAGGGGATGACTTTCGGGAAAAAACTATCATATGTCTTTTCCCAGAATTCAAACTATCTCTGCACCAAATTTCATCTCAGTCGGTTCAGCGGTTTAAGTATCTCCATACAAATTTAAACCCCCCATTTCACCCCCTTAGGGGAAGAATTTCGGAAAAAAAAACTATCCTATGTCCTTTTCCAAGATTCAAACTATCTTTGCACCAAATTTCACCTAAATCGGTTCACCGGTTTAAGTAGCTCTATAGAAATTGTAACCCCCCTTCACCCCTTAGGGGATGACTTTCAGGATAAAACTATCCTATGTCCTTTTCAAGAATTCATACTATCTCTGCACTAAATTTCATCTCAATCGATACGGCGGCGCTATAAGTATCTCCATAGAAATTTTAACCGTCCACTTCATCCTCTTGGGGGATGATTTCCGGGATAAAAACTATCCTATGTCCTTCCCTAGGACTCAAACTGTTTCTATACCAAATTTCATCCAAATCGGTTCAGCGGTTTAAGCGTGAAGAGGTAACAGACAGACAGACAGACAGACAGACAGACAGACAGACACACTTTCGCATTTATAATATTAGTATGGATACATATATTTATTTATTTGCAATCAGGTTCTTCTCGAAAACGGCTCTAATGATTTGAATGAAGTTTGGAGTGTAGCGGCGTACGGGGGCGAAAAATCGACCTAGCTGGGTCTCATGTTTGGGAAAATTAGTTTTCTCCGTATTTTCGCCCGTGCAGAGCACACCTCCTTTTTGGAAATTGGCTTTAGCGTTTCTAAGTGTTTTGTGGCGACTTATTGACTTCTCGTCACCTGTCCACAAACGCGGCATTTGGCATAGCTTTACCTCACGCCGATAAAATATCCATCATGCCTAACCCACATGCAAAATATCCTGAGCTTAAACTTTCCGACTACAGAACGCAAACGCTCCAAACATTCCTGCACAAAATAAGCGGCGTAATGTTTTAAACCGAGTGTCCCGAATAGCTCTGTACTTTACTCTCGTAATGAAATTCTTATTTTACGGTTTTGACTTCGGTTCAAGACGCGTCGAGAAAATGAGGCTGAGTAATACGACGTTCGTTTTCAGACATCTCTCTGCTTTCATAAAGGGAAATGTTTTATGAATTTTAAAACAGCGTTATAACGAGGAGTGCGGAGACCAACTTCTCCAATTTTTTTTTACTCTTACGTGCTTCTCATGAACTCATAATACCTAATTAATTTACTCATTGCTACAGTTTGTTACAAGGCAAGGAGAGGTTTTTCTAAAGAAATACTTACACATAGTTATGGACTGTAAGTGAAATTTAATTTCTTCCTCTATGTCACGAAAATTACCCTGGGAACTGAACAATATATGGATCTATAGTTATGGGTTACTTTAGTGACGCAGTGGAAACAATTATATATCACTAAGAAAGTCCTTAACTGTCTACGTTTTTTTTTAAACTTCTATTACACTGACAATAAAATTGTTACTTTGTGGTAACACACACAAAATGAAGGTCACTGAAAACATTAGTTTTATACCGTTACGTATCCTAAACAGTCCCTGAGCTTTGTCCGTCACATGTTACTAAAAGCGAGTTCCATTAAAGACAAACAGCGTACGTATAGTTTATTTAATATAAGTTGGATAAGAACTAAAGTTCTGAACCACCTTTCTTTTGTTCTGTCACTTATCCTAGGCAGTCAACTATAAAGGCAGTTGTTATAAAACTTACTTTTGTATAACGTTATTTACCTACTTTCTAAAGTCGTATGAGGAGGAACCTCGATAGCTCATCACGGCGCTTTTCCCGTTTCAATATTTAAAGGACGCTATTAATACTATGTCCAAATTATTATTGGAAAAAGGTTGTATTAACTTAAAAGTTGTGTTACTACTTCAAAACTACAAATGATATTCGCGATTCTCTCGAGAAATATTGGTTATTTTAATTACATGTATGTATTTAATTTCTTAAAATGAAGCTAGCTACGGTAGCCTAGTGGTTCAGGCATGCGGCTGTCAAGCGGCGGTCGTGGGTTCGAATTCCGGCTCGTGCCAATGAGTTTTCCGGAACTTATGTACGGAATATTTACCGTTAGCTTTTCGGTCAGATGGCAGTCACTTTCGTAAAACTAGTGCCTATGCCCAATCTAGGGTTTAGGTGTCAAAGCGGACCCCG
Source organism: Epinotia ramella (assembly GCA_947578815.1). NCBI lineage: Eukaryota > Metazoa > Arthropoda > Insecta > Lepidoptera > Tortricidae > Epinotia > Epinotia ramella. Next base: position 36,922,099 of record OX388202.1, read on the forward strand.
GGCTCCTTTAGGGCACAGCCGGCAATACCGCTAGAAGGCGTTTTTTTTACTAAATACTATGTTTAAATTATTATTGGAAAGAGGTTTTAACTTAAAGTTTGGTACTGCTTCAAAACTACACGTGATATTCGCGATTCTCTCGATAAAAAAAATGTTTCTTTTTTATTTGATTTCTGTATATGACTTCTCATTCCAATTATTCGTTTTGACAATAAGATTTTTTAAGCAAATCGCAAGCAGGTCCGTGCGCGGGCAACGAGCTAATATATGTAGTATATCGGGCTAACACTAGAGATCGAGCGCGATAACATTATCACGGTTGCGATCGCCTTAAGAATTGGCATAGGCACTAGTTTCGTGCCGGCGGTATGACAAGGTGTCATTAGAACGTGTTTTAGTTCCTGGAATTCCTTTGACGCTATATATGTCTAACGCTCTATACCTATACTTAAGTTAGTTCAGATAATGATGACAGAATTAAACCATTAACATACATACTCTAGATTCAATTTCCTTTCATATAGAGGCTTGAAGGAAACCATGTGTGATCGAATTACGTACTTACGCAACTCCAACAAGGTGTAGACTGTACAGTTGTACAGTCAGCCTAGAAAGTGGTCTATGACTTTTGAACCTTAAGAGTCCCCAGGAAGCTCGACACTACTTGGCTCCCCATACAAACATAGTTTGGCTCTCATTCTAAAACGGCGTGCTGCGGATAACATGACACTTCACTTCTCATGCTTGAAAAGTGTGTCATATTCATATTAGACTTAGCAAGCGGGGCTAAAGTAGTACATACATGTATACATATATATGATCAAAACACTTCACTGTATTAAATCCACCAATCACAACCATTTAAAACATCGTTTGTATTTGCTATCAACTAAACAAAATACAAATGACTAATCAGGAAACATAATTCATTTCAAAAATTTGGCGTTTTTTATAAGTACCCCCAAGTATTCACAAGAACCCTGAGCGAACCTTCGTTCGTCTATCTAAAATAAGTCAACCTGAATATGCATACAAAGAAAAAAATAAAACATAATGCGTTATTCTACAAGAAAACATGCCCGAAATAGAAGGCAGGGAGATTTAAAAAATACTAAAAGAATGGAAATGCGTTAGTAGCTAAATCGTTGGATATGATTTCTTGTAGGAACTCTGTCATCTAGCGCCCTATATGTATATATGTATATATGAGTCAACTGACTATGACTAATACAATGACAATTAAATTATGAATGATTAAGCTATTTTGGGCTCTGGTTTGGTTTCTCTAGGAACACACCACCACATTCCTCCAGACATATATCTTAAATGTTACCACAGAATAGATAATAGTACAAGTAATGTTACTTAGCAAGGTAAGGTAGTGTTACTATGGCTGGCGGCTCTGAGTAATTCCCAAGTTGGTCTGCTCCTAGTCGGAGTGAGATGACAATCCACTGTGCCTTCCCGCTCTAATACCTATTTCTGTATCTTTTTCCTCTGGGATATTTTTGATGTACACTACACGAGGCATAATACATACCTATAGTATAAGTAGGTAGATAGTGCAGCGGTCTCTCGTGGAATTTTAATAGGAGCAAGGGTATAAAGGTCGTAAAATGGAGGTTTAATGGCAAGTACCTACCTACGCTTTGCACGTGGATATTATATTTATTGGAACTGGTCGTTTTGCGCAAATTCAGGCTTATAAAAAAAATAAGCTTTTTCATCTTGTTTCACTTTAAGTAAGTGGCTGGTATAATTTAAATATTCATTCACGACAAAGCAAAACTGGAAAGTTTTCGAAATGTTTGTAATCTCCTCAGGAGATATCACGAATATTTTTTACAAACATAAAACTCGATTTGGCTAGTGAATCGGGTACGAGAGGGTATATTTTATTGTGGATATTATAGAAAACTTCCAAACTCAAAAACAAATTTTCACAACACAAAAATTTGCTAGTACCGGGATTCAAACCCGGGACGGTCAGTTTCGTAGACACACTCACCCACTACCAATAGGCTAAACCAGTCGTCAAACCCATGTCAGTACGCCAGGAGGCAGCCGTATTTGGCATTATTTGACTTATTGGTGTTCAAAAGGTTAATTTGGGTTTCTACGCGAAGTGCCAAAAATAGAATAGAATTGAGTAGGGAAGTGTAGGCGGAAGGTTGAGGGCTAAGTACTTAAGTTGTTGTTCATAAGCATAACGAAGGAAATATCATTAGTTATCATGTATGTACCTAAGGCGGACGTCACACTGCGCCCTATCTCCCGAGGTGCGGAGTGACGGATTTCTCGTTGTTTGCAAGTACCCCAGTTTGTACTCGTATATACATTCCGTATGGCACCACACACTGCACCGCACCTCCGTACGGCGAAATTTGTATGCCGCTCCGCAGTGTGACATCCGCCTAAGTAACAAGTGAAATCAAAAGATTTTTCGATACAATCAACAGATTTTTTACAAATATTAATAGCCTAATGTAACTCCAACGATTAAGAGGAATCCAACGACACCTCAAGAGAAATAAAACTGCCAATGTAAACTTTAATAATTCACTTTACATTTAGGTACCGACTCCTACTTTGATAATAACGCATGATAGCAGTTTACCATTAAAAAAAGAATAGGGACTCAATTTTACATTTTTTAAGAATTTTGTCCCAAACGAGAACTAACGTTAAACAACGGCGGCGGCGGATCAAGACGTCAGTTATTTAAATTAACCTTGTTACACATCCACGGTAACTTAAAAAGGTTTTCTTCGCTTCCAATTTGAGCTGGCATCAATTTTCTACCCTCATCAAGAGGGAACAATGGGGAATGACCTTAAGGTGGTGGCCAGGACGCATGCGTGCCACCCCAGCCAAAACTGTCATGGCCGCTCAGTCCGCGTATCGACGCCGCGCCGTCGAGCGTTTTTGATTCTCCTTTGCACCAACCGTTTTCGAAAAAATAATTGCAATACCAAAGACTATTGTGCCAGTGTTTACCAGTGCTGTGCTTTTCGAATTTGGAATTGGAGGTGTTTTATTTGGGGAATCAACATTTGCAGCCAACTGTAAGTAGTACGAGGTTATTTTATGAAAATACCCTGTATTGGAACTGATTCGGGGAAAAGTCCGTGTATTCTAGGAATGTGCGTGTACTGCACGTGTCTAATGTTCGTTACAGGAACACTTTTGAGGATTATATTGATTTTACTTTATTTTTCTTTTATATTTTTTTTGTGCGTGCAATTGAAAATGTTATTAATTTATTGATTGAACGCCTTTTATTTTGCTCGAGGCCTTCTCTTATCTTCGTTTAATTGACGGATGGGAGATGAATAGCCCCATTAATTTCAATGCATTCTTTTTGTTGTGATGTTTCGGGGAACCTCAGAGTTTCCTAAACGTATAAGTTTAATTAAAAAGTTAATCGAAGTAGAAAATATTATTGCATGGTTTTTAGAACCGCTACTAATAGAAAAAGGTCGTGGAATCGTGCTCGTGGTGGGTTATGTTATCCTACCCACATAGCTTATTGAGATTTGTATCATAACCCATTTGGTCAAGACATTATACAACTAAATTTATAATATTTATATCCAATTATTATAAGAACAGCTGCGTTACCATTAATAAGAATTCATTTGACCCTCTTATATGGGTAGTTACCCCCAGTATCGTAACCACCGACTGACTGGTGTGACTCAGGCTTGAACCCCTCTTTTGTTTTGTCTTCTCCATTCTCATTCGTATGGCTTACTCCGAAGAACGTTCTGTCTCATAAGCTCCCATACCATTCACAACTTGTAGACTCACCTTGCTATAAACTCTTTAACTTGACCCCTGGAATTCTAGCAGTTATACGTAATTGGAGGTCAGCTGATATGAGTTTTCTGAGGCGAATTCTCTGGTCTATTTTGTGACCACACTAATGGTTGACATTGAACCCACGAATACAGTTAAAAGCGGTTAGGCCCCCTAACCCGTCTTACTAACCACTGTTATTTTTTTATTGCGTTTTTAGATGGCTTGCCAGAGGCTGCCATTAAAGCGAACATAAACAAGTTTCTGTCAAATTTCATTTTTGGTACAAGCTTTTATTGCCGACTGTCCTTTTCTGTAAACCGTCATCAACTACTCATTGAGACGATTCTAACGAGCCCAAACTCGATGAGGTTGTGTCGTTTCATTGTGAAGTTCCTATGGCCATCTTCTAGCTCCATCATCAGATCAGCACCATGTCATCATAATATTTCATTGTCACGCGATTCACACAAACATGTATGCAAAATTTCAGCTCAGTCGGTAACCGGGAAGTGGATCAAATTTAACTTGCAATATTTGATTACAGATAGACAACGGGACAGGTGAAACTAAATAAAAGCTTGTGTAAAGCCATTTGTGCAACATTTCGTGAAGAATTACCATTTCGAATGTATAATAATCCGTCTTCGTTTTTGCTTTCGATTTGGTTGTGAGTATAGTCAAAATTCAAACTCTGAATGTGAAAAACATTTTACGAATATATTTCGTTCCGGAGATATAACTTCTTTATTGTTTTACAATTTATTAAAAAATATGCTCTATTTTATCCATTTGTGTTCCAGCTAAATGCCCAAAAGCCGAACCGAAAAATCCTCTTCACAATGCACAAAGGAACGTATTCCGATATTTTTGATTGACATATAGAATGATATTGAATTTGCTAACATTCCGCCCCATTCTGTGCGTTGTTTCCTGTTGCCTGTTATTTTCATGAATATTGGACATGGAGGGCGTTGACTTCAAAAAAGTATTTACTTAAACAAAAGCAGATCACTAATGCCATTATTCATTTAACCAAATTCGTTCGTCTTTGTCTGTCACTTTCACATTTGTGTTTGTAAGAAAGAGACTAATTAGGGAAAAATATATAACTGGCGCCCAACGTGGGGCCGTTTGCACAAGTTATAAAAATACTTTATTGAGAATTTACATGAAAATATGGCCACCAAGGCTAGTTTTCACACAATCTATACTGTACTAATGTTATAAATGCAAAAGTAAATACATAATTGTCTCTGTTAGTGTTACCTTTACTTAGCTCTAAACCGACTGAAATGAAATTTTGTGTGATGATAGTCCCGATAATCATCCCCTTGGGTCGTGAAATAAGCAATGGAATTTTGAATTGAATTTGAGAACCATTAACGATTTTTTAGTTAAAAGTTACACGTAAGTGTATCAATCATTTTAAAAGAGCAGCAGCACAAAGTATCGATGTTGATTTATAGCATATTTTTTTTAATTTTCTTCTCAAAGCATTTTTTTTTATATTAGATAGGGAGGTGATATCGGAGCACTACTAGAGCGTACAGAGCCGATGCATTTGCTTGCCTTTGCGTTGGGCCATTCCTGAAATTTATTCATTGGTTCGTGGTTACCAGGGCTTGACTGAGCTGCTTCAATTTCAGAGCTACAACGAACGAAGTCGCAATAAATTTGTAGACATACAATGTGCTTGAAACGGTTCGAAATAATATTAACAACGTGTTCGTCGGGCCCTAAGGAAAACATGTCGGCTCACTTTTTCCATACAGTGCAGAGCTTCACCAGTAGGTAAATGTACGAAAAAAGTGAAACTGACCCAGCATTATATGATTATTTTACTCCCTAGGACCTCAGGAACATGCTCTTAAAATTATGTGAAACTCTCCCGAGAACTTCGATGTATGTATTGTATTTACGCACCGTGTTGAAGGTAACTTACTTGTGATTAAAGTGCAAAAGAGTTCCCCAATAAAAGATAAACGATCTCTTTCAGAGCTTACCTTTGAGGGTCTGAGTGGAGACGTAGTTAGAACAAGATTGTCATTAATTTTTCGTTTATTTGCAATCATGATCACACAGTTATACAGCAATACACACGAACCTCTAGGTGTATTTGCAATAATTTAAAAATCATACAGCACAGATATTTATCATTTCGTAATACAAAGAAAAGAAATGAGTGAAAATTACATTATCAAATTAATAACTTACATCTACAATTAATAGCAGGGAACATACAATAAAATTGTATTTATAATAATTATAATTAAATTAATATCGAACAACAAGTTATGTTAAAGGTACTTTTTAGTTTTGAAATATGTCCTCAATATAATAATAAAAACCATTCAGTTAAAAAATAGAGAGTTCTTGTAGACGTGGGGTTCTCGTATAACTTTCAACTCACTTGGTAACTTATTGTATAAGCTTACTGCCTGATATCGGACGGAGTGTTTATCCAGAACAATAAAAAAAAGCATAAATAAAAACTGTATACCTAAGACAGACAAGTACCTAGTTAAATACAATTATAATATACACAATCGAATTATAGCAAAAATATAACATACATAATTGCAGTTTTCAAATTCTTCAAATTGCTTTGTTTCAAGTGTTTAAAATGTACGAAGTTGAATATCCGATTTCAAATACCGTTGGTTGAAGATATTTGTTTTCGGAATTTTTAGCTCATAAATATGATGAAAGGGTACCTATTAATATTATGAGTACGCATATTTATACGACCACCAATAGTGATCGATATTATATTTGCCATTTAGACCGCCATTGGTGGTCGTTATCCTACTGATAGCCTATGCTACTATTTAATATTATTAATGCTAAAGTTTGGATGTTTAGATGTTTGTTACGCGATCACGCTTAAACGGCTCAACCGATTTGGCTGAAATTGTACACTTAGATAGTTTATAGCCTGGATTAAAATATAGGATAGTTTTTATCCCGCATCTACGCAGGCGAAGCCGCGGGTGGAAGCTAACTCCGACATATATTATTTAATGAGGCTTCTAGTGTTATGTAACACTAGCTGCCCGCACGCGGTTCCGCCCGCATGGAACCCAGATGGAGCCATGGCACGAAATATAGACTATACGTCAATCCTTCAGTATCGTTCATTCTATTTCGGTTGAAAGATTTTTGAAATCGGTTGAGTAGTTCCGAAAATTACCCCCTACATCCAAAGTACCTACAAACTTACAACTTCGCAGACTTTTCCTCTTTATAACATTAGTTGAACGAGCGAGCGAAGCGTACGAAGTTCTCCGTTAAAGCTTGGGCAAAAATTATTTCGTATGCCCGGGTGTTCGGTTGTCTGGCTGTTCTCCGATTCTCGTGAATTTTTGTGAGCAGGTTAGATAATTATGTTTTTTTTTTGTCATTTCGGTTCATGGGAAATGAAAATAAGGTTTCCGTTTTTTGCCATTTGGCTACGGAACCCTAAAAAGACAGTCTCGCGAATTTTTTTATGAAAGAAATCTCATTCGCTAGGTATTTAACAAAATGTTGAGTACCAAGATTCTTTTTAGTCAGTCAACTACGGATAAAGAATCAAGAGGTCGAAGAAAACATTTTCCTTGAAATGATTACTAAAAGTTTCAAAGAGATTGCCTGCGTAACAAGACTCTTAGAAAGTGAAAGAAATTAGTTGGATAAGGATGATTAAAACTATCTTACTTCTTTGATATAGATTAAAAACATAGTTATTTTAATGGGTATTATAGTACCTAAGACAGCACAAAATCTATAAAAATAGTTTCACTTGTACAAAAAGTGTTTTTACGTTACACCTGGGCATAAAGTGAAAATCCTACTTCCTAGAGACGTACAATTTTGTACTCACTACGGGCGGTGAAAAAAAAGCCTCCGATAGCATATTTGCTGCCCTCATCTTCGGCTCGGGCGTCAAATACCTGCGATTTGAAACATTCTTTATTTTACCGCCTTAGGTGAGTATCTACTAGAGGTATTAAAAACGCGTTTGTATTTTGTGTCCCTTTTGTAATTACATGTCGTTATCGACACAATCCGCTGGATGCGGGTGGCGCAGGACCGGTCATTGTGGCACTCTTTGGGGGAGAATAATGTCCACCAATAGACGTCTTTCGGCTGATATGATGATCGACAAAACGAATCATCAAACCAATAAACGGTCGGCAACACGCTCCATGATGAATTGCGCAAGTTATAGTCTTTACTTTCACAATCATTTGCTGGTATTTTATGATTAAATACGAGAGAAATCCCTTAGGCACAAATGCAAACCCACAGCGGTCCCCTTAGCCGCCATATTGCTGAAGACATAAATTTCAAGGATCAGAATTCCAATAACTTACTCCCCTCCATAGTTTATTCAGCGCCATGCGAGCATTCCCACAAGCGGGGACGGCATTTCATCTAGCGCTTTTGTGTAGGGAAAAGAAATGGGTTGGGAGAACACACAGCTCTATGGCCATTCTGTTGATTGTCACACGAGGAATTTCAGAATATAAGGCCTGAATCACACTGGCGTGGCCTGCGGTGTCGGTCGACAGTGACAGCTAACGTCAAGTTCACTATTGACCGCCGCCGCAGGACGCGCCAGTGTGATGCAGGCTTAAGAGGTTATACTAGGAGAAAAAAAACCAAGCTGTTTTCGTGTTCTTTTCGCTAAGGCTTGGGAGAAATCCAAATAATTTTACCACCGTATTCGTGACTATATTTAGAAAATAGTACATTACTGCAGATACCGGGTAATAGGGATTGCCGGCCAATTAGATATAAACTGAGGTATTGTACAGTACTTTTCTCAAACAAGCAATGAAATAAAATATATATTCAACATTTTTTAATGGCTGAACGCCCAGACGCCGTGTCACGAATTGATATTGAAACAAAAAAAGATCGCTTTGCGGGTCCAGCTTTGTATAAAAAATCCATAATGGATCTCTCGACTCGCCGACCAGCCTATTGTAAAAAACACAACGTAATATTTCGTTACATGTTTGAGAAAATAAAATTAACATGCTGAATTCTATTAACAAAACTCCAATGATTATACGGGTCTAACACGATATTTATTTACCTTTATTGCTGACGTTTCAACACGGGTTTCACCGGTTAGTGACTGACATCAAGCTGTCAAACGGATATTGATGCACAATATTTCACTACCCCAGTCTACAGTTAGCTAAAGAACAACCTTAAAAGAAAATATCGCGTTACCTCGAGCACTCCTCTATCTGGGTTTATAACGCTTATAAAAACTTCCCAATGCAGTGAAAAGTGGCTCATAACTCACCGCCGCAGGATAAAAACTAGATCCATGTTAGTTCCCGGGTGCTCAAGAGTTTGAAAACCTAGTGGTTTATTTCTAAAAGACTCGGGGCAAGTTAGTGCAGCTGGTAATGGGCGGCAACTGAAGTGGGTATATAAACTAGGGGCAAGAAGTTAATTGAGTGCTAGGTCGTTACACTAGATCATCATCAGCAGAATGATCTCGCGTTTTTGTCGTTTTAAGCGCTCCCCAAGTTTCATCGGCTAGTGATGTGCCGTTGACAGGAAAATTGGAAATGTCCGGCAGTGCCAACTTTGGGACTGACAGTTTTATGATAACTGTAAATATTATACCTAACTGTACATACTTTCAGGAGTGCGCAAACGAAAAAAACCTCATCTTTACAGACTTTTGCGTTTAAAATGAAGATCTTGTACCGGCAGCATTGACCTCTATGATGACATAAATGTTGTTAAATAAATGAGTTTATTAAAAAGAAGATGAGGTAGTTTATTCATTTAAGAAATACAGACGTGAAAATCCCAATCCGCAACGTAGGCTTCGTCAAGTGCGTCAAACACATCTCCATAAAAAAATGCAAAATGTTTACAATATAGACCTAACGCATGCATATTAGTAGTTTTATGTGACATAGCTTGTACCTATCACTTGTTTATCGATTTAAGCTTAAAAGTCAGAGGCCAAAGTCACGATACGATTGCATACATATTTATGTATCCTTTCTGTTTACGAGGCTTACACTCTGTAAGCTGTTGAAGTTCCACAGATAAACGTAAAACAGTATCCGCAGCAAAGATTAGCCAGAAAAGTGTGAGTTTATGTGTATCATGACAATTGAAATATCAAGATAAACACATAAAAAGCGACTTAAACCATTAGTCACTCTACTACTAGTTAGCTCTGTGAGATGCAAGCTCGCGAGCCTGAGTTATTTTTTTATTTAGAAAATCTGACCCGATACAATATATTCATGTAATGAACCTCCTCACAACATTTCACGAAAATCGGTTGAATACCGCGACCTGTAGAAGATAACAGCAGGACAAACGGAGATACGAAATAATTTGCCAGAGAGGTTCGTTCGTTTCGCTCCGTTCAATTATGGCAGCCTGCAGTGACACTCAAACGCACTTTATTTGTGTTTCTGAAAATTATAATCTAACGGTACTGAAGTGCGAACCTATACGGAACTGAAGTGCGAACTGAATTTGCTAATATAATGGCCGCTTCAATTAACTGTACATAATTTATTTAATATAAATATTTAAGGGACAATCTTACACAAATCGACCTAATCCCACACTAAGCAAAGCTTGTACTATGGGTACTAGACGACGATAAACATACCTATATAGATAAATAAATACTTAAATACATAGAAAACATCCATGACTCAGGAACAAATATTCGAGCTCATTACACAAATAAATGCCCTTACCGGGATTCGAACCAACTAGGCTAAAGCGGTCGTCAAGTATTTATTTTATTAACTTTGTTTTTTCAATTATTGTTGAGTTTATTTAATATGACCGACTTTACATAAACTGTTTTTGTAATTTTGTATATACCTTGGAAGATAGAGTTGCTTTTGGAACGGACTCCTTTCTTGCAATTCAGCCTATCAAAAAATCCCAAGTATACAAACAATACACTTCTTCGGTAACATCGTTACTCTAACAAAACAGGTGAATTGTCGCTATAAGTATTTATGAGCTCTCGTAAAAACAAGTTGGTTTGCGCCTAAGATTCAGTTACTAAAGCTGTTTTCATCCCTTATCCTCATCTTGGAAATAACAGATTTAAAAAAATGAATTAATTATTTGGTTTTTCTAATTTCTGGAATTATTCGATCTTATACAGTCTGATTTTAGTCGAACTCATCTTTACCGTATTCAGCCAACTGTGTTGTTTCACTGTAATATTATAGTAGGTATACTATGACGGTGTTATCCCTTATTGTGTATACAAACTGGCTGAAAAGCTTAGTCGAAACGCCGAACTCCCCCGATCGCAACATGTAGCGGAGTTTCATTAAAGTTTTATTAAAAACATAGTTTGTCGAGAAAATCTCATCTAGTAACGTCTGGGAAAAATAACACACATTTAGAGTTTAGTACAGGACTTTTATGACTTTTATGAGTCTAGATTTCATATGACTAGGTGGTAGCATTTTAAATATGCTTATAAAATCTAGTTTCTATGAAAGTCGACATTTTTATTTATTTTTTTAACCATTGATTAGGATCCTGTGATTTATGCTAACCAAGGTAAGGAAAGGAAATTCACTCAGGAAAAGTGATCTGTTCTCAAGGCTAGAGGAAATCGGGTTTTGAATATGGCGCACGCAATATCTCAGTGAATGAATGAGTGAAGGTAACAAAAGGTGAGTGTATGTAAATAAGGTTTGGAATACAAGAGTCGGCACAGACGTGTGTATAAGGGTGTGGCTATACGTTTACGATGATGTGTGCTTGATGGCTGCTGTGCTAGAATTTTAACCTCGTAAGTCCCCGCGTACTTATACAAGTACAAATTAATGATAGCAGTTCACACCTGACATTCTTACTACATAGATAGAGTAACTACCTAATGTACTTACCCAAGTACAAATTTTGAATTCCCCATTTACCGGGTAGTTTTTTTACAACGGCAACATTGATACGGTCATTGTCATTCTTTATTCTATGGCCGATTCCGCCATGTTAGACAGGTTGCGTCAACTGTCAGTGTCAGTGTCACTTTTTCGCAAGATGGCTACGCGGTCGGGTCGCCGGCCGGCACGAGGTAAGAATATCTGTTTATATCCATGTAATCATTTGTTTTTTCTATTGTTTTATGCCTGAATTAGTGCCTATAAATATGGAATATTGTAAAATAATCAATCTTTGAAAGCAAACTATATATTTAAGGTGATTCGTGACTGGTCAAAGTAATTTGTACTTGACGTGGTACGTTAGGCGTTTGATTTATCAACGTTGATTATGCTTTAATTGTCTTTGAGACTGGATTTTATAATTATTTATATAAGAAAAAGATTGTTTATGTTGTAATAATGTAAAATGTTCACTTAAGTGATGTTTAGAAGAACTATATGATTTATTTATGATACTTAATAAAAACCTTTAACTTTTTTATATTGTTTTTGATATACTGCGTAAAAACCTGATGTACTTACACAAGTACAAAATATTTTCAATGTTTTCCTTCTTAAGGAGATGCTATACATCACAAACATACCGTAAAAAATATAGACAACAGTAATTCACTTCCAAAATTGCCTAAAACCGACATCTCTTTGTCTCGGTCTGAAGCACTATTCTTGATTCGTACTTGGTATAGTACAGCCGGCAGATATGACTACTGATGTTAAAAAAACACAGGACTTACGAGGCTAAATTTTATATATGTGGTTCATTCTGAGAGTACACTGCGCTAGCCCTGTTTTAAAAGGGGTTACCTCTTCAGAAGTTCAATAACACTTCTTTCTTGACACATGTCATGTTCCACAGGAGCGGAAAGTGAGCGCCCCAATAATCGGTTTAGAGAAACCTTAGAACAGCCGGTATGTAATAGGGGAACTTGAGTTAAAGGGGCGACTTTGTAGCCCCTACACGATATTTTAAGGCGCAGGGTAATCGCGTAAAACACTCGTCTCCGACAACGATGGTGCAGACCAAGGTCATTTTGTATGGTCCGTGAAGGATCGTCGTCAATATGCTTGTCGACAGAAATAATGGATGAATATATATTATAAACATTTTCAAAATATATTTTTTTGGGGACAATCTTACACAAATTAACCTAATCTCAAACTAAGCAAAGCTTTTACTATGGGTACTAAACGCCGAAGTCATAGACAATCGTAGGGAAACATGGGGTTCAGTGAATCATGAGTCACAGTGAATCTTTTGCAATGACTTTGCATGTACTCGTAATGCACGCACACACCTAAGTGCTGGTGACATTGTTGCTCTGCCATACAGTTTAATAATGATGTTAATATACAAGGTGTAAAAACATTTTTTTTACATTTGTATGAAGCGTTGGCCCGACTATCGCGTCAAAAAAAATATTCTCTTTTTTTCTTATCAGAACACGATACCTTTTATGCCCTTAAACGGTTTAGCGTTATTTTTGTTACACGGATTTTATGAAAAATCGGCCAAGTGCGTGTCGGGCCACGCGCAGTGTAGGGTACCGTAGTTGCCTGTCTGTCTTAGTTACATCGACGTGCGGTGCGGTTGCGTCAGCCGAATTTGTACGAAAATTGGCCTTTCCAAGTACACATTAAGTTGGTCGGCTATTACTCGGTAACTACTTATGCCTACTTGTCCGTGATAGTAGATATGTAGGTACTACTACCATGATTTTTTTCACATCTCAATAGTAGTAGCCATTTAGCCGGCAGGGGGGGGGGGGGGACGGACAAAAATTAGGGCTTTAAAGCCCAATATCCGGCAAACTAATCACTGATTTGAAAAATGGTTCTGGGAAACCCATAATAGTGTTGAACGAGCTATCCAACGATACCCCAGGTAAAAAAAATACATTCCCGCTTTAGGTGTAGGGGAGGTACCCTAAAATTTTTTTTTTCAAGATTTTATTGAACTGTTTTGTCGGCGTGATTGATTTATATACCCAAGCCGAATTACAGTTTTCTAGTAGTAATGGTTACTGAGCTAAGCCGAGGACGGACAGACGGACATGGCGAAATTATAAGGGTTCCTTGTTGTCTACGGAACCCTAAAAAGGTATTTTTTTGTGGTTATGTACAACAACACGCGTACTGCAACTTATATAATTATTATCTACGATTTCATTAACAAACTTAAAATGCCACCACATCACTCACAAAAAATTGTGATCTACTGTACCCCACGCTCCCCTACGCATCATTCATCTACACGCTCGACAAAATCGTAGACGCGAATAGAGTGCTTTACTGTCCGAATGCGTGTTACAACATATTACTATCAAGTTTAATTTTTAGAATGCGAAAATGACAGTTGATCTGCCTTAACGCACGTTCGAAAAGTTAGGTACCCTGCGGCGCTCGTAAACAAACGTGCAAGCGCGACACACTTAGAGCCTTATCACACTTGCGATTTCCAAGCGTATTTTGTATGAAGGCGATCACGCAGCGTGTTCGCCGCGACTGATAATTGTATAGAAAACACGCTCGCAAATCGCAAGTGTGATAAGGCTCTTATAAATAGATTGAATATAAATGGAATTATGTCGCAAATTGGAAGCCTGAACGTTTATTCAGAGCCCAAATCCTCAAGATTGAAGCCAATGGTGTGGAGTAAGATAAGAATTTAAGCTGTAAGAAATCCGAAGCGGTATACGGCTCTAATGGCTGTTCACCCCTGTTTCTACCTAAATAAGTTTCGGTATTGATTTTATAATTATGCTTAGTCTGAAGCGACGTGAGCTTGTTGTTGTTTTGGTTGTTTGTAAGCATTACTACGATATAATTGTTTTTGTGTAATTTGGGCTTTCGTAATTTTTGGGAAGAAAATATACTGACTGGATGCATTCTTCATTGATTTGGAGTAATGTTCTCATAATATTCGTAACTTTTTTCGTGACTGCTGCCCGTTTCCTCTCATCCATGAGAGGAGGCATGTGCCCAGTAGGAGGACGTATGCAGGCTGATTTTATATATGTTTATATTTATAATATTGCTAAAATCCAGAACAGCTCAAATATAGGTACAGTGCTTGTGATAATAAAATGTAAGACTTTGATTAAATTATTTCAGCTACTGAATACGGTTTGGTTGGATGTCTACCTAGATAAATTGCAAACTTTAAAATACGCTTCTCCTAAAATATAAAGGCCGTACACTGACAATGATAACAATATCTCCAAGGAGCGTAACCTCGTAACCGGAAGTGCCCGAGTAAGCACGCCATCGCCATAGTCGTAGCGGAAGTGTCTATGCCCTCGGTAATTGCGCATGTGACACAATTTGTGCGGAGCAGTAGACATGCAAAGATGCCACTAGGAATGGTTACCCCGAGAATTTACAGGTCCCTAACTTCTAATTGAACTTACATTTTAGTGGTCTATCAGAATAGGTCATCAGTCCACCTTGTGCGCTTACCTACGCCGCGCTTTCCGGTATAAAGGTATAAAAATAAAGGTCGCGGGAGTCCGCTGGATGCGGGTGGCGCAGGGCCGGTCACTTTGGCACTCTTTGGGGGAGGCCTATGTCCAGCAGTGGGCGTCTTTCGGCTGATATGATGATGACACAGATGAGACCGCAGACCGCGCAAGTCTGCCAATGAAAATGACAGCCACGACACGACAGTATTATACCACTGGTAAATTTCCCTAAGTGGAACCAACGTGTCATTAATTGGGTAAGTTATATTAAACTCCCGCGTCGTCCTCCCGTAAAACGTCTATAATATTATTAAAATCTTGCTGCCTTGCCCGCGAAATCATATAATATATGTATTAGGAAGAGAATATCTTATATTGCACTCCCTTTTGCAACTATACTGATAAACAGGTGCGACAGAGAGCACCAAAAGGTGCAAATTAGGACTACGTCCTAACTAATAGTATTGCTACCTGTTTTGATGAAACTTTATAATATCGTTTGCGAAACCAAAACTGCTATGTAGGTATTTATTTTAAAATGTATATTACTTAATACTTGCACTCTACGATTACCTTCAATTACGCTTCTGTTCCCCTGTCTACTGTATCACGAAGCTCGCAATTACTATCTAATAGTTGACGACAGACTTAATTGTCGTCGTTAGTTTATATTGTGCCCCCAATGAGGAGTGACAATCCTAGCGATATTCCGGGAGATATTGTTACGACTGACGTTTACAGCCTTGCGTTCGGTTGAAGTCACAAGCTAGACCTCTACTTAAACACTGAAATTGTATTGAATAGGACATTATTGTAGATGGTAGAAATTACGCAATAGATGGACATGTGGTTTCGACCTCGAAGGAGACGAGCTACCGACCGGCCGACCATCTATTGCACTTTTGGCCGAGATATTACATAGTACTTTTCACGCCACTGCTCGGAAATGTGGCTAAAGATGGTCAGAATTCAGGCTTCAAAGCTGGGGTTAGATGGACGTCGCACGAACAGGCCAACTATGAGTTCAAACTGTCCAACAATGTTATTAACAGTTTGAACTGCGATTCGCTCAATCTCAGGGCCCCCCGGCACGCGAGCGAGACCGAGCTAAAGTGTTTAATATTATGATCTTTAATTAGATACTTCATTTTGACTAATAATTAAAATTATTTGCAATTTTCTCGCAGTAGGCGTGGAAAGCACTATATAATGTCCCGGCCAAAATTGCAATAGATGGAGGAGTGGGTTTGAGGTCCGAGCCGAAGGTGAGGTGCCTACTTTCTAGCCTTTACAACAATGTACTATTTCACGCCTGCTGCGACGAAATTGCAAATGCTTAATTATAAATGAAAATTAAGATCATACTCGTAATTCGAAACAAAAGAGCGCGTCCCGGCGCGGTGCCGCTGCACGCTGTTCCAACTGGACTACAAAACATGTTAGACAGTTTGAATTCATAGAAGGCCTGGTTCATGCGACGTTCAGCTAACCACAGTTTTGAAGCCTGAATTCTCACCACCTTTCCACATTCCCGAGCAGTGGAGGGAAAAACTTGTATTACATTATGTATGTCGGTATGGTGCTCGCCCACAGTTGGCTAGAATCCAACGTAAGAGAAAAGTACATGGAGATTTCATGATACATTTCGAATACAATCCCAATATTATAATGTAACATAATAGTAGAATACGAGGTTTGATTTCTTCAACAGATATATTATAAGATTTAGAGTAATTTTCTTTTCTCAAACATGCAATGAAATATTGACGTTGTGTTCTTCATAATGGGCTTCGTCATTAAGTGTCACGTTTCGGGCGCAGCGAGACGATAGACCCGTAATGGCAATTCATACAAAATTGGAGGCAAGATGTTCTTCTTTAATTTCCATTCCACAATTTGTGGCACAGGATCACGGCGTTCAACCATGAAAATTAAAGTTTGATTTATTGGAGTTTTTGAATTTATTCCATTGCGTGTTTGAGAAAAGCACTATACATACCTCGGCGTGAAAAGGGGTTGCCAGCCTCATAACTATCCGACCTCGCTATGCTCGGCCGTCTATATGTACTCGGCCGGCGACACCTTACTTCCCGGCCTCTGTAGTAATGTACTATTAACCCCTCCATCGCTACATAGTGCGCGATTATGCTTTAATTTATATTTATTCATCATCATTATATTTTAAAACCCGGCTCTTGTCGGAGGAGTAATTTTTCTTGTCCATCATCCAGCTACGTCTGTGCCTAACCTCATATTATGTTTAGTAAAGCACATTCGACAGATTATGTATTATACTTACAAATAAGAGATTTAGTTGCAAATTACCATTTCCTGTTCCAGACAGTTTACTCGTAGTTAGGTCACGGGAGTATCTATTAGATATCCACTCCTTGGAAACAGGCCAAAACGCCAAGATCCGTATGTGCCAATACCATTATATTATACTTCACAACCAGAGAGAAGAGAGACAGCATATATTGTTATTGACTAGCTCATATTGAAATGAATATTTAGTATAATGCATGCTTTTGTAACAGATGTTTAGGTACAATAAATAAACTGAAAATGAGTGTACTACTCGCCAATAAACAGTTATGTTTGGCGAAACAAATGTAAAAACCATTGTAGGTACCTACTATTTGTTTGGAAAAAAATAAAAAAATAAAAAAAATCTAATATAAATACAGGGCCAGTATTCGACTTGCAAAATTTGATGTGTTCGGTCATGCATGCATGCATTTGGGGATCCCCTTCATTGGCATATTTTTTTTTAGACTAATATAGTTTCGCATAATTGATTTGGCATAATTTCTATTGGCATAATAATACTGTCGCATAATAATACTTTGGCCTACTACTTTGTTTGGCATACTACGCTAATAGCATAATTTCAGTTGAACTAATCTGTATTGGCCGAATACATATTAAGCATACTATTGTTTGGGCTAATAATTATTTGGTATATCTGTCATTATTCATAATTTCTTATCCATAATTTCAGTTTTCTAAATGACTAAAACTCAATTTCGTTGTTACAATACAATGCATTTACACTTTTCGTGGACGCGGATTATTGGGTCGTGCATTATCAGGGCGGATAAAAATGGCTTGTCATAAGCGAACTCTGTCTTAGGTCGGTTAGGTTAGGGTTCACTTGTGTTCCTCAGACCAGAAATAGACACCCCGCCCAGCGGGGTGGCGTCGACTCGCTGGAGATTATTAGTCCGCACAGATGACCGTCCCAATGTACATGGATTATCAGGCTGTACATTATTGGGCCGTGCATTATGCTTTCATTGCTTTGTGTAATGCATGATTTTATTTTTTAGGACACAATTTTTATGCGTTTTGTAATGATGCCAAGTAATTATTATGTCTTTTTGTATTTATGCTATCTGATGTTAGTCTTTGTGATAATTATGCTATTTTCGTTTATTCTTTTTAATTTTATGCCTAAAAATTTATGCCATAACATGATTAGGCTTAACGCTAATTCGGCTATAAAAAATTATGCGTTATTATATTATTCCAAATGATTTTATTCGATCCAATAGAGAACCATGCATTTGCAAGCTTTATTTTTATTTTATTTTTTTCTTGTAACATTTCACCTGCTTCGTGACCCGAGGTAGGTACTGGCAGAATATCAGTGCTTGCTCACACGAGCAAAGCACCTTTTTGGCATTATTGCAACGCACAAGTATGCCTTAAATTTAATTTATAATTCTATTTCCGTACCACAATTGTTTTACTTGTTCTTTATCGTTGTTTTTTTTTCTGTATTTTTTATTATGTTGCAAAATGCCAAATAAATGATTTATCTATCTATCTATCTATCATGTCCAGGGCCTGTATTCCATTCACGATATTTTAAAGTAGGGTATACTTCCCCACTTTTTTTTTATTTATTATTTATTTATTTACTATTCAATTAGCACTAACAGTTAAACCTTACGTGCTAATTGGCATTAAGATACTTAGTGTCTAACATGCATTAATTTATATAATAAAAATAGGCAAACATTAATTATTAATTAAAGGAGCGGCTTGTAAATGCTGACATGATGCCTTTTGACCTTTACCTAGGCTTAGAAATAATGAACTTTTTTATTTCAAATTAAAATTTACTTTTAACATTAAAAAGGTAGTTCATAATATAAGTAAAATAACATAACAAAATTAAATTATGGTCGAAACAAATAATAAAAAATAACAAATGTCAAATTCAGTTTTTTTTATATATTAGGCAGTCTATGTCAATACATTTTAAATGAATCTGTTTTAAATAATTATGTTAATGTCAAATCGAATTAATAATGAATAATAACAAATTAAAATATAATAACAAATGTCAACTATAGTTTTTTTAAATTAAATAATAATATTAAATATGTAAAAGTCAAACCAAATAAAGCTATAATAATTATGAAACGGAGTCATTTAAAATTCTAAAAATTTATATTTATAGTATTGTACAGTTGTGTAAGTCCAGACAACGCAATGGAGTCATAAAGCTGGTCTGATGATGGAGACGCAGCGTGGCCATACCATCAACTACCCAAGATACATGCGTCGTTTGTGTTATTTAGAATAGAGGATTAAATATCGAGAGCGCCCTTGGCTAGCACCTTATCGTCGCCCCTCGATCAGCCAAACATTAAAAATTATAACGAAAAAAAATTCGCGCGCTCCTTTGAAACCCCGCGCCCCTAGGCACGTCCCTAGTTTGACTATATGGATAATCTGCCTCTTATTTAGAATTCTCTCAATGAGTAGTTAATAACTGTTTAGATAAAAAGTTCAAAAAAAACTGTATCACGACTACGAAAAAATGTCAGACAAAAAAACTGTATTTTTTTCATACAAATATATCTGCAGCATAATTTCGAATCGATTGATATAAATACAAACATACCTTGTATTAATGTAATTAAAGCAGCGAACGAAAAAAAAAAAAGTCCCTTAGGCTCTGCCCATGGTTGGGCAAAAAGTACTGTCGGCAATATTGTGAAATTATTTAAAGTTAAATCCCGTCCCAGAGTTAGCGAGCATACGTGCTAATATGTAGGATGATAAATCGTAGTTCAAATGTACTCTGTGTAGACCGAGTATCTGTTCATATACCTAGTTACAAAATGTTGCAGCTTGTTAGTGGATACTGATTGCTTTAGAAACAGA
Organism: Epinotia ramella; assembly: GCA_947578815.1. Lineage (NCBI taxonomy): Eukaryota > Metazoa > Arthropoda > Insecta > Lepidoptera > Tortricidae > Epinotia > Epinotia ramella. Next base: position 36,942,485 of record OX388202.1, read on the forward strand.
AACTTGTCGCTATGAATACCTAACGGGGTTCGCTTTACAAATATTAGTAGGCAACAAAGTAATATTTAAGCGTGCTAGTGATGTGCTGTCGGAAGTATTCCAGTTTCCGGGAATACTGCCAGCAACTTTGCAGGCAGTATAAGCAAAGGCCCATTTACGTGGTGCAAGAACTCGCATGTGGATTTCATTGCGTTAGAGAGGGTTTCATCGCACTGGCACTGGGCACCGATGTTTGACTTTCGAGCGCTCGAAATCAAAAGCGAGCGGTAGAAAATATACGCACACGAAAATTTGTCACTATTATTTTAGCTTGAACCCAATAATAGCAATTTTTGAAACCATCACTCGAAAGCTAGTGATTGGCTATCGATACTTTTGCGTTTCGTTGTATGCAAAAAGTTAATTACCGGTTTTTCAAATTTGAATTTTCAACATACCTAATATAGATAATAGTACTTTATTGGAAGTTGTGTATCTATAATATAGTAAATTTATAATTTTTTACACATATATTATGGGCTTCATAACAGAAAAAAAGAACAAAAGTAAGAGAGAGTAATAGTAAACGAAACGCTTATTTTCCCGCCAATACACTAACGATATTGGTTTTCAACCACAAAATTCGGGAAGAAATTAAATATAATCGTACACCAGCCAATCACTTAGTATCGAATGAATATAAAATATATATTTTAAATTAATAGTCAGTCATAAACTAAATAACTAGGTACGTAAGTGAAGTGTAATAATTTTCTACCGATAGAATTGAATACGAGTGGGCAATACCCCTCGTTTTTAGGGTTTTCGATTTTCTATCGCTCGTATTTCAAAAATAGCATTTTATCGTTTTTGAGCGTTTTCGAGTGAAAGAGTCGAGCTCTCGAAATTCAAAAAGCGGCCAAGTGCGTGTCGGACCACGCACAAAGAAGGGTTCCGTGCCTATTAAAAAGATCGTATCGTTACTGAAAGCTTATGGCACTTAGGTCCTTTTCTTCAAGGAATGCAGTTTTTTTGAAATATCTCAAAAACCTTAGAACCGATCTTGTTCAAAATAATTTTCGCTGAAAGAATTTCATAAGCCAACTATGTCCATGTTTTTTTCATATTTTTAAAATACACGGTTCAAAAATAAAAGGGGGGAGGACGACACAAGTTTAGTTTCTTTCGGGGCGATTACCTCCGACTCTATATAGTAACTTACTTAATACTACTACTTAATCTTTAAAAAATGCTGAGAAACCTTATATTTCTTTTGAAAGGCCTATCGATTGATGTACCACACGTGGGCTTGCAATGAAACAAAAAAATTTTTGACTTTCAGTTTTATGTATGGAGTGCACCCCTAATAAACTTATTTTTGTAATTTAATTACAAAACTATGTAGCGGCTAACAAAATACACCTATCCTCAAAATGTTATTCAAATAGGTACACCTCATAGTTCTCGAGTAAAATGCCTGTGACATACGGACGGACAGACAGACAGACAGACATGACGAATCCATAAGGGTTCCGTTTTTTGCCGTTTGGCTACGGAACCCTAAAAACGGTCCCCTGGTCGTAACCCTGTAATGTAAATGACATTCGCGAGTTCATGCACCAAATAGAGTTTAAATTGACTAGCAAAGCAGAGGCTGTTTTCAATCATATACCCATTTGCTGCAAACTTGGTATTAACAAGGCGTTTCTAAAATCTAACCTTGTACAGACATGGACCCAAGGTTTTCGGGTTTAAGTGTTTGCTTTGTTCCAAAAACAAAGTAGGTACGAGTATTACGAGGCAAGAAAGCGTCGCGCAGGAACGCGGATGTCCGCACTTTATTCAAACCTAGGGGTTCATCCAGGAATTTTGCGTGTTACAATTTGATATAATGTGTATCGCGCGTTCTAGCCCACGCTACGCAACGAGTTAACACTAGCTTGCGAAACATATTGATTTACATTAATTCCCTAAACTCTGAAATAAAATGTTTCTATTTGACTCGAGCTCTTCCTAACACCGTAGCTTTGACATAAAACATCCTTGAGAAATACAAAATCAATTCCGATCCAATACGTCAAGTCAGACGGACTCTCGCGAGTCCCAGTTTTATATATTTAATGCAATTAAGCGGCTGTCATTCTCACTCAGCAATATTACCGGCAAAGTTGATGCGATATTCCCGTAACGGCACATCATTAAACATGTAGTTGATTTCCATATTGCAGTTCGGAACGGCAATTAATTTTACGAAATTACCGCACATAAAGTTTCTTTTGTGGTGTAATGCGATCATTAACACATTCACTGCCAAGAATCGCTACGCTCGTCGTCGGTCCCGTGTTTTCCCCCGTATGTAGCGAAAAGCACCTACTGTGTAGGCGCCCGCTGGGCGGGTTCCTGGCAGTGAAAGTGTTAAGAGAACCCAAGTTGTAGTGTGTACAGTCAAGTGCAGAAATAAGTATATAGATACATCGATTTAATTATCTCATAAATATGTAGAGAAACCTTAACCCGTTGACATAAGAGCGATGGGATATATTTATGAGTAAGTGGTAGCACCCATGTTTTTTAGACTTGACTGTAACCTGAGATCAAGGAGTTATATGTATAGAACCACATCATCTAGGTTAAGTCGGTATCACTTCTCTTAGTCTGTGGCGGGTACTAATACTAATATTTCAAGATGGCGGCCTCATGGAAGACGTTCGGATAAATGTTTTAGGTATCCAGCCTACATATACGTAGTACTTACCTAATAATAAGTCAATGCTTCGGATTAGGTGGCAGGCAGAAAAAGTCTACATTCCTTATTCTTCAATATAGGCCATGTCTTCAATACATGGACCAATTAATGTCTATAAACCGGCATAGGATTTGTTACGAAAATAATTATTGCACGAAAAGCTAGTAGTAGTAATTCGATGAAAGAGTACATTTATCCAATGTTTTTATCCTGACAATAGTAAGCAACAATATGTTTGCTCTATCTCGTTAGTCACCAAAAGGTTTATTAGCACAAACAGCGTCCAGCGAAACCTAGTTTCATTCTGTCAAAAAAATTAAAAAGTAAATTCCCATTTGTCAAGTCAACAGCAATCTCCCGCCGTGACAGCGTTGACGCCTCGTGATTGGTAGCACTGTCCCCGTGCGGCGAACGCGGCCCGCCCATTGGTCAGAGCTGTCGCCACTCGACGCTGATTGGCTGATTTAAGTGGTGCCCGGTAATGCGTTCCATAGTAAGGATGCATTCGGTGCACGGGTTGAATGTAATATGTAATAATAGGTTTCATTAGCTAATGGTTAGGTGATTCAGGACTGTATAATGTCGGTTTTTATGGCAATGAGTAGAGAAAACATTATTTCATGTTAAAATAGGAAGAATACATATAAGGTCTCAGCAGCTACGTTTGTCAGTAGTACCTAAAGTAGATAAAAAATATTTTTAGTAAGAAAGATAATGAGAGTAATGCTCTCAGCTATTTTATATAAATTGTCTACAAATCCTAATAACTGTTTTTTAATATTACTCTATGTACGACCTTCTTCAGAAGTATTTGTATACGTCTGAAAATACCAAAAAGCATTTATTGAAATTCTTCTTAATACTAAGTCTTGTGTAAAAATGTTTTGATATAAAAATGCAACACATTTCCACTTCATGCAAACTATATGGACTAGATCGAGAATGTTCCTCCGACTAGTGAATGCGTTTATCTCGCAAACGGGGCGAATTGGTCGCAAACAAGATGATTGCATATTGTGATGTACACATACGGCCCGCAGCGAAGTTCAGCACAACTTCGAATTTGAACTCCGTCTCGACAGACACAAAGTTGCTTTTTGTTTGTTTTATATAATTGGATGTTCGAGTTCTGTGGAATCTTTGGAAATGGATGGAGAAGTTTGAACAAAAATAACAGTTTTTATTTTAAATAGTAGGTAAATAGTGTTACTAGGCCAGGCATTATAATACGACTACGGTTATCCCCTGCCAGTACAAGGCGACTACAAGGTCCCCGGGGTGGTTACAGTTAACGCAGTTGGAGGTTGGAATCGTTGAATAAAAAAAAAGTTAGGACCCACAGAGGCAGGACGCTAGGGTGGCACTGGTGCATTCCGTTCCGTAGGAGATTCCAGACCCGTGGAGGAGGCCCATCGGGGGGTTTTAGTTGGTGCGAGCCCAACATAACCTCCGCGCTATCCCCGTGGCGTGGGGACACAATAACCATTATGTTGCATTAGTTTTTAAGGTACTTAACTTTTATTTCCAAAAGTGGGGCATTATATACGTATAATAATCAAATAAATAAATAAACAGCGGTCTTTCCTCCCATAAATTAAAAATGCGGCCAAGTACTATAATAGTACAGAGATTGCGTACTTTCTTTTACTCATTTATTTTAAATTAAAGCTCAAGGTGCCCTGAAAACTAGCGCCTAAGAATGAAGTTATTGGCATATATGCTGATTGGCATCTATTTTGCTGTAAGTATTTGTGTAGTAGTTATCTAAATAAATAAATAAATTTACTCTATATTTTCTCATACGTAATAACAAACCCTTAATTGTTGCCGCATAGATTCCATTATTTATTTGTAGTTATTTAATTGTTATCTAACCTTTATAGTACCTACTCTAAAATCGTCGAGTGGAGTTAGGGCCCCACAAGGTGGACTGATGATCTGGTAAAGGTTGCGGGAGTCCGCTAGATGCGGGTTGCGCGGGACCGGTCATTTGTTGCAGATTTTGGGAGAGGCCTACTATGTCCAGCAGTGGACGCAGTCCGGCTGATATAATGATTATGAGGTTGTCTCGTACCGTCTCGCATCGCATCGCGTCGCAGCCTGTCCCGCACTGTACATAGATGAATTATATAAACATGTATGTCTTGTAGTTAGTTCCATGCGTGCTAAGCTTATCGTATCAGAACGAGGGCATCAAATTACCAAAACAATTCCAATCAATACGCTAATGGCCTTACAAATAAACGTTAATTGAACCTATTTTAGCTAGAATGTCGTTATTATTCATTTGTGTCCATATATCACTTTGACATTTACGTATCTGAGAAAGGGATAAAACACGATAGTTAATAGAGATTTGTTACGTTTTAAAAATAAGCCAGTTGACCATCATCATCGTCATATTAGCAGAAAGGCATCAACTGCTGGACATACGAGTAGGCCTCTCCCAAAAAGTGCCACAATGACCGGTCCAGCGCCACCCGCATCCAGCGGACTCCCGCGAACAGGTCAACAGTCCACCTTGTGGGGGTCTACCCACGCTGCGCCAACCGCCGAAACCGAAATATAGATGATAATGGTCAGTTTGGTAACATTTCGAGTTTATTTGTGGGCTGTTAATTGTTGATTAACCAAATTGATATTTTAAAGGCCTGCATATTCATGAGCTGCTGTTTGTTCCGCCGGCCATGTTTGATTTTAATTTGGGCTTAAATATAATGAACGGTTTGTTATTTATTGTTGAACGTACAGCTTATGTGCGTAGTGTGTTGACCCGTTTGTATTGATTTTCATGTTCTTAAATGTCGATTTGGACATTTAAAATGTCAATTTCAATACATTGTTTGTTTACATAGTTAGCAAGTTCTATTTACAGTCTAATAGCCGGTTAAATCATCGGGTCAAATTAGTGAACTACTGGCCCACATTGTGGCCTGTGGCCCATTTCACGAAGCTTCAAGTTATAATTGACCGAGCGAGCGAAGCGTCTATGCTTCAGCTTGGACGAAAAATCGTTTTTCCTCATGTCCGGATGTTTGGATTCCCCCTGTTCTCGCCTAGAGCTCACATTTCTCGACCGATTCTCATGAAATTTTGTGAGTAGGTTCGGTAAGTATACAGAATTTTTTTGTCGAGTCAGTTTTTTGAAATTTTGAAAAATGGCGGAGATAGAGGTTGAAAACGTAAAAAATTACAAGAAAGGGGTCAGCGTTGACTACTGACTTGGTACAAATTTTATGTTCCGTCCACTGTATCTTGAACTCCGATAATGATGGTTTCCTATGTTCGAATTTCAAATAAATAATCTCTAAATCAACAAAAAATTTGCGTTCCATTTTTAAATTTCGAACATCTCAAAACTTTGGAATGTTTATATTATTTGGATTTATCTAGGTAAATGATTATGGCTTTTCTTTTCTTTGTTCGCGGTGGATACCAAAATAATCGCCCGAAAATGTTCGCGATTCAATTCCATGGAAACCGATACGATATTTTTTCAAATGACAGTAAAAAACAAAATAAGATCGCGTCAAAACTTTTTTTTTCTCAATATTGCCGCCAAAATGTTTGTACTACACTTTTTAAACCTCATTTGACCGATGGCAACCCTACTCGTAGCTTATTCAAATCCCGAGATATAAAAGGCAACCCTCGTATCTTCTTAACAAAATGAATTTCATAGCAAAACGAGGGAAACTTAGTAAATTTTCCAACGTTTTCCGCCAACCCCAGCAGCAATGTTTCGGGATGGCTGTTGCAGCGGTAACTTACGGTACGTCTCGTGGCATTGATTTTGATAATTTTGATGTGGATGGTTTACTTACATCCGGCGACACCTATTATAGGTCATGTCTACTAAAGATACAGGGCACGAATGGACATGAACAGCTATGTTCCGACAATTTATTATCTCCCATTGATGCAGCATTGACCTTGCCTAAGATCAAGGTATTCAATGTAGAAAAATGTGATTTAGCGGATGAAATTACCAAATCCTATGGAGATTGTACCGCCCGCCGCCGTAGACCGCCTGTTGTCTACCTCTACCTACATGTTATTGTATTGTTTCTCTTTTTAACTGCTTTGTTTGTGTGAGGTGTGCAATAAAGAGTATTTGTATTGTATTGTATTGTATTGTATTGTAGATTACAGAATGAGGGTTTGATGGCCTTACGAGAGGCCTTTACCGACGCAGATGGAGGTGGTTTTACTTTTATCACTCAAGGGATGACGGTGGGCGTCTGGAAACGGGGCGGGAAGTATTTTCTCTTCGATTCCCATTCTGTGGATGCAAATCACCAGCTGATAGATTACCAGCCAGGGGCCGCATATTTGTATAAAACCGCGTCAGTTGAACAGCTCGCTACCTTGCTGTGCAGAATTTACAGCACCAGTGTAGGTCCTAACTGGCTTCAAATGGTCAGAGTTTTTGGAGACGCAATTAAAACTAATTTGTGGGCTAAGAAAGGTTTAGTAAATGGTTCCGTTGGCACTGTAACCGATTTGGTGTATCCACCTAATCGTGCACAACCCGCTGATCGCCCTTTGGTAGTAATGGTCAGATTTGACAACTACAATGGCCCAACCATAATGGGATCAGTGCCTATCGCCGCTGTCACGAGAACTTGGCGTTCCAAGGAGCTCACATGTTCTAGAGGTCAGTTTCCGCTTATATTAGCATGGGCAGTCTCCATTCATAAGTCGCAGGTCTTGACGTTACCAAGGGTAGTGGTTGACCTTGGGTCTAGAGACCTTGCTGAAGATTGCTCCATATGTTGCACTTTCACGGGTTCAAAGACTGACAGACTTAATTCTGGAACCCTTTAAGTTTGATCGTTTAACCAGAATCAGGGCCATGAAACTTCTTTTTCTACGAATTGAAGAGGAAAAGAGACTAATTGTAAGCAGATTGGCGGAACAAACCAATCGAGACTATTGACCGAAGCCGGTCCGTTCCAGCTTGGCCCAAAATCCATCTTTCGTATGTTTGGATGTCCGTATGTCCCGCAGTTCTCGCCTACAGGGTGCAGTTCTCCACCGATTTTCGTGAAATTTTGTAAGCAGGTTCAATAATTTATAGGTACAATTATTTCTTTTTGTCACATCAATTTTCGGCCACGATTTTCACACATTATTATAACAAAATCGGTCTTAATCGCGTTCAAAAATAAACGGTATTTAATTTCCTCGACATTTCGACGTTTTTTTGATAATGGCCACATTTCAATTCGACCCCCAAGGGTTAAAAAGGAGTAATATTATTTAAATTCAACCGTTTTGAAACAAACCCGCGAGGTCTACAGCTCACAGAGCCACTAGTTTTAAACTGGGCAATAAAGTCTCTCACAGACTGGCGCGGCCCGCGGTGGCGGTCAATAGTAAATTTGACAATAACTGTCAAGTTTATTATTGAACGCCACCGCATGTCGCTATTATAGCTTAACGACTGCTGGTCTCGCCAGTTGCCAATGTTGTTGGTGAAGACTTGTATAATTATATTATAGCTACCACGGCTATGACGCTGTCAGCCTTTAGTAATACATTGAGATATCACCAGATGGCGTTGACTTCCCGGGCAACAATTATAGAGTATTTTTGATTTTTTCGATATAAAAGTAGTATTTTAGAGACAATATTACACATCCCACAAAAATATACATAACCAAATGCTTAGAGCCTGTGGTTCCCTAGAACTTTCGCGACCCGTGATGGCGCCATCTAGTGACAGTACCCAATAATACGTAGCAAGCTTGAAAGCTGACTCGTATAGTACGAGTTACATGGATTTAGTATCAATTTTATTGCATTTACTAAACTTATAAAATATACCTTTATTGTATGTGCGGAAGTATGTTTGTGATATAATTAAGGTACGTTGAATTTATTAAGGTGTAAAAATCATTCTATCTTCTCGATTACTGGGTCAAATGTTTCGCTCGGTACCTGTGTCGCCATCTATGAGTTCTTTTTAGTATCAATTATACGTTGTTCTAGTTGGGAGGCCATGGCATCGAGAAATAAGTTATTGAAGGAGCTGATAAAAAATGCTTTTTGGCAATTAGTCCTGTTTTTAACCCCCGACGCAAAGAGATGGGTGTTATAAGTTTACGTGTCTGTATGTGTATCTGTGTATATCTGTTTGTGGTATCGTAGCTCCCAAACGGATGGACCGATTTGAATGCGGTTTTTTGTGTGTCATAGATAAGTTTTATTCCGAGTGTTTTTAGCCATGTTTCATGAAAATCTGTTCATCCGTTTTTGAGATATTGGACTTTGAAATGAAAATGTCGGGGGTTTTTCAACTTTTCTAAGTTTTAGTTGCACTTTATTTAGCGATGCATTCAAATTAGTATAGGTATTTCTATTTTTTGGTCACATTGACTCTTGGTTATTAAATAGCGGAATTGTTCATCCCTTTTTTTAACTGCAGTAGGTACATTATGGCTACTCACTGACTTAACAAAAATGTCCATATAATTCGGGCACATCTGCCGGACAGCGTACCGACCCTGCACAAATTGTATTTTATTCACTAAAAACCCCGAGTTTTCTCTACACGGGTATGAAAAATGAATTCATGTGCATGCAGCTCTTTTATGTTATTTTATACCGCGCGTGGAACAAGTTTATGATAAAATGATTTTAAAACATTGTACAATGCTGATTCAAAACTACGGATATAAGAAAAATATACTGAATTCTTGCGGCGTTGCATTAAATGCCAGACTATAACTTGCACTTCTTTATGTTGGGTCGTAAGTCTTCGATACTATACCCTATTCCATATAATATTAGAATTTTAACGGACAAATTCGTCTACGTATCTTCGTTTATCTATCTAGGATATCAGAGGGAAGCATTGTAGCATTTTAAGTAAGCATTTTTACTTATTTCGACCATTAAATTAATTTCTTTACAAACATAAAAATATTTGTGTTTTTGCGTTTCAAAAGATTTTGCTTGAAATCCCATGACGATTAACGCAAGATTTTTCTAATACATATTATGTGGAACAGGGGTATAGGCGAGATTTAAAAGTGATATTAAAACCTTGTGACGAGGTGACTTTCATGTCCAATACATAGATTGGAGAATGTAACAGGTTAATTAAATAAGTCAGCCGACGAGACGGACAATGACAAGGTTATCACCAATGATGTAATATAAAAAGAGGTAGACACGTTGTCTATATGAAATTCCGTGTTTAAAAATGGCCACCAAATCTGACAGCTGAGACGTCCATTGACGACACGACATTGAGGCAAAGGTCATACAATTGGCTGAGTTTTAGTGTGCCACTTTTGGAGTGCTTGTAACCTATCTACCTCTTTTTTATATTACATCATTGGTTATCACTGTTAAATTCCTAGAGTTTTAATCTGTTTGATATATATCGCGTGAAAAAAATAATATCGTAACTGACTCAATACGTTGCCGAATAAATCCCCAATCAACCCCAGTACAGCATTGTTATAGAAACAAATACCACTGAAATACGCGTCTACAAGCCAATTTGCGAGCAGTATATCCGACTGGACCATAGAAGGATTACTCACTCAGTGTGCAGGGTTGTTAACAACACTCACAAATCGCCACGAGCGTACCAGTATTAAGTCTGAACTTTGCGGGAATATGATGGTCACGCGAGAAGAGCACGATAAGAAATGTACGACAACTATGGAAAAGACTGCGCTGCATCCACTGCGCATCTTGTACTCGCATACTTGTCAGAGCGTGACGGAGGACTTACCGACAACGATAAGTGATAAAATGTGAACCATGCTACGCCCAGTTAAGACGGGTTTATCCAATGTTCACCGCGGTAGATGACAAACGATAAGTTATCGTTTTTCATAAATAAGCAAGCCACTAACTAGTTCGGTGAAGGAAGAACATCGTGAGGAAAGCTGCATACATCTGCAAAGAAGTTCAAATGTGTATAAGGGTCAGCGTGGAGACTACTAGAGTGAAAATCCCTTTGACAGCTGTCATCCCAGTACAATTTATTGTACCGGGATCACGGCTGTCAAATATCGGCTGTAAAAAAATCTAATTATACTGCCCGTTCCCTTTCATTATATGAGAGGAGAATTGTGCCCAGTTGTAAGACATCATAGACCAGTGAGAAGTATCATACTGATTTATTAAGCTATAGCCACAGGTAATTTGACAAATTCTCGTGCTTTGACGGATAAAACACACAAGGCATTTGTGCAACTGACAACTGACTTGACACTTCGTACTCCAGGCAAAATACGGTTTTGTAAAACATTAATTTATAATAGCGTTTTTTTTGTTGATTTCATTTTAAAATGTTATTCTAAGATGATTAATTCAAGAATCCGACAAACTTTCCACCCGGAAGTCATTATGTAGATTTAAATGAAGCATGCATTGTCTTTTTTTGTACGATTTATCTTGAATATTATAGAGCAAATGTAAATGAACCAAAATAAAGACAAAAATATTTATTAATATTTTTTCTGACTTTTCAGAAGCTAGTTAGTTTATCGTTTTTTTTTATGTCTGAAATTTTGTCGGATTTTGTCGCTGGGTAACTATTTAATTGATAATATATCCGTTACACATTAAAAATAAGCTATTATAAATTATTTCCAAATTTGACTTTTTTTCCATACGAGTTGTCAGTTCATTGACTGGACTATCGGGTAAATTCGGGTCACGCATTGCTCCGAGCACACAAATTACCCGATCCCGGTAGTCATTCCCCCGTGCGCCTTAGGTACTGTTCATTACATTGTTGCTTAGTGGCGCGTTTGACAAACAAACTGGGAATTGACAAGACCACATGTCATGAGACAAAACTGGCATGACTTGAGTTATAAAGCGTGTTGTGTTGTTAGCAGAAATAACAAAAAATATAACAATTGCTCTTGATGTACAGCTTTTTTTTCTTCAAGTTTTCTCGAGCAGCAATGTAATGCCACACATATAACAATGATAATTATTTGGCAAGACAATAAAGTCAGTGATGTGATGTTAACTTGTTATCGATATGCATATATCGAATTTGTATGTCTAAACTTTTTTTTTAATGTTAACACTTTCACTGCCAAGAAACTCCCTAGCGGGTGCATACGCCGTAGGCGCTTTTCGCTACATGGCGGGAAAACCACGGGATCAGCTAAAAGCGTAGCGCGTAGCAATTCTTGGCGGTGAATGTGTTAACATACCAAATTATGATACTTAGGTCTTATACTTTCAGGCCTTAAAATAATAGTATAGGAATACTATTAAACCAGCAATTTTTGTATCGTACTAATATTATAAATGCGAAAGTTTGGATGTTTAGATGCTTGGATGTTTGTTACTCAATCACGCTTAAACGGTTCAACCGATTTGGATGACATTTGGGACGAAGATAGTTTAGAGCTTGGATTAAAATAAAGAATAGTTTTTATCCCGGGTCCACGCAAACGAAGTCGCGGGCGGAAGCTAGTACATATATATATATATATTTGCTTTCACGTTCTTGAAAACGGCTCTAAGGATTTCAAAGAAATTTGGATGTAGGGGTTTATGTTAGCGAAAAATCGATGTAGTATATCGATCGTATTTTCTCAGTTTTCACCCGAGCAGAGCTCGGTCGCCCACGCATTAGGTTCTTATGATAGACGCACTGTGTATCTAGTCAACGCGGTTAACGAATTTAGAGCTCAAGTTATACGCCACGAGTACACAATACAGTAACATCGGAGATAGATTGTGAATCATAGCAGCGTGGCAGCGCGCCAAATTAGGGGGACCGCACCAAATGAACCCTTTGTTTGGTCGTATCTAGTTAGCGCGTTCGTTTGCACTATTACTAGTGTCGCGACAAATTAAGCTGCGACAAATTAAGCTGCACCTTGATTACTCGCAACGGGTATGGGCGAGTTACTCGGCCGAATGATTGTGGTAGTTGTACCTACTCGCCACGGAGGCTTAGAAATTTAACAAGTTTTTTTTTAAGCTGACTGTAGCCGCTTTGGCACCAGTTGAAAAAAACGGGGAATTATACTCGAGCTTGGCTAAAAAAAATGTAGCGTTTAATTCCGCCTAAATGTAAATAACCGTATATTTAGCTACTAACGGCGAGTTGCAACTTTCGATTACAGACTGATCAACGTTTAATATGGAGCCAGCAGTTATACTAATATTATAAATGCGAAAGTGTGTGTGTTTGGATGTTTAGGTGTTTGGATGTTTAGATGTTTGTTACTCAATCACGCTTAAACGGCTCAACCGATTTGGATGAAATTTTGCAGGAAGATAGTTTATAGTCTGGATTACAATATAGGGTAGTTTTTATCCGGGGTCCGCAAAGACGAAGTCGCGGGCGGAAGCTAGTCATTACATAAAAACTTGACAAACATTCCATATATTCAGATTTTAACGATTTGGTACCTACAACCCACCCTAAATAGCCCATAATTAGGACTCAAATTAATGTTATAAATAGAAGGTTAATAATTACGACCACAACGATATAACCTTTTACTAAACTGAGAATCTGTTATTAGCCCCATTATTTATTAGTAGACGCCATTATATAATGGTGTCTCTACCTTAACTTAAACATAATTACCGTGAGAAACATAATATTATCCTAAACACACACTTCACGACTTAAACACGTGTTTCTTCTCTCCCTAGGTTATTCATGAACCAACATCGTGTTCCCAGAGGAAAAAGCAGCTGATTTAGAATATAAAGAGAAACTGTTACATTGATAAAATACCTAAATAAATAAATAAATATATTTTTTTATATAAAGGTAGCCTATGTCACCCCGAGCATAATTTTAAACGTTTTTTTTTAATAATTTCGAATCGATTGACACCTCATTTATCAAAATCGGTTCAGTATCTTAAACGCTACGGTGGAACACACATAAATACAAACAGACTGCTAAAATCGTATCCCTTCCTTTCGACGCTGCCGTAGTCGAGCAATAATGAGTCAGTTATTAATTGAATGCCGACTTGTTACGTGCTTAGCAGACAAATATATAATATACCGCCCTCGCCGTAAAAATATAATTTTGCTCCCTTCCTGATACACAATCTACTATTTGATAAGCGTTCGTCGCATTTGTTTATTTTTCTTGATAGATGCCAAAGAATACATTTCCCAATCTTATAGTTATAATATGTCCCAGTATTTTATAATGCTTTATTTTTGAGGATGGATTTTTAATATACTTATATCATTTATCTAGTAAAATAAACAAATGCGACGACCGCTTATCCAATAGTAGATTGTGTCTCAAGGGAGCAAAATTATATATTTACGGCGGGCAGGGTGGTATATTAAATCCTGAATGCAGCGAAAGATTCTGCAGTAGAATCTTGAGCGTAACGAAGGATTTACTGTTTCCGCCCAAGATGGAAATTATTTTGCTACCTAGTGGCACATACTGCTATTCACACCTTAGGTAGGTATATGAGGAAAATTTTAATGGCTCTTTTCAGCAAAAGCAGGGTAGAAAAGTACAACTTTGATCCCTTATTTGAGGGCAACAATGGCTCTTTTCTGAATAGCAGGTGTGAAAAGTAGATGCAAGTACATAATTAGTTAGTTCCTCAGTCTCGACCGAGTGCGTCGTAAATTGATCCGCGGAAAATGCTACACTAACTCACACCAGTATAGTCAACCCATTGCATCAAATAATAATAATTAGGCTTAAGCCCCTACCTTCTAATCTGCATATCACTGAGCTGTTTCGGTTTTTTATAACATCCCGTTTAATGCAAGATACAAAGCGATATCAAAAAAGTGTAAACAAATACATCGTACCTACACGCCACTGCGTACCAAACCCCTTAATGTGTTCGCACACGGGAGGGCCGAAATAAATTCGAGTCGGTGCGTTTTTCATCCCTCAAAGGTCCTCCCTAGTGGACGCTCAACTGATAGGGATGTAAGCGTTTCCTGGTTTGGAGATATTGTTCTTTATATTGTGTTGGTTATTTGGGTCCATATTGGTAACCCTAAAGTTTACTGTCCTATATTTTGCTCATCCCTTGAATTTTTGTCATAATCCAGACGTCCAATGTCGTATTATGATTCACCTTTTTTATACTACGGCGGTGGCAAGCATATGGCTTTCCTGTTGGGAAGCAGACACCGTTGCCTATGGATGCTTGCGACAACACAAGTATTCACTTTGGACGACAATTTATTATACTAATTACTGTATCTTTCCCTAATATTGTTTGTCATAAATATTATTGTACATGTTATTGAGATGATTGAATGGTGTACTTTTAATTTAGGTACTGACACAATGTTATACATTTTAACAAGAGGAATAATAAATTGATGCTGCTGATTCACTAGTAAATGCAATTAAAGCAGACACAATCGATAAAATGAACCCGTTGTCTCCTCCCTAGTACCACAGGGAGCTACCTGCCTTTCCTTGTTTAAACAGCAGCCTCGCAAGACTAACCCCGTACATACATCTGTATATAAGAAAAGCTTTGCGAAGATTTCCAAACTCCATGGAACGCTTTAAGGGTTTAAACTTACGTTTAAGTAAAATAAAACCTTACGTCAAGCCTTCTAAAGTACAGTTTCGCTTGCAGTGAGCAGTTTAAACATATTCGTTTTAGGCGTTTGTAATATTTGGTCAGAGTTGGTTTATTTCCTAGCATTGCACGAACGTAGACGAATCACGTAGACGTGCTACGGCACCCTGTAGTGCTACGATTGCTACGATCGATTTAGAGTAGGGGCAAGTCAGGGTTTGCCAACACTTATTTCTATCCTTTTCAATCTGTTTATTCAGGCGTCCCTCTCTGAGACGTTTGGTTTCACGAGAGCCTCATTATGGATTTGCTCACATAATTTCAATATTTTTATCGCGTCTGAAAATGTACAAGAATGTTTAATAACGCTTTTATGCCGTGCTACGAGTGCCTTCCCGGTGTGTGGTAAAAATAGATAGAAGTAAACTTGCCTGACAAGTTCAGACATTAAACGATTATATTTTCATCTTATAAATGATTCCTTAATAATTGTAAAATTATTGATACCTAACTTCTGCCCGCGACTCCGTCCGAGTGGAAATCATTTATATCGTAGTTACAAATAAACTTTAACCCCCATTTCACCCCCTTAGTGGATGGTTTTCGAAATAAATAAATATCCCATGTCCTTCCCCGAGACACAAACTATCTCTATACTAAATCGAAATTTCTTTCACAGACAGACAGACACACATTCACATTTATTATGTTAGTATGGATTTCATGATAAAAAATTACATTACAGATTTGCATACATGTCAAAGAAATAATAATTTTTATCACGATCGTCAAAAACAGAGAAAAATTAAGATATAATATTAGGACAATGTCAACAAATATAAGAACACAATAACAAGGAAATAGAAAAAACAAACCAAAAGCAAAATAACACAAATATATCAACCTCTAGGTATCGTCATTCTTTACAATATCTTTATAAATATCTAAATCACTAATTATATTGAACTTGAAACGCATTGTTGAATTTGCATTAGGCCCAGTTTTGCTTAAATCTTATAAAGTGTCTAAATACTTATAATCGGCAAAAACAATTGGTAGGAAAACTTAACTACGACGAGGTAACATAAAAGCACCATGACTGAACTCTCTGAACCACTAATACTATTGGACACGTGCCAATCATTCACATGGAATGCATGGAAATCCGAAGATATTTTCAGAATTTCGGGGTCGAGCGTTTCCCATTCCTACACAATAATGATACTAACGCAGATAATTCCTGTGGCGAGGGGATCCGAAACACATTTTTACCCGACTGTCTCAGGAGGGTTATGTTTTTCGAACGTTTGTGGACAAGAGAATTTAATTTTACGGGCTACAGTGCAAACGGCTTGATGGATTTTGACATAATTATGAGGTATCGTTGGATTCCTCATAATTGTGGGAGTGGCATAGGCTTTAATTAAAAAAAAACTGTCGGGTTTTTTGAAAAAATCTTGATTTCACTTGTATTGTATTGAATTATTAACATTTTCATTGTCTGGAACTCGCCTTTAACGAGTGCTCTATTCGTAGGCGCTTTCCTCTACTTAGCGGGAAAACTACGGCATTCGGCTACGAATTCCACGAAATCGCTGGCTGCGAATATGTTAACACTTTCACTGCCAGGAACTCGCCTAGTGTACACCTCCGCCATAGGTGCTTTATGTTATATACGGAGAAAACCACGGGATCGGCTACGAGCGTAGCGCGTAACGATTCCTGGCATCGAATGTGCTAATAATATTGGTATGCGATTCGAGTGAGATTGACTTCCGATCATTAAGCATCGCATCACATACGTCAATGGCGATGCGTTGTCATGATTCAATATCTGCGCGTCAGCGTTGCTAACAAGTCACGTGACACTGTGGGTTTGGCGTGGATAAACAACGCGCCGGACACATTTCGCGGGAATAGGGTTTTGGGCAGTGTTCGCGAATATCGGCCTAACATGCGGACATTCATTTTCTATGACGTCTAAAGCTATAGCTTCTATATAGATAGCCGATATAGGGGTTTTAGATCATGGCAGGCAGGCGTAAAACTAAAAATGAATTAAAATTGCAGGCAGTACCTATACTGTGTGTATCCACCAGTATTAATATCGGCCACAACAAAGCGCGCATAATATCTTACACGAGCATTTCTAGGGTCGTTATCACGTGTCAGATATTTTTGCCCGCTTTATTATGCGAAATGTTAATGCTGTTGACTGTAGCTTGTGAAAGTGACGTATGACATTTGCAGAACGCATAAGTTGCCGCCTTTCAAATGACCGCAGCCACAATAACAACGCCACTACTTGCTCTGTACGTAGCTAATGTACAGGCCACGTATCATGGTCGGCCTTCAGTCTCGTTCTATCGAACGGTGTCAGCCAGTGACGGGCGCTATATCTTGACACTTATCGCGTGATAAGGCCGACCATGATATGATAATGATAGATGCACGGATGTGCACCTAGTGGTAAGTAAGGCAGCCAGAGCTCCCGAGGGGGTCTCTATTTTTACCCATAAAATTTAGGTTCCAACTTTTTCAGTCCATACCGTTTTCCATCATAATTTTTATTTGTTGAAATATATGCCTTAAAATATTTCTGAACAGTTATTGATTGACCTTTGAACGTTTAGTCATAAATTGTATGACTTTTGTGATTGTAGTATATAATATTATAGGCCACTAGCTTCTGCCCGCGACTTCGTCCGCGTGGAACTCTTTTATATCGAAGCTCCTTATATACAAACTTGCGCCCCCTGTCTCGCCGCCTTAGACGATGATTTCCGTAATAAAAAGTATTATATACTCGTTATAGGCTATTAATGTTAGATGATTGATGTTTATGTGTATTTTATGGATATCAATTTCTGAATATAGAGAGTTGAAACAATAAGTTTACGGGAAACGAAGGGATCCCTTCCCGAGGATGTTGTACCGGGTCGAGTGTGCCATGTGTCAGAACCAAGCACGTCCGGCGGGACACGTGTCAGTGTTGATACGTTATGATCCGATATCGGCGCGTGAACGCCGCTAACAAGTCACGCGACCCCGTGGGTATCACGGAAAAACAAATGCTGTATGGCGGCAAATACCTTCGATATCCATAATTTAAATTGCCGTAACGCTGTGTTTGCCATAATCATCATTTGCCATAAAAGTTATTTTCCATGTAACTGTAACATTTCATGACAAATTCTATAAACTTTGTAGGTTATGTTAGGTTTATTTTATAAAAATCTTGAATAGTATATAGCGCGTGCTGTAGATCCACGTATATGGATCTACGTTTATTTCTTTGGCACGCTTTGGCAGCCATTTAAAAGCTGTATAGCGTTTAAATAGCTAAGCGAATTTTAACCTATGAGGTATCGTTAGATTCGTCCTCCTAGTGAGGGTGACAGATATTTTTTGTCACTATATTCGAGGTATTTGGTATTCGAGGTCTTGCACCAAAGAATTAATTCGGAACATAAATTTTGTATTAGGATTTTTAAGTTATATCGGATTCGTCGGTCCGTTAACTAACTTATGCTTTATACAGAAAATGTAAAAAAAAAGTGTAAAGCATAAGTTTCTAACTGTACCAGGCTACCATGTGTCGGGAGTGAGCACGTCCCATGTGTCAATGGCGAAACGTTATCATGATTCAATATCGATGCATCAGCATCGGTAACCAGTCACGTCACATTACGGAGTAAATAGGTACTCGTAAACATTATTAGATTTTTGCCCGACTACGGCAGAGCCGAAAGGAAAGGATATGATTTTAGCAGTTTGTTTGTATTTACGTGCGTTCCACCGTAGCGTGGTATGTGCCACTATTATTTATTGTATTTTTTTGTAGAAGTTTATGTTACTTCCACTAAGAATCAAGGACTCTTTCGATACTAATAGGATAAAAAAATATCCCAAAGATATACTTTGTATGGCGGTAGCACAATAGGATATTTCAACAATTTCTGGAAATTTTGGGACACTTTTTTTCTCCTATTGGGATGGAAAGAGATCGTGATTCTGAGTAGAATAACATAAAAGTTGCAGAAAATATAGTAAAAATAAACCATTTTTCATACTTTTCCGAAGGCGAATGACAGTTTCTTGAACTTCTTATGTTTATTACCCGCCTGCGTTACATCAAAGTCCGGGTAAGAGCGGTTACACACGGCTACTACAGGTACAGGGCTGTTATTCGCTACGCGCTAATGCGGCTCACCCCGCCGGTCACCCGTCACGAAACTAGACCTCAACATACGCTTAGTTACTACGCATCGCAGTGTCTAGATATATTTGTGGGTGAGCGTTGAGGTGAGCTTAAAACAAGTTACAGAATAGGGGGGCAGCTTTGCAGCGTTAGAGTATCGAGTGACCCATACAGTTGCGCGTTCGTGAAACGCGTGTTTGTATCGCTGCAGAAATCCGCCGTGTGGTGTAAGGAATTTCATGTGAAGATTGATGATGAAGTGGTACGTTTAAACGGGCGGGATTGAATTAAACAACAGGCAACTCGGGGCTATATAGTGCCTGGAACGATATTATTATTGACGACCTCTGTAGCCTAGTTGGTAGTGACCCTTCCTACTAAGGGCAAATATTTGTGTGATGAGCATGAATATTTGTTTCTGAGTCACGGAAGTTTTTCTATGTATTTAAGTAATTAATATCTATCATCGCCGTCTAGTACCCATAACACAAGCCTTACTGAGCTTACTATGGGACTAGGTTGATTTGTGTAAGATTGTCCCCTAATATTTATTTATTTATTATTTATTAGATTTATCTTGATATTTTAACTGTGCCCTGTCTGTATTTTCTTATCCTGCTTAGCGACATCTATCTCAGTATGAAACCAAGAGTGAGGTCGGACTTTCAACAAGGAGGAAAGATATTCCCAAAAAAATGGTAACGCGGCTCAATATCGTGAAACATGCCGCTTGTTACCAGGCAACTCAGTTGTTTAACAAACTGCCAATTCATCATCATCATCATCATCATATCAGCCGAAAGACGTCCACTGCTGGACATAGGCCTCCCCCAAAGAGTGCCAAAGCGACCGGTCCTGCGCCACCCGCATCCAGCGGCTGCCAATTAATTTAAATCAATTATACTCGTAGACTCTCGCGTATTCAATGTAAGGCTTAAATCATTCCCCCTGAGGAAGTCTTATTATATAAATAAATAATAATAATAATAAATATTTAGGGGAAAATCTTACACAAATCGACCTAGTCCCATAGTAAGCTCAATAAGGCTTGTGTTATGGGTACTAGACGACGATACATTTAATAGATAGAAATACTTAAATACATAGAAAACATTGACTCAGAAACAAATATTCATGCTCATCACACAAATATTTGCCCTTACCGGGATTCGAACCCAGGACCTTCAGCTTCGTAGGCAGCGTCACTACCCACTAGACTAACCGGTCGTCAAATATTATAAGGTAGCTGACTTCTTTAACGCCAGACTTTTAAAAATGATGTTTATTATAATAGTTTATAAGAGTATGTTACTAGTTATTGTTTTTTTTTTTGATTGGTATTATTAATTTTAATTTGTAATTACTCATTATTATTTTGTACCGCTCCTCTCCCGCTGACGCATATGTGCGTCAGCATTTAGTATGGATTTGCGAACAAATAATTTTTAGCCCGGGAGAGGGGGGATTTTATTTGTCACTAGCTGCCCGGCCCGGCTTCGCACGGATTACCCGTTTTCCCGTAGGAATTAAGCATTTTCCCGCGGTAAAAAGTAGCCTATGTCACTCAGGGTGAATGTAGCTTTCCAATGGTGAAAGAATTTTTGAAATCGGCACAGTCGTTTTTGAGTCTATTCATTACAAACATACAAATCACACAAAAATACAAATCTTTCCTCTTTATAATAGTAGTATAGATAGTATAGAAAGGGACGAGGTTTTGGTTTTGGTCTTGTATTTTTATGTACGCCAATTATTGATTAGGTACTCCTCAGTACACTGATTATTCATGTTTTTGATATTATTTATATAGTTAGCTTTTAAATTTTTGTCATTCTTATTTTTTTTATATTCTATTTGTTGTTTTTTTTTCCTGTTATTGTTGCGCAATTGTGCCTAACGATCATTATGACAATACTTAACCCTTAAATGCATGATTTTTTATTTTTGGTAGAAAAAAATGTTTTTGTTTAATTCATTGGATGTATGATCTAGGAAAACTAAATAATAAAATCCATTTTTTTATGTTTTACGTATAATGCTTTGTAGACATTTGGCAACACTATGCATTTCAGGGTTAAGCAGTAAGTATTTAAAAAGTGTAATTGTAATATGAGAATCGTGTAATGAGATGAATAAAACTAAACAAACTAAACTAAACTAATTGTACACCGGTTCGTTAAATTTATTAATAGACATACCTACCCATATTGAAATGTAATTGTAAGCTCGACTTTTCATCCTTTTTTTCTTTCTTTTTGTGTATTTATTTTGATAGTTTTTTTATGTCATTTTTATGTAGGTACCTGCCTTAAATTCATATCCGTCCGCTGGATGCGGGTGGCGCAGGACCGGTCACTTTGGCACTCTTTGGGGGAGGTCTATGTCCAGCAGTGGACGTCTTTAGGATGATATGATGATGATGATGATGATTAAATAAATGAAATTATTCGTACTTACCTATCTATCTTCTCACACGCGTAGGTATATATATGGTGTGTTGGTTATGGTTATTTTTGATGTTACTTGTTCTCACCATGAATACTTCGGGCTTGTAGTCTGGGCGTTGTTTATATGAGTATGAATAATTTTTGCTAATGAAAAAGTGTTGTATAATAAAACTTCAATTTCTTTGTAAAACATACCTACAATGTTTTTCGATTAAGGGCAGATTTTAGCAGTTTTGTACGAATACTACGAATGTGTTTAGATATTCTATCACTATTGTACAGTCACCAGCATTTAATATCTGCCACGGCTCTATTTCTAGAGTCATTAGGACGTATTAGATATTTTACCCCGGATTGTTGTGGCAGCGTACAGCGTACCACATTTAACCGGTAAAAAAAGAGCCCGATATGTCACCATCGCCATACGTAACAATGAAGCCCCGTGTTTTAGAGAGGATAGTTTTAAACCGCTCCAATCGGAGCGCAAACGTATTTCAGGGGTCGATCTTAAAGTTACTTTTTGCAGTCCAATTTGATAACACGATGGATTTCTAACGATTCTTCATATACATATAATAAGTAGGTACATAATTTATTCAAGGTATTATGACACATTAACCCATTCAAGGTCAATGACTAGCGATTTCAGCTACAAAGCGGGAAAAATGCTGCCACGTGCTACATCATAGCAGACGAAGCGTTGCTTGGCCTCGAATGTAGTATAGTCTGCAGCAGCAAATTATAGATCATATATCATCTCGTTTGTAGCGAAAAGCAACTAAGGCGTAGACGTCCGCTAGGCGGCTTCCTGGCAGTGAAAGTGTTAACTTGTTCGGTGGACTAGCCAAGCGTGTTAGAACGCTCGCGCAAAACATATTGAACTCAAATCGGAATGCTAAATGTAGTTTTTCAATTGAACCCCAGTATGACTCCGTACTCTCCGTATATCCGGGCAATGAAACTGTCCGTTGTGGAATTCATAGTGGCCGGCAGCAGTGACCTTCAGTTTGAAAAACATTTAGACTGGGCGTTTGCGGAATAGTATGGCGAGTTGGCTATTGAAACATGAGGATAGTAGAATTAGTAAAAAATAATAATTTTCAACACAAGCCTTGATATTAGCTATTGAAGAGTCTGCCTTCTGTATTCAACATTAGATTAAATTCTCTTAACCCATTCACTGCCAAGAATCGCTACGCGCTTCGCTCCTAGCCGATCCCGTGGTTTTCTCGCTAAGTAGCCGAAACGGCGGCTACGGCGTAGGAGGCGCCCGCTAGGAGAGTTTCTGGCAGCGAATGTGTTAAACCATTCACTGCCAAGAATCGCTACGCGCTTCGCTCCTAGCCAATCCCGTGATTTTCCTCATATGTAGCGGAAAGCGACTATTAGGCGGATTCCAGGGGAGGCAGTGAAAGTGTTAAAATACGTTAATATTTTGTTAGAAAGGTTCAATACTTATCTAACTATCAGAGGCTTGTCAAGTTTTTTGAACGGCAATACACACTTTAAACAGTTTTTTTTAACAGCTGATATTTGACAGCCGTCATCCTGGTACAATAAACGTCAATGATGACATATGATGACATAAATTGTACTGGGATGACAGCTGTCATATTGGATGTAAGGGCATTTTCACTATGATAGGTACCTACATACCGTAGGTACATAGTACATACATTAATGTATCCTTTTCCCGACAACCCCAAATAGTAAAGTGAATAAAGGAGAGAGTTAAATGAAATGAAATTCTATATTTCCTTTGTTTCTTGCCAGTCGAAATTGATAAAATTCATTATTCTTTAAAAGCTACGCCACGGTCAGTTTTGCGAGTGCCCGGACTTAAAGCTATTTGGCTATTGGCCAATTGCAGCCAAATACATAATATTATTACTGTATGCGGTTTTAAATATGATTATTTTCTTTTTCAGGTACCATCAGCTGTCAAGGTACATTCTATAGGAGTTGAACACCATTTAACAAAGGTACAAATTGCTACTGAACAAAGGAAAAGCAGATTTCGGCGATACTTGCAATTACCTTCCCATTATCGCCGTTAAATCGTTATTTTATTCCAAAATCTGGAACGTTATCTTTATCTCTTTCGCACTCGGGTTAAATTAAAAGCAATCAGTGATAGAGACGGCGACCCTGTATCTAAATAAAGGGAAATGCTAGGCGTTTTCCTTAACTAAAATTACGATCAACAAAAACAAGGTAAGGGTTGATTAAGTCTGAGAGTTAATACAAAAATACGCCTCATGACTTTCGAATTTCGAACGAGGTACCGTGACTGGCCAGTTTGATTTTCAATCTGCTTTGTCCGGCCAATTTGGCTGTTGGTACCACGTTGGAACTCCGAACAAGGCTTTATCGTTGAGGAATTTTGATGAAATAAAGTATGTGTTTGAGTCAACGGTGTATTAACATTGTTTAGTGGAAACTAGGATGGTTTTTATTGTAAGGTGTATAATATTGAGCGACGGCAGTCAGTAACCAAAGACAAAAAAATACGGCGAGAGATTTCCTCGTCACTATAAAGACATAAAGTATAAAAGTTTTGCTACGGGTCAGCATTAGTGCGTAGTGAATTCAAACTCGAATTTGCCTTAGCTGGTCGACATGGAAAGCTGAAGGTACCCAAAGACATAAACTCTTTTTACATACGCAGGAAAAAGAAAGTTAATCTGTTCGGTTTTAACAATAATAGAAATGTGCATACGAATATGGCTTTATACTCGGAAATTACTACATGAGACAGTTGACTTTGCATAATCATATTTCACGCATAATTATATGAAACCTCGTCCCAAAACTACAGATGAAACCACAACACAATTACCATATTCCACATAATAATAATAAAAACATTTTGGGCGGAATTTGTAGCATGTTTTCGTGTAAAATACAGCCTCGTCTAAACTCGGTTTGATAAAAGCGTATGAGCCGTGGACTTGCTTCGGATGGAAGCTGTTTTAGCCAATGGTAGAGCAGTGTCCGAGTGAACATAAAATGTAAATGAGGCTTTTGGCAGAGGCGTTGTATAAAAGTTTAAGAACTGTTTTGTTTTAACTAATAGTTTTGGTGATGCATTAGCACTGGGACTTCCAAACTCATAGGTATTCAATTATATTTTTGTTTCGAGCTTGCGAACGCTAAATACTTAGTTAGTTGAATTTTCACTAAAATATTTGGGTGGAAATACCGCCCATATTTACATGTTTTTTTTTACCGCGATGCCTAGCACCGCCTTTAGGGTGAATCTCCGTCAGAGAGGTGCGAAACTTTGTTTTGAATTTAGAATCAATCCGTTGAGGGAATTATTTGTGTGATGAGCACGAATATTTGTTCCTGGGTCATGGATGTTTTCTAAGTATTTTTTTATCTATATAAGTATGTACATCTAACCGACTATACTCGTAGTACATACCCGTAGTACAGTCGAGTTCGCCAATATGTGCATGGACAAATGATCAAAAAATATGTGACCACGACTTATTGTTGAAGGCATAAGGTTGCTCTGATATTTTTCAACCTTTGGAAACGTGTATATATTTATGAAATCTACTGTACAAGCTTTGCTCAGTTTGGAACTAATGTTTATTTCTTCTTTACTAAGCACAAACGCAATTCATAGTCTATTAAAGCTATAAAGAAAAAAACGCTATACATATTTGATACAATAGATTTTCCTTTTTCAAAACCTGCCTTTGACATCGAATAATAAACCATTCATAAAACGTTCCAAACATTTTTTTCAACGCAATAAAATTCGAGACATTGTCAAAACATGGGACGGGATTCTATTTTTTCAGGCCATTGATTCAGTATTGAAAACAAATTAACTTTTTAACTGAAACAATTCGGAGTAGTCATGGGGTTTGCGGGATGGGAAAATGTTTACGGTTCGGATCAATTACAATTGGACAGATTATATGGGATTTGGAGCTGTCATACGGCTCGGCCAGGACTTTGAGCGGCGGCGGCAGCGGCAGTGTGCGTACAGACGGCATCAAAAGTAGCTACGCAATCGGAGACGTCAAAAGTTCTTATTCCCTTTTAACAAAGACTTTTGACGTCTTCGTTTGTGTAGCTACTTTAGATGCTGACTGTACCCAAATCGGTACAAGTTCGCCTATAAAATTTGAAGTTCTCTCGATTTCTGCAGGATCCCATCATCAGAACCTAATGACCATGGGACTACCTGGAAAGGATACCCTTTCAAACAAAGAAAGAATTTTCCAAATCGGTCGAGGCTTCTTCGAGTAATCGTGGAACTTGCATAAAAAAATATTCCGACGAATTGAGAATCTCCTCCTCTTTTCAAGTTGGTTTAAAAGAGAAACTAGTACGCGGAATGGGGGCTTTCCCGTTGATGGAACGATCCTAGTATTATACCTTGACGGTCACAAACAAGCATACAATCTGCCTGATGATAAGCAGTCACCGTAGCATCACACACGGTCATAATCATAATATACGCTCCATCGAATATGGAACTGAAAACTCCACAAATCGGCCTAACTTTACCTCGCCTCAACCAATGTTTCTGACTATCACGTGCAATAATTAAAACAGCAGGCATAACTTTTGGGTTCCTCTTGAGCATGGGTATTTCCATGGAATGTTCCCGCACTATACGGGTATTTCTACTGATGTAGACTAGGTCAACAGTGACTCATCGCGTGTAAAGGGTGAGCCCGCATCGCGAATTTGGGGCACAAACAGTAATACAGTCATTACCGAAAGGCATCTGTCTTGCTGGAAACTATGTCGGTTACCACTTTATTTGATAGAGTTGAGTGTGCAACAAACTTCGTGATGTTTGTGTGTTCTACCCACATAGTGTACCTAATGTAAACCGATCATTAACAACGTCAATAGGTATTGCTTTTCGGTACTATTATCATGAAGAGGGAGAGTTTGGGAGTATGAAGCTTCGTGAATGTAAGTTTGTATTTAGTGGGAATCTCCGGAGCTACACATCTCATTTCAAAAATTCTTGAAAAATTTACCTAGGAATGGTTATCCTACTAATATTATAAATGGGTGGGGACCAAATTTTTGGCCAATAGTTGGCCAACTATACGAAGCTTAAGTACCAGAATGGCTTTGAACTAGTATCGAACAAAATGTTGAAATTAAACACACATCATGTCTTATTTAAATTATTGTTTTTAATGGGTGTAACGCGATATTTATTTACCCTATTTCTGACGTTTTGACACGGGTTGTACCAGTCATGCAGTTTTTTTTTGTTTGAGAAATATGACGATGTCTACAAAACGCGAGGTTTAAGGGTTATAAATCCTGTATTATTACAGTAGAGTAAAAAAATACATGATCATCAAAAGTCGCGCCATCTATGTGACATCCTTACGAAGTCGTTGAGCCATAATAGTTTAGTAAGTATGCCACAGAGCCCCTCGACTTAATCTATTTAATCAAATTCCATCCAGAAATACGTAATAGCATTTAATATCAAACGGGCTAACCCTAACACGGCTCTGAAAATTTATTCGCAAACGCAAACCAAATTCTACTACATGTATATACACATAAGGTCTCTTATCAATGGGAGTTATAACCTAACGTCAGTCAAGCACCTTACTATCAAAGCGCTATGAATCAAACACCAACACCTGCTGACTTTAAACTGTATTTATATAGACTTAAAGTTGAAAGTAGCTCGTTTGGTACCACTGCATAACAGGATATGAACAGTCGGTGCTGGCGTCATATCCGGGGCCGTGACTACTTCCGGCGGCGCGGGGAACCGGAAATGGGTCATGTTCCAAGATTTATGCGATTTGTATTATTTTTAGGTAAAGGGCGCAAGAGCGGATTTCTGTGCCAAGAAAATAGTAAATAATGGTAAAAAACACTGAACGATAAATATTCATTATCAATATTATCATCCTACTAGCGTTTTTCCCGGTATCGCTCAAACAAACTCAGATAGTAACGTAGCTAGTAACTGGTAGTAACGTAGGACTTGGATTTGAGTTGGCTGAATTGCATCAAAGTAGTCTATTCAAAAAGCAATACGGGTGTAGACTCGAAAATTATTATTACTCCAAAAGAAAGAAGGCAAAAAAATATGCCTAGTGACGAAAATCCATTCAGATATCTCAAAGAATTACGAAGCTATACAACCATTTTAATATCGCTTGTTAGAGAGAGAAAACGCAATCAGTATGTGTCGTCACGTTATGCGAGGCTGCCGGGGGCCGCGTCGACGGCGGCGCCGAACACGGTGGACACGGCAAATTGCCGTCTCTTAGTGACATCACATTCTTCCAGCGTCACGTTTCATATGATGTTGCGTTTTGCGTAAAAGGGACAGAACATACCCCTTCTTAAAACTTTGGGCACTTATTTATTGTTGACTATTCTAGCTACATGCAAGCAAAGTGTTACCAAATAATACTAACAATTACACGGTTCAACTCACGTATTCAATGTCACTACGGGCGACATGTTTCGAACTCTTCGGGAGTTCTTCTTCAGGATGAGTGTTTTCGCAGCGGTGTCGCTTGTATCACAAACATGCATCACGGTGTTGTTGATGTGATACAAGCGACACCGCCGCGAAAACACTCATCCTGAAGAAGAACTCCCGAAGAGTTCGAAACATGTCGCCCGTAGTGACATTGAATACGTGAGTTGAACCGTGTAATTGTTAGTATTATTTCAACATGTCTCACGAAAGTTTAAATTCGAAAGTGTTACCAATTGGTAAAATATACTACTAAGTAAGTAACTACTACTGATATGCTATCTGAACTATATTCTAATGCAGGCTGTGAGGAGTATGCAAATACGAGAATTACAAATATATATTAATACAACTTTTTGACTTAAAGAGCCAAAACAAAGGAAACTTTTCTTACAATTCCTTTTTTAATCTACTTTTTTACCTACCTAGTGGGTTGAATAAATAAATGAATGTCCCTTTTCATTTATATAATATGTACCTATTTGATAAAACTGCATGCATGGCTACAAATGACGTACCTACCTAATGCTAATAAACCTGGGTCATTATCACTACGACATTTGTACATTTGTAAACGGGGCATGTTACAATTCTTTCGCTTCTATTGATAATTTTTAATTTACCTTGCTAGATAATAATCTTCCTCCGAACAAAAACTTCCTCCTGCTCTTCGATCCGGCCGATAAAAAACGGTACTTATTCCTAAAATAATATTCTTTTAACTTGCAAATATTGTCCCAAATATTCTTCTAATTTGGAAATAATGAGGGTGAAATATGCATTGCTTCCCCACGGCATTCCGCGATATTAATGTTTTCTTTTGTTGGTAGTATAATTAGCATTTTAATTAAAAACAGGTGTACGTGAATTGTGATGAATGGACATATTTGCACCTTTTTATAGGTCTGCTTGGAAATAATTACTTCGCAATGATGGATCGCAGTGTATTAAATGTAGTCGACTTTTTTACACAACTGTCATTGGAATAGGAATCTTCAACTTCAACAACTTCACTTATCGCGTGATAACGCCATCCATGCTACGGGGCCTGTGCTGGCTTTGCCAGCTTCATGCTGAGCTGTGGCCCTTTTGTGGCAAACAGTGTTTGGTTCTATTTTTATTTTTTATTTACTATTTATTTCTCTCTGTTTGTCATAAATAAATGCTTTTCTTTCTTTCTTTCTTTCAACTATGGGCGGTAGAATAGGGGTGTAGACACTAAATAAAATAATCAATAATGGCATATTTTCTCGATAAAGGAGAAATGTAGTCAAATGGAGAAAAAATTAACGCAAAAGGTGAAATAACCACGACGTTATAAATTATAGGCATAGCATATATAAATATTAGTATAAACATAAACTGAGCGCAGTCTCGCCAACAAACTGTTCTGACAGTTTGGCGGCTAATTTAATGTAGGTATGTATAATGCTAAGTACCTCTTTTAGAAAAGGAAAGTTTTTTTATTTGATTTTGTTTATAGTAAAGTTCAAAGTTCGACAAATATATATAACTAGTATTTATTACAAATGCTGAAATACGTAATCTGCAATAATGAAAGCAATTGATAAACTTACTCGGAATTATTAATTACCTCCTTATCCTGACACTTCGTTAGTACAAAAAATATATTTAGTACAAGAATCTCAGCAAAACGTGTAGTAAGTGGTAATTTACCGCCAGCAAATAAACGGAGCCAGAACAAGGACATAAATCTGCGACTTGAAGTTGAAAAGTATCCGAACAAGGGAACTTCGTCGATTCTAATTAGGGGAAGATAAACCGGAGTACGGAGTATTCGTTTCTGTCATTTCATTAATTTATTACACAGTAAAAAGTGTCGTAAATACAGTACAAGTACATGTGCAAATGTATAATTTGCACATGTACTGTATTTGTACCTACTTGTACTCGTCAGCGTAGGTAGGTACAGTTCTTCTTTAACTTAAGAGTACCTAGACTCATGTCGGGGGAGCAATCGCCAGGCGTCTCTGTCCTCTGCCATTTCCTTTACTTCCTGATAAGACACAACCTTAACTTACTCCTTTTTGTTCGAAATAGTTTCTTCTTGGCCTTCCCTTGCATGTCGTTCCTTCAATCTTCCTAGTTACGTTCGTATAAAAATCAAAACGTAAAAAAATTACTGTACCTGCTTGTACGTAAGTACTACCTAGGGAAAATCGAATTCATGTAGCATAAACGAATAACCTACTAAGAGGCACAACATTGAGTAATCAAAAAAGAACATGATCAGAATAAGGCCTACATAGAATAACGTTTACGTGGGCACTCCCGTAATAAAGACGAAGGCCATCCATGCGTCTTGACTAATTAGGGAAGAACTGTCTATCTATTCACAGAACAACTTGGCTGTGGGTTCCTAGTACGACATGACCCCTATATTTGTAACCACTACTCGTAGAACTATTATATAATCTGTGCCACTACGTTACGGGAGGACACATTTAAACTGGATGTCTTATATCGCTACCCTCCGAAAGCCTTATGAAATAGAAATATAAATATTTATTCGCCATTACATGTGGTATGGTATACAAGTGGTGTTACAGGATTAGTTACAGAGTCATACGGATAGACCTTAAAAAACCACACGCCATTTGAAATTATGCTAAAATTAAGATTAAACCTGCGATGCCCACGAAAATCGACATTCAAAGTTGGCGTTTTGGCATCTTCCTGTCTGCCGCTCGAATTTGCAAGTGCGATAGAGATAGATACAGGTACAGTCAGCAGCAGAAGTAGCTACAGAAAATAACACGCTCAAAATGATCTAGACAGTCCTTATACTCTTGACATTAGAGTCGTGTGTAGGTCATTTTGAGCACTTGAGCCGTGTAGCTACTTTTGCTTCTGACTGTACGTAAAATTGCCGTCCATAGTATTTGCTAACTATGTAAACAAACTGCCATATTGAAAGACAATTTCAATATGGCGGTTTGTTTACATAGTTAGCAAATTCCATTGACGGCCACTTTAGGGTACAGTGAGCTACACGGTTGCCACCATAAGGGACGGAAAGGCTCTTTTTTAAATGCAGCTAAATTAAAAACTAGCTTTAAAATATCTGACAGCTTACCATAAATAACCGTGTAATAAATAAAATGGAACTATGACAAGGTCAGCGAATGATATTTCCCTTTCGATCATTCTTATTGAGATTTGTATACAACCATGTCGAACGGTCTTGCTATTATTATTACCATAGCTTGTCCTAAATTATAGGTCCGTGGGAACGAACGAAGTGGTAGTACCTAGCTCAGACCCCGTAGCATGGACGGTCTTATCACACGATAAGTGACAAGATAGAGCGTCCGTCACTGGCTGACACCGTTCAATAGAACGAGACGGACGCTCTAACTTGTCACCCCGTGATAATGCCGACCATGATACGGGATCAGGGCTGATGTTACCAACGATTCGCGTCAACTCGGCTCAGTCAAACCAAGTGTACGATTGACCTTCAATTACTTACACAAGGTTGTTACAGATGATTTGGTAGATGGGTGCCTCGAACGCATTTTCATCGGTTTAACTTTTTTTTACACTTACAAGGCGAGCCAAATGCCATGAGGTCTCTACCAGTCAACCCCTACGCATTTAGGTAGACTTTATGTTATAGTACTTAGGTAAAAAAAAAAAAAAATTAAACTGTTTATTTTCAGAAAAAAAAAAAATTGTTTA
The DNA here is from genome assembly GCA_947578815.1 of Epinotia ramella. Taxonomy (NCBI): domain Eukaryota; kingdom Metazoa; phylum Arthropoda; class Insecta; order Lepidoptera; family Tortricidae; genus Epinotia; species Epinotia ramella. The sequence continues at coordinate 36,974,589 of OX388202.1, forward strand.
CAAACTTAGTTAAAGTAATCTGTACATTTTAAGATTTTGCTTAACTAAGGAGTGCGGTAATGATGTTAATGGTATCTAGTCGTATTATTTTTCAAAGTAACTATGTTAACACCATATGCAGTGTTGACATGTACAGTTTTATATGAATGTGATGTGATACATATCACACGTATGTGGTTTCTCAGATCAGGTTTATCAAAATTATTTTTAGTTAAATAATTTTAAATCGATCATCGGCTTATTCGCTGCAGTCTGAATCCCATATGTTTGACTTGACCATATTTAGTTCATTAGAACAAAGTAATGAAACCCGCGAAAAACCAACGTACACAGCTTACTGGACCTCTAAACGCTACTAAAAAAGGAGCCAAGTTTGAGACTTAATTCTTAACACTGCAGTGCTTTTTCCACAAACTCCGCTTAAGATCCGCTCAAGATGTAGCCACGTGAAGTATGTACTCACGTGGCTACATCTTTTCTTTCTTCATTTTCCCAGCGTGTCACGCGCCATAACAGTTTCATCAGAACGCCATAAGCCCTTACGCAAACGTGCGACCGAACTTCCGCAACTCAACAGCTGCGCGCGTGCGGCCGATCGATCCCAGCTCTTCAACCCTTTTACGAGTATGGAACTGATTACTGAGGACCCTTACGGGTGAGAGGGAAAAGATTTCGTTTCTACTTAGGCCTTGGAATATTTCGTTATACGTATTTGGCGTTTAAACAATCATATAGCTATTGTTTTAATTTTTACTAGCTGCCCTCGCGGGTTCGGCCGCGTATTGCAAAGAACGCAGGCAAACTCGGGATAAAATATGACCTGTAACACTCCAGAAAGATCATTTTACCTACAAGCAGGTGAAAGAGTTTTTAAAATCGGATAAAGTGGTTCCGAAGCTTGTCTAAAACATACAACCTTAGAAACATACAAAGCAAATCTCAGACTTTTCCTGTTAAAAATATTAGTATAGACTAGCGACTCTGTCCGCGTATCACAAAGAACCCAGGCAAACACACGGTATAAAATATACACTGGCTAACGATCTTTGGAAATCAAATCAGTAGTTCCGGAGATTAGCCCCTACATACAAACTTACAGCCTCACAGACTTTAACCTCTTTATTACACTTGTACTAGAGATTATCTTAAAGAAGAAAAGACTTAACGTGACAGGGACAAGACGAGTGAAGAGTACTGTACTAGAAAGCATATCTCCATACAAAACGTATTTCACGTTCAAGGTAAATACGTCTCTGCACACATGTTAGTTTGTCTATCCTTTAGTTCCTGACCCCGTATCATAGTCGGCCTTATCACACGATAAGTGGCAAGATCGAGCGTCCGTCACTGGCTGAAACCGTTCGATAGAAGGAGACGACGCTGCTATCTTGTCACTTATATCGCATGATAAGGCCGACCATCATGATACGGGGTCTGATCTTGTCTCAATTGCTCAAAGGTATACTGGAAGAAATGCTTCACAGGAATAAGTCTTTGTTACCAACTTTCCTTTGGACCGACTTAACCTATTTTGTGTGTGTTTTTACCTGTGTCTGGTGTACAATAAAGTATTTACATACGTTCTTATAACCAAAATTAGAACTTAGAGCATAACAACGGTAACCATCTGATAAAAATCCCAATGAATAGTTAGAACTCAATTAATAAAAGGTCGATAATGTAACGTTTCAATTCACTCAAAAACCAGTTCGTGCACAGTGTTGAATAATCAACACGGCAACTGTAGTCTGTACCTAATAAAGAGGCAACGAGAACTTTAGTACAAAGAACATTAACAAACAGTCACATAAGTTAGAAATGAACAAGTTCTAAGTTGAACAACATTAATAAACAGGGGTACTCGCGAAACTGCCTTGTAAGACTCGCGGCGCATACAATGATCAAAGAAGTAACTGGACTTACCCCCGGCTTAAAAAAAATACTGAGTTACTAAAATTTGATCTGACATTTGGTCTAACGCATCTTTACAAAACTGGGCACTAACGGGGGGTGTGAAGGTACAACTTACCTACTTACTCATAAAGATAATAAAAATATCATTATTATTTAGGTACTTAACTATGAAAAAAATACATTCGCTGTTATTGTTTTTTTACTTTGAGGTTATTTAATCTTTTTCTTGTTTGGTTTTAATGTATAATGAATGTAATTATGTATTGTAGTTTGTATTAACCTCAGTTTGTAAGTCTTTTAATTGTAATTTGGACCCAGAGTCAGAAATATATCCCATTGCTCTTAATGTCAGCGGTATAAGGTTTCAGTACATATTTATGAGAGGATTAAACCGTCGCATATTTTTGCACTTGATTGTACAGTCAGCATCAAAAGTATATGCGCAATCGAAGACGTCAAAAGCTCTTATTCCCTTTTAATAAAGACTTTTAACGCCTTCGTTTGCGCAGTTACTTTTGATGCTGACTGTACTTAATGCTGTTCGTTTATAAATTAAACAGAAACGTGAGGTATACACGCATAATGTTATTATCATTACATAGGTTTAAACTTTCAGGACGCCATCTTAAATTTTCTTATATAACTAGTCGTGTCAACGGTAGCTTTTGGAAACGCCCACCTATTTATGTGATTCAGATACAAATATTAACATATTTAATAGGTGATGATGATGACAACTAGAGCCCATTTGTAAAATAATAATATTCCAAGCCATGATTTAAATATAATAACGAAAACGCTTTCCGGGATTAACCCTAGCCACTATATTGGTAATTGTCTAAAGTTGCAAGACAGAGGTTTCGCCTCGTCATTATTTATTTTCGTGTAACGAAAGCCCAAAGAGCGGTTAGACACAGCGACTTTTTGTGGTAATATCAACGCGATACAACACACCTAAGTGGATGAATATCTAGGACTAGTATCGCGAAACAGTCACGCGTTTGCAGTTAGGTACATACGAGCAGAGCATAGAGCGATAGAGCAGTTTCTCCAAAAGTTATGTTACTGCTATGACACGTACTACGCCCTAGTACTTCAGGCGCACGGTAATCCTTGAAACGGCTGCGTACTCGCGGTTTGACTCCAGACTTAGGGGAAATCTTTAAGGCGTATAAAACAGAACTGAACGCTTTAGTACCCTATCGTAGCACTGATGTGACGCATTCAAACAAAGCCACTTTACTACGTTACTATGACAAGGGCTGCTATTCTGTACGCGCCTCACTCCACCCGTCACCCCTAACGAAACTAAACCTCTGCCTACGCTTAGTTACTAAGAATCGCGGCGTCAAGATATATTTGTGTGTGAGCGTGAGGTGAGCTCAGAACAAGTTACAGAATAGCGGGGAGCGTAATAAAATGTGCATAGTAAAGTGTTTTGGAGCTGTGAAACGTTTTAGTATGGTCTTCTTGCAAGTTTATCAATGGGCGGGGTTGAATATTAAACGAATGTACTTAAAACCTAACCTACGTTAATAAGTTCAGTCAGGGGTACGTACATAAATAAGGACATAACTATCTGTACACGCCTTTATCACATTGACAATAGACTCCTGTACAGATATTTATGTATGTATATGAATACCCCTGACTGTATCTATAAAGACAAAAATGTTGGATAACTAAGGTTGGAGTTAAATTCGGCTGTAGAAATATAGGTACTTAGCTACAGCAACATTAACCATAAAATGAATGCCCTCCAGTAATTACCATAGTCCAATGTCTGAGAAATAATATTTAATGCGACACTTTAGAATTACCTACATACACTTTCTAAAGCATTGCATTAACTCTCACAATATACCTGGAGAGTTGCAATAAAGATGTTTCTCCTCACTGCCTCCTTTAAAACCAGTGGGCAAAAACGCATTTTATCCACTAGTGGGGAAAGTCATTTGACCTTGGAGAGTGTATAAGTAGCTTTTGACAGATAACAAAACGTAAAACACTCATAATACAAAATTTTCACACATGATATATATTTCTGTTGCCGAACAAATACTAAAAATCAGAATAAAATAAATATTTAAGAACTTTTAAAAAATTGCTTGTTGCCTTCATCAGGCGCTGGGTCTCAATATGTATGGGAGAACTAAAATCCGGCTCGCACTTGACTAAAATTCTACTTGATATTACTTACGTTATTATTATGTACAAACAAAAAAATAAATATTACTTATTATTTAAATTAACTAAAGTTGTTTTGAATGCTCGTGTTTCAATTCCACACTATACTAACAAATAACTATTCCTTCACACTTTTTCAATATGTCACTTAGCGGAGGGGCGTTCAATTTAAGATTGGTTTTGCTCTACCCACACGTTGCTCCCTCCTCGGTCGCATTAATTGAACCGCGGCTAGCTACATCTTGGGTTATCTTGTACCTACAAAAAAATCCTACGCTCTGCACGGCTATCACAAAATCAAAATAAACTACCCATGTCTTTGTGATGGTTATCTGTGCTGGGTACCGCAGTGTCCACGACAAAAGGACGCACTTTATCGTAGACACTTCATATTTTTGTCATAAATTGGTGACGTATCGAACGTTCGATCTACCATTTTCAATTAAATAAGACTGTGTTGGTCATACGTTCGACCGTCAAACGAGCTAGAGCCTTCAAAACAATACGGGTGTAGACTCGAAAATTATTATTACTCCAAAAGAAAGAAGGCAAAAAAAAAACCTAGTGCCGAATATCCCATTCAGATATCTCAAAGAATTACGAAGCTACAACCGTTTTAATATTGCTTGTTAGAGAGAGAAAACGCAAACGGTGTGTGACGTCACATTACAGGATGCTGCCGGGGGCCGCGCCGAACACGATGCAGCGCGGCTCGTTGCCGTCTTCTGTGACGTCACATTCTTCCAGCGTCATCGTTTCATATGAAGTTGCGTTTTGCGAAAAAGGGATAGAGCATACCCCTTCTTAAAACTTTGGACACTTATAACTTCGTGGTTATTTCACCTTTTGCGTTGATTTTTTCTCCATTTGACTACATTTCTCCTTTATCGAGAAAATATGACATTATTGATTATTTTATTTAGTGTCTACTTTGAATAGGTAATGACTGAACTAGTGAGCTTCATTTTAGGCTCTGTCGTCGCTTACCATCAGGTGAGACTAGGGTCAATCACTGGATGGACAGACACGATTCACAGGCTCTCTCTCTCGCACTACTTATGATAATTATAAAGAGAAAGATAGATTTAGTCGCGTCGCGGCATTTGTTGTTACAACTATAGCGGTAGTAAAAGTAGATTCGGTAGTATAGTAATAGCGAAGATCTTCGTGGTATCCCCAGTAAAAGGCACTTACATTAATAATAATGCGTGTTTTTACAACTGCCTGGGGGCTTTCTAAATTGGTTTAGGGCTAAAACGGGGTCTGTTCAAATTGATTCAGAAACTTTGTTTGAAATATTAAGGAAATTCCAGAGGAATCCCCAGGCGCGGGGGTTGGGGCAGTTTCGGTTAAAATACGGGGGTAGTCGTGTTTTTAGACTCGTGCTAAATAAAATAGTGTGTTACACAATGTGGGGTAGGGGGTGAAATATGATTTAATGTCAGACGACGGGCTTCCTTGGGCCGGGCAATTAGGATTTGTTGTGGAATTTGGACAAGTTCTTATATTTATGCTTGTGTTGTTCAGTAATGGTTCGATAAAGGTGAGTTCAGATTGTGCTTAAAATATTCAGTGTCACATGCTATCAATTGAATTTAAAGAGACGGCGACGCACTTGACTCCACTGGAATCAGAATCGTCTATATATGTACGGTGGTGCCCACCAGGCAGGCCGTCTGCCAGTTTGCCACCGAGGCGGATAAAAAAAAATACATTATTGGAGTGACAAGATCTTAACACTTTCACTGCCAGGAATCCACCTAGCGGGCGCCTACGCCGTAGTCGCTTTCCGCTATATACGAGAAAAACCACGGAATCGGCTACGAGCGTAAGCGCGTAACGATTCTTGGCAGTGAATGTGTAATAATACTTTTTGACGACCGCTTTAGCCTAGTTGGTAGTGCCCCTGCCTACGAAGCAAGAGGTCCTGGGTTCGAATCCCGGTAAGGCCATTTATTTGCGTGATGAGCACGAATATTTGTTCCTGAGTCATGGATGTTTTCTATGTATTTACGTATTTATTTATCTATTAAGTATATTTATCGTCGTCTAGTACCCATAGTTCAAGCTTTGCTTAGTTTGGCACTAGGTGGATTTGTGTAAGATTGTCCCCTAATTAATATTGATAATTATTATTTACATAAGGATTTGAAATAGTATTTTTCACAATCGTGTTATAATAGAGAGCTTTTTAGTCGAGTACCGTGTTTAGGCCACGAAGCTTGCTGAGTGGCCTAAGTAAGGTACGAGATTAAAAAGCTTGATTATGACACTATTGTGAAAATACTTTTTGTACAAGTTCATTAAAATTAATAATTAAAGTCATTAATACGAGTAAGTATATAAGAAAACTAAATATCGTAAGTAGCTACTATATTTTCTAGTTCGACTATTGTAAAGGCTCTTTGACTTTCCAGGTGAAATGGTATTTAGGCTCCTTTAGTCTTAGCTCGAACAAACAATGTTTAGCCACTCGTACCCAGAGTCATTACCTCACGGAGCGTACTTGTTTCGCTATTAACTATCTTTTTCTTCGCCGTGTGGAAGATAGAGTCATCAATTCTTGACCTAGACTGCGTCCAGTTTAGGTGAAGGCGCAAAACATTACTTCCTAAGTGTAAATTATATTGATCTAGGGCGAGCCTATCTCTGGTCCGTCAAAGCTTCTAGGGTCAGTTTCGTTTGCTACCCACGTACGGGGGAAGAGGTATCCAGTATATAAGTTAGCTACGTAGCTGGTCCTATCTCGAGCCTAGTGCTGAGATCGCCTTAGTCTTGGGAGCGTTGACCATGTGCATATGTAATTGCAGTATGTGATTGAATTGATCGTAAGTGATTACACCAGATTCCTTTGGGTTAAGGTACCTTAAGTCAGATCTTGCTACCTTTGTAGCTATGTTTGTGAGTGGGAAAGTCAAGAATTGATGACTCTATCTTCCACACGGCGAAGAAAAAGATAGTTAATAGCGAAACAAGTACGCTCCGTGAGGAAATGACTCTGGGTACGAGTGGCTAAACATTGTTTGTTCGAGCTAAGACTAAAGGAGCCTAAATACCATTTCACAGGTAGCAACGTAAGTGTGGCTTCCTCTGCCATATTAGTTATTTCTTGAGGAGTTAAAGATGTTTCGTCACTGTCACTACTCATTTTCTTAGTTTATCTTCTTAACTTTAACTTTGAAAATAAAAGTTATCACATCACACCACCGGCGTCCGTAATGTTGCAGTACTGTGCTGTGATTGTCTAAATACTAGCCAATCACAAAGAGTAGTTTTTTTTTAAATTTTTATGCCCTGGATACAGCAGCAAGTTCAAGTAGGTTTTTGACAGATGACACGACGCTGCTACGTTCTGAAACGCCATAGATTGGCAATCTTGTATCGGATCGAGTCTCCTTAAACAAGGACACATTATTGAAATACGAAGTTCTATTTTCAAATTTTTTTCGGTTGTCTAGAGCGTATCGAAATAATTATTTCGATTGTCCATAGAGCATAAACTTTTTCATCAGAATAAAAGTATTCCATTGCGTTATGGTTTGCGAGGTTCTAATTTAAAGATTATAGTCGACGAGTATAAAAAGTAAATTACTGCATCATAGACAAAGACGCGAAAGCTATTCAACAGGGCCAAAAGAACAAATGAGTGGGAGATTTATCGGAGGGCCCTAAATGAATATAGCAAACAGATTAGGAAAGCCAAGAGAGCGTCGTGGAGGAAGTTCTGTGAGGAAGTAAACAATAGACCTCAAGGAGCAAGACTCCATAGACTACTCTCTAAAGCAGAGCCTAATCAGATTGGCCTCCTAAGAAGGCAGGATGGAACCTTCACAATCAACGAATCGGAGACCTTAGAACTATTGGCCAATACTCACTTGCCGGGGTCCACCGAGATTAGGGGACCTAGCGCCGAATATGGCATGCACAGGCCCCGATCGGAGGACTGGAGGCAAGCTGCCTTGGTCATCAGACCGGATATAGTGAGATGGGCCATAGAGTCGTTCAAGCCGTACAAGACGGCGGGACTAGACGGAATAAGCCCGGTGCTACTGCTAAGAAGGACTACGCCCAGGCCAAGTCCTTCAGACCCATCAGTCTTTCATCGTTCTTGTTGAAGATTATGGAAAAGGTTCTGGACAAGTACATCAGGGAGAGCTGCCTCGGAAACAAGCCTATCCATGACAGTCAGCACGCCTATCGGAGCGGCAGATCTACAGAGACCGCTCTGCTTGAGCTTGTTGACAGGGTGGAAATACGCATCGACACCCAGGGGTACGCAGACGACCTTGTGGTGACGGTGCGGGGAAACTGCCAAAGTACACTAGTACCAAATGCAGAAAGCCCTAGACACAATTAACACGTGGTGCAGGGAAAACGAATTATCTGTTAATGCTGACAAGACGGTTGTTGTGCCGTTCAAAAACAAGAGGAAACTCGACAGTCTGAGACCTCTGTCTATGAACGGCAAGACGATTCCGCTCTCTTCCGAAGACAAATATCTGGGCGTTACACTCGACCAGAAATTGACCTGGAATCCTGGAACGTTAACAGTATTTTGCAGAAGGCTAAAGTAGCCCTCTCAATCAGCTGTCGTTTAGCGGGGAACAGATGGGGTCTAAAACCCAGAATTGCCCTGTGGCTATACACGTCCATTGTGAGGCCGATGGTGTCATATGCCTCTGTGGCCTGGTATAGGAAAACGACACAGAAAACAATAATAGCAAAGCTCAGCAGTCTGCAACGGACGACTTGCATTATCGTTACTGGAGCCATGTCAACCTCTCCAACAGCTGCCCTCGAAGCCGTGCTGAACCTTCCGCCCCTGAACCTCCATTTGGAAAAGGAGGCGAGGTCCAGCATGCTCAGAATAGCGGCATCAAAGAGAGGAGACTGGCTATCCTCAGCCTTGAGAACACTCAAGGACTCAGTTTACGATATTCCTTTTTTAGGGATGCCTCTAGACACAATGCCCCCAAAACTCTGTACACAGACAAACTACCCAGTGGAACTCCTCAGGAGAGAGGACTGGTTAAACGGCCTCATAAATTGGAAACCAGGCAGCCTAAAGTGGTACACTGATCCGGATCGGAGGCAGGCTGCGGAATATATGGAGAAGCACCCAGGGCATCGATCACCATGAACCTGGGTAAGCATACTTCTATAGTCCAGGCAGAGGTATACGCCATTCTAGAATGTGCGACAGCCAATCTGCAAAGCACCTTCCTCAATCGTACTATTTATATCCATTCGGATAACCAGGCGGCTCTCTTGGCCATAACCTCTAATGGTCGAGAACTGCCGGGATCTATTGAATGACCTGCGGGGCTACCATGGCTGCTATCGCTTGTCACGCTATAGTGGATATGATTCTTTATCCAATGGGATACGTTAACCAAACGACAGTCGACAGCTTACCGCTTATCCCACGAGGAGTGATAAGATGACAGTTTGTCGCTTTATCCCACGACTTGTGACAACTCTAGCCATAGAGGCTATTTAGGTGATATTGGATGAATGTTTGCACAAAAATAGAATGCTTTATTTATTATACCACCAAATTAAGACGATTTAGAAATGTCTTGAGTGTAATAATCTTAAGTTACTTTTTTAAATGTACGGTTAGAGATACATTTTTGTAGCGCCAATGTATAGAGATAGTTCAATCCCGGGAAAGGACATAGGATAGTTTTTATCCCGGAAATCATTTCCTAAGGGGGTGAAATGGGGGGTGAGAATTTGTATGGAGCTACGATATGAACGAGTTCCACGCGAACGGAGTCGCGGGCAGAAGCTAGTCAATAGATAAATAAATATTAGGGGACTTAAATACAGGCACGCAAGCAATAAGGATACGATAAATAGCAAGTCACGTGATTTGTCTACTTATTCACTCAAATTACCGATTCACAATCGTCCAAATAGAGTTATCCAACTTTGACAGGGATACATGACAAATGACAGGCATTACCGTTTTGCATAACATAGTACGTTGTTAATGTGATAAATTATCGTAATTTGACGTCTCAACTTAGTTTATTTTATCTAAGTGCGTCCGAGGTAACGATAAGCTATATCGGATGTAATAAAACTTGGTTTTCACCAAAACTACGAGTGAATATTCGATTTTCTAGTGATAATAATGATTAATTTTGTATTAAGCAGTACCGCTGCTAACGAAATTATACATTTTAAATTAAAGGAAAAACATAAAAAATAAAATTATTGCTCCGAGCCGGATTCGAACCGGCGATCATAGGCATTTATGGCCCGTCGCTACTGGGTCATTGTCAGATTTAGGTGCGCGTATCTTCGGTGGACATTGTCAAAGTTAAGGCCTATGAAGCCTAATCTTTGATTGAACTCTGAATCCGCATACACGGTGTTGCCTCTTCTATAATTCTATGGGATGAAAACATGTTATATATAAACATAAGCCCTTAACTTTTGACCACTGGAAAGACGATTTTTGTTTTAACTGACCTACCTACTAACCAACTGAGCTATCGGAACAATCCGGTTCGGCCACCAAATACTTCAATCAGTTCCTTCCTACAACGCCATAGGGAGGCGTGTAGCGACATCTTCCAGCAGACTTAGGCTTCTTAGCGGCACCAAGGTCTCAAATTGTATTGAGAAATCGTCAGTAACGATGCGCGCCACCCCATACTAAATTACGGCAATTAGGCCACCAAATCCTTCAGTCAGTTTCTTCCTACAACGCCTTAGGGATGATTTTCGGTGAAGGAAAACATCGTGAGGAAACCGGTCTAGTCCCAATACGGTCTAGCCCTCTGGGTTGGAAGGTCAGATGGCAGTCGCTTTCGTAAAACTAGTGCCTATGCCAAATCATGGCATTAGGTGTCAAAGCGGACCCCGGGCTCCTTTAGGGGCATTACCGGGAATAACGCTAGGAGGATGATGAATAATTATTGTTACTGTGATAAGTTATTTTTTCCCTATAAAAAAACAGATTTGTTTGTTGAAGTCACACCTTATTGAAAGAGAAGGGAGAGTCTTTAACAAACGCTGTTGGAACTTGGGAGTTCCTAAAGCAGAAATTTCGCTGCATATCATTAGTGTGCAAGGGGATGACACTCTTTTCGAAACGGTAGGTACTTAAGGTTAAGGTAAGTAATGCTATTTGGATTAGTGACGATAACCTATATTGTGCATGAAGAAAACCTGAATTTCCGCACCGTTTCAAGTAACTAAGTATATTTTTTATACGAGAATAACGTACAAACACTTGATATGTCAAGATTTTATTTTTAGATCTGTCGGTTGCTGCTGCCGAAAACCAGCACCGGCGGGCCATCCGGGATGCCAGCAGCCCGTTTGAATTGCCGGGTGCCGAATTCTGTCACATAAGGTCAGTTCGGGTATGTGCGCCACCGGGGAAAGTGCGCCTCATTCATCATTCAGTCAGTCATTTAAATCAATATCAGCACTTACCCCAGGGGGCGCACTTTCCCCGGTGGCGCACATACCCGAACTGACCTTATATATAGAGTGCGCAAAGAGATGGCACTCTATTATTTGATGAATTGGACGAGGACTTCCGGCCGCATTACGCCGACGTGTTGCCGGTCCATATAAAGGTAACTTAGGTATATTGTTTCTCGAATGGATCGAAGTCTGAGTGACCATTCTCACTTAGACTAAATCGAATCAAATCGAATTTGTTTAAATAACATAGAGAGTAAACCTACAGAAACTAAAAATATTATTAAGAAAATGTTGTTATTTCATTGATTTATTCATGAGCAACATTCATTGCATTTGAAATTAACATTTACGCATTAGAATGTCCCAATCATTTAAATAATAATTTACTACAGTAAAATAATTAAGAATAAAAGTACAAAAAAAGTAGTTATAAATTAGTTATTAAGAATAAAAGTTAGGAAATAATCTTAAATAATAAAGATTGTACTAAAGGTAACCAACCCACCATGTTACTGAATTCTACTTAAAAATAAAGCTCAAAACTAAATTATTGAATCTGAATCTGAATTTCAAACCTTGCAGGGACCCACGTTTACAAATAACAAGCTTCTGTCAAAAAAATATTTTTTGATACAAGCTTTTATTGCCAACTGTACTTTTCTGTATACCATCATCAACTACTCATTGAGACGATTCTAACGAGCCCAAACTCAACGGGGTTACGTCGGTTAAGTACCTACTGAATTCCCATGGCCACCTTCTGTCTCCATCATCAGATCAGCTCGATGTTACCATAATATTGAAATGTCATTCAAACTATACCCTAAATTTCAGCTCAATCGGTCACCGGGAAGTGGGTCAAATTTAACTTGCAAGATTTGATTACAGACAGACAACGGGACAGGTGAAACTAAATAAAAGCTTGCAATGACATTAAAAACGGTCCCTGCCGTTTAGGAGATCAGTGACATACCAACTGCAGCGCCACCTAGCGGGTCCCCCAAAACCAACCCCCAAACCCACATGAACGTTTCAAACCATGCAAGAACCCATTGAAATGTGCACACAAAATTTCATCCAAATCAGTCCAGCCGTTTAGGAGGAGTTAGGTGACTAACACGTACTTACAGAATAATTATATATACAGGGTGTAATCGTTAAGTGTAGCAAGGCGATTATTCCGTAAGGCGTTTCTCCCACTAGAGATGTGTCCCGCCGCGGTGCGCGGAGCGCGAGGCGCCGTCCCGCGCATTGCCGCGTCGGCAGTGTGTAGTACTAGATACTAGGCGTGTTTTCTATATAAATTGAGATTATTTCATACAATGGTAAAATCTGCGGCGCCGCGCTACGCGACGGGGCGCGGTGCAGTGGGTGAATCGCCTAAATATAACAGATTCCATTTTCCCGTAGGAATGAAGCATTTTCCCGCGGTAATACTTTTTACCTATGCCTATGTTCATCGGATAATGTCGTGTTCTAATGGTAAAATATTTTTTCAAATCGGTCCAGTAGTTTCAGAGCCTATTCATTTCATTTCATTTATTCAATTGTAAAGTCATGTACACGCATAATTATCAAGGTGTTACAAGTTTTAAAAAGTCGGTCCATGACGCCCACAACAATAAATATATCTTAAAGCTAATAAAATTTCAAATAAATATTGACAAAAATTCATAATACACAATTCAAAATTGATTAATGAAATGTCTGAAATACATTATAAATAAGCCTATACTTTTACCGGAAATAAATAATAAATTACTATTTATTACACGTAATTAAAACATCCAAGTTAACACATCTTCTAAATTAAATAAAAAATCTTGAGATTCAAAAAAAAAACAAAATATATATATTTTAAAATAGAATTCAAATTCAAATTATAAATGACTATAATTTATGAAATCCTTAAGCGAATAATAACATTTATCTATTAATAATTTTTATTACTTCCTTTTGAATATTGCAATTCAATACAAAATTCTAAAAATTCAAAATAAGTTATTTGTAAGAATACAGTTACATAAATGGTCTTAGGTTATGGTGTAAAAGTCCTCGTATTCAAGCAAGCATACAAATAATAATGTCGTATGTCAAACATTCTTATAATTTAAATAGTCCTTGACGCTGTAAAAATATTTTTCTATAAACCATTTGGTCATATTTCGCTTGAACATTTGTCCCGACAGTGCTCTTAATTCATTTGGTAATTTATTATACAAAACTGTGCTCATATTTACAATATTCCTTTTGTACGTCTTTGCGCCAGGGTGGTTTGTATAGTCTTGTCTGCCTTGGTATCGCTACACTACGTTTGATAAAGATGACAATATTGACAATTGACAAAAACACACACGTCTCTAATATACAAACATGGTAATGGCAGAATATTTAGCTTCCTAAAAAGCGGGACACAACTGTCATCCATCTTTACTTTTGTCATCTATCAAACAAACAAACAAACAAACAATTAAATCTTTCCTCTTTATTAGTGTAGATTTCAGAAAACTTTAAACTGATATCGAAAGTACGTTACCCAATAAGTAAAATCACATCAATACCTTTTTAAAAATAAACCTAGAAATATCGAAAATATTAAGTTTAAACGCTCCCATAAATTTAGTATGACGTTAGCCGAGGCTGTAATTTCACTTATTTCCGAAGTGTAAAAAACTACAAATATTTAAGATTCACTATTTACAGGATTAAATTATACTTAATAAAGGAATGAAACTATCCTTTCAATCCCTCCTCTTCCGGCAAAAAAAATATATTTTGTACTCCATACTAAATTCTGACGCACATATGGGTCAGCGGTCGTCTAGTGTCGGCTCGGCGGCAGTCTACGGCGGCGCGGGCGGCGCCTGCTTGCACGGCAGGTAGTGATCTCCTTTGCCTGCAGCTCTTCCAGTTCTTGGCCTCTTTGAGCTCTTTTTGATTGCATCTTTGAGCATGTACTCGTATGGTTTTGGTGACTTGTACTGTAAACATAATGAAAATGTATGATATTTGGACCTTATACCTTTATATAACAAGGGCTGTCATCCCAGTACCATAAACGTCAATGACGACATAATTTGTACTAGGATGACAGCTCTGTCAAAATGCAAATAGGAATGCAAATACTATAGTAATATAATATTTTACAACTTAGAAAAGTTGAAAAACCCCCGACATTTCATTTCAAAGTCCATCATCTCAAAAACTTCTGAACAGATTTTCATAAAACATACCTAAGAACACTCGGGATTAAATTATCTATGACACGAAAAAACCGCATTCAAATCGGTCGATCCGTTTGGGAGCTACGATACCACAGACAGATACACAGACAGACACGTTAAACTTATAACACCCCTCTCTTTGCGTCGGGGGTTAAAAATAGTAAACATAGTTAAATATGCCTCATTATTGAACTGAATCCTTAGTCACTGCACTATACCGACGACCACTTTAGCCTAGTTGGTAGTGACCCTGCCTACGAAGCAAGAGGTCCTGGGTTCGAATCCCGGTAAGGGCATTTATTTGTGTGATGAGCACGAATATTTGTTCCTGAGTCATGGATGTTTTTCTATGTATTTAAGTATTTATTTATCTATATAAGTATGTTTATCGTCGTCTCGTACCCATAGTACAAGCTTTGCTTAGTTTGGGGCTAGGTCGATTTGTGTAAGATTGTCCCTTAATATTTATTTATTTATTTTATTTATATGCTCAGTGAATACAAGCAAAATACACTTATTCCCTTAAACAGATTAAGTATAGTGCCATGATTAAATATACCTACATATAAATTTAATATAACATAGGTACTCGGTAGTAAAGGCGGAATCAGACGGTTCACTCGGATGAATGTTCCCTCGGGTGATTGATTCTTTTTTCTTTCACTCAATGTTCACACAACTCAGGTAAAATGACATATAAATTAACATTCACTATTCTAGGCGGAATCAGACGGTTCATGTTTCGTTCATTTTTATGTTTCATTCCGAACCTTTCACCCGAAGTGACACGTCTGATCATGAAGTAAACCAAAAGTGCCGAATGAATTCACTAGTGAACGTTCTTTCCTTGTTTAGACCGTTCATTTTTCGGTCATTTGGAGTGCGAGTGAAAGATGCCGAATGAAAATATCAAACATTGTTGGATCGGTTCACTAGTCAATTCATTCGGCACTTTTGGTTCACTTCATGAGCAGACGTGTCACTTCGGGTGAAAGGTGCGGAATGAAACATAAAAATGAACGAAAAATGAACCGTCTGATTCCACCTTAAGTAAATCTCATTACGATTTCATTATATATTCATGTATCTTATAGATAAAATTTTAATTACTTGCGGTTTTCCACGTTGCCACCGACTTTTAGGCGGTCGTCACACTGCGACAAATTTCGCTGGACGGAGGTGCGTTGCAGTGTGTCGTACCACACGGAATTTACTTGGATACAACGAGAAACGCACCTCCGTCCTGAGATGCGTCGCAGTGTGACATCCACCTTAAGGGCCGAACTCCTTCAGCCACTTCAATTCCTGCCACTGAGCCTCGTGCTGGCGCTGGTGAGCACCCAGGGGCACGCCGTACTCGACGTTGGCAAAAAGCGCGTGCGTCGCCATGTACTCGCAAAGCTTCCTCTTTTGAACGGCTGAAAACGTATTCATCACACAAATAAGTAAGACGACCAACGTTGAAATAATAAACTAACTTATTTTGTTTGTTACTTACACTTTTCGTGGCATTTTTCATCGTCGTGTAAACTGAATTTAACTTATATACTGTTTTAAACTTAGATAACCGGGAATAACGCTAGGAGAATGATGATATTACACTGTTATTTAACTTGCTTGACGGCGACGGTTTATTTTGCTTGCTGTCAACTGTCAAGCCTTTGAAAATGGCCCACACAGATGCAAAATACAATGAAAACCCAAATATTTTGAAAAGTTAGTCTACTATGAGTGAAGGTGAAACATTTTTATTACCTCTCGGTTTGATGGCATTATAATAAAGCGTACTATTTATGAGCAAGCAGTCATCCAATATTACCAACAAATGTATAAAAAAGGCTTTATGGCTAGAGTTTTTGAAGCTCGACCAATTGGCACTTGTCGTGGGATTAAATTTATCATACATGAAAGCATGTTTGGATTATTGGTAAATTAACCACAATCGATACGATAAGGAATTACGAGTGAAGAACCGCTAGAGGCGCTAGCGGCGCGTGATGTCGTCAACATTGAAAAATGTCAAATGTTATTGTTAAATGCTTCTGTTACGCTGGATTATTACTAAACTAAGAATAATCTTGTGAATATTTTGCTATACCTGCAAAGAATTATGGCAAATATGTGTTACGTATCAATGAAAGGCAGTGCTTTAAAAGCCAGGCCGAATTAAGCGAGCCGAAATACAGCTAATTCAGAGGTTTGTATGTTTGTTTACTATTACCAACACATTTTATCAAAAGTATGCTTATTTACCGAGTGTACCGCTGTATTTCTTCTTTTTACAGACTTCAAGACGATGATAGAAATAATAATTTTATTGGAAACATAAGATTGCCTTTGAGAATCAAAAATGAATTGGTAAGTTGACATTTACAGTGATTATACTTGTTTGCCCAAGCAAATACTAACTTCTAAAATTATTTTTCAGACCCCGGATCTACACTAGAGACAAAAAAGTTTTTGCTGTGTAATACCTATAGTTCTTTCAGTCCCAAATGGTTAACCTAACATTCCTTGTCAAAAAACCAGGCAAGTTCTTTCTGAAATCCTACCTTTTTTAGATAGCATTAAGTAGGTAAATGTACTAGCCTTTAAGTTCTAAGATTTTGGCTAAATACAAATTTTGTGTAAGTACCAAATTGTGTGTTACACAGTTTCAATACCAATTTTGATAAAACTAGTTGAATGTGGAAGTTGGTGGTAAATTATCTAAGTTAATATATATAATGTCTACTAGTGTGAAATATGTATCCATGTAATCATATTTCACCGGTATTACTTGTAAAAAAATACTAATCATCAACAACTTTGTGATTTAAATTATATTGGAATAGGTAAGATATAAATATCCAGTCAACTGTGGATTAGTGAAATAAAACTAAAATTTATTAGTTAACTTCATATCTGTTTCTAGACTACTGAAATGTTACTCAATTTGACTCCCATACCATGCAATTTTATTGGACAAAGAGTGGCAAACAAGCATATGGCCTGTCTGGTGATAAGCAGACACTAATGGTTGGTTGCAACTTCAAAGAAATCCAAGATTGAATCCTTTAATAGTTGGAGACAAATGCAAGTCTCTTACTCTAATCACACCTTTGGGAGGTCTGGCCACCTTACCCCCCTGTCTATATCTATACCTATCACAAAAGTCAGTCTATTAATATTATTAAGAATGTACTTAACAATACTTTTATGTTTCAGAATGGTGGAAATGACATCTAAACATTAAAAATTAACTCAAATCTACTCAAAGTTTGACTGGACTTGAAATGGATAAATCTGTGTTTGTACCTACTCTTACATTCTCTTTTGTAAATTGTATACCTATTGAGTTTATTCTGCACAATTGACAAATTGAAATAAAAGTAATAAATTCAATGTGATCATTATATTGTGTATTTTTTTATACCACATCGTTGGCAATAAAGCGTACGGCCCGCTTGAAGGTAAGCGGGCATCGTTGCCTATTGAAGCTTGAAAATTGCGTTGCCAATTCTCCTTCTATGTATGTAGTTCTTCAAGAAAGGACATCAATAAAGTAAATTTATTTTGTGTTTGTATTGTAATACTGTGTTGTGTTGTGTCACAAATGTTAGATTCTTAAAAATCTTGAGAATATCTTTAAAAAATGGTTGTCATGCACAAAGTGTTTGAAGGTTGTAGGTATGTTAGTATGGATTGTCTTGTCCTCCGTCTTGAACCTCACCTTTCAAACACTCCCTGCATATAGGTGGCATAATAAGTAAAGGAATCAATCAATTTCAATGAAACGGTAACTTATTCATGTATTTATGTAATTCGATTTTTGAACATGTGGTATGTTTTGAGTACCATCGGTTGTAATCTTCTTTTCTTTCTTCGCTAATAGATCTGAAAAGAAGATAAAATACAAGTCATGAGTACTTAGCCTGAAGCACAATTACACGTATTATATCACAATATCCTGAATATCTATCCTTACTAATATTACAGATGCGAAAGTGTCTATGTCTGTCTGTTACCTCTTTACGCTTAAACCGCTGAACCGATTTAGATGAAATTTGGTATTGAGGTAGTTTGAGTCTCGGGAAAGGACAAAAGATAATTTTTATCCCGGAAATCATTCCATACGGGAGTGAAAGTTTGTATGGAAATGTGTTATAAATGAGTTCTACGTGGACGGGGTCACGGGCAGAAGCTGGTATAAGATAAATAAGAATGACAAATTCAATGAAAAATTTTAAGGAATGACTGATTCCCAAGTACAGGTTGATTACAGTACCTAAGTAGGTACCTAGGTTTAATAAAATAATCACTGGCTACCTCAAACCAAATTAAATATACTGGCTACATTTGTATTATAGGATAACATTGTTAGGTACTAAACACCATCCTCCCAACAAACCTTGGGGTCCATACAATTTATTAATTAATTCAAATAGCATTACTTACCTTAAGTACCGCTTCGATAAGTAGCAGCGAAATTTCTGGTTTAGGAACTCCAAGTCCAAGGGCCAACAGCGTTTGTTGAAAACTCTCCATGATGAAATTTCACTAGTTTTTCAATAATAGGTGCGAGTTCAACAAACAAATCTATGTTTGATTATAGGGAAAAAATTACCATTATCACAGTTAACTATCATTATTGTCACTAGAATCGAATATTCACTCGTAGTTTTGGTGAAAACCAAGTTTAAAATAGCTTATCGTTAATACCTCGGAAACACTTAGATAAATAAATAAAATAAACCAAGTTGAGACGTCAAATTACCACATTAACCACGTACCATGTTATGCAAATGTCATATATCGCTGTCATATGTCATAGTTGGATAACTCCATTTTGACACGTGCAACCATGTTATGAATCGGTAAGTTGAGTGATTAAGTAGACAAATCACGTGATTTGTCATTTGTCACGCCGTGATAAGTGATAAAACCTCATCCATGCTAAGGCTCCTGGGCGCAAAAAACAAGGTAATATTACGTTGGGTCCCAGTCCCAGGGCATGCAGGTATCGAGGTAAACGAGAAGGCCGATGAGCTTGCACGAGCGGGGGCGAAGGGGACGCACTGCGGACCAGAGCCTTTCTGTGGCATCCCCAAAAGTCTGACCAAGCTCACTCTAAAGACCTATTGTTTCTACAAGAGTATCCAAGCCTGGAGAGCTACACCAGGACTGAAACATTCCAAGGCGCTTATTAGAGCCTTTAGCAAATAGGCGTCTTCTGATGCCTTGGTGCTAAGCAGGAACCGTCTACGCATGTTGGGTGCTTACAGGGCATTGTCGCCTAAATAAGCACATGCAAACGTTAGGACTGTGTGACACAAGGCAGTGCAGACTCTGCCTTGACGCGAAAGAGACGCCTACACACATCCTAACTGATTGCCCCTGCCTTATGCGCAGCCGTAACTCCTTTCTGGGAAAACACATTATGTGCCCGGAGGAGATTAAATTTCTTGAGATCAACAGTATCCTGCAATTCTTCCAGTTCGCAGGACTTCACCAAGAATTGTAGTAAGTGGCGATCACAATAGATCAGCGATGGTTGCAGTGATATAAGGGCTCTCTAGTCCGGAAGCCACTACCAGAATAACAATAATAATAATAATCATAGATAAGCCAGAGGAAATCGCTAACTCATTTAACAACTTTTTTATTGAATCAGTTGAAGCACAGAATCCCTGCAGCACGAGAGTTAACCTCTCAAGTGATGCTGAAAATTAAAAATTCTTAGAACAAACAGGGTCTTGTGAAATTCATAAGATTATAATATCCCTAAAAAAACCAAATTCAGTAGGAATAGACGAATTAAATACCAAAATTCTGAAATCAGTTTCCAGAATTATATCCATATCCATCCATCTCATTTTATAAATTTTTCACTAGAACAAGGCCAAGTTCCAGACATTCTTAAATTTACAATAATTTCAAATTTCCCGAGTAAGTAGTACCCCAATTATCGCTCGTTTCACGGAACTACAAGTTATAATTTTAGAAGCCTGCATTGGGAAAAATGCGCCGTTTTGACCCGTGTAGCCATTTAGGCTCGTATAATTGTTATTTGTACCTCCGAAAAACAGGCAAATCTACGAGCAAAATAATATGTAACCTGTCCTGATAAATGATACCAGTAGATAGTTACTCTAGAACAAAGGTGTATCTCACCTTTTCTCGAAGCCAGCGTAATAACCCCTCACAATATGTCAGAGTGGCTGGAGCCGTGACAAATCACCCCTACGCCGAATTCACAATATAAGTATTACTCGGAAATCTGAAACCGTTGCACCACGCACAGTCTAGCTGACGCCTTCGTGATATTGATTACTATATGTTCGAGTACTTGTCAACTCTTACATTACTTGATAGGTTTCTTGATGGTAGATTGGAACACGAAAGACGAATACTTGATTTACTCTTGATTTATTTAACTTGATAGTGAAGTATCGAACGTGAAGTGAGGTAAAATGATTTATTGGCTAATTACGAAATATTATACAAAGCAAATGCTGGGTGCAAATGAGAGCTATGACGCACGCGGCACGCGCTATGTTCTCGTACACTTTAATTTATTTATTTATTACTTACAGTTTATATTGTTTTAGATTATACATATATGTATACTATCACAATTACACCACTAATATATATATTCACATTCATTCTTTATGTTTCTGACCTTTACCGGCACAAAATGGGCACAATTTTTTTTTATTCTATCTACCCGCGAAACTTCACCTTTTATACAAGTTGATAAACCTTAATGTTTGTGTTTTCTGTTTGTCTGGTTACCTATTTAGAGTAAAATATCGCTCTGTAAGGCTGATAGTGACTGTAATTGCCTCTATTTTTTTTATATACACTCAAAATATGCTATCATAAAAACAGTGGCGTATTCATTCGCGCGGACATCTAGAAACTATACAAATCATATTTATGTTTTAAACTGTTATTGTGTACAATAAAGTGCTTACATACATAACAATAACCCAACAAAACAACCTATAATGATTATAGTTAAGGTCAATTCTATATACAATGAATGTTTTTTTGAAATTGGATGAGTAATTAGTTCCAGAGATTACCCCCTACGTGCAAACTTACAACCTTCACATACTTTTCGTTTTTATAATATTAGTACAGATGATATAATTATGAAATCAATATACTGGCCATAACACGTATATTGTGGGAAGCTCTATAACTGAAGGGTGGCGGGGTGAACGCACTGCCGGCACAATAGTGCCCATCTTAAGGGCTTATGGAATCAATTATGGCCGATGTCAAGGGGCCCTTATGTATGGCGTTGAGTGTAGTCCATAGTTCGATGCTGAGGTCCACCAATTACATTAATCTTGTCAGTGCCACTTCAAGAATCTAATACGGGTTTTTAGAGGGTCGGTAACACGCACGAGTGCCCTAGAGTCGAAGTCCAAGGGCTACGGTAACCGCTGGAATGGGGCTGGAGCGAAGGATGTCACTGTGTCCGATTGAAACAGTGCAACATCTGTTCGAGCCTCTCACCAAGAACGACGGTCAGCCGTCGGACTTTAAACACCTCACGAGAGATGATTTAGATTTATTTATTTCATAAATATGCATACAATATTTTTAAGATGCTGCAGACTACCTGACATAATGTAAAGTTAAGTTATAATAAATCAGGGAACTTAAGTTATAGTAATAGGTAATGACCTGGTAAAGGTCGCGGGAGTCCGCTGGATGCGGGTGGCGAGGGACACCGGACCGGTCACTTTGGCACTCTTTGGGGTAGGCCTATGTCCAGCAGTGGACGTCTTTCGGCTGATATGATGATGATGAATAAGTAATTGTCACAGTGTATAAATTGCCATACGATAAATAAGTAAATAACTGACCATCAGGCGAGCCATGCCACCGCTTATTTGCCACCGATGTGGTATATATTCTATGATATTAAACGAGCAACATTTATTTGCATGGTTTCATTTGTTTGTCTACAGAAAATGGGTTTTTGTGGCTCTAACAATTCCGATGAGATTTACAATACAGGGGTTTTCGGGACTTGCTAATCTAGGCTAGGGCTAGGATCTGGCTTTCGTTTTCTGTTTTCACTGCTCAAACCCCGGTAATTATTTAACACGTGATTCTTGAAAAAGAGGCCTGGGTGTTTTCCGCTTTTATAAATCTGTCATTGTAATTGGAATCTTGTACCTTGGACGGTAAAGTTCCTTTTTCAATGGACTACTTTGATGCAATTCGGCCAAGTCAAATAATCTCAAGTGTACTGAAATAATACTAACAATTACACGGTTCAACTCACGTATTCAATGTCACTACGGGTGACATGTTTCGAACTCTTCGGGAGTTCTTCTTCAGGATGAGTGTTTTCGCAGCACACGGTACAGTTAGGGTGTACTGAGAATGTTGTTAAAGTGTAGGACCCAACATGAGCGCTGAAACAATAACAGTGGCTCGTTTCACGAAGTTACGAGTTGCAATTTTACATATCCAGACTGGCAACACAGAGGCTGTCTACCAATAACGCCATTTGACCAGTGTTGCCCGGTTAGGATACTTTTAACTGCTCTGTGGTTAAGGGTTGTAAAATTGTAACTCATAGTGAAACGACTACTATAATTTCTAACAGCCCCTGTAACAATTACCTTAATATCAAAAATAGAAGCTCACGTTTCCGACCTTTACAAAGGGCAGACTACCCTACTTTTAAATAATAAAGCGCCCGTCCTAGCCCGTAATAAATGAGGGTAATTATGTGCTGGCAATTACTTGGCGACAGAGAGCACATTTAACAGTTACGGTTCCCATTCCATTTTGATTTGTTTCGTGCGCTGGGCACTTAAAAATTATGGCTGTTTGTTTCCCCAGAAACTGTCTTCTGGCTTCGAAACGTTGATATCAAAAATTTGAATGCGAAATTCATGCCACATTAGCCCTCAGGTTTACCTAGAACCTAGCGAGGTTCTTTCGCGTGGTAGCGCAGAGCGAGTAGAGTCTGTGTACATACAACGTGTTAATAAAATAACGCAAAACCTGAAAACAGTTTGTTCAGAATCGAGCATAGAATGCGAAAAAAATAAAAAATAAAATTTTTGACAAGTTTTATTGGAGTGTTGGCCGACTGGGGCTACCTGCTCCATACAAATGTAAAAAATAAATCGCGTCAAAAAATTTTATTTTTATTTTTTTCGCATTCTACTCTCGATTCTGAACAAACTGTTTTCAGGTTTTGCGTTATTTTATTAACACGTTGTATATTATAGTAGGAATATTAGACGAGAAATCGTATCTTCGTTAAATGTATGACATTTAGAGCAGTTTTAAGCAGTCTCTTGTTATGAGATCATTTTAGTGCCTTCACTGAATGGACGTCTTTATGCCGGCTGTTCCAAAGCGCCTCGAACTGGATTGGCTCAGCCCCAATTAGGTTACACAACATACATATGTACATCAAGTCATATAATTGACGAAGACCGCAAACCGCAGTAACGGCGAGGCATCACCGGTCTATGGTAACTACGGCACTGGCGCCATGTATCTCGTTCCGACAGAATTGTGAACTTCAATATTTCGTACAGTAAAAAGACATTGACACCCTTATTCATAAAACTTAAAATTCCTCTATAAAATGTGTTTTGTCCCTTTCTTACGAACAGAAATGTCAAAGTGACAGATAAAGATAAACGAAATCACGCTAAGTTATCACGCGCTAATTTGCAAATGAAATAGTTTACTGCAGTCGAACCGGTATTTCGATATTGTCTGTCTAATTTGTGACACATGGTACCGATGCCGTAGTACGAGACCAACACTAAATTACGCATCGAAAACTAAACGCTAGTGACTAACGTTTTGTAGTTGTTGCCGGAGAAAATCGGTACCATGAGATACAAATTTGACGGTTCGAATTTGTGACAATCGAAATCTATTCGAAGCGCGTTGACTCTCTCTGGAGAATAGTAAAGTAAGGTGTGTTTTCGATAGTGACTCATGCTAGCAGTACAGAGCCTCTAGTATACGTTTTTACCGAAACAAAACGTTACGAACGCGTTTGCGTTTAGCTGTCAAATCCCATACAAATTGAGGGTAAAACGCAAACGCGATCGTGAAGTTTTGTTTCGGTAAAACTTATACTAGATCCTCAGATTATGTAAACTAGTACAGATTATGTTTGCGTCAGCGATCCTCTTAGGATGACGGAGGTAGGTGTAGACGATAGTTAAGGTTGTATAAGGTAAGGTAATTTTTTTTAATACGTTTAAGTTGATGAATTTATGTAATATAATTTGGAGACCAAATAGGTCCGGCATATTCAAGAGAGTACTGCGTACATACGCAAGATATAGCAGTTTGATTACTTCTATATTTTAAGAAAACTTTACAAGACCGTAAGATAAAACCCAGATTTCTAAAACCCTTATTAATAATACGTGTAGTACGTCCACGTGTTCTGAGAACATTAATTTACTGTCGAACATAATACTTAAATCGCGAACTACATCAACTTTACAAATCGAGGTTTACCTAAAATAGGTTGGTTGGACGTTTATGAATACGGCCCTAAGCTTTTACTTATTTCGATCATTAAGCCCTTTTCAAAAATAACAATACTAATGTTTTTTCGATTCAAATAGTTTTCCTTGAAATTACCATTAACGTACGATTTTTCTAATTTTATATAGAATAGGATATAGTAACTGTAGAGAGCGTCGCGTCGTCATTGTGACCAAAAAGTAACATATTTCCAAGGGGCTGCCCGCGCGGCCTGCGAATTACAGAGAACCCAGGCGGTGCTGCGGGATAAAATATACTCAGTGTTCATCCTGGAGGTACATTCTATATACTAGTGAAATAATTTATGAAACCAGATGAGTAGTTCTGGAGATTACCTACTACGTACAATCTGAAAACCTCTTTGACTGAAAGTGCTTCTTAGCCTGTGCTAGGCCTACTTGAATAAAGATTATTTTGAGTTTGAGTTTGACTAGACTAGACTTTCCCTCTCATACATATACCTATAGTATCAATTCGTTGCGAAAGTGCCCCTCAGCCCGGCAGCCAAGCACAGCATATAGGAATATAGGTATATCTATTCCTTGAATCGGAAGCCTTGTATGTGGTCGGCCGCAATTAGGGCTCGTGTCTGCGCGGATACCAACGCTATGCGGATAATATACACACTCGCCGCTACTCGATCGGGAATTGCATTCAGCTGTTTAGCGCTTGATATATCAAGGTAAATATTTGCCTGTTGTAAAAGTGTGAGACGTTGAAACGTTGAAAAAATAAGTTGTAACGTTTTGACACTCTAGGTTACGCTTGGTGTAATTTTTGAACTTAATTATCGGTGAAATGACCATTCAATCACATGTGCATTTCCCTATGCTGACTAGATCAAATAATGCAATCTACACTATGCAATGTTCTGACATTTGATTTATTTTATCAATAAATATCTGTAATATTTATTATAACAAATTGACCTATTCCCAAAAAGAGCAAAGCTATTGTATATACACCAGCTTCGAAGTTAGGGTCACTACAAACTATAAGCTAAAGTTTAAACATATACTTAGTTCAATTCGCATAGAAAACTTAAGTGGCCGTCCATTACACTTTATCTCGTTCCAAATGCTTTGCTCACAAATCCCAAGCTTTACAAATACTTACTTAAAAGGATCTTGGCTGGTACAATAGGAGTACATATCTGTAATGTATTGTGACAGGTCGGTATGTAATCGCATAAGGTGCTTGACGGATGGCCGGCGAGTGATATATGTTACGTTATTCAGTGTCGGACAGCGAGCGGAAAGTGGGCCTTTTACTAACACGCGTAGAAACCTCTATATGAAGATGA
The DNA here is from genome assembly GCA_947578815.1 of Epinotia ramella. Taxonomy (NCBI): domain Eukaryota; kingdom Metazoa; phylum Arthropoda; class Insecta; order Lepidoptera; family Tortricidae; genus Epinotia; species Epinotia ramella. The sequence goes on from OX388202.1 coordinate 37,001,202, forward strand.
ACTAACGTTACCTGATTTAGGTTCTACCTGTCTTTAGAACATCTTCGAAAATTCTTGGAAGGGAATCGACACTCAAAGAGGGTCGAGCAAGATGTCGAGGGAGAGCCGCAATGCGCATGCGACACACCTAAAGTTACATGCGGGCATGGGCTACGGTGACTGCATACCATAGCACACACCGCATAGGCCCGTACACGTATAACACTTTAAACTCTAGCGCTTAGTACATATATTTAAATTATTTGTAAATAAATACCGCATTAGACCCTAAGTGAAACAATAATTTAAATATGCCCCCTACACTCGTTTGCCATCGATATGGTATAATAAAGTCATCATCGTCATTCTCAGCCTGTAATCGCCCACTGCTGAGCATAGGCCTCTCTTCGGCCTCTCATACGAGTTCTATGTTCTTATCTATTCAAGACCAATGTTCCGCATATGTCATGCCTCTACGAACGATTTCTGCTACAAAGCCGAACAATGCTGCATTTGCTACGGCGTAGCACACCAACACCAACTGTATGCTTGGTATTTTTTTTATAAAGCTACTTTTCAAAATACCACCTTTCGAGTGGTTTAGTTGCTGGTTTAGTTTGAGTAATATATATTTCGTGGTATAATGCTTACCAAATGTTTTATTGAATAAGCTTTAATTTAGTATGCAAGTATGTAACATTATTTATAAAGTGGGCACGCGCAACCGCTCACTTGTTTTTAAATTATGACACTGTAGGTACCTATTAATTGTACTACCTACCCTGAATAAATTGCATAATTTACTAGGATGTCATTTTCACCTGGGGAAAATTACCATATACGGGTATTTTTTATTATTTTAATAGAATGTTTTTTTTTATTTGGGCTCGTATTTTAGGATTTTGTTTTACAAATATTAAAAAAGTGGATCGATTAGCGGTTGGCGTGTACCAAAGGGGGTCGCATATATGTTTGGTACCGGCGCTTCGCCAGCCGCTACCGCGGCACGCTGACTTCGCTCGCTCGGCTCTCGCGCTGTAGGGTCAAATGATAGGTATCCCAATGATTTTAAGTCGTTCTAATAATCGACTTTAAAATAATTGAACACCAAATGATACGTTGTCATACAAAAATTTGCTAATAGTTAGTCAAAGTGAATCATCGGCAAAAAGTTGGTTCGCAAGTGAAATTCGGACAAAAATTTCGGAGAATAGGCATGATAAGAGCGTTTAATGAAGCTGGCTGGTATTCATTCATATAATGGATGGTATTCTTATTTTTTTGACATGTATGCAAATCTGTAATGTAATTTCTTATCATGAAATAAATAATCTAAATCTAAATCTAAATCTAATGATTACTGAGAACTCTAAACTTCGGATTGACCAGTTCTGATCTGATTTTTGATTCAAATTAGTTGTTACGGCTCTCGAGGTCAAAGTCCTACTAGAGCAATTGACAAGGCGAGTAGGGCGCTGTAAGTAGCAGCGCGTCTACAAACCAGGCGACAGAAAAAAACACATATTTCAGGTCTGTTGACCAGAACTATCTCTCGGTCATTTATTCAGCAAGCGTCACCCTAAATCTCAACAAACATCAGACAGCCAAAGCCACGGCATAATCCTATCATCTAATAACGTTCGCAACTTAACAAGTGTAGTCACCAACACGGCTTACTCCGTACGTGGACCGACTAACTAACACCGGTCACACAAAAAATAACCTAACGACTAAGTAAATAGAATTCTATTTAGCGATATACTGCGAGACTAACACGGACTAAAGTAGAAGTCATCCGGGAACCAACCTAAATCCCTAGACTGTAGATCACAATTTTGTGTAGCCGCAATTGCGATATACAGCGTTTTATACACGAGGCCAGGCTTGGTTCTTTTATAATAAAATCCAATTTAGTATAGCCTAGCTAGTTGCGGTGACGCATGGGAACAGCGAGAATCAACTTTTAGCATTCTACATGGATCTAGATGCTACGTACGCAAGCTTGTATGAGATTGATATTGTGTGTGTAAGTATAGATTTGATTTAGGATGAAGATCCACCAGATATCTGCGAAACTGTGTTTTCATATACATATTTACCTAGGTGCTGGGTGAAAAACCCATGAAATCTCAGTTTTAACCATTGGCTACTCTCGACTCTGATATGTTAATACCTACCCGATCTCAGACCAAGAGGAGTCCAGAAGACGGAGCATTACGAACAACCAAGGGAAGCCGGTTTTTAACCAAGCCAAATAGGTTAAGCACACGCTCGCGCACACATCATCATCCTCCTAGAATCATTCCCGGTAGTACCCTGACAAGCTCGGGGTCCGCTTTGGCATTGGCACCTATAAAAACTGAATCACACAAAACTCTTCAGTACGCGTCGTAATGCTGTCGTGATCGCACATTTCGAGTCTTATGCATCTCGATTTGTATATGTGTGCTTAATTTATTTGGCATGGTTACAAACCGGCTTCACTAAGTTGTTCGTAATTTACCTTACCTTTATTTCTTTTTCATCCTACTATCCTATAAATCCTACTAATAGTATAAGTTTCTGTCAAAAAAATAATTTTTGATACAAGCTTTTATTGCTGTTGAGCTTTTGTTGTTGATTAAGATGAATTTTAGTAGGTATACAAACAGAATATAGCCTGGATTAACATAGAATACTTTTTATCCCAGTAAAGGTCCAACAAAAAGAAGTCACCGCGAATGGAGTCGCGGCCAGCTAGCAGTGCCTAATTTGATAAGATTGTAGTCCTTTGGCGCCTGTGAAAATGAGTGCACGTGACAAACGAAACCTTGACATCAAACCCATACGTTTATCGGGATGTATCCCCTTTATAAACAGCGCCACCGGAAGTTTCTAATTGTCTACACTCAACCAAGTTACCTCAACACGGAAGTCCTTCACAAGTCCCACGTATATAAACCGAATTACATGAACTATTGGGAACCACGTACGTGTTCCGATTGTCCCGCGACTTCGAACAATCTCGCCCAGTCAACTCGAACGGGACGAGTTGGCAACTTGACAAGCCGCTACTATGGGTTTAATTGAGTTAGGCGATACTAAATATCCTCTCTAATAGGGGCGTAGACACTAAATAAAATAATCAATAATGTCATATTTTCTCGAAAACGGATAAAAAATGTAGTTAAATGGAGAAAAAGTCAACGCAAAAGGTTAAATAATCACGAAGTTAAAAGTGTCCAAAGTTTTAAGAAGGGGTATGTTCTATCCCTTTTTCGCAAAACGCAACTGCATATGAAACGATGACGCTGGAAGAATGTGACGTCACAGAAGACGGCAACGTGCCGCGCCGCATCGTAGTCGGCGCCGCGGTCGACGCGGTCTCCCGGCAGCATCCTGTAATGTGACGTCACACACCGTTTGCGTTTTCTCTCTCTAACAATCAATATTAAAACGGTTGCAGCTTCGTAATTCTTTGAGATATCTGAATGGGATTTTCGTCAGCATTTTTTTTTTGCCTTCTTTCTTTTGGAGTAATAATAATTATCGAGTCTACACCCGTATTATGCGAGCGGACCCACTCGGGCGTCTAGTATATCACAGCCCTGGCGTTGCAAGCGCGGACAGGCTGCGATAATAGCTTATTAACTTTCACTGCCAGGTACCTGCCTGGCGGGCGCCGACGCTGTTGGCGCTTTCCGCTACATACGGGGAAAACCACGGGATCGGCTACGATTGTAGCCCATAGCGATTTTCGGCAGACTGTGTCAACAGATGGATGTAAGTACGCTTCTTTGTCCCGACGTGACGTAAAAAACCTTTTTTTTTATACTTTTGCTTATACACCTTACCGCCAAACATAATCTTAGGCTGCTCTACACAATGGGCCCTCAGCCCCTTTTGGTGGCAGCGTAAAACTTAATAAAGTCTCCTACCTATTGAATTTATAGAAATAAAGATGAAAATAGGGGCATGTCGGGAATGTTATAAGTACCTACCCAAAGGTCTAATTTGGGTAGGCGAAACGTGCATTGTGCAACCCTGATTGGCCACGGCATGCAGAACGTTTCCGTTATTCAAATATCACAGATCATCATCCTCTTGAATCTACAGAATGAATCGACTACTCGTAGTATCCCAATCGAAGCCAAGTGTAGGAACTTGGCTCGCTCGTGGGCGCTACTCAAATTTACCCCCGTAACATAACTTTAATCGGAAAGCTATAACCGTACGAGTATCGGCACTTGATACTTGAGTTGAACGTGTTTCAACTAAGCGATGTGTGAACTTTGAGATATTAACCAACCAAATGCAGTCGTTACATTAGTCATGAGCTCTCATTTAGATCATTAATGAACGTTAAGGCTGACGCTGAACCAGCACGACTATCACAAGATTTTTCTCGCACTATAGGTACGTCTTTTTCTAAGTTTTCTAATAAGAGAGAGACGGATAGTGCGAGAAAAATCGAGAAAGCTCGCGCGATTGCTTGTGATAGCCATACAGATACTATATACTCGTAAGTTATGTAAAAATGCTGCCATGTAGAGATCTACTTTTTACAACGCGACGTGGTTTATTAACTACTCTTAACTCTTTCATTATCTTTTTTGTTGCCACTTGTAGGTTGTGAGTTATGGACGCTAGCGATCTCAAAAGGACCAAAAGCGCGTTGTCGACTCTTTAGTGTTTTGAAGATAGGTATGTTGTGTCAGCTAGAGACAAATGCAGGTGAGGAACCAGATGAAAGAATTGTGTTTCTGAAATTACCCCCTACATACAAACTTATTCCAGACTTGCAATGCTACAATCTCACAGACTTTACAATTTAAGTATAATGTATAGGTAGATATAGGTATTGCAGACGCGACACTTTTAAAAGAAAAGTCAAGCCCACTCAGGCCGCATCCTAAGATAGAGCCTTTTCGCCAACACGGCTCACGTTATATCTGCGTATATATCTAGTCAAAGGAGCCACTTACGCCCCTGCCAATCCAGAAAATCCTGTTAAAATCCAGACTAGACGTCCCACACGGCGAAATAGACGTTAGTAATGAGGGAATAGAGTTGTACTTTGATTGTAGCTATGGTTCCCTGCGTTTGTCAGTCGAGTGTGCTTGAGACGAGTTCGAGTTGCCTCGTTACTTGGCTGTTTTTAACTCGTAATGGTCTTTGAATACGTCGCTGTGTGGTTCCATGTATTAACTAGATACTTAAACGCTTTCTATGAAATATTCTTGTTTGAGTTAAGAGTCTTATTCATTTTGTTTCAATTAAACAGTAGCATCCGTTAACGAAAATTATAAATTATGTTTTTTTTTTAATTAATTGCTCCGTCTTTTGATTGACCATCGTTGAACCGAGCTAGAGTTCCGATAGCTCAGTTGGTTGAAAGCGTGCCAGGAGGTCATATGTATAGTTTAGGAGATATTATGGCCACCTTCTGCCTCCACCATCCGATCAGCTCGGTGGTGTCATAATATTACATCGTCACCGAAATTACCAGTGGGTGAAAAATAGTTTCAAATATTTAAAGGACAACTTACATAATAGTACCTACATTGTGCCACATGTACGCTAAAGATATGTTTCACGAACGAGAGTCTATTATACCCTGTCCACGATAACGAGCTAGTACTAGAAAACTTAGACAGCACGTAATTGGTCAGCGATAAGGGCGATGCATGTGCATTTTGTGGGTTTACATGGCGGTCAAAATTCAGTCAACATCTGTCTCTTGTACCGTGCGGACGCGTTATAATGCAGAGAGCAGCTCTATTGTTTCCGGAGATGGAATAAATATTTTTGATAACAAATATCTGGTTTTATTTATATAGACACGTAACAATTTAGGCAAATAAATATGTTTATTATACATGAACTATTTTTGATAGAGGGCTTTGATAACTCGAGTTTGTAAAATTCGAAGTGTAGGTACGTGTCGCACACAATGTTTTTCATAACATTTGTGAGGAAACAAATATATTTGAAACAAACAACTAATCTCAATAAAAAATACAAAAGGTCAATCGTCCATTTTATTGAACTTGACATAAGACGCGAAAGGCAAAAGGGTCTTTGTATACAGCCACGATTTAAAATCACTGTTCATATATTTTTCAACACATTTGCTCGTAACGCGCCTATTATTACGTCGCTTTTAGGCTCATAATCCTGGGTATTAAACACGCGTGTTTTATGACATTACGACACTCGTGTATTATGATTATATCCCGATTGAGACACGTTGGCAACTTGCAGCAAGGTGTATGTATGCATACAGTGCATCTTTTAATTAACCGGGTTGCACAGGTTTTTTTAATTCTCGGCAAATGGATTCTTACTTGGCTAAACAAATTCAATCTTTTTGTTAATTAATTTCCTAGGTATTTCTTTGGGAGCCAATAATGCACGGCCCAATAATGTACAGCCTGATAATCCGCGTCCACTTTTTACGGACTCGGATTATTGGGTCGTGCATTATCAGCCCGGACAAAAGTGGCTTCCAATTATTGCCCCGGACCAAGTTTGCTCAGGGTGATAATGCACAGCCCAATAATGTACAGCCTGATAATCCATGTACAGTATGGGCGTGGATTATTGGGCTGTACATTTCTTTATGGATTGGAAGGACTTTTTCCTCACAAATCCATTGAAAAAGATACGACGGCTCTCTTATCACGCTCACCTGCGGCTCGCAGTCTGAACGATCCCGCCTCTGTATATTTATTTACGTCACTCCGGGCTGTAAGTGAGATTTACCGCCCACGGGCGCAGCGGCAAATCTCTCTTCACACCCAGGAGAAGACGTAAAATTGTGTACGCACCACGGGCGGTAATTCGTAAAGCCCCAGATCGCATATTTATGTGTATGGCGTCGTCTCCTGGGTGTGAAGTGAGATTTTCCGCTGCGCCCGTGGGCGGTAAATCTCACTTACCGCCCAGAGTGACGTAAAAAGTCTTACACTCGGGTACTCGCATTATCGAGCATACCCACACTTGCGCTATATTTTCTGCTTCATACTCGACATCTACAATACATCATCATCATATCAGCCGAAAGTCGTCCACTGCTGGACAAAGGCCTCCCCCAAAGAGTGCCAAAGCAACCGGTCCTGCGCCACCCGCATCCAGCGGACTCCCGCAACCTTTACCAGGTCATCAGTCCACCTTATCGGGGGCCTACCCACGCCGCGCCTTCCGGTACGTGGTCGCCACTCGAGAACCTTTCCGCCCCAACAGCCATCGGTTCTACGTGCTATGTGCCCCGCCCACTGCCACTTAAGTTTAGCGATCCGGAGGGCCACATCGGTTACCTTGGTGCTGCTGCGGACAGCCTCATTTCTGATGCGATCACGCAGAGAAACTCCCAACATGGTCCTCTCCATTTCCCTTTGGGTGATTTTGAGCCTTCTTATGAGGCCCATAGTAAGCGACCACGTTTCAGTGCCATATGTCATCCATCACTGCCAACACACACTGGTCAAAAACTCTCGTCTTGAGACACTGCGGAATATTGGACGAAAATATGTGCCGTAGCGCTCTATATCTACAATACAAGACCATATATTTCCACTTCTCCCTCGTGAATGTTTAGGCCAATAGGTACGGTATAGGTACGGTACACTAAAATATATGTAGCTAATATACAACACGGCTGAAACTTTACTACGAAATATTGCTACCTAAAGACACCTAAAACTCGAGCCATTATCAGCAGATTGGAAAATGCAATCAAGGAAATGTTGAAATAACCCGCTGCTACGTGACTCGGGAACTATAAAAATGCGGATTTATTGACTTTGGGGAGTTTCTCTGCGATGGCGGACTGTAAAATACTTGACTGCTTGAAAACGGAATTCGAAGCTTCGGGAGGTATTCATGATTGATATCGACTACCTATCGCGCATAAAAGACAGACTTTCGATTGTTCAACTAGGAATTCTGAAATTCTGCAGCCAGATTTCAAGAAAAGCCTATCGATGGAGAGGCTCGTCGTCCAGGGATTCTTGAGGTTGAGGTTGAGCACGGGACCCATCGCCAACACGCTGGACGGACATAGTAAAAAACGCCACGGAGATCAGCCTAGTCCAGTGCTTCCGCAATGCCACCAACCGTCTGAAGTGGCGCGTCATAGCTAAAGCGGCGACCATTGGCAAGAGGCAAAACACTGTTGGAGACCCACCGAGTACACCATAAACATGACCACGTCCACTCTGACACGAGTACCTATACGACTGAGAAGAAGAAAAAGATCAACTAACTTGTGACGTGGTGGTTCTCAAAGGTTATATGTCAAAGTTTGTTTGTTGTGAAACCGACTCTTTTCAAGACTTTTTAATGTGAGCTTTGTAACAAGGCGGCTTCCTGATCTATCGGTGCGGAGGTGGTACGATATCAGTAAGCAAGCAGTCAGCTTTCAGTGTCGAGTCGAGTCATAAGCTATTCTTTATGCGCGGGATGTGCAGAAGCGGGGCGGCACCAGCGATCTAAAAAAAACCAGGAAGTCTTAGTAGCGCCGCAGAATGGGTGCCATTGCCATTGCCATTATGCGGGGATGGGAACGGGGTGTCAAAACGATGCCAGGAAGCATTTTAGTTCGAACATGCGCGTACCGGGTTTTGGGCACGTGTTTGGGTAGATATTTGTAAGGAGAGTTTGCTGGGTGGCACGAATGGAATACTCCAAGCGGTATAGGTACTGACAGTATACCGACGAGTGAGGAAATCTGTGCGACATCAGCAAGCTCACGTCAAAGTAAAAAATACCGCATACCGTTTTCGCCCAGGGAAGGCAGGAAAGGCCCCTTAGAGTATGAAAATTATTAATGTCATTTTAACCACTTCTGTTGTAGAACTTGAGACCATCGTATTTTTTCTAATTAGTACAATGTGAATGAGACATGAGAGACGGTCACATGATTTTGCCAGCCCTAACCTTAAGACAAGTACATACATACTGCTTGCATAAGTTAGTGTCATTAAGTCGTCTAGTCTAATGCTACTTACAAAGTCAAGTACTAAGCTAGAACCTAATAGCGCCTATGAATAATTTAACCCAGTAGAATCATATTACCATAATCATGACAGAGCCATGTCATTCATAATGCCGAAGTTACACTGGCCTCTTCCCCGTATGTGACCAAGCGTGTACCAATTTGTGCGTTGTGGAGAACAACTAGGTGTGTTCTGATTGTTTTTTTTTTTATAATACGACGGTGGCCAATAAGCGTACGGCCCCTGATAGTAAGCGGAGTGCCCCCGACGATGTGTTATGTTGAGAGTGAGGAGGTGCGTTCGTAGAGCAATCAACACAACGAGGCCTCAAATCAATAAGTCTTTAGCAGACCATATGGATGTTTGCCACCGTGCTAGTATAAAAAACCGGCCAAGTGCGAGTCGGACTCGCGCACGAAGGGTTCCGTACCATAATATATAATAATAAGTTACAATAGAATTTGTACGAAACTATTACTTCTTGAAGTACATTTTATAAGTTGGTCGACTATTACTCGTAAACGTGTAAAGCCTACCTAGCTGTGATAGTTTTCCTTTTAACTTCGTTATATGTACTACTACCATAAATTTTTTCACATATCCCAAAACAACCATTTAGCTAGCAGGGGGTGGGGACACTGGAGTCTAACAAAAATTAGCACTTTAAGGCTTAATATTTCACAAACGGATCGTTTAATCGAAAAATTGTTTTCACAAACCCCCAATATTTTTAAAAGACCTATCCAACGACACCCCACACTATGGGGTAGACGACAATAAAAAAAATCATCCCCACTTTACATGTAGGGGAGGTACCCTAAAAAAAATGTTTTTCAAGATTTTATTTTACCACTTTGTCGGCATGACTAATATGTATATTCATGCCAAGTTACAGCTTTCTAGTACCAAGAGCCTCTGAGCTAAGCTGCGGACGGACGGACGGACGGACGGACATAGCGAAACTATAAGGGTTCCGTTTTTGCCATTCTGGCTCCGGAACCCTAAAAAGGGGAAACTGTAGCCTATGCACAACTGCAACTCCAGTAGTACACACGCGTTGCCGACCGTCTGTGGATTTGAAGATGCGTTGCGGCAGCAACAGACAATTGCAGGTCCCACACATAGACGCACAGTGCAACTTCGGGAGCTCTGGCGACCTTATTATTCACCCCAGGCCCCGTATCATGGTCGGCCTTATCACGCGAAAACAAAATCTCGACTGGCGCACTGAGAAACGGGTCGAGATTTTGTTTGGGTGAGCGTGCGGCGACGCGTAGATACTATGGCGCACACATACAAGCCGCGCGCGGTGCGTTTGTATGAAGATAACCTACTTTCCACTCTTTCTACTATGATAACGTGAATCGGTTCGGCTATAGATGAACTGAGGTCCTTTTGTTCAACAAACCGTTTTATATACAATGACTGGGTATGTAAGTCTTACAATATGCTTAAATATTAAACTCTGGATAACCTCGCGTGCAGTTAATGTCCAAATTGGTCTAGACGGTGAATTTTCAACTTAGATTTGTCAACCTAGGCTAGGTACTTTATACTATTATATAGTTAGTAATCAGTTTAATGTTCATGTTTCGTGTTGGCTAAATAGTTTTTGTTGGTAATGGATATTAGGTAGCTATACAAGAAGCTTATAAATATGTATCGGAGTGAAAAAGCTCCCATATTTACCAATACTTTCAGAGCTGATAGTAGGTACTCGTCCTTAGAAGTAGACTTAAGTATAAAACTAATTTTAAGTTGATGTTAGTTTTTGGAGAAAATTAGGAAAACAACTGTGCCACGTAATAACACCCTGTTAATTAGATGATCAGAATTCATAAATTAAGACTTCTTTGATTATGTCATTGATGAGAAACAAGGACGCTCACTTGACAGAAAGGGATAACCACCTTGTCAGTTAAATGCACAGTATGTTTTTTTTTCTTAATTCCTATTAAAAGTAAAATATTTTAATGTAAGCTAGTGGATAACCTTTACCTTATCAGTTAAATACAGTATTTTTTGTTAATTTCTATTTAAAGTAAATTATTGTAAATTAAAATCTCTTAAAGTATTAATGGTACTTAATTTGTTAGCACCATATATACTCACACAGAGTGACTAAGACAAATTTAGTCTTTTCTATTAATACGGTTACGCGCAAATAAAAAAATATCTTATCGCATAAATTATAAAATTAGACGTTGATTAAGATTACAGACAAAAAAAATGGCTTTACAGCCCTTCAGTTTATTACCATGTCGCAGGAAAGACGCGTCTAAATCCCTGTCTATAACCGTTACACATATCGGATCCAAAAAATTGCAATCAACCTCCCCTAAATAACCTATAACCCGTTAACGGGAATACGTTAATTACAAATAACCTTGCAATAGGGTAAGTATCCACTAGAGATGTTCGAGAAAAAAATCCGCCCATAGTAAGAGATGCGTGAGCGCAGTGCTATTGGTTCCTTGTACAAACGCCAACACAGTCAACTGACCATCCTGTATTTATATAGAACCTTATTACAATGCAAATAAAGTGCACGGATGGTCAATTAGCTGCATGTGTTGTCGATAGTACACCGCTTCTCTAACTCGAACAGCTCACCATGGCTATCACAGGACGGTCCGCGAGCTGTATCGCGGCCACATAGACTATCCGTCTCGTTCTAAGCGTTCTAATTAGAAAGAGCGGATAGTCTATATCGCCGCGACACAGCTCGCATGCCGTCCAGCACGTCTATCACGCGATGGCCGCGACATACTCTCGATTTTTCTCGCACTATATCTCTTGTTCTAAGTGTTCTAATAGGAAAGGGACGGATAGTGCGAGAAAAACCGAGACAGCTCGCGCGCCGTCGCCGTTGCCGTGCTGTGATACTCGGAGCCGAGCTGATGGACTCACCCTAACTCGCAAGCTGTGCCGAAGAGCCTCGTAACTCGTTAGTCGCGATCTCATACAATCTTCACTTCCTTTTTGAGATTGATTTCTAGGATAAAAATGTGTCCTTTTCCGGGACTCAAAGTATCCCCTTCCCCACGCTAAATTTGAAGACGAGGGCGGTAAGGGACGGATTATTATGTCGTTTGTCATGGACGATCATTTCCGTTGTGTACATGTACACATCGGAAATGATCTACGATATGATAGTGTTGTTGCGTTTGTGAAAAAAGTCCGATTTATGAAGATTAAGAGTCAACCATATAGGTACTTGTAATTTTTTGGTTAGGTACCTTTTATCAATTATTTAAAGAACGTTTATGGCTCTATAGAACTTAAAACATTTTTGTTTAATTCCACCAAGTAAGGGGTTTAGTTGTTGTCTTGTCCCATTTTTGCCTCTAAGTAGGTAAATTATAGCTTAGAAAACTGAAAGATAATTACGGCCGTATTCATAAACGTTCTACAAGCCTGTTTTAACTAAAATGCCGTTAAAATTCTTTTGTCTTTATCAGTCACTTTGACATTTGTGTTCGTAAGAAAGGGACAAAGCACATTTTATTTAGCAGAGGCATTTTAAGTTTTATGAATAAGGGGGTTAGAGACCAACAATAATAGTTTCGTTTACGTGTTTTCTTCCAGCCATTTTAAATGCAAAATCCGAGGTAATTACTGGGTTTTATAAAGGGCCATTCACGTCGCGTCCCGTCCACGCGTGATTCAATTAAAATAGGCGAGTGTGGTGTTTGTTGTGACCGCACTTGAAATATACACTCTACAGCACTTGCAATAAGGTTTATAACTGCAAGGTGCTGGTGAAGTGGAAATGTTGAGGATATTTCGCTTTGAATACATTGTTTTAAGCATGTAGGTATACAAAGTGGGAATAACACTGGGTATTCAATGAAGTGCGAATCGGTTTCAGTTGACAGTGACTTATTGGGTATGCGCGACCAATTTATGAAATGATAGAGTATAGTACATTATTGCCGTGGCCGGGAAGGAGGCAATTGCAGGCTGAGTATTTGTTTAAACGGACGTGCTTGCGAGTCCGTTTAATTATAATACGAAGCCTGCAATTGCCATTCCGGCTGAGGCTAATATAGTGCTTTTCTCAAAAATGGGGGAATAAAAATACTAAATTTATATAAACTTTAAATATCGTTGCACAACGTGAAAATATTTACGATTTCCCGCCGTTTTGTTTTTAAACAGAATGCAAGTGTATTTTTCCACCAAAAAAGCGCAAACTATTTGAGACACATACAAAAACGTCGAGTTTGCAACAGAAGAATACGGTTTGAATTGGCTGAATACGAGCTGTGCCGTCTGTTATATGCCAGTTTCTACCTTTTAAAAAATTTGGTACTCGACAAATAAAGGAATTTATATATAACATTCCAGGCGGCCTGCAATGTTTTTTATTTTTTAATTTAGGTCTGACCTTAAACTATGTATACACTTTACCTTCCAATATGTAGCGAGTTATGTTCACTTTGCGGGCCATTTTTGAGAAAAATCAATTAAATCACTAGTCTGCGTATTCAATCAAGTGCCTGGGCGCAGTTGATGATTATGCAAACAGACTAATAAATTATGCCCTTGCCAGATAAAGAATGAATTACTTTGGTAACGGCTATCCGCAACCAAAGGTACTTCCGCTGACCTGCATCATCTGGTTTGTGGAAATGATGGAGCGAGCTTGGTATTTGGCATAAAGGAGAGTGCAAATGCACAAAAGATCCTACTGGTCGAAGTGTATCCGAAAGAGCCCTCACCTAGATAAGATAAAACAAAAATAAATGGTTGAAGAAAACGTGAAACATAATAGCCCCTGAAACATTCAAAATTGAAGTCTGAAAAATATTTAATAAATAACTGAAAAGCAGCTTTGCGGTGTAGATACCCAGGTATTGACTGCAACATTATGCTGAGTCTAGCCCCTTTTTATTAGCATCACACATTGATATGGCACGTATCGTACAAACGCCAACACAGTTCATCATGAGTTCGGCTCATTCATCTGATTTGCACTTAATGGAAAATAATATGTTATGAGATATGAATGGGCTACGTCGGGCGGGTAGTGCAGCGTAATTTCTATGTATACCTACTTTTGTCATAAAACGAGCGAGTTCATCGCCAACAAACTGCTCCGCAGTTTGGCGAATTGATGTATTTACGGTACACATATTTTATATTTTCATGTTAAATAAATAAAAAAATAAAAATAAAAAAAAAAAGTTAACTGACCATCCTGTATTTATATTGAACCTTATTACAATGCACATAAAGTGCACGGATGGTCAGTTAGCTGTGTTGTCGATAGTACGGTACTGTATAGAAAGAAAGAAAGAAGATATTTATTCACAATAGGTATAGGTATAGGTTTTAAATAATCTCACAGTACTCTGTAGGTCATGTATAATATTTGATTTTCAGTGATCGCAACTTTTATAGCATTTTTGGTGCAGCGTTTCCGTTAGTGTTGTTAACGGAATTGGTATAAATAATGTCAATCCTAATGCTTAATTAGCGTTAATAACGTTAATATTAACCTTATTTAACAATTTTGATTGATATTGTCTTTACCAATTCCGTTAACAACACCAAAAATACTACAAAAGTTACGATCACTGGTGATATTAAATAAAGTTTTTTTGTCTATGTCTAACACAACGGAAAAACTAGTCAACGATACCAGTATAAAATCTATCATCTTCTAGCATTATTCCTTCCCACACTTACATACTTAGTTACAATTATAAGCATGCGTCCCGCTCGCACTTAGTTAAGCTAGTTAAGGAGGCCTTATGTCCGACATAAACGCAATCATGCTAGCCAGGCTAATCGTAGCCAAACATACCTTATGCCTAGCAAAGAAAAGTTAATAGCAGCTAAAATAAATGAAATTGAGGGGACAAGGCTTCAAAAATAGTTGGGTAAGGCCATATATTTTGCCAATTTAGTAATAATAACAAAGAGGAACACAGATACTTCTATGTTACGGTAACGTAGAAGTACAATAAATTGCACGATTTGTATGAATCCTAACCACACTTACACGTTACGTTATGATACAATCAACGTTACCGTAACATAGAAGTAACTTAGAAGTAACGTAGAAGCGACATTTTTGAGGTTATAATTTACCATAAATCAATAATTTGGACTAAATTAGAAACAAAAACATACGTTACGCATGGTTTATGCTCTTATGGATATTTTTATATTAAATAGGTGTAATAACAACTGTTATTTACGAATCGAATGCACAGACAACAAAATGGCATCATTTTAGGGTTCCGTAGTCAACAAGGAACCCTTATAGTTTCGCCATGTCCGTCCGTCTGTCCGTCTTCGGCTTTGCTCTGTAACTCTTACAACTAGAAAACCGTAATTTGGCATGGGTAGAATAAAATTAAATCACGCCCACAAAACAGTAGAAAAAAAGTTTGTAAAACATTTTTTTTTAAGATAAAGTAGGTACCTACACGTAAAGTACCTAAGGATGTAAACTTTTTTTCGTTAAACCCATAGTGTGGGGTTTGTATGTACGAATATGTAAGCACTTTATTGTACACAATAACAGGTTAAAGAATATACATGTCACACAATAGATTAAAGTACAAAGGCGAACGTATCCCCGGGATCTCTTCCAGCTAACCTTTGAGCAATTGACCTTTGAGCTTTGGGTATCGTTGGATAGCTTGTTCAAAAATATTATGGGTTTTTTAAAACCATTTTTCAACTTAGTGATGTGTTTGCGAGATATTGGGCTTTAAAGTTTTTTAATTGGGTTTGCATCAGATAACTTACTGTTGCCAGCGTCAATAAAAAAAGTACCTGAGAGCTTAATATTATTTACAGGTGGAATAGACTATTTGACAACAGTGAAAATAATTTGTTTTTTCATTAGCAACAGATAAAAATGACGAAAATACTAGGAAAGAAAATACAATTTTCAGATTTTTAAACTCATAAAAACTTACAATAAGGACGTTGTTTGAGTGTGACGTCACAAGCCTGTAATCCCTACAAATTCCATACTAACGGAGCGTTTTTGACGCTTCATAAAAAGAAGCTGATTTGACTTTTGTCAAATAGCGTATTTGTGGTAACGTAAAAAATGAACAAGCAAACAAACGGGATAACGTTTTAACTTGCGAAAAAATCCATGAAGTCAGCTTAGTTTAAAGATCAAAAGTACGATTTAGTTGCTTTTACTTTAAGTTATTCATGTTGGTTCTAGTGAATTAGGCTTTCAATAGAACTCGCTGTCTTTTTAATGTTTGGATGCAACCCCTTGTCTCCCGCTGACCCACATATGGGTCACTTTTTACAAAATAATTTGTACTCAATTATTATTATTTATCAAAAATCTAATTTAAACAACAACATGGAAACGTCCGGGAGTTAAACACCCTTGCACTTTCGGGTTCTCCGGGAGAGGAAGTGTTAAAAAAACGGCCAGTTTTTTGCTAAATTTTGAGGACTAGACGAATTGAACTCGCTCTATTTATTAAAGTGGAGTAAGTATTTTAACTTTGAGATAAAATTGTAATACTTAGAAAGCTACAAAACATAATGAGAGTTCTTTTAGTATTAAATACCAGTTCGTTTTTTGTAGGTATGCAGTCAAACTATGAGACATTTTTTGGTTTCTAAAAGTGGCGAAATTTACGGCCTTACCCATTTAGGTATACGGTTATTTATACCCATACATATCCATACTTAATATTATAAATGCGAAAGTGTGTCTGTCTGTCTGTCTGTCTGTCTGTCTGTCTGTTACCTCTTCACGCTTAAACCGCTGATCCGATTGCGATGAAATTTGGTATGGAGATAGTTTGAGTCCCGAGGAAGGACATAGGATAGTTTTTATCGCCGAAATCATCCCCTAAGGGGGTGAAATGGGGGGGTGAATGTTTGTATGGAGCTGCGATATAAACGAGTTCCACGCGGACGGAGTCGCGGGCAGAAGCTAGTAGTTAATAAACAATCTCAGCCAAACATAGGAAGACGGAGCCTCTTTCTATTGAAGTTGGTTAAAAAAAAATCGTACTATATCCTAAACATTTTACCGACTAGTTAATCGGGAAAGCCAACTATCCGGCTACATTTATAAAACATACCGAATATTCGGCCCTTTATGACGTACTGGGAAACAAAACTTAAACTAAGTACTAATATTTACTTGAAGTTTTGTATTCCAAGTATTCTACTTCAATACAATAAATAATAATGACACAGAAATAGGAACTTTTGATTTTAATCATCTATAATAATTTTATTAGACTATCCGGCCACATTTACAGTCGTCGAATATAACGCCAATTATTCGGCAAAATCCGTAGTCGGCCAATCTCTATATTGTCCGTAGTAACAAAACGGGCAAGCTAGTAAACGATACCCATATAACCTACCCTGCAGTCAAACATGTGCTCAGCAAACAGGCGACATGACAAATCAAACAGAAATGATGGATCGCCCGGGGCGCAGCTAGTGTTTTGCGGCCGGATGTTATGATATTAATCGGATTTGTTTCCAATTGCGTTACGATAGCTCTTTTTTACTACGACGGTTGCGCACGAGCATACCTACGTGCTGCCTAGTGGTAAGAAGACACAGGCTATGGACGCCTGCGATTTCAGAAGAACCTCAACCGAAACCTCCTGGAAACTACGCTACATCTCTATTCAGCACCTACCCAACAACTATTTTTAGGGTTCCGGAGCCAGAATGGCAAAAACGGAACCCTTATAGTTTCGCTATGTCCGTCCGTCCGTCCGTCCGTCCGTCCGTCCGTCCGCAGCTTAGCTCAGAGGCTCTTGGTACTAGAAAGCTATAACTTGGCATGAATATACATATTAGTCATGCCGACAAAGTGGTAAAATAAAATCTTGAAAAACATTTTTTTTAGGGTACCTCCCCTACATGTAAAGTGGGGATGATTTTTTTTATTGTCGTCTACCCCATAGTGTGGGGTGTCGTTGGATAGGTCTTTTAAAAATATTGGGGGTTTGTGAAAACAATTTTTCGATTAAACGATCCGTTTGTGAAATATTAAGCCTTAAAGTGCTAATTTTTGTTAGACTCCAGTGTCCCCCACCCCCTGCTAGCTAAATGGTTGTTTTGGGATATGTTAAAAAATTCATGGTAGTAGTACATATAACGAAGTTAAAAGGAAAACTATCACAGCTAAGTAGGCTTTACACGTTTACGACTAATAGTCGACCAACTTATAAAATGTACTTCAAGAAGTAATAGTTTCGTACAAATTCTATTGTAACTTATTATTATATATAATGGTACGGAACCCTCCGACTCGCATTTGGCCGGTTTTTATTTTATACCAATTCGGTGGCAAATAACCGCACGGCCCGCCTGACCGCGGTCACCGTAGCTTATGTACGCTTGCAACTCCAGACGTGTTACAAGCATGTACACATTCTTTTCTTGACTAACCCCATCAGGTAGATCGAATCTTTCCACAACCGAAGCGTTCGAGTGAGGAAATTCCTCTAAACCGTTACCAATACGGCAGCTTTATTTCCTAGTGTAGTCTTTGATCAACTGTGTCAGCAAGGAGTAAGCTAGCGACGCTGCAACCTGTCTTCCGTAGAATAGGTACGCACAGTATCCGCAACGACGCGTTTCACCCGACAACAATAATTTAATTTGCCGCCCGCTGTCACCAACCTAACACAAAACGACTTATGTCCCTAGTACTTCACGACACTTGCGTCTTTTACTTTTGCGGCCGCTCGCGCCCCACATCGCTTCCATTTATTACCGAAGAATGCCCGCAATTCTCGGTGTCCCGCAATTTTTCCGAGAGAATTTACGTCGTTCAGATTCTGTTGGATTCACGCTATAAACCCGGTTTATTGACGCTTGGGTAAATGCACTTATTGTATAGAGTTCGATGAGGTGATTTAGCACTAAAGAAACCGTTTCTCTTGAAAACTTAGTAGTATAGTATACTTAATACTTATAGTAAGTCTTGGAATTTACGGCGAGGGGTAGGAAGTTATACACATAAGATTGTAATGCTAACTGCTCGTCTGTCGGGTAGCCCCATAGTGGCGCCTACCCTCAGACTGTCATGACGAGCAGCTAAAGGCCTCCCCCGATGATTGGGTACCTGGTTCGCAGGTTATCTCCACGAAAAAAAAAAGCTACAAAAGAACCACACAAACAAGCGAAATTAAAAGATTTTTCAGAAAACCCAACTGCTTTTTTCAAATTT
The DNA here is from genome assembly GCA_947578815.1 of Epinotia ramella. Lineage (NCBI taxonomy): Eukaryota > Metazoa > Arthropoda > Insecta > Lepidoptera > Tortricidae > Epinotia > Epinotia ramella. The sequence goes on from OX388202.1 coordinate 37,020,357, forward strand.
TATAGCCTATGCCACTCCCACGATTAAGAGGAATCCAACGACACCCCATATGTCGAAATCCGTCAAACGGTTTAGGCTGCAGGTCGTGCCAAAGGATAAGGTCACATATATACGCTCGAAAAACATAACCCTCCTTCGGCAGTTGGGTAAAAATCTCAACTCTGATTTGAGGGAATGCCTCTTTGGTGTCATTTCACCAGCTTAGCTACTATGATATGATCGCGTTTGATGTTGAAATTAAAGCATTCCTTCTCCACTAACAAACATAAGTGCAAGAGGGACGAGTGCTCTATGTGTTTTCTGTGTCCGACTTAAACGCGACCAACGCAGGCAGATGTCTTTTCACATAAAATTCATGGAATATACATTTAATGTACAGTCGCCATCAGATACATCGGAGCGGCCAATGTGCTCACAAATATCTGAACACGTCTCTAATGTGCAGGCATTAGAGACGTGTTCAGATATTTGTGAGTACTTTGGCCGCTCCGATATATCTGATGGCGACTGTACTTACTTCAGATAATTTATTTCCAAAAATATTACTCATCATCATAAACTTAAGAGCCGGGCTCTTGTCGGTGGAGTAATTGCCACTCTGTTCTTCTCTCTGCCACTGTTTTGAGCTCCTGATACGACATTACATTAACGTTCTCTTTAGCTTGGTCCATAAACGCGCGTCTTGGTCTTCCCCTGCCTCTCCTTCCATCAATCTTTCCTTCAATTATAGTTTTTATGTAATTGTCATGTCGTATCAGGTGCCCCAACATATTTCCCCTTCTGTTTTCAATCGTTTTTAGTAGACATCTTCTTTCTCCTATCAAATTTAGAACCTCTTCGTTTGTTCTTCTTTCTGTCCAACTAATACCTTCCATCCTTCTCCATGCCCACATTTCAAATGCGTTCAGTCTCTCTCTATCACGCTGGGTTAGAGTCCACGTCTCGCTTCCGTATGCTCCAGATGTAGGTCTTAATAAATCGTTTCCTGATATTTCGAGATATTTTTGCTTTTTATATTTGTTTTTTAGCATTGAAGGCTTTTTTGGCCATGGCTATGCGTGCGATGATATCCGAAGTGCATCTGGAGTCACAGGTTATAATGCTGCCTAAGTATTTAAAGGTTTTAACTTGTTCAATGGCTGAACCTCTAATTTTTATGGGATCTATTATTGGGTTTGTCTTAGATGCAATTAATGTTTTGGTCTTATTTATATTTATCTTTAGTCCAAATTCTGTCAATATGAGGTCCATTTCTGTTACGAGCTGTTCAAGTTGTGCAGAATTTTCGGCTACCGCTGCGATGTCATCAGCAAATCTTATAAAATGAAACTTGAATAAAAATATTACTACCTATACATAAAATCGTTCTAGTTATTTATATGTTAAGTTAATGCTAAGCACAGTTTTAACGTAATACAGAACTCTGTACCTATGATGTGTGGATTTTAAACACAAGCGGTAGTAAAACCTTATTCTGTAACAATTGTGTCGATCCATTTAAGGCGTTATTGGTACCCCATCGTGACTAAAATTAAAAGAAATGGACGGCTAAAAATGTTTTGCTACGTATTTCCATTAAACAACGGGATACCCACCATTTTTGTTAAACCCTGTTGGACAGGTGCTTATGACCACGCTATTTCGAGACAGAGCTTGCGCATAATGGGTAAAAACGTGCTCCAACACAGAAAGACGTTACTACAGCTTCCATCGACTGTTATGCTACGTTTTTATTTAAATAAGGACGGGGGTCAGTCTGACACTCAAATTTCGGATTTTAATCTATACCTAGTTATAATACTAGGAGCTCTGTGAGCTGCAGAACTAGCAAGCCTGCCTTTTTTTATTTCGGAAAAATAAATCAACAAAAAAATCTATACTTATTTAATCAACAAAATTACAAAATTTCGCGATTTGTTGAGAACAGCGGGAAAGTGGAACATCCGGACATACAAATTATTTTCGGCCCAAGCGGAAGCATAAAACTTCTTTCGCTTCGCTCACTCGTTCGATTATCGACTTGGTTTAGCCTAGTTGGTAGTGACCCTGCCTACGAAGCGAAAGGTCCTGGGTTCGAATCCCGGTAACGGCATTTATTATTTATTTGTGTGACGAGCACCAATATTTTGTTCCTAAGTCGTGAATGTCTTCTGTGTATTTATTTCTCTATATAAGTTATCGTCGTATAGTAACCATACCATCAAACCAGCGTAGCAGCTTTGTTTTGTTTTGGACTAGGTCGATTAGCGTGAGATTGTCCACAAATATGTATTCACCATCATATCAGCCACCACCGGACTACGAGACCACCAGCCCCCTATTTTGTAACTTGTTTTAAGCTCAACTCAACGCTCACCCACAAATATATCTTGACACGTCAATGCGTACTAACTTAGCAAAGGTAGGTCTAGTTTCGTGACGGGTGATCGGCGGGGTGAGCCGCATTAGCGCGTAGCGAATAACAGCCCATGCATTGGCGAGCCATCTGCACTCCCCGACAGTGACATAGCGGTCACGATGATCTTCAGCATTAAGGGACCGACTGAATATTAATATTTGTATGTAGGGCGTAATCTCCGGAACTACTTATCCGATTTCAAAAATTCTTACACCTGCATATAGAACTGTCTTTAAAAGCTGGTGAGGTAAGGCACAGCGAAATGTCATCCCGCTCGAATGTGGAGCAGCCCAACTGAGGAAGTACTTGCAGAAGACCACAGCCATAATAACACTACTACTTGCTCTGTAGTAGTGTTGGGTTCCTGGAGGTGAGCAAGGTCGCCAGAGCTCTCGAGGATGCGTTGTGTTAGGAGCGAGGGAATTTGTTCCTTCAGCTGTCAACACGGCGAATCCTCAAACATATCAAGGGTCGGCAACGCCCATGTTACTCCTTTGTAGATGCATGCGTCTATAGGCTGCGGTGTCCGCTTACCATCAGGCGGGCGAGTACGCTTGTTTGCCACCGTCGTTGTATTAAAAAAAAAGCTATGTTATATCCCGCGGGATTGCCTGCGTTGTTTGCAATACGCGGGCAGCTAGTTTTGAAATAAATCTTAAGTGCACTATGCAAGCGTGCGCGCGATACACATTGACATTATATTAGAATGCGAAACTTAAGTGTCAGATTGACCCACGTCCGGGCAAAGAATGGCACAATTAGAGTTGTAATTAACTGTCGCCTCGAGAAATTGGAGCCGCGTCTTACGTTACTACGGTAGTACGGGCCCTGTGGTACAGGCGGTTAAAAATTAGGAGTTGTTTTTAATGTAAATAGTAGCTTTTGCCCGCGTACACGTCCTAACTCATTGCATAGAGGCCACGCAACGCTACGTGTGCTACGCCGTAGCGCATAGCAGCATTTTTTAATGCGAGTCGTTGGCCTAGAATGAGTTAGACCTAGAGTTAGTTAAGAGAAAATATTTTTCTACTTCTAAATATTTTCCAATCTCAATGATTTTTAGTACGTTATTGACACAATGAAAGACTAGGTTTACGGGTTTTCTTTTTTTTTTAATTTGCAATAAATTCAAACTTAGTCACCTCAAAAACTAAAAAAGAAAGCGTAACCTAACCTAACCGGCCGTATTCATAAACGTACTACAAGCCTGTTTTAACTAAAATGCTGTTAAAATTCGTTTGTCCTTATCTGTCACTTTGACGTTTGTGTTCGTAAGAAAGGGACAAAGCACATTTTATTTAGCAGAGACATTTTAAGTTTTATGAATAAGGGGGCTATAATATATTATGCTGAAGCGATCGACATCAAAAACAAAGTGATTTGTTAAGATTGAGTTAGTGGAAACCGTTCTCTCCCGAAATGGAAATTTCATCAAAAATGTACCTATTCTCAGTCGCGAGCTGCTGGCTGCTGCAAATATATTCTTCCTTCTTAATACAACGCCTAGGCACAGAATCAATTATTTATTTATTTATTTATTTAAACTTTATTGCACAAAAGAAAACTTATCGTACAAAAGGCGGACTTAATGCCATATGGCATTCTCTACCAGTCAAACCTTAAGGCAAAGCGGAAAAGATTGTGGGGCAGTGCAAATAACAACTAAAAAAAATAACATTACGGTATTTTTATATACAACATATTTACACAAATACATATAGGTACATAAATAAAATAAATACTTACATACACAAATAAATATATATACATAAATATACACTACATACATACTTACAAGCGAAATTTTCAAACCTGTAACCTTTAGTCTACTCGGATCTGCCAGCAAATAAATTACTAAATAATTAATTATCACACTCCCATACAAATTTTGCACTCCCCTTTTCACCCTTTTAAAAGGGATGATTACCGGGATAAAAATCTATCCTGTCCAGAGTTTTCCATCCATACTAAATTTCATCAAAATCGAGTCAGCGGTTTAAGCGTGAAAAGGTAAGATAGACGGACAGAGTTACATTCGAATTTATAATATTAGCATGGAGTTTGATATAGAAGTATGAGTAATCAAGTAGGTAGATCTGTTGCGCATAACCAAGGCTGTTGGTGTGTCCTTGTACCTATACGTAAACTCGAATGTGCTCATATAGCCGATATTTTCGCCCCAACTACATCTCGGGCGACAATGAACGCTCTCGAACTTACGCACACAAGAATGATTAACCCACTATCCTAAACGTTAGTAGTACATTTGAAATGTTCACGCTTTAATGGGGTATTGGTGGAACTGAAAGATCAGGTAAGATATAAATATTTATTTAAACATATCACAAAACAATTTGAGCATATCTTAAGTAATTATCCACGTTTAACGCGGTATTCTGTTTAAATTAAATAAATAGGTAAACATTTTTTACAACAACATCACGTTAATAACAGAATGGTTTAACCGTTTTAATATTTCGGCAGGCATTTTCCAATCTAAATTAATCTCTATAGGTAATCCCTGTTATCTTAAATACGGATTATTTTCAAATCGAACATAGCCCTCAGTGTTATAAAAACCTGAAACTTTAATTATATTACTTACAGAAACCCGGTAATCCTGTTGCTCTAACAACGCCACATTTTTCAATTTTTCTTGTTCATTTAAAGGTTTTATTTATAGGCGGATATTTTACGGCGTTGTTTAAGTCACGTCTTTTAAAATCTGATTTTATGGGTTTGGCAGTCCTCTTTACCGGTCAGTAAAGTGGGGAAGTGTTAATGGGGATATTCATTAAACCATTAATTATTTAGTGAATGGGCGTCACAAAACTGACGATCGTCACTGTGAAAACCGACAGTTTAGAGCCTTATCACACTTGCGATTTCCAAGCGTATTTTGTATGAAGGCGATCACGCAGCGTGTTCGCCGCGACTGATAATTGTATAGAAAACACGCTCGCAAATCGCAAGTGTGATAAGGCTCTTAGATGTGATTTCAATAACTTTAGTTAGGTATGACAATGTAAGTTAAATTTATATCCCTTAATTCGACTAAACAATAACAGAATATATTCCAAGATCGGTTCAAACAATTTTGACAGTTAATCTCGAACTAAATCTTTATACCAGTTAAGTGAAAACGGCTTAAGTAAAAACGGAACGCTTTTAAAACAATAGGAAGTAGACACTTAAGTAGTACGAGTGGGTAATACAAATGTTACATTTAAACACAGTGCAAACTTCACCTACCAGAGGGGCTCGCACAACTGACACCGCGACGCGACGCGAGACGAGAAAAATCTACCCTCCTCTTTCTAATTTATGTAATACGAGTGAGACGAAGTCGCTGACCTGCGCGCGACGCGTCTTTACAGCCGGTTAAGCCCTGGCTTGCGGTCGAGTATGCCGCTCCCACATTGAATTCATTTGCCAGAATTCATTTGCCATAATTTCAGTTGCCATAATAGTCAAGGGCCAGAATTTCATGTGTTATAACTGTTATTTACCATGACGAACCGCCAGAACCGAACATTCACAATGTTCGAACTACTCGCAGAAATGTAATTTTTTATGTAAGTAAAATTATTGCATTTACTATTATGGCAAGTAAAGTTTATGTATGGCGTATGAATGCAAAATAATAACATGTCAAATGAATATTAAGGAAAATGAAACGTTCGGAATATAATATTATGGCAATTGAAATTATATTATATGAAAATCTAGCAAACGATAGACAACCTTGGCTTACGTAACAATGAAAGACGGTGTCTTCCTTCTAGACATTGCTTGTATAATCTGCGGCAGCTGTCGTTCTATAGAAACTTGTCAAACTTTGACATTCAGATTTTAATATCGCTTACGATTACAGACGGTTTGGTGCAACCCACCGTTAAAGGCCATTTATTTGTGGGGTTCTAGGGCCATAGCGGTCTTTTAGTTAACACATTCACTGCCAGGAACCCGCCTAGCGGGCGCACTGTTCTTAGCGGAAAAACCACGGCATCAAACTCAAACTTAAAATGATCTTACATCGGCTACGAATTCGTCGGCGGAGAATGTGTTAAGGGGCGTCCATTAATTACGTGAGACGTTCAAGGCGAGTGGGTCGAGCCGAATGTCATCTAATATTACTTTGGGGGTATAGTAAAGTTTTTCTGTTCTATCCTATTATATTCTATAAACACCCATTTTGAAAAATCTCATCAAAAATCGTACTCCAGGCAAAATACGGTTTTGAAAAACATTAATTTATAATAGCGTTTTTTTTGTTGATTTCATTTTAAAATGTTATTCTAAGATGATTAATTCAAGAATCCGACAAACTTTCCACCCGGAAGTCATTATGTAGATTTAAATGAAGCATGCATTGTCTTTTTTTGTACGATTTATCTTGAATATTATAGAGCAAATGTAAATGAACCAAAATAAAGACAAAAATATTTATTAATATTTTTTCTGACTTTTCAGAAGCTAGTTAGTTTATCGTTTTTTTTGATGTCTGAAATTTTGTCGGATTTTGTCGCTGGGTAACTATTTAATTGATAATATATCCGTTACACATTAAAAATAAGCTATTATAAATTATTTCCAAATTTGACTTTTTTTCCATACGAGTTGTCAGTTCATTGACTGGACTATCGTATGGGGTAGGGGGATGAGTCAAATCTCACCAGGAGGAGAGGTCACCAAATTTCTAAAAACGCCTTACGTAAATAAAGGACGGCCCCTAATCCATATTATTTTAAGTGTAAAAAAGATCTTATTTTCTTTAAGAATTAAATGTGATCTAATCTAAGAGTAGATGGAATGACTTACGGATACTCGCAGTGATTTATAGATTCAATAATCTACTCATGAAATACAAACAATACAATTTAAAAGGTAGGACGGAATAAGGTACCCTATAAATATACAATCATATACATCAATTGACAAAACACATGGTTAATAATGTGATCAAATTTCATTTGACGGCAAAGATATTTCACTTATCTTTCACTTTTAAATAGCGTAGAAGGTGTACAAAATGATATCTGTAACAAATGAATATTGTACAATATGTTTCTGTCAAAGATTTAATTTTGGTACAAGCTTTTATTGCCGACTGTACTTTTCTGTATACCGTCTTCAACTACTCATTGAGACGATTCTAACGAGCCCTAACTCAACGGAGTTACGTCGGTTAAATACTGAATTCCCATGGCCACCTTCTGTCTCCATCATCAGATCAGCTCGATGGTACCATAATATTGAGTTGTCATCCAAAGTATACCTCCACCCACCCAAAATTTCAGCTCAATCGGTTGAAGATATCTGCTTCAAAATTGAGCTGCAAGATTCCACCCGAACAAACATAGTTACATAGTTAGGTACATACATTGCAAGTTATTTTATTAGAAAGCTTGTAAAAGGTAAAACAGTACAGCCTTATTTAACAGCCTTGTTCATAAACGTTCAAAAACATATTTTAGCCAAAATCAATTTTGTCTTTCTTGACATTTGTGTTCGTAAGAAAGAGACAAAATAAATTTTAACAATAACTGTGTATTAAGCAGAAACGTCCGCTAACGAAATTCCATATTTCGATCACTGGAAAATTTAAAAATTATTTGCCACGAGCGGGATTTGAACCCGCGACCTCTAGAATCCGTCCATCGCTCTTGCCAACTCAGCTACCGTGGGTGCGCTGGTGGCGACGAATCTTTAAATCCTTTCCACTCTTCTAAAAAAAAACTTCCTTTGGGAGGCTTGTAGCGACATCTACCGCGAAATTATTACAACTTCTGATCCCGCTCGTGGCGTGAATTTTTCACTTTGATCGAAATATTAATTAAATACATTTTATTCATCAGAGGCATTTTTAGTTTCATGACCCTATTCATGAAACTCTTAGTCTTATGATTAGGGTTTTTGTTATAGATAGTGTTGGGGTGCAAGTAGGCGATTGTTTGGTAGTATGGAAAGATAGAGTTTAAACGTCAACTGTTATATATTACACTTCATGTTAATAAAATAAGTAAAATGTTAAGGTTAATTAAATGTTATAAAAATGTTAGAATGCGATCGCGACGGTGTCGTAAAACGCACTAACTTTAGGAAACGACCGCATCGCCAAAGTAGGGCGCGAGCGGCCTGTCACGTGTTCGATGCGCATGCACCGAACAGATAGTTCAGCTCATGGTATAACAACACAGGTACTCTCTTCCGAGACTCGCGAACCACGTGACTGACACAAGCCTACGTCATCATGCTGTTAAATGCCGTTTGATGACGTAGGCTTGTGTCAGTCACGTGGTTCGCGAGTCTCGGAAGAGAGTACCTGTGTTGTTATACCATGGTTCAGCTCATCTTTGCGCGTTGCATGTGTGCGTGCGCTTGTAACTGCCGCTGTGTGTTTGCGTTCGCCTGAACGATGAATGCCGCGTCACTACCACACAAATCAAACCTGCATAGTTGCATACTAATTGAATTATAGACAAATGTTATTTCATTAGAATGATTTGCAGTTTAGTTACTCGATATGTATACATATATTAATTAATACGCACATACTTCAAAATTAATTTAAACGATAGTAATAAAAAAAACATACCTTCTGCCGGGATCGAAATATTCAACCGCTCCTCCCTCGTCACGTTCCTTAAGTATAATCCTGAGAATACATCCTGAAACGACGAAACATACCTATTTGAGGCCTTTTTGTTATTTAAAAAACTAGTACAAAAATACAACTACATTTATTATAACCAGCACGTCTATCATGAGACGGCCGCGACATACTCTTGATTTTTCTCGCACTATACCTCTTGTTTTAAGTGTTATAATAAGGGAGAGACGGATAGTGCGAGAAAATCGAGAGAGCACGCGGGCGGTCTCATGATAGCCGTGCTGTATGAGGAAACAAGTCTTACCAAAATAGTATAAACATCAGTGGCTTCCAATCCGTAGTCCGCAGGCTTGAAAGAGACAAACTCGTTGTTTCCCCTCAAATTGACGAGTGCGAAAGAGAAGGATGAATATATGTCCCCTTTCATCGGTAGGTGGCGCTTCACCCACAGTGTGACTTTGTCTCGAATCTGGAATTATTTAAGGAAATTTACATGTCATTTCACGTTCTTTTTCCATTCACTGTATTTCGGTGGACATCTATAACTGGCTTTGTTATTAGCTTTTAAGCTTTGTAATATTTTCCTGTAATGCTGTTGATGCCCCAAATAAACAAAAATAAAATAAAAATAAAATTTCATAAAATTAAAATAGCATGGATTCACAAAAAGATCGTCAGAGTGTATAAGAATAAAGAACAATAATAACAATAGTCAATAAAAATCAAATTTTAAGTGACAACCGCTTTAGCTTAGTTGGTAGTGACCCTGCCTACGAAGCTAGAGGTCCCGGGTTCGAATCCCGGTAAGGGCATTTATTTGTGTGATGAGCATGAATGTTTGTTCCTGAGTCACGGATGTTTTCTATGTATCTAAGTATTTATTTATGTATATAAGTATGTTTATCGTCGTCTAGTACCCATAGTACAAGCTTTGCTTAGTTTGGGATTGGGACTAGGTCGATTTGTGTAAGATTGTCCGCAAATATAAATTAAAACAAACATGAGAAACAAAAAATACTAATAATAAGGCAATAGGAACAATTTAAATACTTAATGATAAATGGTACAATGTCAATGTCAGAATATTAATAATAGCTAGGCCATCCTAGATTTAAATTGTCAGAAGTCTTAGTCTCTTAAACCAGCAATACGAATATCGAAACCAGATCATCCGTCCACCTTATAGGGCGTCTTCTCGGACTACCTCTTCAGATATAATAGGGAAGATGCAGCTGCAGCTTGAAAAAACATAAAATAATAGCAACTGAAACGTTTTTGCTTCAGTTTATACTAATTTCAATCAATAATTACGATTTGAAGTAATGTGAATCGGAACGTGATTTAATCCAATGGTCGCATTACACTTGGGAATGCGTGTTCGCGTATTGCTTCATTTGGCCAAATATGACTATATGTATTTATTGATGATATGTTATTTGCCATATTTGTACGAATAGCCAAACACACAAATAGACAAACACTCGTATCCGCCCGCCTCGCCTGTCGGTTTTTGTCACACATCAAAGGACGCAAATGTTGCAAATATTTGCGTTCACCGTCCACACTTGGCTCACTCAGGTCAGTTGTGTGAGCGACGGCAACAAGTCAAGACGTCAGCAAAATGGATTGTACAAAATGATGTCGTGATGCGATTTTTATAATTGTACCAAATGAATAGGTGTATTTGGGACCCAAAATGTGCTAAATATATTGCTGCAAACATTTGATATATTTTCTGCTGCTGTCCCAAGTGTGGATGTCGTGTTTGTGATGTTTGGACTTCGAATATTTGGACAAACACGGCGAATACGCATTCCCAAGTGTAGTGCCACCACAACAGTCAGCGTCTGGTGACGTCACTCCTGTCAAAAGTCAAAACTTAGTCAACTCTATGACATCTAGGGACGAACCACGGACCAACAAATATGGCGAGTGACAAACATGAGTGGCGTCACAGGAACTGTAGATCCGTTTAGGCGCGAAAGTTTAAGTTGTCAGTTTGTAACAGGAATTATTGACAATAAATTATAGTATTTTAATTTTTTATACTTTCATGATCTATATGCGATTCTTTCAAATATAAAAAATATTGCATCTTCCCTATTATGGTCGCCACACATAACTTACTTAAAGCAGGCCTATCCCACTGTCGTTAGCGTTCGAGATTTGGTGTTGGAGGCGAATGGAGAAAATTAGCTGGAGATAGAGGGTAACCAATGAAGAAGTGCTGAATACAGTGAGAAAAACCAGATAATTATCATGATAATTATCATTCATAATTATCATTTCGAACCCTGACAGCTAGAGCGAAATGCAGGAACAGTCGAGAGCTGTGGCGACCTTACCACTATAAAGCCAGGAACACAACCCCACACCACACAGCAAGTATTTATTGCTGTTGTTACTCGTACGGATGCGGTCTTCTAAGATTCCAAAATGTATGAACAAGCAGTACGTGCCTTAAAAGCGGCGGCCATTCTGCCGGCGGGGTCCTGCGCGATGGCCATCAGGTCCAAGTTCTGCAGCAGACTCCTCTCGTACGCCGTGACGTTCCTCATGTCGCAGCTGATGAGCAGGGGCGCCGACCACATCGCCCACACGCCGAGCTGCACGCGGCTTTGACTGTCTGTTAGACCTTTGTTGCCTAAGATTATCTGCAAGAGAATAGAAATGGAAGAAAGGCAAGACAGACTCAGTGATTCGGTGGGGTATAAAATAAATAAATATTAGGGGAGCCAATCTTACAAAAATACAAAGCCATAGTAAGCTCAATAAAGCTCGTGTTATGGGTACTAGACGACGATATATTCAATGGATACAAATACTTATATACATAGAAATCATCCAAGCTCAGAAACAAACATTCATTGCTCATCATACAAATATTTGCCCTTACCGAGATTCAAACCCATAGTCCAGTCAATGAACTGACAACTCGTATGGAAAAAAAGTCAAATTTGGAAATAATTTATAATAGCTTATTTTTAATGTGTAACGGATATATTATCAATTAAATAGTTACCCAGCGACAAAATCCGACAAATTTTCAGACATCAAAAAAACGATAAACTAACTAGCTTCTGAAAAGTCAGAAAAAATATTAATAAATATTTTTGTCTTTATTTTGGTTCATTTACATTTGCTCTATAATATTCAAGATAAATCGTACAAAAAAAGACAATGCATGCTTCATTTAAATCTACATAATTACTTCCGGGTGGAAAGTTTGTCGGATTCTTGAATTAATCATCTTAGAATAACATTTTAAAATGAAATCAATAAAAAAAACGCTATTATAAATTAATGTTTTTCAAAACCGTATTTTGCCTGGAGTACCAGGGCCACTAGGCCAACCGGTCGTCATAAAAAAGTTTTATCCTCGAACCCCTGGCACAGCCTAGATCGTGTGACTATTACTACTGCTTGACACTGCTGGTGGTCAATGGTAGTTGTCTCTCTAGACAACGTCTTACCTTACATGACTGTACCTATACGGGAGCGGCATACACCACCGCAAGTTTGGCAGGTGTAAATTGCAAATATTAATTGTAAATTGCGTGCGTCTTTGGTGTGTATTAATTACTTACGACCTCTGTTGACCCCTGCCTACGAAGCTAGAGGTCCCGGGTTTGAATCCCATTCATGTCATGTATGTTTTCTATGTATTTAAGTATTTATTTATCTATATAAGTATGTATATTGTCGTCTAGTACCCATAGTACAAGCTTTGCTTAGTTTGGAACTAGGTTGATTTGTGTGATGGTCCAAAAAAAAAAAAAATACTTATAGAAACTTTGTTGTGTCAAAGGAATTCTTATTTAATGTTTCTTACCATTACATTGTTAATGGGTTTCCCAAGAATAGCGCGGCTAGCCCGAGAGCCAAGAACAGGGTATCATTTCACGAAGTTGCATGTTAAATTGTGCAATTCAAAACCGCACTGGCCAAAAGTCCAGACTTTATAGGTCAAACGCTCTATGTTACCAGTTAAGGCATGTAAATTTGAAGGTTCTTGCGCTCTAGCGCTTTCTTTTTCTTCGCCTTTTCTCGCGTTGCGTACTTATTTTGGTTAGTCGTAGTAAAAGGAGATGATTGAGCTATTCATGTTTGAACTTTTCACCATAAGCCGTGTCTACACCGGACGCATGCCTCGGGCGAGGGCCCTGGCCCCGTAGCATGGATGGCGTTATCACGCGATAAGTGACAGGATAGGCGCGTCGTCTCGTTCTATCGAACGGTGTCAGCCAGGGACGGAAGCTCTATCCTGTCACTTATCGCGTGATAACGCCATCCATGCTACGGGGCCTGATCTCGGTCGAAAAGCCAACAACGCTCGGCTCGGGCGGGACGTGGGGCTGAGCATGCGGATTTGTTTGCCGAGCGGCGTGGCTCGCCGAGGCACGTCCACACTGCGCGCACGCGGGCGAGGCGTGCTCGGCCGAGGCTTGCGTCCGGTGTAGACACGGCTATTGACATAGAGCTCTCTGGCTATCGCAGGGTGACAAGTGAGAATGCCAGTAGGCCCGATGATTGCTCACCATATCAGGATCGTTCCACTGGCCAGGCTTATGGTACTTCCTGTATAGCGCGTTGTTCTTCTCATAGTTCTCTATGATCCACACCACGTTGCCCCAGTTGACGAAGATGTCGTGGAAGTTGCGCCACATGTTGCAGTGTTGCGCGATTGTTGCGTAGCTGAACTGGAAACATGGTTTGTCTATGCTAATGTAACAAAGAGGAATTGTCTGTGAGATTATATGTTTGTATGCAGAGAGTAACTTTGGCAATACGCTATTTGACAAAAGTCAAATCAGCTTATTTTTATGAAACGTCAAAAACGCTCCGTTAGTATGGAATTTGTATGGATTACTTCCTTGTGACGTCACAATCAAACAACGTCCTTATTGTAAGTTTTTATGAATTAAATAATTTAAAGATTGATACTTTCCGAGTATTTTTGTAATGTTTGTTTAAAAAAAACAATTTATTTTCACTTTTGTCAAATACCCTTAATTAATATCACCAATACAAATAAATAAATAAATAAATATTAGGGGACAATCTTACACAAATCGACCGAGTCCCATAGTAAGCTCAGTCAGGCTTGTGTTATGGGTACTAGACGACGATATATTTAATAGATAGAAATACTTAAATACATAGAAAACATCTATGACTAAGAGACAAATATTCATGCTCATCACACAAATATTTGCCCTTACCGGGATACGAACCCAGGACCTTCAGCTTCGTAGGCAGCGTCACTACCCACTAGACTAACCGGTCGTTAGAACCAATAATTAAAAAGCGGCCAAGTGCGTGTCGGACCACGCACAACGAGGGTTCCGTGCCTATTATAAAGGTCGTATCGTTACTGAAATCTCATGGCACTTACGTTCTTTTCAAGAAGGCAGTTTTTTAGAAATATCTCAAAAACCTTTGAACCGATCTTGTTCAAAACAATTTTGAAAAAGAGGGACGGGAAACAATTTTAGTGACTTTCGAGGCGATTATCTCCGACTCTATTCACTTAAGCAAAAAAAATGCTGAGAAACCTTATATTTATTATATTTTTGTTGCCATTGCTTGTGTATGACACCAAAAACGTAAAATCTTCACCTGCGTGTCAAAAAACATACACAAAACATTTGTTTTCATAACACAGCTGTGCGCGCAGCAGTTGAAAATGAAATAAACCCTCCCACCGTTCACCATCGCGGGGGAATGTTGTCATACACAAGCAATGCCAACAAAAACAAAGACTAATGTAAAACAAAAATATTAAATATATAAAAAAACATAAACAAATGCATATTTGGAGTCGCAATGCGCTACCGAATATGCCTTTGCTCATCATATCAAATCGGCATAGGTACGAATTTTAAAAGCGATTTTATAACGATATATTACTTTACATACATACATACATATACTCACGCCCGTATCCCATTGGGGTAGGCAGAGACTAAGGAACGCCAAATACTACGGTCCTTACATACTTCTTTCGCTTCGATGACATCCATACATCTTCTCATACACGCTCGTCGGTTGCGGGTACTCCTGATATATATTACTTTAGTATGGAAAAATTACGTTATAACAAAATCAGTATTCTCCATAAATATCGTAACAGAATGAATATCATAAGATTATAAAATACGATCGAATAACGTTATAATATCGTTTTAAAATGCGAGCTGCGCGAGTGACATCGCACGAGTAGGCGATACTGAATGCCAGAAAGGGGTAGCCTATAACGTTATTTTACCGCATAAGCAAGTATCGCTTTTATATATTGGTTTAGATTTATAACGTTATAATGGATACCGCTATACAGCGCGTAAAATATCGTTTTGACTATAACGCTTTTTAGTAAAAATTATAAACGATAGCGCTATACAAAAATAGCGGTATTTAAAGGTTAGGTATAAGAGACATTTAACTAACTGGCGTCTTGTGTGTGTACTCTTGTAGTACGGCCAGCTGCAGGAGAACACCATCGGTCTCCCGGTCTTGTTCAGGTGGTCACCCAGCTGTATGTACGCTGTAAAGTAAATAACAACACGTATATAAATAAATAAATATAAATATTAGGGTATCGTCTGACATAAATCCAACTAGCCCCCATAGTAAGCTCAATAAAGATTGTGTTATGGGCACAGTCAAGTGCAAAAATATGTATCGATTCAATCCTCTCATAAATATGTAGGTACTGAAACCTTAATCCGCTGACATAAGAGTGATGGGATATACAACGTGTTTTTTTTTACCGTCTTAGAACCGAAGCCCACTTAAAGTATCCAAAACGTACTAATCACTCGTGAAAAAAAATGTATTAGTTAAGCTTTTAGTAATAAACTAGCGACCCGGCCCGGCTTCGCACGGGTACTATATATATAGCCGGGTTTCAGTACCTACATATTTATGAGAGGATTGAATCGATACATATTTTTGCACTTGACTGTACCCATAACACAATCTTTATTGAGCTTACTATGGGGGCTAGTTGGATTTATGTCAGACTGTACCCTAATACCTTCCTCTTGTATCACTCTATCTATTAAAAAAAACCGCATCAAAATTCGTTGCGTAGTTTTAAAGATCGAAGCATACAGCGGGAAGCGACTTTGTTTTATACTATGTACTTAGTGAAGGTTAAGTAATTAAGTTTGAAAAATCCTGTATAGCGCGCGGTGCGAAGTTCATTCACCCGGTTAGAGTTCGTACCTATCTATAAAAGATGGCGGCTAGCGGTCACTGCGGTCAATCGGCTGGATTATTAAAATTAATATTAATACAAAAAAAAAATACATAACAAAAAACTTTTTTTAAGCTCTTTGTAATGTATACATTAACTGCTGGGCTTCGGCTCTAAGACGGTTAAAAAAAACACCTTGTATATATTATGAGTAAGTTGTGTGCACCCATATTTTTACACTTGACTGTACTCGACGATGATACCTATATTGAATAGATATAAATACTTAAATACATAGAAGACATCCATCCACTCTGAATTACAATTCAACATTCACACAATTATTCTTATTTAAGTCAGACATCGCAAAGCTTTTTACAACTGAATAATATATCGCATCAAAAACATTAATGTGAAAATGAGAGACAAGTACCTACATAAGAACATGCCCGGTTGCCGACTTCACGGACAAAAGAATTAAGATATAAATGGGCGCCAAGTTCTGTAGATATAATCCTTTATTTATTTAAACTTTATTTATGAGAACACAGAAAATGTATCAATAGTCATTACTCAAGATATCTGAGGATAACTTATGACATTGGAATGAAAGTAGCTACATGATCTCTAAAATCTATTGCCAAGAGTCCTGAATCCTGATCAGGGCCAGACACAATTTATACTGTAATTCCCGTTCACTAATGATTTTCAATCATTTCAATCGCTAAACTTTCAATAGTAACTTCATTTTAAGTAATGAATTACGTCATTAGAATAGAAATGAATTTGAGACAAACCAAAATAACACCACATCACAATTTCGTTCTTAATAAGAAAATAAACTTAATAATTACCACCTTAAACTAAAATGGATAAACGCTGCTATAGTGGCCGCAAGTGGACACCACTCAGCATATGCTCTGACATTAAACAATGCCACAGCGCTGGTCTTCCGTGGAGCCCCACCCCGTATCACGGTCGGCCTTTTCACGCGATAAGTGACAAGATAAGAGCGCCGTCTCGTTCTATCGAACAGTGTCAGCCAGTGACTCGTTATTAGAGTGAGTGAGTGAGAAGGCTCATTATTAGGTAAATTGAGTAGATACATTAAGAGGGAAGTATACCTTTGGAATACGACGTACTCGTCCGTACAAAAAGAGAAAACGTTTTTCCACTTCTAAATATTTTCCAATCTCAATGATTTTTAGTACGTTATTCACACAATGAAAGAGGTTTATAGGTTTTCCTTTTTACAAACTTTGCAATAGATTCAAATTTATAGCCACCTATTTTTTTTTTAAGCGAAACCTATAGGTAAACCTAGATATTATTATGCCGAAGCGAACGAAATCAAAAACAAAGTGATTTGTTAAGATTTATTTAGTGGAAAACGTTTTCTCCCGAAATGGAAATTTCATATAAAAAGTACCTATTAAGCAGTCGCGAGCTGCTACTCGTAGCTACACTTCCCTCTTAAAAGTGACAAGATAAGAGCGTCGTCTCGATAGATCGGTGTCAGCCAGTGACGGGCGCTCTATCTTGTCACTTATCGTGTGATAAGGCCGACCACGACACGGGGTCAGGGCTCATTATTAGATACGCTAACTTTAGTGGTGTGCTGTGCTGAGGGTGAGGGATCTGCATTTGTCTGTAGCTGTCAATACAACGAATCCTCAAATCAATAAAGGGTCGGCAACGAGTTTGTGATTCTACTGGCGTCACAAGCGTCCATACGGTGCTACTGCTTAAAAAAAACGGCCAAGAGCGTGTCGGGCCACGCTCAGTGTAGGGTTCCGTAGTTTTTCGTCCAGAAATTATTTTATATTTTTTTTCAAAAACTATTCTACCTATCAAGTTCAAAATAATTTTCCTAGAAAGTTTTTATAAAGTTCTACTTTTGAGATTTTTTTCATATTTTTAAAAGTTATGGTTCAAAAGTTAGAGGGGGGAGGGACACATTTTTTTTTACTTCCGGAGCGATTTTCTCCGAAAATATTAACATTATCAAAAAATGATTTAAGCAAACCCCTATTCATTTTTAAATACCTATCCAACAATATATCACACGTTAGGGTTGAAATGAAAAAAAAAACACTCCCCACGTTACGTATAGGGGAGGTACCCTAATAAAATAAAATAAATCACTTTTTATCACCACTTTGTCGGCGTGATTGATATACATATTAGTACCAAATTTCAGCTTTCTAGTGCTAACGGTTACTGAGATTATCCGCGGACGGACGGACGGACAAAGCGAAACTATAAGGGTTCCTAGTCGACTACGGAACCCTAAAAAACGGCCAAGTGCGAGTCGGGCTCGCGCATTAAGGGTTCCGTACAATTATCTATAAAAACCGCAAAAAAATCACGTTTGTTGTATGGGAGTCCCCTTAAATATATATATATATTATTTGTCGTTATAGCGGCAACAGAAATACATCTGTGAATTTTTCAACTGTCTAACCACGGTTCATGAGATACAGCCTGGTGACAGACGGACGGACGGACAGCGGAGCTTTAATAATAGGGTCCCGTTTTTACCCTATACCCTAACCTAACCCTAAAAAGATATTTTTACTATACGGAACTTAATTGGGAGAGGGCCAAATTCTATGCCAATATTTAGCCTGGTTAGTCGGTAGTTAGCCATGCAAACTGAAGAAGTGAACCAAGTTCCTTTGTGACACAAACAATAACCATAGAATTTTATGGTTAATTTTATATGAAAAATAATTGAGAGAGTTAAGCTAGCCCAGAATTTGGTCCTTACCCAATAGGCATGCGGCCTCATGTTTAAATTAATAACGCAGTGATGCTAAATGGATAGTTAACCATCAAATTATCGTAATAAAGTATAAATTATAAAATGTAATTAAAATCATAAAAAGATTGACTTGAAAGTTTAGAAAAATAATGCATTTTTTTTTATTGTCCAAGAGTAAATTTAAAGCTGCCAATAGAATCCTTACGCTTTTATAGAAACAAAATTGTATGACAACTATGTACTTAAACGCAGTATTTCGCGACCGAAACAACAATTTACCGGATTTTTCATACAACTAGTTTGTACAAGTGACGTCATACGGGGGTATGCCTCCCTTTTCCCCCCACGCCCCTTTTACTTGTCTTTGAATCGCTCGCATTATTAGTTATCGAGATAGTACGAGTGGCCGGCACTAGGTGCCGTCCGGCGTTAAGCGACTTCCCTACTTAAGCACGCTCGCAACCAAGGATGTTGTGACACATACGAAACGTCGAGTAATCTCAAAGATATATAAATTATACGCGATCAAGTACCTCTTCGTAAAAATAATGTGTGAGAATTATGAAATATAAAAAAAATATTGTGTACGAGCCACTGTCGCCGAGCGGCAAGGCCCGCGACTTTCAATCTGGGGTCGTGGGTTCGATCCCCGGCACGTACCACTGGGTTTTTCAAAAACATATGATCATTTGATATTTAACGGTGGCTTTTCGGTTTGTGAGGAAACCACCTGTCTAATTCAGATTCAGATGGCAGTCACTTTCGTAAAAATAACGCCTCAAAATCTAGGATTATGCGTCAAAGCGGACCTCGGGCTCGGGGCTCGGGCTTAGGCTACAACCGGGAATAACGCTAGGCGGACGATGATTATTACCAGTGTCAAGGAACTTGTCTTCGACGAAACAGCCGTCAACCTTAAGGTAGTCGACGTCCCACTCCGCGAACTGTTTGGCGTCGTTTTGGAAGTGCCCCCGCGAGCCCGGGTAGTGCATACACGTGTCCTCGCCTATGTTCGTGTACATGCCGAACTTCAGGCCGCGCTTGTGGATCTGTGAAATAGAAAATATAGAATAGCAAAGGTGACCACATGGTTAAATAACCAGGAGACAAAATTACAGTTACTTAGAAACAGTGTTAAAATACGGACTTCTAACGTGCCTAGAAGATGGGCCATACAAAAAGGGGTCGAACTTGACAAGTAAACCCTACATTTGATGATTTAAAAATTGACTCAGGGGACGTAACCATGGCAACTAGTGACAGAAAATGGTTGATCCACCCACAAACGTTATTTGTGGTTGGTAAAATAACATTTCCATATGTCTATGGAAAAATATTATTCCCAGCTGCATTCATAAAATAATGTATTGATAACACAATAACCTACAAAAAGAAGAGAGATCCCATAAAAAATATTTCATGTTAAAAATAGGCCAAGTCTCGAAACTTCCAGCGTAAAAAGTTGTGAGAAAATTTCATAGAGCCAAATCAGGCACTTTTATAAAAATATATATATTATTTCGTAAAGTAGGTACAATACGTGTTTATAATCTAGGGGATGGTACTTATTATAAATCTTTATTTGCTTGCTAAATAAAATTTTGTGACTTGGCAATCACACAAACATCAAACGATAAATAGCTTTTCTTTTCGGTGAAGAAAAACATCGCGAGGAAACAGGTTTTCCCAATAAGGTCTAGTTTTCCCTCTGGCATGGTGCCTATGCCAAATCTTGGGATTAGATGTCAAAGCGGACCCCAGGCTTCTTTAGGGCACAACCAGGAATAACGCTAGGAGGATGATGATAAGTGAATTAATTTTGTATTAAGCAGTTACGCTGCTAACGAAATTATACATTTTTAAATAAAGGAAAAATTGAAAAATTTAATGCCCGAGCCGGATTCGAACCGGCGACCACAGGCAGTCGCAGACCTCAGTTGGTTAGTAGCGACGGGCCATGAATGCCTGTGGTCGCCGGTTCGAATCCGGCTTGGAGTATTAAATTTTTCAATTTTTCCTTTATTTAAAAATGATGATAAGTGGTTCTGGAAATGAGAGACAACTAGAATGAGATTTAGAATTAATTTAGCTGTGTGTACACAATGGCAAAAAATAAAGTTTTGTGCCAACATAAAAACTTTCATCTCCTTTATTTGAATATCTTTAGAAACTTACATAGTCAGCTAAGAACTTCATGCCTCGTGGGAACCTCTTCTTGCTGGCAACCAGACGACCATCCCAGTCCCTCTGCCGTTCCGACCAGCAGTCATCTATGACTATGTACTCGTAACCCGCCTCCAGATAGCCGTCATTGTAGAATGTGTCGGCTACTGACATTATGAGTTCTTCACTGGAAATTAAGTTTTTTGTAATCAATGGTACTATGCATGTAGCTTCTAAAGCTGTTTCTTATTCTGTTCCATAGTCGGCACACAGTCTTCACATATTTTATCAAAAAAAATTGTAATATGCTGTAACATTCAACTCACTATTTATTTATTTATTTGGCAAGCAGTCGAACCAACTGATGATACCTGTACCCAATTAACTTTAAGCATTATACAATTCTTGAACTAATATTTTTTCTAGCAATGTGCTTGTCTAATTTGTTCTTGAATTGGTTGTCATTGAGAGCTGAGACAACATTGTCTGGCAGTTTGTGGCAAGCTTTCAAGCTGTTGCTCAGAAAGTATCTATGGAATTAGTTCTGTGACCTCTGGCTTCTCTGGGCGAGCAGCTTTAGCTGATGACCTCTGGAGTCTGGTGTTATTGTTATTTTTAATCATTTTAAGGAAACCTTTGAGTAATCTTATTACTACAAATATTCACATAACATACAAGCAATCTAGGAGATCTCAAGAAGTTACGAGATAAATCATTGATTATATTTTATTTTATTTTTAAATTATATCATTAATTTAAAAATAAAATAATATTTCGGACTTTGAATCCACAATTTGTTAATAAGTGTCAATATTTACTTAAAAACATTCCTAACAAAGTAACTTAACAGCTAATTAATATCGGCGTGAGAATACATATCGACGCTTATCTAAAACAAGTCAGTATCGCGAAATAATCCGTTTTGCTACCAAGTATAAGACTAGGCGCAGAACACGGTAAAGTTTATCGTGACTAAGACTCCCGTGTTCTAATTCAAAAAATTGCCACCGTGGCAGCATTGTGCCGTTATGCCATTGGTGGGGTGTCGACGTCATTTTATCTGGAAGACCGTCCGTAGGCCAGATGAGCCATAGCGATCGACGCCGTCACCACGTTTTTTTGTTGACTACCGGCACATCTCCAAATAATTCGTTAAAACACATCAATTTGTTTGTACAACAGCGGCATTACGCGAAATAGCTCAGTGGAACACTAGCGAATTTTTTTGCAATATAGAATTATTCATGGATGGGACACTTTCCGTTAAACAGTAAGTACCGATGTTTTGACTTAACCACAAATAAACGAGTATTCACGAAAATAATGAAAGTTGGCTTGTTCATGTAAGCAAAATAAGCCCCTATACTACATAAGATTTACTTCATTATGGGTATACTATACGAATTTGGACTATGTTCATCATAAATTTGCATTTAGTTTCTTGATTCAAAACGAGAAAAGCCACTATAAATAGATAAGCAGCACGATGATAAACTTATTAAAATGTTACATGTATTGCAAAAAAGGTATTTGCTCGGTTGTATTTATATCAATTAAAATAATAATATACAACACAAGCCTTATTGAGCTTAACTATGGGCCTAGTTCGATTTGTGTAAGATTATACTCTAATATTTATTTATTTTGTAATATCAAAAACAATATAAGTATAAGATACATAGCTACTACATGCTCCATGTACATGGGGACTTCAATTACTCGTGTGCGTCTTATGCGATCACTCGGAGGCTGTCCGTCTGTCACAAACAGATTTTTGTATAAAAAGTGGTATAATAACAATAATAATTATATTTTTATGATGGACACTATTTAAGGGTTTGTCCTGCCTCTCTTTCGTGGCTGAATTTGTGTCAAAGATTCAGTAACTCATTCAGTTGACTATATTATACTTTGGTTATAGAAATGAACACGCGAACTGGAAAAAATATCCGAAATCTGCTTTGGCTTTGCTGCGGGTAGCCTCATTTCTGATGCGATCGCGCAGAGAAACTCCCAGCATAGCCCTCTCCATTGCCCTTTGGGTGACCCCGAGAGCTTTCAGCTGGAAGTTCCAGCTGAAAGCTCTCGGGGTCACAGTTCCAGGCTGGAACTCCAAAACCGTTTCGATTGCCTAGGTTTTGTGGAACCTGTCCGTGCCACTGAGTCTATGTTCTTCGAGGCCCAGCGGGCCATCAGAACTAAAAGGCTCTCTAGCTCCACTCAGAAGCTCATGAAGGAAAGGAGTGAAATGATTCTGCAGTCTACAAACGATGCAACTTTATACCGGCAGCTAAATAAACAGATCTCCAAGCCCCTTACCCGCGATCTGCGCCAATTCACTACGAACCGTATTGAAGAGGCCATCGAGCGAAAAAAGGGCTCTAATGTGTTCGCACGAGATTCGATCGAGTCTATTGGGCAGAGCCAGCTCGCAAGGTAAAAAACTGAGGACTCAACTCAACGTCAACTCGCAGACCCGAAGTTGGTCTGGCGGAAGACCCTAGCTAGACCAACCCGACAGTTTACCGACGACATCCCGGACATCAGCCTGTACGAGATTAAAATGGCTCTGAAACAGCTTAAGAACAGCAGGGCACCCGGTGAAGACGGAATTACAGCCAAACTCATGACGGCGGGTAGAAAAACCGATCCTTACGACCCTTCAGAAGTTGTTCGACACCGTCCTACTGGAAGGGAGAACGCCGAAGGCGTGGAACAGAGGTAAGGGGTGCTGTTCTTCAAAAAGGGGAACAAAACCCTGCTGAAGAATTACCGACGCATCTCACTTCTGAGCCATGCTTACAAGCTAATTTCAAGAGTCATTACGAATCGCCTCGCACGCAGGCTTAGTGACTTCCAGCCTCCCGAAAAAGCCGGTTTTTGAAGAGGTTTTAGTATCGTTGACCACATTCATACGCTCCGCCAGGTTATACAGAAGACTGGAAAGTAAAACTTGCCTCTCTGCTTAGCCTTCGTGGAGAAAGCTTTCGATTCTATCGAAACCTGAGCTGTACTACAGTCTCTCCAGCGGTGAAAAGTAGACTGCCGCTATATCGAAGTACTGAAGTGTTTGTACGAGAACGTCACTATGTCAGTCCGACTCCAGGATCGGAGCTTGAAACGTATTCCGCTACAACGGCCTGTTAGGCAAGTGAATGTTATTTCCCCAAAACTGTACACCGCTGCAATGGAGGACGTTTTGAAGACTCTAGACTGGAGAAGGCTAGGCATCAACATCAACGGCGAGTACGATACATCAATCACCTTTGGTTTGCTGATGATATACTCGTAGTAGTCTCTGAGACCATGGAGGACTTGAGTACTATGCTCGATGACTTCAGTAAAGCCTCCGCGCGAGTTGGTCTAAGGATGAACATGGATAAGACAAAGATCATGTCAATCGGACACTTTCAAGACTTCTTCAGACTGCCAAGTTAAATAGGTCCGTCCAACTTTGAGTAAGAGTCCGATTTGGCTGGGTAGCATTCGGGAACCTACGGCACATCTTTTCGCCCAATACTTCGCAATGTCTCAAGACGAGAGTCTTTGACCAGTGTGTGTTGCCACTACCTCACTGTGTGATGACGTATGACACGGAAACGTAGACGGTTACCTCATAAGAAGGCTCAAAGTCACCCAAAGAGCAATGGAGAGGGCTATGCTGGGAGTTTCTCTGCGCAATCGCATCAGAAATGAGGCTACCGCAGCAAAACCAAGGTAACCGATATAGCCCTCCAAATAGCTGAAGTGGCAATGGGCTGGGCACATTGCACGTAGAATCGATGGCCGTTGGGGCGGAAAGGTTCTCGAGATTTGACCACGTGCAGCGTAGCTAGGCCCCCCACGAGGTTCAAAGATTTCAAACATTCAAAGATTTTTATTTTGCTCGGAATGCAGTTACATAGTTCTTAAAAATACAACATAATCGTCCAGTGCATTCAGCCTACGTGCAGGCGTGCAAAACATTTTTATGGAGCCTTTAAGTCCGAAATAATAATCCGAAATTTTATCTTTGAATCTTTGAATCTTTAAAAAAGAGTTACTATTTTACATCCATAGTACAAGTGTTGTAATACCGTTATTGTCTATATAGTTTAAGTATTATTGTGATGTATGTCGTTTAAGGCCATTATTGTCCATATTAAAAAAAAAATATTTGAGAAACAAAACAAAATAAGTCAGTATTCTTTTAATATTGTATATATACGCTTGTCTTAAAGACGAATAGTACACTATTATTCATAAGAAAAAAAAATGTTTTTTAATTATTTTCTATTGAGACGTTAGTACACATAAAAACTAATCCTAAGTATGTAAATATCGTGTCACAACTCTAAATTGTAGTACATTTTTGAGTTTTTTTTGTGTAGTTTTTTGTTGTTTTATTTTTATTTTATTGTGTTTAAATAACTGGATGACAGAGGAAACTGTGACTAAAAGAAGATTTTAAATTGGTTATCTTAATAAAAAAATATAACAACATTTTTTTTGTGTTTTTTTTAAACCTCTGCCCTGAAAAAACACAGTTTTTGAGATACAGAGTTGTTTTAGATAAGCATCGATATTATGATTATAGTTATTTTGATGCACGTCGGTAATATGTGATGCACAATTTTCAGCTCTATGATAAACCAAGAAGGTATCATTTGCACTGTCACTTTGTTTCATACATGTATCAGACAATGGTGGTCTAAAGATTTATTAAACATGCTTTAAAAATCCATTGTAATCACATTTAATAAATTAAGTTGAAAACCAATTTAAAAGCAGTAACACTATTTTATTATTGTTCTTATCTGATAACAAATAGAATTATGCTTCTCGAATAGAGGCTTTAATGTTGAAGTACCTTAACTAAAATTATCACGATAACTAAGTAAATTTAATGAATGGTGATGCATATTTTCGTTTTTTCGTACTTTCGTTCTAGAATTTTAAATCCACACTTATACTTATAACATAACATAACCAACAACTATCTGTACATGTGAAAATAAAAAGATGAAGATCCTTTACCCTTCACCACACCATACCCATAAAATGAAGCAATGACATACCACTACCACGTACACATTGTTTGTAAACAAAAAGAACCGGTTGGAACTCACTTGAGACATTTGTCGGGTTCTTTATCGCAGTCGTCAGCACACTGATAGTATCCCCACGACATCCAGCCCATGGGAGGCGTTCGCGCCAAGCCGTTATTCAGTAACAACACAAAGTCGAGGCAGAGCACGGAAATATACACGAAAATCTGAACCCATTTCATCCTGATGCGACGAAATTTATTCACTGTTTCTAAGTATATAGAATTTCAGTTTGCGCCAATGTAAAGAGAACAAAGTAAAGTTAACGATTTTAGAATATTAATAACACATTTTGGAAGCGTAGGTACTCAATAATATCATGAACCGAAGAAGAACGAAATTACGAAAACAAATATTAAATACTGACTGACGTTGACTTTTGTGAGACGTATTTATTTTCGCTGGAATATTTCGTACGCCTACGAACCAATGAACGTTGAGAAAAGTTAAAAACGTTCCGTTCCAAGCATTTGTCGTTGTAAACTAGCTAAGTCAGCGCTCTTCAAACTTTCATGAAAACAATCAGTAAAACTACACCCTAATATTTTTCCTGAAAAAATCTAGCAGTAAAATCGTCTCGTAGTGGCTATTAGGCCCCGTTGTCACATCAAACGCAAGCCGTCACGTACGATCGAACCGTTGGTATACGAAATAAAAAGTAAGTGTAGTCGAGCTAGACGATTTAAGTAAAGGGTCGGACGAACCCTGCCTGCGTGTTATAGCGTTCTTTGTGACTTTGTATCGGAAAAACTAGAAATGGTTAAGGAAATAAACCTTGGGACTTGCATTTAAAAGCAAAAGGTCAGATTTAGATATTTGGTATTGGTATTTGATATGAATTTTATAAAATAAAAACTGAAAAAGGAAAATATTATACTTACCTACAACGAAAAATCAAAGTACAAAAATTTACCAGTAAATATGTTTATGATTGAGTAAGAAGCACTAAAATATTTCCGGGCAGGTAGGTACTTGTCAGCGAAAAAAGAGTGGGCGGAAAAGAAATCTCTCTGAGTGATTTACACTGTCAATTGGACCCGGCTTTCAGTGTTCAAGGCAATAACTTTTTAGATTGAAGTGACTTTTATTTCAACAAAATTCAATTTATATTCTTAAGAATTTATGAATAAAAACAGGAATCTTATTCAACCAATGTTTTAGCTTATGAAGCTTTTACCCTGTAGTATTTCATAGTTAGCGGACACGCGATGTTGAAAAGCGAGAACTTCTAGGAAATAATACTGTCCTTTATATAGGTAGGTACTCATCTAGGTCATTAGTGTCAAAGCGAAAAGCGATGGTAGTCCGCTAACAAGAAATCCGGACTTTCTGGACCACTCATTAGCGCCATAAACTAGAATCTACCCTTTATCGCTAACTCACTGACTTATCATTAAAATTTTCCGTCTCGTTACGAAAACGTCACAAAGAAAAGGCGATTTCATAACAAAACCGGTGGATTAAATGTAAAAGCCATACCAACATTTCAATAATATTGTAGTTTTACATTATTTGAAATTGGTAACGTGTAGATATAAACAAAGTAAATAGGTTTTAATTTTGTGGATGGAATTTGTGATCTATAAAACGAATAAATAATCTAGGTTACTACTACTTATACCAACGAATAATTAACCCAAAGTAGGTACTTACGTAGTGGGATTGCCCGTACACAGGTAGGTACTCCCTAGCAATGTAATTACTTATAAAAATATTGTTGTCTATTAATTAATTATTTCATACGTTAATTTTGTGTTTATTAAGTAATAGATATACCGTGGCCACCGTGGGCTGGTAGAGATTAATGTTATATGAAATTAAATCCGCCATTGAATATACCTACTTAATGAAAGTAATACTTATTTAAGTACATAACCTACAGTGATGATAATTGTAGCATGTCTGTTGTCGCAGGTATCGCCGGCGATGGGCGGTGATGGCATGTAGCGCGATGCGGTGGCCGCTCGTGCTGGCGCTGCTGGCGGCGGCGCGCGCGTCGCCCACGCAGGACCCGGCGATCTTCGAGGCGGCGTTCCAAGGTAAACACAATAGGAGACGCTACACGGGCCGATATCGGCGGACGGCCAGGCAAGGTCACAGAAAATCTAATATGGTAACTAAATTGGAAAGATATGGAATCAGACGAAATGCTTATGATTGGATTCATAGTTATCTGTCTGACCGACAACAATGTACTGAATTAAGTAACATTATAAATGGTGAATTAAAAGTGGCGAGATCAGCATACAAATATAACCGCCGTGGGGTGCCACAGGGTAGTATACTGGGTCCGCTGCTATTCTTACTATACGTAAATGATCTACCGAGCAACGTAAACCAAAGTAGTATAATGTTTGCGGATGATACCACGTTAGTAATATCGATGATTATAATGATTATAATGATGAAATAAATAATGCGCTCTCAGAAGTAATAGACTGGTTGAATTATAATAAGTTAAAATTAAAATGTCAGCAAAACCCATTTAATGCAATTCAGAACCAACAAAGGTCGAACATTTCGGTCGAACGGATACAGTAGAACAATATCATTAGTTCTACTGTATCAACCTGACAACTTGCGGGCATAATCTGAGTTGCTAGCTCACGATCATGATATTGACACTCGTTACAGAAGTACGTGGTTGTGATTTGTGATGTTAAGAAATTCAATATTAAGCCCACAATAATTGTAATCACCATTATTAGTGGTTATTATGTTCCTAGAAATTAACCTGCAAGATCAAAAACCAATGGACCAATTTATTCCGGAAGGCGTTTCTGACGTAGCTATGTAAATTGTCTTGCATAGGTAAGCTCCTTCTTGCGTAACTGTACAGCCAAGCCTATATGTTTTGTTGAGATAATTTAACGTTGCCGACATTTCATAAAACAGTCTTTGGAATTGGAACCTTCTACACTGGAGTAGAGTTGCTTTTTGAATGGAATACGTTAATGTAACACGGCCAACTCAAATAATCTCCAGCATAAGCGAGACACATTGCCTTTGAAAGGCGAGTGGAATGAGACTACATACACTATGAAAATGAGCAAGTGAAAGAAGTAGAAATGACCAAATTTTTAGGAATGTATATAGACCAATTTTGTAGTTGGAAAGCTCACATAAGTATCTGGAATTTGTTCTAAACTCCATAAATTTGTATTTGCTTTAAGAAGATTAAGCTGTACCAGCTCCAGAGAGGTTGCACTTACAGCATATCATGGGTATGTTTCTTCCATGTTGAGTTACGGATTATTGATATGGGGTAATTCAGTAGACGTGAAAAATGTATTATTGGCACAAAAGAAGTGCATAAGAGCTGTGTGTAACACCCATTATCTGGCCCATTGTAAACCTCTATTCCAAGCTACGGGGGTCTTACCTTTACCATGCATGTACACTAGACAGCATATTTATTTATTTATTGATAAATACATTTACGTGACATTACAGTAAAAACCAATGCGTCACGAAACTAAAAACAACAAATAATACTATTTAGGCGACGAAACGGCGTGGCCCCGTTGCATCGTCATCTCCGGTGTAGGAGAAAATTTGAAAATAACGACATCCAGAATACTTTGCTAAACACACTCAATTCTTTAGTAGATCAACTAGATATAGGGATAAATTTTATTATACTTGCCTCGATCTAAAACGCATATTTTTAGTCATAATTCGTATTGTATGGCAATTAAAACTTTCAATAATTTACCGACTCATATTAAGGAATGCCCCCAGAATCAATTTGGCAAAGTCATAACAAATTGGCTTTTTGAAAAATTGTACTACTCCATTCGAGACTTTTTAAATGAATGACATAATAATATGATTTGCCTGATTTTGACACACAACTGCTATGTAATAATAATAATCTGACATTTAAAATAACATTGTGACATTTAAGTTATTTTTTTTTATAATTTTTGTATACTTAAAACAAACAAACTATAATTATACATATTGCATGCCTATTGTAAGTCGAACATTAGAACTCTAGTTATTATTAAGATCTTGTATACTGTTCTTGCAATAAAAATATTTTTATTTTATCAAGAACTTGATATAGGTAGGTATAATTACGTAAGACGTAAACTTATCAGCGTCGCGCTCGTGCAAGAAAGTGAGCACTTAGCTGAAACGGCTACTTGGTCTCCGATCTTTTGACTACTAAGCCCGAGTGCTGTTTAAATATAAATGTGCAAAGTGCTTTGCAAATGTAATCATCACGGGTGAGAAAGGTACTTAAACAACATTAGAAACATTGATATACAGGGCAAGCACTTGTATAATAAGTTTACTTGAACCGAGCACTCAGCTGCAACTGCAACCGTGTAACAATCTGTCTTCAGTGGTTTAAGGCGCCGTAGGTTCATGGTCTTCTCTCCCTCTCACTAAGCATAAGCGTGAGCGAGATGGAAGTGCGTGCTCGGAAGCGCGCATATCATGTTCTTTAATTTTAATTTTTTGGCCGTTTAAATAAATAGAAATGTAAACACTGATTTCCCTCAAACATGATAAATGCCGCTTTTTAGAAGCAATTTTAATATTTATAGCTTTTGTGCATAATTTGTTACGAATATTTTAAGTGTATTTTTGTGTGTTTTAGTCGTTTTAGACCTATGTTCGTGATTTTTTTATATCGAGCGAAATTTGCTTAATCATGTTTCGAAGCACTGATTTCCCTGCAGAAAAGCTTCAAGATTACTATTCGTATTTTTTTGAAACCATATTATTATAAACAGACGCATTATATTGTTTAAAAAACTCTGTTCGCCTTAATCGAAGAACATTTGTCAACTCACAAACGGTCCATTTTGCTAATCTATCTACTATGGTGACAGTACTTTTGTTTCACTAACAAACAACGACATTAAACTTTAATCTAGTGCAACGCGCTGAACATTCTCTGAAATGGCATTAAAACTAATTAGCAAGATAAATGTTTCACTTTTACCACACTGCGAAATATCAAGGACAGAATATGATTGTCTTCCTCCCAAGCTTGCTATAATATGTTCATAAAGTACCTATCTTAAACTCTCATTAAATAAGACGCATCTCTTATGGTGTAAGACAAATTTCGTAGTAAAAAGAGAAAGAGAGAGAGAGAGAGACGTAGTTAGTTTGAGAAGCGTCGTCTCGTTCTATCGAACGGTGTCAGCCAGTGACGGATGCTCTATCTTGTCACCTATCGTGTGATAAGGCCGACCATGTATCGTATGTCGGCCGTCATATTAGATACGGGGTCTGGGATGTTATTCGCTACGCGCTAATGCGGCTCACCCCGCCGGTCACCCGTCACGAAACTAGAGCTCTCTCTACGCTTAGTTACTACGCATCGCGGTGTCAAGATATATTTGGAGGTGAGCGTTGAGGTGGGCTTAAAACAAGTTACAGAATAGGGGCTGTAGACAGCTGGACTGGACATAGTATTACGAAATAATTTTGGCCTAAGCTGAAACGTAGAACTTCGTTGGCTTCGGTCGCTCGTTCAATAACAAAGAATATTGACCTCTTCGTATGCGTAGCTACTTCTAATGTTGACTGTACTTACGTAATAACAACCACTAAAAGTAGTAGGGTCGCAGTGAAGGTAGGGGTTATTTAATATGAGTTCTACCGCTTTTTAATCTTTTTAAAATGGAAATTTTATTTTAAAATACATCGTCATAAGTATGTTAGCAAACGTTCAATGTTATTCTGCTACTTATTATTCTGCAATCCATACTAATGTCTGTTACCTCTTCACACTTAAACCGGTGAACCGATTTGGATGAAATTTGGTCAAGAGATACTTTGAGTTCCGGGAATAGTTTTCAGAATAGTTTTTATCCCGGAAATCATTCCCTAAGGGGGTGAAATGGGGGGTGAAAGTTTGTATGGAGCAACGATATAAACGAGTTCCAGTTCAGAAGCTAGAGTCATATACCTAAGCAATACGGCTAACTTCTTAATGTGTTTTTTTTTTTTTTTACGCTGATGCAACTAAGTATTCTTAAAATGCACTACGTCAAGCCCTGCTGTTGAAAATTAGGTTTGTTTATAAAACTAGAACACTTTTCATATTAAACTATGCAGAAGTCGCGTACATCTAACTAAGTAGGTACATCATCAACTTAGCGTTGCAGAAGGTAAGCCAGGCACTTAACTCGGCTCCAGAGCACACAAGTCTCCACTTTACAGACTAACCCGCCTCCCCCTCTACGGGAGGGGGTTGGTATAGGGACGGGCACCTGACTAGGTGAAATACCCTGGATGCTTGGTACTGAGGAATTGCCTAAATTAATAACTGAGCTGGGTCTA
The DNA here is from genome assembly GCA_947578815.1 of Epinotia ramella. Lineage (NCBI taxonomy): Eukaryota > Metazoa > Arthropoda > Insecta > Lepidoptera > Tortricidae > Epinotia > Epinotia ramella. The sequence continues at coordinate 37,052,886 of OX388202.1, forward strand.
AAACATTCAACTAATGGAATGTTTTAGACCCAGCTCAGTTATTAATTTAGGCAATTTATAAGCTACTTTATAAAAGTTTAAAGGATTTCGCGCAAATGGTAAGCCTTTTTATGAAAGTTTGTTACAAAAGTTTTCTTAAAATATCACGCTAATAGCCTGCGATTTAATATCAAATAACGTTTTGTATGGAAAGCGAACCACCTTAACTGAAATTTATAGAAAAAAGGAAAAATATGAAAGGCATCGGCACAGAAATAATCTGTAAGTAGCCAACCGCCCACCCCTAGCCCGCTCCATCGGCGAGCCGGTTTGCTTATTGGTTCATTGCTTGCGCGAGTGTTCGCCACAAGTATGCTTTGCGCTTGACTTGCCCTCGATTTTATCGGTCAATCGAGTTGGGTTTTCAAGAAAATGTAGGTACTTTTAGAGACTGACCAGCACGGCTATCACAAGACGGCGCGCGAGCTCTCTCGATTTTTCTCGCACTATCCGTCTCTCTCTTATTAGAACACTTAGAACAAGAGGTATAGGTAGTGCGAGATAAATCGAGAGTATCTATTTAGCTGCCGTCTCATGATAAACGTGCAGCGAGTCCTGTCACAAGGAAAAGGCGGCATATTGAAAAAAAGAAGCTGGAGCCCATTTCATGAAGCAATAACTTACAAATTACAAGCGGAAGTTTCTTTCTATCAAAAGGTATTGAAAAGAGACTTCCGCTTGTAATCTGTAACTTGTTGCTTCATTAAACGGGCCCCTGGTAACACGAAATTTCATGATTGGACGAACACAAGTCTTGTAAAGTGTCAGCTTATTTCTAAGTGAAATTTTACTAAACTTGTTGATCATCGGCCCAAGCCTAGCTTCCTAGTACGAACCAAAGAGAATAATATAACCACTACGTTCTAAGAGACGGGACTTCAAACTAAGTTTTGGACGACAGTGACATTGTCATTTGATTTTGACATGATAACTCAATTGATGTTTAGTTATCTTGCCATACCACATTAAAAAGTCCAATACGGAATTAAGTCGTACCAACATAATGGCACGAAAGGGATTAGGGATGTAGTAGGTACTTAACATTATCAATGTCGATAATATTAGTACGCAACGTTATCGATGTCGATAAATTATGATGTTCAGGTTCACTGCATGAAGAGCAACTTATTGTACTATATCGACACTAACAAAATAATAAAAGGATAATAAATGTTTTAAGTCACTTTATTTCACACCCATTTAGAAATTATAAAAATTATTTAGGAGTAGTTAGGTATATTTGTTTACAAAATTTCACCAATTTGTCCATACTTGTCTTTTTTTCGTTCGCAAGCAGTCCCAATGTATTTCCATAATTCTTCTTGTTATAAGACAGCTCTCGCTTGTATTATCCAAGTGCCGTTGATTTTCAAAAGTAAATCAACGTTTACGCTCGATATTTCGTTATTTTCGTTATGGGTATCTACTTCCATTATAGGTTAAACAATCTTGTATGTGCTTAGGTAGGTACCTAAAGTTCTTGGTATCTATTATGCTGGCTTTAAACTGGTTGATGACGAGAATCTTATGGGTCAAAATCAAAGAGATGAGCATTTTAGGTTTTCAAATATCTGAGAAATAAAGTTTTTCTTTTAAGAAAACCAACAAGTGGAGTCTGTTGTGTCATTTGTCATGAACCGTTCCTGTGAAGAGGCACGCACAAAAATATATTTTAGAAATTCTACCAGTTAATAAGAATAATGCCAGGCACGTCATTTCGGGAACACTTTTAAAGATTTTTTTAATAATTATATAACTAACGCATTTAAGAATCACCTTCAAGAAATTGTAATTAACCTGTTCCTAAATCGGATAATGTTGTTATTTTGTATATTTGTTATATTGAAAACATTGATTTTTGTTCACTTTATTGTCATCTCGGGAACGCCCGCATAATTTCGGGAACGTCCGTCATATACGAGAACGTTCCCGAAATTACCGTTCCCGAAATGACAATTTGATTAATATTTTCATGTCGCGCTTGACGCCGCCGTGTAAGATATTTGTTTTAGGGGTTATGAACAAGTGAGCTCTAATATTTATAAGAATTTTGCAAAATATATGCAAATTTTCGAAAAACTATCCATCAAAATGCGTTCCCGTACTGACAGGGAATTAAAGTACGCTTCACACATATGAATTTAAAAGGTACTTACCAACTAAATCAATTTTTTTTCCGTAAACAATAAACACGCCTTTTGCTTTGACTAGTGAACTTCACGCTGTTGCTTGCTAACGCCACCTAGCGTGTGTTCTTTTATTTACATCAATCGATATCCACCGCGTTCACGGAATGATTTAATAAACGTCAGACAGCATTTGAATAGTCAAAATATGAAGAAATTAACCTGCTATTAATGTATTTTATACGTATATTCTTAATTTGATGATTTTCAAAGCTAATATTAAAATATGTCAATTTTAAGACTTAATTATAAACATTTTTGACTTGTTTGAACTATGAAACATGGTATAAGGACGCATTCCCGGAATGACTATTTAGACCTTTTTTATTTTGAAAATCAAATAAATCATTAGTATAGAAAGATAAATAAGCTAAGTGCCGTGTAATTATGCACAGAACCTTTATTTTAAAATAAATATTTTAGTAATATCATGTTATTTTATTCAGAAAAACTTTGTCAGAAGCATAATGCTCACCTCTCTGATTTTGACCCTTATACATAATATGTTTATACTTACATTTGAAAATAATCAAGTACGTGTTTTAAATGTATTCGTCAAAAGCAATATCCATGGTAACCATCCAAATGCCACAATGACAGAATGACAGAAAGAGAAAGAACGGAAGTCAGAGATAGCATGTGTCCGCCATGCTAGAAGCACAGATAGAAATCTTGTCACTTGTTCTGACACTTGTCAGATTTGATGCTGAATTTGAGCAAATGGATGTCATTCTTCTTTTTGTTCCTAGTTGCGTGACACTGGCCGAACCACGCGCGATTGTACAGTCGACTACAAAAAGATCGATACCGGCCAAAGTTACAAAAATATGTATGCGCGACCTTAATGTTAAGGCAATAAAGTCGTGTATACATATTTTTGTAACGTTGGCCGTATCGATCTCTTTGTAGTCGACTGTACACCTATACCCTACGGATGTAGCTATGGAAAATCAGCTTTCTGTCGAGAGTCACTCAAAGATATATTATCTGACCTCGTTGACCCAAGGGATCAAGTTCGCTATTGACCGCCACCGCACGCCGCGCTAGTGTTCAGAGGCTCAGTAGGTACTTATAACTGACACCTTAGTAAAATTGTTGCCAGAATTTTAAAATAATGCTTTTGTCACGACTCGCTGGCCAGAACGTGTATTTTTTATACTATAAATATTCACACAATTGATCGGCATTTATATTCACGGTGAAAAGTTTGGGAACAAATGACATTATTGTAGACCACTTAAGACTTATTTTGTAGCGTAGTCAGTGGACTCTTTGTAATTTTTCATTATCGGGGTAAACTTACACTTAGAGCACAAAACTTTGTACCTACTTACTTTAAAAGCCCTTTTATGGAATTTCCATAAAGTGTAAACACTTAATAGTACCTTATTTTATACTAAACGGGACTTAATCGCGTATAATTAACTTATTTTATTTACCTCACTGAGGACTCCCGACGTAATGTGTGAGAATCGTGAAAGTTTAAATCAATATACCTAATAGTACCTGTACCTGTTTTTCGCCTTAAGTGTATTTCGGTAGGAACCTAAGTGCGTAGATTTGCATAACTAAGTGTGAACACCCATACCTGCTGCTGATACCCGGCAAGTCTGCGGGACGCGATTATACTGTAGAATGGGATGGATATAGGTACACTTTAATGGGTACGGAACCCTCCTAACACCGTTACCTACCTCTTTTACAGACTTCAAAATAGTATTTTTCACAATCGTGTTATAATAGAGAGCTATTTAGGCGAGTACCGTGTTTAGGCCACGAAGCTTGCTGAGTGGCCTAAGTAAGGTACGAGATTAAAACGCTTGATTATGATATGACACTATTGTGAACAATACTTTTTGTACGAGTTCATTCAAATTAATAATTTAACCCTTAAATGCATGATTTTTTGTATAACTTTTTAATAAATTGAAATAGATGTGTCATGTTGTATAGATTGAGGGAAAAATAAAGAAAAAAATCATAGTATTTAAAAAAACATATACAATATACGATGCATATATACATCATTATGCATTTAAGGGTTAAGTCATTAATACCTATTGTCTAGTTCTACTATTGTAAAGGCTCGTTGAATTTTCAGGTAGCAAGGTAAGTTAGCTTCCTCTGCCATATTACTTATTTCTTGAGGAGTTAAAGAGGTTTCGTCACTGTCACTAATCATTTTCTTAGTTTTTATTTTAACTTTGAAAAGAAAAGTTGTCACATCACACCACGACCGCACCGGCGTTCGTAATGTTATGTTGCAGTACTGTGCTGTGATGCCTGTGATTGTCTAAATACTAGCCAATCACAAAGCGTAGTTTTTTTTATTTTTTTTATGCCCTGGATACAGCAGCAAGTTTAAGTAGTTTTTTTTTTTTAATTTATTTAGAAACACAAACAGTCGCTTAAACAAATATATAAGGGGTACACATAGAGTACCAACAGACATAATGCTACAGACCTGGAGGTTCACTAATATTATGATAATTGTGTTAACAAAAAAGGAATCTTAATCTTGCAACTAAAAATGAAATGTAAACATTTTTCGGTTAGAATACCTACAAGGAGATCTGAAGAGTAACATTTACATTAGGTAATTATAATACTCCTGGAAGGACTAAGAAAATAACTTACGTTTTACTAACAATTTGATACTTAACAATGATTGATGAAAAGGATCAATATCAATCAGATATTTATTATAAAAACTAGGGACTCGCCTGAAAAAAGTATGCCGTGAGTAATTTTTGCGGGCAAAGCTGATATGGAATAGAGATCTAGGACGTAAGGGGTGACGCGGGCAACTAAAAGTAACCAATTCTAAGAGGTTCGGACAGTGTATCACACCTTTTAGAATTTTTAACAAAAACATCATATCTAAAAACTGTCTCCGGCTATGAAGGGAAGGAACACAGAAATCCTTCGCAGCTGACGCGGAACGCTCGAAATAATTACCTGTTCTATAACACAGTGACTTTAGGAAAATATTTTGGATCCTCTCCAAACGGTCAATATGGACTTGGTACTGAGGTGTCCAAACAACGCAGCCAAACTCAAGGATACTCCTAACGAAAGAATTAAATAATATTTTATAAGTATTTGGGCCCCTAAAAGGCTGTCCGATCCGAAGGAGCATCCCTAACTTTTTATTAGCTCGCTTACATAAATTATCAATGTGTATATTAAAGTTTAATTGTGAGTTTAGTTGTGATCTTTGACACATGACGCGACGCAGCTACGTGCCGAAACGCCATATATTGTCAATTTTGTATCGGATCGAGTCTCCTTAAACAAGGGCACATATTATTGAAATACGAAGTTCTATTTACAATTTTTTTTCGGTTGTCGCGAGCGTATCGAAAGCGTATTGTTTCGGAAGTAACATAGCCTATTCAACGATGAAAAGAGTGACGTTGCAGTATTCTCTATGAAACGTAATACACAAATTTTAATCGACGAGTACAAAAAATATATTACCTAACTGCGACACGACCAACCGTCGCATCCAAGCCCGTGATAGATCTGTGGGCACGGCAGTGCCCCCGCCAAGTCGATTATGATTTACGTCACATGCGTGCTGCGGCGCTACCACGAAAATCGAATCTCGAAGTTCGTATATCTCTGTCTAAGTGTGATAGAGACGGAGATATCCGAACTTCGATTTTCGTGGTTATGAGTGATGCAATTTTGGTGTTAGGTAATATCCATGATGACGTCACGTGACAGAGTAATAGAAGCGCGACGCGGGCGTTGACAGATCGTAACTCACCGCGATTACCCTGTCAACTGTCAACCGCGACAATAATGAAGCGCTAGTGTGTCTGCAGGGGTAGAATAGTGCATTACTCATCTAGGGTGGTAAAACAAAGACTGTCTCAGAACGCAGGTTTCACGTGCCCACGTAGCCAGAAAGCGGGATTTGTTGCACGCGTACTGGGCGGTAAGTGTCACTTTAGGACATTTTCTCTTATTTAAATGGGGAATGAAAAAAGACTAAAATTGGTAAAGAAAAAATAGTAAAATGAGAAAAGAAAAAAATACTAAAATGGGTAAAGAAAAAACTGCTAGGCGAAAGTGCTTTCCCGCCGTTTTTTTTTGTGTTTTTTTTTCCGCAAATCGCAAGCTATTATAAAACACAATTTTGGCCTTCGACGACCAGCAGTGATTTGAGGATTGCTGTGTCGACAGCTGCAGGTTCCTCGATCACAAAATTGTACAGAAATACAGATCTTTATTGGTAAAAAATATTTTTTTCTCAAACATGCAATGAAATATTGCCGGTGTATTCTTTATAATGGGCTTCGAAGTGTCACGTTTCGGGCGCAGCGAGACGAGAGACCTGTTATGGCATTTCATACAAAATTGGAGGCCTAGGCCTGCAAGATGATCTTTTTTAATTTCCATTCCACAATTTGTGTGTGGCTTTTTTTTTTTTTTTTTTTTTTTTTTATAGTTTGGTTCCTGTTTAGCCTGCGTAAGCGGCCAGTAACAGATATATTTAGGGACGGGCCTCACCGGGGCCTAATGGGCCTTCCGGGGGCAAAACACACAAAGTAAAATAAAATAAAAATAAACAAAAAGTGTAAAAGTGTAAATTGTAAAATTTTTAGCACGAATGCGTTTTGGACAATTGGAAAAATTAGTGGCGTTCAGCCATGAAAATTAAAGTTTGATTTCTTGGAGTTTTTTTAATTTATTTCATTGCATGTTTGAGAAAAGCACTATACATACCTGGCGTGAAAGGGGGTTGCCAGCCTCATAACATAACTATCCGACCTCGCTACACTCGGCCGTCTATGGGTCGTTCTTGCCTTTCGTTCAAAAAGCATCATTTTTTGAGAATCGATATTTTTTATATTTTTTATGTGTTTTTATTACATAATCAGATTTGAATACCTATTAATATAATAAATCAATAAAAGGCACATTTATAACTATTATATTTTAACGTTAAAAGGATGGAAAGTAATGAGCCCACCGATGGTAATGAAATTCGCATGGAAAGTAATGAACTACGCTTGGAACGTGATGATAATCGAAGGGACAGTAATGAATATAAGTGGAAGATGATGAATTTTAATATAATAAAGTAAGGAAAACAAACAATCTGCGTTTTAGAATTAATACTTTTATGAGGTTTTTACTTTCAGCAGTCTTATTATTCATCACATTACTTAAAATAAATACAATATCGCTGGTGAACACGAATTTAACGTGTTTCTAAATAAAACTTTTTTTTTTTATTCTTTAAACTAAGTCTAATTTAATTAATCGATATTACCGAGCTTATACAATCAACATAAAAATCAAAAGGTTCAGTTTTTGAGGTAGTAATGTCAAAACGCTACGGAAAGATTAAGTGTAGAATGTTTAACCAACGATGATACGCATTTGATCATGCAGAGTATGTGAAATATGATGAAGAATTCTAAACAACACAATTACCTACTTTTTAACTAAAATAGGCAGAGATAAACTTCCTAACAAAGAAGTATTCAAGTATGAGAGCAAAAATAGCTAGCAATCTTCTATACAAAACATAATAAAGTAAAGTAAAGCTGGTTTTTTATAATTAAACTAAGTTGAACGCTTAAAAATTAAGCTCTCAATCAATTTCGGAGCATGTTCATGTTCAACAGACGTAACAGATATATTTTTAAAACTTATAAAACTCAAATAATACGAGTATCGAGATAATATAGATAGAGTTTCATCAAACAACAACTTTACAACAACTTTCGGTTTTGCTTCTTCAACCTTACCGCCCTGAATATTTTTTAAAACGTTAACTGTTTTCTCTAGGCTGTCTTCAAACGTTTGAAGTTTTAGTTTTTCTTGTAACTGTCTCGTTTTTTTTTGTAAAATTATTTTGTCTTTCTTTATCTGTTCAATTTCAGCTTTAAGGCTTTTTATAGTTTTCATTGCTCTATATCGGAATTTTCGAGTAGATAACGATGGCGTAATTTTGGAGTTTCGTTTCAATTCGTTTGGGTTTTTCGGAGGTGACTGGTTTGTCAGAACATACAAGGGGGTCATGCTCTATAACCTGATCAGAGTGACTCAGGAATATTTTCAGTGTCATTATCACTTTCTGGCGGAGAGTTATCAATTAATATTTTCTCAAGCTCCCTCTGTCTCTGCTTCTTTCTTAAATAATTTAATGATGTTTTCCTCCATCCATCCATCTTTTTCCTAGCTCACGTTGTGCTCTGGCGCACAATTATTTAATACACACTATTATTAAATAACACAATTATTAAGTAGCTAACGTAAAGAAAAAGGTAAAAATAATAAAATTAAACTAAAGAATAATCTAGTGGCCTTTCAACTTTCAACTTAGGCTTCTTTCGCATTTGTCGGTGCGGGAGTGCTACGATATCAGTAAGCTGTCAGCTATCAGTGTCAACTGTCAGTCGAAACTGGTAGCTGTAAGCCGATTCTTAGAAGTAGTTCAAGTAAGGAAATCTGTGCAATATTAAAATAAGCAAATTTCCGTCAAAACTAGTCAAATAAAAGAAACAATAGAAATATAAGGATGTTGTGCAATAGTGATTATCAAAATATAATATATATTTATTTAGGGGAAAAAAATCATCACTTTCCATTACCGTTCATTCCTTTCCGTGTATTTTTTTCGCTAAATGGAATGGAATGAATTGGAAAGTAATGAGTATTTGTGCTTTGATCCCCAATTACTTACGTTTGTCTAGTGCGATATCTATTACATTTAATATTAAGTGAATAATTTAGTTTATGGATCGCAATAAGCCAAAACGAAAAATTAGAAATAAAAACTTACTGAATTGGACCCGGGATAGTAATGAAGGGTAACTGATGACAAAATTCTCTCCGCGCCACAATATCGTAATTTGTGCCTTATTTATTTGAACGACGTCCATCCGCAACGAAGCGAGCCGGGCAACTGGCCGGGTAAAGACGCGCGGGTAGGTCACTTGCCATTAAAGTGACCAGTGTTGCTCAAAACTTGCATGTTCTTCATCGCGGAATGGGATGAAGATTTTGGTGTGACAAAAGTAAGACTTCGATTCTTTTAAGGTGATAACTGTTTTAAAAATATATCAAAGATAACATTACTTTATTGATTTGTTGCTTAAGGTGCTTGAATGGTTAATAATGCATTCAAATGAAAAACTCGCCCGTCATAAAATTTCAAAGTCCCGGAATGGTCGTTAGACACAAGAAAGGAATGAAGATTTGGCATGGTTTTTTTTATGTACTTAATAAATACATACATACCTATACATGTTTTTTATGGTACCGAAGGTCCATCCAGGCTTCTATATGCTCAAAAAAATGTATCCATAATCGGTAAAATAATAGCACTTTTCACTCTGGAATAGGTAGTGATTTGAACGAAACGCAAGAACGACCCCTATAATGTACTCGGCCGGCAACCCCTTACTTCCCGGCCTCTGTAGTAATGTACCTACTATTACAAGACAATAGGTTATGTACTGTTACATAATCATCACTTACATACATAATTTGTTAATACAATAGGGATGCGGACTAAGATTTTTTTATGATGTCATTCGATCCAGTTTTTGGAGAGGAACAAATGTTTGTATGGGAGCAACTACAATTAAAGAACATAAATACCCATAAATTTGAGACAAAGATTGACGTCGCTGGCGGCAGCGCAAAACGCTTCATACTGATAGACACCCACGTATGACGTCACTTGTACAAAGTAGTTGTATCGTTGTATGGAAAATCCGGTAATTTTGTTGTTTTGGTCGCGAAATACTGCGTTTAAGTACAAAGTTGTAATACAATTTTGTGTCTATAAATCGTAAGGATTCTATTGGTAGCTTTAAATTTACTCTTACACAATAAAAAAAATGCATATATTTTCAAAATTTTCAAGGTTCAATCTTTTTATGATTTTAATTATATTTTATAATTTATACTTTATTACTATAATTTGATGATTTACTACCCATTTAGCATCACTACGTTATAAATTTGAACATGAGGCCGCATGCCTAGGTATAGAGAGTTTGAAGTAGGTATCAGACGAACAACTCCCATACTATGAAATTGCCCCCCTTACTCATGTTCTGAAGGCAAACACCACATATACCTACGCTACGAGCAAGTGTTGTTATTATTATTTTAATCTGCGGCCCAGCAAGCGGCGCAGCGGGATGAAACTGCACCGCGGCATATTGCGCGCAGTCGGGCGGACTTCAAAGGCACATTAAAACATTCACGAGCGCTCGACCGCTGATGGTTGCACCTGCAACGACCACTGACCCCATTACTCGTTGGCGATTTATGGTCGAGATAGATGTCGGAACATAGCTGTCGACTCTTCGAACCACCTCACAGACCGAGAGCTATCTGACATAGGTGCTATTTTAAAATGATGATGAGACGAAAAACAGGAGAAAGGTGAAAAAACTGACAGCCTTACACACAGCAGACGCGTGCTCGACCGACAGTTGCACAGCACAGACCTCGATTGACAACCACACAGTTCAGACCTCCAACAGAAGTCGACGACGCGACAATGATAAACTGGGTAGACCCTACAACAACACTATATTACCTACAGGGTAGGTATTGTTATTACAGCTGCTGTCTTCTGTAAGGTGAAGGTAGTTTAGTCCTCTCTCTCTCTGTGTAGCCATGCCTTCGCCAGAAGTTCGTTGTTTTCTGATGGCTTTTTAAACAGTGCGTACGATTTGTTTCGACCAGTTTCTACTAGTGGCCATCCGCACCACGTTGCAGAACTTGCTAGTTTTGTCGTTAATGTGGTACACCTCGCCGGAGATCTACCATGTGCTTATTTGAAAGAAACAAAGAATGAAAGAAAATGATTTATTAGCAAAAATAAATACATACAATTTAAACAAAAAGAGAAGAACAGTAGGTTTATACAGCATAGTAAGTATCTATCACGTTAAAGACTCCTCATTCAGCTTGGTGTCACGGAGCGAGCCACAAGACACCTTCCACGTTCACTACCATGATCTACTACTCTAGTTGGGCAGCTCCAAATACGAACCAAATACCTTTGCTAAAAGTTTGTCGTTTATAGAGCTTAAACAACCGGACACAGCACAACACACGCCCATTACAAAAGGATTTGTAAATATGTGTTTGATATTTAAATAATTTACGTGGCCTCCGCTCTGCGCACCGCCTTGTCAGCCAGTAACTGTGAGGTAACTGAGAGCGGGTGGGCTGCACTTTCAACGGGGGACAGGGAGTGGTCATACTGTTCGGTAGTACTCTTTATTATACTGTGCTAAAAGGGTTACTAAGCTACTGAGTGAGATGCCATCTCTACTTAGGAACTACAGCGCATCAGCGGAATATTATTTGGGACTTCATGTGACGAAGCATCACTTTAATGTATAATGGAGACATAGGTCTCGTCAGTAACTGAATTAAGGTGTTGTAACCACTTGCCCTTGTCATGATTGAAATTAAGTGTACAGGGTGCACGGAAGAATATCTACTCATACCTACAGATTAGAATTTTCCATCTCGGACTAAATATTTGAAAATAACACTTCCTGTCCCATCTCCAGTATTTAACAGATTCTTACAATTTCACTTAAGGGGCTCCCATACGCCAATGACCTTTGATCTGAATCCCTTATAGTTTTTCTAATATTTTTTGTAGTCTAATATATTAACAGCAACGGCTTTAAGCAATATAGTATCCCATATTTACTTCAAAGTTCATTGATTTCGAGATATTTGGCATCAAAGCTGAACACTTTTAGGCCAAAAAACTGGTTTTATGACCATAACTTTTGTGTTAATTAGTTTAAAATGAAAACCCTAGACACGTTTTTAGAAACGTCAAAGACGAACCCAAATATGTAAATTTTGTATATGTTAGATCTTTCACGTCAATAGAGATACGAAATAAGTGTTTTTTTAGGCAATGTTTAAAAAAATCATACAAAATTAAGTATTCATTTCTTTCAAAATCCGGTAGACTAACATGGAGATAAAAGATTGAAGAACCGATAGCCATTTGACTTATAATTATATCTGTACCTAGTGCAAAAGTATGATATGATTCCAAATTTGTCAAAAATCGATGAAAACCTCGGGTAGCCCCTTAAGTGGGAAAAGGACTTTATTTCATTACTGTCAGTAGTTGATAGCTTGTGCCTTGCGCCGACGCCGTTAATGAAATCAACGCGCCCGCTGGCTCGAGCTCGCACGGCCGCCGGTCAGCTGTGTGTTGTTATGGTATCAATCCACATTGCAGTCTAACTAGGCTCACATATGGTCAACACACCACGTTGTAGGTATTGTCAGTAAAAGCTAGGACGAACTCAAAATTAATGAAATCTTCTTTATTATTCAGAATATCAGACGGTAAAGTAAAGTTCAGCACGAGTACTATGATAGAATTCTAGTTGCCATCCTATCACGTTCTGACAGAGTGCGAGAGTGACGGATATATCTTACCTACAGCAATCTAATACTAGTCGCTCAGAAATCTGTAGAGCTCGCGAGTTTGTATTTTTTATAATTTCTATTAATTTCCAAAAACTGAATCTACACAAAGTAATCTAGATATATGTACCTACCTAATTATCGAACCTGCTTACAAAATTTCACGAGAATCGAATGGAGGAGTGCGACCAGCCGCCCCCTATTCTGTAACTTGTTTAAGAGCCTTATCACACTTGCGATTTGCAAGCGTATTTTGTATGAAGGCGTTGACGCAGCGTGTACGCCGCGACTGATAATTGTATAGAAAATACGCTCGCAAATCGCAAGTGTGATAAGGCTCTTAAGCTCATTCAACGCTCACCCACAAATAGGTATATCTTGACACCGCGATACGTACCTAGTAACCAAGCTTAGGTAGAGGTCTAGTTTCGTGACGGGTGACCGGCGGGGTGAGCCGCATTAGCGCGTAGCGAATAACTAGACGAGGACAGCCGGACAGCGGGACATTGGACAATACGAACGATTTTCAGCCCAAGCTGAACCACTTACATACATACTTTATTGATATTAACACATTACCGTAAAATGGGGTGAGTAGGGATCGCGAGGAGAGTTGAGTTATGAATGGGGAGAGAAGGGATGAAAGGGGGGTGAGATGGGATTTTAAGGCTACTGCTACCTAAATAATGTAGGTATTCCAATTTAAAATGGAGCTACAGTAATATTCATAATAAAAAAAAACGATCCAACAATCTTCCAAAATCACCTTTGTATGAAAACCCATCTCACCCCAACTACGAGGGACTCGGGTGGGATTTCGTGTTTATCGTTAAAGTTATGAAATGGAACTACCCAAAATCATAAAATAAAAACAAAATACGAACGTCCGGAACACTTATTATATACTTACAACATTCAGTTTGCATATGTAAAAATATAATGTTGTCGAGGTTTGAATGTCAGTTTTGTCCCTACTCACCCTGTTTTACGGTACAAGTCAAAAATTATTCATATTCATCTAGAATACAATATAAAAGAACTTTGTTTGTTTCGCTCGCTCGTTGAATTATAAAGAGGAAAAGTCTGTGAGATTGTAGCTTTGTAAGTTTATAAATTTGTATGTAGGTACTTACTGGGAAACCACTGAACCAATTTCAAAAATTCTTTCACCTGTACATAGAATGCACTAAACACTAAACGCAAACGCGGTCGTAATGTTTTGTTTCGGTAAAACTTATATACAAAACTTTGCGATCGCGTTTGCGTTTCACCCTAAATTTGTATGGGATTTGACAGCTAAACGCAAACGCGGTCGTAACGTTTTGTTTCGGTAAAACTTATATCTACTCAAACCTACTTTCGCTCGATGCGCAGGGCTGTGTCACGTTTGTGGCTTGGCATACCTATAATACAAATTTTGCTTTTAAGTATGCAAAGTATTCCTGTTACAGTTTAATAGACAATATTGTATACACAAAGTATATTATAGATAGATAGGTAGGTATGTGTTTTTAGTTTCCCACTTCATCGAATATTTTAAGGGGAATTATAAAACGATCGAATAAAAAAAACTTAGCGACTGATCATGGACATACTGTTTTAATAACTTGAGCGGTATGAATTTGAGTAAGCGAAAAATTAACTAAACTACCGACGAATATTGATTAATAATAAAATCAAGAACGGGCTTACAAAAAGTGGGTTGTGATGAATCCATTTCAGACATTAAAATTCTATCTGTGCGACTACATTACTAAGTGAGCGACTAGAAATAGCTCGCGGATAGGTTAGAAGACGAAAGCGGGAGCTTCGCTGTTCTTATCAGAGCACGATACCTGTTATGAAGATCCCTTGATCCCTTGATCGGTTCACACCCCATTTTTGGTACACTCTGTATGTAAATAGTTTTAATTTTAACTCGATACCTCCTCCACGTGTTCACTAGATCAAGGGTCTTGACAGACAGACAGCTGGACAACAAAGTGATCCTACAAGGGTTCCGTTTTTTCCTTCTGCGGTACTGAACCCTAAAAAGTACACCTTCATTGATTACAACCGACATAAGAGACACGCCCCCCTAACTACAAGCTGAACGTGGCTCATACATTTATTTACGAAGTCGCTTTTACCGTAAGTTAACACGCCAAGTTCATTCTTATCCCTCACGCATAAAGGGTCTTCACGTAATTCTTTAGTAGAATTACAAACTTGGCGCCGTTACAAAGTTGTTTCTTCAACATTTTCAGCTCTTTTGAGATAATGACACACGTGAAAAAGGAAAAGTTGTCGGAATACACTCCGTTATTTTTTATTGTACGTTATTTTCCTTTAGAGCGTTGCACACGGCGTTTTTTTGTAGCGATACAAACGCGCGTTTCAAGTACGTGCGAATGTATCGGTCGTACGATGAGATGAAATGATTCGAGTAGGGTGGGTGCATTACAAACCAATTCTAATAGTTAAGGCCCTTAATCTAATCTACTTATGCTTTAAATTTTCTCCATTGTGTAACGAATGTTACCCATATAAATTGCATGGGTAATTGTTGTTTCACAATAGAAAAAAAGACGATGTACAAGTTTTTTGCAATCCACTCGGGTATCTCTTCTAAGGCGATGTGGCTCAAATTTCCTTCAAATTATTATGTCATTTTTCATTAATGAAACAATGTCGTTACTAAACATTTACTACTACTAGCAGGAATAATGACATTTCTTACATAATCAATATAGCTAGTCCGTTACAGCTTGTGAAACTAACCTATTCGATGAAATTTCTAAAGAGTAAAAACTGAAACCGTGGCAAACCCCGTCAGCAAACAAGAGCTCACGGAACGTCTACGTAAGCCAATTTTTATATGGAAAAATGACAGTTAAATTGTACCAACGCGCGTTCGAAACGTTACGTAATTACCTTTTTGGACTCAGTTTTGAATTTTATCACAAAAGTATTGAAAAAATTGGAAAGGCCTTTACCATAGGCCCTAGGCTGCAAATTGTAATAATGACCATGATAAATAAATTAGACTTACTTACATGTGATCGAGTGGCGACTAGACGCACCGTGGGTAGATGGACAGATGTGGTGGCGGGAGTCCACTTGTTGCGGGTGGCGCGGGAGAGGCCTGTGTCCAGCAGTGGACGCCTTTCCCCTAATATGATAATGATGATGATGATGATGATGATGATGATGATGATGATGGCATGCAATCTATATTTTAATGCTTATTATTTTTATTGTAGGGCGGTGCGGGGTGGGCAGCCCATGCGAGCAGCTCTGCCGCGAGCTCCACGACGGCACGTTCGAGTGCGGCTGCGCGCCCGGCTTCGTGCTGCAGGTGGACGGCTACGGCTGCCTCGGTGAGTCCTCCCTAACCTCGCTCTGTGCGAGTCGCTCGGCACGGTCGAGTGCGGCTGCGTCGACTTCGTGCTCCAGGTGGACGGCTAGTGCTGCCTAAGTGAGTATTCCCTAGTCAGCCTCGCGATGTGAGAATCTCTCCATGACGATACGTTCTAAAGAATTGCCGTCCCCAATGCCAGCTCGTGAACTACCAAAATAGCTATATGACATTACAACTACGACCTCTGTTTCAGAATTAAACGGTACAAGACCTTCTGAAACCTCAGAAGACACCGAAGAAGATGTTCTCTACCAGAAAGATGTATCATTCTCTGCTGAGCTAGAAGTAGCCCCGTCCAGTACCAATAGACTAAAGCCTATAGTAAAAACTATTGATAAAACGACACCGCCCGTAGAAGAGCTGAGAAGAAGCAACAAATATACAGCAGAGAGGACGAAAGAAGTAGACGGACTGAAGAGTTTGATAGAGGATGGAGTTAGTAGATACGACTTAACGATCATTGCTGATGATGATATTAAGAATGGGCTGTTGGAAGCGAGTCAGAGCGTGACGACTCAAGGGCCGAGTTTGGAGCAGAAAGTGAGTAAAAGTTTGAAACATGTTGCCCATGGTGACAATTTATACGAACCGTAAACATTAGTATAGTTTTAAAATTACTCGCTAAAGTTCAAATTTCTTAATTACATTTTATTTCCTTACTAAAGTTCTGAAGTTCTCTGTCAATAACCGTTCCGCTAAACGTTCTCTTATTAAAAACCATATCAGGTGGAAGTAAGGACCTAGTTAGTGTAAAGGTAGCTAGCAAGAATTAAAGAAGACACTGAGAGAGGCATAAGTTCATTGAAGATAGTGGGGTTCGATAAAGTTTTTATATTCAGTAGATACAGCGGAACAGTATCGATTATGCATCTATGGCTAGTGTCGCGTATGTCGCGATACATACGCGCGTATGTGAAACGTGCGTTTGTATCGCTGCAAATATGCCCCCCGTGTGTAAGCACTCATAATGAGACCATGGTGTTGACAGGTGCCGGACGCGACTGTGGCGCCCCCGTGGACGGCTGCTGTGGAAAACTGCAACTGCGCGCCTTGTGACGGCGCGCGATGCTCCTGCCCGCTAACGCCTTCTAAATGCAAACAAGGTATTTACTACAAGCGGAATGAATTATACCTACGTGCAATGTCGAAGTGAAATTTAAACAGTGTTTATTGATAAAACAAAAAATAAATAACATTGATTTTTGGAATGAAACTTAGGAGTAAGTAGAGGAAAAGTCTTCGTTAATCTATGTTGGCTCTTTGGCAATTACTTACGCGACAGACGACAGTACGTGCAGCATGGATGCTTTGTCTCTGAATCATACCACACCCGTTCTGGAGTCAGCCAGGGTTCGATCCTGGGTCCGTTATTGTTTGGAATCGTGATCAATGATCTGGCGTCAATCCCAAAGAGTGCCGGATCACTGCTCTATGCCGTTGACCTGAAGCTGATGTATGGCGTGCAAAAGCTTTCAGACTGCAAAGCACTTCAGGAAGACATTGATCGATTATATCGGTGGAGCATTCAGAACAAGCTTGTATTTAATATAGATAAATGTTCAGTAATGACCTTAGGTCGTATCCATAATCCCATACAAGCCAAATATACCCTAGGGACGGAACTTTTAACTCGCGTAGATACCATCAAGGACCTGGGTGTCATTTTCGATTCACGCCTACCTTTCATGACCACATAAAAGCGTTAGCGGCGAATTGTTTCAGAAGGTTGGGGTTCGTGATCAGGAATGCGCGTGATTTCGACTGTCCTAGGGCTATACAACTCATATTCACCGCCCTAGTTAGAAGCAAACTTGAGACAGCTTCTATAATTCGGAATCCGCATGAAGCTTCTTACACCTTGCTACTGGAAAAAATCCAAAAAGCCTTTTTACGGTTTCTTTATAAGAAAAAATATGGATATTATCCATTTTTATATCCCACAATTTTTTTATTGGGCGTATTAGGTTTTAATTCACTTGAGGTGTCGAGGGTCAATTTTCGTCCGCGTAACCGGCTACTGCTAGCTCCTCCAGAGGCGCGCACCGTAGCGCGCAAAAACTCTCCTTTCGTCAGAGCTTTACAGAGCCTTAATGCGCTTCTTGCATCAGCACCGGATGTGGACATCTTTGGAAGTAGTTGGGGAATTGTGTATCGTGAATGCTTAAGGTGCTGTGAGATGATAGATAGACGTAATTCTTCTGTCATATATTAATATGCAGTGTATATATCATTTGTAATTCACAGTGACTTAGTTTTTAACTGTAATGCTGTGTAATTATGTTAAATAAATAAATGTTAGATAATGTTTTTAATCTGACCTTGTCGTTTTCCAATGTCACGTTAAGCCTATCCTATTTTCAACGCTCTAAGTAGGTAACTAAGCACAAGACACAAGTTTCAAGTTCCCGAAAAAGGGTCTACTTAAGTTTTTACAATAACGTCGAGTATTTCGTCTCGAGTTGTGTTCAAAATGTCTTTGTGAAGAACGTTGAGCGATTTGAAGACTTCGTTATCTTCAGAAACCAGGTTGTGCTTACTTAGTTCTTATTTACTTAGTTAGATTAGAATAGAAATAAATTTATTTCAAGTCAGAATAACAATACATTACAATTCGTATAAAAGAGATAAACTTAATAATGGTATTTTAAGGACATATATTACAAAAATTGTTCATATTACACATTTAAAACAAACAAAACAAAACTTATAAGAGTTATAAGAAACAAAATTGCCCGCCCTCGACACACCCCAATGTCGCCGCGTTTCCCAGTTGGATGGCCAGGCTCAGCCTTTGGGCGAAGTATGAGCCCGCCCTGAGATCGCCTGTGACCCTGATCAATTTTTGGGACACTTTTTTAACAAACTCCTTAGTGTCGGAAGACCAAGGTCCGAGGGTCTCTACTGCAAGTGCCGCTAATACGTAATTAATTATCCTTTAAGAAAGCGTATTTGCTTATTTGGGCTCGGTCGCTTTGACTATTTGGGCGTCATTAGCGGCCGAGCCCGGCATTTTGGCAGACCGCACGACATGGGATGGGGCCAACGTATCCACGCAGGCATGGCCTCCCAACTAGAACAACGTATAATTGATACTAAAAAGAACTCCTAGATGGCGACACAGGTACCGAGCGAAACATTTGAACCAGTAATCGTGAAGATAGAATGATTTTTACACCTTAATAAATTCAACGTACCTTAATTATATCACAAACATACTTCCGCACATACAATAAAGGTATATTTTATAAGTTTAGTAAATGCAATAAAATTTATACTAAATCCATGTAACTCGTACTATACGAGTAAGCTTTCAAGCTTGCTACGTATTATTGGGTACTGTCACTAGATGGCGCCATCACGGGTCGCGAAAGTTCTATGGAAACACAGGCTCTAAGCATTTGGTTATGTATATTTTTGTGTGATGTGTAATATTGTCTCTAAAATACTACTTTTATATCGAAAAAATCAAAAATACTCTATTTGTTGCCCGGGAAGTCAACGCCATCTGGTGATATCTCAATGTATTACTAAAGGCTGACAGCGTCATAGCCGTGGTAGCTCGGATACTCCATCTACTGGTGTAGCTACGGGACTAAAATTGTATACAGAATTGCCTACATTAGGACGGTACGCTTTTGCTCTATGAGATTGGGTATCTGTACTTGTATTCTTTAATCTGTGACGCAGGTCACGTCCCATGCCAATGGACGGCCCAGATGCCATGGCACTAGAGTGCAACCATCGGGCCTTTTACCGTCTACCGCGGACAGACCTACAGGCTCTAATGTAGAGGGAATGGCTGCAGCGCCGAGAGCCGTTCCGTTAATAATTACCAACTTACAATAACATGGATTAAAAGAAGACTGGTGGTGCTGCTATAGTACTGGTGGTGTACCTAGTTGTGGTAGTAGAAAAAAGCAGGTCTCCATACGATAATTGGAAACTAAGGGCGATAGAGATTGAGATATTTGAAATATTTTCGAGGATAAGAAAGTCTCTCGAATATATCCATCTCTATCGCTCTTGTCCGATTCAAGTGATAAAGATATAATATGATCTTCATTCTGTAGCTATCGCGCTAGCAGCTCAGTATTAAAGCTGGCGTTTGCCGGTTTGACGGTTATCTTTGAAATATCTGACTCTTGCGGACCCGATTTAGGGTTAACCATACATTTGACGTCGCTAGATGTCCTGTTCTACCGAACGCGCTAAACAACCTCGTCAACCGGGAGTTTTACTAAACCGCCCGATTCCCTCTGAGGGGTAATTACGTAACGTTTCGAATGCGCGTTAGGACAACTCAACTGTCACTTCTCCATATACAAATTTTCATTTAGATCTACCCACAGACCATATATCCTAAAGACCCCGCTTAGCCTAATTTTTACTTACAAACAAAGCTGCCATACTTGCGGGATGCGGGGGACGTCTAGTGCGCTGTGATTGGTGTATTCAAGGCCGCGCGCGTAAGTGATTGGTCCGGTGTCTCAAATATAGAGTGAATTCACCGTATGTGTGGCAGAGGGGGTCGCCCGACTAAGCGACGTCTTTACGTTTACTGGTCTGTGGATCTACCTAACGTTCGTACAATGGTGATTTTCCCTCTCACACCACTCCGCTAGCTCGCACAGCTCGGACAAATACTCATCCTTTAATTGAAGGAAAGAGGGGAAGCGAGGAAGAGGAAGACCTAGAATAAACTACATAGAGCAGCTCAAAAAAAGAGTTGATGTTAGGTCACCGTATCGAGATGTCAAAGAGGTTTTTTTTTATATACAACGACGGTGGCAAACGTACGGCCCGCCTGATGGTAAGCGGACACCGCAGCCTATAGACGCATGCAACTCCAAAGGATGCCGCGATGATGCGTTGCCGACCCTTGATATGTTTGAGGATTCGCCGTGTTGACAGCTGAAGGAACAAATTCCCTCGCTCTCAACACAACGCATCCTCGGGAGCTCTGGCGACCTTGCTCACCTCCAGGAACACAACACTACTACAGAGCAAGTAGTAGTGTTATTATGGCTGTGGTCTTCTGCAACGCGGAGGTACTTCCCCAGTTGGGCTGCTGCACATTCGAGCGGGTTGACATTTCGCTGTGCCCTACCTCACCAACCGGTTGCCTGGGATCGGAGTAAATGGAGGGCCTACTTTGAGCTACACCGACAAGAGCTTAGATATTAAATAAGCAGAAGAAGAGGCTAGCCAAGGGCTGAGCAAAGGTGCGATATATCCATATACATGTATCACACAGTTTCCAGTCTCGTTACACTGCTTGGCCGAGTCGTGTTGTAATAACTTAGCTTAGCTTTGATCGAAAAACGGTCTATTCGCTTTGCTTTGAAAATTGATTTTTATTATTCAAATAAAGAACGTATAATACAGAAGGTCCTAATGCCATGAACCTACAGTCAACTTTAAGGCAAAGCAAATAAATTGTGGACTACCTAGTCCAGCTTTATTTGAACAAAAAAATATTTAGTTAGAATTAGGTGCTTCGTGGTATCGACCCTTTGAAAACGTATTTACTTCCTGTAGCCCTCCGGGAAAACCTCAAATTCCTGTTTGATCTTCGAATATAGCTTTAGGGTATTTTAAAGTCTATTTACCTCAGCATTCCGGACGTCCGCAATGCCTGAGGCGGATAACAAAGCTACCTGTGTGGATGCTTCTTTATTTTTTGCACGAATCAGTAACGTTTGTTACTTAAATTATTTTTCTCTACTCTTACAAGTTCTT
Source organism: Epinotia ramella (assembly GCA_947578815.1). Classification (NCBI taxonomy): domain Eukaryota; kingdom Metazoa; phylum Arthropoda; class Insecta; order Lepidoptera; family Tortricidae; genus Epinotia; species Epinotia ramella. The sequence continues at coordinate 37,074,699 of OX388202.1, forward strand.
ATGTCAAAATAATATCCATTGTCAACATGTCAAAAAAACGACGCCGATTTTTTGACAGATTGGCGCGATTCTTGGCCACGTATTCTGATGCTTTTATTGAATGCACTTTTTTTCTAAAATCGTTTAGATTATTTACCTGTACATGTACTCAAGACGAGAGTCTTTGACCAATGTGTGTTGCCAGTGATGACAGATGGCATTGAAACGTGGTCGCTTACTATGGGCCTCATAAAGAAGGCTCAAAATCACCCAAAGGGCATGTTGGGAGTTTCTCTGCGTGATCGCATGAGGCTGTCCGCAGCAGAACCAAGGTAACCGATGTGGCCCTCCGGATCGCTAAACTTAAGTGGCAGTGGGCCGGGCACATAGCACGTAGAACCGATGGCCGTTGGGGCGGAAAGGTTCTCGAGTGGCGACCACGTACCGGAAGGCGCGGCGTGGGTAGGCCCCCGACAAGGTGGACTGATGACCTGGTAAAGGTTGCGGGAGTCCGCTGGATGCGGGTGGCGCAGGACCGTCGCTTTGGCACTCTTTGGGGCAGGCCTATGTCCAGCAGTGGACGTCTTTCGGCTGATATGATGATGATGATGATGATGATGATGATGATGACATGTACTTACATAACAATGGATTGTATTATTTTTTATAGACATTTGTGTTATTACTTTTCTTATAATTTGGTATTTTACTTAAATCGTAATACGATTCCGAAACTAAATAGGTATGTCCAAAGCTTCATATAGACATCACAGAAAACATTTACGCAACATGCCGAAATAATGGCCGAACGTATCCGTATAACAATGTTCCCGATTCGATTTTATTAGACCGGAAGTCCACGGCCGCCATTACGGGGCCACTTCCGAGCGGCCGGAAGTTGCGGGTAGCTTGCGCCTGACAGAAGTTGGTATTGAAACGCGTTCTGCTAAAGCCAAAACAATGTTTAAATAGTTATTTGTGCAACAAGAGAGCAAAGTTTGTTTTTGCTGCGAGTGCTGATTTTGAGTCCTGAGGAAGCGAAAGATTCTAAAAAGTTTGAATCTTGAGCACAGCGAAGGCCTCAAAAGCACGAGATGCAAATACTTTACTTCATATTACAAAATATATCATAGTTAGTATCACGTACCTATGCGTCTCAAGATTAAGAAAACTTAATTAGGCGTTCGTTACTGCTTGTTTTAACTCCTTAGCGCTGGCCGCGCCGTTAGTCAATACTAGAAAGGCGAGTAAAGGCGCGAGAAACCAAAGGAAATTTCAGTATCTATACGAGTGATGTCACGTGACACTAACACATCACTAAAAACTAATCTTGTTATTGTTAAAATTCACAGATTTTACTAATATCTTCAAGATATTTTTGAAATTTTTATCATTATCATAAGGGCACACATTAGCATATTATGTGTAAGTATCTCGCGTGCACACCAAAAACAGAGAATTGATTTATCCTAGTAGTTTTTATATTTAAAACCAATATCAATAACGCAAGAATGAAGAATAATATACTTAAGTACCTAATAAAATCTGAAACAAAACAAATTAACAGCGCGTAATTTTTTTAAAGGGGCGGGGCACCGCGCTTACGTTCGGAAACTGCATCTGTAGTATACGTTCATATAATTTTTAAGATTGTTTAACCTAGAATTATTAATTACCTAGCGTAATAAAATTCATGTTTACCTATTTTATTATGGAAACGGAGATTATTATGAGATCTATCAATATTCTTCAATTGAAAATTCATTTGATAATTCTTTTGGTAATTTAACTTGTTAATTTGATAGTTTTCGAACGTGTTAGGTACTTGTTTTGCGTTTTTTTGGGAGTCTACTTTGAAATTCGATGGTCGAACTACGGATCGACCTATGTCTGCCATTTTCTTTTTTCATAATGGAATGAAAGGGACAGTGCTCATAAAATTCAAATATTCTGAACTTGTAATAGACCCCATGCGACGAAATGTCAGTGCTCCTGCTCCGCATCAAAATTAAAAAGCTACTTTGTCTCACGGAGTGACCAAAATCGCTTTTTGCACACTGTTTTCACGCAGCAAAATATGCTTGTTCGAGCTGCTGAGGTGAATAATATTTTTAATCCCCGACGCAAAGAGATGGGTGTCACAAGTTTAACGTGTCTGTGTATCTGTGTATCTGTCTGTGGTAACGTAGCTCCCAAACCGATGGAACGATTTGAATGCGTTTTTTTTGTGTCATAGATACTTTTATCTCGAGTGTTAGCTTAGCCATGTTTCATGAAAATCTGTTCAGCCGTTTTTGAGATATTGGACTTTGAAATGATAATGTCCGATATTTTTCAACTTTTTTAAGTTGTAGTTATTTGGTACGATTTCATCACTGTTAATGGAGTTAATGCTACCATCTTATGCAGTATCTTCTGGTAGGTTTTCAAGTGGGTTTCTTTGACGTTTGATGTCATTTTGGAATCGGAACGGACAAAATGTATAGATTCTCAGAGTTTCGGACCAATTGATTGTGAATTTGGGATTCATAATTATTAGGTACTGAAATCTTACTATATATGTCCCTTATGTTAAAGGGTTAAAATAAAATTATTTAATTACCATGACTGCACTATATGCCTACTTTAGGCTATGGAAGGGAAACATTCCAAACCAAACACCTCTATTTTATTTTATTTTTTATTTCCAACAAAAACACACAGCATTACAGTAAAATATTTCCAAGGCACTGTCGAATTTATAAAATACATATTTTATACACACATGTAAGAAACGTGAAATGTATCAAAACCATATTTTACTGTTCTAAGGGGAGCCGGGAAAGAGAAAGGAGTTTTTAAACGATTTATCCCCTAGGGGATGAAAGTTTGGATGAAATTGAAATTCCAATCGAATGCTAAAACTAAAAATACTTAAGCTAAAACTAAAAACTTTAAGAGGCACATACATATCCGTCGTCTACAGAGATTTTTCCTACAAATATAACAATACGTGTTACTGCGTAGAATGCGAAGTTGTGAAATTGTTAATAGGTAGCGGCAAAAATGTATCAAACTAATCTATACGTTTATACTAATGTTAAGATAAACGTATCAAAGTTTGACATCTACTTAGTCCAGTACTTAACTAACTTTATGTACATCCAGACTTTGCGTCAAATCAGGTAGAAGTTCTGATTTTTTGCAGACTTGTTCATGATGTTGGTTCAATGAATAATCCAAGTTTGTGACCTCGAGCGCCGAACGCAACTTTCTCAAAGTCGAAAATGCCGCGAAAGTTTTTATTCTGACCCTAAAGGACTAGATTTTGATAGTACCTTATTTTGGCGTTTTTAAAGTAGACAAAATTTGCTACAATATGAGACTAGAATTGTCTCTGTAGACCCAATAGTTTCCGAGATAAAGCCTTTCAAAGTTTATAATTATTCGAACTTACGTACCCCGTACTTTCAGGCGACAATGGTTACTCGAGTAATCTTTGTTTCAATAAATAACATCATTTATATCATACTAGCTTCTGCCCGCGACTCCGTCCGCGTGGATGGAACTCGTTTATATCGCAGCTCCATACATACTTTTACCCCCCTCCCCTATTTCACCCCCTTAGGGGATGATTACGGGGATAAAAACTATCTTATCTTACTCTCCATCCCTTCAACTATCTCCACTTAAAAAATCACGTCAATTCGTCGCTCCGTTTTGCCGTGAAAGACGGACAAACAAACTAACAAACAAACACACACATACACTTTCGCATTTATAATATTAGTATGGTATATATATCATAAATAACAACAAATACAAAAAAACAGAATAAAATAAATATTTAAGGAGGCCCCCATACAACAAACGTGATTTTACTGCCGTTTTTATAGATAACGAATGGTACGGAACCCTTCGTCTGCGAGTCCGACTCGCACATGGCCGTTTTTTTTTAATTTTAATATCTTAAAACAGTTTTGACAAAAAACTTCGTTTCGCTCGCTCGTTAAATTGTTTTATAAATGTGTAACATAGTCTAGTGTGCACTGCTTTTGTTTACAAACAGTATTTGAATACTCACCCCCGTGTTTTTTGACACGCTGCAGCCGCTGCCCATCTATGCCAATGCTCATTCAATGAGTGTTAGATATTTATGCTCTTTATTAATTTCGTCGACCTTACTTTTTGTACAGAGAGTTTGGACACAATCAATCTGCGTCTAAGTTTCTGCAAAGTTATGATGAGTGTGGAAATCGTCTCTCTGTATTTCCGAAAAGATGATTATTTTCGGAAATACAGAATTATGTTATCAATTTTGCAAGCTTTACCCATATTCCACCACTTTTCGTATCTATAGGTATTCCACGATTCATAAACCTTGTTTACGATTATTCCTTTCTTCCGCAACACCTAACGTTATCACCATTTAATTTGACGTAGGAATGTAATAAAATGCAAATTGGAGCAAGCCACCCTCACACCCAACTCCGGTAAGGCGAATTATAAACTTTTCCCGATCTGAAATCCACGGTGAATGATTTCTGCGGTTCTCAAAGTTCGATGTATAGTTTAGTTTAGGTGGGTTTTACAGGCCAAGAATACTAATTCGTTGCGCTATACTGACACATACCTACACGAAAATTTTCAAGTACCATTGCCTTATCGGTAAAAGAGATGGTATTTTTTGGCATATCTATAACCAGAATGTAGTTGTGATACTGTGTTAGACGAGGGTGTAAAAACGTATAACAGCGACATTATTTGCGATATTCCGTCAATTTTATGCAGCAATTTGCATTATCGCCTTTAGTTATTAAGATACATACGTACATATACAACCGTTATCGTTTGTGTTATGGACATTTATTAGGTCCTATGAAATTAGCGTTTTTTTCACAGATATTATTTTGTACGTAATTTATTCATTTCTATTGCAATTGCAACTTCCAAATTATTTTTAATTTCGACTATGTAACAGTGGTTTCAAATTAAAGCTTAAAAACCACCCTTTTCATGTGCTGCCCGTTCAAGTGTTTCAATTACGTATAGTTTTATGATGCGAACTATTTTTAGTAATAATATATTTGTAACGTAGCTTAAAAGTGTTCTATATTCCTACCAAAATTTTGTTTGGTTTGAATTTGACATTGCTGAATAATCCGCAAAATTAAATAGTTTTTATAAAACTCTCCATACAAACGCCAATTTCATTTTAAATACCTAATATTTACTAGGACAATAGTATAGCAGAAATCATGGCATAAAATAAGGACCATAAATAAGGCTAAGGTTTAAGGCATAAAACAATCATAAAATAAATAAATAAATAAATATTAGGGGACAATCTTACACAAATCGACCTAGTCCCATAGCTCATTAAAGCTTGTGTTATGGGTACTAGACGACGATATATATAATAGATATAAATATTAAATACATAGAAAACTTCCATGACTCAGAAACAAATATTCATGCTCATCACACAAATATTTGCCCTTACCGGGATTCGAACCCAGGACCTTCAGCTTCGTAGGCAGCGTCACTACCCACTAAGCTATCCGGTCGTCATAATAAAACAGTAGAGGTCCGTCGTAAAAGGAAATTCAGGGAGATTGAGTCCATGCCTCATCAGCCTGCCGCGCTATTCTGTAACTTGTTTTAAGCTCATCTCAACGCACCCACAGAATATTATTTATTTATTTATTGAAAAACAGGTTACATAACATTACAGTTTACACCAATGCGTCATGAAGCGAACAATATTTATTTTGACGGCGAAACGGCGTGGCCCCGTTGTTCCGACATCTCGGGTGTTGAATATATCTTGACGCCGCGATTCGTAATAACTAAGCGTAGGTAGAGGTCTAGTTTCGTTAGGCGTGACGGGTGGGGCGAGAATGGTCTGCATTAGTACACTGACAAGAGTTTAACACACATTCACTACCAACAATTTAATAGCGCTACGCTCGCCATGATTTTTCCACTAAGTAAAGAAAAGCACCTATGAATAGTTGAAAGTGTAAAATGTATGATAAACTTTCGACTATCGGCCGTTTGTTACAACCAGCCCTCAACAGTTATTACACCATTAATGAATTTATAAATGACTAGCTTTTGCCCGCGGCTTCGCCCGCGTAGTAAGTGTAATTTTGCAATAACTGTTGAATTGGTACGCCGGCAACGGCCTACTTACTACTTACTTCCCCTATATGAATTTAACCCTTCGTCAAAACCCGTTATGGTAAATTATTTTTTACTTCCTATTATTTGTATGCCCGTGTGGTGTCGGGTTAGAATTTCACCACCCCCTTTCTTCCCGTGGGTGTCGTAAAAGTCGACCTAGGGAGCAGGGTTGAAGTGTGTTGTGGGCGATGGGCTAACAACCTATCACTGCAATATACCCACATTTATGCTAAAAGTGGCGCTGGAACATAAGTTTCATGTGCTTTGCCTACCCCTTTTGGGAATAAAGGCGTGAATTGTACTAACTAAAGTACTTTTTTTGTATCTTAATAAGTATTTTGCCTACGTCATAAAAGGAAGTTCTGGTGTAAATTTCAAGTTTCTAGCTCAAAAAATAAAGTTCCCTGATACAAACTTTGCACCCCTATTTAACCCCCTTAGGGGTGCAATTTTCTAAAACGCTGACAGTTCTTTTTTGTATTCTAATAAGTAATTTTTCTACAAAGTTTCAAGTTTCTAGCTCCAAAAATAAAGTTCCCTCATACAAACTCTGCACCCCTAATTAACCCCCTTAGGGGTAGAATTTCTCTCATACAAACTTTGCACCCCTATTTAACCCCCTTAGGCATGGAATTTCCAAAAATCCCGTCTTATCCCTTGCCTGCGTCATAAAAGGAAGTTCTGGTGTACATTTCAAGTTTCTAGTTCCAGTAGTTTCGGGTACAAACTTTGCACCCCTATTTAACCCTGAAGTACTTTTTTGTATCTTAATAAGTAATCTTCTTACAAAGTTTCAAGTCTCTAGTTCAAAAAATAATGTTTTCCCCATACAAACTTTGGACCCCCATTTCACCCTCTTAGGGAATGAATTTTGAAAAAACCTTTCTTAGTGCTCCCTTAGACCTTATAAGGAACCAACGTGCCAAATCTAGAATCTCTAGAACCAGCGGTTTGGGCTGTGCGTTGATATGTCAACTTTGCACCCCTATTTAACCCACTTAGGGGTAGAATTTTCAAAAACGCTGAAATTACTTTTTTTGTATCTTAATAAGCAATTTTCCTACAAAGTTTCAAGTCTCTCGTTCAACAAGTAATGTTTCCTCCATACAAACTTTGGACCCCTATATCACCCTCTTAGGGGTTGAATTTTGAAAAATCCTTTCTTAGTGCTCTCCTAGGCCTTATAAGGAACCTACGTGCCAAATTTGGAATCTGTAGAACCAGCGGTTTGGGCTGTGCGTTGATATGTCAGTCAGTCTGTGAGTAAGTCAGTTTCTTCTTTTATATATTTAGACATGGACTTTGACATGCATGCTCAAAAATTTGTAAGACGTGACGCGCCACATAGTAACACTGATTCTGTAACATCCTGTAACCTATGTTGGACAAATAAATGAATTTATATTTATCTTTAACGTTTGAGAGCCGTTGCATTTGGGGTCTAATCGGCACCTCAAAGAATTCAGGGCAGTAATCGACCCCCGATCTCCGAGGTAGTTGGGTGAGTTAGGGAATGACCCTCAATACCGACACCTCGATCAGAAGGGGATAGCATGGGGGTACATAACTATCACACCTTTGAACTATTGGGCCGGAAATCCACAAGTTCGCACACACGCTTTAGCTACAACTTACGAGTATTTTCCTATATAAACATGAAAGGTTGGTTGGAGGTTTTTCGTTATTTTATTACCCAAAAATAGCTGAAAGGATTTTCATGCAATGAGGTATACAGATGTGGAATTCAAGAATGGCCATATTTACGGGGGGATTTAAACTAGAAACTTATCGAAAATACTCATCACGAAGCTATGGTAGCCTCAAGTGGTTCAGGCGGCAGTCGTGGGTTCGAATCCCAGCTCGTACCAATGAATTTTTCGGAACTTATGTACGCAATATTTACCGTTAGCTTTTTGGTGAAGGAAAAGATTTTGAGGAAACCGGTGTAATTCCAATAAGGTCTAGTTTTCCCTTTGGGTTGTATTGCAGATGGCAGTCGCCTTACTAAAAACTAGTGCCTATGCCGAATCTTGTTAAAGGTCCCCCGGGCTCCTTTAGGACCGGGAATAACGCTAGAAGGATAATGACTCAGAGGAATTTATCCAATTACAAATATCTACACATAATTTATTTCTCCCCGGGACGTCCCTTCGGGACGCCCCAGCGTCCATACACATACAGTGGAGCTGGTCTCCAAATACATGAATGAAACAAAAGAAAATCAAACATAATTTCTTTACGTCTAAAACGTGTTTGGAATTGGGCCGCATTGAACCACTTTAGAGCATTTACAATTATTCAGAGCAATGACGCGTTGTTGAGTGTCCAAGAGGCAACCTTTTCAATTTCAATTTCAATTTGATTATTCATCATCATCATCATCATATCAGCCGAAAGACGTCCACTGCTGGACATAGGCCTCCCCCAAAGAGTGCCAAAGCGACCGGTCCTGCGCCACCCGCATCCAGCGGACTCCCGCAACCTTTACCAGGTCATCGGTCCACCTTGTCGGGGGCCTACCCACGCCGCGCCTTCCGGTACGTGGTCGCCACTCGAGAACCTTTCCGCCCCAACGGCCATAGGTTCTACGTGCTATGTGCCCCGCCCACTGCCAACTGCAATTTGATTATTAATATAATTTAATTTGCAGTCTGTGATCTAATAGTGTAGAAAGTAAAAAAAATTGTTATACCTTTATAACGAAACAAATTATTTAATTAAATATTTTGTTTCGTGTTATTTTTAACGAGGAAGTTACCCGGATCATTTTTTAAACGATATGATCCAGAGAGAAAGAACATATTGGAAAAATAAACCATCTTCGTCTGTAGCCCCCCGACAGTTGTTGTTGTTGTTGTGAAGTTGTTGTACCTAAGTGTCGCAGGTTCGAATCCTGTCGGGGGCTACATACGATACGAAGATGGTTTATTTTTCCATTATTTCTTTCTCTCTGGGTCATATCGTTTAAATTTTGTTATATTTCCAAAGTGTTAGGATAATGGCTGGTTCGGGCATTCTCATGCCATCAGAGGACCTGAGCTGCTCGCATTAATCTTGTGGTAACACTACGTATACAAACGACATTGACATTCTAACACCACTTGATAGACAAGATATGCTTTATTTTGTGTTTACCCCGTGATAAACGATCAAGAAGCCTCACTTCTATTAATTTACGCAAAGTGCTCCGTTTCGCCCCGCAGAACTTTTTCTATTCGCCCCTTGCATTCGCACCCCTTGGTGGGAGCGTGACAGAGCGGGAAGCCATAAGCGTGTCAAGTGACGCGTGATGTGTACAGTCAGCATAATATGACATGTTCTTGCTGTAACAAGATTTCGAATAGATTTATCAAAAGAGTGTCGCATACTCTATGGCAGCAAACTATCGTTACCATGGCAACTCACTGTAGTTGAGAAGGTGCCGAGTTGATAAATGTGTGTCAACCCCATAGGGTATAGGTACACTATTGATAGAGGTATAATATCTGTGATATCTGTGTATAGAAAAGTCTGAAAAACTTTCTCATATAACATGCTATCTGATGCGTATCTAAAGCGGATTTCGCGACACACTCATTAAACATATATATATATATATATATATATATATATATATATATATATATGACTAGCTGCCCGGCCCGGCTTCGCACGGATTACCCGTTTTCCCGAAGGAATGAAGCCTATGTTCATCAGGGATAATGTCGGCTTCTAATGGTAATAGAATTTTTCAAATCGGTCCAGAAGTTTCGGAGCCTATTCAATACAAACAAACAAACAATCAAATCTTTCCTCTTTATAATATAAGTGTAGATACATACTTCGTACAACACATACGAATAACATAACCGTCCCTTGTGAGGCAAATACTTAGTGCATAATAGTTTAACTAAGTTGTAGGTTTGGCAGGTTAAATTTGAAATACATTTTGTTATAATTGACAAGGATAAAACTTTCTAGTTGAACAAGCGAGCGAAGCGAACGAAGTTGTCCGTTTAACTCAGCCTAGGCCAAAATTCGTTCGTCTGTACGGCTGTCCAGATGTCCGACTGTCCTCCTCTACCGGTCGTATTTCTAAACCGATTCTCGTGAAAGTTTGTCAGCAGGTTCAATAATAATATCGATTTTTTTGGTCGATTCAGTGTTACAAAATTATTTAAACAAGCTTTTCTGTCAAAAATTCGGTTCAAGCTTTTATTGCCGACTGTACTTTTCTGTATACCATCATCAACTACTCAGTGAGACGATTCTAACGAGCCCAAACTCAACGGGGTTACGTCAGTTAAGTACTGAATTCCCATGGCCACCTTCTGTCTCCATCATCAGATCAGCTCGATAGTACCATAATATTGTATTGTCATCCAAACTATACTCATACCCAAAATTTCAGCTCAATCGGTCACCGGGAAGTGGAGACGTAAAATTGTGTACTCACCACAGGCAGTAAAAAAGAAAGCCCTCTATCGCATATTTACAACCCTCGCCTGCGGCTCGGGTCTCAAATACCTGCTATTTCGGGCTTTCTTTCTTTTACAGCCCTTAATAAGTAATGTACTATAAAATACCTATCCAACAATATATCACACGTTAGGGATGAAATGTAAAATAAAAACACTCCCCCACGTTACGTATAGGGGAGGTACCCTAATAAAAATTAAAAAAACACTTTTTATTTTACTACTTTGTCGGCGTGATTGATATACATATTAGTACCAAATTTCAGCTTTCTAGTGCTAACGGTTACTGAGATTATCCGTGGACGGACGGACAGACAAAGCGAAACTATAAGGGTTCCTAGTCGACTACGGAACCCTAAAAAACGCGCCTTCTACAGCTCGCAGAACCACTATATCCATATCCATACTAATATTATAAATGCGAAAGTGTATGTGTTTGTTTGTTTGTCCGTCTTTCACGGCAAAACGGAGCGACGAATTGACGTGATTTTTTAAGTGGAGATAGTTGAAGGGATGGAGAGTAACATAGGATAGTTTTTATCCCCGTAATCATCCCCTAAGGGGGTGAAATGGGGGGGGTAAAAGTTTGTATGGAGCTACGATATAAACGAGTTCCACGCGGACGGAGTCGCGGGCAGAAGCTAGGTTCATAAAACAACCTCCTTCTATAATATCTGACCCGTAGCTGCTTGGGCGGGGCCCGCGTACTACAAGCGCAGCCACGGGATGAAATATAGCCTGTGTTCACTGTCCATCCCGAATGTCCATCCTATACTGGTGATAGAATTTCTCGATTCGTATGAGTCGTTTCGGAGAATAGTCTCCGGGAGTTAGCTCCCACACTACATACAAACTTACAAAGCTACATACTTTAGGTCATGCCCCCCTATTCTGTAACTTGTTTTAACCTCACCTCAACGCTCACCCACAAATATATCTTGACACCGCGATGCGTAGTGACTAAGTGTAGGTAGAGGTCTAGTTACGTGACGGGTGACCGGCGGGGTGAGCCGCATTGGCTCGTAGCGAATAACAGCGCACCTCACAGAGGCACTAGTAACATTCGTATTGACACGCCTACCTTAATAAAACTTTAATAAGTACCTTTTTAGGGTACGGTCGAGGTCATAAATACGTTTACACTTTTGCACCTTATTGCCTTGTAATAAGGTGCAAAAGTGTAAACATATTTATGACCTCGACTGTACCGTACCCAAAGGGTAAAACGGGACCATACTATTAAGACTCCGCTGTCCGTCTGTCTGTCTGTCCGTCTGTCACCAGCCTGTATCTCATGAACCGTGATAGTTATACATTTGAAATTTTCACAGATAATACTAACACAGATAACATTGTATTTCTGTTGCCGCTATAACAACGAATACTAAAAAACAGAATAAAATAAATATTTAAGGGCTCCCATACAACAAACGTGATTTTTTTGCCGTTTTTGTAGATTGTTACCTTCGCGCGCGAGTCCGACTCGCACTTGTTTCTTAATTCATTAATTAATTTATTTATTATTATTCGGAGAACCAACAGCTATTAATACAACATGGTTAACTAAATTAGCTTACAAAAAGTCAAAAACAGGTTCCCACCAATAGTAACATACTAGGAATTATTAGGTCGTTCACACTAACACACTGTAACGCTAACTACTTAATCTTATTTGAACTTAAAACAGTAACAAAAGTAAAATAAAATACTTAAATCACACACACACATTACTAATCTACAGTCATCGACTAGGACAAGCTCACTCAAAGCTGCTGTTCACCAGATTACGCCTCACAGATTGGATATTACTGTTAAAAATGTCTATATGTCTAAGTCTTTCGTTAAATTATTCAGACTTTTACTCGCACGTATTAAAAAACTGTTCTGCCGGTAGTTACTTGAAGAGAGGGGATTAATTAATAATTAATCTCAGAAAATACCACGTAATCACTTCGACACGTTCATTCGCCTACTGCTGTTGACTGTACAATTGTACATGGACAACCATTGCTAAGCCCTCCTTACTATAATGAAGGGCCCCTCAACAAGCGTTCCACCACTTAACATCCGGATTGTATTATCGTCTTCGAAGGCCGAGTCATTCGATTTTGGCGTTAAGTGCACTTTAATGCAATATTAAACATGAAATATAATTATATAAAGTTTAACACCCGTTAGGAGTAATGATATTGCGAACTGAGAATACTGAGAGTACCGACTTGAAAGTAAATAAGAATAGTTACCTACATTGCCCACCTAGGGCAGTAAAAATAAGAATGTCCCAGATCACAGGTAATTCACACCCGAACCGAAAGCAAGTAAGTAGTTAAGTAAATATTTATTTGTGATACAAAGGCAACATAACAATAGGTGACCATAGAATAAAAAATACAGTACGCTGTGACATACCTAACAGGTGTACAAATGTTGAGCCTTACAAGAACTACGTAACCTACAACTAATTCTCATTTTGATGAGCATTAAAACTTAAACTTATATTTTTATTACATGTTTTTGATTTTTTTAGAATACTTCTGTCTAAAAAAGAAACTCATATATGCTCTCTCTATAAGTTTTAATTTTAATTTCTTTTTAAATATTGACAAATTTAATTTCTTTAAATGCTTTCTGGTAAGAAATTATATATTTTCGCAAGGACGATTAATGTGCAATATAAGCTCACTGTTCACATCTTCCAGAATTTATTTTGCTGTGTTTGTTTGTTTTGTGTCACTCAATGTTTAATGTCTCGACATAGTTTTAGTTTTTGTTTTTAATTTTAGCAACTTATTGCATCTTCCGCTTATAAAAAGCAACCTATTTAAATTTTTGATTCAGATTCAGATGGTTTATTTCTCAATAGTAATGCATAATTTTCATACATTAGAATAAAAACATGCACACAATATTGAGATCGTCAAGAATACATGTTCACAATAAATATGTAATTATTTAGATGTTAACGGAGTGTTGTCACACGTTTACACGGTTATAATTGAATTTCAAAAAGTACCTGTTTAGGTTTAAGAACATTTACCAGTCAGTATTAAAGTTTACAAATGATTTATTAGTGTATTCATTATTTAAGTATCCCTTAATGCTATATACCGTTTTAGAGCAGGATTTCGACTTTGTGACGGAAAGTGTTGATGTGTTGCTTTAATAACTTTAGGCAGCTTATTATACAATTTTTGAGCCATTATCTTGGGACACTTTCTTGCCATGTTTAGTCTTCATTTTTTTTTGCCGTAAATCATCTGGATATCTTGTTGGACGTTTACTGACGTCTCCCACACGGACAAAATCGCTAGGATTTTTTCTACAGACATTATGGCTTCTAAAATGTATGTCGACACTGATGTTAATATACCAAGATTTTTAAAATGTTCTCTGCAACTTTCTCTATGATTTGTGACAGCCAATATTTGTATGGCTCTTTTTTGCATTTTAAGTACGCGTTCGAAGTTTCCCCATAGCACAATTCCATAAGACATGATTGAGTGAACATATGAGTAATAAGCTTCCTTTAGATGATCACTAGAGGTGAGTGGACTTAGTTGTTTAAGCACATAGGCCCCTTTTGCTAGTTTTTTGCAGATCGAATCTATATGTTTTTTCCATGAAAAGGTAGGATCTAGATGGAAACCAAGTAGTATAACATTCTGTGAACTTTGAATCAAAGTGCCATTTGACAAAATTATTTCCATTTTCTCTGATTCTCTGTGTCGAGTATTGAATTTAATTATGTGCGTCTTATCAGAATTTAATTTTAGTCCGTTGATTTTAAACCAGATTTCCAGTATAGAGAGAATTTTACTTGTTTTACTAACTAGTCCTTCATCAGATTCGTCGCTTACAATAATTGTTGTTGTTTGTTACCTCCTTAGCACCTTTTATATGTTTAAATCCTTCAGATCTATGTTTACCTAACTTGTTTTTGTGAGCTATATAATAAATAAATAAATAAGGCTTTCTTTATTACCGTCCAGTGCATAATTTTACGTCTCCTTACGTTATGGTCAGAAAGTGGCATTTTCCGCACACGTAGCGATCCCCGATACTCCCGATCACATTGTGGAAGGAAAGCAGCACGGCACGGCAAGACGGCCCGCGACCTGTGTCGCGGCGACATCGACTACCCGTCTCTTTCTAAGCGTTATAATTAGAAAGAGACAAATACACTATCTCGCCGCGACACAGCTGACGAGTGGTCTTGTGATAGCCGGCTGCTGACTGTGATTAATTATAATTAACTTTCCGTACCAGCGTTAAGACAACTCATGTGTCATTTTCCCATACTACAAATGACATTTATTTATTTTATTTTTATTGCATAAAACATGGACTTACCATGCAAAAGGCGGACTTAATGCCGTAAACATTCTGTACCTGTCAAAACAGACAAATCGTGGGCGGTGCAACATTTAGATCTAGTAGTACGAAACGTTAGGCAATCGACCAGCTGGAACTGGCAGTAACAAAAGTTTTTATTTTATTTTATACAACGACGGTGGCAAAGAAGCGTACGGCCCGCCTGATGGTAAGCGGACACCGCAGCCTGTAGACTCATGCAACTCCAAAGGAGTAACATGGGCGTTGCCGACCCTTGATATGTTTGAGGATTCGCCGTGTTGACAGCTGAAGGAACAAATTCCCTCGCTCTCAACACAACGCATCCTCGGGAGCTCTGGGAGCGGGAGTTAATATTGGTTTCCGTGGCTAAACAGTATCCCTCTTTCCAGACACGAAGATCTCCACCCCCCGCTTCTCGGGCGGCTCGTGGCTGGCGCTGCGCGCGCTCCGCGGCGCGTACAAGCGCGTGCGCGTGCGGCTGCGCGTGCGGCCCGAGCGCGCGCGCGGCGTGCTCCTGCTCACGGGCGAGCACGACGACCTGTCGGGGGACTACCTCGCGCTGCTGCTGAGGAACGGCCACGTCGAGCTCAGGTGAGGATATATCAACAGTTCTAAGGGTCATAACTACTAGGGATCGATCGTCGGTAAGTCGAATTGAAAGAAATCGTCATCATCATAGTCATATCAGCCGGAAGACGTCCATTGCTAAGCGTAAACCTCCCCAAAGTGTGCTACTATGAGCGGTTATTCGCCACCCACATCCAGCAAACACCCGCGGCATTTACCAGTTCATCAGTACAACTTTGTAGGGTACTCACGCTGCACCTAGCTTCCGGTACGTGGTCGCCACTTGATAATCTGCCTGAAAATACTTACTTTCACGATTTGTAAGCATTTCATTCTTTAGGTGGCATTTCCCCGTGCAGTATTTGCGCATGTTCCCAACCAGCACGCTTTCAAGATAGCTGCCTCAGCCAACAGCGCCAGTTTTGTACAACGGTACAGAGTGCTAAGGTAAGGTAACGACTGTCATGTGAACGCACAAGCGCGTGCGGGTGCGGCTGCGCGTGCGTTCGGAGCACGCGCGCGGCGTGCTCCTGCTCACGGGCGAGCACGAAGATCTTTCGGGGAACTACCTCGCGCTGCTGTTGAGGAACGGCCACGTCGAGTTCAGATGAGAACTAAGCCGTTTCTACCCAACTGCCCCAGAAGGAGGATTATGTTTTTCGAGCGTATGTAATAAATAAAAACAACTTTGAAGAGTCCCATAGTAAGCTCAGTAAGGCTTGTGTTATGGGTACTAGACGAAGATATATATGATAAATACATAGAAATCCATGACTCAGAAGCAAATATTCATGCTCATCACACAAATATTTGCCCTTGCCGGGATTCGAACCCAGGACCTTCAGCTTCGTAGGCAGCGTCACTACCCACTAGGCTAACCGGTCGTAAAACTACTATTTTGAACTGGCTTACCTTCGCAATCCAAATATTCTAAACAGTCTATTTGGATTGTATAATTCACATGAAATTAAGGCTAGCAGCTTGTTATACTCGAAGTTTCACCCTTACATTTTATTGAAGACCCTGTGCTCCACGTGGACTTTAAGCACAAAAACACGCGCCAAATTCAAATTCAAAGTTCAAATTCAAATTCAAAATTTCTTTATTTGCCAGAATATGGTAACAGGGTAAGGTCGTCCTGATTTATTTTCATTTTGCTACATGCCCTGTTATGAAACCTAGTTTCACCGTTGTTTAAAACTGTTGACTAGTTCCGTTTACTCCTAAACGAACACTATAATAGGAAATGCCGCGAGCTATCACACACAAAATAGTTTACAAACACGGGTTTCCAGCTCCCGAGTTGGCCTATGCTAAACTGCCAACAACATGGCTTTATGACCAACTTCATGGCCAACTTTTAGCTGGACATAGCGAATAACTGTTTTATTCGTTCAGCGAAGCATGGAGTGAAGCGTGGAGCTGATCCAATTACCGCCCGCAAACGGGGCTGTAAAAATGATTTGAAATGTCCACGTAGTCACAGCAATAGGATTACTATTCAGAACGCGCTACTGACGTATTGAGATTAGATCGAAAATTGTATTTGAAATTGAAACTTTGTTACGGTCTCGTTATTCGAAATATAGCGCGGCAGCGTAAGCCAGAGGGGCCAATACAATTCCAATCGAAATTAGCGCGTTCTGGGATAAAGCCGGCTAAGTATTCAGAAACTGGGACGTTGACTTTCCCGAGACATGGGAAAGTCTATCATTTACTTGATTGCGCAATTTAGTAAAAATAAGGAAAATTCCAGAGTATCTTTCGGCACTTCAGGGCCGTAAGGGGAACTTCACCTGTTTGTGGCGTGCCTTAGGCTGTGGCTTAGGTAATTCCGTTTTAGCTTATTTTCGTCGCGTACTTCTCCTTGGCTGGCCATATACTGCACTCAGGTACAACATATACTGCACTCAGGTACAACATATACTGCACTCAGGTACAACATATACTGCACTCAGGTACAACATTGTTGGTTTTAATTTTTCTGTTCTTTTTAATTCGTTGTGATTTTTTATTTCTGTGTACACATGACATTGCAACATTATAGTAATTTACAATACAAGTGGCGAAAATAGGAAAATTACCTATTCGCACGTGTATCGTACAACGTATAAGTATACGGAAAGGGCGCTTTCCGCACTAGTACACCATAATAATTATGTACTGCAATAGTACATTACTATAGAGGCCAGGAAACGAAGGGTTGCAGGCCAAGTAGATATATTAGACCGGATAGGGATACGCGGCCGGCAACCCCGTTTCTCGCCGAGATTTGTATAGTGCTTTTCTCCAACTTGCAATGAAATTAAAATAAAAAGTAGTCAATTTGTTTTATAAATAATATGTTTCTGAAGTGCACCGCCTGCACCGCCGCCGCCGCGCCGGCAGCTCTGGGCCCGCGCCCCCCGTTTAAAAACAAAAGAAGGTTGCTTTACAGGCCTAGGTGTGTAAGGCTGTATGAAATTCCTTTACATATCATCTTCACTCATCGCACCGGATACGTAGTATTTCCGAACCTAATTTGAAGTAAGTCACGTCAACATTTCATTGCAAGTTTGAGAAATAATATTATTACATTCTTTTAAATGCAGCTATATATTTTAAATATACGCTGCACATTGTTTATATTTCGCATTTTCAAGTTATTATGACTGTATTTATAACGATCACTATACGACGAGTAGCATAAGCTTATGTAATGTGCTATGTGAAATTTGTATACTGAGATAAAATAAACAACTAACTATACAAGCGGAATTCATCTGCATATCTATTGTCTGTGCTGTGGCATATGCAGATTATAAATGGAGTAGCTGCGGTCCAACGGAATCCGGTCGCGTAATTCGGAAACGTCTATGGCAGGCCCAAGAGACCTTTTTCTTATTTAAGTAAAACTTTTTAACACAATCAAACACACCATCTAAACTAATTGAAATTTTTAAATATATATTTTCTCTCATACATTGAAACATGCCGATTAGTGGAGGGGTGTTCATGTCAAGATTAGTTTTACTTTATTTACATTATATACTTTCCTGACCGATTTCGGCTACGTTGATGTCGTTAATGGCTCTACCATTTAAAGGAAGAGATCGTTGCCCAGAAGGCATTGTCTCATATAATACGGTTTTAACTAAGTTGGTGATGACTACCAAGTAGACAAGAAGTAGATACTTAAGTTTCAAGCTTACCTTGTAATCAGTAATTAACAGTTGCGAAGTCTGGCTTTGTTCTGATAATCACTATCGATTTTCAGATCAAAGTATTCTAGCTATGCCTAGATTTGAGAAGATTAAAGAACCGACTAGTTTTAAAATTTTTAATTTTTTGGTAAAGCATAATAGTCTTATTAGAGCCGTACAGTCAAGTGCAAAAATATGTATTGATTTAATCTTCTCATAATTATGTACCAAAACCGACCTAAGAGCTATGGGACATATCTTTTTACACTTGACTGTACTATAGACTCTTATAGACTATCAATCTAAATGTTCAATCAAGATTAATGATGACTAA
Source organism: Epinotia ramella (assembly GCA_947578815.1). Classification (NCBI taxonomy): domain Eukaryota; kingdom Metazoa; phylum Arthropoda; class Insecta; order Lepidoptera; family Tortricidae; genus Epinotia; species Epinotia ramella. The sequence goes on from OX388202.1 coordinate 37,093,736, forward strand.
GGTACCTAAATATCCCAATGCTCGACACCTTATTGCCTAATAGTTGGCACCTATTGTTCGCCTCGACTGTTTTAACATAAGATTGAAAGTGTCATACCAGTGACGGGAACTGGGATGTTTACCTTATGGGATAATAACTGTAATAAGTTTAATTGTCTACGCTTATTCAAATAACTCAGATACGTTCGTCTGGATATCAAAAACAAAAATCACTTTTAGAAAATTAATTTATGTATTGTACTTCTGCGTGACGTGTTTATAAATAAATGTACAAAATGTGGTGGCGAGGATTTTTTTCATTGGGTATATTTGTAACACGTACTTATACCGTGAGTTCAAATGCAGGCTTGTCTCAAACTATCAAAAATCAATGTAAAATTAACTTCCAGTGCTTGCTTAGTACTTGACTACGTACCTTGTAAGAAAGGCAGGATAGCTGAACGAGCGAGCGAGGCGAGCGTAGTTCTCCGTTGCAGCTTGGGCAAAAATAGTTTCGTCTGTTCGGTCTGTTCTCCTCTACAGCTCAATTTCCTCAACCGACTTTCTTGAAATTATGTGAGCAGGTTCGTGAATAATAGTTAGAAAATTTTTCAACTCGACTCAAATACCTACTCTGAAATGTCTACCAGCTCTCGTGCTATTAATTCTGTACGACAAACGGGTCAGAGATTTCGCCAAACATTTAATAGAAAATACGCATTATTTTTTCAACGACCACTTTTTTGACTTCTTATGGCACATGATTTTTTTGGCAAAGGTTTACGCTTGAACTAGACCATTCAACATCTGGAAATAATTCGGTGTGTGAAGTGGCATCATGGCCAGAGCTGCACCTCTCCGCGTAGTTGTTGCTGACCAGTTGTGATTTCGTCGAGTCTCCATTTAGACGAGTCGTTATATAGACCAATAGCGAATTAGACGAGCTGCTACTTAAAAAATCGTGTAGACCAGTTGCTAGGCGAGTTGATATGTAGACGAGCTGCGATTTAGACAACCTGCGTCTTAGACGAGTTGCCCCATAGACGAGTTGCTAATTAGACCCCGTGCTACTCACCCGAACTTCTTCGTCGATTCCCCTCTGGCCACGTGGTCCTACCGCTTTGTCCTACTGATAGGACCACATGAACTTTTTTCCCTGTTGGTCCGATTGACTTATCGGACTACGCGGACTATTTATTTCTTAGGCCACATGGTCCCACCGACCGGACAACGTGAACTTTTGTATTCCGCGTAGTTCGATTAACTAATCGGACTACAGACACTGTGGTTTTGGTAGACCACGTGGTCCGACCGATCGGAACACGCATTCGCGGCGTTCAGACGCGTAGTCTCTGACACGCAAATTACGCGCAGGGCCAGGGTTTTCATTCGCGATTTACCTGCATTCACAAAAGGGGGGGAAAACATGTGATTTTTTTATACGTTTAAGACATACGGCTTACGGCCTGCCTTGAGGATAAGCAGAAATCGTAGCCTATTGACGCTCGACTTCAGAAAGCTTGTGATTAAGCGCGTTGCTGACTCTTTATTAATATGAGGATTCCCTATGTTGACAGCTATATACAGTTCCACTTCTAGAAATTAAATTATAAAGTTGAATAAAATGTGATATTGCAAATTTTCGAAAAACAGGCATATTAGAGCCACTAACTAGTGTATACTCCCGTCATATTAGTAATCGTTGATAGTATTAGTAGGTATTCATGATTACTATTACCACGGGAGTTTATACTCTCTATGTCGCTGTGACCGAAATCTGTCAGTAGGTACTTGCCTACGCTACGAGTATTATATTTATTGCAGGTTAGCGTATCTGAAAGTTTTAAGTTAGAAGAAAACAAACAAAAATGTAATGGGAGCTCCCAAGTTATAGGAGGTGGAGGTATTAAGACAGAAGCTGTATTTACAGAGATTTATAACAGGAAAATAATAAAAGGACACCGATACGACATGGCAATTACGAGACCACAAGAACAACTGAAAATGGAGGAAAGTAAATACAGCTGAACCGTCCGTTTACTAATTAAAGACCATACAACTTAGATATCTTAAAAATAAACCTTTTCTCAAACATGCAATGTGATATTGACGTTGCGTTCTTAATGGAATTTCATAGAAAATTGGAGGCCTTAGGCCTGCAAAGAGCCCTTTTTAGGGTTCCGTAGTCAACAAGGAGCCCTTATAGTTTCGCCATGTCCGTCTGTGCGTTGTAAAACCACTTTTCTATTCAGGGATCCGTTTGCGTAATATTTCATTTTAGAGCCCTAATTTTTGTTCGAGTCAAGTGGCTAAATGGTTACTACAAAGTATGAAAAAATTATCAAGGCTATCAACTTACATATAATGAATTTAAATTTGACTTTGAGTCTACAACCTGATTTAAAACATAGCATACTTTGTATCACCCAATTAACACCCAAAGGGATGGAATCGAGGATGCAATTTGTTACGAGAGTTATGACTTATGGCGGACGAAGTCGCGTGCAAATACATACAATTTATTGAGAAAAAAATTAGCTAAACTTAAAAAAAAATGTTTTATAAAACTAGCAGCTACCCGTGCAGCTTCGCCCGCGTATGGCAAAGAACGCAAGCCAACCCGCGGAATGAAATATAGCCATTTATATACAGAAAGCCCATTATACACGCAATAGGGAATATGCATGTGATTTAGAAATGGACAAAAAAAATCACGTGTAATCTATATTGCTTAATAAATATACACACATGATTATTTTTTCAAATTATCATGTTTCTATTGATAAAATAAATTGTTTAAAAGTACTATTTTTCAAATTCCCTCGCAAATTTCCAAAACGCAACGCTATTGGCGGAGCGAAACGTGACGTCACCGTGCAGGTCGTTAGTATGATTATTGAAAGTTATTCGCATTGTTTGGCCGCTGTTTATGATAAATAATCAGTGTTTTTTGGTAATTATTAAGTGAAAAAAGACTCGCCACAATGACTGAAGGCGGTTTTGTCAAGGCACAGTCGGATAATCTGCCTAAAATTGATGTGTTCATGATGACTAAATTTAATACATACTTCGCAAATATTTGTGACTTTACGTCCGCTGAACTAAGAGGAGTAAAAGCTGCAAGGTAAATAAGTTACAGATATTCAATAAATTTTCATATTCCTTGTTTGTATACTCGTAAGATTGGTCAATTAAATAATTATAACCTATTTTGGCGATTCAAATAGCTAGACTTTTAAACTACTTCAAATAGGTGTCTTTGTTAAATAAGTGGAATACAAAAACTAGTAGATATTTATCCATACTATATACTATTTTACTATACTATAACTTTATATATTATATATACTAACTTCTGCCCGCGACTCCGTCCGCGTGGTACTCATTTATATCGTAGCTCCATACAAACTTTCACCCCCCACTTCATCCCTTTGGGGGATATGGGGGGAGCTACGATATAAACGAGTTCCACGCGGACGGAGTCGCGGGCAGAAGCTAGTTATATTATATATTTTATATATACTTACTTAATAATAAATTATAAATGCGAAAGTGTGTCTGTCTGTCTGTTTGTTACCTCTTCACGCTTAAACTGCTGAACCGATTTGGATGAAATTTGGTATAGAGATAGTATAAACGAGTTCCACGCGGACGGAGTCGCGCGCAGAAGCTAGTATTATATAATCAAAGATATGTAGGTACCTATTAGGAATGTTAAATGTTGAGAACATCTTTATGAACTTTAACAAACTAGGTTGTTTTCGTCAAGGCTTATAAATAAAACAAATTTGTGTAGGTCACTCAGTAAAAAGGATTAAATTCTTTTAACTTTCTTCGATCAACAGTGCAAACAAAGAAACTTAGCTAAAACGTTTCTTGATCAAAATCAACACTCGTAGTCAGCTGTTGATCAACAAAAATCATAATATTTGTAACATTAATAACTAAAAAAATATAAAAATCAGAATAGTTTTATGAATAAGTATATAATACAATTTTGAGGTTAGGTTATTGTTTACCTATATTGTTCGCGAGTCGTAATAAAAAAGATTTTAGGTACATACATATTTAATACTCACGTCGAAATGATCTTCACAACAATATAAACTACTCAAGCACGATACATTATCTCTCCTCATCGCCTTACACCACTTTATCCTTATATTTGCACCTTTGGGCATATGAAAATATTTGCAGTTTTAATGTGATTTTCACACATAGGGACAATACAATATTTATAATAAGCTTTTGTGTGCTCTTCCATTACAATAAGTTGATCTTATAAGCTTTAATCACTCAAATTTATTAAAAGTGTGAATCAAAAACTTTGTTGTTAATTTGTTTAAGAACCGCCGTGCACTAAGCTGCACGGTGACGTCACAAATGAGCGCGCCAAAATGGTGGCGTTTTGATCGTCCGAAAATGATAGTAATTTTAATTATTTTTTTTTAGCTTATTTAATAATATTGTGAAAGTGTTATATTTTTTTCCGGTTATATAATTACTTATAGAATAGATAAAAAAAATAAAAAAATGTCATGAATATTCCCTATTGAAAGAATTATTGAAATCGGGTAAGCAGTTCCGGAGATTACCATTATTACATATGTACAAGCTACCTCTGATTGGCTCCTGTGAGCCGACTTCGTGAAACTCAAGATAAAATGTATATTTCCCGTGATTACTCCTAGTTCATATTTTCATATTTCCCTGCTGTAAATAAAACCATTCAGGGCAGACAAAATCGATAGTTAACCGAACAAAAGCTGGGCTGTAATTGTTAATTAGTGCAGCGAGGATTATAACATTTGCTCCAGCTTTTGCCGTTCAAATGATTGGTTTGCGGGATCGGGACTTGTTTTGATTTGTTGGTTCAGGTATTATTTTCCATAGCGCATGCTCTAAAAATTGAAAATATTCAACTAACTTCAATGGACTCACTGTCGACGTTTGTTGCCCGATCTTGCACCATTTCCTGTCAATCCTCTCCACATGATAAACATTGATATGATTCCACGGTAGGACAAGGTCCTACCATTTTTGCTTATAATACAGCACCTTGTGAATCTGCAGGTTGATAATTTGTTGTATGTACGTGATAAATAATAATGACAGTCGAGTTGGCCTAGCGCCCGTTTGCAAGCAATATAGGTGTATAAAACTTAAGTAAAGGCCCTCTTGGGATGATGGGTTCGAATAAGGATTTTTTTTTTTTTCATATAAATATGTAATATCTATTCGAATACGTCACCTCTACAATACAAGATGGACTTTACTTAAGTTTTGTAGCTATAGGTACAACTCTTAGCACTCCCCATATTATAAATAAGAGGCGATCTTGTGAAATACGCCCCTTTAGGAAATAAAACAAATACACCGAAACTAGCCGTAACATCTGTGAGATGGGAATGTACTGTTGTAATGCCAATGTGTCTGTTAATTAGCTTTGCTTGATCACGGTTCATTTCGGCTTTGAGTAATTAAACGATCGGTTTTGTACGGATTTGTCGGGATTCTCTGTGGGCCTCGTGTTTTTGTTAAACGAACACCAACACGGTACTGATCATTAGCAGACTTTTAACTTGTTACTGCCAACAAACTGTCCTGCAATTTGGCAGAAGAAAATAATGTAAAATCAAGGCTTGTTTATGTGAATATTTTTAATTTTTTTAATTTTATATTTTACATTTAACTACTAGCCGCGCTGCACCGCCCGCGTATTACAGATGACCCAGGCGGAGGCGAGGGATAAAATATAGGCTCTTGAAAGTCCATTACCATGTCCTCTCCCTCACTGAGCTGAGTTGGGCCCATGTCACGGCACAGATTCACTTTCTCTTTTGTCTTTGTCTTGTATTAGAATGTCACGAATAAATTTTTGATTCTGATTCTGATTATTTATGTATGGTGAATTAGTATTACTATTTTCAAAACATGCCCTTTAAACGCAATATGTGAGACCTATGCTTCACATTCCAAAGTGATTTCCACTATGCGCGCACTCGCTTTTATGAGCACTAAGTTAAAGTTTCAAAATAAATGCGCAAAACTTATAGATGTGCATTTCACGCGATGCAAAAGCGAAGACCTAAATGACACCCCGATTTTTTAAAGCCCTATAATAACATTTTACACAGAGTGCTATGATCCTTAATTGATGCTACGTCAATAATGGCCGACTTTGATAAATTATTCGAGCCATTATAGAATGTAATAATATTATTCCAGTCTGAGGACATTTAAAAATTAATATTGATTATGTCTGGTCTACATTCGTCTGAAATAGGTTGAAGGTTGTACGAAAGGCGTAGACATTGAGACACGTTGCACGATGGTTGCGGCGTAGCGGTGCTACGATTGCGTAGACAATGCTGTGGCTCTATTATTAAACTTAAATTGCAACTCAATCCCTTTCATATCATACCCCATTTGATCTAGTAACTAGACTTTGAATTTTTTACCCCCCTAATATTCGTAATTTTCACTGAAAATAAAAATGTTTATTTACATTTTTCATTTTCCATACATGGGTGTTAGTCTTCTTTACAATTGTTTGAAATTTCAAATTGATAGCATAAGTAGTTCCTGAGATATTTAACGTTGTGACAGACGGATAGACGGACAGACGGACAGAGTCGCACCATAAGGGTTCCTTTTTTACCTTTTTGCTACGGAACCCTAAAAATTGTACAAGCTTTTATTGCCAACAGTACTAAACTTTTCTGCATACCGCCATCAACTACTCATTAAAAAGATTCTAACGAGCCCAAACTCGACGGGGTTACCGTCGGTTAAGTACTGAATTCCCATGGCCAAATTGTGTTTCCATCATCAGATCAGCTCGATATTGAATTGTCACTTATAATCATAAGATTAAATTGTCATCCAAACTATACTTATACCCTACATTTCAGGTCAATCGATTAACTAACAAACAAACGAACAGGTCAAGTTAAATAAAATCTTGTAAAAAGGAGAGGATCGAAGGATTTTTTGTTTTTTATAATAATGAGTAAATACCTGCTTTAATGAGTATGATACAGGAAACTTGACTACACACTACGCATGCAGGATATCGAAAATCCAGCAAAGTGAAAAACATACAGGAAAAGGGACCTCGGTCTCCAGAGCAAATGTTGAGAAGTGTAGGGTGATCCCCAAAACTCTTCATCCATTACAAAAATCCTTAAAGATATTCCGCAAATTAACTTAAGGGGATGCCTTGATTTGAGTCGAACACGCCTCCTAGACAGAGATACCCTTATGCCCTCCGCGCACGAGAAAAAGAGATGTTACACTCTTCGGGAATGGCTTTTTTGGACAAATACCGATAAATACCTAACTTATTGAAGTTTTATTTAGATTTCATCAAGTGAGATTTTAGATGAGATAAAATACTATAGTGTTAACTTGATTGAGTCGTAAAATAATGAATCGTTTCAGTAGGCTGAGTAAAAAAAGGCAAATACAGACCCAACTTTGTATTTTTCGAGGAAATTTTAAGCATGTATCGATCAAATCAGATACACAATAATATAGTCAAGAATCAAGTATCTGAACATCAGACGTTATTGTAGAACGGCGTTTAAAGGACGCGATAATTTCCTTAAGCAGTTCTGACGTTCCCAAAATATTTGCGAGTCCTTTTTCGCCAAAAAGTCGCCATTTGCTCTTCTGTCGCGTATTTAGCGGGTAACACTGCTAGTGTGCGCAACTTACCCATAAGCAAAGATTAAAATATACCATTTTTGTCAGGTTCGACTGCGGCAGCGGCGCGGGAGTGCTCCGGTCGCCAGAACCGGTGCGCCTCGGCCACTGGAACGTCATCTCCGTCTACCGCCACCGCTGGGACTCGTGGCTGCGGCTCAACAACGGCAAGCGCGTGCGAGGCCGCTCTAAGGTAAGCTGTAGTGGCCACTGGAACGTCATCTCCGTCTACCGCCACCGCTGGGACTCGTGGCTGCGGCTCAACAACGGCAAGCGCGTGCGAGGCCGCTCTGAGGTAAGCTGTAGTGGCCACTGGAACGTCATCTCCGTCTACCGCCACCGCTGGGACTCGTGGCTGCGGCTCAACAACGGCAAGCGCGTGCGAGGCCGCTCTAAGGTAAGCTGTAGTGGCCACTGGAACGTCATCTCCGTCTACCGCCACCGCTGGGACTCGTGGCTGCGGCTCAACAACGGCAAGCGCGTGCGAGGCCGCTCTAAGGTAAGCTGTAGTGACCACTTTTTTTTTGTCTCTTTCATTTTAGCAGAAAGCAGTCCCCACGAAGGATACGGGCGACTGAATCTGCGATTACTGTATGGTAAATGATTTCTAATGGAATAAGTGATTCTGTGTATGAATGATGCGTATGGTTGTAATGGATGATGGGTGAAATGAAGAATGAACTATGTGCCATTGAAATTTTTCAGGTTATTAACTATGGAGGTGGCGAGTTTGCAAAAAGAGGCTATTGTACTTTTTTTACGAATGATTTCCTGCAGGTTATATGGTTCTATATGGAGATTATGACAGGTGATTTCGTGGTTAAATCTCGGGTTTGTGAATTTCGGGCAGTCTTTTAAAAGGTGGTCGACGGATTGTGAGGTGCTTCCATCGCACGGGCAAAGGTCATCGGTGGTTATCTTGAAGCGGTATAGTAAGATGGAATGAGATAATGGTCTTGTTTCGTAGATCTTGAATATGCTGCAAAGTCGGTAGCCAGTTTTTCAGGTGTGATCCTATGGTAGATGTTGATGATGTGTAGTGACCACTGAGGCAAGTATACTTCTTAGTGACTCAGGTAAGGCTGTGTCTATGTGTCCGTGCCCGGGATAAGGGTGCTCGACGTGTTCATCATCCTCCTAGCGTTATTCCCGGTGGTGCCCTAATGGAGCCCAGGGTCCGTTATGACACTAGTTAGTAGTAGGGGCGCTGGATGTGTTATTGAACGCATATCCGGCTTTGTCAGCGATAACTAAAATAGTTCCGCATTGACCGAAGATATGAGTAACGTCAATGCACGGCAGTCGTACAGGGTGTACGCACACACAGGCAGTTAGGAGCGCATGCACACATCCAGCCGCGCGCAAAGATTAGTTGAATTTGAACTATCTGTATACTTAATCATTGGACCAAGGTAAGGTGTAACTTACTGATCTGAAAGAACCATAGATATGTCTTGTCATTGCATGGATCGATTTTATTTTGACCCAAATTTAACAAAACAATACAAATAAATGAAAGCTACCATAAAATAACAAGTAAGGCTTTACAACGCTCCTTATTGCTCATTTCATTTCTGAGTAGACTTTCTGACGCACACTTCACAGAAGAACAAAAGTTACAGGGAAAATGCTGCAAATATACAAAGGAACTAATTTGGAATTCCTTCAGAATACAACCTCCAACAACGCTCATAAAAATATTGTTAGTTACATCCTTTTTCGCAAGAAGAGCACGAAAGTTTTCCTTTGACGAATTTTGGGTTCGTTAGAGATCGGCTCGCTATTACATATTATACCTAATGGAAGTTATGTTAGGATGGGTGGTAGGTGGTTATACGTTGAATTAACTCCATAAATGACAAAATACATATAAAGAAGATGAACTAGCCGATAGTATCGAACCGTCTAGAGTCAGACTAAAGAACGGTTAAACTCTCGTATTCATTCTCACTACGGGCGACACGTTTTAGCCCGTCGGGAGTTCTTATTGAGGGTTAAGTGTTCTCGCAGCCGTATCCTCCCGCACACCAACTGTGCCTGATGCGCCCGCCTCTCGGCAGGTGACGCACGCATTGTCACGGGCCGGCCACGACATTGCGCGGCTGTTTTTGAAGTGAAAACTTCTTTAGCGGCGCTGAGCACTTTTTGGGATGGGGAAAAATTGTTAAATACGCGACAGATTTTTGTGGCGTCAGATGTGAAGGAGGTCACTAACTTTTATATTTTGCTGCTAGCCGATTCGACTTCATTCAAAACTGAACGCTATTCGTAAGAGTATAAAGCCGTTAAACACTTTTTGCAATAGCATATTCTGCAAATAAATTTGTAATTTTGTCCACGCGTCCTTCACCGTTTTACTATTGAGCAAATTCGAATAGTTCGAATTTGGACGTTATTCCTAAAGAGAGAAAGCTTTGAAAAATATTTACCAACGGCAAAAACAAATTGATATTTTGTTCGCCGCCACCGTCCGCTGTTCTTGCAAATTCGAATAGTTCGAATTTGGACGTTATTCCTAAAAAGATAAAGCTTTGAAAAATATTTGGCAATGGCAAATACAAATTGGTATTTTGTTCGCCGCCGGCGGTGGGCGAGCCGGGCGGACGCACCCATCAGTGCGCCCGCGGCCCGTGCGCCAAATTCATTTTTACGGAGAGACCGTAAGATGTACCGTGACCTGATCGAAAAACTGTTACAATGTTATTGAGTTTTCACTTCTGCCGCCACTCCCGGAGTGCAACCCGGTCTTTTTTTTAATTCATTGTGTGTGATCCCAACTAACTACAGTGCGTTGCGCGTGTCGACCGCTCAATGAACAGATAAAATGCTTGCTGATGGAGCAAGCGTTTTGCGGCGCGCAAGTAGCGCGATGTCGTGGGCGGGCCGTCAGGGTAGTTAGAGGGGGACAGTATTGCACTGGAGTTTATGTGTTAGGTTGCGATAAGAGATCACCTCTTGTGAAACCACACAACAAATCCAGCGCAACACTGTCCCTCGAAATACTATTGGCGTAAGCTCTAGTTTTGTGGTAAGTGACTGCCAGTTTGCAGCTAACCGACGAAATGGGAGGGGAAAGATGACCGTATTGACCTCAGCGTATTGGCATTTGAATATACTCTCTCTGTCACCATCACAGCTACAAAAGCGTATTTGCTTTCTGTAATTCCATTGCGCATAATGTAGTACCTATCTAAACACTTTAATAAATATAAGACGCAGGTAAAATATGGACAAAGGTTATATCGATATTGGAACAAAGGCGAACTGATCCATACTTCGCATAATATATATGAATCTGGAGATCGATATAATAAAGAGGAGCTTACAGACGAGTCTAATCCTCCTCATCGATTTCGATGACAGTGACCCTAGTAATCATGGATTTGCCCTGTTGTGAGCTCTGATATAGCTGGCTAGGCCAAACTTGCCCTTAAACACTATTGCATGAGTAGAGTAGGTAGATGCTGCCACGTTTTCGACTATACGTAAATAGCCAGGCTCAACTAACAATACCTACTGTAACATTTCAGGCTCATTCCTCATTCACCTCGATTAAATCCAACAGCACATTTCAGGTGTTATTCGAGTGTTTTAAACAATGAGGCAATTCTTTATTCCCCGGGCAGGAAACGTCGGATTTAAGGCCTTTGCATAATTTAATGAGTTTTTGTTTTATTTACTGCACCGGTGTGATGGACAGGTCATGCGAGGCATTGTTATGTGGCATTTAACTTGCATGATACAGTATGCGATGCTGCAGATGGGGACTGTTTATTTACAATTAGTGGTAACTGAATGCAAACGTACTTAGGTACAAATTTAATCTTTTTATTACCTATATTGTGTCCCACTGCGAGGCAAATACTGCTGAATAACATGAAACGACGTACTTACGCTGGAATAATATGAAACTTTGGATATACAATGGGATCTGCCTTTTCCGCATTCGAAAAAAAATTGAGTGAGTAGAAGTTTGTCAGTAGTAAACTTCTACTCGTGACGTGAGGTAGGGCACAGCGAAATGTCATCCCGCTCGAATTTGGAGCAGCCCAACTGGGGAAGTGCCTCCGCCTTGCAGAAAACCACAGCCATAATAACACTACTACTTGCTCTGTAGTAGTGTTGTGTTCCTGGAGGCGAGCAAGGCCGCCAGAGCTCCCGAGGATGTGTTGTGTTAGGAGCGAGGGAATTTGTTCCTTCAGCTGTCAACACGGCGAATACTCAAACATATCAAGGGTCGGCAACGCCCATGTTGCTCCTTTGAAGTTGCATGCGTATATAGGCTGCGGTGTCCGCTTACCATCGGGCGGGCCGTGCGCTTGTTTGCCACCGTCTTTGTATTAAAAAAAAAAAGTACATGTAGGTATTTTGTGCAATAAATCCTTAATAATATTATAAATGCGAAAGTTTAGATGTTTGGACGAAGATAGTTTATAGCCTGGATTAAAATATAGGATAGTTTTTATCTCGGGTCCACGCAGACGAAGTCGCGGGCGGAAGCTAGTTTTAAATAAAATAAAATATTATACATTTACATTTACTTAAATATCACCTCTCTCAAATTCAACTACCTATACAGTAATCCATGCACCCGAATATTGTTGTATTGGCAAGTAGACGTCTTGGTAAATGTTACAGGGTGGTAAAGCACCCTTGGAATTAATTATTAAAGCACAATACCGCTCCGCAAATTGCGATAACTTATAACGCCGCCTAACAAATGTCGTCCTTAGCCAAAACATGATATGTCACAGGGTCTCGTATTGAGATACGCCCTTTTGGTTAACAAGGTAAAATGAGGCTAATTCTGCGGCATTTCCTCTTATAAACTTAATTACTTACAAAATATCCGTTTCATCCGGAAAGTTTTAGGTCAGGAACTAATTTGGCAACGCTCAAAGAAATGGATTTGACAAAGAACTTTAATGTCAACGATATGATACAGGTCCTGTCGGGGGCTACAGACGAAGATGGTTTATTTTTCCATTATATTCTTTCTCTGTATCATATCGTTTATAAAATGATCGTTTATAACTTCCTCGGTAAAAATAACACGAAACAAAAATATTTAATTAAATAATTTGTTTCGTGAAAAGGGTATAACTTTAATGTCCCTTTAATGTTGGCTTCCTGATTTGATGTTGAGGCCAAATATTCGTGGAGTTATGTATGCAGTCCTTAGTCTTGGATAATTGTGTTATGTATGTGTTGCATAGAGCTGGGTCGTTTCGACTTTTCCGTGAAACGAAACGTAACCGTTTTTTTCTCTCACAAAACTGTTTTGTAAAACAGTTTCAAAAATAACTAGTTTCTCCGTGCGTTGGCGCCGTCGCCGGTCGCCAAACGAAGTGAAACGAAAAAACGGATGAAACAGTTTACAGTGTTCGAGTTACGTTTTCACGTTTTGCATTGCAACCGTTGCGTGTGACCGTTCGATCGTTTTTATAAAAACAGTTTGTGTTTCTAGCCACAAACTGTTATTCCGTTATTGTACGAGAAACCGTTTTTGAAAACGCTTACGGGAAAAAACGCCCAGCTCTAGTGTTGCAGTGGAATAGTATAATCAGCCGTTTAACATAACAGCTGTTTCACAAAACAGCGCTGTTTTTTAATACGGCGGGTTGACGATCAGGCGGATTGAATACCGCTGAATGAAAATCCGCTGAAATGTGTTCGGTTCGGTGCTAAGGGTTCTTCAATACGACTAGCGGGAAAATACGATGAAAATACGTCATAAAAACTAGTCCAGGTATTTACATGAAATTTCTGTTTCATTCGAGGTGTAAAATGGTGTTCAATGGACCCAACGGAAAACCAGCGCTGGCTGCAAAGCCAGCATCATGCTGAGTTGGGCCCATTTCGTGACACTGCACAGATCTACCTCATCATTTGTCTTATAATACTGTGTGTTTTGTTGTGTTGTGTCATGAATAAATATTTGATTCTGATTCAATGTGAGAATTTTTTTTTTTTTCTGTTTGACATTTAAAAAAAAACAAAGTTCAGATCTATAGTAAAGAATAGTTTTCTTTTATCTTTCAATATTATCATAATGTCTTGTCATTCCTTATCAAGTTATCACATCACTAGTGTGAACCGTACTACTGGTTCAGCACTCAGGTTAAAACTTTGGATGCAAAGAAACACACAGATCGTAGACAGACACTTTATTGTAAGACTAAATTTATAGTACAAATACAAAGATTAGCACAACTACTGTCGATTATGACTGCTGAGGAACGAATGCCTAAATTCAAACGTAAAACGTACCTCACCAGAATAGTACTTGCCTGTGATTGGTCGTTGTTGACAACCGTCGACAACGAACGATCTTGGCTAATCAATATAACTTCTTTTAAGATTAATTTAAAATGTAAGATAAATACATGGCATTGTAAATAATGTTAAGGTTATTTAGATATTTATGACAACTCGGCCATCCGCTCCTCAACGAGTCCCTCGTTGTTGACTATGTTCAAGTTACATTTAGTATTTCTATGTTTTAAGTTCATTATTAACAAACAATAAATCTAAACAATAAAAATGTATATAAAGACAATTGTCTACATGTCAATAAACTTGTTTACTTAATCAAATCATACTTTTACTTATTTTACATCTCATCCATGACCTTTAAATGAATTAAATGGAAATTTCATATTTCAACAAAGTTGTCTGGGCACTGGTTACTTTATCATTCCATGCTTTTGCAAATAAATTAGTTTTGCCAGTATATTCATTGGAACATTACCCTAACCAGTAAATATACTGCCATTGCTGTTTATCCTAAGCGCCAAAGCGCAGAGCATCTGTTACCTGACGCTCCGCACTAATCCACTTGGACATTACATTACCAAGAGGATCAGTATTTACTAGTCCATTACTCTGACAAGCAAATGATTTGGCTCTTAGGTGATTGAGTTAAAACCATAAAAATAAATAACTGATTTAGGTGTCGGTTACTTGACAACCCATACATCTTTCAAACCTTTAACTTTTGCCAGTATACCTATTGGAACATTACCTTAACCAATAAATATATTGCCATCATTCTTCATACTAATCGCTAATACGCAGAGCATCCGTTACCTGATACTCAGCGCTAATCCACAAGGACATTACCTTACCAAGTGAATTAGTATTTACTAGTCCATTACCTTGACCAGCAAATATATTAGCAATTAGAAAACTTAAACATGTTACATTAATTAATCGTAATCTTTATGCGTAAATATATTATTAAACATGATATATTACTCAATCAACAATTCGATAAAAGTTACTTGAATTGACTTATTCGCAATCAGACTCTCTATCACTGTCGGAGTCGGTTGATACGGGTTCTTTAAAACAAGCCCATGGGAATATTTTGTCAATGGCTACAATAGCCTCATACTTTTTACTCTTCTTTGTGAGGGGTGTGTCTTCAATTACAAACCTATCGTTGGGAAGCACCTTCTTAATCCGGTAAGGACCCTTACACTTAGGTTCGAGTTTCTTTGACTGACCCTCAATCCCTGTAGGCGCCCTTATAACCCTAACCAAGTCACCTTTTCTATAACGCTTCCCTACTTTCCTATGTTTGTCATACCGTTCTTTATCTCGGTCCTGTTGTGCTTTAATTAAATTATCAGCACTATGCCTCATATCGTCTAAAGTTTCTCCGGCTTCTGGCGTAATATCGTGTATTATATCATTCATCAACCCTTGTGACGGATTAGTCACATTACGACCAAAAAGGAGCTCAGTTGGAGTCTTTTTAGTAGTGGAATGTACGGCAGTGTTGATGCCTAACTGAATGTCTGGCAAGTGCTCGTCCCATAACCCATTTGCTTTGTCGTGGTTCATTGCCCCGAGCGCCGCCAAAATGGTGCGGTTGTACCGCTCTACTTGGCCGTTCGCTCGGGGGGTGGCCACTGCATTGAGCACGTGCTTTATACCAGTTGACTGTATAAAGGACTTAAAAGTTTTGCTAGTAAAGCTCGTGCCTTGATCCGTTATTAAGCGCGTTGGTGTGCCAAAGTAACTAAAGTGATGTCTAAACACTCTTATACTCGTGGCTGATTTTGTATTGCGCACAGCCGTGAGATCCACAAACTTTGTGAATGCATCGACGATGACAAGGATATACGTGTTACCACGCTTGGTACGTATAAAAGGGCCAAGATGATCAGCGTGTATAGTATGAAATGGCACACTAACTTTGGGTATTGGGTGCAGTTCACCAGGTTTGGCGCCACTTGGGAGTTTATGATGCGCACACTCTAAGCAGGCTGAAACGTACTTCTTTACAAATCGTTTCATCTTCGGAAACCAATAAGTGGCCCTCAACCGTGCCAGGGTTTTATCAAACCCAAAGTGTCCGACATCGTCGTGGTTTGCCTTTAACAGCTGCCACCTGGTACCTTTTGGTACGACCCAACGGATAGTATTCTCATCTATAATGCGGTACACGCGGCCATTTACTAGTTTATAGTTTTTGAAAATATCTACGGCCTCTTTATATTTAGAATCACGTAATGTGTCTGCTACATTTTTAATATCTTCGTCAGATTGTTGTACAGTTGCCAACCAATCATCAGTACCAATTGCGAGAACATCCAAAACATGATAAATTTCGTGATCACCATCTATAGGACCCCTGCTTAAGGCGTCTACGTGTGCCATTTTATCACCTGGGCGGTATTCGATAGAACAATCATATTCTAAAAACTGTAACCACCATCGAGCAATGCGGGGTATTAAATCGCGTTTGCTCATAGTGGTACGCAAAGCGTTGCAGTCGGTGACTATAGTAAACGTAATACCCAGCAGGTAGTGTCTGAACCGGTTTAACGAGGCAATGATGGCAAGGGTTTCTAGTTCGAACGAGTGCAATTTTTGCTCGTCAGAACTAGTTTGTCTACTGTAGTATGCAATGGGTTTCAGCGCGCTAGATTCATCTTGTTGTAATAGAATCCCGGCTACCCCGTACTTACTCGCATCGGTGTGAAGTTGCGTTGGTGACTCAGGGTCGTACAATGCTAAGACCGGTCGTTCTACCAAAATCTGTTTTAACTTCTCAAAAGACGCCGTTTCCTCATCACCCCATTTCCAGGTTGTTCAACTCCTCGCCTAGTGCGAGTGGAGTGAACTGCCACGCGTTTCGCGGGTCATATAAGCCAGTGGATTGGCTACAAAACTTGTTCAACTCACCTGATTCCGGGAGGCGCGATGTTCGCTTCAACTCCGGTTAGTATCTGTCAAGGTTCAGTCAACTGTCAGGTCAAGTCAAGTTCAATCAAGAAGGTCTCCGGGCTGAAGAAGCAGCCGTGATGTTCCGGGGCAGTATCGCCAACAATCCGCGGCGTCAAATCACCAACTCTTCCGATGTCACCGAAATATCCACACAAAACACTCGGACACCCGTGTGTCTTCAAAGCGAGCGATATTACACAAAACAAGGAAAATGCGTTTCCAAATTATCCAAAAAAACTCGTTCCATTTCGGGTCCGCAACAACGAGGTTATCTCCTTTTTTCCGCCTTGACAACAAGTGTCACTGTCAAAACCACAGACTCAAGATGGTACACACGTGAGGAGTTTAAGGGGCGGGCAGACGGTCGGCCCGAACAATCACCCGCCTCGGAACGGCCTCTAAGCCGGTCCGCTATACTAGGGGAAGTCGCGATAGGGTTGCTACCGCTCGCTTCAGAACCGAGTCCCCAACCATGACCTCGGCAAACCGAGGGGTCCCGTCCTTACCGGGAAACAAATTAACGATGCGCCCCCGGCGCCATCGCAGTGGCGGAAGGTTAGCATCCTTAACTAGCACAAGGTCTCCAACTCTGGGGGGACTGGTTTTGTCAGTCCACTTGAGGCGCTGCTGCAAAACATGCAAATACTCTAATGACCATCTGGTCCAAAAGTTCTGAGCCATTTGTTGCAGCATCTGGTAGCGCGACAAACGACCGGAGGGTACGTCCCGGAGGGGGTGCTCCGGCAACGCTGCAAGTGGCTGACCAATCAAGAAATGGCCTGGAGAGAGCGCTTCCAGGTCATTTGGGTCGGAGCTGAGCGGACACAACGGACGGGAATTGAGGACGGCCTCAATTCTACAAAACAACGTCGCGAGTTCCTCAAAAGTCAATACAGTTTGACCGACTACCCGATACATATGGGCTTTTGCTTGCTTCACGCAAGCCTCCCAGATTCCACCCCAGTGGGGGCAGCCTGGCGGATCGAACGTCCAGGTGATACCCCGACGGGAGAGGTCTGTTCCAATATCAATCTTATTTTCAAATAAAAATTTTACAACATCTTGTAAATAACGGTCGGCACCCTTGTAATTGGTTCCACAATCTGACCGGATCAGAGATGGGAGTCCCCTACGGGATACAAATCTATCCAATGCCGCAATAAAAGCCTCCGTCGTAAGATCACCAACAAGTTCAAGATGAGCAGCCTTGGTCGACAGGCATACGAAAACGCACAAATACGCTTTTACAACCTTCGCATTTCGAAGTCGCGACGTTTTCACTAAAAAAGGTCCCGCAAAATCGGTCCCAACCCTAGAGAAGGTCCTAGCCTCGTTGACCCGATCAGGAGGAAGGTCCCCCATCTGGGGCTGCATCGTGGCTGCCTCGAGCCGAAAGCAAGGCAAGCACCGAAACACGATGCTCCGAACAACCCGTCGGCCGTTCAACATCCAAAAGTCTCGCTGCAAAATGCCCAAGAGTGCATTGCAGCTGGCATGCGAGTTCCTTATGTGGCGGTCAATCACCAACAATTCCACCAGATGCCCCCTCTTAGGCAGCAAAATGGGGTGGCGCACCGAGTACGGCAAGCCAGCGTTGCGGAGCCGTCCTCCAACCCGGAGTGTACCCGACCCGTCAATGAACGGGTTGAGGCGTGCTATCGCCTTCGGTAGCTTAGGACGTCCCTGCCGCAGGGGCTTCAATACGTCCGCAAAGTGTTCTTCCTGCACAACCCTAATCCAATGATGTAGGGCGGCATTCCGCTCTTCTGTGGCGAGAACTCTAACGCGTGACCGGTTGTCAGGGTGGCGACAATTGTGTATAAATCGCTTGACCCAGGCGGTCACTCCAACAAGCTTGTCGAGAGAGCTATACCGTTCTAGCAACCAAGCAGTGTCTGACACTGGAGCGGTCTCGACAAGGTGGACACCCAAGCCAGAGGATGGGGTCCCAATCACACAACTGGCAGGCCAGAGTGTCTCCGGTTCCAACAACCAATCTGGTCTCCACCACAGTGAGTGGGCAACAAGCTCAGGTGCCGTGCAACCCCTGGACGCCACGTCCGCTGGGTTCAGTTCACCTGGCACGTGTCTCCAAACCAAAGCAGTCTCCGAATTCTGGATTTGCGAGACCCGGTTGGCCACAAAGACCTCCAAAGTATGGAATGACGACTGCAGCCAACACAATACAATTTGGCTATCAGTCCATGCGTAGACACTCTCCTCAAGGTTCACGGTGTCCTTCAAGGTAGAGGCCACGTGGTTCAGTAGGCGTACAAGAAGAGCCGCTCCAGATAATTCCATTTTTGGGATTGTCAAACGCGTGCGAAGGGGAGCCACCTTGCTCTTCGCCATTACCAAGTGCAAATCGACCGATCCGGCGGAGCTGACCGTCCGCAAGTAAACGGCAGCTGCATACCCTCGCTCGGAGGCGTCGCAAAACCCGTGTAGGGTTACTCGGCATTTCCCTGCCGGCAACAGCTTACGCGGCAGTTCGACCTGATTTATCTCCGGGAGCGTGGAGAAGAAAACCTCCCAATCGCTCAACAAATTTCCGGATAGTGGATCATCCCAACCCAGTTGGACCATCCACAGGCGCTGCATAAATGCCTTCGCCGTGAAGATGACCGGCGCGATCCATCCATTCGGATCGTACGTCCTGGCCACCGTGGACAGCACAAGCCGCTTCGTCCAGACCCTCGGGGAATCCAGTTCCACCCGATAGGTGAACACATCTTGGACTGGTCGATATTGCACGCCTAGGACTGATAACATGTGCGGGCTCTCAACATTTTCGAACAGGTGCGGATCCTGCTGGTGATCCTCGGGGAGGCCGGCCACCACGGCCGGTGAGTTGGACATCCATTTGCGCAATTCATATCCACCCGTCCGCAAGAGTTCCACCAGCTCATCCCGCAAAACCAAAGCCTCTTCGACACTGTTTGCCCCGGTGCACACGTCATCGACAAATAAGTCCCGTTCCAAAATGGCGGACGCTCGAGGGAACCTCAGTCTCTCTCGAGACGCCAATTCTAACAAAGTTCGAATTGAAATGTACGGACTGCTCTTCAAGCCGTATGTATTCGTATTCAGCTCGTACACCAACATCGGTTCATCAGGGCTCTCACGCCACAAGATCAGCTGATACCGACGATCATCAGGATGGATCACTGTCTGCCGAAACATCATCCGGATGTCGGCGACGAACACCACCTGATGTTTCCTAAAATTTGTGAGGATATCCGTGATATCCTTGTGCAGCTTAGGACCTGCATGCAAACACTGGTTCAATGACACCCCAGTCGAGGTGGACGCGGACCCATCAAAGACCACACGAATCTTGGACTCCGGGGATTTTAGGACCGCGTGGTGCGGCAGGAAGCAGTGCTCCACTGTACTCCAGTCCGTCCGAGCCACCGACATGTGTCCCAAACCCTCGTACTCCCTCATGAAGTCCACATACTTCTGCCGGAAGAGCGCATCTCTTCTCATTCGGCGTTCCATCGAAACCAGCCGCTTCTCAGCCATCTCACGTGACGCTCCAAGAGGAGGTCGGTGGATGAGCAGAGGAAGTCGTGTTATGAACCGACCAGAGCAGAGGCGCCCAGTATTATTTTGGTAAAACCGTTCGCACTCTTCCTGCTCGGGGCTCATACGCGACGCGGTAGGTGGTTCCTCAATCTCCCAGAACCGTTGCACGGCTTCTGAAAGAGCAGTTCCAACCAGACAGCCCTCCTCAGTAGGAGGCGGTGGAGCCGCTAAAACCAAACCCATTACAGCATAGCCAAACACCGTTTCCAGTGTAACCAGTCCGCCAGGCTGTAAGGTACGGTTGCCGCTCAACAGCACCCGCCCAAGAACGTCTGCACCCAGCAACACGTCAATCGGACCAGGTCTGTCAAATCCAGCATCCGCCAGAACTAATCCAGCTGTCAAACTCCGAACCTCTGGAGGCAGCTTCACCTGGGGGAGTCTCCCCACCACTTCATCCAATACTAACGCGGGAGCATTAATCCTCGCGCGTGAAGTGGGACCCGGTCCAAAGGTGAGTAAGGTCTGCCCTACCAGGTTTGACACTGTCACATTGCCTACCCCACGTATACTTTCCGGGTGGGGTTTCACAACCAAGCCCAACTGTCGCACCAACCTACTGGATACCATGCAGCCTTGCGCTCCCGTGTCAAGGAGAGAGCGCACGCAGGCTGATCCTCCGCCAGGGCCCCAAACACAAACCGAAGCCGTGGGCAATAACACGGTCTCCAAGGGCGTGGCGGTGGCTGGTGCGTGGGCGGCGTATCCCTAGCAGGGATAACGCGTTGCATCCTGTTCCGCATGGGCGGGCCGCTCGTACCGCTCGAGCGGGTCCCACTCCGGCTGGTACTGCCGTCGCGCCATGCGTGCCGCCTGCGGCCCCTGGTATGTCCTACTCCGGCCGTACACCGGAGGTCCCGACGCCCAGCGGGGTCGCTCCACAAGCGGCGGCGACATCCGTGGCGCCTGCCGGGGTGGAGGCGTTTGCGGGCACCCGCCCGTAAGGACCCCCCGTTGGGGCACGGGTGCGTGCGAAGTAGTCGCGTAGTTTTGGAGGGGGGGGGAGGGGGGTGTTACCCGACGTCCCCACTGGTAGGCCATGGGCCCCTGGTCAGCCCGCTGCTGACTCCGAACAGGGGAGCATGACCCCTGCGCAGGGGGGGGGAGGTGTATCCCCACTGCGGTTCATGCATAAAATGGGGTGGTGCTTCCCACCACAGGACTTACACGCCTGCGGGTGGGCACAATCTCGCACAAAATGTGGGCCCAAGCAAACAAAGCACCATTGCCGCTGCTTAGCAATGTTGCGGCGTCCCACAACCCGCTGCGCAAGAAACTTCGGACACGCTGGCACCCGATGGCCAGGGTTCTTGCAGCATAGGCAGACTTCAGGGTCCAATGCACTGGTATTGTATTGGTGAGGACCCGCTGGTTGTGGGGCCGATTTGCCCCACCCTCCCCTTTGAGGTGCAACTCTCCCCTGGGCCCGCTGGGCCCCAGGAGGCCTCGGGGGTGGAGGTAGATCCGAGGTGTCGGCCCGTCGACACTCAAGTTCCAATTGGTCGATAAGATTGGTGAAGGTCGGCAGATGCTGAGCACTTTCACCACCATACCGGTGCTCAAACCTGGCCCGTACATCAGCCGGCAGCCGGTTCAACAAAAAATTCAACAGTATGTAGGACCACTGGTCCACCGGCAAACCAAGGTTCTCTAACCCTTTGGTCGCTGTCAAAACAGGATTCAGCATTTTCAGCCGGATGTCTGAAGCCTGAGCGATCCGAGGGATATTCCAGATCTTAGTCATAAGAGTATCCGCAAGTCGCCGCACGTTCTGGTATCGGTCCCTCAGCAACGTGCGCGCGATTTCATAATTGTCGTCGGTGACCGACAAATGCGCGATCAAGTCGCGCGGCTCCCCGACGAGAGCAGACATCAGCTGCGCCAACTTCAACGCCGCTGGCAGGTCCGTCCGGGCATGCACCAAGCTATCAAAGAGGTCGATGAAGCTGGTCCACTCGTCCAGGTCTCCTCGGAAGACCGGCATCTGTATGGCTGGCAAGCGCGCTGCCAACCCTGGGTTATAGATAACTGCGTGTTTCGGAACGTCCCGGGCCGCACCATTCCGAACCCGCAGTATCTTAGAAGCCCTCTCGACAATCCTGTCCCCATAATCCATACATTGCTCAAAGTCCCGCTCCACCTGCTCGGTCTCCGGGGTCGTCCGGCCGGGCTCCGCTAGGTAGAGTTCAACCTGGAACTCCACAGCCTTAAGACGGTCTGACACCTCCTCGTACCGGGTCAACAAAGCCTCCTCCCGGTCATTTCTGTCAACCAAAGCTGCTGCAGATGAAAACCAACGCAGTGCAGACTGGATCTTAGCCTTAGGTGTAGATCCCATTTTAAATTAATTTCCAACAATACCAGAGAAAATTAAAATTAATTTAATTAATGTGGAAATTCCAATCTCTTGGTCACCCTAGTGAATCAAAACCAAATATCAACTCAATTACAGAAATGCCTTACAATAACAACCAATATAGATTCTCAAAACGCAGTGGAAGCTCAAATTATAATCTATAATTGGCTAGTTAGATCACTTGTACAATAATCTAGCTTACAACTAATATTTGTGTTAGCCTTATATTTTAGCTTATATTCTTAACAACCTTGGCCGCTTATAGCAAACTGAATAAAACAAATGCCTTATTACCAAACAACAAGCTATGAAAGGCTTTCCAAATTACAATCAATCACCTTCCGGAGGTTGTAATCTCACTAATTTGCACTGCAAGTACAATAATTTCGTGAAATTTACAGTACAAAACACTTGCAGTGCCACAAAATAGAGGTTTTAAATGCTTGTAGCTAAATTTGGTTTTAACAAATAACCTCAAAATTTTTACCCAAAAGGAAAAAACTATCAAAATTCGCGTTTTTTCTTTGTGAGCAACCACGCTCTGGCTACCAAAAATTGTTCAACTCCTCGCCTAGTGCGAGTGGAGTGAACTGCCACGCGTTTCGCGGGTCATATAAGCCAGTGGATTGGCTACAAAACTTGTTCAACTCACCTGATTCCGGGAGGCGCGATGTTCGCTTCAACTCCGGTTAGTATCTGTCAAGGTTCAGTCAACTGTCAGGTCAAGTCAAGTTCAATCAAGAAGGTCTCCGGGCTGAAGAAGCAGCCGTGATGTTCCGGGGCAGTATCGCCAACAATCCGCGGCGTCAAATCACCAACTCTTCCGATGTCACCGAAATATCCACACAAAACACTCGGACACCCGTGTGTCTTCAAAGCGAGCGATATTACACAAAACAAGGAAAATGCGTTTCCAAATTATCCAAAAAAACTCGTTCCATTTCGGGTCCGCAACAACGAGGTTATCTCCTTTTTTCCGCCTTGACAACAAGTGTCACTGTCAAAACCACAGACTCAAGATGGTACACACGTGAGGAGTTTAAGGGGCGGGCAGACGGTCGGCCCGAACACAGGTAGACTCCTTCTTCAGGAGGCCAGTCAATGGGCGAGCAATCAAAGCGAACCCAGCAACGAACCTCCTAAAGAAGCTGGCTAGCCCTAAGAATCTCCTAACTTCGTGCACATTCCCTGGAGTGGGAAACTTAGATATAGCCTCGGTCTTTAGCGTACCGGGTCTGACACCTTCTGCGCTAACTTCGTACCCCAAATATTCTATTTTGCTATAGAAGAAATTACACTTACTCATTTTAAGCGTCAAGCCACTTTCAGCTAGTAAACGCAACACCTCCTCCAGTCGCTCCATACCCTCATCAAACGATTTAGCCGGAATTAAAATGTCGTCCATATATACCAAGGCATACGAGGACGCGGGTGAATTGTGGATGATTTTGTTCATCGTGCGCTGGAAAACAGATGGTGCGTTCACTAGCCCAAACGGCATCCTATTATACTCATACTGGCCTTCAGGCGTCACGAAGGCAGTTTTGTGTCGAGACCCTTCAGCAATTGGAATCTGGTAGTAACCAGATGCCAGATCAAGTGTAACAAACAAAGAACTCCCGGACAGCAAGTCCAATTGATCTTCAATCCGATGAAGAGGATAGTGTTCTTTCTTTGTTTTGCTGTTCAAGGCGCGGTAATCTACACACAACCTTTTCTCCCCGGACTTTTTGTTAACCAGTACTATCGGACTAGCATAAGGACTATTAGACTCTCGTATTATACCACTTTCTAACATGTCTTTGACCATATTCTGTACTACTTGGCGTTCAGAGTAAGACAGACGATATGGGCGATAGACAACGGGCTCAGGGTCGTCCAGTTGAATCACCATTTCAGATTCCGTCGTGAATCCGAGATCTTTTAAACTAGTCGAAAAACTATGTTTGTATTTATCCAGCAAGATTTCTAAGGATTCTCTTTGAAGTGCTGTTAAATTTCCCCCACAGCTGATTGGAGAACCCCCAGACGGCAACTCATCATCTATGTCTACCTTCCGGATTGGCAAACTCTCAACTAGCGTCCTACTTCGAGTTATTAAACTACCCTTTTCCATAACTAGATCATTACTACCGATATTCTGAATTAAAAGTTTGCCCATCCCTCGTGTTAATTTGTACTCTCCGGGTAATAGGTAATGTTCATGGTCAACAACATTGCGTACAGTTCCGTTTACATACACATTACCCGTAAACTCATTAGAGGAACTAACTGGAATTGCTTTCAATTCACCACAGCTTATTATTGTAACTTCAGTGCATAAAAGAGGACAAATCATAACAGACTCCTCATTTACCCTTTGGAAAATGACATCGGATTCTGTTTTGACTATTTTTACTGAAGGTCTTTCAGTAAACGTGTGACCTAGCAGTACGGGACAGTTAATTAGATAATCATCTACCACCAGAACCTCGACATGCTTTTCTACCACCCCTTGTACCTCAATCGTGACACTGGCTTTACCAAGTGGGCTATATGGTATGTTACCTATACCTCTCAACATTGGTACTTCTCCTACCGTCCAGTTTACGGTCAATCGCTGAGCTTCACTGAGACGAACCAAAGTACCCTCGCTTCCTAAGTCAACCAAACAGTCTGATAATTTACCATCAATCTTAATAGGCATTCTATATTTAGCGCTCGATCCACCAGAGCTCTCCAACTTTAAGACTGATTTTGGCTTAGCGCTGGTATTTTGTTTAGTCCCTGGGCACTCGGTGTCCTTATGCCCTAAAAAGTTACATTTAGTGCACTGAACTCTAGGTTTTGGGCATCTGAAAAATGGGTGCCCAGTTTCTTTACAGTTATAACAGGTCATAGGTCCTTGTTTTTGTGAGCTAACACCGCTTCTATTATTTGTGAACGTATTATTTAGTAACCTTTTATCTTTGTCTCTGACTTTCTGTTGTTCATTAGTGTTCTTATCTTGCCCTACTTTGACCGTTTTCAAAAACTTGAGTACTAGTTCTGGTTCCGTAAATTCCGCTCCCTGTGCACCTAACCTAACGCCGCGGTCCTCAATACCAGCAATTATACAATCGACCGCGCGTTTCCCTGATATTTCGCAGCGATTAAGGAGATTCATTTTTGCGTAGTAATAAATTTCTAAAGATTCTCCGTAACGTACTTTCTTAGTAAGCATTTCCATCAACAAATCTGCATAATTATCTCTAGTTGGAAAAGACTCCTTCAACTTTGCCTTCCATTCTTGCCACGTAAATAACAGTGAGGGCAAACCCTGGTACCATGTTTTGGCTACCCCCGTTAATTTTGGCAGCGCGTAATGAATCACCTGTTTATCGCTCCAGCCATAGATTTGTGCGCATTCGTCTACTTTGTGAAGCCACGTATCAACCGTTTGCTCCTTACATAAAGGGTCAAAATCGGGAATTACATTGTTCAACACTGGAAATTTATTGTGATCGCTATTATTTTTCATACCCTTAAGTGCATCAATAAACTTTTCCATAAACAAATTATTCATTGACTCACGATTCATTGCTTCTGGAGCCGGCGAGGGCAGGCGCGAAGCTCGGCGCCTCAGTGAAGACCTGGATCCATTTGTTGCTTCGCGGACCGGGGTACGGCAGCGCGAAGTCCTGTCCCTCGATGGGTCTTCATGTCCTGCGCAGAGTGACCCGCGCTGCGTCAAGATACGCGAACGTGTCCCGGCGCGCCCTGTACCTGCACGCCGCGAGCTCGAATCTAGAAGTCTTCCATGGTGTGATCGGGACCGCGACCGCGTCGTCGTCACCCGCGATCGTCTTCCTCTTGAGCGCCTGGATCTCGATCGGCGACGGCGACTGTGATGTCTTCCCTCACGTGAGCGCCTTCGCCCACGATCACCGCTATGGCTTCTACTCCGGGTGTCGCCGCGGAATTGTAGTGGCGGTGTCATTGTCTCACGTGTAACGGCCCGTCCATCACGTTCTTGTCGAGAGGGATCGTTAATATTTTCCATATTATTGTGTCCTCGAAATGAGAAAGAAAACATAATGTGTTAAAAAAAATCCTAGCCTAGTTAACGTGCGTAAGTAGTATGTAGTTATTACATTTTTTTCACTTTCTTAATCAATTCCTCATGTGACACGGCATCAGTGACGCATCAGCGGCGCATCCGTAACGCATCAGTGACGTGTCCGTGACGCATCCGTGACGCATCCGTGACACACCAGTGAAACCAGTGACGCATCCGTGACGCACCAGTGACGGATCAGTGACGCATCAGTGACGGATCAGTGACAAGCCAGTGGCACATCCGTAACGTATCAGTGACGGATCAGTGACGCATCTGTGACGGATCAGTGACGCATCAGTGACGCATCAGTGACAGATCAGTGACGGATCAGTGACGGATCAGTGACGGATCAGTGACGCATCAGTGACGCATCAGTGACGCGTCAACGACACGTTTACAAGTCAACATACACGTGACATAAACTTGATAACACACAGTATGAGAAATGAGCATTGAGCATAGCACGTACACGGAATACAATGAAATAAGTATAATTGTTTACGTCAGTGTAGAAATATGACAGTGAGTACGTTAATGTAAATGGAGTACCAACAGTAATGCCGAATTTAACAATCACATATGGGGGAAGGCGTTTATCACAATAAAAATAAATCTGTATATATTTCTTTTGTGTCTTTTTATTTTAATACGAGACCATATAGCGTTTATGTATGTATGCAAATTATTTATTGTGCATGAAATAAGACACACAAAAAAAAAACAATAATAACGAGAACAGTTATCATCTTACATACTTAAATATGCACGAGTAACAATATACGAAATATATTATTATTACTTATTTTCATTAATTTGAAATGGCGTATTTGCTAGCAAACGTTACTGCTTGGTACCCAATTAAATTGAAATTTACTAAACTAACCAATTATCATGCTATTAAACAGGCAATAAGCATATACCGATATACGTAAAAATAATAATTAATAAATTAAATTGTACTAGTACTAAAAGGTATATTTGTTTAACTGAATTAAGCATAAGCATTGTAAGCATTCTTTAAAATATTAGAAGATAATAAAATGAATAGGAAAGAACTTACGTTTCTTTTACACCTTACTTTTCTACCTTACTTTTCTATTCATTCTGACCAGCCATTTTGTGGGCACTTGTATTCGATCCAACTTCTGATATGTGAACCGTACTACTGGTTCAGCACTCAGGTTAAAACTTTGGATGCAAAGAAACACACAGATCGTAGACAGACACTTTATTGTAAGACTAAATTTATAGTACAAATACAAAGATTAGCACAACTACTGTCGATTATGACTGCTGAGGAACGAATGCCTAAATTCAAACGTAAAACGTACCTCACCAGAATAGTACTTGCCTGTGATTGGTCGTTGTTGACAACCGTCGACAACGAACGATCTTGGCTAATCAATATAACTTCTTTTAAGATTAATTTAAAATGTAAGATAAATACATGGCATTGTAAATAATGTTAAGGTTATTTAGATATTTATGACACTAGATTCACCCTGTATACGAATAATTATTACTACGATTATTTCTGTTTAAGTAGTCGTAAGCTAAAAATAGCACTTACAATAACATATCAAAGATTTCTGACACTAACGTGATCAAGCCCCGATTAACACCCGAATCGATATTAACCTACTTTCTTAAATCTCAAACGGTATAAATTAACCAGAATATCAATTTCGTGTTTAATGAAAAGTAAAGGGCCAGGTGCGGTAACCGTGTTCTAAAACGAAATTGTCCCCTGTAAAGGGTTTCTTACCTCTGCGGTGTACCTATTTAAAGGACCATTGTTGTTCGTCTACCTAATACAAAACTTTCAAGATGAAGACTGAAAAAAAACCGGACAAGTGCGAGTTCTACTCGCGTGGTGAGGGTTCCGTATATAATCTAAATTTCATAAGTGTTTTTTAATCGGACCCAAATTTGTTTGTGGTAACTAAAAAATGTATGTATAGTGCCGGATCGTAGAGGGAAATTGCTGAATACATTGTCAATTGTTGAATACTGTTTTGTGGTATATTCTTGAATACGAGGACTAAGACCGAGTGATAGAAGATATTCTGATATTTCATTTCTTGGGTTGTCTCTAAAATTAACATTGAAATCTCCCGCTACAACTATCTTTTCCTGTGGGTTGATAGCATCTTTAATGCATTCGACAGCAATTTTTGGAAGACATTTGGGTGACTTATATACAGTTAAGAATTGAACACCAA
Source organism: Epinotia ramella (assembly GCA_947578815.1). Classification (NCBI taxonomy): domain Eukaryota; kingdom Metazoa; phylum Arthropoda; class Insecta; order Lepidoptera; family Tortricidae; genus Epinotia; species Epinotia ramella. Next base: position 37,122,903 of record OX388202.1, read on the forward strand.
ATCCTTTGAACGTGAGGCATTCGCAATGCCCTCCCCTTGGACTATCTACAATAAAACGTTTTGTGAAGCTACTATCCAGATAGTTGACAACATTGTTATTTATGTATGCAATAGAGCCCCATCCTGGGTTAGCATTCGCCATATTAGGGCCATCTATTCTGCACACTTTCTTAAAACCTTCCAGCACAAAATCATCACTTTGGGAACCCCAAGTTTCTACAAATAAGGCGATATGTGATGAATTTATTATACCATCAGATTTTATGTCCAATAAATGTTTTCGTAAAGACTGTACTGTGTACATTATGAAATATTATTTGTATATCGTCTCCTGGTGACTGCAAAAATTCGAACTGGGGTTTTAATTTATTTTCTAACAGTCGCAACATTTCCGAATAAACTGGACTTGTTTCTGACATCTTTGCTGGGGGATTAAAATCACCATCTGATGTGACCAAATAAAGGCCGCTAGCTGATGTAGCTCTGGAGCAGGCTACATAAAGCATTGATCGCTTTACATTTCTACTTAAATGAACAACTACCTTTTCCATAGTAGAGCCTTGAGATTTGTGAATCGTCATACCTTCAGCTGGTACTACTGGAAATTGAGACCGATGTACTTTCAGGTTTGACGACTTCCATTGCTTAACTGTATATGTAGAAGTTTCTAGTGGTGTCCACTGAGATTCTATGTATGTATGGTGATTTCGAGTTAGTACTTCAAATTTATTCCTGGTTGCTATGCCAACATTGTCGTCAAACTGTAACCATAATCGCATAGGCCTTCTTTCATTTGTAGTTTTATGGCGACCATACTCTAAAGCCTTTAGTAACCCGGTGGTGCCATTAACTAGACCGTCTGATGTATCCAAATTAACTGTTATCATGTATCTGGCACTTATTCTTAGATATAGTAGTTTTGGTAAACCGTATGTCTTCATTGTTGGTAATGCATTAACAGATTGTAATGCTTTTTTTTTGCAGTTGGATTGGGTGCGCTAGAAACTATATCTATGGCGTTAACTGAACATCCTTCAGTATTCATTTTTGATAGTTTTTGCTTATTATAAGTGTCCACTTCTTTATTACTGGCAAATAAATGTATAGCACCATCAGCTTCGATAGGTAAATTGCTAATTTTAAAACATCGTTTCTTTTTTTATTTAACATTTCATAATTTCGATTAATAAGCAATCATTTTTACTTTCTGAATGTTAAGACCCGTGGATAAGTTACTAGAAATGTTACTTTGCTATTTAGCTAGATGTCGTGATGATGTACGCAAAGTAAGTTTCAATCGATTGTTACGACACTTTTGGATAAATGTAAGCTCTAACGTTCTATTATGGCGCCTACGTAATTTCAGAAGCAAGTGCAAGAGTAAAAATTGCTATGCTCTAAGTTTCAGGCGCTCCATACAAAATACACAAACATATTGAGAATTTTCCCGTTATTTTGAATACTCAAACTTCTTATAGGTTTTCCTGTAATCTTTAAGCAATGAACTATTTTCCATATTTTTTTCAGAATTTTAAGCCTAGTAGTTTCGGAGATAAGGGGGGGGGAATGGTCAATTTTCGTCTGTTTTCCTGAATTACTTAAAATCTGTTTTTGCTAAAATTATAAAAAAAATACATCTGAGATGCTTACAACAACCCCTTTCATTTGATATGTCACACAATACAGTATGCGAAACTTTTTTATTTTCATTTTCCTGTTTACCCCCCAAAAGTGGCCCCCATGTTCAAAATTCATTAACGTCCATCTTTGGGTCACCAATTTACATATGTTTACCAAATTTCAACTCAATCGGTCCAGTAGTTTCGGAGCAAATCGGCTGTGACAGACGGACAGACGCACGAGTGATCCTATAAGGGTTCCTTTTTTTACCTTTTTGGTACGGAACCCTAAAAATATCAAAAAATAGACCCAATTTTAACAAAGGAAACCTTTCTTTGAACAAAATTGAGCTGCAAATTTATTTCAAGAAATTACTGCTCGTTTTTATTAAAAAATGTTATAGAATGATGCTAAAAAATACACGCAATATTTTTCTCCGGTTGAATCGCTTTAAGAATTAACCACCACTTCGTAGACCTGCAATGTCGTATCTCCTTACAAGATTGTAATTTCAGACGTCGTTCTAATTTGGAACGCCAGAATAATGTCTACGCCGACGACATTAAATGTATATTAATCACAATTATTTAACGAAACGGTACCTCTCCCAAATCCCATTAGGATCAATATCAGCTTGAGATTTTTTTACGTCTTTACAACTTTGCTGTCTTCTAATACCTAAATTGTTCTCATGCGGCGGACTATAGGCACGAAAATCGAAGTTTGAAGTTCGGATATCACCGCCTCCCGCTCTTATTCAATATGAGCGACAGAGATGAAGGAAGATACACGAACTAAAAAATTGCGATTTTCGTGGTAGCTTAGCACCGCATATTCACTTGGTAGAAACAGATGGTTGTTTTAATAGTACAGATAATAGTAGAAGCCATAGCTTACTAGGTAGTAGGTAAGAATACCACATATATTTATAAACCACACACCACATACCACATACAGGGTGTATCAGAAATGGTATGTGAACCGATCAAGGGCATGTTCGGTAGCGTATTGCGATTCCAAAAATGCGTTTGTGTGATTTGTTTTTGTTTACATTGCCTTGTGTGTGACATCAAAAACGTTAAAACTGTCACCTGCGTGTCAAAAAACATACACAAAACATTTGTTTTCATAACACAGCTGTGCGCGCAGCGGTTGAAAATGAAATAAACCCTCCCACCGTTCACCATCGTGGGGGAATGTTGTCATACTCAAGCAATGCCAACAAAAACAAAAGTATCAATGTAAACAAAAATAAAACATAAACAAATGCATATTTGGAATCGCAATGCGCTACCTAATATGCCCGCCCTTGTTCACACCCCATTTTTGATACATTCTGTATGGAGTAATTTGTCCGCTTACTTTATTTCTGTATGGTACTCATAACCGCACCAGCTATAATTTTTTTCTTATTGACCTAAAGGTTGACTGGTAGAGATTGCCTTATGGCATTACGTTCGCCTCTTGTTTTTGTAACTTGTTACTGTGTAATATAGTTTAAATAAATAAATATTTAAATGTACTCGTATTTGATACCCTTTTATCGCCCTACTCCACTAAGTTTATATTCAAAGTATTTTATGTATAAAATATTATAAACTAGCTTTATTTTACTATTGCATTAACTCATTCAGTATACCACGCTACGGTTGTAGCACTACGCCTGTCGTTCGTAGCAGCTTGATCTTTATATGTAGCGGAAAGCGCCCGTAGCACTCTGACGCATGTGTTTCGTGATTGGCGCTTCATGGGTTAACACATTCACTGCCAAGAATCGTTACGCGCATGTAGCGCATCGCGACTACGTCGGCGGCGCCCGCTAGGCAGTGAAAGTGTTCAGTTAAACTATCAAGCAAGAGATTCTATAAAGCTGATTTCTGTTTACGTCTCTACCTATATAAATATCTATTTATTTATCTTTAACGCAGAACACTCACTTTTTAAATGGTAATGTAATACTTTGGAGACTCCTTAACAGCCAGGATAACTCATCTCGAATTCACCAACTCGGAAGGTTAACGCGCTAAACTTTGCCCCGGGTGCCTGTTTTCGTCAGTTCTGCGTCATGGGGGAGGATACTCGTATTTTTCCTAACGAAAATCGATACGTACCGGGAGCTGGGTAATTTTAATCGCTTATTTAGGTAACTTTTAACATCTTCATAAAATATTTTAACTCTTTCACTGCCATGAACCCGCCTAGCGGGCACCTACGCCGTAGCCGCTTTCCGCTACTTAGCAAGAAACCACGGCATCAGCTCCATCGCATTCCAAATGCAATTTGTAGGAAAGCTGCACACCAACTGTGCAGTTCGCGTGCAAACAATAATATTGCAGTTCAACTACAATTGGACTATAGTCCATTTGTCTCAACCCTAGTCACCACTACACGGCAGGAGAACTGCACGCCAGCTGTGCAGTCCGCGTGCAAACAATATAGCTATTCAACTTTAGTTTAGCTATGGTCCATTAGTCTCAACCCTATCTGCCACTGTCATATTTATTATTCAAAATACAAAACCTCTGACAATATCGTTAACTGATTTAAGCTAAATTTGTAGGGATAAATTGTATACTTGCATTTTGTAATCTCGTACAAATTGTCCCCAATTATACCAAGGCCTTAGCCCAATAATTAAAAGCTTTATTCAGCAATATAATACCCAATATTAAATTGAAGGCATCAAGAGCTTTCCAAATTGATTACAGCACAATAGCATCAATAATGGTTCAATTAGGTGTCCTCGCGATGAACATCTTGAGCTTTTCGGTGAAGGATAAATATTCCGTATATAAGTTCCGAAAAAGTAATTGGTACAGTCAGCGTCATATAGTTAGCCAAAAATTTCGTAACACCCTTATTCTTACAGTAATAAAGACGTGTACCGAAATATTTGGCTAACATGGCTGCTACTAACTATATGACCCTGACTGTACGAGCCGGGATTCAAACACGCTTCACAGCCGCATGCCAGAACCACTATAGGCTACCGTAGCTATATTAGTATGGATAAAATTTACCATTACTTATTTCAGCATTCTTAAAGCATATAAACGTAACGTTTAATAATTTTTTATTCATTACGTTACATATAAAATATCTAAACCGTCCTTAAATAGCGTCTGAGGGGCTGTAAGCGTTGAAGGGTTAACGGCTATAAAAAGCCATAAAGGCTCCGGCTTAATTAAGCTTATGTGGGCTGAGGGACGTAAGTATGAACTTTTATTTATCCTCAACTTGAGGGCTGAGAGGTATTGTCTGGGGCTAGGAACATTTTTAGTACAGGGATTTTATAAAGTGTGTTAATGGGGGATTTGAAGCTATTTCCAATATGGAAGGTAAAAACAAGGCGGTTAATTTTATTTTATTCAATTTTTCTCGTATTTGCGATGTATTTTGGTAATTTCAGGGAAATAGGTACGGTCGCATTCGTTAATTTAGGAACCTTTTCGCAAAAATATTCTTTGTATTCCTATACAATTTGACAGCTTTGTCAACCTTAAGTGCATGGGTCCCAAATTAATGTTCGTGACTGTACTTACCACATTCAACGAGTCTTCACATCAAAGAGTGCCACAATGACCGGTTATCACATCGCCTAGCATTTTTTTTTATTTATTTATTATTACTTACTAAACAATATCTGTTTAAACAGTTTGTCTGCAAGTCCGAGTCTCTAAAAAACGATCTATCAGCCACAATATATCTGATTTTAACTATTTTTGCTACATAGGCATGTGGAATGCAGTATTTATATAATACGGGCTATACAGGCTGTTAACGGGGTCATGATCCGGAATGACAAAAAGCGAATAAGATGATCATACTGAACAACCTTTCCCATGGGACCAATCACGAAATCGCAAAAAAAAACCAGGTATTCCATACATAACTCTCAATTAAATCGCAGTTAACTCACAGTTAACTCTTAATTGGCTCTTTTTTTTGCGATTTCGTGGTTGGTCCCATGGGAAAGGTTGTTCAGTATGATCATCTTATTCGCTTTTTGTCATTCCGGATCATGACCCCGAAAACACCCTGTATAGTGCGGCTCACATAACGTAGCTTAGCTGTATTATTAGAAACTGCGAATAGAATTAGTATACTTTCCAATTCTTTATTTTACGCATCTGTTATCACTATCAGCATCAGTCTTATAAAAATATCAAACCCGTCTCAAAAGGTATTTCTCCTCGACACTATCATCTTCTACTCGTGTCTTTTAATTGTAAACTTTGTTCAGCAGACAGCAACGTTCATTTTCCAACGTTGAATGAGGAACAATTGTGAAAAAGAGATGATTGGTGCCTCATTTGCACCGTTCGACTCAAAGGGTTGGTAGCAAATGAGCAGGCATTTGGGGTTACAAGTGGATAGAATGAGCGGATAGAATTATTCCACATTTAAACGCGAAGTCAATTTCAAAGTGGATTCTGCTCTTCCTTGTTTTCTGTGCTTGGAGAAAATCGATTGCTGAAGTTTCTTAGACAATATTGTCAGAAATGCCTTAGAGAATATCGTTAGTTGGATCTGCTTCGAGATGATCGATTGCTAATTTGACTTTCAATGGCTTGGTGCAGGATCTTAGTTTAGTTGGTACTTAATTACATGTTTTGCATAGGAATCACAACTTTACATCATCGACTGGTATGAATTTATGCGAAATATCGGGTCGAATTTACCGATGTGGTATCAATGTGTTGTGTGAGTTTGCTTCCACGCGAGACGAACCCATTAACCCACTGGTTAAACAAAGCTACCATGATCCACACACGCCTCTACGAGTGATTTTCTTTACAAAACGGGAAAATGCTGCTACAAGCTACGGCATAGCACACGTAGCGTTGCTAAGTATCAAAGTGAAAGTCAAGGTTATTTATTCTTGAATTAAAGGATATTACACGCACCTATGAATGTCTACCACAGGTTCCAAAAGAAAACCTCTGCCTCGAAAAGAACTGGCGTAAAACACTCGGCGATTTTTTCAAAACAGTATACAATATATAATATCAGTATCAGAGTTTTATAAAATTAGATTGCTCCAGTAGAAAGCCTGTTTAGCCAGTAGATAGATTTCTATCGCAAATCAATGGGTTATGTGGGTCATGGCTTTGAATGGGTTAAGCATCGATATCATGTTATAAGATTTATATTTAAGCGGAATATCTCAACATAGTCCAACTTCAAATACGAGTTTATTACGTAAGTCACATGTATAAAGTAAAGGATGCCAAGTTGTTACACTTTGCCGTACCTACCAGTAATTCTGCAGGCAACCCGCGAACATAACGAACGTTGCATCCGAGCAAACATTATCGGTGGTTGTCAAGACTTGCATGCACGGTAACACGTCTCACTTTGCATAACTCGATTTGAACGAATTGAGATATTAGTTTGAACTGCTCTCTACGTGCAGTTCATGTGATAAGTAGGTGATGCATGTATTATTGGGAATGCGGACCACTTACACATGCATACAAGGATTACTAATTTTTGCTGCGACTTTGCCCGCGTAGTACTTGTTCAATAACGCTCCCATACAACGTCCCAACAACCATTTCTTCCTCTTAGAGGTCTATTTCTGGAATAAAATGTATCCTGTGTCCTTATAGATCCGCTATACCCACGTATATACGTGCTTTTCACAAAAAAATGATTTCCTTTAGGAGTTCCTTCTACACCCCGTTTATAACAGCTACAAACGTACCATGCTCTTTATACTATTACACAACAACAATTTATCCGTACCTCTTTAGTTTCACGACCTAACATATCCTCAAGTCTAGCAGTCGACGAGACAAAGACTACAAGAAAATTTAGTAGACGTTCACCGTAGACAATTGGATTTTTCTTCCGCAAGAACGAGTCGAGTGACAAAGCTTGTCTTGTTCCTACGCCGTAGATATTTGTTTTAGGACAGACTTCTGTATTCGAGGCGTTCTTGCTGGATATACAGTTCTACTTTTCTATTTATACGTATGAATACGTAGAATATTACTCTGTAGGGTAGAAAATAACGACTTATTGCCTGTAGTAAAGAGTACGGTCATGCGATTGATCCTATCTGACTGCGCCAACTTTGTGTTTTAAATCTAGTGTAAAATACTGCAAGGATTTTGTCCTTAATTCCATTGCTATAACATATTTTTTAGTGCTTTAGTAATGTTACAGTAATTTAAATAAATATCTCGTGCCCATTTTATCTTTTTGGACAGGAAAAAGCCTACAAAGTTAACAGCAATTTAGGAATGTAGCGTGCCACCGCCACATCTATCACGTCCATCGCAGTCTATTTTATCTTCCCTAGTTTAGGGTCCGTACCACGCCGAATAAACTACCCTGCATTCGACAAACAGACATAGTAAAATATATTACCCATTTAACACTACTCGGGGCTCGAATTAAATTAAATATTAATTGTGTAGGTAACGGGACGTACAAGTGACCAAAGTAAATGACCAAGAATAAAAGTAGGTAGGTATGTAAAAAGTTACCACTCTAGATAATATTTAATAAAAAATAATAATAATTTTATTCATTCACACATAAGTTTACAGTGTAACACCAAATTTAATCACTTAGGTGGTACCTATACCTAGTTTCGCTACAAAATACATAACAAGAAACAAGAAATTCAATTTAAATCACATACAACATAAGGTAATGTTACAAAAATTAAAAAGAAACTAAAATAAACTCATAAGCAACTTTAACAAGAAAAATATATTTACGTGTACCTTTAGACTAAAGTCTGGAAATAATGGACGGTGAACATCAAAGATATATTTTCGCTTTAATTCCTTTGTTTATTACAAACAAAAAAGATACTCTTACCTCCTCTGGACATGATTCAACAAATTCTGAGAATAAAAAAACGACCAATTCGCGCAGATCTCTTATCTTCAGCCAGGCTAGGCTCCAGGCATTAATTTTTGCATAATAGCCCCAACATCGGGGCAACATCGCAAGAAGCCATCCTAACTCGCCGCGTGCACAATTACGCCCAACTTTCACCGATAATACCCCTCTGCCGTGGTACTCTTCAATTAGATTGCTTTTAGTTTGATCTTTTTATTTGATTGCCTGAAGGTTTTTACAACTGTATTGCAAAGGGAGGGACGTAACATTTACTTTACTAAAAAACTCTACAAAGGTGCGTTACGCATACAGAAATTAATATTAATTAACTTACATTAACTAGTACCTACTCGGAATAAAGCAGGAGTTTTTTTTTAATTATTAGCTTTCGTCGACTGTAAATATGTGAATGTGCTCTAATATAACATCGAACAATTTTAAATACCTCTATTCTCGAAAATTAAAAGGCAATGAAATAACCGTATTACTTAAACTGTAACTCCAATAACACTTATTGCCAATGCCGTTAGTGTCTGTATTCAAGCTAAGCTTCGGATGTCCACTCCATACCCACCGACAAACTTATAAAAAAAAACACGATACTTCACAAAAAAATTGCTAACCAATTCTAACCCTTCCACTTTCTCCACAGGGTCTATTCTCCCGCATGACCTTCCGCGAGCCAGTCTGGCTCGGCGGCGCGGGCAACACCACAGGCCTCCAGAGCAAGCTCGGCCTCTCAGACGGGCTGCTCGGCTGCGTCGATTTCTTGAGGATCAATGGAGACACGTATAGGCTGGTCAAGGATGCTGTTGCTACGCTGGATATCGGTGAGTTTCGTTTTTAAGAGCATACGTCCCTTACGTAAAAGTTAGTTACTGTAAAAGAGCCCTTGAGGCCTAGAGTCTGACCAAAGTCGTGTCACGAGCATAATTATTTGGAAATTCTTTATATGTATGACAACTATTTTACCTATGAAATAAGTTGTCAATTAATAAGAACTTAATACTCCGCTGTGCATTTCGTGTTAGCAACATGCGATATTTTTTCAAATTTGTCGCGTTTTAGGGTTCCGTAGTCAGCATTAACCCTTATAGTTTCGCCATGTCCGTTTGGCCGTCCGTCCGTACGTCCGCCTGTCCGTCCGTCTTTGGCTTAGCTCAGTAACCATTACTACTAGAAAACTGTAATTTCGGCATGGGTATATAAATCCATCACGCCGACATAACAAAAAAATAAAATCTTGAAAAAACATATTTTTTATATTAATTTGGGGTATTTCCCCTACACCTAAACTGGGGATGTAATATTTTCCTCGTTAAACCCATAGTGTGGAGTATCATTGGATAGCTTGTTCAAAAAAATTGTGTGTCTCTTAAAACGATTTTTCAAATTAGTGACTTTAAAGCCCAAATTTTTGTATGAGTCATGTGTCCCTGGGAATGTGAAAAAAATCGTGACAGCAGTACATATAATGAATTTAAAAGGTAAACTATCACGGCAAAGTAGGCATAACTAGTTACCGAGTAATAGTCGACCAACTTAAAATGTACTTAGAAAGGCCAGCTTTCGTACTTTGGCCGACGCAACCATTTAGTTGGCGCGCGCGTGTGATGTACTTGTAACTAAGAAAGACAGGCAACTACGGAACCCTACACTGCGCGTGGCCCGACACGCACTTGGCCGATTTTTTATGACAGGTCGCAGGCCACACTCTACTTGCAGAATAATTGTCTGAATTTTGAATAGTTTAATATAGCCTAACGATTTAGTTGAGGATTCCATGGACAGTCAAAAGGATTATTACCTCTATTGTAGAGAAACTCATCACTATTAGGTTCGTCATATGAAAGCAACAGCCTGGTTAATAAAAAAAACATGCCTTGGAAGAACTGTTTGTTTCTCTATATCTAGGCATGGTCTGAAGATGGATCCCATTGCGCTCTGGGGCGATATCATCAATAAATATATAGATAAAAACTTTATTGGTACTCACATACATGGTATACAAATGAACAGGAGAACATGCAAGAACTAATACCTACTAATACAATGCACTGAATGCAATGCAATGCGCTGAATTGCTACTAATAACACCAAATTAAAACTAAAAGTAAGTAAAAAAGTTTGCATAGCTTTCTTTCAGTTTTTAGATAAGGAAATACTCCAAAAGATCCTTGATCCTTGTGATTGAATGGGGCCAATATGAATCGGTAGGTATATTAACTTTAATCAATTCGGCGTTTCCACGTATAGGTACAAATGTAATACTAAACATGAGAATTACGATGATCAAGGGTATTGGGTAACGTAATCAATGCTGATTGAGGAAACCAATATCGTATATTAAACTGATAGAGCAATCGAACATCTGCCAATGTGCATGTTTAGGTTTATTGGATTTACAGCGCATGGTAACTACGTAGGTATTAACTAAGTAAGTACCTAATTCGACATACAATGCAATGAGAATATGGTTTACATATGACCACTTGGTAGGTAGGTGTTTGAAATATAGATACAACAGACCCCCTAGCACACTAAGTTTTATGTCGGACATAAAGCATTTGTCCCTCTTGCACTCGCATATTTGCCAGAAAGGGACGAATGCTTTATGTCCGACATAAAACTTAGTGTGCTAGGGGCTCAGGTCTTTATATTCTCGCACTCGCACTCTATCTTGTTGTAAGATTGAATTTTAGTTGAAATTTGTTTATCAATTTTACCTCAGGTCTTACCTACCTATATAAAGGGTAGGACAGAAACTAGCAATTGGAAATTACGTAGAAAGAAGATTTTTACCCATCAAGAATGCGTTTGCAATGATTAAAAATCGGCCAAGTGCGTGTCTCAGCACGAAGAGTGTATGGTTCCGTAGCTAAGCCACAGACGGAGAGACGGACATGGCGAAGCTGTAAGGGTTCCTTGTTGACTACGGAACCCAAAAAAAAGTAGTATATATACCTAAATACCTAGTAGGTACAACCCGGGTAATTAAAGAACGGTATTCGTGTACGCCTTGCTGCGCCGGCCAAACGTTACTTAATCGGGATATCTAGCGCCGTAAAGCCTGAATTACACTGACGCGGCATGCGGTAACGGTCTACACTAAGATTTGACAGTTATTGTCAAAAACCGCAGGCCGCGGCAGTCTGCGCCAACACGTGTTTATAATATCCAGGATTAAGTATGAGACGAAGAGCGGCGAAATATGAGCCACGTTACGAATACATGTGTTGAAAAGTCACACAGATTATGCGCACATATAAGTATCTTCTTCTATAATACATGAATGAGTGTGATCAACCTTCTGTTGTGAGCTAATAAGCTCATTTAAAATACAAACAACCCAATTCCTCATAAATAGCCCAAACAACTCAAGGCAGAGTCTACTATGACGTTTCCTAAAAGTTCCGAATCTTATCTATGCCCGATCTCATTCATTTACCAAGCAGTACGCGAACTTGGACCTTTTACACGTTAATTTACGGGTGTGTTTTGCGTGACCGATTTAAATAGGATATTTCCTTAATTTTGAAGCCTTTGAGACCGTCCTTTGATTTGGGATCTCTTTCGCCGCCATAAGCCTTGGTGAATTAGTTTGACGAGAGATTATCTCGTTCGAATTCACGTTATTGCCAGAGAATCCGTAGTAATATGCCAAAGTGGGTTGAAATGAAATTAATTGTCTGATTGAAGTGTTTTGCATTGTCATACCTACGTAAGGTTTGTGTCAAGTATTAGAGTAGTACTTTTGCGTGAAAGGGAACGTAGCAATGCGAGGGTGAAGGGGATGAGTGAATGTGCCAGTGATAGAGGAGATTATGTTCTATGGCAGCGAGACGATGTAGTTTGGGTGAAATGTGTTATGTGGTGCGGCATATAATAGTATTTTATGCAACTGTTGTATAAGTAGGGTCTTAAAACGCGAGTGGCGTGAGTTGCGATGCGAGCCTTGGCGAGCATCGCAATTAAAGACGCCACGAGCGTTTTAAGACCAAGTTATACACCGTTGCATACAATACTTTTTCAACGACTAATTCTAAATAAATAGCATTTGACTTTTCGGCAGTAGTTTTTCCGTTAGTTCTATTACTACTCACGCAATTTCTTCAGCGGTGCAGTTATTTTCTTCTTTGTCCATTTCAAAAGGAACGTACACAGTTTTCTTCAATTCACAAACACGAATCAAATCTTAATATGTTATTAATAACGAATAGTTATCATATTTCGTCTTTTAATTGTGAATTGGAACTTTGGTGGGAAATTAGAAATATGACACATTGACACCTCTTGTTTATGGTCTGTTTTGTTTTTAATTTCCTTGAACTTGCCATCCAAACCAAACTGAATCCGGATCCGAACCGAATCGGATCGGTTTATATTTATAAATAATACCAATAATTGGTAAGATATGTATACACACAATTCATGATCATTTATTTTTATTTTAGTAGGTAAATAATTTATGTTCTACAAATGTTTCATAGCAAAACTTTTTATTTCGAAAAATTTGCTTATGAAGTTGGTACCACTGCAATATGGCGGCCGATTGAAAAAAAGTTAGATGATTTGACATCGTGGTAAACAGTGCTTTTATGAAAAATGTATGAACCATAAAAGTACACTAAACAGTGCGTTTATGGGCCATAGAGCATAGTTTTTCGACGACATATTATCGGTGTCATTGTATTTGAGCTAGAGCCTATATAAATGACAGATAACGGTAGAGGAGTAGAAAAATATGATTTATAGTGGAGACGTTTTATTTAGCGGAAAACCCTAAGCCGGGATGACTACATCTTTGTAGGGACTTATATTCATTCAGTGTTGGTAAACCTCAATTAACAGGTCATTTAAAATTTTCAACACATTAAATATGTTGTCAGATGGAGGGAACTACACCGACAAGAGTCTAACTCTTAAATTTATGATGATGAAAATATGTTGTAAATATTTAAAGAAACTTCATACTCTATTTATTATTTAATTATCGTATGGCAATTTAGTGTATTTAGAACCGTGAGATCTTCGAAAAGACAGTACGGTTGCCAGGTTGTTGCACTTTTAGCACCGCCCAGGGGTCACGTGTAGGGTAGCGGTGGGTAATTCCTACGGACGTGGTGCAACTTCGACCCCCTGAATGAGACCTCTCTTTAGCGATAAAATCATCTTTTGTATCCCTAGGTTACCCTATACTTAATCTTTGCGTTCTGTATTTTTTCCCTGTTTTGGAGTCTGCAATATAAAAATTTGGTAAATCGTCTTCAACGTCTTTATTTTATCTTATTGCTTCATGTGACTTTACTTATCATGGTTTTATATACAGACTGAAAAAAACATATTGTCTTGCTATGTTTTTTTCAGCCTTCCCAGCTAGTCGTGTCACAAGAAAAGAGCTCATTCCATAGCTAAAATTGTTGCCATATAAAGCCTCTCACAGCCTGGCGGCGCCTGCGGTGGTGGTCGAAATGTGACCGCTAATACCATGTTAACAACTGGCCGCCACCGCAGGCCGCGCCAGTGTGATTCAGGCCTAATCAAGTAATCAAAATGCTTTTGATACGACTCGGCCAGATTCTAACTAGGCACCTATTGTTAGTCTGAAGCTTCTATAAAAGCTATCCAGCTATGAAACACATTTAGAACTCAGGTATGCAGGTGCATGAATAATTTCCTCAATTCCAATAATAGTTTGTCGATATATCTAGGCGAATAGCAATATTTCGTCCCTATCTACAGTATAACCCGACCACGCGAATAAGGCAACTGGTGCGGAGGAAAACATATACAATTCGTTTGTCTAGTTGGCACGGCCGGTTAGAACTGTCTAACACGATTTGGTATTCTGCAGCTGTGTGATATTGTTTGAAAGTATCGGGATAGCAGTTGCATCCAATTGCAATAAGATTGCGCTTGATTCTGCTTCCATATAAACTAACAGCTGCAGTTGAATACGAGGCCATATTTATAAGATGCAACGTGAAATGCTGTTCAAAATTAATTTCTAGGTATTTTTTTTTTTTTTATTTAAAGTTCCAAATAATTTTATCGCAGAGTTTCATGTTATGTGTGTTATGTTTCATTTATACTACAATATTGTTGCAATATGACTCACTCCACCCCGTGTGGTGTCGGGTTAGAATAGCACCACCCCTTTTTCCTGTGGGTGTCGTAAGAGTCGTACTAAGGGAACAGGGTCGAAGTGTGTTGTGGGCAATGAGCTAACAAGCTATCACTGCAATATCACATTTTGTCGATCTTTTATACCCTCATTTATGCTAAAAGTGACGCTGGAACGCAGGTATCATGTGCTCTGCCTACACCTTTTAGGCATAAAGGCGTGAATCTATGTATCTATGTATGATTCACTTTAACCTAGGACTTCTTTTTTTTTCTAAATCCGATAATTTTTTGGTAATTTGAAATTGATGTTACAATATGTCAAATAAACAGATTAGTGGTCCAGCAGGTCGATCACGTAACGCATTGTACGTATGTTAGGTAGATCTTAATGTCAAATTTTATACGGAAAAATGACAGTTAAACTGTCCTAACGCGCGTACGAAACGTTACGTGATTACCCCTCTGAACAACGTATTTTTTATCTTTATTTGAACACCCATTGTCTTTTACGATGCATATCTTAAGGCTCATACATCGACATAGGACCGAGAAAAGGTCTCAGAGGGACCGTTAATAAAATACAGCCTCCAATAACCCCAAACGCGATATCGAGCAACGACAATTATTTTAACACTTTCACTGCCAGGAACCCTTCTAGCGGGCGCCTACGCCGTAGTCGCTTTCCACTACATTCGAGGTAAACCACGGGATCGGCTACGAGCGTAGCGCGTAGCGATTCTGAGCAGTGAATGTGTTAATAAATTCAGCAAATCAAATCGTTATTTGCTAGCAAATCAAATCGTTATTTGCTAGCAAATGTTTTGTAAGATGTTTCTCTCTTTTCGTGGTCCAATAAAGAGTATTTATTATTATTATCTCTTTATTATTATTATTATTACAAAAAGTACACAATAGCTTAACCCTCAAACGTCCGGCCAAATTAACCCTAATCACTGGGCTTCGGCCGTGTTTACCTGGCAAATATAAACGGTTAACCGGCCGGTGAATTCGTTACGTCCACCTAATATATGCGATGAATAAATACGCTTTGATGATTGTTGTGATTGGCTATTATTTCCGACTGATAGCGCATGTGACTCGACCGACGCGAGACAACGGTAATGTGCGTACAGCAGCCCCACTATTCTGTAACTTTTTTTTTTTAATTTATTTAGAAACACAAACAGTCGCTTAAACAAATATATAAGGGGTACACATAGAGTACCAACAGACATAATGCTACAGACCTGGAGGTTCATTAATATTATGATAATTGTGTTAATAAAAAAGGAATCTTAATCTTGCATTTAAAAATGAAATGTAGACATCATTTTTCGGTTAGAATACCTACAAGGAGATCTTAAGAGTAACATTTACATTAGGTAATTATAATACTCCTGGAAGGACTAAGAAAATAACTTACGTTTTACTAACAATTTGATACTTAACAATGATTGATGAAAAGGATCAATATCATTCAGATACTTATTATAAAAACTAGGGACTCGCCTGAAAAAAGTATGACGTGAGTAATTTATGCGGGCAAAGCTGATATGGAATAGAGATCTAGGACGTAAGGGGTGACGCGGGCAACTAAAAGTAACCAATTCTAAGAGGTTCGGACAGTGTATCACACCTTTTAGAATTTTTAACAAAAACATCACATCTAAAAACTGTCTCCGGCTATGAAGGGAAGGAACACAGAAATGCTTCGCAGCTGACGCGGAACGCTCGAAATAATTACCTGTTCTATAACACAGTGACTTTAGGAAAATATTTTGGATCCTCTCCAAACGGTCAATTGTTTGAACCTCATCTAACCGTTCACTCACAAATATATCTTGACACCGCGATTCTAGTAACTAAGCGTAGGTAAAGGTCTAGTTTCGTTAGGCGTGAAGGGTGAGGTGAGGCGCATCAGCAACTTCCGAATAACCATTCTCGCCCCACCCGCACCCGTCACGCTTAGGCCGGGGCCGCACTGGTTAAGGCGATTGGCGCGACGGCGATTTCAGTACAACTTGGGCGACTTGAGGCGACTTGATGTATGAAGATCGCCGTCGCGTCGCTAATCGCGCTACCAGTGCGGGCCCGGCCCTAATTAAACTAGACCTCTACCTAGGCTTAGTTACTACGAACCGCGGCGTCAAGATAGATTTGTGGGTGAGCGTTGAGCTGAGCTAAAACAAGTTACAGAAAAGCGGGACAGCAGTGTAATTTCAGTTAATTAATTACCACCTGAAGGACCGGGTTTCGCGTGTTCAAACTTATGAAGACAGCATATGGTTGAGATAATGTGGTCTACTTTTTATAAATCTGTCACTGGAGTTGGAATGTTCTACCGTGGACAGTAGAATTGCTTTTTGAATAGACTACTTTGATGCAATCGGCATGATGCCTCATGTTCAAATTGATAACGTAGTGATGCTAAATGGATTGTTAACCATCAAATTATCGTTATAAAGTATAAAGTATAAAATATAATAAAATCAAAAAAAGATATGAACCATGAAAGTTTTTAAAAAATATGTTTTTTTTTATTGTCCAAGAGTAAATTTAAAGCTACCAATAGAATCCTTATACTTTTATAGAAACAAAATTGTATGACAACTATGTCCTTAAACGTAGTATTTCGCGACCGAAACAACAATTTACCTGATTTTCCATACGACGATTAGTACAAATGTCAGTTGTGACGTCATACCTGTGTGTCTATCATTATGAAGCGTTTTGCGCTGCCGCCAGCGAGGTCAATCTTTTTCTCAATTGTTCTTTAATTGTACTTCCTTACAAACATTTGTTCATCCAAAAACTGGTTCGAATGACATCATAAAAAAATCTTAGTTATCATCCCTATTCGCCAAACTCAAATAATCTCAAGTGTACCTTTGCTGTATTTTCCATCTCTTTCAATTACATCTAAGATTTTTACCTTACTAATTAATTCCACATTTAAACTGCCAATCAATGTCTGCCAATAACAAGCGGTTGCCCTACCTACTCATTAATAATCAAATCTTTCTGTTTGACGACTTGATCCAGGTTGGGTCGGCCGGTTAATTCCGGGTCCCACTGGTTGCGACAGTCCGAAGTCTGCCTTGAGGCCGGCTTTGTGTGATGTGTCGCTGAAAGGAGGTACGCGACCGGAGCTTAGTGTGAAGGCTCGTGTTGAAATTACGACGGATAGCCATTTTATTAACAACTGTACATTGGCTCAACGTTAACACTTTAACCCATTCACTGCCAGGAATCCGCCTAGCGGGTGCCTACTACGCTTCCGCTACATACGGGGAAAGCCACGCGATCGGCTACGAGCGTAGCGCGTAGCGCTTCTTGACAGTGAACGGTGTGCGAGGGACCAATGACCATGTTGCCAGGGGGATATTTTCGTATCGTAGTAATTTTCCTCTACAATGGTCTGAACATCTACATACCCGTTTTCACATTTTATCAGCTACGAGCGTAGCGCTCTAGTATCACGAAATTGTTGGCAGTGAATGTGTTAATTTAACACGTGATGCGCTCGTAGCCGATCCCGTGGTTTTCCTCGTAAGTAGCGGAAAGTGAATACGGCGTAGACGCTTGCTAAGGGGTTCCTGGCAGTGAAAGTGTTAATTGGCAACCTCATTGCCGTTATTTATTCAGATATTTAAAATTTTAAAGACTTTTAACGCGTGTCGATTGTACGTTTTCTTAATTAGGTTCACATTATTATTTTTAAAGGGACCAATTTATTTTTATATGAAGCAGTAGCATCTAGTAACGAAATTATGGGGGAAAATGTATCAATTTATTCGGTCTCGATTCGAAACGGCGATCTTTCGGCACACCGGGCCGATCGCAGTAAACCAACCTATCGAACCGTAACTCAATTTAACTTTAAGAATTGTCGCTTTTATTTAAAACTTAGCTGACCCCGCGAACTTCGTTTTTGAACAATATTTCCATGTTTAATAGTGACGAACGAATTCGGAACGAAATCATAAAAATCGGTCCAGTTGTTCTTGACTTATAAATGGTGTTACCTAAGACTTTGTTTACTGCCGACTACGGCAAAGCCGAAAGCCTTCCCTTCGGCTCTGCCGTAGTCGGGCAAAAAACAAAGTGTGTTTTGAGCAATCTATGTTTGTATTTACGTTTGTTCCACCGTAGCGTTTAAGATACTGAACTGATTTTGATAAATGCGGTGTCAATCGATTCGAAATTATGCTCCGGGTGACATGGGCTGCCTTTTGTATGTTTTTTTTTCAGTCACTTTTCCGTAGTCGTGTTACAGTTTTTTTAACTGTTTATGCTTGTTGATCAGTTCACACCCCATTTTTGGTACACTCTGTATAAAGATTTATATAGGCTAGCTCCATAAAGCCGCCCTTTATAATTAAAGCTCTTAATACGTGTTCACTGCGCACATATTCTATTTCTAACCCGTTAATGCCGCGCAGAATAAATCCCGTCGCCCCTACATATTTAATCCGACTAACTTCTGCGGTGGCTGCGGATTCGAGCTAATTAAGCAGGCTAAGTACTTGCTGAAATATTTTAAACATTTCTAGGTACATTTCTTTAGTACTTTGTTGAGTATGAAAAGGTGACGTTTGACGTTGTAGAATTAGTATATAGAACCTACATATATCCCTTTATTGATTCTATTATGAGAACCCGACGGCCGTTGTTGCTTAAAAAAACACTTGGATCTAATTGTCAAAATTTGTATGGAAAAACCGGCCAAGTGCGTGTCGGGCCACACGCACTGTAGGGTTCCGTAGTTGCCTGTCTGTCTTACGTACACGTGACGACGTGCAGTGCGGTTGCGTCGGCTGAATTTGTTCGGAAGTTGGCCTTTCCAAGTACACATTAAGTTGGTGGACTATTACTCGGTAACTATACTTATGCCTACTTGTCCGTGATAGTTTTCCTTTTCAATTCATTATATGTAGATACTACTACCACGAATTTTTTGACATCCCCAGTAGTAGCCATTTATTTAACCGGCAGGAGGGGGGGGGGGGGGGGGGACACATGACTCGAACAAAAATTAGGGCTACAAAGCCCAATATCTCGCAAACGAATCACTGATTTGAAAAATGGTTTTAGGAAACCCATAATATTTTGGAACGAACTATCCAACGATACCATGGGTTTAACGAGCAAAATAATTTATATCCCCGCTTTAGGTGTAGGTCAGGTACCCAATTTTTTTTTTTAAGATTTTAATATACTGCACGTCTAGCACGCGACGGCGCGCGAGCTCTCTCGATTTTTCTCGCACTATCCGTCTCTCTCTTATTAGAACACATAGAACAAGAGGTATAGTGCGATAAAAATCGAGAGTATGTCGCGGCCGTCCCATGCTAGACGTGCTGTTTTGTCGGCGTGACTGATTTATATACCCATGCCAAATCACAGTTTTCTAGTAGTAATGGTTACTGAGCTAAGCCGAAGACGGACGGACGGACAGACGGACATGGTGAAACTATAAGGGTTCCTTGTTGACTACGGATCCCTAAAAATGACAGTTGAGTTTGTCCCAACGCTCGTTCGAGCATTGACGCGTACCTCTCTAGGTTGCCCGGACGTAGTAAGTACCTAGTAGTAAAATTAAATATTAATACAAACCTATATTGTAACTTTTTAATGGAACAAGTTTTTTTGCGCGATATTTTGGTTGCTTGCATATTTTTTGTCGTAAAAAATAACATATTAAATATCGGTGAAAACCCCTATCAAGTATTGCGGTACCATATTTCTGCGTAGCTACGTTACCAAAGAAACCCAATTGCGGAATCTTCCCACGTCTCAGTTCCTTATCAGACACGCCGTACTGATTGAGAATTTCAAACAAATATTGGAATCAAAGTATGGCTGGAGGTCCATCTGACTCGACAATTTTCATTCCAACATGGCGACAATACTGCGAGCACTCGTTTTGGCATAAGTGAGAACAGCACACAACGTAAATAGAGGATTTAATAGGTGGCGTCTCAGCAAATACCCGAAAGGGACGATAGTAAGTTAACCTTACTAAATTGAGACGTACCAGAAGGCTAATACATTCTTGACGTCTAATAGCGTTTATATATTTAGTCGTGTTATATTGGTGACGTCAGTTTCAGTACAATATTTTGACAGGTGGTGACAAACAAAAAAAACCTATACACGCTGAGGGACAGGAGAGTATGCTTACACCCTTGTCACTCATATGTGTGTATGTGTATCATCCCCCCATTTAAACTTCCTCTATGGCACACCATAATAATACTTGTTGATCTCATGGCATCCCACTCTACCGTGCGCATCATCTTGCCGCACGACCAGCGTGACGACCTTAAGGGGCTACCCGAGGTTTTCATCGATTTTTGACAAGTTTTGCATTGTATCTCCTACTTTTTCACTACCTACAGATAGAATTATAAATCAAACGGCTATTGGTTCTTCAATCTTTTATCTCCATTTTGGTCTACCGGATTTTGAAACAAATGTGAAAGATCTAACATGTATGAAATCTACATATTTGGATTCGTCTGTGACGTCTCTAAAACCTGGTCCAGGGTTTTCATTTTAAACCAATTAACACAAAAGTTATGGCCAGAAAACCAGTTATTTGGCCTAAAATTGTTCAACTTTGATGCCAAATATCTCGAAAACAATGAACTTTGAAGTAAATATGGGATACTATATTGCTTAAAGTCGTTGTTGTTAATATAATAAGCTACAAAAAACATTAGAAAACTAAGGGATTCAGATCGAAGGTCATTGGCGTATGGGAGCCCCTTAAGTACTCTCTGTTATCTTATTGGTATTTATAATGTCGATACAAATTGATCTCTTGATTAGGTTCTGAGAAACCTATGAAGTTGAAGATTTAAGTACTTTTAATACTGCGAACTTGTTAATTAGCAGTCAAAGTACCTAGTGATGGGCAGCTTGTACGGTTTCAAAGTTAAATTTAAAGTTACCACAAGTTTCTATAAATATTTGAACTGGTTCTGAACCGTAAATTACCTTGGTATAAGTTTTGATGAACTTAATTATGTATTGAAATTGTGAGTTTATTACGAAATTGTACACTGACTTAGTTAATATTTTTGATCAAAAAAAATCTGAATTAATTAATATTGTACTTAATTTAGTTTTAAATCTTAGCATTTTTTAAGTAGACACACGTTTATAAACACCTTAGTTTATTTATACTTAGCTGGAAGAGATCCCTTAAATAGATAATTTTGCCTTTTTACAATTTTTTTTTGTTTGTTTGTATTCATTTTATCATATTACATCTATACTAATATTATTACGAGGAAAAGTCTGTGAGATTATAATTTTGTAAGTTTGTATCTTTTTGGAAATCTCTGGAAACACTTACGCGATTTCAAGATGTCTGCCCGCGCGACTCGTCCGAGTATTGCAAAGAACGAAGTTAAACGCGTCATAAACCTATAACGTAGACATACATACATAGACTCACGCCTTCATTTCAATAGGGGTAGGCAAAGCACATGAAACTTATGTTCCAGTGCGTGGTTATAAACTATAGACTAAATGTGATATCGCAGTGATAGGCTGCTAGCCCATCGCCCACAAAACACTTTAACCCTGTTCCCTTAGTACGACTCTTACGACATCCATAGGAAGAAAGGGGGCGGTGCTATTCTAACCCGACACCACAGGGGATCTATAACCATCCAGAAACTCCAATCTTAGTTGCAGGAGAAAGAATTTTTAAATCGGATAACCGGTTCCTGATATTACTGATTACATACCAAAGTTACAAAGCTACAATTTTCCGTTTTTTTAATATTTATTATACAGTATAGTTATAAAATGTGCTCAATTCAAATGACCGTAAACTGGGAACCGTAGTCGATAAATTGTGTACCGTTGGAGCAGTGTTTGCCAATTTAAAAGCAAATCGAAAGCAGTTGGATTCAAACCGTTCCATTTGACACAATAAACAAATAGTGACGTGACGTTCCGGAGCTGTGAATCTACAACCGGTTGTTAGGAAGTTATTGGATATTTTCTTCGAGTTTTTATTACTTATTACTCTATTATATTGAGATTATAGGATAGCTTATAGGAAAGTCATATATTTCAAAATTTAATTCAAGAAGTCTTACATTTCGTTCGCATTTTTTTTACTTTATGCTACATTAGCCTTATTGCTAGCATACGTCAGCAGAACACTAACGCTCTTCGCCCGGTAAGACACTGACAGGCCCTAACTCGGCTGTACTTAAGCAGTATTTTAGCAAAGACTGTTTAATTTGGTATAGCATATAATAGTACATTATGATACAAGTGAGGTATGTATTCCGGCTCTGATGTGTTGATAATCACATCAGAGCCGGAATTATCACGCGAGTCGCAGGTGAGCGTGATAAGAGAGCCGAGGATGTAATTATCAAAGCTCACGCGTTTCATAAGACTTTTTTCAACACATTTTGCGAGGAAAAAATCCTTTTCATAAGATGAAAAATTTATAGACCTGCCAAGTTATTTTCTTTACTTATGGTAACAGGTTTTTAATCACACGTTTTATATATCGCCAAGAATTTCCAGTGGCGTCCATTCTTTTAATCACTTTTCTAGTCACAAAGAGTGAACGTTTTTGTTATTACTTAACCAAACACGCATTAATAACAATGTTTACAAATATCTGTGAAATCACCTATAATGGCGCGCAACAGTTTTTTTTTCGTGAAGTTTGCGCAGTGCGCGCGCATTAGATGAAATCTCTAACAGCCAATACAAAATAAACTAAATATTTTCATTTTAAAATGTTATCTTTATTAATTCATGTAAAATATTATCAAAAGCGCTAATATTATATTTGCGAAAGTTTAGATGTTTGGATCTTTAGATGTTTGGATGTTTAGATGTTTGGATATTTGTTACTCAATCACGCTTAAACGGCTCAACCGATTTAACTGAAATTTTGCACGTAGATTCATAGCCTGAATTAAAATTGAGAACCAGGTTTTATACTTGTACATAATCAACCAGTTGCCGTGCCTAAGTGTCAGTCTGTCTGTTATATCTTTTAAGGGCTATTTACAACAACTCGTGTATAATAGTTTTTATCCCGATACGCAGACGAAGTCGCGGGCGAAAGCTAGTATTTATTATAATTATAGCACAGCAGCAGCTTTTTTGCGCGATTTAAAGTTAAGTAGATTATGAAAATACATATTAGTCGTTTAAAAAACTTTCTAATTGGTTTTAAACAACTAATAAGTAGGTATGTATTTTTATTTTAATATCCAACAGCAATCAAAATTATAAGCCATATAATACGCAAATAACAACGAATATGGATACGGTTACTAAGTTTAATATTCATACATTTATATTGAATAGGTAACAAAATATATATTGTCGCTCCTAAGTATACGAATTTCTCAGTTTCACTTATATTATTTGACTGGTAGAAAAGAAGTTATAGATCTTCGAATGACCAATAGGTACCCTGCAACTACCAAGTATTTTAGCAGCATCTTGAACCGGAAACTGACTGACGGTGCAGTCACATCACTAGCAGCATATTTGCGTAGCATTGTCCACGGCTAAACGCTTCGACTTGAGCTACGACATGGAAGTGTCTAGCGAGTTTGTGTACGGGTTGAGCTCAAATAATATGGTATTGGCAAGTTCAAACTCATAGAAGTGTGTGTGTTTTTAACCCTTTGAACGCCAAGAACACCTAAAGGTGTCGTGTGTTGTCGTGCCCGGAGCGCGACCCCTATATCTGTTATGTTATTAGCTGTCGGAGCAACCCAAGCAAGCAAGTCTTTTATATAATGTTTGTATTTGCTCTCTTGTAAAAATGATGTTGGCATGACAATATCTCTTTCGGATATCTTGATTGGCGGTGAAAAGGTTAAAGAATTATATGAAATTTGAGAAGAATGTTGCTGTTTTGTAAATGCGCAGATTTTCCGCGATTTAACTGACAGTACTTTTTAACTGACACATGAGAGGAAAAATGAGATCTGGGGATCGATTTTTGAATCTCACCAAGTGATTAATTCTCACCGATGTGAGTGATTTCCGAAAGTTGGTATTTTTGAAACTCACCGGTGACTTACATTTGTCATACCTATGATATCGATTTACGAGTGCCCCTACCCACTCGTAATTGAAATCACCATGCGATTGTTTTTGACAGTTGACGTTTGTGACATCTGCCAAAAGTACCAAGAATTTAATAAGCCCTATGTCCATGTTTTGTTTTTCATATTTTTAAAATACACGGTTCAAAATTTAGAGGGGGGGGACACAATTTTAGTGACTTTCGGGGCGATTATCTCCGACTCTATTCACTTAATCAAAAAAAATGCTGAGAAACCTTATATTTATTTAGAAAGGCCTATCGATTGATGTGCCACACGTGGGATTGCAATGAAAAAAAAAATTGACTCAGTTTTATGTAAGGAGTGCACTTCTAGAAAAAAAAATATTTGTAATTTAATTACAAAACTATGTAACGGCAAACAAAATACACCTATCCTCAAAATTGTATTCAAATACACTATAGTTTTCGAGTAAAATGCCTGTGACATACGGACGGACAGACAGACAGACAGACATGACGAATCCATAAGAGTTCCGTATTTTGCCATTTGGCTACGGAACCCTAAAAACCGGTATCAAGGACAACACTATAACATCTGCGTAAAAAGGAACGTAACGGGAAGATTGTCTCTGACTGACATTGTAAAATTTCTGCATGTTGGTAAACAGCGTGTGACTTTCAAAAATACGGCTCTTGGAAAATGGTGACATAAAAGTCATCGGTGATAATTTTAGTCACCGGTGACTTTGATATCACCAGTGAGATTCAAAAAACGCACTCCAGAGCTGAAAAAAAAAGCGTAATTATTTTGACGTTCAGCGGTTAAAAAGGTTAAAAAGTATTAGCGAGAGAAATAATAATGTGCCGTTACCATTACTCAATGGAAATATTAATTGGAATTAAATGAACAGTCTTACGAATGCACTTTATTTCTGCACCTAACGTACTAACACCCGTTTTAATTGCTCTCGTGTATTCTGTGTATTCTACGCCGCAGTGAACCTTACCTGCACTCACCTGGACCACACACGAGGCATTTAGCCGTAAAAGCCAAGGAAGTTTTATCGCACTTTGGCCGAATACTCGGCATAGATTGCCGAAACTTCCAACATTAATTTGCCTTATTGCTCTGCTTGCAACTTATTACTTTGGTAAAAATGGAGTTCATACCTTATTATAATCATATATTGAACTAATGACTCAGCAAATTTCAACAACCACACTATAAATACTGCGTACACGCGGCTCTATGCGAAACAAGTCAAAGAAATCAATTTATGAGGGTATCCAAATAATATTATATGATGCCATAAAATAATATTCCCCACAATACGATTCCCTATTCAGCCAAACTACATAATTACCCTTTCAATCGCAGCCGATCCAGGCTGATGGATACGCTTAGATAGGTACGTGACGTAAGAAATGAACTTCCATAATTTAAAAAGTCTTAAGACCACTTTGGTCAAAAGAAAAACGCCTGAATAGCGTACGAGTATCGTAGATAGTTTAGTGCGTTTATCCATTGAAGCGATTGTCTCTTACGACGTTTGAATTTATAACAGCCCAAATCGGAACTATTTGGAACTGAAACCTTAACTGGCTCGAATAAAAGTGTTAGCCGTCGTTGTAGTTTGAACTTTACAACCATAAAGTAAGGCACTTTTTTCAATTACGGAATCGCACAAAACATGAGCTTGCGTGGGTTATGTTTCGTATTCAATTTTCGAATGGACTGACAAATTTATATATATGCTGTTTGCAGCGGCGCTGTCTTCTAATGCTAAACTGAAGTTAGTATAATGCGATATCTGGAGTTAGATTTGTCCGACCGCATTGATAACTTTGACATGCAAAGTAACCATTTCTTGGGATAACAGAGATTTGAAGACCGGTTGTATGTACGAGTATCATCATCATCATTGGCCTTTACATCTATGAAAAGATGATTTAAACAGCGTCCATATTAGAGGAGCCGATACGGGAGCGACAGCCACGACCGCATAATTGGCAAGTAAATGTGCTGCCCGGAGATGAAAGAGGAAGAGCAGCGCGTTGGTATCTTAATTCGCGCCTAAAGGATAAGGATCGAACCAAGCTTTATCGTGTTCCACCACTCCATTGCGTAGGGTCTCCCTCCCTCCATTGGTCTCGATCATGCGAATGTTCTTCCCAAGTTGTGGGGTCGATCCTAAAGGACACCATGTCCCATGTCCCGTTTAGCACTGTCCTTAAACCGCAACATAGGTCGCCCGACCGGTCGTTTAGCGTACGCTATTTCACTCAGGAGAGATTGTAACGAGTATAATGTGAAAATTCATAATCAAACATTTCATCTACTAAATGCGGAATCAGCGCACAGTTTATACTTATCGTATCGTTTATTTACTGATATCCCTCGTAACAGAGCCGATTTTGGGATATTTTGATGTGATGTAAATTTATGTGTAATCTTTTTATACAGGCCAGTTCAATTGTCCGACGAAAACCTTTGTAAGCGAGGGTAAATACTTGCTAATCAAATGATAACTTTGTAGATTTAAATAATCCTTTTATTCAATTATTTTGCTTGGATCCAGCAACGTTACTTTTACACATAAGCCCTGTTCAATATTTAGAGCTCGTGAGATAATTATATTCGACAAATTCGAGATTCCCCAGGAGTCTCGATTAGACGCTGTCCGGTAATGCCCCAGGGCAATTCTAGAGGACAGTTTCAGATACGGAGTTAGTTGTGAAATGACACTGACGCAGAGGGAAATAAAACACATAAATATTAGTTAGAGTACGGAAACAATTTGGGGACAAGTCCAATGGAAATTTATAGTATTGTGGTCCGTTGGGGCAGGGCTGATTACAGGGACAGGCAACAAGGATTCATTACTGATATTTTCGCAAAGTTTTACTCAACTACATGTGCAAATTTGTTTAGAGACAGGTGGGATAAAATATATGACCTAACGTAAAATGAGAGGCTCTGCACAGTGGCAAAAACACTTACACTCGGTCTGGATTTTTTTTTTCAGGGGAGGCTGGACCCTGACATGCTATGGCGGCGGTGTCCATAGCAGAATTTCGAATCGGTAACCCAACATCCTGGGGTGGGCACCAGACCATACTAAACCCCCCTCCCCCCCCCCCCCTTTTAGACACCTATGTACAAGTGTAAGCGTTCCACATTCGCCTAACAGCACGCGGTGCCTGTATAAACAAGTCCCAAGGCTTATAAAACATCATTTCGGAAACCGCGACCGACTTGTTGAGGGTTGCCTGCTTCCTCAAAAACAGTTTTATCTCATGTCCTGTTAAACTAGGAAGTACTTCATAATTTCAGCACACGCGATGGACCGCCAGGTCTGTAAGTCTCCCGCTCGATTTTAATATTCGGCGGCTACGCGGCGCGGCTGACGGCGACGTCTTTGATTTACCGCCCGCCATTTTTCTTGGTTTTGTATGTGGCCTGACCCATGGGGTAAGAGCGGACAGAGGCGGATCCAGAATTTATGATTAGGGATGACCGGTACTCCTCGACACCGCGGCCGACGTAAAAAGCGATGTCTGGATGACGGGAAGGTCGGACAAAGATATTAACTGAGAAACTGTATTTGTGCTTTGAAGAGAAAACATAATCATAATCATAATAATCATAATCCATTTATTGGTAATATAAATTACATGTCAGAGGTACATTTACATTGTTGTACTCGTAGAATATTTATTACACTACATGAAAACACAATGCAGATGAGATGTCGCAAACCGTTACTTGGTGTATTTTCAAGTATTGTACTGGCATGCTTGCCTGCGAATATCAACCCACAGAAAGTAAAAAAACACTTTCCCTAGATTAATATCAAACGTAATGATCGATCTTAAGGTGGTTCGCTTTCCATACAAAACGTTATTTGACATTCGCAGGCTAACGTCGTGATATTTTAAGAAAGTTATGTAACAAACTTTCATTAATTGGCTTTCTATTTGCGCGAAATTCCCCCTTTCCTAGAATAAACTTGTATACAGGGTGATTCAGGAGACATGAGCAGGATCAACCCTACGGATTCAATAGTTTATAAGCTACTCAGTCGTACCAGCATTGGTAAGATTAACGTGAATTTTTTTTTAGTTGTGTAGGGTAACCATGATTAATTGTGAATGAAACTTTTACACAAAATGTAAAAAAAAACTGTGGGTGTTTAACTTAATTACGATGGTAAAAGATCCATTAACATTAACTGTATGTGTAGGGTTGATCCTGCTCACGTCTCCTGAATCACCCTGTATACTAGAATCATTTGAGATAAATAGTTTTCCCAAACAAATTTCTCAAATTATTCTAGATTACACAAGTTTTCTCTATGAAAGGGGGAATTTCGCGCAACTGGAAAGACAATTTATAAAAATGTGTCACTTAAGTTTCTTAAATGTCACGCCGTTAGCCTGCGAATGTCAAATGTCGTTTTGTATGGAAAGAGAACCACCTTATGTATGATGCCTAACAACCAGTTATTAAATGGGTCACTAGCTTCCCCCGCGACTTCGTCTGCCTGGACCTGGGATAGTAACTATACGATATTTGAATCAAGTCTATCTTCGTGCAAAATTTCATTCAAATTAGTTGAGCCGTTTAAGCGTGATTGAGTAACATCCAAACATCTAAATATTCAAACTTTCGCATTTATAATATTAGTGGGATAAGACTCGATACAATGAAGTTTAATGGGGCCGACCAACTGGGGTATCGCGCTGAATCGCAAATGACGTGGCAATGGCGGTTCTCTATTGGATCGCATAAAATCATTTGGAATAATATAATAACGCATAATTTTTTATAGCAGAATTAGCGTTAAGCCTAATCATGTTATGGCATAAATTTTTAGGCATAAAATTAAAAAGAATAAACGCAAATAGCATAATCATCACAAAGACTAACATCAGATAGCATAAATACAAAAAGACATAATAATTACTTGGCATCATTACAAAACGCATAAAAATAGTGTCCTAAAAAATAAAATCATGCATTACACAAAGCAATGAAAGCATAATGCACGGCCCAATAATGTACAGCCTGATAATCCATGTACATTAGGACGGTCATCTGTGCGGACTAATAATCTCCAGCGAGTCGACGCCACCCCGCTGCGCGGGGTGTCTATTTCTGGTCTGAGGAACACAAGTGAACCCTAACCTAACCGACCTAAGACAGAGTTCGCTTATGACAAGCCATTTTTATCCGCCCTGATAATGCACGACCCAATAATCCGCGTCCACGAAAAGTGTAAATGCATGCTAACAACGAAACTGTTTTATTTATTTAGAAAACAGAAATTATGCTTCAAAACAGATATGATAAATAATTATTAGCCCATACAATAGTATGCATAATGAGTATTAGTCGAATACAAAATAGTCCAAGTAAAATTATTCTAAAACCATAGTAAGCCAAACAAAGTAGTAGGCCAAAGTATTATTATGCGACAGTATTATTATGCCAATAGAAATTATGCCAAATCAATTATGCGAAACTATATTAGTCTAAAAAAAATTATGCCAATGAAGGGGATCCCGGCAATGGCAACCCCAACATCTATGTTTAATGCAATAACTTGAGAGATCTCAGTGGATGGTGCCAGTGACGCAGCCAAGTTTCACTAAAGTTAACAGGTCGACTATCACCAACCTATCCGACAAGTCTTCGGGCTCCAAAGCTATTCGAAATAGCGGAGCGGGAAAAGAAATACCGATAGCATTGCTAGCCTTGCTAGGGCTCCAGAGTTATCCGAAATAGCAGAAAGGGAAAATATACCTATAGCATTGCTAGCCTGGCTAGGGCTCTAGAGTTATTCAAAGTAGCGGAGCGGGTAAAAATTACCGATAGCATTGCTAGCCTTGCTCACACTTCACTTGCTATTGGTGGATTTTTGCTTACACACGACTCCACTACCCCGCACAGCTCTAATGGATACCCACCCTTACATTTGGCCTACATGCATCTTTAATTCTTGCTCCTCCTGACCTGCCACCTCGGGTCTGACCGTGGGCACAGACGATTTTTTACACATAGCGAGAAAAGTCAGGGCGCTACGCTGGGCAGTGAAAGTACGTCCGCTGTCTGGACAGCAGCGGGCAGCGGAGTGACGAGCGCCAGTTCATACATTTCAGTGGGCGGGGCTCATTGCACGTAGAACCAATGGCAGTTGGGGCGAAAAGGTTCTCGAGTGGTGAACACGTACCGGAAGACGCAGCGTGGGTAGACTCCTGAGAAGTTGAACTGATGCACTGACCGGTCACTTTGGCACTCTTTGGGAAGGCGTATGTCCAGCAGTGAACGTCTTTTGGCTGATATGAATGATCAATGAATTAATGTATGTACGGCCCGCTGTCCGCTGAGCTTCCGTCGCTCGGGCGGGCGATCGAACGCCCACATTTTCCTCGTTATTAGTTGGGTACGTGTGCGGAATGCGGCCGGCTATCAGCGGCGGGTGAACGGGACAGGCGAAATAATCACTATTGCACCTTCGACTTGTCGTTATTTCTCGATGACTTTGTACAGCCTGAGTGCACACTCCGCTACGAGCGGCGTCCATATAAAACAAATGCAATTTATATAGGCGCTCCACGCCCCACTCGTAGTGGAGCGTGGACTCGCACACCGTACACTAAAGCAGACGACACAGACCAGACCCCGTATCATGGTCGGCCTTATCACGTGATAAGTGACAAGATAGGAACGTCGTCTCGTTCTATCGAACGGTGTCAGCCAGTGACGGACGCTCTATCCTGTCACTTATCGTGTGATAAGGCCGACCATGATACGGGGTCAGGATGTCATAAAGCTCAAGCGTCTCGTGGCTATAAAGGATCGATATGGAGTCGCGCGACTCAGCCCTGCTACGCACTGCTGAAAGTTAGTAGAATTCCATTCGAGGCCAAGCAATGCTACGCTGTAGCGCGTAGTAGCATTTCGACGCTTTGTAGCGGTAATGTGTGAGTCATTGGCTTTCGAGATCAAGCAATGCTGCACGTGCTACGCTACATCGCAGTATTTATCGCAATATTTTTACGCTTTGTAGCGCCACGTAGCGCTAATCGCTAGCATGACTGGTGTGTGGGTCATTGCCAATGACTCCTTGACCTTGACAATGTATTACTATTGTTACATCAGCACGGTTAGCACATGGCGGCGCGCGAGCTCTCTCTAGCTCTCTCGCACTATCCGTCCCTCTCTTATTAGAAAACTTAGAAAGAGGCGGATACTGCGAGAGAGCGAGAGAGCTCGCCAGTGCTAACCGCGCGGTGGTGTGTCAGACCACACATAGGAACTCCTCTATTCCACAAGATAAACCCGCCGTGATTGTGGACCGGACTAGAACCCTCTAAACGAGCGGTTGAGTTGAGGACTAAGCAAAAAATACATTACAGTCAGCAACAATTTTGTTTTCGAAAAATGATTTTTTTCATTGTAAGATTTCTTGCTAGTATTTTTCTTGAATTTTACTTATACGTGTTTTTTTAACCGTCTTAGAGCCGAAGCCCACTTAAAGTTCCAAAACGTGCTAATCATTCGTGAAAATAAAATGTATTAGTTAAGCTTTTAGTAATAAAAGGTAATTAAGTTTGAAAAATCCTGTATGGCGCGCGGCGCAAAGTTCATTCACCCGGTTAGAGTTCGTACCTATCTACATAAGATGGCGGCTAGCGGTCACTGCGGTCACTCGGCTGGATGATTAAAATTAATATTAATACAAAAAAAAACAATATTAATACCATAAAAAACAATAAAAAACCTTTTTTTAGGTCCTTTGTAATGTATACATTAACTGGTCTTCGGCTCTAAGACGGTTAAAAAAACACCGTGTATATTAAATAAAGTATCTGATATAATTCTACGCTATAAGGAAGTCATTTATCCAAAACCACAATATGCGATACCAATACAAATCACTGACGCGGCACACCAGCGTCCAATTAGACGATACCCCGGCCAAGTTCGCAACCCTGCCCTGCCCATCCACCCGTGAATTATAGCCGTGAACATACGCGCCGGTTCCGTTTTGAACTAATAAGTCAGTAGCAATAAGGCAAGATGTTGGAAGTTTCTGTAATCTGCTCAATCTTTGAGTGAACTGCGAACAGAGGATTCTAAAGTCAGCTTGAAGTA
Source organism: Epinotia ramella (assembly GCA_947578815.1). NCBI lineage: Eukaryota > Metazoa > Arthropoda > Insecta > Lepidoptera > Tortricidae > Epinotia > Epinotia ramella. The sequence continues at coordinate 37,155,740 of OX388202.1, forward strand.
GAAAACTTTGTTATCAAGCTAGCATCGCAAGAGATTGCTTTTTAGCGATAAGACCGCCTGTTGTCTACTACTTTTTATGGTTAAGTAGTTTAATTTTGTTTTCTTTTGTGTGCTATTTTTGGTGAAAAATATATATATATATTGTACCTATGTACACGTACCGGAAGGCGCGGCGTGGGTAGGCCCCCGACAAGGTGGACCGATGACCTGGTAAAGGTTGCGGGAGTCCGCTGGATGCGGGTGGCGCAGGACCGGTCGCTTTGGCACTCTTTGGGGGAGGCATATGTCCAGCAGTGGACGTTTTTCGGCTGATATGATGATGATGATGATGATTGTACTAATATTATATAGAGGAAACGTCTGTTAAGTTTATACGTGGATGGTTATTTCTGGAACCGCTTTTCCGATTTAAAAAAAATGTAATGACTTTTTAAATGCTATACCTTATTTAGACGTAATTTATTTTGCTATTACAGGTATTAAAAAGCTATTTCCACAGTTTCAAACCAGCTAGAATCTGTTTGAATCAATATTATGCAATCAGTCACAACTTCGCAGAGTTTCCCAACAACTAATATAGTGGAGAAAGCACTAAGTCGATTAGAAGTCGGACGGTTATAGTGCTGTTAGTTAGTTCCATTAGTTTTAATAACGACTAACTGTTGCACGCGTCTTTGTCCTAACATTATCGACGACCGCTTTCGCCTACGAAGCAAGAAGTGCTGGGTTCGAATCCCGGGAAGAATAGAATAGAATGGAATAACATTTATTCGTGACAACAACACAGACATGTACATACATAAATCAAAAAAACATTTATTTGTGTGATGACTAGGAATATTTGTTCCTGAGTCATGGATGTTTTCTATGTATTTAAGTATTTATATATATAAGTATGTTTATCGTCGTCTAGTTTCCATAGGACGAGCTTTGCTTAGTTTGGGACTAGGTCGATTTGTGTAAGATTGTCCACTAATATTTATTTATTTATTATAACTCGGTATTACTTAAACTCACGCCAGTATCCCAAAAACGGGCAGGCAGGGCACATGAAATTACATTTCCAGTGTCACTTTTAGCAATTGCACGTTCAAAGATACCGCAAAGACACTCAACCCAATGTAATACTTTCTTCATGTTAATAATTATAATGTACTACTATAAGTAACCCATCAAATTATTACTATAAAGTGTAAATTACGATTTATGATTAAAATCATAAAAAGATATGAGACTTGAAAGTTTAAAAAATCTAATATATCGGTCAAGAGCATATTTAAAGATGTCAATATAATCCGTAATATTACTTTAACAATTTAAAAACAACTATATACTTAAACGCAGTATTTTTGGACCGAAACAGCAAATTTATTTAATCGTATGGCATACATTATTTTGGCCTTTAAAGTTTGTCACTCTTTAGTACCACCCAGGGGTCACGTGCAGGGTTGTGGTGGGTAGCTCCTGCGGACGCGAGTGACAGTTGTCCCCCCTTTATCAAGTGAGTGGGCAACTCGACTGTTAGAAGTTTTTAAGCCGCCCGAAGGCCTCTAACTCGGCTTAACGACTACTGTCATAGACAGCAGCCGGAATCAACTGCTTAGCGTGCCTTCCAAAGCACGGAAGCGCTCATTTATGTTAACCACTCAAACATCATGCGGTCACCCATCCAAAGACTGACCGCTGCAATCTTTGTTTAACCTGCGTTATCGTTGCCGACTCGCAGGCTCCGCTAGGCTATGAGCGCTTCAGCAAATTACTTGATATAATTGGATTGCTGAAAACTGCTTCGATTCCGAAAATTGATCCCGTGGTTTTCCTCGTATGTAGCGGAAAGCGACTACGGCGTAGCGCGGGTTCCTGGCAGTCAAAGTGTTAACCGATTCGAGACCATGCAAACCTTACGTGTGCTAAGCCGTAGCGCGTAGCAGCATTTTTAGATTTTTAAATTTTTCTCACAATAACAGAAATCGCTCGTAGAGGTGTAACTCATATGTGAGCTATATCTACGAGCGATTTCCGTTTCAACTTGGCCGATTCTCGTGAAATTTTGTGAGCAGGTTTAATAACTATTATTTTGTCGATTCAGTTTTTCGAATAAAAAAATAATAAGTTTCTGTCAAAATGTCATTTTCGATACAAGCTTTTATTGCCGATTGTACTTTTCTGTATACCGTCATTAACTACTCATTGAGACGATTCTAACGAGCCCAAACTATGCCCCTGACAGTATGTCGCGGCCGTCGCATGATAGAAGTGCTGGTCGCGTTTCTCAACTGATTCTCGTGGAAGTTTGAGCAGCATGAATGAGCAGGTTCAATAATTATATAGATTTATTTTCTCGGTGCAGATTTCAGAATTTTAAAAAATTAAGAAAACATAGGGTCTCATATATATTTATTATTGTTTAATCGTATATAAAGTTGGTTACTCTTTAGCAACCCCGCGGACACGTGCAGGGTTATGGTAGGTAGCTCCTCCAACCAATCATATAATGTATATTAGAAATGACGACATGTAATATTTAGAATATTATTAATAAATGACTTTACTTATCAGCTCAAAGACGTCCACACAGGCCTCCCCCGAAGAGTGACATGAAATTCTCTGAATTTTTTATTTGTCTTACTGAATATTTGTGAAATGTATGAATAGTAGTATAAAGAACTTTTTGAGATAAACCAATGCACAAACCAACAAGTGACCAGCTGTGATCTAGAAGAGACCTAAAAGATATTATCAGTGATAAATGTGTTTTCTCTCGATCGTCGAACTTCCAAAGACAGGGAATGGAAGATTTATCGCTCTTTCATTCACTTGGTGAGAAGATTCTTTCTTTCGTTCGCAATGTCCGATGTCGGTGTTTGTAATTCGACATAATGTAATCCCGTTTATTGAAAAGATTGGGAGTTTTTCATGTTTGGATTTGATTGTGATACCTATTAAAGAATCCAAGTTTTTAATGCTTTGGTGATAACAATTGTATACTTATAGGAATATAATGAAACCCATCTTTAAATCAAATCGATCGATTATCACTCAGCACGTTTCAAATCGATCCGCGATTCTTAATTATGAGCATTTGCGATGTCAGCGCCGGCGGTGGAGGCGGTAGAATCGGAGGCGAGAAACGACTCTCGTTTTCTAGACCTTTGCTCAATTTAGGGTTTTATACAACACTCTACGTCACATGGTAACGGTTCGACTAAACTGTTTATTATTAGCTAAGCTTAATTTGAGCTTAGACTTATTTTGAAAGTCTCCGCACGTTACGTAAGATTATATTTGCTGAGACAAAAATCTGTACAACCTGGTTAATTTAAGAACATACGCCTTGCTGCGTGTTGCAAGTGTATATTAATCGGGATATGTATACAATACAATAAAAACAAGTGCCATACTGTTATAAAGCACGCATGTTTAATATCCTGCATTAAAAGGGGCATAGTTCCACGTTAAATGCTGCTAACCTATCAAACACAACACACCTCAAACCATTTCCGTAGTCGACTTTTACGACCCCCTAAATAGGGTGGTGCACAACTAACTAACTAACTGCACATTAACACGGGTTTTTTCTACTACACGGATATTATCTACATCGTATCTTGTCAAATATATGCGTATTTATTTTTCTTGCTAGCGCTCACATCCTATATATATGTGTATAAATTCAAACAACGTACATATATATGACGAGGAAGGGTGAGAGGTCTTCGGTTGGAACTTCGTTGTTCATCGTCGTGGAATCGAAATAAAACTTTATTTGAACGTATCACACTTTATTATAATTCATCAACAGTAACCAACTTTCATTAATTTCACGATATCGGATTCAAACGGATTTAATCAGAACGTGGTGAGGTTGGCTATGAGGTTAGCAACACGTCTGTTCTGTTTGCCAGTTCGATGCAGAATGTCCAGAATAATGGCTGCTAGCCATTTTTAGGCAACTACTTTCAACTCCCCACCATTAACTCCCGCCTTGAGTCAGTGTTGCCAACCATCGTTTTCAACCACACCCAAATCCGGTCAGACTTGCCGTTCCGATTTGCGATCTCGAACATATATAATATACATATGTCAAATTCCGTTGATTTATTCACTTTGCAAATTTCTCATTCAAACGCGAGGAACATCGCTCCTGTGTTAACATTGACAGACAAGCAGACACGAGTACATAGCAATGTTACGACAAAATAAATGTAGTGTTTACGTAATGTCACTGTTAGGTTCCGCTGTCAGCGGAAAGCTGAAAATACGCCTGTTCCGAGTGAGCAGTGCGGGCGGCACAAGAAAGGGTGCGACAATAAAATACCTATTTTACTTCATTGCGATCGAGATAAAAATTGCATGACTATTGACAGTGTAGTGATTGGAATAAAGGAATTAACGGTAAAAAACTTAATAATTACAGTATTAGGTAAGCATGTCGTTGCGCACAAGTTTATTGTAGCCGTTCTGTGAAGTGTTCGTTTTTCGAATATTCTACGGCGTGACGCGACGTAAATACAGAGTAATCGTGTCGACTCCGAAGAAACGACATATGAACTATATCTGACATTCCACAATGATTGGAACATGGTATAATCTGCGCATGCTGAGCTGGGTGCATTTCGTGACAAAGCAAAATTTGATTTATTTTATTATCTGTGTTGTTTTTGTCACGAATAAATGTTTTGAATTGAATTGAATTATTAACCTCATCACGATTGTGTAGAACTAGAAACAACATGCAGCAGGCGACAGAAATCAAAAGGCAACAGATATCCTCCTAAGTTTCAGTAATATTCTCATCTATTCTGTCACAGCAAGTTAAAACCTTGTTCCAACTTTTCTCCGCCCGCACTGCGCCCCCACCCCGTCCCGCACGGGAACGGAATACCTAATGATTTGTCATCCATACATTCTAATGTTATGTACTCTGCCTTTGTTCCGTCTGATACCAAGAGGCTGACTTTAGAGAGTTCAGAGATTTGAATAGGATAATATGATACGCCCACTTACCTGGCTACGATAATACCTGTGAAATCAAAGTCAGACTATTAAGGTGGGTATACAGACCTATGCGGGGTTGCGGTGAGTGAGGAAAAAATTAACCAGTATATGTATTTTATTGCGTACTGCTTAAACAATTGCATGTATCAGCGTTGCCTGTAAATAAATCACTGGACAACGATTCTGATGTTACCCGCTAGTTTTAAGTTCACTTCTGTAAGTTTTTGACATCGATATTAGTTTTGGACTATAAATTATAAAATGGACTGTCTAGTTTAGTTTCATTTATTTTTGGGCTCTCACTGAACACCAGCGTCACGGCCCCCGTGACAACATGCTGAGGGAGGCTCCCATTTAGCACATTTTATGATGCGTAACCTTTTTGATAGTTTTTTTTTTTTTTTCGTGTTTTGTGTGCTAAATAAATAAAATCTTATTCTTATTCAACAGAAAGCGATGCGCGAGCGAGGCAAGCAATGCTGTTGGTGGATTGTTTCCTCGCTCATGCCTCGCAACCTCGCACAGCTCTGGTACACTCCACACCACCTTAATACTCTCACCCTAAGCCTTGTTACTGCTATGAATGTCCAAAAACTACCACCTAAACCTCTGCCGAGAGAAAAATCGGCGTAACTCGGCGAGGTACATTTTTTTCTAAACAGTATAAATTATATTTTATACTTTTGATTTTCCAGAGTGAAAAGACTCGGACTCTTCGATCTTATAAACCATATAAATGTACACTGCTAATACACCTCATTCAGGTCAATTTTTTTGGGATGAAGAGAATCTGTGTCTCTATCCTGTATCGAAAAGTGTCAAAAACTATGAAATACGAATTTGAACGAATGATATTGAACACTCTTATTCAACTATATTGATCGGTAGAAAAGTGCGTAATTTTTTTACACTAAGTCCAATCGTATTTACTCGTATTTATTTTTCGAGCACACGTAAGTCAAAAACCGGCCCCTAGACTCTTCATTTCAAGTTAAAACGTCAGAAATTAGGGTTAAAGTAAGATATTCGAATATTGCGAAATCCCCAAAATAACACCGTCCTCTGTTTTACCGCCCTGTGTCAATCAGTTATGGATAATATCCGGTCCATAAGTACCTACTTTCGTAATTTCTTCAAAATTATGTCTGCACACACTTTCCCTATCTAATTATATCAGTCTCCGATATTCCCCTGATTATTTTCGGAAACCCCTGTATCCAATTCTAAATTTAACGTTTCAGGCTGAAAGCTCCTTTTGAAGTGCCTGCTTAGTTGCGAGAATCTAAAAGCTCTTCCGCTCGATTATACAGTCCCTTAAATCCGTTCTGAATCTAATAGGATCGCTTTAAGCTACTCGAAAAAACATTCGATGGGATTAGGTGAAACTTTTCTTAAGACTTGATAAGGTTGTGACGATGACGGCCAGATCTGCTTGATGTACTTTCAATCAGGGTGAAAGGTCCTTGGAAGAGGCCCTTATTTATTATTACGAAGTGAAATCGGACTAGACTATTTGTCGTATTCTGGTACACGTCTGGTACACGTCCACGAAAAAACGTAATATATTCTTAGATCTGAAAATTTATAAATGAAAGTAACAATTAAATTTTGCTAATCATATGTGTGAAAACATAAGTACAAAGCCAGTATTTTGACAAATTAAAGACATGTTACGTATCGGGGTAAGATTATCTTGTCTGTCACATTAGGCGTGAGGTGACAGGTGAGGTGAGAGGTGAGGTGACCAGTGAGGTGAAGGCTTACGACGCCGTCACGAAATATATAATTGTTATAGAGAATTCCACTCCAGACTTTATCCAACCGCGCTATAGTTCTATCTCTGTCATTCGCGCGCGTAGTATTGACAAACTAGGAAGGTAAATCGGACGTGTATTTCAACTCAAAACGTACATCAAGGCTATTTTAGCTAAAATGCCGTTAAAATTCGTTTAATATTTATTTTTATTTGTGAGGAAGGGATGTTAGTCAGCAAAGTTAAGGGGCTCCACGCGCTTTTTGGCTATTTTTGACGAGCTTGAGTTGACATTCCTCCGTTAAAACTATAGATATATTTATGGCACAAACGCTTATCGGTTTTTCAATCCTTTATCCACATTTGCAGGACATTATTAGTATTTATTTTTATGATTTATTAAAACATGGTCCAAAAAGCTCGGTTTTCGATATTAGTATGTTGTTTATGATGATTTATATATGTATAAAATCTACTTAAGTATAACTGTTCCTTATTGACGTCTCTAACAACCCACGAGAGATATTCATTTTCACAAACGTTACGTCCAAAAAACTGGTTTTTTGGCCTAAAATTGCCAAAGTTTTGTGCCATATATCTCGAAAACTGTGAGTATTGAAGTAAATATGGTATACAATTTCGGTAAACCTCGTTGTTGTTAATACGATAAACCATTCGAATATTCGCGAAAGTGAATAAAGAAACTAAACAATTTTAGTAGTTTATTACTTTTCCAAAGAAAACCCATTCGCGCTACGCTCGGAGCGCTATTTCGTATTCCGTATTAGATTAATGTACTTACATATGCATATATATATATACTGTCAAACTTCCTATACAATCAGAGGGGTGATCACATACCTAACGTTTCGAATGTACGTACAACTCAACTGTAGTTTTTCCATACTAAAAGTGACATTTAAATCTACCCGACGCGCGTACAATGCGTTACGTCATCGACCTCGAACGTAATTTACGATTACCAATAATTTGAAATAACCCACTCTTACTGCAATGTGTTTCTGAGTAGCAATGTTCATTTGTTTCCTCTTGTCCCCAGCCGAGTGCGCTCCGACGCTCGCCCCCTGGTCACCCGAGTCCACCAGCGAGACCAACCACGCCATCTACGACATAAACGACATCGTGCACTTCGAGGACAACGACCTGGTGATGCGGGATTCCAAGAAGGACCACAATCAGCTGGATAACTCGATACAGATCGAGTTTCCGAAGAAGTGCGAGTGCTTGCACGGGGGAGGGTGCGTGGGGGGAGTGTGTCTGTGCCCGCTGGGGTATGCGGGTGTGCGGTGTGAAATCACGCTTGACTTGAAGGTGAGTTTTTTTAATGAATACGATTCTGCCAGCCAGGGAGCCCTTGGCAAAGAGTCCATTATACCCTCATAGTCAACGGGACGCTGTCTTGTGAGTTTGATAATAGTAGATTATACACTAAGGGGATAAAGCACTGTTTTATGTCACGGGAGCGAATTGAATCCCGAACGTAACGAAGGACTCATAATTTAACTCCTGAGCGTAGCGAGGGAGTTATAAGTTAATTCCTGAGCGAAGCGAGGGAATTAAGACTGAGTCCTGAGTGCAGTGAGCGGTTCAACCGCCCAAGACTAAAACAGTCTTATCCCCGAGGTGTATACTCTACTTTTCACACCTTATGCGAGACAAAAAAACAGGCTCAGTAGATAAATATTCAAAATAGACCAGAAGCACTGATTCAGACACAGACTTTACGCCTTTTACAGCTTTCCATTTGTCAAAATCGTTGTAGGCTTTTAGGTATTTTTCCTTCGACTTCTCTGGCAGCAGATTGTTGACAATGCCTATGGCATCTAATTTGATAAACTCAGGAGTCAAAACACTTTCATCACTCGACATTTTCAATATTATTTTTGATATTAAATCTTCTATAGGCACCTACAAGAACTCGATTTGTTCGTCACGCGTGAACAAATGAAGGCGCGCGACGTTCCAAATTCGAAAGCACAAGCCGTGGTCCTAGATTCGAAATTCGAATTTCGAACACCGCGCTCCTCCGGACCGGGGTTCACACGGAGGCAAACTTCATTTATTTTGTCAAATCAAGTAGGCCATGGCCTAGGACAAATTGTGTTTAGCAAAATTAAACTTTATGCATATAGTAATAAGAATTATGAAAAGTGAAATCATATTATTAACCAGCGGGTTATAATGAAATTCAGTACAACATTATAACCCGGCTAATACCAAGGGATTTAATGTCTTGCTTTCGGTAGGGTTTACATGACCTATAATTCGGCATTGTCGAGCATGTGGTTTGAAAACGTACTTATATACAAGCAAATACGTTCAGCAGTCTTCCAGAGATTTATGATCCGTTCTTATATTTCATCAGTTTATTAAAAACAAACGCTCCCTCGTTATTAATGTGGCAATTTATAATGTTTATCGCACTGCCAGAAGCTCTTGTCGACAAACTTTTGAGGTTAAGTTATATTTGTATTTGTTTGGTTGTGTTTGTTTTGGTATTGACATGTTGCTGGTGAATGAATTTAATTATGAATTTCATGAAGTACAGAAAACCTGATTTATTACAGAGCTTGAATTCTAGCCTTGTCATGAGGTTAAGGCGTCATGATGAACCTAATAAAGTTACAAGCAGTTGATACGCGTAGAGACCTCTTATCATTCCAATACCAATACCACATTAGAATTTTAACGGACAAATCCGTGTGCATTTGCTCGTTTATCTAGGACAGGGGTTCCTAAACTTTTAAGCTAGTGGAACACCAACCAAATGCCTTTTATTTTATGGAACCCACCGACCCATATCAAATGATTACAAATCGAAGACACTGTAAATAATACTAATAATTACACGGTTCAACTCACGTATTCAATGTCACTACGGGCGATATGTTCAAACCCCGCAAAAACACTCATCCTGAAGAACTCCCGAAGAGTTCGAACTGAAGTTTCGAACATGTCGTAGTGACATTGAACCGTTTAATTATTAGTATTATTTCAACATGTCTCACGAAAGTTTAAATTCGACACTGTAAATAAATAAGAACATAAAACTTTTATTAGAATTATTTAAAAACTTAATGAAATTGTTTCAGTTTTATCAAAAAATAATTTATAGTTTGGTATTCTGTCCGACATTTACGTATGCGCATACGAGTATCTCGGGTTCGGGTAGCATCCAATTTGTTTTTTGCGTAATGAATGAATGGATTTTGAAGATCTATGATTGCTTCAATTATTCATAAACCAGGACGGTTCAAAAATTCAAAAAACAAATTCAAAATATTTATTTAGTACCTTAAAGTATTTTACAAAAACCAAGCTGTGTGTGTCACACACAGCTTGGTTTTTGTAAAAATAGTTTGTGTGTGTGTGTGTGTGTGTGTGTGTGTGTGTGTGTGTGTGTGTGTGTGTGTGTGTGTGTGTGTGTGTGTTCCCGTGCGTGTGTGTAAGTATATTCGTACCAAGTAGTATGCATGGTTAATAAATTATGAATGCTTAGTATTATTAAGTGCCGTGTATTATTGTTTCTATTTGACTATAGTTTTTTGATTTCAGCCGCTTTGTCAGTCTAGTTTTACACTCTTGTACGGTGGTGGGGTAGATGTCAATGTATTTATTTATTTATTAACATCATATATAGATTGTTGTGATAATAAATTGATTTTGTTCCCATACAATATCAATATCACTCTCCGGAAAGTAATCTGACAAAGATTTGAACTGTCCAGCAGGTAGATGACGTAAAGCATTGTACGCGCGTCCGGTAGATCTAAATATCACTTTTTATATGGAAAAATTACAGTTAAATTGTCCTAACGCGCGTTCGAAACGTAACGTAATTACCCTTCGGTTATGATAGTTCTCATTTCGTTTGGTAATTCCGATGCGTTTTCTTGCAGAAAGTTGTATAAAAGTGGAAAACAATCAATATCGTCTTTTTCTACGCAGGTAATCCACAAATTTATTTTTGTATTAAAGCCTGCTTGTCTCTAGCCATAAATAATATGGTTATAATGTGCCATAGTCCAGGCTGAATTCTCGCTAACTACCTACTTACATAACATTCATTCATTACTCATTTTGCGCTATTTCAAAATAATATTTGTACTTAGTTTAATTGTGGTATTGCAGTCAAAAAAAATATACTTTTGCGGAACCTTTGACTTTACAACGGAACCCACTTTAGGAATCCCTGATCTATAGGTAGGATATTCAAGGGAAGGAAGCATTGAACTACTTTTACTTATTTCGATCATTAAGTCCTTCTCAAACATAGCAATACGAATGCCACTGCGAATAAAAATGGTTTTCCTTGAAATCGCATGATGATTAAAGCACGGTTTTTCTAATCTTATGTGGAATATATATAATGTATAATTGGTATACGTAGAGACGATGTAAATACGTCTGTGTCTGGAAATGAACAGCTATGGAATAAAAAAGTGCTTTAAACGCTCTGGAGGATCATAAAATCTAGGTTTGCTTCTTCGCTCTTGAAGCTATCTCCTTATGTTTTAAAACGTTTTACACTCATAGTTAGTCAAACTGTTCCTTAACAGAGGTCCGCCAACTGATTCTCCTAACGATGAAAGCAATAGATTTTGGAAAAAGTATCTAGAGCCAGCCGGTAATAAAATAAGCGAGTTAAAGCAACAGTAATTAATACTCCGCTCTTTCTCTGTGCCACGTTTCATGGTTCATTCCTTATCACAATTGAGATTGTTTCATGTCGGATATTTTTTTACATCTAACTTAACCTTAACGTCAAAAACCTCCAAAATTGTGTTTCCCTTTCATCATTAGAGAGCTTATTAAAAACAGACCCCCGCTGTTATAAATGCGCCTAATTTGTAATGCACCGCAGAGGGTCGGCGAAGTTTGAGACGAAAATATTAAAATGATCTATGTGTGGGTCGGTGTGAAATATTGAACTTGTCATAGTGCGAGCGCTTTGTCATGGTTATTATATTTATACGGCAGTAGACTAACTACACTCTTGAACAATGAAATTGGGAACACATGTTTGGAAAATGCGTTTGACTGTTCTTTACTGCTATAGTAAGCGATTGTTGGTTTGATTGGTAACGAAACATCTAAGCCTGCTGTACACATTGGGCCAACGTTGGCGCGTGAGCAGAAGGCAACTATGCGTTAGAGGGAGAGGGCTATAACTCGATCTCTTTCGTTTACATAGCAGCCTCCTGCTCACGCGCCAACGTTGGCCCAATGTGTACAGCCGGCATAAGAGATTTTAACGGAAATTTCTACAATCTACGTGACCTACATTTAGATTATTTAGTTCGTGATCAAAAATTAAGCATATTGTATACATGTGACTTGATTTCCTATCCTTATACCTGCATCATATTAAATGGGTGTTCGAAAATTTCAATCAACTTAATAGGTCTCATTTCAGAGAAACCGGAGTTCCGGTGCCAAGTTATCCTACTTTTAAAACTGTGACTTGTAGAATTCATGTGGAATCTTCGTGAAATGGGCCCCTGCGTGTCGTGCCCAGGGGTAAGATGGTCACCTGATTTTAACTATTGTACATTTGTCTGCAGGTACCTCGTTTCAACGGATCCTCATACCTGCGGCTACCCGGACTCGGGAACTCAGCGCAGTCATGGCTTGACATACAGGTACCACTTTAAGATATACGCTACATACTCGTTAGTCTGTGTCTCTGAAGTTAGCCTCAAGTCACCTCCCCGCACACCCCTCGAACCCCTCTGACACCTCTGTGACGCTACTAATAGCTAACGTCACAGTTGCAAACTTATGTGACGCGTCTTAAGCAAATTATCGGACGCGGCTGACGGACGCGGCTGAAGGCCGCGACTGATAAATGTGCACAGTAGAACGGGACGTGGCTTGCGGCTGACAAAAACATCCAGCGCGCCAGATTTCTGTCGAATGTCCGAACGCTCAAGGTCAGCACAAGGTTACGTCCACGGCTTACCTCCTATAGTTTGCACAATTCAGTGTATATTCATTATCTAGATACCTATAAGTCGCGGCTGTGAGCCGCGTCCGTCAGCCGCGTCCGATAATTTGGTCCCAACTTTACAGATACAGACAATTGACCGCTACAAGTGGGCTAGCGCAACTCGCTGTCTAGTCGCGTCGCGTGCGACAGCGGCTACTGTCTCATTCGCACTGTTCTTGTTAGAGAGGAGGGTAGATTTTCCCACCTCCCGTCGCGTTGCGACATCAGTTAACACTTTTACTAGCAGGAACCTGCCTAGCAGCAGCCTACGCCCTAGGCGCTCTCCGCTACTTAGCGGAAAAACCACGGCCATCGGCCACAAGCCTAGCGCGTAGCCATTCTTGGTAGTGAATGTGTGAACCCATTCGCCGCCACAGAAAAAAAATCGAAGGGCATCCCCACGCCACGCAAATCTTAAGTTTATTGTTTTTGGATTAATCCGACCAAGTTGATTGGATTGGTTTAACACCTTGTACGAGTATCTTCAACAAAGCAAAACTTTTGTAGCACTACGCTCGTAGCCGATGCCATAGTTTTCCCGCTAAGTAGTGAAAAGAGCCTACAAACAGAGATGGGTTCCTGGAAATGAAAGAATTAAAGATTTTACTACAGCTCTTATTACGTTTGCTTTCCCATTCACGTCAGAACTCACAGTGAAAATCCGTCTGATACCTCAAGCGGTGTATTAATATAATAAAGAAAAATCAATAGAGCAGAATGCGTAAGTCTGCATTCTGCTCTATTGATTTTTCTTTTTTACAAAGGTCTAAATTAATTCCCCCGCGCTGAAGGCATCTCTGTTCATTAGCGGGAACTTTCCTTTGCTTCCGGGTTAAAAAAAAAACTTTAAAAGAATACCCAATAGGGTTGTCTACCGGTAGAAAAAAACAGTAGCTTGAAGTCATTGAAGAGTTTGTGAGGTTTAAGCTATGCTTTTATATTTTATCACGCAAAAATAATAAGTATCGTATGAAATTGGTTTAATTCAGTAATGACAATGACTGTAAATAAGTCTTATCAGCATGACAACATATTGCATAATCAAATCGAGAAAGGGACGTACAACAAATTAACGAACGTTGTATCATGATAATATTCTCTTACATACTAAATATTTATTATCTTTTACAAGAAAGGAGAGAAGAAAATGAGAAAACATCATAAATATTCACCAAGAATGTCATACTAAACCATAAATAATGGTGTTGCGGCTGTGACCGATGTTCCTCATGTAGCTGGTTGCTTCCGAGTATTCAGACAATATACTTAGTACAATACGACGACCTCTGTAGCCTCGTTGGTTTGGTAGCGACCCTGCCTACGAAGCCGGAGGTCCCGGGTTCGAGTCCCGGTAGGGCATTTATTTGTGTGATGAGCACGAATATTTATATCCTGAGTCATCGATGTTTTCTATGTATATAAGCATTTGTTTCGTCGCCTAGTACCCATAGTACAAGCTTTGGTTAGTTTGGGACTAGGCCGATTTGATAAATAAATATAGGTGGGTCATTGTCAGATTATGATATCCCTGACGACATCTTCAAGCCTAGTCTCAAGGCACGACCTGCTGGCTTTGAGGAGCCCCGACGCGTTTGGTGCATGTTGAATCGGATAAGGACGGGAGTTGGGAACTGTGTTTTATTATGGCACAAATGGAACTGGTGCGATTCACCAGTACGCCGCCAGTGTGGAGCTCCCGAGCAGCCTGTACCACGGTATTTGACTGCCCTTTAACCAAATACAACGGGCAAGTGGAGGATTTTAAAACATTAACCGAAGGCGTAGCGTATTACCTACTTGAAAACTGTACATCTTTGAAGTAGAGAAATATAATCAGGCATACGATAAATAAATAATAATTGACGGATTTAAGTTCGCGTCTCTTCAGTGGCCATTGTCAAAGTTAAGGACTATACAGCCTAATTTTTGGTTGAACTCTTTATCTGCATGAAAGGCGTCGCCTCTTCTGTAATTATATGCGATAAAAACATATTATATATAAACATACGCCCTCAACTATTGACATCAGAAAAAAAAGATTTTTTGTTTTTTTGACTGACACTGACCCAGATAGATACTCCTGTAGAACCAGGAAAAAAATAGGAGGATGATGAGATGATAAAGTACGAAGAAAAATGTCAAAAAGAATATTTTTGGGTTAAGAGTCCTTACGCCCACATAAGCAGAAGCGGAAGCGTATTTTGCAAAATGCTTCGTTTTTAATTCAAGATTACGACGTAACTATTAGTATTTATTCAAAAACTGATAACGTAATTAAATAATCATTTCTTGACCTCTTAATCATTTTTTAAATAAAAATTTCGGCGCGCGGCGTCTGTGCAGCGTGATTTATACGTCTTTAAAAAAAATATACATTTACGGCATCGTAGGTCCTATAGTTATGATTATTTTTTTATGGGTTAAAATAAAGTTATAATTTGCTGTCATATTATTTTTAGGGCAAAATAAAAGTACAATTTGCGGTAAAGAAATATAATGTAATCCTGTTTTCACCAAAAAAATTAAGAAAACTCTGAAGGTGTTTTATCAACTTTTTAAAATGAATCTTTGATTTTCAATCATGTCAGCCCCTCGTAAAAGATCTGGTGATGTGAATTGTAATCATTCATGTACCTAATGATTCTTGTTTACTGCAAAATTGAGAACCGAAACGACACTTCTCACTGCAAAATTTGAAAAAGACTCCCAAGAAAACTCATTTATTTTAGGTTTAGATACAGAAAATGAAAATTTAAACCATGTTAGCCCCTAGTTTAAGAAATAATTATTTAAGTACGTTACCAGTTTTTGAATAAATACTAATAGTTACGTCGTAATCTTGAATGAAAAAGCAAGCATTTTGCAAAATACGCTCGTTTTAGGCGTAAGGACCCTTAACAACAAAAACTGGGCGTCATTCTTCTAGACCAATAGTTAACAGTTTATATACAAATATTAATACTACATATACTTACAGATCATAAAAGTCATAAGTCGCAAAAGCATTTGACATACCTGTATGGGTCCAGCACCGAAATTATGTTTTAACACGTTTCCTGTCCGAGTGCCCCCAATGGGCACCTGCTTTTCACGAGTCCGTGCTTCCACAATGGATTCACAACTTCGCACTAGAAGCACACTTTGACGTGTGACATTGTCAGATCATTTGTATGGGGAGGGTGAACGTGTCAAAAGGCCTTAAAACCTTGGACGTGTCCACAGGGAGGACTGAAAACTAACTCAAAATTAGAATATTACTGATCTTTATACCTTTCATGTAATATGAACTGTCTACTTCTACGTTACTTCCTACGCCCCGCGACTTACTTGCGTGGAAATAAAACGATTTTTATCGTGACATCTGGCAGCCCCATTATTTTCGGGGGATAATTTTCTTATACCGTAGCCTCCACTATTTTTTCTCTCTCGCTCGCTAATGCTAGCTCCGATAATTATGCTGTTGCCCGCACACGGACGGACTTGCGAAGTTTTAGTAATTCATATAGATCAATTAATAATAAATAAATATTAGGGGACAATCTTACACAAATCGACCTAGTCCCAAACAACAAAACGATTATTTCGGAATATCAAACTTTCAGATTTCAGAGGGGTGATCACGTAACTTTTCGAACGCATTAGAACAACTCAGCTACTAATATTATAAATGCGAAAGTTTGGATGTTTAGATGTTTGCTACTCAATCACGCTTAAACGGCTCAACCGATTTTGTTGAATTTTTGCACGAATATAGTTTATAGCCTGGATTAAAATAAAGAAGAGTTTTTATCCCGGGCCCACTCAGACGAAGTTGCGGGCGGAAGCTAGTTAACCATACAAAAAGTGACATTTACTTTTACCTGACGCGCGTACAATGCGTTACGTGATCGACTTGCTGATGATAACCAATATTTTTTCGAAAATACCGTCAAGTAATCATTTTCGGTTTAGAATCAGTAGCAAATCTCAAGTTAAAACCTAACAAGATAGACGAGTTTATGTTGTGCGGTGCGGTGTCAATAATAACATTTATTCGTGACAACAACACATACAGTAAGCAGATAAATCAACATCCAAAATAATAATTCACGACATTGTTGTATATTAAATACTAGCTTCCGCCCGCGACTTCGTCTGCGTGAACCCGGAGTAAAAATCATTATTTATTTTAAATTATCTTCATGCAAAATTTCATCCAAATCGGCAGAGCTGTTTAAGTGATTGGGTAAAAAACATCCAAACTTTCGCATTTATTAAATAAGAACTAGCTTCTGCCCGCGACTCAGTACAAATTTAGCGTCATTCAAATTTTCACCCCCATTTCACCACCTTAGCGGATGATTTCCGGGATAAAAACTATCCTATGTCTTTCCTCGGGGCTCAAACTATGTCTATACCAAAATTCATCTAAAACGTTTCAGTCTTTTCGCATTTATAATTTTAGTGTTGACATTAGCAGGATTTACTAAACGAGCAATATTTGTAATATACATTTATAATCACGTAAACATATTTATTGTTCTGTCACATATTCACGAGAATGTATTCTGTACATTTTTCATGACATTGTTAATGCACTTTACATTAAACCATGGCGAGACAACCCTAGTCAATTGCCGGTATCAAAGTTAGTTGGTTCTGATAAATCACCAATGGAAATTCTTATCGTCGAGTTTCAACCGGTGTCGTACTTAGAGTGCTCTTTCACTCACTTCGAGTTGAGTAGTGAAAAGATAGTGAAAAGAGTTAAGTTAAATTCGCTATCCTTAGTTCTCCACTGCTATCGACTTGAATATCTGGTTGCAGTGACGAGATTCTTTCAATCGTCTTATTCTTTTACAAACATTTCTATGTATATATACTTAACTGAAGGTGACCTTATGTTGCCAACGTACCATTTATTCGCACGAAGCGATTTGCCTCGTCTTTCCTAATGGCCGCTGTACACATTGGGCCAACGTTGGCGCGTGAGCAGAAGGCAGCTATGCGTTAGAGGGAGATGGCTATAATTCGATCTCTTTCGTTTACATAGCTGCCTCCTGCTCTCGCGCCAACGTTGGCCCAATGTGTACAGCCGGCATTAGAGGAAGAGGGCTTTATATCGTTCTCATGCTTTTTCATAGCTGCATCCTGCTCACGCGCCAACGTTGGCCCAATGTGTACAGCCGGCATTAGAGGAAGAGGGCTTTATATCGTTCTCATGCTTTTGCATAGCTGCATCCTGCTCACGCGCCAACGTTGGCCCAATGTGTACAGCCGGCTTAATGCGAACTGCTACGCAATGGAATTCGCTTTCTTGATCTGTATTTCCTGAGAACTGCGATCTAGGTGCCTTCAAAACAAGAGTGAATATGCTATTGCTGAACCAGTGAGCTCCATCTTGGGCTCTGCCGTCGCTTACCATCCGGTGAGACTAGGGTCAATCAATGGACACAATTTAAAAAAAAGCGGCCAAGTGCGTGTCGGACCACGCACAACGAAGGTTTCCGTGCCTATTAAAAAGGTCGTATCGTTACTGAAATCTTATGGCACTTAAGTCCTTTTCTTTAAGGAAGGCAGTTTTTTTAGAAATATCTCGAAAACCTTTGAACAGATCTTGTTCAAATCAATTTTCGCTGAAAGAATTTAATTTATTTATTTATTCATTTATTTATTCAACATCATAACTTCATAAGTCATGCGCATTACAAGGGATGTTAATTAATACAGGTAGGTGGTTGGTACATGACACCCTGAGAGGGCACATAATGTTTTCTAGCGCTTACATATTGCAACAATAACACAATGTTTAATTTTTAAAATTATACATGCACACAGAAGTGGATAAAATTCTTAATACATTACGCTGTCAAAGTTTGTTCATAATGAATAATACATTTCAATTAAAGCAATTACGGGTAAATATAAAAATGTCAAGGTTAAGAAAATGATAGAAATAATAATGTAGAGGTCAGTTAAATGGTAATTAAAATTAAGCCATAATTAAAATTATACTGATTGACATTTTACAATGTATTGTCATTTAAATAATCATCAATGGAATAATAACTCTTCTCAATAAGTAGTTTATGTAATCTACTTTTAAATAATTTGTCGCTGGTTATTTGAATAATTTGTTCAGGTAACTTGTTCATTATAATGATGCATCTGCAGTAGGGACCATTTCTGTACATGGCCAGTTTTGAAATTGGTAGCTTAAGTTTATATTTATTATTTCTCTTCGAAGTAATTTTCTGTAGTGTGAACAAATTCGGATGATTTCTAACAAACATTACCGCTTCCTTTATATAAATGCATGGTAACGTAAGTATTTTTTGTGATATGAAGTGTGGACGACAACTATTGGGAATTTGCGTGTTAGTGAGGACACGTATGCACTTTTTTTGCATAACGAATAGCTGATGCGCGTCTGTGCTGGCACCCCACATCACTACGCCATACCTAAGCCATGAGTCTGCGTATGCGTAATATGCTGTTAATGCTGTTTCCAAATTAGTGTTTACTTTAAGGACGTTTAGTGCATATACAAAACTGGACAGTTTTGATTTTACTGTTTGTATGTGGGGTTTCCAATTTAGGTTGGTGTCTAGTTTTATGCCCAATTAAATTCTGCCACTTCTTCAATAATTGTTTTGTCTATTTTCAACGCCGGTTGCAATGGTTTTTTCTGCACGGGCTTAAATTGAATTAGTTTTGTTTTATTTTTATTAATTTCGAGGTTGTGGTCATCGAGCCATTTCTTGGTAGTTTCAGATATCTCGCGTAACCGATCATTGCATTCGTTAGTGTCCGTGCAACTAAACAGCAAAGAGATATCGTCCGCGAACATTATACAAGTTGTGGAATCCAATATTTTTGGCAAGTCGTTTACATAGGCAAGAAACAATATACATCCGGTGACGCTACCCTGCGGAATGGAACATGTAGTGCCTCGTAATTTAGAAACAGAAACTTTAACTTCCCCTGTGTCTTCACAGAAATAATCGATGTACGAGTATACGTATTGGCTGCGATTTTCAAGGTAAGATTTAAACCACGTATAGGCCTTTCCGCGGATACCCATGCCGTATAATTTGGTTAAAAGGATGTTATGGCGAACTCGATCATAAGCCTTGGTCATATCGAGGAGTAACCCTACGCCGTACTTTTTTTTATCTATATTGCTAAGGATTTCCTGAACATAGTTATACACAGCAAGTGCGGTGGTGTGACGTTTCCTGAAGCCGAATTGGTTTTTGTCTAATAATCTAAACTTTTCAAAAAAGCTATATACTCTATTTATCATGCATTTTTCAAAGACTTTTGAGATGGCTGGTAAAAGAGCAATTGGCCTATAATGATTCGGTTCTTTTGAATCACCTCCCGCTTTCAGTATAGGTTTAATTTTGGCAATTTTTAGTAAATCCGGAAATACGCCCTCATTGAAAGATTGTAGACCAGCGGTTGAACAAAAATGGGTTATTACAACATTAAAGTTTTTTCTTTTTTGATATGTCGTTGGAGGCATGTTAAATAATACTTATGTAAAAAGTTAGAAAATTTTAGGTGGAGCTTTCGGCTATATTGAAATATTTTAGTTTTTGCCAATAACTATGTCAATATAGAATTAGAGTTACAAAAAACTGTAACATATCCAATAACACTTTAATTTATATACGATATTCTGTTTTTAGAAATCTGGGACTTCTGCATCCTGGTGAACGTAAAAATGCAAATAATTTTGTAAATAAAGAATTAGAGTAGCTGATATTGCAAAGTTTCGATATTGTCGATCCACTTAACATATTGGAAAAAAGTTAGAAATGTAGACAATCGGCTTGTCTAGATATTGATTTCCGGTTAAACAGT
The DNA here is from genome assembly GCA_947578815.1 of Epinotia ramella. Classification (NCBI taxonomy): domain Eukaryota; kingdom Metazoa; phylum Arthropoda; class Insecta; order Lepidoptera; family Tortricidae; genus Epinotia; species Epinotia ramella. The sequence continues at coordinate 37,176,349 of OX388202.1, forward strand.
ATAGCCAATATTGAATTAAAGTTTGTAGAGTTAATAGTAAACGATCATGACAATGATATCAGTTACCAAACAAAAGTTAAGAAAAATAAACTTACGGCGACACTAAATATTGATACCTAAGTACTCCGTGCGTAAATGAATACAATATTTAAAAAGCGCGGCATGTATGCGCTCGCCGCGGCAGGCAGCGATCAACGCAACGGTAGAGGAGTGCCCTTGATTGCGTCCACGATCCATAAAAAAATCCACAAAGAATAAATATCAATGGCAAAACACATGTTATTTTGTTATACGTACGTTAATGGAAATACAAAGAAGAAATGTATCCTTATTTATTACCAACTATACTAGGGATTGCCCGCGGTTTCGTCGAACTGGTTATCGCGTTATACACATCATTTAAAAATATTTTAGGGATCGCCCCTTATACAAATGACCACTCTTCCATGTTTTACTCCTTTAAGCCAGCTGCATAAATACCTACTAACAAATAACCTACATGTATTTTTTTGCGACGTGGTCAGCAGTAAGCTATAGTTATACTCAATTTACCTTAGATGAAATTGTATATTTAGGATGTAGGGTAATTTCACCGGTTAGCGACCACCTAATTTAGTGTGCCGGTTTGCGACCACTCGGGAGTAATGGTGAACCGAGAGGATATTTTCTCGTTTTTTAAGTAGATTCCTGCCTAATATCTGCTTTAAAAATTGCGTACGTACCGAGGCATTTTTACAGCCTGTTTAAATGTTATTATATCTTTAATTGAAAAAAAAACCTTGTCCTTAAGGTGGTCGTTAACCGAAGTTGGTCACGTAACCGGCGTAATGACCGTATAATATGGTGGGGTAAGTATAATACATGACGGCGAATAGGACTGGACAAGATATGACAATAGGAACCAGGATAAACAGAAATAGTTGTGAATAGCTCGTATATTTTTATTACAATAACAGTCAAAAAAAATAATTGTAACTTTTTTCACATTATAATATAACTGACAGCGAACTTTTATTAATACAGTATAATCTCGATTATTCGAAGAATAAAATTTTCAGTCGAAATATTATAAATTTTTGACGTTAAGTCCTTTATAAAGTAGGTACTTATTGTTTTATATTAAAGTCGGTATGGATGGCTAACACAATAATAAAAAAATACAAAAAATACAACCATTTACGACAACATTATAATAAAATTGCAAGTAGGTATTGTATAAGTATTAATCATTCATATTTGTTTACACCTAATGACAATTCTAAGTGAACTTCTGCGACTTCTTATTATTCTGTGCAGCTTTTTTCACAAAATAACTAAAATAATTAATAGACGGAACTTTTTTTTTCATTATTATTAAAATTGAACTCTTATTTTTACAGTCAGTCAGTTCTTCGAAGTGCAATAGAATAAAGTCTTCAATTCTAACCTTACGACTTTCTAGTAGTAAGGGTGACTGAGCTAAGCCGCAGACGGACATACGGACATGGCGAAACTATAAAGGTTCCTTGTTGCCTACGCAAACCTGAAAAGGCTACTGGCGATTTTTTTTTTATTCTGATCGAAAAAACACCGCACACCTAGTATGGAAAAAAAGAACTGAATATTTAGAATAAAAAAAAACTATTTTGTGTATTTAAGTATGTTTAAAAATAATGAAGGTGCAAAAACTTTTTAAGTAAGGATTAGTTTTTCAATAAAATATATTTTGTGAAAACTGTTAACTGAACCAGAATTGAGCTTCATAGTAAAATGTAAAAGAAAAAAAAAAAAGTGGTTAGATTCTTCCTACTTTTACCAGTAAGATTTTTTTTCAAGTGGTTTTTGAAACGATTCTTATGACATACATTATTTTCATTTCAATCTGACCCCTTTTTTTCCATACATTTTTCTATACAGCTCAAATCTCACCACCTCACCATTCACATTTCTTTTCATCAAAATGTAAAGGTACTCACTTTTTTTGAAATACATTAATACGCAAAATAGTTTATTCAACAAAATTTTCAACTTTTTTTTTCATCCTAGGGAGCGTTGTCCTTTAGAACTTCGTTAGCAGACGTTTCTGCTTAGTAAACCTTTAATTGTCTCGAATATTCCTAACAAGTAAGGTAAATCGTCAATAACTGGCCACCTCATACTATCTATATCTATTCTATTATACGTGAATAGAGTTAATTTTTAGTATGAGGGGGCCGATTATTCAAGGGTGGCCAGTTATTGAAGATTTACCTTACTACAAATAATATACTTACATACATACTGTAGTATACCAAGTGAAACACGTAGATGCAAAACAACAACTGATTTATTAAATATCAATGTGGGTACATCTCATGCAATTCTTAACTACCCACAACATCTCCCCCAAAAGCAATCGCTAACAATAACACGTAACATATTCTTATATATATATAAAACCTGGAACTATTCTTAAATAGCATGGTTTCGTATTTAATCAATAACACGAAGACATATCGTGTATTATCATTATTTAACTATTTACTATATAATCCTATCCTTCCCCCAAAATACGACTTGATATGATGTTTAAATACGAGATTACATTGCAATTCTTAATCATCACAAAGCGAAGGAAGGATACTGCTAAGCCAATCATGAAGAGACCTTATTTCAATGCCATAAGATTCACAGACGGTTAGGTAAATGAAACTTATGTGGTAATGTTGTACCTATGATTACAACGTATAAGATTTTAAATGTTATTAACCAAATACACATAAGTACCTATTTATTATAGTAAAAAAAAAATATTATTTTTAGTAGTTTTTAGTAAGTACAGGTATTTAGATTAATCTGCCCCGTTAACACGTAAACAAAACCAATTTTTGATGTTACACTATTTTAAACCTTATGTTTTATTCTTGTTCGTTTTGTTTACTGTTAATCTTTTCTGATAGCAATTTGGCTCGGCTACGAGTCATGATTTCACGAGTGGTAGGATCAGAGCAATTTTCGACTTTATTCTTGGTGTCATTAGGTTGAAATTTACATTCTTTTGCCTGACCTACTTCGTCGCAAGCGTCCTTGAACTCGTCGTCCACATCAGCTGATGCCGGCTCGAGTGAGCCCAAAGATGCTGACGGGGCATTGGTGCTAGATTCGCACTTGATTAAATGGCGCCGATTACGCCTAAATCTACCACCTAACTTACTTTCTATTATGTACGAGCGGGGTGTATGGGCATTTCCTATAATGGTTGCTCGAGTCCTCGTTTTTCCATCAACACATACGACTTCATCGCCCTCTATTAGCGATGGTAATATTTTACTATGTTTGTCATATAACTCTTTTGCTCGAATTTGATTGCGTAACATAGTCGTGTGTTCCGATGGATCCACGGGTCGCGGGGTCAACAACTCGGGGTGTACAGGTAACTTACATCTGAGCTGACGACCCATTAGTAGCTGCGCAGGAGAGCTCAAGCCGTCCCTAGGAGTATTACGATAGTTTAGCAAAGCTAATTGAAAATCCTCGTTACTGTTTATTGATTTTTTAAGAAGTGATTTAACTGTCTGCACCGCTCGCTCACTTTTACCGTTTGCCTGGGCATAGTTCGGTGATGATGTCACGTGATTAAATCCCCACTCCCTAGAAAACATTTTAAATTCCCGACTGCTGTATTGTGTTCCATTGCTTCAAAAAAAACTCACTGCACGAAACTAAGTTACCAATTCTTTTATTTTCGATTCGCACGGGTATTTGTGCTCTGTAATATCACTTATAACGAACTTCCAGCCAATAAAAACTGAGCACCGCTGCCACCATGTAGTATACCAAGTGAAACACGTAGATGCAAAACAACAACTGATTTATTAAATATCAATGTGGGTACATCTCATGCAATTCTTAACTACCCACAACACATACAAATGTACATCACGCCTATTTCCCGGAGGGATAGGCAGAGATCACGGATTTCCACTTGCTACGATCTTGACAAACCTTTCTTGCTTCATTCACTATCATTACATTCTGCATACAAATAATATTTGTAATCAAAGAATATATTTCTCACTGTTTTGGTTTAAATTATGCTCTACTTTCTAAGTTTTCTTTAATCAGGTACTATTAGAGCAGAAACGGCCTATTTTAAGGGTTAACGTAAATTGGAATGTTTAATTTAATAACGTTGGGTCAATACGCCGCCCCGGTTACGCGACCAGCTTCAGTTAGCAACCACGTGAAAGACAACGTATTTTTTTTTTCAATTAAATATACCTAATAAAATGATATTACAACGCACTGTAAATAAACCGTGCCCCGCATGTTTTATTTAAAGTAATTATTAAACAGGAATCTATTGAAGAAGTATTTAAGGACCGTAGTATTTGGCGTTCCTTAGTCTCTGCCTACCCCAATGGGATACGGGCGTGAGTATATGTATGTATGTATGTAATCTATTGAAAAAACTGAAAGGATATATTGTCGTTTTTTGCGGTAGATTCCTGACACCAATTGAAATGAGTGGTCGCAAACCGGAACCATACATTAGGTGGTCGCTAACCGGCGATATTACCCTGCAACATGACCCTGGTGTTCGTAACAGCAATCCGTAATCAGGGGCAAACTAACATTGGTTTGCTTGCGGCGAGCAGCTATAGCTGCGTTTAACAACATCTGTGTAGTACATTTCTTTATTTCGCTGACAGTGATTCTGACTTGAACAGGGCGTTTGAGTTGACCCTGTTTAAACACTTCGTTGGCAGCTTCGTTGTAAAAAAAAAACAAAAGTTTTGAAAATCAAAGCATTCCTCATCGTCACTAGGCTGTGCTACTGGTGCCTCCATCTCCATTCTTCTTTTGTGCGCCGATATAGCCTTCGAATCAATGTATAGTAATCTACACAACGACGTTTTTTAATACGGTTGCGAAAAAATAAGAAAAACAACAAGTAAGGAATTCGAAACTTTTATATTATTAATTCTGTAACGTCATTGTAATACAGTTGAAAAATGATGAAGTCCAAAAATCATTTTATTTAGTACAGCTTATTTATTTTTTATTGACATAATAATTAATGGTACAATTTGTACGATTATTGAGTGGGAAAAGTGAAAAGCACTAGTTCGTGAAAATCAACTTTCCGCACGCTAAACAGCTACGTAAAAGTAGCACTTTTTGAGCAAATGTATTAAAAATTGCATCTAATATGTGCACGGTAAACAAACAAATGAATGATTTGAAAGACAACAGCAGCGCTTGCGCGGTTATGCGGGGAGGGCGGGGCGAGGTATCGCTCGCTAGGTCGGCTACGATCGGCCCCCGCGCGCCGCCGTTGAAGGGCCAGCGCGGCGTGGTTATGAATTTCGCGCCATTTTAAATAAATTATACTATTATTAATGCAAGCAATACACAGAATTTTCTTACTTTTCATAATATGGTTGCATATATTATTTTATAGTATTAGACTTATTTTTACAGACTCTAATTCAATATTAGATCTTACAGGACAAAAAACGCATATTACTTTTATAGCATGTACCCTATTCTTCTACATTTTTAGCTTTGTCTATTAACTTAAGAAATTAGAGATATTGTTGAGGATTTTTAAACTTTAATTCAATATCGACAAAGTAATAACCTAATTCTGGTTTGACAAAGAAGCTGCGTAAAAAAAGTTCTACAAACTTAATAACATATAGCGTCATACATATTATAAACGATGAAGCTAAAACTTTGCACTTTAATTCAATATTCACAAATTATAAATAAAAATATATAAATACCTAATTTATACCTAACGCTCGTTCTAACTTTTCATCATATATTGCAAATATACTTAAAAATATGTCCGATGTCATATAAGCATCACTTTTCCATCTTTAGAATTATCAAAACTTTTAGGGCAAAAATCCGGTCCCACTATTGATCTATTGGTTTATAAGTAACCGCAACGGGGTGGCTAACTCGGCTGCACACAGCTTTATTAGTGCCGAGGGGATTTCATCTATCCCAAAACTTTTTTTATTTTTCATTCCGCGTATTATTGACAGGATTTCACGCTCAGATACTTCGCTAATAAATATGGAGTTCGGCACCGGAGCGATAACAGGTCGGCCGGCGGTGACTCACCTACTGATGCAAAGTGCTCGTTAAGTATGTTAGCAATTGATTGGGGCGATTCTACAATAACTCCATCTATTTTTAAAGACATGCTTTTAATATTTTTTTGCTCGTGATCTTTTTTAGCTGTTGTGTCTCTAATGATACTCCACATGGTTTTAATAGCATTTCTGGAGTCCTTCATTCTTCGAATAAAACTTAATTTCTTTGAGGATTTTACGCATTTTTTAAGTGTTTTTTCATACATTTTGTAGTATTTTTCCAATGTTGCGTTACCGGTGTAGTTCAGAAGTTGCTTTAAAACCCGTTTGTGCTTACAGGCAATTTTAAGTCCCGTTGTTAGCCATGATTTAATTTTAGGTACTTGCAGCTTGGTTTTCCGTTTAGGTATGTTTTTATTTAATATTTGTTCTAGGTGGCGGTGGAAGATTTTGTAATTTTGATTTACGGTACTATGTATAAGTAGATTTTTCCAGTCTGTATTAGAGAGTACCTGCTTGAATGAAGACATATTTTTTTTACTATAAATTCTTTTGTAGGTATATAGCGGCCTCTTTTGCTTTTTATTACAGACTCGTTTATTTGGCAGCTTATAAATAAGACTTTTGTGGTCGGATATGCCATAATCTTTTACTATTGTATCATTTTTTCCTAAATGGTTTGTAAATATGAGGTCAATGCATGAGGCAGATTTTTTAATTTCACGTGTTGGTGTTTTTATGATTTGATGCAGATTATACGGCAGCATGGCGTTCACAAGCCTTTCCGACGCTGGTGAGATTACGGCTATATTGATATTGAAGTCACCACATAAGATTACATGTAGCTTCTGCTCCTTTAATCGAATTTTATTGAGAAGGAGACCTAATTTATCATAAAATACATCAATGTCGCGGTCCGGCCTATAAATGCTTATCAATAATAAGTGTTCTTTGGGTAATTCCACGGCACAGCACTCAAATACTAATTCCTTCGACAGTTTCGTTATATCTTCTCGACTTATGTAATCGATTCCTTCCTGTAGTAGAATGGCCACTCCACCTCCAGAGTGCATTTTTCTGTAAAATGCCGACGCAAACTTATAGCCCTCAATTCTAATCATATCTTTTTGCATTTCTGATATCCAGGTCTCGGATAAACAAACAGCTGATATGTTTTTTGAGCTAAGAAAGGCTTCGAGAATGTGGATTTTGTTTTTAATGCTTTGAACATTTTGTATAAGGATGGTCATGTTATTCTCGAAAGGTGCGATTTAGTGAGCTTAATTCCGTTATGCTGTTCTCCTCCGAGTTTTCTTTTAACATTTCTGGGCTGTTATATAAAGTAGTTTTGTCGTCGTGAGCTAATGCTGCCGCTTGGACATTTTCCGTGTTACTTTGTTGCGCAATAGCGGATTCATAAGTGAGCGCTGTGTCCGAGATTCGGGCCGGTAGACTCGGGGATATGACTTCTTTGCCATTAACATACAGTCGATTGTTACGTATAATAGCATAATTTCCTTTACTACGCGAATCCTGTAACAATTTCATGAGCTGGTGTCTTCTTTGTAAGGCTTCCTTGTTTAAGAAATCTGACACTGCATAACCATTGTTTTTAAAGCATTTCGCATTTTCTAAAACGTATTTTTTCATGCGTTTATTTATAAGTTCTATGGCGATGGGGCGATTTTTCCGTGATTTTCCTATTTTCCCTATTCGTATTGCTGATTCGATGAAGCCGCCTATTTCTACGTTAAGTATGTCAGCAAACATTTCACTAATGCGAGGATAAAGGTCCGCTTCCATCTCTCCACGATACTCGTCTAATATAATAAGCCCTATGTCCATGATTTTTTTCATATTTTTAAAATACACGGTTCAAAAATTAGAGGGGGGGGGGACTACAATTTTAGTGACCTTCGGGGCGATTATTTCCGACTCTATTCACTTAATTTAAAAAAATGCTGAGAAACCTTATATTTCTCTTGAAAGGCCTATCGATTGATGTGCCAGACGTGGGCTTGCAATGATTTTTTTTTTTGATTTCAGTTTTATGTATGAAGTGAAAAACAAAACTATGTAGCGGCTAACAAAATACACCTATCCTTAAAATTGTATTCAAATACACCTTAAAGTTTTCGAGTAAAATGCTTGTGACATACGGACGGACAGACAGACAGATAGACAGACGGACATGACGAATCTATAAGGGTTCCGTTTTTTGCCATTTGGCTTCGGACCCTAAACCCTGGATCATTTAATGATTTAAATTGTAAGTTTTGCCTGTGTCTCATTTGCATATCAGCACGAAAGAGCAAAATATCCATGCAGGTACTTTAGACCAAAATTTGTATGGCAATGTCACGTCGCGTTTTGGGCATCGTTTCTGAGATCACCAATCGTTAACCCATTCAAGGCCAAAGACTCGCATAATATTATGGGTCATTCCCCTACCAGCGATTTTCGCTGCAAAGCGAAAAAATGCAGCTATTATTTTTCAATTTTGGGCAGAATGTCGCTTCAGCTTTCGACCGGCGAAATGAATAGGAGAATCTGCTTTCCTATGTTTATTCTTCAATTCTCAAGGGTTTGATACACAATGTTGGTTGAGTAATACATGGCCTTATGAAAGGCCATTCCAAATAATAATTCAAAGGCTATATTTTGATTAAATTATCCCTCAACCGACCCACTGCTTACTGAAAACTTCTCACACGCACACTTATCAAGTTAGACGTGCAGAACTCATTTAATTTTAACTTTTAACGCTCTTTAAATAAAGCTGAAGTTTAAGTGAGCTCAGTTTTATTGGATCGAAGTTCTAGTGTAGATACGAATGAAGTTCTTATCTTTTTAGTTTAAAGTTCAAAGTAGTTTGACTTTAGCAAAACGGGGAGAGTAGGTTCGCTGAAAAGCTAGATTTGATTAGTTTGAGTCGATTATTTAAGGTCCTTGAAAAGTATAAACTAAATTAAATTGTAGATTGCTATTTAGATGCTAGTGTTGCTGGTGTTTCGAAACAGGGTTAATGAAATAGACTCGTTTAAAACCTTTTTGAATCTAGACGACTTAATTACCCACTTACACGCGAGAGTCGGTTATCTAACTTACACACTGCTAACACATTCACTGCCAAAAATTGCTACACGCTGCATTCGTCGCCGATCCCGTGGTTTTCTTCGTATGTAGCGGACAGCGACTATGGCGTAGGCGCCCGCTATGCGGGTTCCTGACAGTGAAAGTGCTAAGCATTACTCGTAGCACTACCTAGGGCGTAGCGCGTAGCAGCTTAACCCTTTCAGTGCGCATGACTTCCATGCGCAAAAAACTGCTCCACCAGATTTCCTGCCACTTATAAGTATGATAAATCATACCATGCTAAAATGCCTCGTTAAGGCGCCGTAGGTTCATGGTCTTCTCTCCCTCTCACTGAGCATAAGCGTGAGCGAGATGGAAGTGCGTGCTCGGAAGCGCGGATATCATGTTTTTTTTATTTTAATTTTGTGGCCGTTTAAATAAATAACAATGTAAACACTAATTCTCTCAAACATGATATTGCCGATTTATAGAAGCAATTTTAATATTTATAGCTTTTGTGCATAATTTGTTACGAATATTTTAAGTGTATTTTTGTGTGTTTTAGACCTATGTTCGTGATTTTTTTCGATCGAGCGAAATTTGCTTACTCATGTTTTGAAGCACTGATTTCCCTGCAGAAAAGCCTCAAGATTACTATTCGTATTTTTTTTGAAAACATATTATTATAAACAGACGCATTATATTGTTTCAAAAACTCTGTTCGCTTAACTTCGCTGAACCTTCGGCGCCTTAATGTAGCGAAAATTCATCGTATCACATTGACGCGCAATGTCTTAGTTTGCTCCTTCACTTTTACACTTTTTAACCCATTCTCCGTTATGACATTAATTAAAACAACATTTCCGAAGTGTATATGTATGTAAGCCACTATGGCATAACTATGTGTTTAAACCTAAACCTATTTATAAATTAGTAAACTGTATATATCGAAGCGGCCAAAGTGCTCACAAATATCTGAACACGTCTCTAGTTATTGTCGACGCATTAGAGACGTGTTCAGATTTGTGAGCACTTTCGCCGCTCTGATATATCTGATGGCGACTTTTAACGCTCTGTAAATAAAGCTGAAGTTTAAGTGAGCTCAGTTTTATTGGATCGAAGTTCTAGTGTAGATACGAATGAAGTTCTTATCTGTTTGGTTTAAAGTTCAAAGTAGTTTGACTTTAGCAAAACGGGGAGAGTAGGTTCGCTGAAAAGCTAGATTTGATGAGTCGATTATTTAAGATCCTTGAAAAGTATTAACTAAATTAAATTGTAGATTGCTATTTAGATGCTAGTGTTGCTGGTGTTTCGAAACAGGGTTAACGAAATAGACTCGTTTAAAACCTTTTTGAATCTAGACGACTTAATTACCCACTTACACGCGAGAGTCGGTTAACTTACTCACTGCTAACACATTCACTGCCAAAAATTGCTACACGCTGCATTCGTCGCCGATCCCGTGGTTTTCTTCGTATGTAGCGGACAGCGACTATGGCGTAGGCGCCCGCTATGCGGGTTCCTGACAGTGAAAGTGCTAAGCATTACTCGTAGCACTACCTAGGGCGTAGCGCGTAGCAGCTTAACCCTTTCAGTGCGCATGACTTCCATGCGCAACAAGCTGGTATATATCTATATATCATACCATGCTAAAATGCCTCGTTAATGTAGCGAAAATTCATCGTATCACATTGACGCGCAATGTCTTAGTTTGCTCCTTCACTTTTACACTTTTTAACCCATTCCGTTATCACATTAATTAAAACAACATTTCTGAAGTGTATATGTATGTAAGCCACTATGGCATAACTATGTGTTTAAACCTAAACCTATTTATAAATTAGTAAACTGTATATATCGAAGCGGCCAAAGTGCTCACAAATATCTGAACACGTCTCTAGTTATTGTCGAGGCATTAGAGACGTGTTCAGATATTTGTGAACACTTTCGCCGCTCCGATATATCTGATGGCGACTTTACAACGATCACACAGATAATCAACTGCTCCGACAGTTTTGTGAGACCCTCGTTAATACAATTTTTTTATACCATAATTACCTCTCAAGAAGTAGAAATGATGCGACAATGATTGTTAAATAAATAATGAAAGGATAATAAAGATTCGCCTCTGCCAACGGGTAAAAAGGAAAAGTTACGTCATTTTCAGTTAAGATAAACTGCAGTTATTCAAATTTAACACTTATTAAAATGGACAAAACGCAGATTGTAAACTTTTGCCGATAGTTTGATAAAGTTTTAAACTCATATCCAATGCCCCAATCAGCCCAGCGGCACTTCAAAGGAAATTCCAAATTCAAAACAAGAACGTAAACTATACCAAACAAAATGACGATCTACAAAGCGATAACGGCCATATTACTGCGTTATAAGAGCTATTACGGCTGAGCATATGCAGTGCAAATGTTTTTCGTGGAAATAACTACGTTATTGCTAACCGTTAAGCACTATAATGGCTAAGCTAGTGCTGTTTAAGTGTCTTGGAAGTTGAAAACTCCCGATAGGACGCCATTATTGCTGAATTTCATTTTCCGTGAAAATTGATGGACGATACTTTATTGATCGTCTTTAGAGAGTAGAGTAGTCAGCTCGGCTCGTTCTCAGATGTAGTTGAAAGGGCATTGGGTAGTGGGTGGTCATTTTTTAGGGTTCCGTACCCAAAGGGTAAAAACGGGACCCTATTACTAAGGCTCCGCTGTCCGTCCGTCTGTCACCAGGCTGTATCTGATGAAACGTGATAGACAGTTGAAATTTTCACAGATGATGTATTTCTGTTGCCGCTATAACAACAAATAAAAAAATATTTAAGTGGCCTCCCATACAACAAAAATTTGCCGTTTTTATAGATAATGGTACGGAACCCTTCGTGCACGAGTCCGATTCGTACTTGGCCGGTTTTTAGGTGAGCGGCTACTCGTAAAAGTGGTAGATTATGCATAACAGTCGGATTGGTGCAGTGAACGAAAAAACCATAAAATGCGAGCTCTTTACTCTACCCAAACACGTGCCTAAAACCCGGTATGTTTGAACTAAACGGCTGCCTGGCATCCTTTTGACACCCCGCACCCATCCCCGCATAATGGCAATGGCGCCCACTGTGGGGCCGTTTTGCGACGCTACTTAGACTTCTATGGTATAATCCTTCGCTGGTATGGTGCAACCCACCCTTACAATATGAAAACCGAGAAGGCCTTGAAGATACAGGAACCACACTAGAAAAACTAACGTTTTCTCCTCTCACAGCCAGAAAATGAGAAAAACTATACAAAACCAGAGAACTTAACAGTATGAAAATGAAGGGTGTATCCCGAAGTCGAGCGATAAATTCCGAGCGCCATCAATAATTTACGTGGAATCAGCATCAATTTTAATTTGCGCCTCTGATGCTAACGGATATTTACGGGTGTTGTTTTCGATTCTGAAATCAATGAACGAACATCACGAACAGGAAACGGATTTTTCTTTGCTAAGGTTCATTATTCGAGTCAGCACAGTGTTATCTGTTACATACTTACAGAGGTACCTAACACTGCCAAAGCCAGATCTCGCTTTTTGTGACTAAATGGAGAGTGCAACAGTAGTTGAAACTAGTAAATAATGAAATATCTCAAGTGAGTGGTCAACCAGAATGATCTCTCTACATATTTGACATACTTCCAGTGGAAATAAAACATGCAGGTAGAAACGATGTTGTTTTTTAATTTAAAATCGTGGCTTCTTGTTCACTCACTTTGTGACAAGACATTTTTTTTTAGTAAATGCTCACATACCTACTATGTAATATTTAATTTAATGTAATAAGTAATTAAGTTTTTAAAATATTATTAATAGATGACTATGCGTATGGCTATACATACCGATTTTATTATTGGACGTAAGTTACTCGAGGTAAACGACGGCACATCAGAGAAACATAAAAAATACTTTTTATATTTTCTTAAAAACCACTGACTTCAAATGGTGTTCCAGGTAACTCTAAAACCGTCGAGTGGCGACGGCCTGGTGCTGTACAACTCGGAGCACGCCAGCGGGGACGGCGACTTCTTCTCACTGCACCTGCGAGACTATTACGTGGAGTTCGCCTTCGACCTCGGCTCGGGCATCGCGCTAGTCAGGTACGTGTGATGACGTAATAGACCCCCGTAGGACCGCATCATCACGGTTAATATTTATATTAGCTAAAGTAAAGCGGTATCTCAACTGAACTAGTGTCGCGTAACACCTCTCTACTCCTGACCCCGTATCATGGTCGGCCTTATCACACGATAAGTGATAAGATAGAGCGTCCGTCACTGGCTGACACCGTTCGATGAAAACGATACGACGCTCCTATCTAGTAACTTATCGCGTGATAAGGCCGACCATCATACGGGGTCTGAGCTCCTTTTAAAACCTGTTCTATGAGGCGGGCGACACGCGGACTGTTGTACCGCCGACTACCCCTTGATTTGAGTCGAACACGCCCCCTAGACAGGGAGACGCTCATGCCTTCCGCGCACGAGGAAAAGAGATGTAACACTCTTCGGGAATTGCTTTTTTGGACAAATCTCGATAAATACCTAACTTAGTGAAGTTTTATTTAAATTTCATAAAGTGAGATTTTAGATGAGATAAAATATTATACTATTAACTTGATTGTGTCGTAAAATAATGTGTCGTTTGAGTAGGCTGAGTAAAAAAAAAAAACAGACCCAACTTTGGTTTTTTTTTCTATCGAGGAAATTTTAAGCAATCATGTATCCATAAAATCAGATAAACAATCATATAGTCAACAATCATATATCTGAAAATCAGACCTTATTGTTTCTTAATCTAGTAAGAACGGCGTTTCAAAGCACGCGATAATTTCCAATGCACAGCCTAAGTTACCGTATCGACGCAGGCCTCTGTGAGTGTGTTGCATGGGACGTTTGCATAGATTTCTTTTACGGCTTGTAGCCAAATATCATCTATAGTGGCCACTTACAGGCTGAATTAAGCGACCAACCGATCGCCGGATTCCGCTGGCCTGATTTTGACTGCAATGCAATATCTATGGCACTACCGCAGACAGCCGAGAAATTCCGCCGCAGAAAACAATTGAATCTCGCCTGCCCTGAAATGAGAAACAATGGGATATGCCTTTTCTTTATACGACAATTTTTCTGTGAAATGGTCTTGGTTGACAGCTCATTCGCATCATACGCAAATTAAAAAACAAAACCTGGATTATTATTTAATTAAATGGTACGGTAGCCTAGTGGTTCAGGCATGCGGCTGTCAAGCGGCGGTCGTGGGTTCGAATCCCGGCTCGTACCAATGATTTTTTCGGAACACATGTACGGATTATTTACCGTTAGCTTTTCGGTGAAGGAAAACATCGTGAGGAAACCGTTAACCGGTCTAATTCCAACAAGGTCTAGTTTTCCCTCTGCGTTGGAAGGTCAGATGGCAGTCGGTTTCGTAAAACTAGTGCTTATGCCAAATCTTGGGATTAGGTGTCAAAGCGAACCCCGGGCTCGTTTAGGGCACAACCGGGAATAACGCTAGAAGGATGACTAACCATAAAGAATGCCTCATAGAATATTCATAAAATAATCACATTGTGTCTATGTTCCAGGTCTGCCTACCCCCTGGCACCGAACAGTTGGCACCGAGTGTCCGTCAGCCGCTCCGGGCGCCGCGCGTCGCTGCGCGTGCGCGCCACGTCGCCCCGTGACGTCACTGACGCCACCAGGTATATGACAGTTTTGTTTTGGGTTCTCGTAAAAGACGAAGTTGTCTGGGTGGTTATTAACTCTACACCTCCTCCTCTTTAGAAGTTGGTTGAACTGCTCAAGTAAATGAGTTTCTGTCAAGAAATTAAATCTTCTTACTTATGTTGCTAACTGCACATTTTTGCACAGTCATCATTTCATCAACTACTCGTTGAGAGGAGCCCAAGTACGACGGGTTTATATTTTGTGTAGTTTAGGAGTTGCTACGCGGGCACCTTCCGTCTCCATCGTCGGATCAGTTCGGTGGTGCATAATAGCTACTGTCACCGAACTCATTCGGTTGGGGTTTACTGCGGCGCTACCCCGAAAGTCGCTCAAATATGCCAGTGCGACAGAAATAGATGTACTTACACGAACGAACGAAGTTGTCATTTCATAGTAGCCGGTTTGGATTAAAATTCAGTTGCAAAGTGTAACCCGCACATATGAACGAACTAACACGGCAAGTTAATTACAAGTTTTTATAAAAATACAGGTAATAAACCATTCACTCATTCACCACTCCAGGTCAGTGATCTCCCGCGGCTCGGCGCGGCGGCTGTCGCTCCGGCAGCCCCTGCTGCTGGGCGGCGCGCCGCACCCGCTGCCGCCGCGGCTCGCGCTCCACGCCAGCTTCAGCGGCTGCGTGGGCCAGGTCCGTCATTCATTCACATATTCATTCACTTTTTATCCCAACCATACGAATCATTCAGGGATTTGATTATTCATTCATTAATATATTAGTTCACTCATTCAGTTTTTCATTCGTTTAGTGTTTCAATAACCTATTTGAACACGATACTATAATAATAAAATTAAAATTAAATGTCATTTTATCTCTTTGTTACTTAGCTCACCAAATTTACCTGTAAACTTAATAAGACAGCAATTTTCACGTTTATATTCATGCCAGACGCAGTCTGATTACTTAAATAACATGTTATCGTTGCACATCTACATTTTTATGGAATTTATTCTTACAGTAATAAATGATAAATCAGTCTTTCATTCACTCAATTGAACGAATGTTTCGACAGCTGGTGATAAACGACGAGGAGCTGTCGGTAGTGGCGGCGGCGCTGGGCGGCGTCAACGTCGACAACTGCGACGATAACAACGCGACATGCGCGTGAGTGCATTACACTACTACTTTTGTATATCATACATACTTGAAGCCGAAAAGTCGCAGCAAGTAGCGCCTGATCGGAGTAAGTGGCATGGTCTAATTTCGGTTGCCAAGACCAAGTATTCAGTCAGTTTGTATAAGTACCAAACAAAAAAAACATATTTCTGCATAAATTGTAAAATAAATTCTCTAACCTGTTTTTGTAAAGATGTGGTAATTCGTTTATCCTCCTTCCTTTTTTTTAGAACCTAGTTATTTCCACATGAAGCTAACTTGTTCTTGTTAAAACAAAAGCGTCTTCTAAAATTTCAAACTAGCCAACTATGTTTCAGGCTTATTAACCTGCTTTGAAAAATATTGTAAACTATTATATTTTTATTATATTTCAGTGAAAAACTCTGCAAAGAAACAATCACTCACATACCCTACCCAAAGAACGTATCAGAAAAAGAGATCCACCACTCTATAGTGCCTAAAAAAGGGCCCAAAGCAAAGTTCCAAAAAAACAAAACAAAAAAACACATACCGCATCTACTCAAAGCGTTGAAGAAGAAATTCTATAAGAAACACAACTACATGAGGGAGAGAAGTAACGATGTGGTTACAGGGGAACCTGCGTATGACGGACAGACATACATGCAGGTGAAGTATCTGGACGCCAATGAGATAAATTGGGGGGATACGAATACGTATCCTAGCTTCAGCGGGAAGGATAGCTTCATTCATATTGATGATGAAGAAACTATGAAGAGGTGAGGCAAATTTTCATGTAACCTGTCTACTGAATTACCATGTGTATTGAATGATTCACTTGATAAATATTTTTTCATGTATTAATAGAATAATAGGAAGCATCTCATATCTGTGATTTATTGGATATTGCATTAGGGTGATCTATGGTGGTGGATATTTACCTTAAGGTATCGTCGGTCGGTATCGTCTCTCTTCGTACGTTACAAATCACAGTGGCGAACGGAATACCTGGAGAATGAAACGGAGCATACTTTACTAACAATAGTACGTATGACAACATTATCACGAGATGGTTATTTTCCAGAACGAAGTGAGGGGAAATTGTTCGAGTTATACGTACACACTCTACTTTTCACTTCAAACTGCGAGAAAAAAGTAAAAGCAAAGATTATACATTAACGATCAATAATAAATTTAAATAAACTGCTTTGATGCAGATATAAAATATTGACAGCACGAAAAACGCCACACGTTGTGAATTAGGGAATAAAAAACACCATATGATTGAAATGAATTCTGTTCTGATTGGTTGATTTTAATATCTAGCTGTATTCTGTTTAAGTGATCGCAAACGTTTGTAACGTTCTTTTAAAGACTTGTGATTAATAGATTTAATACGGTGAAGTATTTTTTTTTTTTTACAAATAGGCGATTGTTTGCAAGTAAATACTTGCACTGTCTGGATTTTCAGCATACTCACAAATATGTTTATTATCTAGCCTGTAAAAACAAATCCTACTGGGTGCATGCCTTTTGTTGCTGATGCAAGAGTCAGGCTACAAACACCACCATGACAAGTAACCCGTTACATGCTGCTGATTTGCTGTAACATTTGCGTAACAGACTGCTGAGCTATACGCTGGACATCAACATCCGGTTCCGGTCAGAGACGCCGGACGGGCTGCTGGTGTGGTCGGGGCGCGCCGCGCGCCCGCCGGGAGATTTCCTCTCCCTCGCCATCGAGAACTCCGTGCTCGTGCTCAGGTCAGTTCTTCCAGGCTGTGCTGCTTTAGACCGCGCGCTTTAGCTAGGGGTCCACATGGAGGTCAGATCGATCACTGGTTTTGGAGCACTTGCCCAGGGTGGCTACATTATATTGAAATATCTGATTATTTTTGAAGCGTGTCTTCAAACTTCAAAGTTTTGGTGACTTCTTCTCTGTCAAGGAACTGCTCATACCCACTTTGGTAACATTCTAACCAAGACAAATTTTGCCATCGAGCACTCAGTGATCATGTTCATAAGCCAGGTCAGACTTAAAACATCTACGTATTTTGTTCTCCTAGTGAGTTCTTGGCACACAACATCACATAGTTGGAACTAGTTTAGACTGAACTGCCCCGACATCCATACCTTGCCAAGTGTTCTTACAACACGTCTTCTTAGACGCGTTGGTAACTTTTTATCATTCGAGCGTTAACTGCTACAGTAGTTACACTGTACTGTATAAATTAGTGATAAGTCAGACTAACATGATGATGACACTATACCCCGCCAAACAATTGTAGTTTGAGCAGTTTTTTAAATGGGGTTCAAGTTCTGGGCTGAGGCTCCACACCGGTTGGAGAGGCGTTTAGGTCCTATGAATAATCTAGATGAACTAATGATGAAGGTGGTTTCCTTGTTGTAGAGCTATTATGTATGCATTACAGGTACGACCTGGGCAGCGGGGAGGTGGTGATCATCGCGAACCATACGAAGGTCGACGATGGCCTGTGGCACCGCGCGCGGGCTACTAGGTATTTATCACATTACACACCTCTTTTGCCTTCTTATCCCGAAAGCAACATAGTAGGGGCAACCACTTTTAATTATACAACATATATAATTTTACAACACGTCCTGGAAGCAACGGTAAAAGATGTTTTAGGTATAGGTACTACATATATAGCTTAACCTTTCTTCTATTTGTTGACAAAATATTTCATTGCTATATAATTATTATTATAATGAAAGAAATGAAATGGTTATTTGCGGAATATGGGTTACATAGGGTGTTACAACGTAAATAAGCACAGTCCTCCATATTCTACTTATTCAAGCATGCAAACTGTAGTGTAGTATCTAAATTTTGTTGATGCATATAGATAGGTTGGTTTCCCTAACATTTTATAAAAGTCCCAATGATTGACAGTTTAATTTCAATACTGAAATACTACTTCTTCACCTCTATTGCTATAATTTTAACTGACATAAAACTTTCATCCCCTCTAAGTAATTAGCGTTTAGGCCTACCTGTTATCTTTACTTACATTTCCGACCTTTGCCTTTCTAGCTGTCAGCTGTCATTTACTGAATTCAACTGTTTACGATTTTTCAGAAATAGACAAGCAGGTGTCCTAGAGGTGGACGGGCTGGGTTCCGTCGGCAAAATATCGCCCGGCAAACTCAAACAGCTTAACACCGAGAACGGACTCTATATAGGTAAAGCCTTTATTACATTAATATGGTCGAACTTACAAGGGACAAGGGACTGAACATTTTTGTACCGTTTCGGATAAACGTCGTGTTTAAACTGCCATGCGAAGTTGTCAAACGAGTATGAGTTCGACTGTGCACGATCTAATTATTACTTAGTAGACCTTGATTTCGAATTTAATCAGTTCTGCCGCCAGCCACCAATTAATATGCTTTTAAATCGAAAAGCTACAATTAAAGATATATTGTTATTTATTATGCAACAAATAACTAACATTCTTATACTACGCACCTTCAACCTTCATGGTCGTTTCCAATATATATGTTACAAGGATTAAATCTTTACGAAAAATCAATTTAGATATACAATATTAAAGGTCACATCGCATTGAAGGACGACATTCAACGCTGCTTCAACCACATTCACAAACTAGCTGACGGAAATTCCCCATGTTAAACTCCATTGCAAACCTTCTACTACTACATGATTCACTAACAAAATTAAAAACTGAAACAAATGTGTGATTTCTTTGTAATTCAAATCTTGTGTGACTTTTGGAACATCCTATAGTATGCGTTTAGGTTTTTATTCAAATTCATAATTCAATATTCCGTACAGGTGGTTTGCCATCAATAGAAATGAACTCCATGGGCAAATACAAAAGCGGCCTCGTGGGCTGCGTCTCTCAGATATCACTGAGCGGTGACTTCGATATCCCACTATCGCTGTCCAAGCTGCCTCATACGATCACCAACAACGTCGGTCGCTGCGCGCCATAACACCGCCCGTCAATGTCAGAATCCATTCGTTCATTCATGAATAAATGAAGGAATGGGTTCGTTAAACAAATCAAACCATTCATTCACGAATAAACATTCGTAAATCAATGAAGGGAATAGATTTATTTAATGTTGGAGTGTATTCATTCAAATGTTAAATGGGTTTGTTTTATTGTAAAGTGAAATGGTTCGTTTGATAAGAGAGAGCGCATTATCTCAAGTTAAACGCCTTTTTAAAATTTAATCACAAAATTTCACTACAATTTGTAATTAACGAGTTTCAATTGCACTAAATGAACTATTTCACTTCATAAATCGATAGGATATGTGTATTTAGTTTTTTGCATACTATGATCAGGATACACAGAACTGTACTTTTAATTTCCAAACTGTTAAATGAATGACCAATTCACTTAATGTTAAACTCCGTACATATCAATGTAAAAATAAATTTTCGGAGGCAATAAGAACAATATCGATCATAATTTTTTGTATTTATTGCCATTATCATAGTGATATGTCAGTTTTGACATGAGTGGATATTTATGAATACTAAATAGTCAATTTAGAATAAGTAACTGAATACTGATGTACGGAATAACATGTCCTTCCACGGTATACTTTCGAGATATAACTTTATTTTCTTTTCATTCTTCTATTTTATTTCCCCACGGAAATGGGGTAACTTTTCAAAGTGCTTTACTATCTAGTAGATATAAAAAAAAAAACTATTTGTAATGTTAAACTAAATAAAATTCTAGTCGTACGAGTGGTTTGCACGCATTATTTTAGTTATTTTACACATTTTATAAAATTATGTTCTAGCCAATCACAAAAATTTGTTACGATGTGAGTGTATTTTATAAATAGATAAATAAGTATACATAGCGTTTGTATATCGAAAATTTTCATATGGGCATGGTTTTAGAGGATTGTGCGTAGTAACGGAGCCATAGCGTTTGAGAGATGCTAATTAATAGCCAAACTTACTTAGGAATGTTGCCATAGAGGGCGCTACTTCCTCCTGCTAGTAAAAGTCACCCCAGCGCCACCTATACCGTCATTTGGGTAAGCAACTATGGTGACAGCTCCCTGCTGCTTTTATCGATTGGCGATCGTGTTTTGTTCGCGATACCACTTTGCTTTGCTTCCGTTGGCCCCTGTAGCACCGCTCTAGTCCTAGTATAGAATAATATATTAGTAGTATAAATTTAAATGCGCTTTATAACATCAAAACCTTTAATTATCAATTGTGTTTTGACGCGAGCGAACCCTTAATTCGAGGCACCTTAAGTACATTTTCAGAATATTTATTTTATTTTATAGGATCTTATTAATATCGTATTGCTGTCTAGGCTACTCAGTCTGACAACACATTTTCTGTGCTCGTAGTATCTACTAAAAACGACAAAAACATTCCGATGAATCATAAACCATCGTTTGTGCTTCAGTTTCCCTTCCAGTGGCCTTTTTCATATAAACTCTTATTCTAGTACCTACAAATATATGTGTACAAAATTGTAAGATCGAGTGCCATGTTGGTTTGCGTGAAAACATAATTGAAGAGCGATCTATTTTTACCCTACGATACCCTGTAATGGGAGTTTTCCACGAATAGGTTCAGTCAATTATATATTTCACAGGGTGTGAAAAATTATTTACAAATACATATCTTTAATTACGGTCTCTTTTTTACTATTTTCTTATCGTACAACTTTTATATTATGTACTCGTGTTTTATTTGGTGTACGACTGCACAATAATTTGATTGCATATCCTTGATGTTTCTACAATAATTTAAAAATAATTATTTGTGTATGGAAAAACAATTTGTTCTAATTATAGCGTGTGCCATCTGTGTATTACTTTGTAGCAAAAAAAACTTAAAAAAGCATCACAAATAATAGCTTTCATATAATGACTAATTTTCAGGACTGTACCTAAGAAAATAACGACTGCTTTTAACAATGTTTTGTACCTGTATGGAAATGTATCGTTAATTTTAACTAAAACTATAAAGTAGTCCTACTTGTGACATATTACAAATAGCTTGTTTAGCATTAGTTTTGTATGTGAGACCTGTCCGATGTATTATACGCCGTTATTTGTACAAAATTATATCAATAAAATATAATAAAAATGTGTACGCTACTTTTTTATAATATCGAAATATACTGTTTCCAATTTAGTCTAATAAGGAGTTTACCTTTCATGTCGCTACTTTTTTCATGATATTTCCTAGGAACTATTTTAATTTGTCTTGGTCAACTAGTTACAATCTTATCTCATAGATAATTGTTACATTAGGTCCGGCCGAAAACATTGATCAGATTAATTTACAATACTATTATACGCACAACTACACAACACTTGTAAAAATATTTACATACGCTTCCGCATTCCATTCAAATCTATCATTCAAAACAAAGCCTGCGGTTCACTCGTTCGTCATTCACTTGTCACCTCGCCGGTCAACACCGACCGGGCCGCGACGCATTCCATTCACTCAGTTGAAGCACCTCATTCAAAGGAGTTGGACGCTCGTTGCGTTAAAACTTTTATTCGAAATTCATTCTATTGAATAACAAAATCGAGTTTGGTTCTTCATTATTGACAATTGTATAGGTAGAAAAGGGAAGTAGGTTGGTGTTTTAAATTTTTACTGTGGAATTCTGATTGGAATCCTATTGGTTGCCATTTTTTACTGGAAGTTAAACAAAAAGTGCGGTGCGGTATTCAGTGTTCCGTGTGAAAACCTGTGGCATTTTGTGTGATAACAATTATTTGGTTCACGAAGTGTTTTGAAACTAACTGTTTTTGGTGGCTTACCCCGCTTGAATACTAAGGAGCAACCTCGCCCGACCGGTTTTTCGTAAGTAACTATCCACACACAGAAAGTAAAAGTTTCAAATGTGTTTAGCGTACCTACACACTAAAAGGCGTGAACTTTTAATAGTATTTTTCCGTCATATTTCAATAAAAATACAATTTAATTGATACAATAAAACAGTAAACCGTGGTGAATTACTTAATAAATTGTATGCGAGAATGTTACTTAATTGTTTTTTAAGCAACCTTCACAAAGATTTAGTGCGCGACGTTTGAATGAATGATAATTTTTGAATGAATGATTTTTAAGGCGTTTTGAGGTCAATGAAATTTATTGATATTTGAAGGTTTTTTGGCGTAGGTACAAGATGACCTATAATAGAGTAGGTATTTATTTAGCCTGATTCGTAAGCATTCGTTTTGCGCAACATTTTGTATCATAAATATACAAATGTAATACTTCGCAGGGAGGATATGCCAAACTCGTCGGAGCTTTTAGACGTTTTCTTTTTAAATAACATGGATGGCGGTGGCAAACATGCATATTACCTACGTACCGCCTGCCTGATGCTAAGCCAACACCGCAGCCTATGGACCTAGCCTTTTTCACCTTAATCCATTGTAATAAGACAGAATGTCTCAATCTTTGACGATTACGTACCACGGACCAAGTAGGTAAGTTAAACACAACCATCCTTACAGGCTATCCTAATTCGACAGTAGGTACCTGTGGAATTTGACACAAAACAGAAAATAAAAACATACATTTGCAAATTACAGTACAATACATACCTATAAAGTGGCCTTTGAGAATTCGTGCAAAGGACAAAAAAAAATCTACATCGATCGCTGCTCGATTAAGGGTCCGAATTGCGCGCGTAAAGGGGGGGGGGGGGGCGTTATGTTTTGGTGGTAGGTAGTATATCGGTCATCAAAGCCATTAAGGAAAATCACCTAATGTAAACTGCCATTTTATACCTAAGCATTTATTTATTTAAGCCTTATTGCACAATAAAATATTAGTACAAAGGGCGGACATAATGCCGTATAGCATTCTCTACCATTATTCCCATTATTTACAGCTGCGCTGCGTTGCGTATCCACTACGAGCGATGTGCTGTTTTAATAAAAAATCAAACAAGTTTGACAACCTGGTTGTAACTTGAATCACAATATACCTACTAGTAGCTCTGTCTCTGTGAGCTGTAAAACTCGCAAAGCATTTTTTTTTTATTTATCGAAAGCTGAATCGACAAAAAAACCATAATAATCAAAACTGCGCACAAATTTCACGAGAAAGAGAACAGACGGCAGACATACGAAATCATTTTTGCCCATGCCAAAACGGAGAACTTCGTTCGCTTCGCTCGCTCTTTCAAAAGCTTAGCGTGTCTGAGTGAGTGCGGCACTAAATACCTAAATAAAATAAATAAATATTAGGGGACAATCTTACACAAATCGACCTAGTCCCATAGTACGTTTGTGTTACGGGTGTACCTACCTACTAGATGACGATATAAACAATTTCTGTTACAATGTTTATACGAGTAATATATCATCATAACAAGAACAATCAATAAATAAAAACTTAAATACATAGAAAACATTCATGACTCAGACCTCCAAGCTATATCTACTGTGCCTCAGGTGATCCAGTTTAACTCAGAGCTCCCAAGTGTGCGTTATTACGAGTATTACGAATCTCGGCTTCAAGGTATATGAGTAGGTATAAGTACTAGGAGTGAACAGTGAGGCGAGGTGAAACGAAACAAGTTGTGTAGCACAGCGCGAGACATAACTACCTCCTTGGTAGTCTTAAAACTTCATTGTACAACTCAGACCTCCGAATGTATAAAATATGTTAAAATAGGCAAAAAAAAAAAAAAAAAAAATATTTGAACTGTTTATTTCTTTAGAAAAACTATGTTACGTTTCTAGCGATCAGGCTTAATCTTATTATTTTAAGATTTTAAATTGCCTCTTCGAATTTTAGAATTAGACGGCATTTTTATTATATAATAAGATAAGAAAGAGATTTGTTATTTGTTTACATTCACTTGTAAAAGTTATGTAGGTACCTACCTACTCGTAATTTAGGAAGCTTTACGCCTAATTTCTGTCCATTTTTTGTAAAAACTTTCGTGCACTGCTGTTTGTTTTCTAAATAAATAAACATAACGAATCCTGACTTCAAGGTACGAGTAGTAGTAGAGAGTACGAGTTGCGATTAGCTCAACGCGAGCACGCAACAATAAGACATACCTACCTAGTTGCTAGACTTAGACTTCATAATGGTGGCGTGCTGGCGTGTTCAAATCGCGATAATTGCATTGAGCAAGCATTTCTTACCATAATCAACGCAGGTATTGAACGGCACGGAAAGTGCTTAACCTTTTAACCTAAAATAAATCGCTATTGTGTCCTTTATCTCAGTTCATAAAGGTGGTGTACCATTTTAACGTTGGTGAAATGCGTTTGCGCATCCCGTCCTCTGGGGAGGCAGCGGCGCTACCACGAAAATCGAATCTCGAAGTTCGTATATCGTCTCTGTCGTTCAAGTACCATAAACCATAAGTGCGACAGAGACGGAGTTATCCGAAATTCGTAATTCTATTTTCGTGGTTACAGCTGTGAGCTACCAGGACGGGTATGACGGACTAACCGAAGCTGCGGCGCTACCACCAAAATCGAAACTCCAAGTTCGTATACATGCATCCCTGTCACTCGAGTAATGTAAGTGCGATAGAGATGGAGATGTCCGAACTTCGAATTTCGAAGTTCGTGGTTATAGCTCTGGACTGCCGTCTAAAACCACCAAAGACATGCGGCTCCGCCTTGTACAGTCAGCATCACATAGTTAGTACCAGCCAAAGTAGCCAAATATATCGTAACACTTCCTTATTCCTATAGTAATAAAGACGTGTTCCGATATATTTGGCTACTTTGGCTGCTACTAACTATATGACGCTGACTGTACTTACGGGGGGGCGTCGCAGGATCGCTCTCGGCATTCAACTGCGTATAAAGGTGGACTACCTAATGTAGACACTAGGTACGAAGGTATTTTAACCCCTGTCGAAAACGAGGGGTGTTATAATGTAAGTTCAACACGTGTGTCTGTGTATATGTCTGATCTGTGCCAGATTTCCGCAGCTCGACGACCCATCAGAAATTGACTGAGGATTTTTGGTCTCGTTGTTAACACTTTCAGTGTTAGTATCCCTTTTAGTGGGCGCTTAGCTCGTATGCATTTTCATAAGGCGCACCACACACCGCCGCGGCATCCCAGTGCGGCGTGCGGAGCCGCGTCCATATTTCGCAGAACGGAGGTGCGGTGGCAGTGTGAAGTAAAGTAACCGAACCGTGCGGAATTGATTCACTAGCTTCCGCCCGCGACATCATCTGCGTGGACCCGGGAAAAAAACTATCCTATATTTTAATGCAGGCTATAAAATATCGCCGTGCAAAATTCCATCCAAATCGGTTGAGCCGTTTAAGCGTGATTGAGTAACAAACATCTAAACATCAAAACACCAAGACATGCGACTCTAATGACATAATCCGACGGTCTCTTGTCACCATCAAAGTGCCTGCTCTTCTTGAGCCGCCTGGCATTGTCAGGAGATGATGGCAAAAGACCCGACGGAGTCTCTTTGGTTCCGTGGAGTTTTGGGACGGATCCTTGTGTGGGACGCTATCTGTGTAGACACACTGGCACCGTCCACCTCCAAGGGCTAGAAAGCCAATTTTTTGGTTGGACTCCTAATCCGCATAAACGGTCTCTCCTCTTACATGATCTCATGCAATCAAAACAATTTTTATATGCCGGAAGCTCAGATTGAGAAAAACGGAAATCGTCTTTCCTGTGTTCACTAGTATTATTGAACACAGGAAAGACGATTTCCGTTTTTCTCAATCTGTATGACAAACTGGCATGCAACGCTGCGCTGCGAACCGTGTCGCTCCGCACCCCGCAGCGGGATACGGCGGCAGTGCGACGACCGCCTAAGTGGGAAAACTGCGGTATCAGCTAAAAGAGTGGCGCTACGAAAACAGAACCTTAGTTCAATCACGCGTTAACGCAAAATATAAACCATCGTTTACCTGCTTCAGTAGCCACTACGAGTATTCAACAGCGTCGCTACAAAAACAAAACAATACCGACTATTCGAGCGACAAGAGCAAGCGGTCGAGCGATAAAATGTTTGGTTAGGTTGCGAAGGCCGGGGAGGCTGTACACGTAGCAGGGTTGACGCTCGCTTGTTTTTGCCGTACAGTCGAGTTCAAAAATATATATGTACACTAGCTTCTGCCCGCGACTCCGTCCGCGTGGAACTCGTTTATATCGTAGCTCCATACAAACTTTTACCCCCCCATTTCACCCCCTTAGGGGATGATTACGGGGATAAAAACTATCCTATGTTACTCTTCATCCCTTCAACTATCTCCACTTAAAAAATCACGTCAATTCGTCGTTCCGTTTTGCCGTGAAAGACGGACAAACATACAAACACATACACTTTCGCATTTATAATATTAGTATCGAAGTATGGATATGGATTCCCAAAGCTTCAAAAATATCCGTGCAACCTTATGCCCTTAACAATAAAGTCGTGTTCACAGATTTTTGATCACTTTGTCCGCGCACATTGTAATTTTTAGCTTCGTGAGATGGAACCAAGGACGGAAATATTATTTATGAGTTACTAGCGACCCGCCCCGGCCTCGCACGGGTACTATATTATACATATAAACCTTCCTCTTGAATCACTATCTATTTAAAAAAAACGCATTATAATGCGTTGCGTAGTTTTAAAGATCTAAGCACATAGGGACAGACAGCGGGAAGCGATTTTTGTCTTATGTAGTGATAGTGATAAAGATCTTTGAATACATAAAAACTTCAGGTCAGAGGGCAGATGCTGGTGATCCGTAAGTGGTAACATTCTTTATTTTTCCGTCCTAGGTGCTGTACCTAGGTATGTTGTTAGAATTATAGTTATTCATGGCACTGTGCGCATTCCACGGCTCTTCAACACGCCTGACAGACTGACAGCCCTAGCCCTCGAAACGATTCGACATGTCAATGACACAGTTTTAGGTTGAACAATGCCGCAAGTGCAATGACAACACCGCGGCTGCGCATACTCGTGCAAGATAAATGACACGTTAACTTTACGAGTGGTATTTGAGCTCGATGTAATACTCCGTCGTCGAGGCGTGTCAAAAATTTCTGGAATGTTGAATTGAATCAGTCTCACACAACACAAACTCATCATACTCAATACTCAACCTGCGGCCTGCCCCGCCATCCTTAATGTTCTATTTCACTTTGAAATATAATTATTATTGTTTTGTAAATACTAATTTAATTTTAATGTTTTGCCACACACCAAGGGGTCTCATGTGCTGTACCTAATGTATAGTATGTTAAATGAAAATAAATAAATAAATAAAATCCACCATGCCATCCTAGTTGAAAAACCATACATTTATACCTGACCCCGTAGCATGGACGGTCTTATCACACGATAAGCGACAGGATAGAGCGTCCGTCACTGGTTGACGCCGTTCGATAGAACGTGACAACGCTCCTATCTTATCACTTATCGCGTGATAAGGCCGACCATGACACGGGGTCTGGTGTCACGTAAAAGGAACGCTGGCGGCCATATAAAGTCTATGGCCGCCAGCGTTCTTTTTACGTGAACTGAAGTCTACCTTGTGAAGTGGGGCTCCTTAGCTAAAATGTCTGCGGCCCTCGTAGAGAAGAGGTTGAGTATGGCTGTCCTAGCATTTTCCCGGCTGTACCATAAAGGGATCCGCTTTAATAATAATAATAAACTCTTTATTTCGGACAAATTATCCATATAGTATTAGTAAGTTACTTAACCTAGGTATGTTAGCATTATATTCTAGTTTTACATTATATTATATTATAGGCGTTTTGCACACCAACAGTGCAAACAACAGTGTGCCCAAACCCAGTGCGACAAGATTGGGCAGTCATACCGGTCCGCAATGACACCCAGAATGCTGTTGGTACCTACTTCCCCTGAGTCGGCCCAGCATCGACACGATTTTCTTGCGTAGTATCGCTTGAAAACCGTCCGTGCGGGCCTCGGCGAACATACGCGAGGCGCTACACCACCTAGGCAGTCCCAACAACATCCTGAATCCATTGTTATATTGAACGCGCAGGGCATTATACGCTCTTTTGGTATGCTTTACCCACAGGCTGCTTTACACCGAATCCCAAGATTTGGCAATAGGATCAATTTTATGAAAGCGACTGCCATCTGACCTTCCAATAGGGAAAACTAGAGCTTATTGAAATTAGATCGGTTTCCTCGCGATGTTTTCCTTCACCGAAAAGTAAAGTTATTTCGTAAAACCTATAGTGGTACGAGCCAGGGTCATGACCTCCAGCTACAGTAGCATACAATACATTTTACTAATGGCAAATTTCTGTCTGTCTGTTAACCATAAGTACCTATAAGGCCGCGTTTACACATTTAGAATTATAATGATATCACATCGCTGTTGAGAAATATAGTTGAACAAGCGAGCGAAGCGAACGAAATTCTCCGTTTCACAGGGATCGGATCGGAAACCGGTATTTTTTGTATGGGACCGAAAACGTTATTTTTTCGTTCTTTGGTAATAATTTCATTTCTAATTGGGCAATCTAATAATACGCAGTTGTTACCTCAAAACACAACTGAGTCCTACATTATGAAGCATAAAATAGTTCGAGATATGTGGTTATTTCGAGGTTTTTGCAAAAAACCGGTTCTGATCCCTTTCAGCTAGGGCCAACATTATTTCGTATGTCCGTCGTCGGTCCAGCTGTTCTTCTCTAGAGGTCGCATTTGCAACCGATTCTCGTGAAATTTTGTGAGCAGATCCAATTTTTTTTTTACTGTTCAGTTTCCGAATATTTTTTTTTATGACAGGCACGTGATTTCTGCAGCTCACATAGCCACTAGTTTAACATAGGTATTAAATAATATAAACAGCTTAGAATAAATGATTAATGTACATGTGATGTGGTAATATGTTGTTACCTGTCGTGCTAGTTTTGGTGACCCGATTGGACAACTGGTCAAACAAGAATTATGATTTTAATATCAGTGCACCCACTTATGTAAGTCGGTGAAATGTCCAACATAACATTTGACCGAGTTCTGAGATTACAACGTTTCTTCATTGACGAGAATGTATAGTAATAAGTTTCTGTCAAAATTCCCTTTTTTTTGACAAGTCTTATCTTATCTAACCTAGATCGGATTAAGTTCAACCCTGTGGGATCTTTTGTGCATTTGCCCTTTCCTTTATGCCTACTCCCAAGCTCGCTCCATCTTTCTCTCACTCTTCACTCAAAAAAGGAGGAGGTTCTATGTGTTTCAATCACTATTCGTTCAAATGAGCCCAAAAGTTTATCTTGAATAGTTTAGGAGTTCCATCATCAGAGCGCGAAAAAGGTTTTCATTTTTTTACATAAATGCACAAACTACATGTATTAGATAGGTACCATGGTCACCGAGCTTGCATAAGTAGCTACCTATGCGAAGTTGCACATTAATCGGATATTTACCGGTAAGTGGCTGAAATTGGTAAATTACTTACAAATAAATAAATAACCAAATCGACCTAATCCCAAACAAAGCAAAGCCTATGGGTACTAGACGTCGAGAAACATACATATTTATAGATAAATAAATTATTAAATACATAGCTTAGAAGACATCCATGATCCAGGAACAAATAATTCGTTGCTAATCATAGGGCCTCTAGCTACGTAGGCATGGTCACTTCCAACTAGGCCAAACAGGTCGTCAATAACAGTGCAAGGGAAATAATGCCTTGTAAAAAAGAAAGAAGATCGTAAATGATGTACGACAGATACTGAATTAAGTCATTACTAGCTATAATATTCTTCGGACGCAGATGTATAATGTATTACGTGATGATGGGAAGCGTGAGACAATGCACGGCATTGTTATAACGGGTGTATGGGTTGTATGGCGTAGGATGGGTGAGATTGCGAAGTTGCGTAGGTACTTAAGAGTCCGCAGTAAGCTCGATTCGCCATACAAACGTAGTTACGCTCTCATTTTAAAACTACGTGTTGGATTGTAACGAAACTCCATGTACTCCACACATATGACATGAGGTATATCCAGGTCTGTAATTAGTTTATGTAGCTTCAGATACCATAGTAAAAAAAATACAGCGCATTTAAGTTTTTCATACAAAATTAGTTATTGCTGTATTTCGTTTGTTTTATAAACTGGAACAATATAAACTAATTACAGACATAGATATACCTAATGTCATTGTATATGCAATGTTTCGTCACAATCCAACATGTAGTTTTAAAATGAGAACGAAACTCCGTTTGTATGGGAAGGTGAAATTCGGCCGAGCTTACTGCGGACTCTTAAATGATAGGACACATGTTACGCCACGAATGGCTGGATGAAAAGAATAATAGAGAGGAAAATAGAAGGAGGAAAGAAAGGGGAAGCCGAGGATATTACATGGAGCAAATAAAAGAAAAAATAAACGCTTCATCGTATAGAGAAATAAAAAGAAAGCCGGAATGTAGAATACGTTGGAAATTACTCCACCGACAAGAGCTTAGCTCTTAAATAAGAAGAAGAAGATTAAAGTATGCATTGTATATAGGAATCATTAGTTTAGATCTGACATCTGATTGCTATATCATCAATTCATCATCCTCCTAGCGTTATTCCCGGTAGTGCCCCTGAAGGAGCCCGGGGTCCGCTTTGACACCTAATCCCAAGATTTGGCATAGGCACTAGTTTTACGAAAGCGACTGCCATCTGACCTTCCAACCCAGAGGGAAAACTAGACCTTATTGGGATTAGACCGGTTTCCTCACGATGTTTTCCTTCACCGAAAAGCTAACGGTAAATATTCCGTACATAAGTTCCGAAAAACTCATTGGTACGAGCCGGGATTCGAACCCACGACCGCCGCTTGACAGCCGCATGCCTGAACCACTAGGCTACCGTAGCCCTATTACGTATCTGACTACTGTAAGTATGACAAAGTTAAGTCCAATATTATCTCGATAGGAGTACATTAGAGTAGTTCAAACAACGAATATAGAAATAGTACCTACCTACTTGATATTTCAAACCCTCGAAAATGCGTAGGTTCTACATAATGTACAGTCGCCATCAGATATATCGGAGCGGCCAGTGCTCACAAATATATGAACACGTCTCTAATGCCCCGACAATAGAGACGTGTTCAGATATTTGTGAGCACTTTGGCCGCTCCGATATATCTGATGGCGACTGTACACACGTTACATTGGTGATCATTTCCCAATAAGCTGATCTACTTACATAGGTACTTAACTATTACATACAACCAGTTAAAAAAGCAAGGCCGACCGCGAACACCTTGTGAAGTTAGCACCACTGTCATAAAAACGTTTACCAACTTATATTTACCGTTACACGTGGCATAAGTGGTTGAGATTCCAAAGTAATTTGTACGTAAGTGAGTCTGTTTGATGTTATTGACGCGCAAATACCTATAAGTTTGTAAGAATGTATGGTAATTGTTGTAAGGGTCATTTAAGATATAAACGGTCGTAATGTGGCTAGAAGACCTTTATTAAGTGATTGTGGGCTAGTTTTATTAATAGTTTGCTCTATTTTTAGAAGGAAGAGGAAAAGATTAAGATATTAAAGAAGTCATTAATTCAAACAAAATACTTCAATTATGAGTAAATCACAATAATATCTTACTTTGATCCCCGGATCCCTCAAACATTTAAAATTAATTGATTGATGCCTTGCCTCATCAACATCATCTGACCGAACCGTGAACCGTGTAATTGTTAGTATTATCATCTGATACGTTTAAAAGCTCTTGTTGGTGTAGCAATTTCTATGCATCTCTTTTCTTCATAACCTGATACCCTGCAGTTCGATCACATAACTTATATATAACTTATATAATCAAGTCGATGTCGGCAGTGCAGCTGATATCTTGTACAACAATTTGCATTCCGTACTAAATCGAAACGTTCCTGTTCATAATTATCCGGCAAGTAGTTTTCAGCAGCGTTATGAGTACCCCGTTTGGTTCACAGCGGAAATTATTAAATATATTAAACTAAAGCATTTCAATCTGGTCATGTACAAAAGAAAGGGGTTGTTGTTTAACAAAGAGTTGTTCCGGTATTATCGAGCCCTAGTAAAAAAATTAATGGCATCTGCGCATAAACAGTACCTCCGTAGAACAGAGGAAGCAATAAGTTACGATCCAGCTGCCTTTTGGAGGCACGTCAAGGATAGACGCAGCAATCGGCGTCCGAACTGCTACACTACTGGCGGTGTGCGCCTGGCGGAGCCTGATGCTGTGCAAGCTTTTGCAGAACACCTTAGTTCGGTATTCCACGTGAGCCCCCCCATACTGGATGTGGACAGGGCTGCTAGCGATGCAGCAGGGGATAAAGACTCTGCTTGCATAAATTTGCATAGTATTTCTCCTCGCGAGTTAAGTCGTATCGTTAGAAAACTAAAAGCCACTGCCGCACCTGGTCCCGACGGCATTCCTGCATTCCTGATTAAGGACTGCTTTTCGAAGCTAAGGCAGCCTCTACTCTTTGTCTTTAATCTTGCCCTTGGTCAAGGAGTTTATCCGACCCAGTGGAAGGTATCCAGAGTTACGCCGGTGCCTAAGGAAGCCAAATCCACAGATATAACCACCTTCCGACCTATCGCAGTTCTGTCGGTTTTTGGTAAGATTTTCGAAGGAGTTATCAATGGATATATTGCGCCTCTTATATCGAGTCGGTTATCGGAGGAGCAACACGGTTTTCGTAGGGGTAGGTCCACCGCCACTAACATCGGCAACTTTGTTGATTACACTCTTATCCATATGGACCAATCTCGTCAAGTGGACGCTGCCTACTTCGACTTCCAGAAGGCATTCGACCTCGTGGATAATGATATTCTTCTCAGCAAGTTGTCAGCGTTTGGTTTCTCGCCACATTTATTAAAGTTATTCGGTAGTTATTTGAGAGATCGTAGACAATATGTGCAACTGTCGGGCTACCAATCGGATGAATATTTCACTAGATCTGGAGTAAGTCAAGGCAGTACGCTTGGACCTACTCTATTTCTGGTAATGATCAATGACCTTCCTTCGGTTGTTAGCAGTGTCGAGTGCTTACTGTTTGCTGACGATCTCAAGTTGTTCCATGCTGTTAACTCTGTTTCTGACTGTGGTGTATTACAGCAGGATATTGATGCCGTGGCGAGATGGAGTCAAGCGAATCGTCTGTTTTTTAATAGGAAAAAGTGCAAAGTAATATCTCTTAGTCGAAGCAAATGCCCTCTAGCCTATACATACCTACTTGGTGGTGATCCTGTTGACCGCGTCCAAACTATTCGCGATCTTGGCGTTGAGGTAGATACGAGATTGGATTTCCATAGCCACATTAGTTCTATCACTAAGAGCGCAAATAAAATGTTGGGATTCGTAATACGCACTGCGCCACAATTTACTAGCACGGCTGTACCTATCGTCTTGTACAATGCATACGTACGTAGCAAGTTGGAGTACAGCTCTGTTATATGGGATCCGATCGAAGCAAATTACAAAATCTTACTCGAGCGGGTTCAGCGGAAATTTGCACGTCACCTGTACAAGAAGCAGTACGGATATTATCCTTTTTTATATCCGTCTCTTTTTGTAGCCGGTATGGTCGGGCTGGAGACTCTCCATTTCAGACGTAAACTGCACCTCGCAGTCCACTACTGTCTTCTACTCAGGGGGCAAATTGACAATCCAGTGGCATTGGAAGGCATTCGTCTATTCGTCCCAGAGCAGTACGGACGCGCGGGGCGCCGCCGCCGCCCGCTGTTTACCGCGCGGGCGACGGCGGGGCCGCGCACGCGTCGCGCGAGTAACGCGCCTGGCGTTCGGGCGTCGGCGCTGCTTAATGAGCTGGTGCTGAGGCAGGATGCCGACGTGTTTGCAGACAATTGGCAGAGCCTGCTAACTAAAATAAGTGCTATGTGCAACACATTTAGTTAGTGCTACTTTTTATTTGTTTGTGTAACTGTCATATATTTATGTTATTTTATGTCCTAGCATTGTAGGCGCTTTGGTACCACTACTGTAAGTCTATTATGTAAATGATTAAATAAATAAATAAATAACGCATTGTACGCGCGTCACGTAGGGAGTTAGCGCCCGACCCGCGCCGCGCCCGACCCGCGCCGCGCCCGACCCGCGCCCGCGCCGCGCACGACCCGCGCCTGCCCCGCGCCGCGCACGACCCGCGCCCGCCCCGCGCCGCGCACGACCCGCGCCCGCCCCGCGCCGCGCACGACCCGCGCCCTCCCCGCGCCGCGCACGTCCCGCGCCGCGTCCGACCCGCGCCGCGCCCGTCCCGCGTTCGGTGTGTTAAATCTGTTTATTTTTGTCGTCCTTATAGGTACATATGCTCTTCTTGGCTATCACACATACCTACAGTCCTACAGAGCAAGTAATGCCGTTGTTATTGATGCACTCTTCCGTAAGGTACTTCCCCAGTCGAACTGCTCCAAATTCGAGCGAAATGACGCCGAATTACCCGGTTAAAATCCTTCATTGTATTTTTCGATCTACCGTAATGATGGTGTAGCTAGCTAGACGAATGGTGCTCATAATCCAACTAATAACCCGGAAACCTCCCACGTTCCATTTCGGCAAAAAACTCAATGCTAAAACCATAGCTAAGTCTTTAGATGTTTGATAAGTGTTCTTGTAATATACATTATTCACATTCTTGGGTAATTATGTAAATGTTGTCATTTTACTATGTCGACTAATAGGTTGATTTGATATACTAAACCGAAATGCTGCATTGAAATCTGGCGAGATTATACTACACCTCGCGTCGCGTAATAGAAGCGTTTTTTCGGCTGATTCTAAAATTAAGTACAGACAAATATTTCGCGACTCGTTAATTGCACCAACTGTATAGTAACGTAAAAAAGAACAATTAATATTTTACACTAATAGCATCACAACAATGCGCAGAGCTGTGATAGGTTACATCTAGGGTTGCCAGTTGCCAAGTGCCACATATTCACATTGAATACAAACGAAAGTTATATCACTTTTCAATCATCATATCAGCCGAAAGAAGTCCAGTGTCCATATAGGCCTTCCCCAATTTTCAACTAATTAGGTCAATAACTTGAAAAGAATCCATCATCAGATGAAGAAAAAATTGCAATGAGATGGATATTAAGGAATATCCAAACCTTGTCGTCACAAACTGGGAGTTTTTTTTTATGAACACAATCCCAAGACAACGGCAAATTTATTTTGTTTTGAATAATGGGTCATGTGGCTATGTTTACGTTAATATATGATGGGAAGTTGCACTTGCCACTTGCCTTAACCAATTCTTGGGACTACGTAGCATACGCACCTCATACACTGAGAAAACTGTTCATCAAAAACTTAGGTGAATTCAGTTAAAATAATGATGATTTCACGTAAAGTAGAGAGCATACTGATATCACCAAAAAGTACGATGAAACTACTGTCCCTGTTGCTCACGATATTATATGAGGAACTGTCACAACGCCTTTAGTAGGAAGCAGACAAATATTTCGTGCTTCGTAACCAGTATTTACGGTGAAAGTCATCGTACGTTGTGGAAGACCTCATATGACCATCTGACAGTCACCATATTTTTGTATGCTTGCCTACTATTGTTTATGTGCTTTCCTCATATTTTCGTTGTATGCCTAGCATTTCTTCCTACTATTTATGTATGCTTTCCTCATATTCCTGTATCCTTTCCCGTTACTATGTACGTGCTTTCTTCATATTTTAGTTATTTTCCTATTAGCTCTTCCTACTTTTTATCTACGCTTTCCTTATAATTTTGTATTCCATCTGATGAAGATATCAGTGTCCATATATATAGTAGGAAGAGCTAATTACATGTAAAAGT
Organism: Epinotia ramella; assembly: GCA_947578815.1. Lineage (NCBI taxonomy): Eukaryota > Metazoa > Arthropoda > Insecta > Lepidoptera > Tortricidae > Epinotia > Epinotia ramella. Next base: position 37,213,153 of record OX388202.1, read on the forward strand.
ATTGCATTCAGCATTGCTAATGGACACTGATATCAAAAATACTTAACCAAAAGAGAGCACAATAAACCAAAATGTTAGCAAAAAGGGTTTATTGACATTTTAAATTAATTATAATTTAACACATAGTCTCTCGTCTCGGTCTCGAAATCCATCTCTGCATTAAATCTGCCGTGGGTTGAGCCATCATCACACATTTTTTTTAAATACTTTAGTATTATCGGTCGTCACTGTCACGCGTGCGCATTCGATGAGGAACAAATGGTTACTGACGGTGACGGGTGAGACGCGTCCCGCGGCCGGCCAACTGCGGCGAATTTTACCATGTTCTTCGTAAAGTATGATTCCATAAAGCATTCGTTGTACGTTTCACCGTATTTTTGTGTGACAGGTTTGTATATAATTAGGATGCTATGATATTTCAAAATTACCAACCTTCAAAAAGATGTATGGCAACAACGTAAATAATATGACAAGTCATACTAATTCTATCTTACTTCAGTAAGGTGCCTTCACCGTATTTCAATTTACGTTCTGCAATTTAACTAGAAATTTCTTAATACAATATGGTGACAGTATCCTCGTGTAATATAATTATAATCTTTCTCTGGAGTATCATCGAATTTCTGTAATATAGTTTAATTTTAATAGGACAGCAAGATATTGTATCAAGATAGTAATATTATATTCGGTGACTAGATCTTATGATGAAAGGTCGCCACATTATTGCATTACTTCATCTAGATATTCGATTATTTCGTTATATGGTAGAATTCTAGCTTGGTATTTACCTACGGTCACTTTATTTTATTGTAATTAATCATAATTCAGATCAATTTAATTATATTTTAAAATGAAGCCAAAACGACATTTTTCTCAGTGTACTCCTTTAAGGATACATCCGGGTTGACACTAAGACGAGGAAAAGATGCATTGATTGATATATAGATTAACATTTTGTTTTTATTATAAAATTGTGTCGTTGGCAGCCCTAGTCACCGCTATGTAGTCGTCGGTTCAAGGCAAGCGAGTACTGCGGTCACCATAAAGTTCCTCCTCTTATGCCAATGTTATTGTAATATAATAGCATCATTAATGCTGGACAGACGACTATAACAAGCACATATTATAATTACATTCAGTTTCCTTACCTACTTCGTAACATCACGTAACATACAAAAATAACTTGATCAAGCGTGTCGATGCACTATGAAAGGTTTGTATATATACTTTTAGAGTCCGTAGTAAGTAGGTAGTAGTTATGGCCTGTTTGCGCTGGACGACTGTGGAGTGGACGGTCGCGCCTTGCTTTTCTTATGATGCTGTCGAATTCCAATGTAAACGAGGCTTTAGTTTCTCTACAAACATCTATATTTGGTCCAAAGAGAAGGATCTTGGTTTGCGTTGTGAGATAAACTGGCTCATTACTTCTGTTGTTAACCAAACGAAAACTGATCGGCCGGATCACATTTTGGAATAAATACCCTCTAGGAAAAGCATTATTTACCTTAAAATTCACTTCGCCGGTTTCCCTGGACAAGTCAAATACATCCTAAAACGTAATATATAAGGTCCCTTTTGCTTTGCGCGCTACGCCGTTGACTTTCTACTGGTTAGTCAACGCATGCGCAGCATTCTCTGTATACCAAACAAGTTGCTAATACGTGCTAAGTACAACATGCAATAGAAATTTTGGTGTCCATCTAAACAGAATAAGAATCCGCCATTATTAGCGAACCTATTATGCTGCTGTATCGTTTCGTTCATCATATCAGCGGACATAGCACAAATCGACTTGTTTTAATGACATAATTATTATATTGGCAAGGTTACTTTCAAGAATTTTACATTTAAAGTGGCGGTGTGACCGGCGAACTGGTCTTACTTTAACAACTTGTTTGTAGGGCACTGATGAATGTCATCACACTCAAATTTAGATCAGCCCGACTGGGGAAGTATCTCCACCGATAGCACCAACTTGCCTCAGTTTCGCGTCATCAATGGAAACTTAAGCTGTCAGATTTGGTGGCCATTTTTAAACACGGAATTTCGTATCAAATGAAAAACCTCTTTTTTATATTAATCGTTTATAAAAAGGTCTTGATTTAGCCGGACAAATGCAAAAGCGGACACAAATTGTAAGACTGCGTTGAAAGTACACGATAATTATGGAGTCGGTATTGCGGTAATTAATGACTACACTTTCGCCGTCATGCATGGTGGACGTTCCGATGGCGAATTTATCGTTTGTATGTAAAGTTGAAGTTTTCGCGCATAATTTCAACAATTTCTATAGCCACGAAGCCTCGTTAACACGCACGCTACACGGGCCGATATCGGCCGGACTGCATGCCGGCCGACGCGTGATTCGGCCCGTGTGGAACGTGTCGGAAGCACGGCTTCCAACCAAATCAAGGTCACTCCATACTTACTAGATTTTTCTGCATTCTGGCCGATATCAGCCCGTGTAGCGTCTCCTTTAAGCCTCTCACAGACTGGCGTGGCCTGGCCGCGGCGGTCATTTGTAAACTTGTCATTAGCTGTCACATTTACTAATGACCGCCACCACAGCAGAGCACGGCTATCACAAGAGTCTCTCAATTCTTCTCGCACTATACCTCTCTTTCTAAGTTTTTTCATAAGAGAGAGATGGATAGTGCGAGAAAAATCGAGAGAGCTCGCGCGCCGTCTCAAGTGTTGCCAAGTACTTGTAAACTATACAGTAGTTAATGTTCAGCGTTTTTAGTTCGCGTCTTACATACCTATGGAGATTGCCCAATTTGAAACCTATGAAGCCTAATTTTTGGTTAGAATCTTAAACCGCGTAAACGGGTCTTCTCTTGTATAATTTTATCTGATAAATCATTTTATTTATGCCCTTAAGCCCTCAACTATTGACACAGTAAATATAAGGCTATAAACAGTAAAACAAATCCGCACCAACGCCCGATGCCACGCACTCACACAGTAAACTTAAATCCAAGTCGGGGTAGTCGGCGCGGCGGTAGGTAGGTGGCTTGAGATACCGCTTTAGCATTTTATTTAGCGCGCTATTGACTATAGGAAAGAAAACTTTTTTTAATACCTATATAGTATGACCTTTTGTAGTTTCTGGTTACAAGTACAGGAAGCTTTATCCCCGGAGCCTACGTCAGAGACGATCGTGAATCACTCGTGTGCGTGTGCGCAAAAGGTAAAAGGGAAGTCACGGCTGGCCGCTGCGCCGGCGAGACTCCCGTGACTCATTGCGTCTCGTTCGTTCACCCGGCAACGATAGAGATAACAAGTAGCTGAAAATATGACTAATTATGGGTTATGTTATGAATTGAATTGTGGTTGCGGTGAAGCGTCATGTTTCGCAGCTCTGTAGAGACAAAGTTCTTCCAAGTCTCAAAAGTTTAAAGTATCAAAATGTTCTAACCCATTTTTACGGCGTTCTACAATCAACTTCAAGGATATGTAAACATTTTTTGCCTTATTACAATGCAATAAAGTGAAAAAGTGCAAACGTCTCTTTCACGTCTACAGTACACGAGTTTTTTTTTAAAGTGCAAGCACTTTTCTAATGCATTTTACTTTTTACTTTCTTTTATCTTTTTACACTTTACTTACTTATGCCTACTTGTTCGTGATAGTTTTCCTTTTAAATTCATTATATGTACAACTACCACGAGATTTTTCACATCCCCAGCAGTAGCCATTTAGCTGGCAGGGGGAGGGGGGACACGTGACTCGAACAAAAATTAGGACTTTAAAGCCCAATATCTCGCAAACGAATTACTGATTGGAAAAATCGTTGCTTAAAACCCATAATATGTTTGAACGAGCTATCCAACGATACCCCACACCATGGGTTTAACGAGAAAAAAAATTACATTAGGTTAGGTTAGGTTAGGTTAGGTTAGCCTAAAAAAATGTTTTTCTAAATTTTACTATACTGTTTTGTCGGCGTGATTGAGTTATATACCCATGCCGAATCAAAGTTTTCTAGTAGTAATGGTTACTGAGCTAAGCCGAAGACGGACAGACAGACAGACAGACGGACGGACATGGCGAAACTTATAGTTCCTTGTTGACTTCGGAACCCTAAAAATATTTGTCGCACAACGTGATGCGTTTGCTCTTCACCCAAACAAGGAAAACGTGATAAAATTGTAAACAAAAACCCACAATCTTACCGGTCCATTTAGTGGTCATGCGTGGGTAAAACCCCGCGTGTGATCAGGGCTGTTATTCTTTACGCGCCCATGCTTCCGACTTCACCCGTCACGCCAAAAGAAACTAGACCTCTACCTTCGCTTAGTTACTACGAGTCGCGGCGTCAAGATGCATTTGTGGGTGAGCGTTGAGGTGAGCTTAAAACAAGTTACAGAATGGCGGGGCACCTGTCTGAAGTGGGAAAACCAGGTGAGTAAAAGAAAGGCTGCGAACTGGTCCGTAACATACTGCGTCATTATCGCTACTGCAGAACTTGTTTATGAGAGAGAGAAAAAATTGGGAACTTCAAGACTACACTGATATGAGGAGATAACTACACTGAGAAAAATTTCCTCTGCCGCGCTACGTAAAATAAGGACAAAAATCGACCACAATGACGTGTGTAACCCGCTCCATTACGGGTACGTAGTCGGTCGTACGTAGTCGGCATACTGACGCTCATCATGGAGCGGGTTACGTAATTTACTCGTGGTCGATTTTTGTACTTACGTACGTAGCCCGTCATCCGGCTACGTATACGTAGTGCGCAAGTCGCACTGAATACCCCTGAAACTACGACTGCAACACCCGTATGCTATTGTTGCGGGCACAGTAGAACACGGTGAACCATACGTGTGTACCACGGCGGCATACGTACGATACTGTAGCGGGCACAGTAAATAATGGTGAGCTGTACGTGTGTACCACGGCGGCATACGTACGATACTGTAGCGGGCACGGTAAATTATGGTGAGCCATACGTGTGTACCATGGCGGCATACGTACGATACTGTAGCGGGCACAGTAAATAATGGTGCGCCATACGTGTGTACCATGGCGGCATACGTACGATACTGTAGCGGGCACAGTAAATAATGGTGAGCCATACGTGTGCACCGCGACGGCATACGTACGATACTGTGGCGGGCACAGTAAATGATGGTGAGCCATACGTGTGTACCATGGCGGCATACGTACGATATTGTAGCGGGCACAGTAAATAATGGTGCGCCATACGTGTGTACCATGGCGGCATACGTACGATACTGTGGCGGGCACAGTAAATAATGGTGAGCCATACGTGTGTACCATGGCGGCATACGTACGATACTGTAGCGGGCACAGTAAATAATGGTGAGCCATACGTGTGCACCGCGACGGCATACGTACGATACTGTGGCGGGCACAGTAAATGATGGTGAGCCATACGTGTGTACCATGGCGGCATACGTACGATATTGTAGCGGGCACAGTAAATAATGGTGCGCCATACGTGTGTACCATGGCGGCATACGTACGATACTGTGGCGGGCACAGTAAATAATGGTGAGCCATACGTGTGTACCATGGCGGCATACGTACGATACTGTAGCGGGCACAGTAAATAATGGTGAGCCATACGTGTGCACCGCGACGGCATACGTACGATACTGTGGCGGGCACAGTAAATGATGGTGAGCCATACGTGTGTACCATGGCGGCATACGTACGATATTGTAGCGGGCACAGTAAATAATGGTGCGCCATACGTGTGTACCATGGCGGCATACGTACGATACTGTGGCGGGCACAGTAAATAATGGTGAGCCATACGTGTGCACCGCGACGGCATACGTACGATACTGTGGCGGGCACAGTAAATAATGGTGAGACATACGTGTGTACCATGGCGGCATACGTACGATACTGTAGCGGGCACAGTAAATAATGGTGAGCCGTACGTTTGTACCACAGCGGTATACGTGTGATACTGTAGCGGACACAGTAAATCATGGTGAGGCATACGTTTGCACCACGGTGACATACTTACGATACTATGGCGGACACAGTAAAGCATGGTGCGCCATACGTGTGCACCGTGACGGCATACGTACGATACTATGGCGGGCACAGTCAAGCATGGTGCGCCAAACGTTTGCACCATTGTGGCATACTTACGATACTATGGCGGACACAGTAACGCATGGTGCGCCATACGTGTGCACCATGGCGGCATACGTAGGATACTGTGGCAGGCACAGTAAAGCATGATGTGTCATACGTATTTACTGTCGTAGTAGAGGTAAGGTACCGTTGCCGGTACAGTCAGGCATGATGAACCGTGCGTATGTACCACGGCCGCGTACGTACGATACTGGTGCGGGAACAGTAAAGCACGGTGAACCATACTTATTTACCACGCCAGCATACGTACGATACTGCTGCGGGTATATTAAGGCATGGTGCACTATACGTGTTACGTATGGCACACCATGCCTCACGATACTCGCACCTGTATTTTCCTTATGCTGGCATGTAAACTTACAAAGGTGTTTAGATAATTTTTATGAATATTAACCAATCAAAGTCAACGAAATTTTGTAGACACGATCGAGAAACTAATATCTAGGTCTATGGTAATTTTCGTAAAAATGTACAGTTTAAATATTGCAGGGAGAGATGAATGAAAATATCAAAATCCCTGCAATATTTAAACAATACATATTTACGAAAATGTACTAAATCACAGACCTAGTTATTGGTTTCTAGACAAGTCTACAAAATTGAATTGACTTTGATAGGTTAATAATCAAAATAATTATCTGAACACCTTTTTATGTACGACCAGCGTCATAAATATATATAGGTTAATAAGAGCTCAAAAATATCTACACACCACTAGACATATGATAACAATATGGTTGGTGTTTACACATTTTGACTCGATGGCTGTATATATATAAATGACGCTGACTGTACCATGCCAGCATAAGGAAAATACAGGTGCGAGTATCGTAAGACCTGGTGTGCCATACGTAATACGTATAGTGCACCTAGCCTTACACTCGCAGCAGTATCGCATGTACTCGGGCGTGTGTCTAAGTAGACACACTTGATTTTTAGGTTTCCGTTTTCACTTTTTTGAGGTACGGAACCCTAAAAATCAAGTATGTCTAATGGACGGCTGTCCATCTAGTTATGTACGTATGGTTAATGGTAAGGTGCTTTATTGCCCCGCACTAGAATCATACCTCTTATTTTTCTTCTCAGCATAATATATTTGTCCACTGCTGGACATATGCCTCTCCCATGGTTTTTCTATATCGTTCTCGATGCGGCGTATCTGGTCGAGGTCGGCCCTGCCATCTTAGGAATGCCGGTCTGGCCACGCTCCCACTTCCCGTTCATACCTCTATTATAACAGTTAATACGTTTTATACACATTATGCTTTGTAGTATAAGCAGTACAGTCACGTCTATAAACATGTACACGTTTAGGGACGTATGTCAATGGAATAACGTTGAAAATCGTATACATGTTTATAGACGTGACTGTACAACCTGCACTGGTAACAGAAATATCTACTTATAAATAATGGTGCGAGTACGCTAAAGAATGATGTATCATTTTAAAGCTGATCAGATGTTTTAAAACCCGCGTGCGGTATTTTTCTGATTTAATTTCTTTTACTGGTAATAGTTATTACGTCATTGCCATTATGAATTCATTTAAAACTCTGGTCAGGCTTTATCTACTGTTGTACTTGTACGATATTAGTGCGGCTAAATTATTATTATTATTATGCAAAATATTTTTATAGCAAACTTAACAGCTGCACCGATATAGCACCTAAGTCCGGACCTGTAAGTCAGGAGCATGCCTACAATACATATACATTCAGTGTACACACTACAGACACAGCAATGATACAACATTTTTTAAACTTTTACAAGGTTAATAACAGAAGAAATTCTGAAGAAGTTCTGTTCTCAGACCCCGTAAAAGTTTTATAGGCTTACGTGGTTAAAAGTAAATAGACATAAAAGATTCATATTATTTATTTTCAATCGTAAAACTGAGACATGCCAAAAAAAACCAGAACAAGCTTAATTAATCATACTATTCTAGAACTGGGATCATTATTAAGTTTTCCAAAGGTATTCGTATTATATTTTTTTCCTATAGTATATGCTATTTGAACTCGGAATCTACGAATAATCTTTTTTGTAAAACCTCAATGTGACGTTTGGTTAAATGACGGATGTATGCAACATTACTTCGGTCCATATGGAATCTGTCTGTCAATGTCACGACTACTTTTTTAATTCCATACAGACCAAAATAATGTTGCATACATCCGTCCTACAACCAAACGTCACATCGAGGTTTTAAAAAATGGTACCTAAATAGTAGGCATTAAGTCCGAATAACGTATACCTACTGTCAGGAAAAAATACAATATGAATACTTTTGGAAAACTTAATGTTTCCAATTACATGGTTGTCAACTTGGCGTACCCGTGAAACATAATAAAAGCTTCATATTATTTTGAATCGTAAAATTGAGACATACTGAAAAACCACAACAAGCTTAATTACTTAATCATACTATTCTAAAATTAAGCCCGATTTACATTTCAATAATGTTGCATACATCCGTCCTTTAACCAAACGTCACATCGAGGTTTTAAAAAATGGTACCTAAATAGTAGGCATTAAGTCCGAATAACGTATACCTACTGTCAGGAAAAAATACAATATGAATACTTTTGGAAAACTTAATGTTTCCAATTACATGGTTGTCAACTTGGCGTACCCGTGAAACATAATAAAAGCTTCATATTATTTTGAATCGTAAAATTGAGACATACTGAAAAACCACAACAAGCTTAATTACTTAATCATACTATTCTAGAATTAAGCCCGATTTACATTTCAATAAGTACAGTAGCGAGTTAACTTGCGACATCGGCTAGTTAAGTCGCTTTTGCCGTTTGAACGGCAAAAGCGAGTTAAGTTGTAAGTTAAGTTGTAAGTAAACGGTGAATAGATCGCGATCCTATTTTTCGGTGAGTTTAGTGCGAAGTAGCCCCCTCTCTCGCGTCTCCCGCGCCCCGCCAACTTAACTGGCCGGCATGTAGAGGGGCGAGTTTAGTACAGTCCATACGTTTGTAAACTGCGGCCGGCAACTGTTTCGGAGGAATAAAACAACCGACGCGACTGGTCTTCCTCTCGGAACGGCAACTTATGACTACTCACTCGCCTACGTTTGGACGCTACTTACAACTTACTACTTATTACTTAACTGACTGATTTCTTAACTTGTTGACAGGTTTTCACCATTGCAAGATTTACTATACATATTACGGGAAGGACGAGATGATTGATATTTATAACAATATAAAGGCGTCAGTCATCCTATCTTTTATAGATTTCGTCTGAGTGTTTTAGGGCAATAAGAAATAATTACGTACAAGAATAGAGAGTCCATGATCAACATAAACATAAACAATATTTCAGATCTCAGGTATTTGTTGCACGAACCAGAAGCGGGTAAGTAAGAGCAACCTAGGATTCCCGACCAAAGAATCACTAGTAAGGGTACCTCGGCATCAATGGAGTCCGCGTGGTCGTCGCTGGAAAGCAATGCGTCTAGGCCTACGGTAAACTTAACTTCAAGCTCGTTCGCATACGAACGCTAATACATACGCATAAACCTAAATAGTTGCAGAACCTATGTCGCAAGGCCCGACTTTAAACTGATATAACCGGCATACTACAAAAAAAAAAAAAAAAAAAACAACAAAATGTGGGGATCGCCCCGTTTTGGTAGCGATCCGAGAGCCACCTTTTGGCAGTAGGGGCGGTGCTCCCCTACCCCAGGGCCTAGGATAAGGTTAAACATCAGTACCGAGTTTCGATATTTCTACTGTTACGAAATTTGACTGATTTTAAAAGCTTAATGACACAATACGATGAAAGAATACAAACAACAAATGAAACTCACTACTGATGTTTAACCTGCAGTTAAGTTAAAGAAACAAATTGGTGGTGGGCCCGCATTCACGCTTTGACAAAACGGTAAGGTATGGGGTAAGTACGATGTGTACACTGTATCACCTGCGGGCAACAGATCCGCACAGGTGGGTGTGTTTCTGAATTTCTGTACATATTGTATTGTATGCATGTAAGTCTGTGATGAGAGAACAGTAAACGAAGAAGGTTGGTGCTAATACGATGGGAAGTCCTAGCTCAAGGATACGTGTGTCGTATGTGATGTGTAAAGGTCGTTTCCTAGTAGCCAAACTAATTTGCCAAACTAGTTTGGCCACGTGGAATCTTGTGTCAAGGTAAGACAGATAAAACCAATACTCAAGAAATCGATGCACGATCTAGAGGGTGAATTTTTAATGAGTGTCCAAATTGAAGTATAAGATTCTTCAGAAAAAAATATAAAATACGTGTTTTTTGTTTCATATCATTCAGTACTAAAATTTTTAGTAATGCTGCTTCAAGTTGTACCTAAAACACCTCACAGCGCGGGCACCTCAGCGGGTAGTAAGGTTTGCACAAGGTACACCTCCCCTCCCCGCCTCCGCCCCGCTCCGCGCGGCACTGAATTCCGAGTAACCACGCTGTACCGATTATCTTTTGGGATAGATCATTTAAAATTATTATTTTTCAAAAATGGAGTCTATTAGTGATGCCAAATGCCTACAAAAAATTTGGACACTCATTAATAAGTCTGTATGTTCACCACTTTTGAATGTTTTACAGCTAACTATGGACCCGGACAGATATATCCGTCATCAAAAAAAAAAACTACAAAATTTTCAGCCTTTTATCAGTTTTTTTCTGTTTAATTAATAAGCTATACTTAAGATTTTGACAATCCACCCACAGCTCCATGTCCAATAGTTTCTGAGAAATGATACTTTGATATTGTCATTTTTTTATTACATTTGAATTCCAAGTTTCGTTTTTGTTTTCAGTCTAATATCGGCATAACCGCATATGATTGACATTAGTTGTTGCTAACACTTTAAAAGTACATTAAATTTGAGACAATTTAAGCCTGCCCACAGCTCGCAGCTGCATAGTCTTGTCTTGGCAACTTTTAACATGAAAATGTTTTTGATGGGATTTCACTCCTTTTTGTAAGTTAGTTGTGTATGCCATTTTTTTATTTTGGTAAAAGTTTCAAGTTTTAGAATAGTGTGTACTAAAACTAGCTTGTAAAGCGAATTTAAGCTTTTAAATTTGATGATTAACAGTGAATGAGTGACAAAATCGGCTTTTTATAGATACAGTCAAAACATTTTACGACGACATCGTATCAATAAAATCTAAAGTAGAAGAGCTATGCAATTGAAACTTTATATGTTTTATATGTCAACCATGTGCGGTTAAGCTGATATTAGGCTGAAAACAAAAACGAAACTTGGAATTTAAATGTTATTAAAAAAATTACAGTATTCAAAGTTTCATTTCTCAAAAACTATTGGACATGGAGCTGTGGGTGGACTTAAATTGTCTCAAATTTAACACAGTTTCAAAGCTATAGTAACAACTAATATTAAAACCCCTTACTTTATGAATTAAACAGCAAAAACTGAAAAAGTCAAAGAATTTTGAAAAAAATTCAAGATGGCGGGTTTCCCCCACGATGATTTTTTTGGGAAATTTGGGATATCAATAAGAACACAGTTCTTTAACATTTACACCAATTATTAGTCAGACGTTTCAAATGTCCGAATGCAATGGGAAACATAAATAGTTGTTTAGCTTGCCGTAACAAAATGGACCATATCTTCTGCGAATTTGCTCAATACTATAAAACATTCAAAAGATGTGAACATAGATTGTACATCGATTTATATACTTTGTTTTATCTGTCCCACTTTAAACACATTTGTTTATAGCACAGGAATAATACATACTTTGTGTGATACTACCCAGCACGGCCACGGAGGATTTTGTTGTTTCTCTTGCGGTACATATTTATGAAAGAAATGCACTTTTATGTACTAATCATTAAAAAATCGTACTCATACGGTTTCGGCATTAGAGATTGCGGTCGTGGTCGTGCTAGGTAGATTACTTTCTGGCACGACCACGCTATATTTATGACATTTAAGGTTAATCTTATGCTCAAAATAGTACAAAATAAATGTACTCAAATTGTACCAGTCTGCAGCACATCAAATGTGACAGTGGTACTGCAAAAACCGCAACGATTACAAACGGGGTATTTGAAGTCAAGGTTAAGGTACAAGTTTGGAATCCTACCGCAGACAGTAGTGATAAATTATTTTTTAATCAACAATTTTTTTTTGTCATTATTGTGTCATATATATAAGTTGCTGATTAAAAAATAGTTTATCACTACTCGTGTTTATTTATTTACTTTTGTTATGCACATAAGGTACAAGTTGGAACCCGACTGCAGACAGCAGCAGCAGACGACATGTCGCTGCGACACGTCACCGGGCATCGCTGTCATAAAAATAAATAGACACCAGTAGTGTCGCCGCAAAACGTCGTCAGCTGCTACTGTCTGCGGCCGGGTTCCAACTTGTACCTTAACCTTGACTTCAAATGCCGCCTTTGTAATCAATGCGGTTTTTGCAGTACCACTGTCACATTTGATGTGCTGCAGACTGGTACAATTTGAGTACATTTATTTTGTACTATTTTGAGCATATTAAGATGAAACTTAAATGTCATAAATATAGCGTGGTCGTGCCAGAAAGCAATCTACCTAGCACGACCACGACCGCAATCTCTAATGCCGAAACCGTACGAGTACATTTTGTTAAATGATTAGTACATAAAAGTACATTTTTTTTCATGAATATCTACCGCAAAAGAAACAAAAAAATCCTCCGTGGCCGTGCTGCGTAGTATCACACCATACTTTGGCCAAGAGGACAATGTAATTCCTCGTGGTCAAAATAGATTGGCGAATTAGTTTGGCTACGAGCAAACGACGGACGGTGGCGAAACCTTATTCTAAAGTCCATCGAACAGTGACATAAAGTTTTAAATTTGACATTATGGTAATTGTGGCCGGTACAGGCGAAACAAGGGTATTATAATTATGTAATAGGTAATCGTCGGTTCTTTGCACTTGATACGCATAGTAATGCTGATTAAAATCTATACACTCTAATGAAACACACTCAAATGTAACTTCATCATTGTCAAGTAAATAAATATGTTTTATTTCACCAAACTTTGGTAAGCCTGAAGATTCTGAAATATCTAGAATGACAATTGACGACAACTCAAATCGGACACCATGTAGTTTCACCCATGATAATGAGTACCAACAATTATTATCCATTATACCTCGAGACTGAAAGTTTAGCCTTACATTTTCAATTTGCGCTTCTGTCATATTTGCCTTTTTACCATAAGAGATCGTCTTTAAAGTTTCATTTCTGATAAAAGTATCGTTCAAAATTAATTGATGTTTAATAGCTATTGTTTTACAAACATTTACTCTGTTGTGCGATGCTCTGGCCACAAATTTAGATATACGATGCTTAGCTTCAAACCTCATCGTCCAGATTTGGGTAAGTGGGCCAAATTTTTTTAACATTCCTGGATAATGTGTAAGAAAATGAAACTTTGGCTTTAAGTCTGTTTCAGTTAATTGACGATAGAGCTCGTTTAATTCAGCTACTGAAAATTTTACTTGATCAATAGTATTTTCATGGACTCTATGACTCAAAAGTTTATCCAACAATTGTCTTAATTTGATGTATAAGAACCAAACTTCGTTTTCATCTGGGACATTGTGTCCGACAATTAGCCCAAAATATCGAACAAGAGTAAGCATTTCAGAAGCCGAACATTTTAACTTTAATGTTGAGCCTTCTTTTGCTACAGAATTACATGGTGTCGATGTTGAGTCAGGTCCATAATTAAAATACCGTATTCTTGATTTCAAATTGTCAAAAGAAATGAGCATCTGAGTGTGCACTAGATTCTGTATCACAAATGACATCACATATCGACAAGCGCCCTCGAGATAGGTAATACATCTACGGCGACGTTTTGAAATAAGTCAAACCCATCTAAAGCAAGCCACGAGCATTTTTCTTTAATACCAGTCATATAAATGTCATTTAAACGTAAATCATTTTCATAAATGACATTGTTTCTCAACAACGTGTCATCTTCATAAAGCAGTGTTTTAATTTGTTCTTTATTAGCAGTACAAATTCTACATGGCCGATTTGCAGAAAAACTTTCAACAAAACCTAACATACCATTCAATCCTAAATTATCTCCCGTCACAGCTGCAATATAAAACTTAATTTTTCCATTATACACATCAGTTTCAAGATGAATACCATGGATCTTTAAATCATTAAGAACATCAAAAACTTTTTGAAAAATCATGTTGTTTCCAAAGCTTGTTCTGTCTGATGAGTGAAAAAGAGCCAATAATAAAATATTTTGCAAAAGCGAGACGTAGTGAGGTGGAAGACATGGTACTGAGACATAAATTGCTCCAAGTTTATGAATCCCAGCGTGGCTTCCTAAGGGATTGCCTATTTCAAAATCGTCAAAGTAGATTATTAAAGGTAAAATCATTGCATCATGCTCTACAGAATTTTCTGTCATTTTTTTCCATACTGAACCCTGAACAATATTCTCAATACCAAAAGAGTCATTTTGTACAGTGTCCAAATATTCAAGAGTATCCTTCATGAAATTTTTTGATGAAAAAATGAGTTTTAAATTTTCTTTTAACGGAATCACCTGCATTGTACAATTGACTTGTACTAATAAGGAACCAGCCGCTGTTTTTTTAGCCTCATTACGTTGGCCCACAACCACTTCAAGGGGCTCAGAATAAGTTCCTATTGCTTTAAAATATTTTAAGCGTTTGTGTTCAGAATCTAAATTCTCAAAAGCATCGCTGAACGCGCTAAATATTCTTTGAACAGCATTTTTAACATGAACATTATTTTGGTCTGGTGGTACCATATCATTAAACTGTCGCTCTATGATGCATTGTGATTTAGAATGAAATAATTGAAGATTTTCTACAAGAACTTGTACGGATTTACGCGGTATTATCGGGCTAGCATATAGAGTGGAGACGAGACTTGCAGCATGTTGACCAAGAGAGTTGTCGTCTCTTAGAGTTGGTAGAGATTCAATTGCATTTGCTGTTTCGTAAGTTTCTTTGCTGGTCGTTGAAGGTAAATTTGAGATATAGGCTTCTGTATCTGTATCAATCGCATTGTTACTATTTGGATGAGGCAAGTCTGACAATGATGACTGGTGGTCTCTAACTAAGTGCTTTTTGAAAGATGCAGAGGAAATATAATGACGATAACACCCTTGTTCACCACAGCGAAATCCGGAAAATCCTACCGTTAATTTACAGAAAGTTCGCACATGAGTTATAAGTAAATTCGGAGACGCACTGGCTTTTTTGCAGTAGTAACACGTGAACATTTTTTAAAGTATTAACTCTAGATCAGTTAATAGAGTATTCACAGCCTGCGTGGGTCTGTCAAATTTAGTTTTAATATCGTAGAAACCCAATTGAATAAAAAGCCAGATGTCTCCAGCTTCCTCCGGATAACAAGCTCCTGTCGACTGAAATATTTTAAATGCACAGTCTACTGCTGTTACTAATTTGTTAAAACTATACAATGTGTCGTTTATACATACATACGCTACTTTTACCTCAATAACGGTAGGGCCAACAAAAATAACGAATGGTTGAACTGTGCGGCCTAGCCTCTGCAGGTTCTCCCTTTTTTGAATGATCTTGTTGGTTACGTCGGCTTCAGAAGCAGCTTGTGATATATAGCCGTCGCATACCTCCGCTCTGGATGGCTTCCACGCTGGCTTTCCTTTTAATTTTCGTGCAGGTGAAATGTTGATGACATAAGCCAGCAGCATCAAAGCAACATTGCTAGATGTCTCTGGTTCATCATCTGAATTTTAAAAAAAAGTTTCGGTTAATTTTTGAGACTTAATTTTATGAACGTTAATAAGAACTAATATGTCTAAAGTGTCTAGAGTCTGTGCGGAAGGAGAACAATAAAGAAACTTCTGTCATTTATTTGTCATTGCGTAGGTTTATATACAAAAACCACAAGGACTATGCAAAAACAAATAAGGCTGCGGTATATGCTTACCAAGGTATAGCCTTGTGATTGTTTCAAGGCTGGGAAATCCTTGAAATAATCCGCAATTTCTCCTTTTCCACATTGGATGCGGTTTAGGCGGTGATCTGCAGTGTCTGCCCACTTTTCTTCAACAGATTTCCATGGATCGACATTGTTTTTCAGCCACAGCAATGTTTCTTCATAGACAATACCTGTAATTTATATGTGTATAGTGGGATGAGTTAACAAGAGGAAGGGCAGAGTGAGATGACAGCAGTCGAGCTGTCAAGCGTCAAACGTCAAAGTGACGCACAACGAACTGTAAACGTTGTTTTCTTTTTTAAACTAATATAAATATTTAATATTACAGGCTGTTTTTCTAACCCGGATACTAATTTGACAGGTAACATAACTAGTATGGATAATATTGATATTTTATCAAAGAATGTATGGGATGCAGTCTGTTTGCAGTCTCTTGGCGGTGTGACAAATTCAAACCTCTAAGTGAACGCATTCTAAAGATATAGCCACTTATGTATAACTAGCTGCGCCCCGCGGTGTTACCCGCGGTTTTAAAGTAGCCTATGTGTTAATCCAGGGTGTCAGCTACCTTCATACCAAATTTCATCAAAATTGGTCCAGCCGTTTGAGCGTGAAGAAGTGACAACGCGCACGCACGCACACACGTACAGACAGACAGACATACAGACAGACAGGCAGACAGACATACATGCATACAGGCAGACAGACAGACATACATACATACAGACAGACAAACAAACAGACATACATACATACATACAGACATACATGCATACAGACAGGCAGACATACACACAGACATAGACATACATACATACAGACCGACATACATGCATACAGACAGACATACACACAGAAATAGACATACATACATACAGACAGACATACATGCATACAGACAGACAGGCAGGCAGACATACACACAGACAAATACATACGTACATACATACAGACAGGCATGCATACATTCATACATACATATACACATACATACAGACAGACAGACAGACAGACAGGCACACATATATACATACATACAGACAGACAGACAGGCAGACAGACATACATACATGCATACAGGCAGACAGACAGAAATACATACACACATACATACATACATACATACATACATACAGGCAGACATTTCATTTACCGCCGAGTACTAGCAACTGTAAAAATATCGGTAACTAATATGGTAACACCTATAAGTATATATATTATATACATGTTTAATACAACTTGATAACGTTCATAATCGTACATAGGGTATTTACTGAATTCACGCCTACCGCGAGGAAATTGCAAATAATTATAATTATATTATTTGACGACCGATAGTGACGCTGCCTACGAAGCTGGAGGTCCTGGGTTCGAATCCCGGTAAGGGCAAATATTTGTGTGATGAGCATGAACATTTGCTTCTGAGTCATGGAAGTTTTCTATGTATTTAAGTATGTATATCTATTATATATATATCGTCGTCTAGTACCCATAACACAAGCCTTACTGAGCTTACTATGGGACTAGGTCGATTTGTGTAAGATGGTCCCCTAATATTTATTTATTTTAGTTTATTTATTTATTTATAAGTCAAAATAAAGTTAAGTACCTAATTAAAGATCATAATATAAAAACACTTTAGCGCGGCCGCTCGCGTGTGGGGGGCAAGCGAGCCGGGCCGGCCAGCGCGGCGAGTCCCGGCCGCCGCGCGCTGTGATTGAGCGACTCGAGACTGGACTACAAAAACATTGTTGGACAGTTTAAACTCATAGACGGCCTGTTCGTGCGATGTCCAACTAGCCCCCCCAGCTTTGAAGCCTGAATTCCGCCCATCTTTTGCCACATTTCCGAGCAGTGGCGTGAAAAAGTATTGTATTAACATATAACCGGTACCCTCTAGGTGCGAGCCCGACTCGAAATTGACTAGTAATTATTTGCTTACCACTTTCCAGAGATTCCAGGCTATGGATGTCCTCATCTGTGATAGTTGGCGTGGACCTGAGCGATGATCCCGACGACTTCGAGGATGAGCGGCTAGTTCCCGGCAACTGTCCAACTTCTCGCAACTTTCTCCTTCGTGCTATGTAACTCTCGTATAACTTGCCACTAGCATTTTTTTTAGCTAATTTATTTGTAGCTGATAAATATGCAGAATAATACACCACAACGCTTTCTTTGTGGAATATTTCTACAATTTCGGAAGCTAGTTTATAAAATTCTTCACTGGAAATTTTCTTCGCACAATTGTTTTCTAGTTTGTGGTGTATTACCAGCTGGCTCAATTTCCTTCGGGAACCCTCTGTCAGTAAGCCTCCTTTTCCCTCTTTGAGTATTGCTCTGCCGTCTAAACTATCCTGTATGTAAAACACAAACATTATTGATCCCAAAAAAAACTAATCCTAATAATATTCTAAATGTGAAAGTTTCTATGTTTGGATGTATGTGTTACTCAATTACGCAAAAACAGATTTGGATGAAATGCCACACAGACAGTTTATGCTATCCCGAAAAAAAAAACTTTATTTATCTATTTTTAGTGGCAAGTAAATGTGTTTTGTTTATTGGACTAAGGTAAATAGGGTTCAAACTCTTCCTAATAGTCCCTTCTATCACCTCCTAAAGTTCCTACATCGTTATACCAAACACCCTGTATATAATATACGTTCCCTCGATTTTGTCAGGATCCCACCATCAATCCCTGACCTGATGACTATAGGACCACCTAGGAGGTATACTCTTAAAAAAAAAAGAATATGCCGAATCGGTCCAGGGGTCTTCAAGTACCTGATTCGGAAACATACATAAAAAATAAACATAATAAAAAAAAACAAAAAAGGTTCCGACGACTTGAGAACCTCCTCGGTCAAAAGCCGCACAGTTATCGAAATAAGCTAATACTAAATAAATACTACTGAGTAACTATACGGGTCCTTCCCATTTTGTTCCACAGAATTTTTTCCCATTCTCCATACTAATCCCCTAAATCCCATTTGGACTTGACCGTTGGAAATATCAATCGGTTAAAAGGGAAAAAGAAATCCCATTGGGCCGACTGACCGATGGGACAAAGGGGAATCACCCATCCCATTGGGCCGATTGATCGTTGGAATAACCGCCAGGTGTTTCCAACGATCAATCGGCCCAATGCGATGGGTGAAAGGAAGGGAAAAAGAAATCCCACTGGGCCGATTGACCGATCAGACCAATGGGAAACACCCGGAAAAAAATGGGAATTGCGCAACTGTACATACAAGCTTTAACGAAATAATTAAAACTATCAAATCAAATTCTAATCATCAAAGGACAATGACCTTTTTTGCCCTCACCATGTAACTATTCAAAAATAAATAAAATTCACAGCTAATTCTCTAAAAAGTATAATGCTCTTTTATGTCTTTAAAAATGAAAAAATATATATCTGCGAACAAGGTTTTTATATTTAAAATTACCTTTCTAGTCTAAACAATAAAGCCATTATTACTATTTTGTCTCATAATATCCTAAAGTGCTCTGTACTAAAGCGGTCATCATCCTTTTAATGTGTATACTAACCAGCATCTTCAATCAACTTACCAAATAAATACTATACATATGGATGTACTTACATTTTTGCTGGTTCAACAACACTACTACTAACTAAGGTATGTATATTCTACCAGCGCACTAACTTTGACTATTGCATTGTCTAAATACTCATACTATCTACTCAAAGAAAGTAACATTACATTTAGTAGTTTCGATACCTGAAACAAAAAAAGCGTGATCTTACAGTGCCACGTTTGAGTACCTACCTACGCAGTACATTTATTGACAAACTGTGCTTTATGCAGCTGCACGGCTATCACAAGACGGCGCGTGAGCTCTCTTGATTTTTCTCGCACTATCCGTCTCTCTGTTATTAGAAAGAGAGGTATAGGACGAGGAAAATCGAGAGAGCTTGCGCGCCGTCTTGTGATAGCCGTGCAGCAAGACTGACATGCTACGTTAGATTTTACCTTCTAGTGTAGATATTATTTTGTAAATTGTGTAAAAGGCTCGTTAGCATGTACCAGTGGGGTGGCGTCCATACAACCTTATTCCCACCGGCTTACCATAAAGGCCTCCACACACCGAACGCGGGTCGTGCGCGGCGTGAGTCGGGCGTTATCTCTATCTCTTTCGCGCAGTAGCGCGGCGTCTCTATCGCACAGTAGCGCGGGCCCGCGCAACGGTGTGATAGAGATAGTGAGAGAGATATTAAATGCGTTGGTAGTGAGAGAGATATACCGCGCACGACCCGTGCCGCGCCCGAACCGCGCCGTGCCCGACCCGCGTTCGGTGAGTGGAAGCCTTAAATACAACTAATCGGAAACCTTTAAAATTAACCATAATAACTACTAATTTTATTATCATTAAAAGTGGAACATATGTTATTTATTATTATTACAAACATAAAAAAACCCGGCCAAGTGCGAGTCAGACTTGCGCATGAAGGCTTCCGTACCATTAATTATCCATAAAAACGGCAAAAAAATCACGTTTGTTATATAGGAGCCCCCTTAAATATATATTATCATGGGTATTTGGTTTTATAGTATTTTTTGTTATAGCGGCAACATAAATACATCATCTGTGAAGATTTCAACTTTCTATCTATCACGGTTCATGAGATACAGCCAGACAGACGGACAGCGAAGTCTTAGTAATAGGGTCCCGTTCTACCCTTTGGGTATGGAACCCTATAAGGGTGAGGCCGCCTGTCAGAATTGTATTACAATTCTACAATATTGTAAACTTGTAACTACAATTACTTATATGCGTTTAATACTAGTTTTTCTGACAAATTCCTAAGTCATTGCCCGTCAAGTCAAAATCATTATTGAACAGAAATATGTAAAATTATAGCTACAATTTTGAAAATTTTCTACCATGACAATATTGTAACTTATATTTTTTTTTGGACAGGGTATAAATGTAAATCGTAATTGTAATTACAAATTGTATATAGTAAAAGCAGTAACAGCAGACAATCGAATTTGGTACGGGCCGGACAACGGATTTGGTCCGCTCCGAACCATATATGTCCGCCTGCAAACGCAGTTTAAAATAACTTCTTATTCTGAGGTACAGTCAAAAAACACCTACTAGCTACAATTTTACATATTTCTGTTCAATAATGATTTTGACGTGACGGGCAATGACTTAGGAATTTGTCAGAAAAACTAGACTGTCAATACAATGAATTTAGTTATGTTTTGTTATATCAAACTGAGTAATGATATGATTATGAGTAACTCACAGTGTTATTTGCAGCGTCTGAGGAAATTTTTATACCATCATCAACATCAGTGTCTGGTACAGCAATTTGATTTGAGTCGTTTGTCTCAGCATTCTTAGTTCCAAGGTTCTAGAAAAATAATTTAAAAACTTTATTACGAAGTAGACAGACATGTAGATCTGTTATTCTTAAGCATATAAAAAAATAAAACTATAGATACAGCGTTACTTTGCAGAGGCCATGAGAATCGAGAGGTCTATTACCTAAATACAAGAGGACCAAAGAACAGTATATACGTACATTGACAGTATTGACACTGGTCGCTTTTTGCAGTTGTAGCCAATTTTTAAATTTTATTCTGGGACCAATCTTTGGAATCATTTCTTTTAATTCTTCATCGTTTAACAGAATGGCAGTATCTATTGTGTATATAAGGTTGTCTGAAAAAAAGCAAATCATGGGTTTGGCTTTGTGAAATTGTTATACAGCTTGTTTGATGTACTAAAACCGAAATCTTACAGAACCTAACCGCCCTAACCTAAAATGTAAATTATGATTATTTATGATCAAAATGGCCGGACTTCATCTGCACGTCTATCATGGGACGGCCGCGACATACTCTGGATTTTTCTCGCACTAAAACTACCTCTTGTTCTAAGTGTTCGTATAAGAAAGTGCGATAAAAATGGAGAGCTCGCGCGTGGTCGCGTGATAGCCGTGCAGGCCTAAAATTTGTCTAGGGCAACTTTCCATGGGTCTTACTACTTTGTGTAGTAATAATTGGACAAAGCTGTTTAAACATGACAATAAAACAATGCGCAAACAAATTTAAGCCGCCACGGGCGATAGATCTAAGAAATTTATGTATAATCATTATCATTACCTACGTTTACACACAATCGAAATAAAACCTACAGACAAGCAATGGCTTATTGGCTTACCTTCAAGAAATGGGACTATTTCACTTAATCCTTCCGCGTTCAAAATTTCTGATAAATCCATGTTCCAGTTTCGATGGCTATCGATCGTGAGTAATAATTTCGTGCGCGTGCGGTGAGCGGCGTCACATGAAGTGAGCACCAGTGTTGCCAGCACTGGAATTCGATTCGATGCGAGACGAGCCTTGAAAAGATCAGAAAATAGTCGCGAGGATCCGCAAAGTACGTTTTCATAATTTCTCGATATATTTGTGTTTAAAAGATATTAAGTATATCCTTACTAGCTTAAATCTCTCATGAAACGTTTTAAAAGATATTTAGCTCTTTATTCACTCACCCAGCACGTCTATCACGAGACGGCCGCGAACTAGTTACTCTCGATTTTTCTCTCACTATATGTACTTCTCTTTCTAAGTGTTCTAAAAAGAGAGAGATAGATAGTGTTAGAAAAATCGAGAGATCTCGCGCGCCGCGCTGTCTCGTGATAGCCGTGCTGGTTGCATGAACATATTTGTAGATTACAAAAAAATACATTTTACAAGGTGTATTTTTGATCATGACGTCGGTCTGAGTATGAGTATAGCAAGGACTTAACAAAATTTGCGAGTTTTTATGCGTTTTTAGTAGTTTTTTGATAAGAAGCATCTTTTATTGATATTATTTTTATAACTTGACCGTTTACGAACTAGATCGGTTCAAAGTTGGAGCAATCGAGGACCGATTTTTGACTTTCGAACGCTCGACTATTTCACTGGAAAATGGTCAAAAACGATGAAATGCTATTTTTGAAATACGAGCGATAGAAAATTGAAAATCGAGTGGTATTGACCAATCGACTCGTATTCAATTCTATCGGTAGAAAATTTTGACACTTAACGTTTTTGAAAATCACGTAAATAAATACTTTCGCACTTACTTTGTAAATAAATACTTTCGCACTTACTTACACGACCTCACACTACGCGGATCACTGGTTCGGTTGATGTGGGCATGGCAGAGCGGCAACGTCGCGAGCGTCTATGTATGTGCGTGCAATACATGCAAAGCTATAGCAAACGATCCACTGAGACCCATGACCCACTGAACCCCACTCTCCCATACATTTGTCCTGGAGATTTTTTCTGCGTGGAATCACTTGGCCCCTGTATCGTCGCTGTGTATAAATAAAGTTATATAGATATCTGAAATTTTAGTTACCATGAGTACATACTGACCCTACCTAGAGGTAGACCCCCATAACAGATTAGGGCCCAAACTACAAGTTTTATTAGGTAGTATTAAGCATTATGATGTATGCCCCCTCGATACTTATATTCCAATAAAATCCAGCGGTCGGCTACTAAAATGAATAATTACGTTAGAAAGCAGCCATTTGGTCGCAATCTGCATCTTACAAACTTATTTTGTTTTGCTTATATTTTTACTGAACTAAAGTTTTTGCCCACTCGGTTGTAAAAAAAAATTACACTCCTTTTCTTCGGCAGTCGAGTAAAAAGAGCAAACAAAAATAAACTTATGAAGTAGCTAATAACCACCAAACAACATAACATTAATGCGATGGCAACCCCAAATGCGTTAAATGCGCAGTACGACGTAAGTAAGCCGCTACAGAATAAGTAACCGGCTGCAGTATAATGTGCGCGGTTACTTATATTATGGGCTCTACAAACCGTACAATTATATCTTCTGATTTGTCAGCCCCAATTTTTGACAAATTGTGGCAGTTAAGGGATACCATTTAGTAAAAATTATATTGCCATACCAAAGCACTGTCTCATGATTGTGATATTTTTATTGTTTCCTAAGATATTGCTATTCGAGGTAAAATGCAAACCTTATTTAAAAAAAGACTCAAATCTACTATAAAACGCGTTTTAATAGCAGTATAGCAGCTTCAAAATAAAATCTCTTTAATAAATGCGTGTTAAATTTGTGGAAAGGCTAATTACAAATTATTGTATAATATTTTAAATATTTTACTTCAAAATTATCTGACAGAAAACTTGGCAGATCATAAATATTTCCATGGTCCAAATTGTGTTGATTGTGATGTGCATACAATTTGTCAGTACAACTCGTTTGACAGATTTGTCGAAAGAGACAAATAAATCGCCTTGCGACTAAGTTGCCCGTGGGCGCATACTCTTGGATCAGCAGCGCAACATGCCTCCAGACGATAGCAATTAGTCAGTTTCTGATAAATTGGGGCTGACTAATCATGACATGTATACACCCCATTACGTACAAAGAACATACAATACAATACAACAATACAAATACTCTTTATTGCACACCTTAAAACATGAATCAAATAGACATACCTAACTACTTATAACGAAAATAGATACATAATTGTGATTTACCGATGAACTCGTTTTCATAATTTCTCATTTTACTAAATGTTAACAATAACATTCATTAGCATAATAACACATGTTTTTTTTTTACTGCATTCTATCCTATTAATAGATCCTACGAACAACATATGTTTATTAATTATAATAACTTTTTTAATGAAGTTTCCAATAGGTATGTCGATCTAGCTAGATCTCCTGGGAAAATTAGTTATTTCGGTATTTTAGAACTTATGAAGAGTGGGAACGTTTTTGAAAGTGATTCATATTTTCACATGGCTGGTCATCGTGTTAACAGCGTAATAGCGAAAGCAATCGACTATCACGCTAGAGTACGTAATCCGGGCCTACGCAATTTCTTTTTTATGTTATTGTATACTATACTATTACTCGGCGAAAAAGATTGTAGATATTGTTTTATTATATTTGTTTATCTAGTACCCGACTGCCGACAGACGAACGAAACGGTACCTACTGTTTTACGGGTTCTGTAGACAGATAGATTTTGACATCGTGTCGAGGTCGATACATGTATTATCCCAAAGGATCTCAGCAAAAACGTAAATGCAAGTAATTGACATATATTAAGATACTAGTGGAGGTGTTCTGTGAGATACTAAATATCAACGCCATCTATCGGATAATTTAAACACTACAGCAGCCTTTGAAGCAATCCATCGATAACGATAGGTCATTGCGAAGTTAGTTCAAATGTAAACATATAGATGGCGCAATGAAATGTTTATAATCTCATACCAATTACAATGGAATAGATGACGTAACTTCAGTTGATTGATTTGATTTGACGGGATAGTATTATGTTTTAACGTTCTGCAGCTTGTGTATTCATTGTGTATGTAGTCTATTCCAACAATTCCGTTGTGTTAAGTAAATAGACAGCATACGTATGCTTCCGTAAGCGGAACGCGTGTGAAATGATGTGGCAACAAGACTCGGTTAGTGTTACGAAGGATGAACAATCAGATTACTTAAATTAAGTATAAAGTGGCCAGGTATGTACGGAACGTAGTCAGTAAGTAAACGGAGTTCGTAAACTGTAGGCGGAGACATTATTACCTAATTAGCCAGTGTGCGAACGTAATGTATCGGCATATCCCCGACTACTCGTAAGTAACCGGGTACATTATTTAATGAGACGGAGTCAGTACAATGCTTTGGCAAGCAAGCCTCACAGGTTACTATTATAAATGTTAAGAGTGCGCAAAAGTAATTTCTAGATGCGGCTTACGTCATAAAGATGCTATGTACCGAACACAGTCAGTAAGTAAACGGAGATCGTAAAATGAGCCAGGATACGTAAATGATTATGTAGGCGGAGACATTATTAATTATCCAGTGTGCGTAAAATGTTTCGGCATATACCGTACGTAACCGGGTACATTATTTAATGAGACGGAGTCAGTACAATGATTTGGCAACCAGTTACTGTTATAAAGAGCCTGGATACTGATATAATGCAGCTGCATCACTTCGTACGTATAGCGCATACATATTTCCTGTTGCGGGTTAATTAAATTCCGTAGGCTGCTCTGTTATACATAAGGGGCATCATTAAACCGCATACGTAAATGTTACCAGTGCAGGCACAGTAATTTCTTGACGCGCCATACATAATAAGGATACGGCCTCATTACAAGTAACTCGTTTGCATTGTCTTTACAGAGCATTATCCCGCATACTGACTTAACATGGTGTCGTTACATTATAAGTAAAGCTCTTATAATTTACGTGTGAAAAGCACGTGATACGTATCTGGCTGCCAGTACATTACAAATTTGCCCAATGTAAGTAGCCCGTTTTTCTCAGTGTAGTTTTCTGGGGATACCGGGAAAATTACTTTTAATACATTCATAATTGTTTACCTATATAGGGTTTTTTGCCCGACTACGGCAGACATAAAAGGAAGAGAAACGATTTTAGCAGTCTATGTTTATATTTACGTATTGTTCCACCGTAGCGTTTAAGATACTGAACCGATTTTAATAAAGAGGTATGAATCGATTCGAAACTGTGCTCCGGGTGACAGGCTACCTTTTGTTTCAGCAGACAGAGGCTCTAGTATAAGTTTTACCGAAACCAAACTTTACGATCGCGTTTGCATTTACCCTCAATTTGTATGGGATTTGACACCTAAACGCGAACGCGGTCGTAACGTTTCGTTTCGGTAAAGGTTATACTAGAGCCTCAGCTTACAGTTTGAACTTTTTGTGCTTGTAATCTAAATAATAAGCCTTGTCAATCAAAATTACTTATCTACCGGCACTAAATTGCATTGCTTAACTGCATGCGATAACCCGAAAGCGCTGTAATGACTCGAAGACACGATAAGATGGACGAACATTTTGATCGTGCTGTCGCTTATACTAGCAAATAGACAGAATCAAGTTAATGTCCCTTAATAGCAAGTAAATGCGATAGGGACAAATGGTTTATTTTGGACACAGTAAACGCTATCATTCTAGCTAGTAATAATAATAATCTTGTTAGATACACGTAGGCATTCAATTAAATAGTAAATTCAGTCACGCTACTACCGCGTTACAATTACAAGTGTGATACAAATATCAAATATTAACCATGCACCTACTTATTTCCATGAGAGCAAAATATGAAATACTTAATATAATAATAAATACTGTTACATTTCGGCAAACGGATTACCGTTATCTATTAAAAATGTACATGCGGTTCATGTTGCAGCAGAAGCTAATCGTAAGTACAGGTCGATTCACAAGAGCTGGCGCGTAATGTCTACGAAATTAATGATAAGTTGTTTCATATATTTTCGATTCACCAGAGCTGGCGTGGAAAATATATGAAACTATCATTAATTTCAGACATTACGCGCCAGCTCTTCTTCCTTGTGAATCGACCTGTACACATTTTGCACTTTAATGGCATCTGAAGAAACCACCGAATTGATGATAACATTATAAGCAGAGATCGGAAAAATTTGCGACATTGTTTGCAATTATGTGGACATGACTCCAAAATCAATCAAAATGTTATTCAGTTAATTAATTTTTTATTTGACATATAATTTGATTCCTAGTCAATAAATACAAGTTTGTTAAAGTATAGGTTTATTAAAAAAAAAAAAACAGTATTTTTTTCAATTTTTTTTCTAGTGTAAGTAATCGTGTCAGTTTAAAATCGTTATTTATTTATTATATATAAATATTTACGGAAACGATACCCATTTTAAATACGAACCTTTTGCTAATAATTATTTATGTAATTCATCGTCGTCGTAACGTCATTTTTTTTTAAGTTATTATAGTATATACGTGCTTATAAGCACTTTATAAATAAACTATTATCTCCAATTATTCAAATTATCTTTCAATGAATAATTAATTAACATTTTGATTAATTTTGGAGTCATGTCCACATAATTGCAAACAATGTCGCAAATTTTTCCGATCTCTGATTATAAGCAAGATGGAATTTAATCAGACACACTTTTCGCACATCAATTTGATTTGGATTTAATTCTATGTATGTGTTTCACTGCTTTCGCGCAAGTAAAGAAAGAAATAAGACATTTATTCACCACACAGAGACAAAGAGAGTAGACATACAATACAGATTGTGTGTGTCTTCGCGTCAGTAAGTATATGTACCTACACCTATATGTACAAATGCAGTATAAAATAAAAAGTGTGTTTTTAAATAAGTTTGTTACTTGTATGTATGTTTGTAAGGTATCTGTAATTATGGGCCTTTGTTGCCCTAGTTAAACGAATAAATAAATAAAATAAATAAGTACAAGTATAGTATAGTACATGTACCTACTCGGTTTGACAGGTCTGCACGGATTGCACAAGACAAGACCGTGCGATGTAAAGACTATGCGTCCCATTCTAAGTAGAACTCTCTGAACGAGACGAGGGTCTATCTTGCGCGCGGTTTATATTAGACGCGCAGCTCGGTGAGCATGAAACCAGCGCGCAAACAAAAACAAATCAAACTGGATTAAAAAACCATGTGTCAATTGACCCCGGGCAGTAAAGTCGGTGTTTGCTAATGCATACAAATTTGATTAAATAAACACTGACGTCAGCTCAATAAAACCAAATAGTCATGCATCGGATATTAATATGGCGACAACTTATCGGAATGGGGGTTTTTTAAGAAGTGGGTGGCCTGATATTTTTTTGGGATTTTCCCTTATAAGCTTGACTACATGTTTGCGTTCTTGTTATTTACCTGACTAGATTAGTATTTATGGTAATTTTACGATTCAAGACCGGACTGACCATAATGTAACATTCGTGCGTTATCCACATAACTAATTATAGGTCTGTGTTATGCTCATCGATGCCTGTTAATACTTATGTACAACTTTTTCTTTCTAAATAATTAAAAAAAGAAATAACTTAAACGAGTGTCTCTGTGATCTGTAGAAATCGCGAGTCTGTCTTCGTCTTAAAAGAAAAAAATATGGAAAAAATTATAGATTGAATTGTCAAAAGGATCCATATAATTATCGAACCTGATCACAAAATTTGTCAAGGACCGGTTGAGAAATACGACCTGGAGGAGAACAGCCGGACATCGATTCGCCGTACCGACATACGAAAGCATATTGCTCAAACTGAACAAGAGAACTTCGTTCGCTTCGCTCGCTCATTCAGCAAGAGGACACGTCACTTATTAAATGCTGTGCTTATGTCTAACTATTAATTTGGTGTTATTCCTTAACTATGGCTATGTTCACAAGAAATATGCGAGCCTGAAGCTCTGTATTAGTCATTCCCTGTAATAGAGGACTGAGATATACATTTATCGAAACCGTCTTAATATAGAAATGTTGCTCATTTATTATTACAAGCTTTTAATTAGTTTGCCCTGTTTGCCATCAAATCTTGCAAGTTGATTTTGATTTGACCCACTTCCCGGTGACCGATTGAGCTGAAATTTTGGGTATAAGTATAGTTTGCATGAAAATTCAATATTATGGTTTATGGTACCATCGACCTGATCTGATGATGGAGACAGAAGGTGGCCATGGGAATTCGTTGAGTTTGGGCTCGTTAGAATCGTCTCAATGATGGTATACAGAAAAGTACGGTTGACAATAAAAGCTTGTACCAAAAAATATTATTTTGACAGAAACTTGTTAGTTGTTCGTTTTGGATACAGTTCACCTAACTTCTTACAGAGACCGAGTGAGAGAGAAATATCTTAGAACAAACACATCATTAAACTTATGCATTATGATGCATTTCGGTTTTTTGCGAAATGGCATCCCTAATAACCTCCATAATTTCCTACCACTCCCTAATCCTGCGGCGCTACCACGAAAATCGAAACTCGAAGTTCGTATACATGCATACAGTCACTCCAGTAGGTATTGTAAGTGCGATAAAGATGGACCCCGACTTCGACTTTCGAAGTTCGTGGTTATAGCTCTGTCTTCAAAACGGCACATTCAATTAAGGCGCCGTAGGTTCAGCGAAGTTAAGTGAACAGAGTTTTTGTAACAATATAATGCGTTTGTTTATAATAATATGGTTTCAACAAAATACGAATAGTAATCTTGAGGCTTTTCTGCAGGGAAATCAGTGCTTCAAAACATGATTAAGTAAATTTCGCTCGATAGAAAAAAATCACGAACATAGGTCTAAAACACACAAAAATACACTTAAAATATTCGTAACAAACTATGCACAAAAGCTATAAATATTAAAATTGCTTCTAAAAATCGGCAATATCATGTTTGAGAGAAATCAGTGTTTACATTTTTATTTATTTAAACGGCAAAAAAATTTAAATAAAAAAACATAATATCCGCGCTTCCGAGCACGCACTTCCATCTCGCTCACGCTTATGCTCAGTGAGAGGGAGAGAAGACCATGAACCTACGGCGCCTTAAGTTTTCTCTTCTGATGTTACCTCTACGTATATACTTGACTTCAAACAAAAGCTACACGCTATTCCCTGACCTACTGCAACGTGCCATCGCTATTACACAACCTACACAATGGTAATCGGTCGCAGTTACAGTTAAAAAACGTTATGCTTATGACGATGACGAATCAATGCGTGCTAGTATTATCAAACGATAATTAAGTGTATTAAGCAAATTGTTTTATTGTTCTTTTTTCTGACGCGCATTTGTTTATCTGAGCTTTAGTTGAGTCACCAGTTGGAGTAACTTGTTTGTGAGTGATGTTGTTCACATCGTTTACCGGGCGCATTGCGAACAAGGTGGTATTTAACAAAGAATGTCTTAAATTCGGCATAATGCTGAGACAGCGACCGATTCACTGCCGCGAAGACACACACATTATGTGTAAATTGTATTGTATTTAGTACTACCTTTGTCTCTGTGTGTCTTTTGCGTAGTGAATAAATGTCTTCTTTCTTTCTTTAAATTGTATTGCACCCAACATTGCATTGCATTGTATTGTATTGTATTGTATTTTTTTTTTCTTTTATTTGTGAGCTTTTTCGCTATTGCGAATATATCGCTCGATAAGTGCCTCTTAATTAACAAAGTTGTATAAACTAAATAATTCACTTAAACTAAAAACAATTTTATCTGTACTTCAGACTATATTTTACTAGGGCTAATATCTTTTCGACCATCTCTGACATTGGATTGGCTAAATAGCTATTACATAATCCGATGGAACTGTCCCTAAATATATGTCGCCTAACTGTATCATTTCGGACACACTCCATTAATATATGGTAAACATCTTCTACGCGATTACACGCACTGCATAACGGCGAATTTACTTTGCGCATGAGATATGCAAACTTATTCAATGGGATGTGTCCAGAACGCAATCGCAAAAAAAGAACGAGATCTTGTCTACTCAGAGTACTGTTATCAATCCAAGGAATATTTAGGGGCTGCGGCTGTATTGTCTTATACCAAATACCTTTGTCTCGGGATCTTTCATCAAAGTACTCCTTCCATAAATTGCGACACCTAACCTTGACTAAATATAAACAATCACTATGTGAGGGTAGAAAGGGAAAATCAATGCCATCACTGCACGCCTGTTTAGCTAATAAATCAGCTGTCTCGTTACCTGTAATACCTACATGTGAGGGGACCCACTGCAATATGATAACTTTTGACGTAGATTTGAGATCCAAAATAGTTTTGATTATTGTGTAGGCTATCGGAACTCCTCGAAAGGTCGAGGTGCACCGAGCCAAGTGTTGCAGGGCACTTTTTGAGTCTGTAAAAATCACGAATTTGTTCGAATTTATAGATTTAGCATACGACAGGGCTTCAGCGATAGCAATTAATTCCGCTTGCATTATAGATGTGTTGCAGTTTATTTTTAATTTTATGTGTTGATTATTTATCTCATCAAAAAAGGCTGCGCCAATGTTTTCACTATTGGTTTCTTTAGAGCCATCGGTAAATATTTTATAAAATGTGGAATATTTTGTAAGTACCTCGCTACAAATAATGTTTAATTCGGACCTACTATAGTTTCGCTTGGCTTTTTTAAAAGGTTCAATAAAATGTATAACGCCACTCAAGTCTATATTTTGGACCCAGGTATTCAGTGTAAACATTTCTAATTGCGTACTAGTGTGAATAGGAACATCCTTTAATTGATTATGTGACGTTATGAGTAACGGTGTTTTTTTACGTCTCCAGTAGCTACCGTCCTGTATTGAATGTAACTGGTTTATGGCTATGTTTACCGGGCTGTTAATCATGGATTTTGTCTTTAAATTAAATTTCCCTGCTAAATAGTGTCTACGTATCTCAAGAGGCGTGAGATGTAGCTCCACTTCCATAACATGAATCGGTGTCGTTTTAATGTATCCTCCTATTACTCTCATGGCCTGATTCTGCAACCTGTCCAATTTAAGAAGATTAGTTTTGCAGCTATTCCCATATAAAAAGCTAGCGTAATCTATTCGACTTCGAATTAGTGCGATATACAAACGTCGAAGGTGTTTGTGGTGTACTCCCCACCCTGAACCCGATAAAACTTTAAATAAATTTATATGTCTAGTTAACTTTTGGCACAATTCATTGACATGCTTGCCCCACCTCAAGGAGCGATCCAGCCAGAGACCGAGATATTTGACACATTCAACTACTTCCAAACATGAGTTGTTAATTTTCAAATCCATAAAGTGAGTCTTTCTTCCTGTATCAAACAGACACACTTTACTTTTTTGGGGTGAAATCTCCAATCCAAGATTGCGCAACATAAGTGTGATTGCAATTAATGCGGCCTGCAGTTTAGATAAGGAATCCTCTATACTAGCTCCACTAACAATTACAGCAAAATCATCAGCGTACTGCGAAATGAATACGTTGTCAATGCGATTACAGATTTCTATTGTAGCCACATTAAATAGAAGCGGGGACAAAGGGTCCCCCTGTGCTAGTCCCTGACATGCACTTCTACATACAGAGGAATTTTCGAATCTGACATGTAAATGTCTATATGTTAGAAAGTTCCATAGGTAATTACATATTGACCTACCCGCATCAAGTCTATCTAATATTAATAATAACTCCCCAATGTTGACGTTATTGTATGCATTGTTAATGTCAAGGAAACAGCCCAAGGATACGTGCTTTTTAGCAAATGCTGTTTGGATCATAGTCACTAAAAAACTTAAATTATCTAAGCACGACCTCGATTTTCTGAAGCCTACGGTATAGTTAGAAAATACATTGTTACTTTCAAGAAACCACTCTAATCGTTTGTTAATTATTGAATGAAATACTTTACATAGACACGACATTAGTGATATAGGTCTCAGCCCATCTCGCCCGGGTTTAGGTATCGGAATGATGAATATATCTCGCCACTGCCTTGGAACGAAGCCGTGAGTCAGAAACTTATTATATAATATTTGAAGTATAACTATGCCTGTTCGGGGAAGGTGCCGCAACATGGAAAAGGATATGTCATCACACCCGGGCGCAGTGTCAGTCATTTTGATACTTTTTTGGATTTCCTGTACAGAGATCGGACCGCCTAATAGATTATTGTTTGACATAAATAACGGTTTTTTGTAGCAGACGAAATCTGGTGTCAAGCTATGTAGTAAGGATAATATGCGGTCTTTTTCTACGTATTGATTTTGGCATTTGTATCCTTTTAACCATTTCATTTTTTTCCACATATCGCTAGACGATGACGCGCGGTCGATAGATGAGCAGAAGTTATGAAAAGATTGATACCTAGCCTGACGAGTGAGTTTCTGTGCTATGGCAATTTTGTTTTTAAGATTAATGAGATTATTAGGTATAGGATTTTTCCTAAATGTACTTAAAGCTAAGCGGCGTTCCGCTACGGCTTTGGATAGCGTAGCGCTCCAATATGGTTTAGGAATGAACTGATTACTAGGGTTTTGGTTAATCTTAACAATAGGTATATGAGAATCGGCCGCTTTGTTTATTTCGCATAGGAATAGGTCGTACGCTACCTGGCAGTCGTCTGGGATAATTAACTCATTAAGTGTTTTTTCGAGCGATCCTGTATATGAAGGCCAGTCCGCTTTGCTAAAGTTTCTTTTTTTCCCTGGTTTTAGGGTTGATATACATCCAACAGACATTTGAATTATTAAGTGGTCGCTGCCTAAAGACTCGTTACTAACTTTCCAATTGAAACTAACTGCTATGTCAGTAGAAACCAATGATATATCGGGGGAAGATTCTCTCAACGCACCATTGACGAATTTAATCCTAGTTGGAGATCCATTGTTTAAGGTTATTAAGTCAAAGTTTAATAAGGAGTCAAATATTTGGCTGCCGCGGGTATCGATTTTATATGACCATGTAGTGTGATGTCCGTTAAAGTCCCCTAGTAACAGCGTTTTTTTATCACATAAGGAAAATAGCTCATCCCAGTCTGCTTGAGATGTTTGAATGGAAGGCGGACAGTATAGTGATATTATGTTTTCAAGGGGAGAGCAATTAAACAATTTAACTTTTAAGATTTCGATACCAGAGTTAGATACGACAGAGTGAATCTCTTGACATTTAACTGATTTGTGTGTAAGTACTGCTACTCCCCCATATCCGTGTAACCTATCTCTGCGAAATACATTGTAGCCACTTACTCTTACCTCTGACTGTTGTTCGTACCACGTTTCACTGAGAGCTGCGACATGAACCTTTTCCCGAGACAGTACCTGCTCCAATAACATAACCTTGTTCCTCAAACTTTGACAGTTCCATTGGATTACGTTCAGCTTGCTTTTGTGTACGCTACGATCCATCACAACCCAAAAATTGTCTTAAAAAAGGCAACTCATACAAATGGTTGGACAAAAACGAGATTAGCCACTTTACACCACTTTTAACTACAGCAATAAATTTTTCAGCTATTGATTCATTCTCCTTACAAAATACGTTCTTCATTTTTTCCATAATTTTTTCAAAGGTAAAACTGTCACTCTTGTCTTCTCTCGTAAACTTCCTTTTTTGTTTGTTTATCTTCGTTTTTTCGTTACTCGTGTTACTATTATTTGACACGGAGGTCGAGTCATAATCCACCTCCATGTGACTACCATCAGACTCATTGGGGAGATTATCAGAATATCGCTGCCTGTTCTTTTGACCCTTTTTTTTGTTCTGCTTACCCGTCCCGCTTTTATTATTCGGAGTCGGTTTTTGTGGAGATTTGTTTTCACAACATGGAGCGCTGGCTACCGTTGCATAAGATTCGTCGATCTGAGAAGGCACTTTGTGTTGACTCTGTTCATTATTTTCCGACTTTCTGCGGAGTCTAGGAAAGGATACGACATTCTGGGTGATATTCAATTCCGGCGAGACTTCAGTTTCTGTTATAGGGCTTTCTGGCACATAAATTAACATTGCTTTGCGGTAAGGAATATTAAAGTCAGCCATAATACCTCTTATCTTCCTCTCTTTTAAATAAACTGGACACTTTTTGCTGAGTGCTAAATGGTTACCGGAGCAGTTTACACAAACATAATTAGTCACTTCGCAGTTGTTGTGATGTTTGCTGCACTTTGGACAAACAACTTTTGTTTTCGGACACATTTTCTTCACGTGACCAAACTTCCAACAGTTGGTACACTGTGTCACAGGAAATATGTAGGGTTTAACCTTCAATCGGGTGCCGTATACATAAACATAAGCAGGCAGAGACGATCCTTTAAATCCCAACCTCACGCATTCACTGTTTACCCACTTGCCATCCTCTAACCGACGGGTTAGACGTTTGGCGGATAGTAACTCGGGGCCTCCATCTATACAATCTAAAATATCCTTTTCATCTAGATCCAGTTCAACGTTTCTAATAACGCCGTATGAAGCAGCAACCTCCGTCGTTCTTGATATATTCCATTCTTTTCCTATGGTAGCTTGGCATATAACAAGGTTGTCTAACGAACTCTCTTTTCCGAAATGGACATATATTTTGTGAGAGTTGATATGCCTGATTTCTAAGATGTCTGTAATGTTATTTTGTTGCATCAATCGCGCAAAAGCAAATTGTTTAGGTAGTACCTCTGCGGCCGTAATGTGCACCTCGATTTTGTTTTCCTCCAGCGTATTCGTTGTTGGACTGATTCTTCCGGGTTTTTTTCTCTTTCCGTCCTTTCCTACTGACTCCCAAATGCCTTCGTCGTCGTCCTCCTCGTCTCGTACTCGCTTACTCGGCATCTTCTCTTGACTATCTGCCTTCTTTTCGCTCCCAAAAATCTTCTTTTGGCTCTCAGCAATCTTCTCTTGGCTCTCAGCCATTTCCTCGTCTACATGTGTACTTTCCCGAGACTTTTCCGATTTTTCCTCGTCCTCACTCGACTCTGAACCCTCCGCCATGGTCAATAGGGTGCTTAATTAGAAGCACCTTCTTGCATGTCCCGTAATTTGTTATTGCCGACCGGTCAGTAGATAAGAATTTTTTTAAGACAATAGACTTGGCCACGTGTTATCTACTCGCTGGCTGCAGTCGGAATGTGTGGTACTCGTATTGTATTTGACCCGGTATTTATCGATCCCCTAATATTGGCTCGTAATGCGTACAACATTTTACGTATCCCCGGCCGAGAAAAGGGATTTTCTGCATTATAGGCGGTAATTGCTACTTTACGGTTTAGCGTGACGTAAATATGCAAAGTTTCGGAACTTATTATGTACGAAGAAAAACATGCATATTTTTAGACTTGAAAATATGATCTGCGCTCCTTATCACCGCTACCGTAGAATTTTATTATGAACCTACCTTCTAATACTTATTGCGACTTCAAAATGCTACATGCTGAACTGGGTCCATTTCGTGACGAAACCTTGTTTTTTTTTCTAGTATTTTCTCTATGTAATTGTTTGTCACGAATAAATATTTGAGTATGAAAATGCAATGTATTGGGCATCTCATATTTGAGGATCCTCGACACGAAGAAGAATGCATTGCTGCTCAGCATGCGGCTCACCCCGCCGGTCACCCGTCACGAAGCTAGACCTCTAACTACGCTTAGTTACTACGCATCGCGGTGTCAAGATATATTTGTGGGTGAGCGTTGAGGTGAGCTTAAAACAAGTCTTTCCAGAATAGGGGGGCTGGTGACGCTCCACATTACATATATAACCTGCAATAACCACTAACGAATCAACACTCCGTATCAAAGGCTGTAAGAAATGATTCGTCATGATTGCCAGCGCCCAAACATGCCAAAGCGAATGAAGGATTGTAAAGGTAGTGTTATTTTAGGTGGCGTCGACAATCGATAAAACTAATAAAGGTGATGCGAAATGACAATGAGGTTGTTGGTGAACGTGTCAGATGTTTGTAAAACACGAAAACAAGGTGCAAAAGACCCCGCTTTACCCACCACCACATCAGCCCCCCTATTCTGTAACTTGTTTTAAGCTCACCTCAACACTCACCCACAAATATATCTTGACACCGCGATGCGTAAAAACCAAGCGTAGGTAGAGGTCTAGTTTCGTGACGGGTGACCGACGCGGTGAGCCGCTTTAGCGCGTAGCGAATAACAGCCCAGGAGCCGCTCTTTGGTCTGCTAATTTGAGACCCCAATCCATACTAATATTATAAATGCGAAAGTGTGTCTGTCTGTCTGTCTGTCTGTCTGTCTGTCTGTCTGTTACCTCTTCACGCTTAA
This sequence comes from Epinotia ramella, assembly GCA_947578815.1. Classification (NCBI taxonomy): domain Eukaryota; kingdom Metazoa; phylum Arthropoda; class Insecta; order Lepidoptera; family Tortricidae; genus Epinotia; species Epinotia ramella. The sequence continues at coordinate 37,250,951 of OX388202.1, forward strand.
ACCGCTGGACCGATTGCGATGAAATTTGGTATGGAGATAGTTTGAATCCCGGGGAAGGATATAGGATAGTTTTCATCCTGGAAATCACCCCCTAAGAGGATGAAATGGGGGGTTGAAGTTTGTATGGAGCTGCGATATAAACGATTTCTACGCGGACGGGTCGCGGGCAGAAGCTAGTTCCATATAAGATTGGAAAAATCACGCGTTAATCCTCATGCGATTTCAAGGAAAATCATTTTGAAACGCAAATACATTAGTATTGTTGTGATTGAAAAGTTCAAATGAATCGAAATATGTAAAACTAGTACAATACTTCCCATTATCCTAGATTAACAAAGAAACGTGGACGAATTGGGCCGTTAAAAATCTAATGTTATATAAACAATTTTCCTATTAATTAATAAAAGGGTAAGTACAATATGGGTTATGTAATAATAAATTATTAACTTACCTTTATGACGAAACAAATTATTCAGGTAATTAAATATTTTTTGTTTCGTGTTATTTTGAAGATGGTTTATTTTTCCATTATATTCATTATCTGTATCATATTGTTTAAATTATTAACTTGATCAAAAGCCCGCAAACAGCCTCTTCATTCCCAAGTCATCCCACGCGCGCTGGCGGTCCGGTCTCTCAGGCAACTGCACACCCGGGTTGAGGGCCTGCCAAGCCGCCATGGCATCAGACGCGTAGCGGATAGTTGCCCTGTCACCATTGTTAGAGAGAATGTCAGTAACCAGGCCCACGACTAAAACTGCGTCAACTTGCCTCAGTTTCGCGTCGTCAATGGAAACGTATAAACGTGTCTCAGCTGTCAGATTTGGTGGCCATTTTTAAACACGTAATGTCGTATAGACAACTTATCTACCTTTTTAGGGTTCCGGAGCCAGAATGGCAAAAACGGAACCCTTATAGTTTCGCTATGTCCGTCCGTCCGTCCGTCCGTCCGTCCGTCCGTCCGCAGCTTAGCTCAGAGGCTCTTGGTACTAGAAAGCTGTAACTTGGCATGAATATACATATTAGTCATGCCGACAAAGTGGTAAAATAAAATCTTGAAAAACATTTTTTTTAGGGTACCTCCCCTACATGTAAAGTGGGGATGATTTTTTTTATTGTCGTCTACCCCATAGTGTGGGGTGTCGTTGGATAGGTCTTTTAAAAATATTGGGGGTTTGTGAAAACAATTTTTCGATTAAACGATCCGTTTGTGAAATATTAAGCCTTAAAGTGCTAATTTTTGTTAGACTCCAGTGTCCCCACCCCCTGCTAGCTAAATGGTTGTTTTGGGATATGTGAAAAAATTCATGGTAGTAGTACATATAACGAAGTTAAAAGGAAAACTATCACAGCTAAGTAGGCTTTACACGTTTACGAGTAATAGTCGACCAACTTATAAAATGTACTTCAAGAAGTAATAGTTTCGTACAAATTCTATTGTAACTTATTATTATATATAATGGTACGGAACCCTTCGTGCGCGAGTCCGACTCGCACTTGGCCGGTTTTTTTTTATATAACATCATTGGATACGCGCATAAAACTACTGTTTTATACTGCCTACTGTCTTTAATGACTGTTTGCACAACACGGTCAACCACCGGTTACGCGTTATCTGGTTTAAATCGGTTATGGCATTAAGTCTAATTGGCTGTTAAGTTTACTATCGACGTCAGTGTGGAGTCTCTAATTAGCCGTGTCTAAACTAATTCACGTTTAGATATGGTGAACTCGTCAAAGTCAGGTAAGTGAAGTACCTAGGAAACTTACGGCGAGGAGAGTTTGAGTGGAACGAACATTTCTGCAATAGAATCTTGAGCGGAGCGAGGGATTTAAGCGTTTGACTTTGACGCCCAAGACGGAAATCATTTGACTCTTGTCTGAATAGCACGATCAGGGAACAAAAGGACAACTTTGATCCCTCATTGATTTATATGTGTCATGAACCGAATGGGGGGCTTTAAAAATAAACGTAAACGTCCCATCAATGTTTGATATCTTTATTCCAATTACTACCTGATGTGTACCTAAATGGTTATGTATTAGGATTGAACATTATGATAATTTTCCAATTCATCCTTAAAATCCAAAGTACCTATGTCATCAAACTCGTGCCATGCTGACTATTCTTATTTTATCTTCTCTGAGTGGGGCTTTTAATGCACTTCGAGCCAGTGGGATCTTTCGTGCAGTTTTTCGTTTCGTGCCTCCTCCTTTATTTATTTATACCTTATTGCACAACACTTTAGTCTACCACTGGGGCAAAAAGAAACGATTGTTTGGCGCAGGACAAGGTAATGAGAACGAGAAAATGGTAAATCATCTAGGAGGGTGAAAGTTTGTATGGGGCTACGATGTAAACGAGTTCCACGTGGAAGAAGTCGCGGGCAGAGGCTAGTAAAATAATTATGTTTGCTTACCTACTCCAAAGCTCGCTCCACCATTTCGACAACGTATGACTGAACTCAACGGGAGTAGATATCTTGAATTCCTTTGGTTGCGGGTAGCCGTACCAAAGTAATTCATTCTTTGTCTGACAAAGCCATGCTGGCTTGATAATGATTTTATCTGGAATATGGTATAGGACTTAAGAGGCTGACAAGACCTAATTTGGTGAAATTGACGTTATTTAAGCAATGTTTAAGAAAAAATATTTGTTCTAGCACATCAAATAAAATATTATGTTAACATGAATTCACCATATTTCAAAGATCGTGGACGGGCTCGATACATAATTGGACGAAATCGGCTAGATAGAAAATAATTGCAAAGATTGCTCTTAAAATCACATTCAACGGTTCTAAATCTTTATTTTTTTGACGTATGCGTCTGCAATTAAAAACATGAAGTCAACATTTATACCTAAACCGCTAACGAGTCATATTTCACAAATAGTCCACCCTTTTTTTAATTCAATATTTCATCACTCGCTCACTCCGATACAAATAGACAGTGTTCGCGCTATCCAAAATCCTCAAGGGCATTTTGGTGTTGACAGCGTCTTAAGGTGATTGTACACGAGTTCAAACACATGAAAGGAATCCAAGAAGCTTCGTTTTATAACTTAAAGGAGTTCGCGGCGTAATTAAGTGGAAGTCGTATGAATAAATAACCATGCCCTGGTCCAGTTAAGGTAATCGAAGCATCGTGACCCGCTTGCCACGTCTTGGCGTTCGTGTCCTAGATGGTAATCGCCATGAGCCATGGAGTGTAGAATGTTGTGGAGCAACTGTGGTATAATCGTTCGGTTTGAGTTGTGTCTAATCTACTTAAAGGAACAATGCCTTTGTTGACTGAAACCGCAAAACACCAAAATTACCATATTGTAAAAAGTCGTAACAGCCATCTATTGAATATCGACTCTATGTCCCTAAGTTATAGGTTACGAGTGCACTAATAGGAAAATGGCGGTCCAGGTGCCTTTGTACTTGTTCGATTCTCAGTGCTCAGGTAAACGCCAGGGATGTATTTATTTCTGTTAAAGCAATTTAAACTTTTGGCAAAGGCCCTAGAGTTGAAAATCCAGTAAAATGTTAATGCATGCAGTTTTTATCTACGAAGTGAGCTTTTTTTTATGACGGACCATAATGAGGTAGCAAACCCGCACAATGACTACAATGAGACAATGGATTGGACACAACTCAAACCGAACGACTTTATACACGGCTAGCACACGATCGCGCGCGAACTCTCTCGTGCGGATATTATCAGTCTAAGCTGAAAAACCCCGACATGTTCAAGTTCAATATCTCAAAACCGGCCGAACCGATTTTGTTGAAACGTAGCCAAGAACCATCTCGATCGCGTCAACTTTCGGGCTTAAAAAAACGCTCCATTCGTTTAAAAGCTACGATGAACCCTCTTTTTGCGTCGGGGGTTAAAACACCAAGAGCCGGGCAGCTTTTCTCACGCGCGAGATAGCTCGCGCTAGCCTTGCAGCTACAGGGTCAGAGGCTGAGACTGGGAGAAAGGGTTCGGTCGAGGTACTATCAACGATAGTATAAATATACACCAACGGAAAGCTAACACATTACTGCAACCTTTAGATACAACTCTAATTGAATTGAATTTTTAAGCACTTGCACTATTTGTGAACCAATTTTCCGTCTCGTCTGAACCCTTTTTTGTGTAATTCTAAGCACCAGTCCAAAAACCTAAATTACTGACTGAGCAAGTAACTTAATATCCGTTTGCGTACGTAAATATGATTCCCATCTGACATATTATTGCAGACGAAACTGACAATGAGATTCTCGTCCAAGTCAACAATTATCCATCAGTAGGTACCTACTTCATATGTTTTTGAAATGTGTCATTTGGCGTTAAATATTAGATATAAATCTGGCATCTCTGCTTCCATATTTACCCGTTGCAACCCATATTCTTTATAACGAATATGTAAAATCTATGAACGTGGTATTTCGCGTGACGGATAAAGTATTACTTTTAATGACGCTTTAGTTTTTCGCCGAACCGAGGTACCTAATAAATGTTATTGCATTTACTTTACTGGCTATACATAGTCTGAAATATTATACGAAAAAGCCTTAGACGTTTAATTTTAGTTTAAGTATTTGAATCGGTCGATAATAGGTATACCTACCTACACTTTGGGCCATCCCAAGTAGTGCTAACTCATGCCTTTTGTACGAAGTTGAACTTTATTGTCTAAGAATTTTATAGTTCTATAAAACAATAGGGAGTAATGATTTTGTGATAGTAATAAAGAAACCCATAAAAAACATTCCATGTAAAAAAGGGGCCAAGTCTCGAAACTCTTCCACTGTAAAACGTTGTGAGATATTTCGTATTTAGTACCAAGTCTCGGGCGTTTTTCTTAATCTTTATTTGCTAGCTAAATAAAATTCTGCAACTTGGCAATCACACAACTTTACCGCATTTATGGATTTTTGCATACCTAAAACTATAATAATAGTAGATTACTGCAGAGGCCGTGAAGTAAGGGATTACTGGACGAGATTGGGGTAGACGGCCGAGTCGTAGACGAGGCCGAATACAACGAGTCCAGCAATCCCTGTTCCGGGCGAGGATTGTATACTCGTAGTACTTTTCTCAAGCGATGTGAGGAAATATTAAAATTAAAATAAATACTAGGTAATCAATTAAATAATAGGTAATTTGCGCCTTTTTTATTTTTAAAACATGCCATTTGAACAAGCCGTTCGAGCACCATGTTTAACCGCACATAAAGTATAATACCATAGATTATTTTTATTTTTTTTATGAAGCAAGTATGCTTACAGGGTCTAGTGGTGGTTGGCAGTATGTAAATTTTCCTTTGTCAGTTTAATATTTGTAAGCAAATTTAAAAAGTTAGAGTAGCGGACAATAATGGTTTTACTTAGGGTTTTCATACATTACTTCTTGGCGTAAGGCCAAGAAGTAATGTAGGGAGCCATAAACAAGAAACTTCACGTCTTCATTTCGTGATATTAACGCGTACATTTCCGAGCATGCTTGAGAAAATAAATATTAGGGGATAATCTCTCACAAATCGAACTAGCCCTACTAATAGTAAGCTTAATTATAATTAGGCTTATGTTATGGGTACTAGACGACGATATATCAAATACATAATACCTACATGGAAAACATCCAAGACTCAGAACCAAATATTCATGCTCATCACACAAATATTTGTCCTTACCTGGATTCGACCCCAGGACCTTCAGCTCCGCAGGGTCCCTACCCGCTTGGCTAACCGGCCGTCGATAGAAGCGATTGAAGCTCCGAAAACCAACGTCTGTCACCACACCAGAAATATTATGTCATGATGTGACAAGTACACTCGTTGTCTTTATTACGTCATTCGACGTCAAGGCGTGACCAGTGACTTGACAAATTAAAGCGTTCGTTCCGGTTCCGTCTGGTGATCGATTGAGGAAAACAGAAGTTGCACTAAAAACACCCAATGACACCGCGGTACGCAGAAAAACACCCAAGTACTTACTCAGTGTAAATTTTAAACGGTACTGAATAATTAAATATTACGTTTATACGTTTGTAAATGAGTTGTCGAAAACGAATCCACCGGTTTACAGTACTATTTTATTTGCCTTCTTTGGAGTATAATGAATTACAAGTTATTTCATTAGTGAATAATCTTCCAGATCCAATCTTTACTGCTCAAAACAAAATAAGGGTCACTTACTTTTTCCAATTTTATTGTCAATAATTGGACATAAACTAATTGATAAGTGTCTAATTAGTTATTATGATTTCCAGCCTCCTTCAGAATACAACCTCTTTCATGCTGGTGTTAAAATCTAATAGCTGGAAAAAAAAATGCTATTTAATATAATTTTCACGTAACGATCACCATACTTGTGGCCTATTTTCTTTTTAACCAACTTCAAAAAAAAGGAGGAGGTTCTCAATTCGGTTGTATTTTTTTTTTTTTTTCAATGTTTGTTACCTCAGAACTCTGTCATTGATGAGCCGATTCGTATTTTTTTTTGTTTGTAAGTATATGCTTCCAGGTGGGTCCATTTTTTTTTAAATTCAGTTGGATGATGGGATCCATGAGGAATTGAGGGCACTCCTCAATTATGTAAGGCACGCGTGTAGTGATTTTGGTATTTTCTATTATAACTCGTGTATTTACACCCGGAAATCATAAATTTGGTGGAGTGGAATTGATGATGAAGACCACAGATGACTTATGGAATTCATCAATTACGTACTTAAAAGTACAAAAGTACGTCACAGACTCTGATAAGATTCCGTTGAAATAGCAACTAATGAAGTCCCAAAGGTGATCCTTGTGGAATCGACGGAAGTCCTCAAATATTATCGGCCCACATACAGCGATTGGGTTTTTTTCTTTAATAATCAACGCATTTGGTTTCGTAAATCAGTTCATGTGGTAAATTGGAAAAGAAATGTTCTCGTGGCTTGGCGGAGTACTAAATCGAAGTCGGTTAAAACATTGTTTTTAAAGTAAATTATGAGTAGTATATTTAAACTTGGAAGTTTAGTTCATATTTGGTTTGACCTGTATTAGCAAATAAATTACCTTGATCTTAATTTAATTATATTCATGAGATAGGCAGTCTTAATTTGTGATTAAACGTCAAAATTGTATCTACTACTATATTATTCTTGGAATAAATTTTATTCTTATTTGGTTAAGTTAATACTTAGGTACCTACTTACCTTTTTTAATATCAAAGCTTGATCATACTTCAATGTTTTTCTTTACCTCAAAGTATCACCATACCTAATCATCACCTGCGATCTAAGTAGCCGTAATGCCCGTAATGCCTCCATTGAAGCGAGAGGTCGGTTGATCCAACCTTGCCACAATGTCAGCGGTGGGCAGAACACGCACAAACTCAATGGACCATTCTGTTTTGTTAAACTTATTTAAGGTCATAAAACGAACTAAGGCCGCGTACATGTTATAATGAACCGCTTTAAGTCGTGAGAACGGAATACATTGTTTTTAGTTTTACACTACGTACTGACAAACAAGCTTACTGCGCGCCTGATGGTAAGAGTACACAGTAACCTATAGACTTCAGCCCCCCTATTCTGTAACTTGTTTTAAGTTCCCCTCAACGCTCACCCACAAATATATCTTGACATTTAAATCTTGTGTGGTCGAGAGAGGGGTGGCTTTACCTATAGTGCAGGGGGTGCGTTGCACCCGGGCGCACGGTCCTAGGGGGCGCCGAGCGCCACTCACAGGGCGCCACTCGACTCGGGCCCTAGCGCGCGCTAGGGGGGGTGCTAGAGGGCGCTACGGTAATGATTACACCCGGGCGCGACATGGACTAGAGACGCCTCTGGGTCGAGGCATCAAAATCTTTATTATGCCTCGTATTTTAATTGTAATCATATTTGGTTTTTTGGACAATTCCTACTTCGCCCAAGCTCAACTGCCATCGAGTTTTTGTGTCTATATTCCTATAATTCTACTTAAGTAACGAAACAAATGAAATAGGTATACCTTCCGGCTTGCTATCTGTAATTCCTGCATACAAATTAGGACGCTTAAGTACAATCGAAGGAAAACTAGTTTCGGTTCGACTATTTCAAGACGACCTTACAGTATTAACGCTGATAAGGCCAGGGTGTCGCTGTCGTGAGTTTTCACCCGGAGAAAATAGTTGTACACAGAAAGAGCACCTGTAGGTATCATCAAAATCGTTAGAGCCGTTTTGAGAACCCAATCTTATCTTATCTAGGTGAGGACCCTTTCGGAGACACTTCGATCCAGATCTTTTGTGCATTTGCCCCTCCCTCTCAAGCTCGCTCCATTATTTCCACAAAACTGATTGATGCAGCTCAGTGGGAGCACCTCGTATTCCTTTGGTTGTGGATAGCCGTTACCGAACTAATTCATTATTTGTCTGACAAGGGCATGACATTCACATATCTGAGAACCCAAACAAATATACAAATTTTGCTCGTTTAACCGTACCAGGAATATCTCTCCGATCGTACGATACTGCGTCAGCCCGCCTGACACCTTCATAGAATTTGCTTGTTCCAGGAGACGGGTACGATTATATTGATTATATGTATATGTGTATTGCAAAACGGCCAAACGCACCGTCATTGGAACGCATGCGACCTTACATGTCGCCATCCGGTCGAGGCGGAAGCGTCCCTTCACCAACCGTGACCTCCTCTTCAAATCCGTCTCATACATCAGCCCCCCTATTCTGTAACTTGTTTAAGCTCACCTCAACGCTCACCCACAAATATATCTTGACACCGCGATGCGTAGTAACCAAGCGTAGGTAGAGGTCTAGTTTCATGACGGGTGACCGGCGGGGTGAGCCGCTTTAGCGCGTAGCGAATAACAGCCCAGCATACTCGTATGTCAGCCATACCTCCCCTATAAAACTGCTATACAGGTTGCGCATTTTTAGGGATCATATTCAAGGCTAAAGCCTCATATGGTTTCGATTTGGAATATTCGTTTGGTTGATAGTTGTGAATAACGGCCGAGGTACGTCTACGGTCAAGTGTTTTTAGACACATCTACATCTTGACTAAGACTACGAAGAGCAGTCGATAATAGACTATTCTCGACCACTCTATGCTTCACCAACACAAAGAGTAAAAAGAAGTTCCTTCCTAAGACACGTTGTGCTGAGATTGAAGGAGCTGCATTTATCTCTTTCTTTCGACACACCGAAGCCTTAAATCATTAATAGGGCAGCCACTCGCATGTCTCCTGTGTAGTAGTGGACGTTCACTGGCCACTTTTCATCAGGGAAGCCATGAACTTGCTTGCCATCGTGCTATAATAAAAAGGCAGGATTCACTGAGACAGACGCGGGTCCCTCACTCTTAACATCAACGGGAGCTCTGGCGAAATTACTTAAAAGGAACAGAAAAACTAAAGTACCTATATAGTCGTAGTGCTATTATGTCTGATGTATACTTTTTTATTTACAACGCTCCTTCTAATAAAGTGCTATCTGAAACCATGGCTACACCCTCTTTAATGGACGACTCCGATGGCTCATATCCTGTCACCTGTCTTACTGAATAAGAATCATTTATTAGGGTTGTTGCCCGCCTGTTTCATTACGAATTCAAAGAGTTGCTAGGTCCTTTATAGATACCAATTCAACTATAAGACATCAAAGCATGTTGTACTTGACTGAGTACAAACGCCAACACAGTTAACTGACCATCCTGTATTTATATAGAACCTTATTACAATGCGCATAAAGTGCACGGATGGTCAGTTAGCTGTGTTGTAGACGGTACATTCCTTTTATAATTTGACCACTATATTCCTAACTATGCATCGGATGTCAAAATACGTTCGATTGGCATTGTGAAGCTATAGCGATATATTTTAATGTTCGGTGGCGATATCATAGCTTTTTACTTGCATATTATATATTGCTACCTAGTACCTACGAGTCCAGACTCAGGGCCTGTTTCACAATCTCCAGTTAAAACATATCCGTCAGATAAATGTTGGCTGTCACTTTTCTTTTATATGACGGGAGAAAAGGATAGCAATAATTTTAACTGGCAGATAACTTTATTCGGCGATTGTAAAACAGGCCCTTAAGCGTATCAAATTTGTATTAGTCGGGAGCGCTCATTTTCCCGCGTGGATAGTTTAACGTTGCAAAAATTTCAATTTGATTTCAATGCAATGCGTATAGTCACGTATAGGTAGTTAGTTTTAGCCTATGCTACTAATTCTAGAACTACGTCTAGACTTAATAATAAACAGAAAATGTCGTAGACAAACTGATTTATTGCTCCATTGTGCATGAGCATTCCAATTCCAAAATTGTGTATAAAGTCAAAGTTCACCATACAACCAGTATTTAACTTTAGGACGTAACTGTAATGTAATTGTGCTGTGACATACAACTTTTTCAAAGTAACAAAACAAGGCTTTCAACTAGTCTACAAAGGTTTGGACCTTTCGTGACTAAATTGTGATTATTGCGATAGCTCTGCGTCAGTAATTGCTAACACGACTGCGATTTCAGCTGCGATTACGGTCGCAGATAAAACAGTTCTCAATGTTCTCATTGGAGCAATGTTAAAATTGAACATAGAATTAAAGAATCATTTTATATTCATTTGCGTTTGTTTTTTGTCGGAGCTAAGTTAAGGTAAACGTCCGAGTGCTCGACGCAGTACTAGTGGTGGTGGTGCATGGGCACTCTATATCAAAGCAATATGGGTTAAATTCGAACTAAGAGGATTTTTCTTCACTCGAATTTTAGCCATGTCATATACCTTATAGGTAAGGTAAAGGTCCGAGTGCTCGACCCTGTGGCATGGGCACTCTATGTCAAAGTGACGTGCACGTTTTGATTCAAAACGTGCATTGAAGCAATCTTAAAAATTGAAAATTTTTCTTTGTTGAAGCGTAGTACAACATTTAAAATAACACAAAGATCAACATCCTCCGAACCTCAGATTTATATTGCTAAAAATATAGGTATTTTGTAAATCTATCGTGTAAAACAATCCATACTAATATTATAAACGCGAATGTGTCTCTGTCTGTCTGAGCTACGGTAGCCTAAGTGGTTCAGGCATGCGGCTGTCAAGTCAAGCAGCGGTCGTGGGTTCGAATCCCATTTCGGAACGTATGTACGGAATATTTGCCGTTATCTTTTCGGTGATGGAAAACATCGTGAGGAAACATCTAATCCCAATAAGGTCTAGTTTTCCCTCTGGATTGGAAAGTCAGATGGCAGTCGTTTTCGTGTTTCGGAAAACTAGTGCCTCAGCCAAATCTTGGTTTAGGTGACAAAGCGGACCCCAGGCTCCTTTCGGGGCACAACCGGGAATAACGCTAGGAGGATGATGAATGTGTGTCTGTCTTTCTGTCAGTCTGTTACTGTTTCACGTTTAAACCGCTGAAACGATATGAATGAAATTAAAAAAAAGAACCTGAAGGTGTTGAATGTAAAAATCTCCTCAAACTTATATAAATAAAGGCCGCGATCAAAATCGATAAAAATTTGGAATAGCCGTTGATAAAAAAAAAATTCTCCTCATGAACACATGCGTATGACTCCGAAGGATTACTTTAGCAAAAAAAATATCATCCTACCATATAAAAAATATGAGATATTCGTGTTTTTTCCGAAAAAAGCGGGCAAAGTAGGCATGGTTCACGTACTATTTTTATTTTGTGACATTAGGCTCTTATACTAGAGTACAGCGTTTAAGCCTAATACGGGTGTATACTCCAAAATTATTATTACTCCAAAAGAAAGAAGGCAAATAAATATGCCTAGTGACGAAAATCCCATTAAGATTTCTCAAAGAATTGCGAAGCTACAACAGTTTATTATTATTGATTGTTAGAGAGAGAAAACGCTCGCAGTTAGTGACGTTACAATCTACGAGCGTCATATTAAATGACAATAGTTTCATATAAAGTTGCGTTTTGCGGAAAAGGGACAGAACATACCCCTTCTTAAAACTTTGGACACCTATAACTTTGTGATTATACCTCTTGCGTTGATTTTTTCTCTATTTGACTACATTTTTAATCCTTTTTCGAGAAAATGCGACATTATTGATTATTTTAATTATTGTCTACACCCCTATTAAGGTGCGGTACAGTACTTACAGCTAATTTAAATACTACCCTCACATAATAATACCCTCAATTATTCACTGCCATTTAAAGTTTGAACCTTAGTACCTACTAATAAAGTATTTTATTCTTTACAGACAGTGCAAGATGCTGCCTCGGAAAAGGAACAGGGGTATGCTGGCGCTGGCGCTAATGCTGCTGGTGCAGTCTTCAGAACAACACGGTTCGGGGGCACCTCCTGGGGTAAGGGTTTGCATTAAACAACTTTGGCGATCTTTCTTGAGACTATGTTCTTTTGTTTCATGCATTTTTGTGCAGTCATATCAACTACCTACTCGTCAACAGATAATGAAAAAAATTACCCTCTCCCGCCCTCTTTCTTCCTGTGGTTGTCGTAAGAGTCGACTAAGGGAACAGGGTTGAAGGCGATGGGCTAGCAACCTGTCACTGTGATATCACATTTTGTCTATTTTATACCAACATTTATGCTAAAAGTGGTACTGGAACACACCTTTCATGTGTTCTGTCTACCCCTTTTAGGGATAAAGGCGTGAATGTAGGTATGTATGTATGTATGAACATAAGTAAAATGAAATAATGAATAAAATGTCAACGTTGAAATGATCTCCTCGGCTCCATACTAGTTGTGACTTGTGGATAAAGCGTATAATTATGGGATCGCTCGTTATGGGGATTCACTTTTAAAAACTTCCTTATTGACAATAGCCAAGTGATAACTTTTTCGATGGAAAGCACATTTGTTCATTTTTTTAAATCAAAATTTTGTTTTCAGTCGTGCGTCGACCAGCTCCCGCGCCACCCCGACATCGAGCCTATGACGTCAGTGCCGCCGTACATCGTCATGACGTCATCAAGTCAAGTCCGACAGGGCGACCAGCTGAACATCACCATCGGCAGCCAGGCGGGCGCTCCGGTGCCCATCGGCGGGTTCATACTGCAGGCCAGAACTGTGCAGGTATGTTTTTACTGCAACAGTGGCACAAGGGGTTACCAGATACAAATTTCAAAAGTCCTGACAAAATTCCTGATTTTCGGCCAAAATTCCTGACACGAGCTTAACGCGCTCGTGCTCCCGGCGTATTGTTATTACGTCGTGGGCCGCGGCGGGGCGGCGGAGGACGAGGGGGCGTTCCTGTTCCTGATTTCCAAAATTCCTGACATTTCCCTTTTCCGGCCGCATTCCTGACATGTCTAAAATTCCTGACATCTGGTCACCCTAGGCACAAGCATGACTGACGGTAAGCAGACAGACACAGAATCACAACCCTCCACAGTGGTCGTGCCGGAGCTTTTACCCTTGGTTTTCCCAGGATACGCATTCCGATCGGTTTGTAGGGTTCGTGCTATAAAAGCAACGACCAAGTTTAAAAAAAAGAACCACAGGCGCGCTACGGCGCCTTTATTGATTTCAGGATTCGTTCTGTTGACAGCTAGAGATAAAATGTAGGTATCTCGTCTCAGTCTTAAGGCGCCGTAGCGTAGGTTCAGCGAAGTTAAGCGAACAGAATTCTTGAAACAATATAATGCGTCTGTTTATAATAATATGGTTTCAAAAAAATACGAATAGTAATCTTGAGGCTTTTCTGTAGCGAGATCAGTGATTCGAAACATGATTAAGCAATTTTCGCTCGATAGAATAAAATCACGAACATAGGTCTAAAATACACATAAAATATTCGTAACAAGTTATGCACAAAAACTAAAAATATTAAAAATTGCTTCAAAAAATTGGCAATATCATGTTTGACAGAAATCAGTGATTTCTTTTTTATTTATTTAAACGGCCAAAAAATAAAATATAAAAAACATGATATCCGCGCTTCCGAGCACGCACCTCCATCTCGCTCACGCTTATGCTCAGTGAGATGGAGAAAAGACCATGAACCTACGGCGCCTTAAGCTGCTCTTTAATTTTAATCACTACCAGGAACTCAACACTGGCTGCGGACGTCTGTAAGGAGGTACTCCAGGCAAAATACGGTTTTGAAAAACATTAATTTATAATAGCTTTTTTTTTGTTGATTTCATTTGAAAATGTTATTCTAAGATGATTTAGTCAAGAATCCCACAAACTTTCCACCCGGAAGTAATTATGTAGATTTCAATGAAGCATGCATTATCTTTTTTTGTACGATTTATCTTGAATATTATAGAGCAAATGTAAATGAACCAAAATAAAGACAAAAACATTTATTAATATTTTTACTGACTTTTTAGAAGCCAGTTAACTTATCATGTTTTCGATGTCTGAAATTTTGTCGGATTTTGTCGCTGGGTAACTATTTAATTGATAATATATCCGTTATACATAAAAAATAAACTATTATAAATTATTTCCAAAATTGACATTTTTTCCATACAAGTTGTCAGTTCATTGCCTGGACTATACTTCCCAAGTAGGCTGGTTAGGTGGCAAATATTTTATGAGCGAAATGATATTCCGCTGTGCCTTTTCTCTCCAGCCTACTTACTGCGTTAATAGATCGTTCTGCTTCACCTGTCATTGGCTCTTGAAATCCACAAAGTGGTACTGAAAACTAAATTGAACGTGCTCTGCCTACCACTTCTGGGGACCCAGGCGTGAATGCATACCTATGTATGTTTTTGCTCTTTTCAGAACTCGGACACGATAGTGGGCAAGTTCCTGACCGTCCCGAGCCCCGACGACACTCAGATCATCAGCTGCCGCGGGGACAATGACACCGTCACCCACTCCAACCCTAAGGACAAGCCATCGTTGACCTTCCTCTGGCAAGCGCCTGCTGACTTCCTGGGAGGGATAGAGTTCAGGTAAAAAAAAAAGAGCTTCTGCCAGGCCTGTGCCCTTTTGCGAATTCGGCGAGACTCGACTGTGCGGCGGAGGCTTAGCTAAGATAAGCCCAAAAACAATCTTAGGATGAGGCTATGTGACGTCTGAGTGTCTGCTTCGATACAATAACCATGATCCAACATTTGTTTCAAGGAAAACTAGAAAAACCACAGATATAGATATACATAGATCACGCAAATGCATGTATTTCGCGTGTCCGAATTCGGACTCCGAGTTGGCACTCCGACCGACATTCCGCGCGCGTCTGTTGTGGTAGCCGGTTGTCCGTGAATATTAAGAAAATTCCTTATTGCAGAATCGATTTTGCGCGGACAACGGGGAATTCAGATCACTAATTCGCCCGTGTGTCGTCACAGTAGGTAGAAAAAAGTGACACGGTCGGTTTTCATACAGATTGAGGTGTTTAAGTTATCTAGTGTAAATATATCTATATTTGTGATAAAAACCTTACCAGATTTAACATTTCGCCATTATTCAAATCTGCCGTTAACCCTGCTTACGGCGCGAGCGCGCCTAGCGAGCTGCAAAGCGTACACGTGCACGTACATTGGCTATACTTCATGAAGCTCTTGTGCATCATGTGCGTGCAAGAGGAGGCTATCTCATGACGCTCACGAGCATCGAGCATCATGCTTGTACGGACGACTGCATCTTGCGAGCTGATGGGGTTAGCGTTATTATAGGCCTTTGTCGTAGCGTAGTAACCGCCCCATTACTCTCATAGTTTGAACGTTGAATGTGTGAAAATAGCATGTGACAAGGTCGCACTTTCAAAGCAAATTCCATTGCTTTGTTTCACCCAAACACGGAACCGGAAAATTTCGCTAAAAATTCACAAACCACTCAAGAATCAAGGTTCTAAGCCCTGGCCTTGAGTTGGTGATATAACCGTGAACTATACAATTAAGTTACGCCAGTTACTTGTAATGACTCAGCAGCCATCGGGTGAGGTGTTT
Organism: Epinotia ramella; assembly: GCA_947578815.1. Lineage (NCBI taxonomy): Eukaryota > Metazoa > Arthropoda > Insecta > Lepidoptera > Tortricidae > Epinotia > Epinotia ramella. The sequence continues at coordinate 37,266,825 of OX388202.1, forward strand.
CGAGCAGATTTGTATCGGGCATTGGAGTGGTGCTTTAATTTCGACTTTATGCCGTCTATCCTGTTAGACTCATATTAATTTAAACAGGGATTTATAATGTAATGGAAGCTACGATAGCCTAGTCTTTCAGGCATGCGGCTGGGAAGCGGCGGTCGTGAGTTCGGATCCCGGCTCGTGCCAATGAGTTTTTTCGGAACTTATGTGCGGAATATTTACCGTTAGCTTTTTAGTGAACGAAAAACATCGTGAGGAAACTGGTCTAATCCCAATAAGGTCTAGTTTTCCCTCTGGGTTGGAAGGTCAGATGGCGACTGCAAACTTGCAACTTGACTACTTTCGTAAAACTAGTGCCTATGCCAAATGTTGGTATGAGGTGTCAAAGCAGAGCCTGGGCACGTTTAAGGCACAACCGGGATTAACGCTAGGAGGATGAGGGATTTATAATGTATACAGACAATCAAATAATTAAAATATTATGTGTTTAAACTGCAGCGATACCGATAACGTAGACAGTGGCGCCTCCGCGGCCAATATGGGTAGTTACTACGTTTTCCGACCTCTTTGCGGCTGCCCTCGGCAGATGTAAAAATTAAAAAGTTAATTATTGAATTTTCAGTATTTTTGAATTTTGGTCTCATTCACGTTCGACGAGTTAAAAAAATCCGTCCAACTAGGTATTGGAGCAAATAATACTTTCAAGTATTATATAGATAAGTGGAGTTTCATTTCTACAATCCTTAGCTTATACCTAGCTTGCACGGCGGTACATCTCAAGGGGTTGAACATTTTTGATCTATGTCGCTTTAACGTCACATTAAAACTGCCATACGAGGTTGGCAAGCGATAAGGTATCAAGCTGTTCAGCTACGTATGAGTTCGTCTGTCATCATCATCATCATATCAGCCGAAAGACGTCCACTGCTGGACATAGGCCTCCCCCAGTGAGTGAGTAAGTACTTTGTGGAATGCGGACGAAACTCTATGACACGATGGTCCGCGGAAATAATGTCTAAAAGAATAATTTAAGGTACAGGAATATGACTCACCCATTGCAGTGACCCTGGTAAACTTCAAAGACACATTGATACGGTTGCATTATCTGTAGGCACTTAGGTTAGGTACATGTTCTTGCACTCGCGAAGGGTGAAAATTAACATTACCTACGCACACACTACTCACAACGTACACGTACACTTAGCACATTAAACATTTAAATTATGAATAAATCAAACAAAATTATTATATTTCGGGGACGTGGTTGTATTTGACAGCATTAAAAAATAACTCTGAATGACAGTCCCTGGTGTGGCTGTTACTTGTTCTTGACAGATTTTATAGCAGCTATTCAACCTCCTTCGTACTTCTGCGCGCTGTTTTCAGAAGCTTAAAGCCTGCTGTACACATTGGGCCAACGTTGGCGCGGAGCAGAATGCAGCTATGCGTTAGAGGAAGAGAGCTTTATTTCGTTCTCATGCGTTTGCATAGCTGCATCCTGCTCACGCGCCAACGTTGGCCCAATGTGTACAGCAGGCTTTACGAAAGGAACCAAAGAGTTCACTTATTATAATTTATATGTATTTGCACAATCTTTTACCGCATTGGTAGGCATCAGGTCTTTATCCGTTCCTATCACGCTTTACCTTCAAAATAGGAAGAAAGGAATTTCCTTCTCAACTAATGTATGTAGGTACATAGGTACGTAGGCTCACTCAATCATGTGATTTTATGCAAAATACCAAAACCATTGCAGAGCCACGGTGGCCCAAAGCTACGCAACATTCTGGAAGAACGTCGAATCGGCGGTGGTGGAAGTGGTGACCCCCGACACCGTGGTCACCACCACGCCATCGCCTACCACCACTCAGAGGCCCGCGGCGGCGCCCCCTGTCGTTATGGAGACTAAGGTAATTTGAAAAGCCGCACTAGTTACATTATTAATAACTACGAATCTTAGAAAAGCTTTTTACCTAAACTATACAGGGCGTCCCACGGCGATGCCACATGGAGGGAAAGTACCTTAAATATCACAGATAGCATATTTTGCTGAAAGAAGACTTCATTTTATTTTTAAAACTTAGTAAAGTTGCATTCATACTTTTTTAATTTTTTTAGAAAAAAAATGTATGGAAAAAAAAAATTCGCGTCAAATGTAAAATTAATGGCCTTCCTTTTGTTTCCAACACTATGTTATTTGGCAAAAAAAAATATTCTCACATTGACGCCTTTCGATCGGTATGACAAAGCTACTTAAGGTATTTTTTTTCTCGTGTAGCGGGTTCGATTCCCGGTTTAACCATGCAATTATTTAAAATGCAATTCAACTTGTTTTTTTAAATCGAAATAATGCCTTCTTTCAGTAAGATGTTCATTTACAATAATTAAGGTACTTTTCCTCCAATGACGCGATTTTTTTTTTCCATACATTTTTTTTCTAAAAAAATTAAAAAAGTTACTAAGTTTTACTAAGTTTTTACTAAGTTTTAAAAATAAAATGAAGTCTTCTTTCAGCAAAATATGCTATCTGTGATATTTAAGGTACTTTCCCTCCATGTGGCATCGCCGTGGGACGCCCTGTATATTCGGACATTTTAGCTGAAGTTACTTCATTGATTTTTGTCCAATAACGATAGAATTCTAATTCAAATAGGACTACATAAATATCGGAAATATCGGAATAGGAGGAATATATATAGGAATAGGAGGACATCAATATCTATACAACTATTTACTGTACTGTACAGATATTTATGTCATTATTTATGTGCATATATTAATACCCCTGCCTGACTGTACATAGAGAACCGTGAAGGATTATTAAGCCTACTTATCCTACTTAATTGCCTTTTCAATCCAATACAACACGTGTGGAATACAGAAAGATTGCCTATGAAAAATGCCTATTACGCGTCAAGGAGTTATGTTAGATTTTCTAACTTCACTTGTTAAATAATTCTGGTACCGTCATAAAAAAAAATTACTTATCTAATGTGTACTTAAGTTAAGTGTGTCCAAATCGTCCAAATGTTCGTTCATCGTTCTATTTTTTTTTTTCATTTATTTCACGATACAAATTACTTACAATATTTTTCTAATTTACCAGAATTTTGACCATGATCGTCAATCTATCTCTAGTCTACTAACTTAACCTTTTTTCCAGCCGAAACCAGTCCCCACTCAACTCGACTCCATCTACCAGGGTTGTGCCGACACCAAACTCTGCTTCGGCGCGCCCCAGAACTGCGTTCAAGCCGGCAACTGCAAGGCCATCGTGGCAGTCTTCGTCGCTGGCGACAAATACACGTTCGAGATCCAGGGAACTGACAACCCTAAATACGTGGCTGCTGCCCTAAGCATGGACAATAAGATGGGAGATGACAGTGCCATGGAGTGCGTTAGGAACGACAACGGAAGAATCAACCTCTTTACTTCCTGGACTTATCCTAAAGCGGAACCGTACGTCCTAAGATCTGACTCTCCCCAGGACATTGTCCAGCTTCTAGAGTCTTCTGTGATCGATGGGAAGCTGTACTGCAAGTTCACGAGAGACGTGGAATCCAAAGTTATGGGACAGACGTTCAATTTGGCCACGAAGCAGTATAATTTGATGGTGGTGTCCGGTGATAGCATGAAAGGTATATTCATTTTAAATACTGCAATGACAAGTTTTGATGCTTACTGCTGTACACCTCCGAGGTGTCCTGCATAGACCCGAACTTGCTAGGAACGACAGTGTGAAGAGAAGTGGCAAGCGCGCGCGATCGGGGATGCCATATTCGAATTTGTAGGACCTTCTGTACATAAATGCTATGCTGTGCTGTGCTGTGCTAATACTTTCAAACGGATGAACAACAGCAATGATCAATATCATCAAAATATTCAACATAATTATGATGATTGAAATTATTTTTTAGACATCTAAGCCATTATTTACCATTCGAGAGAATGGCATATTTGAATACCGTCTATCACCAACGCTTGTCTGTTTAGTTTCTCGTTTAGGGTCGCATCCACCAGAGTTGTGCGAGGTAGCAGAGAGGTGCACGAGAAAATCCACCAATAGGAAAAGATGCGTGAAGGAGGAGGCAGACGCTATTGGTGGATATTTTCTTAGCACACCACCCCGGTTATAGTCACCTTAGGCTGTGGTTTTCTGGACTGAAGGACCGCAAGCCTGGCAGATGTATTTTGCCCACGGCGAACTGATGCCGCTTGGCTCGCTTATCTGCGAGTGTCTTAAACCACGCTTCGTCGTGGACTTAACGAACATCGAACACCAGTTTGCGCCACTTGCACAGAGAAGGAAAACTTGAAACAAACCCGGCTCGGTGCCAGCCGTCATGTACCTGCAAATGACCCGACTCCGCGCTTAAGTACTTGTCGTTCCCGCGGACCCAGTCGGTAAGGTCGAGGAAGAGGCACAGGTCTTGGGCAACCCTGTATCTTCATGCAGGGACAATCTTATACAAATCGATCTGGTCTCACAGTTGGCTAAAAAAGGCTTACGTTTCATTTTTTAAATTAGGATCTTCAATTACATAAACGATTTAAGTGATTGTTTTCCACAGACGCTGAGCGTGTAGGCTTCCACAGCCTGGTGTACGAGGCAACGGGCGAGCCGCTCGCCCTGTCAAGTGTGGGCGAAGCCGCGGGCTCCTCGAAGCTGCTGCTGAAACTGCATGGGAGCTTCATGATCGCCGCATGGCTGGGTAGCGCTTCGCTGGGCATTCTGCTGGCTCGGTAAGGCATTTTACATGTTTCTATTGACTCGATCGATAGGTTTTATTTCCTTGGGTATAAGGGAGAGGACTTGCTCCGTCCTGAGGCTCGTTTCAGGAAGCTACAGGTTGCAATTTAACAATTCTAAAACGGCGACACTGGGAGAAACAGATCTAGCTCCTCAGTGTTGCCAATTTAGACTCGTACAATTTTAACGTGAAATGCAGGGCTTACACATAACTAAAGTGTAAGTCTTTTAGCAACCAAAATCGAAACCGAATCGAGAAACTCCGCTCCGATGTCTTTATATTACGAGTTACTTAGTCATCTAGATTTGTTTATTTTTTGTTGCAGATATTTCAGACAGACATGGGTCGGCAAACAATTGGGAGGCAAGGACATCTGGTTTGCTGTAAGTAGACGTTGATCTTTGTTCTTTGTTTGTAGATTTTAAATAGCGAATGAGCTTGTTGTTAATCCAGTCTCAACGGAAGCAATCAAATGCATTGATTAATTTTGTAAAAATATTTGAGTCAACCAACTATTTCTTGTTGTTATTCTTGCCGGCAGGCAATATTATAGTGTTAAAAAACATGGACTTTAAACATGCTTAGAAGATAGTCCAAAAAGGGATTGAACATGGCACGAAAACCCCACCCGACATTTGATGGATACCCATAAATTGCAGTTTTATTAAGTGAACCAAGAGATGTAACCACGGCAACCAGTGACAGAAATAAGTTAGTTTACTTTTCATGCAAAGCCCGTTTTTACAAGCTTTTACTTATTTTCACCTGTCCCGTTGTCTGTCTGCCTGTAATCTAAATCCAAAAAAAAACAAAATCTGTAATGTCTGTGTGTTGTATCTGTATCTTGTATCTTGCAAGTTGACCCATTTCCCGGAGGTATGAGTATAGTTTGGATGACAATTCAATATTATGGTACCATCGAGCTGATCTGATGGAGACAGAAGGTGGCCATGGGAATTCAGCACTTAACCGACGTAACCCCGTTGAGTTTGGGCTCGTTAGAATCGTCTCAATGAGTAGTATGCAGAAAAGTACAGTTGACACTAAAAGCTTGTACCAAAAATGAAATTTTCGACAGAAACTTGTTTCTTTTAGGGAGAATCGAGCTCCAATGTTGCTGCCTCTAATCTCCTATTTGACATTGAACGTGTTATTTTGCGTAGTGGCATCGTATGCTGATGGTGCTGACCTGGGTGCTGACGGTCGCCGGCTTCATACTGATCGTCGTGGAGGTCGGCGGCTGGGCCACCACCGGCGACAACCCGCACGCTATCACCGGCCTCATCACTGTTATACTGTGCTTCATACAGCCCTTCGGTTAGTATCCACTGCAAACGTCATAATAGAGATGATGACTAAGATTGTTTATGATGTCATTCGAAACAGTTTTTGGAGAGGAACAAATGTTTGTATGGGAGCAACTACAATTAAAGAACATAAATATCCAAAAAATTGAGACAAAGATTGACCTCGCTGGCGGCAGCGCAAAACGCTTCATAAAGTAATTGACATTTGTACTAATCGTGGAAAAACAGGTAAATTGTTATTTCGGTCGCGAAATGCTGCGTTTAAGTACGTAGTTGTCATACAATTTTGTTTCTATAAAAGCGTAAAGACTCTATTGGTAGCTTTAAATTTACTCTTAGACAATAAAAAAATGCATATTTTTTCTAAACCTTCAAGGTTCATATCTTTTTATGATTTTACTTAATTATATTTTATAATTTATACTTTATTACGAAACGGATTACACATTTACATTAAATTCCTCCTCTTTTTCTGATATTATTTTATATGATGTATTATTTAACGTAATAAAGTTTACTACTACTTTATTACGATAATTTGATATCAATTTGAACATGAGGCATCATGCCTATTGCCATCACGATCGTCCATATCACCATCGGCCTTTTCATCATCGGTGTTTTCGTCAGTCGGTTCATTGTTATAATAATTGTAATGGTCAGTATCAACTAGCATCATTCTCGGCTACACCATTGTTATCATTTACATCATAATTTGAAACATTTACGAACACCATTGTTGGCTTAACCATCATCACCGTCAATCAACCAGTGCCTTGGCTGCTGATGGTAGTGACCGGTCAACGTCTAGAGCAAAGTGACTACGAGTTAGGCTGCAGGGGCTATAGAATCCTGAGCCGAATAGTTCACCTAGTCAATAGTCTACTGACTCAGTAGTTGAGGATGTTGTTGTTGTCCTAGAGCACCCCAGAGGTGCATAGGGCCTTCTACCGGTGACCAACGCTGCGTATACGCGTTGATGTGTCTCATGCGTCACGCCTTCTTCATACTTTCTGCTGCGTTCATGGTCTGAGGCTCTAGTATAAGTTTTACCGAAACAAAACGTTACGACCGCGTTCGCGTTTAGCTGTCAAATCCCATACAAATTGAGGGTAAAACGCAAACGCGATCGTAAAGTTTTGTTTCGGTAAAACTTATAGTTAGAGCCTCCGTCCGACTGCTCGCAGCTCACTCTCGACTGTTCGCCGCCATGTGGGCACAGAATTCGCCTTCCGTCCGGCGGGTTGCACTAAAAAGCGATGTTTGCATTATTAATTTCCCCTCTTCGAATCGTGTGGCCTATCCATCCCCATTTGCGCATCGAGATCTCTATGGCAAAATATGAATTTGTAAGAAGGCGCAATCGCCAAAGAGCAATGTGGAGGGAGGTATATGCTGGGAGTTTTTCTGGGTGATCGCCGGCAACCGTAACCGATATACTTAGCCCTCCGAATCGCTAGTGGCAGTGGGTGCGGTACACTGCACGTAGAACCGATGACCGTTGGGGCGGAAAGGTTCTCCAGTGACGACCACGTACCGGGAGGCGCAGCGTGGGCAGAGCCCCCACCAACCACCATGTAAACTAACATTGTGAAATGCAATAAATGATTGAGTATTGAGTGTATTGAGGTGAACTGATGACCTGCTAAAGTGCGGGTGGCGCAGAACCGGTAATTGCGGTACTCTTTAGGGGAGGTTTATGAATAGCAGTAGGACTCATTTCGTCTGATATATTCTTTATGTAATGTGTTAGATTAAATGCGATGCTCAATTTTAAATGATAACTTATGCATTCTATTTTTTTTTTTCAAATGTATAATTTCTTAGCTAATTTATTCTTCTGTTTACTTGCAGGAGCCTACTTCAGGCCACACCCCGGCACTAAGAAGAGGCCCATCTTCAACTGGGTGCACTGGCTGCTCGGGAACGCCGCGCACATTCTAGGCAGTGAGTTCACATTGATAGCTACTCCTTATCAATGTTTGTGGTCTAGGACTAATAACATCATCTGTGTAGTTGCGGTCAAGAATAAGGCAGCGGTCTCCGCCTGTCGTAAAAGTTATCGGGGTCGCATGTGTTTTAGGGCCACAGTACAGTCAGCATCAAAAGTAACTGCGCAAACGAAGACGTCAAGTCTTTATTAAAAGGGAATAAGAGCTTTTGACGTAATACTAACAATTACACGGTTCAACTCACGTGTTCAATGTCACTACGGGCGACATGTTTCGAACTCTTCGGGAGTTCTTCTTCAGGATGAGTGTCTTCGCGGCGGTGTCGCTTGTATCACTGCCCGCGCTCGCTCCGAACGCCGAGCGGCGCGTGACGCACGCGCCGACAGGGCGGGGGGAGGGGGGCAGTCTAGCGCTGGAGTAGTTGTGTGAGATTGCGGCAGGAGGTCATCTCCTCCGAGACACGCACACTGAACTCACTGTGTCCACGGAGAAACGAAAAATCCAAAAAAATCCAATTTGTGAATCATACCTGAGTTGAAATTGTTAGTATTATTTCAACATGTCTCACGAAAGTTTAAATTCGATTAGCTTTTGACGTCTTCGATTGTGCAGCTACTTTTGATGCTGACTGTACCTACCTCGACTAACCATCCCAAGCAAGACGGAACCAGGATGAGCTAAGATCAGCGAGGTAAGAGGGCTCCAATGCGGTCCGTTTGATATCCTGGAGTCCTCCGCATGGAAACCCAGGGCAATCTTCGGGGAATGACTGGGTCACGCGGTAGGTATTTCTGGATGGCTTGCCGGTTGAACCACGAAAATAACGGAATCATTTTGAGCTACCAAGTATTAAGGTCAGATGTGTGTAGAACGCCAATATATTTTTGGTGAGGTAGGGCACAGCTAAATGTCATCCCGCTCCAATGTGGAGCAGCCCAACTGGGGAAGTACTAGCAGAAGACCACAGCCATAATAACACTACTTGCTCTGTAGTAGTGTTGTGTTCCTGAAGGTGAGCAAGGTCGCCAGAGCTCCCGAGGATGCGTTGTGTTGAGAGCGAGGGAATTTGTTCCTTCAGCTGTCAACACGGCGAATCCTCAAACATGTCAAGGGTCGGCAACGCCCATGTTACTCCGTTGGAGTTGCATGCGTCTATAGGCTGCGGTGTCCGCTTACCAGCAGGCGGGCCGTATGCTTGTTTGCAACCGTCGTTGTATAAAAAAAAAAATATGCACACTTCAACCAGTGTGTACCCACAGCTACACGAGTATTACGATTGATCATGTGCGCATACATTTCCTTAATGTCTCCCGTTCCCGTTTCCCCTTTTTCGGTTTTGATGACAAGTAATGCCCATAAAAGGGCAAGTGTGATGGCGATAGAAAGCTGGTAGTGCTGTATCGTCGACGCTATACCGACCGGAGCTGACGTATTTCCATCTGTTACAGTCGCGACGATCTTCCTAGCCGTGTACCTGCAGAAAGCGGAGCTGCCCGCCTGGAGCGTGTTCGTGTTGGCCGCCTTCGTCGCCTTCCACGTCATTATGCATATCGTGCTCTCCGTAAGTCACTCAGTTACGATATCACCCTTTCGGCTTTTCGGAGCGCCTTCTGAAATGAGCCCACGTGAGTGTCTATCAGTGCCCTGAAATGGCTAGGTGCATTCTTTTGTTTCCATTAAACGCTCTGGCATCATGCGGCATATACCCACAACCCCTCAAAGATTGACTTCATCTCTGTTCACGCAGAACAAATAAGTGAAATAAACAAATCGAACTTTTAGCTCCTTCGTAGTAATCTCAATAAGGCTTGAGTACCTATCCCGAGCTGCTTTCTATTGTGCCGATTACGTAACTGTGAGCTCTGTCACTGGCAAGCATGTTGCAAATAACGTTGCAGGCGATCAATATCTATACTGCATACTAATTAGAATGAGGATACTTATTATTCGTACGAGTCCCTAAGGACGGGTTGCATCACTCACACTTTACATGCTAGGCAGCTGTCATTATAGAATACTGTCAAACTTGCGATACAATCAGATTTTAACGGACGTAACTTAGTGTAAGGCATGAGTGCATATAAAACAATAGTACATTACTACAGAGGCCGGGAAGTAAGGGGTTGCCGGCCGAGTACATATAGACGGCCGAGCGTAGCGTGGCAACCCCTTTTCACGCCAAGGTATGTATAGTGCTTTTCTCAAACATGCAATGAAATAAATTAAAAGAACTCCAATAAATCAAACTTTATTTTTCATGGCTGAACGCCGTGATCCTGTGCCACAAATTGTGGAATTGGAATTATAAAAGACCATCTTGCAGGCTTCCAATTTTGCATGAAATGCCATTACGGGTATCTCGTCTCGCTGCGCCCGAAACGTGACACTTCGAAGCCCATTATGAAGAACACAACGTCAATATTTCATGTATGTTTGAGAAAATGCAATTTACAAGGACGCTCTGAGCGGGGCGCGGCGTGCACTCAGGCTTTACACTTACCAACGGATTGAAACGACCGACCCTAGGACGTAATGCAGACCTTCAATGTATGAATTTATTTCAGCTAACGGTGTGCGTGTCGGAAGGCAAGATCAGCCGCAGCCCCGTGAACGTGTTCCCGCTGAAGGACATGATGGGGCAGCCGCGGCAAACCTCGCAGGTCGACCGCAGCATCGACGCGCCGGTAACCACCAGTTTAGGACTATAATTAACAACAGTAGTTGGAAATGTGACGGCCGTTATACCATTAACCGTAAGGTTGTGCGCCCCTGATTTGGTGATATAAAAAGAACCGAAGGTCGCATTAGGCGTCCAGACGCCTGGGTCTGCATACGGCGGGATTGTCCCGCTCTATCTAAAGCCCTACACACTGGGCCAACGTTGGCGCGTGAGCAGAAGGCAGCTATGAGTTAGAGGGAGTGGGCTATAATTCGATCTCTTTCGTTTACATAGCTGCATCCTGCTCACGCGCCAACGTTGGCCCTATGTGTACAGCCGGCATAATAGCTTATGCCCCGTATGCAATCCGCCGCGGTCGAACGTTAGCACACGTCTCATCACACACAATGGCTATGTGACGTCACCTTCTCGATAATGCAGCAGCGGCCAACATTGTGTCGCTCTCGTACTGAAACTTCGATCTTCGGGACTTCTTGGTATCGTCCCAGAGGGCCTGCCGCCAACGGCAATCGAAGTTTTCCTTCTCTGTCGCACTTACGTACGAACTAAGAGGGAAAACTTCGAATGCCTTTCGCGGTAGGCCCTCAGGCTACAATACGGTTATTATACGTCCTGACGCGAAACTTACAACTAGGAACTAATGACTTTTATATATTTTCAGTTCTCGAGCTTCAGAAGGCTTCTGCTCGGCATATACGCGCCTATAATCCTCATATTCGTCTTGGCCATGATCTGCCTAGTCGCCCTCGCGCCCATCGGAGACACCTACAGCACCATCATGGGAGCTTGAACCTTATCGCCGTAGCTTAAGATATAAATTAGGTTGAAAATAAGCGCGCTTGGTACTTTTAAATTGAGCGTTAGTGTCATTGTTCACAACGCGTAGGTATGCGTCATTTGTGACAAAGTTAAGACGCTGTCAACACCAAAATGTCCTTGAGGATTTGGGATAGCGCGCACACTGTCTATTTGTATCGGAGTAGACGAGAGCGAGTGTCACTGGGCGGCCCGGTTTTTGAAGGTAATAGTGCATAAATAAGTGTGGATTATTTGAGAAATGTGACTCGTTAGCGGTTTAGGTATGAATATGTTGACTTCATATTTTTAATTGCAGACCCATACGTCAAAAAAATAAAGACATAGAACCGTTTAAGATGATTTTAAGACCAATCTTTGCAAATATTTTCTATAGAGCCGATTTCGTCCAATTATGTATCGAGCCCGTCCACGGTCTTTGAAGTCTGGTGAATATTAACACATATTTTTTTTGACCTGCTAGAACAAGTAGTTTTTCTTAAAAAACTGCTTAAAAACATCAATTTCAACAAAATTAGGTCTTGTCAGCCCCTTAAATGACGCTTTGTGAACAGTGACCCTTAATACCGTTAAAAAATGCATGCCCATGAGAGATTTTTGCTCAGTCGTGATTCCGTCCTTAAATTAATTTAAATTTTATATTTAATAACATTTCGGGTAAAATATTTTAACCCATATTGACGCACAAAACTGATTCAATTGCAATTTGTAAGCATTTATATATTTAACCGTAATAATACAATTAAAAGTATGTATCTGTATTATAGATTATTAGTAATTAAAGTCAGTTACTTAAATTCATTAAAGCACAATTGTATGTAAGAGACACTTAATATTTCTAATTATAAGCATTAAATTATATATTTAAGTAGGTTTTTCTTTTTATTAAAATACGCAACTAGAATCAGTGTTCAACACTAGTTTTGTTGTATTTTAGAGCAGATTTAAACGTTGTATATTATTTATATTTGAATGGTGCAATTTGAATATTATGAATCTCTTTTATAAATAATCTATAAGTAATGAATATGATTTAAGTAATTATAACAATAAAAAATACTTACTAAATAAATTAATTAAATTAAACTGCCATAATCAATTGGTATGATATTAAAACTTGATCCATCTACACTTCGTAACTATGTGTTTATTTATTTTTGTTTGTCTGCTACCGAATACAGACACTATTGGAATTTATTAAGTGTATTTTTAATGACTAATATTTGAAGACGTGAGTGGAAGAACATGGTATGTCGCAAAAGTAAAATTTCGAGTAAATCGCATTTAAAGGTATTTTAGCTGTAGAAAATGAAATGGTACAAATAGATTCATGTTTTTTTTCTTAAAATACAACTAATAGAATATTTGACTAATAGTCACTCACAAAATTAAAATTATATGCGTTTATGTATATTATTTCAGTAATTTTGTGTACATAGCATGTTCTTTCACTTTGACAATTCGGTTGAATAAAAAACGTCTAGTGCATGAAGATGTTTATTACCAAAAATACATTTAATTCAAAAGAATTTCGTCATAAAAAAAATTAAATTCAGGCTTAACTATACTTGAGTTGGTCCTTAATATTTTCCCTTTTCTCGTGGGATATAGTGCCATATTTGCCCGAGATTCGTTCCAAAATTAAATCATCTGGTCTGAATTTTACTTTCATGATGTCAACCTTTTGAAACGGTGTCATGATGTCGTACGTTTCTTTATGAATAAACTTTTTATTTGTTTTTGCACAAGAAATTAAGAATTTCAGTGCCACATTTAGCAAGGTTTAGGGTCAGTAGATGTAAGAAATGTGATACTGCAGTGACAGGTTGCTAGCCCACAATACACTTCCACCCTCGTCCCTTAGTCAGACTTCTACGACACCCACGGGAGGAAAGGGGGTAGTGATATTATTAAGCCGGCACCACACGGCTACTAGAACTTAAAATAAACGAAACTAAACACTCACCTGAACTTAAACCATATTGGTTGAGGTTATAGTAGTTGTTACTTTGATGAAAACCTACTATTCAATGAACATCCATTTGTATTCAAAACAGCATTTAATATTTTTCTTGCTCGAGACATTCTTCGGTCCATCTACGCACATTTAGCCCTAATTCAGGATTAACTATTTATTTGTTGATTGATAAACCACAGCGAGCTCGAGAAACATACCCGCAAATATGTAATGTTGTGAACGAATGAAGGTGTTATGATCTGTACATGTCATCTTCTTTCATTTAAGCAAACGTAAAATTAATATGTTTTTACGATACACTAAGCGGATGAACGTGTTATGTGCGTACATAACATTTTCTTCCATGTCGGTTCAGACTAAGTCGTACATATCATGTTTATCCACTGAGAAATGAAGTTTTGACGGTACTTAACATGTTCTTCCACTAGGTTTAAGGCTTTTATAGCTTGAAAACACGAAAATCTAAAAACGTAAAGTTATGCAACATGGCTTAAAACGTTCATTTATTAGAAAAAGTAAAAAAAATCAAAAACGCGACATACCATGTTCTTCCACTCACGTCTTCATTTCTTCTCTTATATTATATTTATTCTTCTCCTTGAGGCGATTTTACAACGTGAATTCCCTTACCGTAAAATTCTTGTTCTTGCTTTCTAAAATATAATTTGATATTATGACACTGCCATTTTATGTTGGTGGCAAAGTTTTAAATAATCCTATTCATTCATAGTGAATTTATTCTGCAATCTGTAGGTTTTGATTGATATATTGTACATATTTGTTTACACGAAATAAAACAAAAACGGTAGACTATGCATACATTGTATTATTTAATTGACTGCTATCTAAAACTTTATAAAAATACAGATAACAAGAATTTATTGTGGATCCTTCACTCAAATTAGCCTTACAACATAAAACTATAATTTCAATTTGATTGAAATGACTATTAACCACTACAAAGTTATTAACCACTTTCCAGGTAGAGGCGTTTAGTTGGCCACATACTGCATGTCAACCATGTATCTTAATGATGCCTCGGCCGATCACGCCTCGCCCGAGCGTAGGCGCTCAGTGTAGACGTGCCTCGGCGAGCCATGAGGCGTGCAGCCGAGCATGCGTCCGGCGTAGAAACGGCTATTAAATAAGTCGAACGTTTTATTGTAATTTTGGAACTGGTAGCCTGGAATAGGGTTATCATATGACTGGAACAACTTTTCACCACAATCAAGTATCTTCTTTAGGTATTTGAGAATCTTCAACAGACTTTGAAGCTGGCACATACACTTTGAACGAAAACTCTGTCCTTGGGAATGATCCTGGATTGATCACCTGGCAGTCCTGGTACGCCCTTGTGTAAGGCTGGAAATGGTCGGCCACCACAACTAGGTCTGGCATCGGGTACAAGCTTAAGGCATCTGCGTGTCTCCAATATACTGGCTGTACTCCGAGGGACAGTGGAGAAAGTGTACACTGACTCAGCAATGTTTTCGTTAAGTGGTCCGGTATATCACCTTTCTCTGGGAAATGTATGGAGTTTCTGCACATCTTAGTGACTAAGTCCAGCCGTATTAAGATTATTTCCTGCGTGCAGTACTGTATTCTGCAAGGGTTTGAAGTGAAAATTACAGAATCACCCAACTTGTCCCTTATTTCTTTAGTAACAGAGTTTGGAACTGGTGGTCTAGGCAGGATGTTTGCGGCACCTGGGTCTCCTCTGCCCGGGATGAAGATAAACTTGCAGGTTTCTCGTAGTTTCGTAAATGGGAATACCATGTCTGCTAAATTGATTAGTGCTGCTCGTAACTGTGTACTGTGTTCGTACCCATAAGGACATGACAAGAACTCTCCCATAAACACAATAGCTATTGGCGGGAATTCATTATAACCGGAAAACAGAGTTTTCAACTTTGCCATAACTTTGAGGTTATCAAGCCAAACATCAGACAAGAAAATGATCATTCCATCCTCATTCTCTTGCTCAATTTTCAGTAAGTTCTGTGAATTTTTCAGCAAATTCTTCGACTTTCCTCCGAAAGTGTTCAGGTTACCGAAAAACTTCAAAGATGTCACTCTACTCTCCGATGGTGGTAAAACTAGACCCATGACATGAAAGACCTTGTCTTCAAAGTAGCCTTCAGCTAAAACAAAGCTGTTTTCAGTGAACAATCCAGAATGGTACCTAGTTTCTTTCATATCCAATTCTACACTTCCAGTTGGGTCTTCTAAGTAGAACTTTCCTTCAGTTAACTGTGTTAATAGCCCTAGCACTATAACTTCATCTACTCGGCTAGAAGAACTGAGTAAAACCTCGATTGTGCGCAGCTGGAATCGCTTCTCACTCTCCATAGATGGCACTACTTCTTGAGCAAATAACTTATTCCTCACTGTTCTTTGCCAAATAACTGTATACCTATCTATCAAATACTGGGCTTTCCATTTCGGCTCTGGATACAAATGGGAGTCGGTACTCACGCTTTTGCTGAACTTCTTTCTCTCATTATCATAAACTAGCTTCGGTATACTAAAGGCATCAATTACACTCAGTACCGATTCAGTTTCTTCGAGTCCTGGCGTTGAGCACTCTCTGTAAGCCGTTTCTAAGTGTTCCTTTTCTAAAATAGGCTGCGATATGCACTGGTGAAGTAAATGGGCTGTTAGTTTGTCGATCACTTTCGTTCTTTCGCGCGGTGTTAAGGAGGCAACCTGTTCAGCTACAAACGTGGTGGCCTCGCGGCGAACAGTGAAGCCGCTGAGCTTGAACGCATTGTTGACCTCAGAACGTATCTTTTGGAGTTCACCCATGGTTTTATCTTCACTATTTAACCCGCGTTTAATAATGAAAGTAACATTTTCTCTCTGCTGTTGTATGTTTCAAAACCCATACGCGCCAAAACACTAACAGACTGACAGCTGAGCTAACTTGACATTAAATTGAACTGACGTTGACAATCCACCATGTTTAATGTAGCCATAATCATGAAAATGATTTCCCGCAACTAAAGCACCGCAAATAAAGTGTCAAGTGAGTCGTAGGGTACCTAAATGGCGGCAAATTCTAAAATATCACGGGTGTCAACAATGAGTATACGAAAAATATGAATGTGACAGACTATTATGTGACTTTGTTCTATCTTACATTCACACAGGGTAAAAAAAACAACTTCTAGTTTAACAAGCGCATTCGCTTCGCTTCTTTTCGCCATCGTCCAACGCGACAACATTACCATCCTCACCACTTAGATGGTTGGCAGTCCTCAACTGTGCGCTTCTCCAGAAACTTCCTGCCTCGCACAGCTAAACTGTGGAATGGATTGTCGCCTGCAGGGACCGGAAAACCCGTTCTTTGGCTTAATCCGTTCGAAAGGCTTAAGCCGTTCGAGGATTAATCGCTTGTTTGGGTTACCGTATCCTCAGCTTAACTTATATACGGGTTAAGCGCTTCAACAGAGTTAAGCCTAAATAACCTCAGGGTTTTGGGTTAGGGTTTTGATAGGGTTATTTGAAGGGGTTTTTAAGGGTTTTTGTAGGGGTTATGAAAGGGTTTTTATTGGCTTAATTTAACCGCTTACTTTTTGGTATGACGCTGGCACATTTATTTACCCCTTCCTGGGGCCGGTGACGAGCGAGTAAAAAAGCGGCCAAGTGCGTGTCGGACCACGCACAACGAGGGTTCCGTGCCTATTAAAAAGGTCGTATCGTTACTGAAATCTTATGGTACTTACGTCCTTTTCTTTAAGGAAGGCAGTTTTTTAGATATATCTCACAAACATTTTAACCGACCTTGTTCAAAACAGTTTTCGCTGAAAGAATTTAATAAGCCCTATTCGAGTAAAATGCCTGTGACATACGGACGGGCAGACAGACAGACAGACATGACGAATCCATAAGGGTTCCGTTTTTTGCCATTTGGCTACGGAACCCTAAATATCAATAAAGGGCCGGCAACCTGATTGTGATTCTTGTGAAGTCGCCAGCGTCCATAGGCTACGGTGTTTTCGTACCATCAGACAGGCCGTATGCTTGTTTGCCACCGTCGTAGTATTAAAAATAAACACGTCTTGGATATTTTTGTAGAGGCCTTTTACAGTTCCAATAATTTTACATAAGGTAGGTATGTTGGGTGGGGTAAGAACGGTACGGTTTAGAGCGGAGAATTCAAATTAGTAGGTACTTAATGAAATAGTTAAAACCGTGAAACATGCCTACATTGCCACTAGGCAAAACCTTTTTTTTTTAAATCTGGTAATATATCAGAAATCATTAAACAGGCCAAAAAAAACTATGTCCTCGTTTGTATGTTTTTTAGGGTTCTGTAGCCAAATGGCAAAAAACGGAACCCTTATGGATACGTCATGTCTGTCTGTCTATCTGTCTGTCCGTCCGTATGTGACAGGCATTTTACTCGAATACTATAAGGTGTATTTGAATAAAAATTTGATGTTATTGTATTTTGTTAGCCGCTACATAGTTTTGTAATGAAATGTGTAAAAAAAAAAATTGTTAGGGGTGCAGTCCATACATAAAACTGAAAATCATTTTCTTTTATTGCAAGCCCACGTGTGGGGCACATCCATCGATAGGCCTTTCAAAATAAAATAAATATAATAAGGTTTCTCAGCAATTTTGATTTAGTGAATAGAGTCGGAGATAATCGCCCCGAAAGTCACTAAAATTGTGTCCCCCCCTAATTTTTGAACCGTATATTTTGAAAATATGAAAAAAAATCATGGACATGGGCTTATTAAATTCTTTCAGAGAAAATTGTTTTGAACAAGATCGGTACAAAGGTTTTCGAGGTATTTCTATAAAACTGCCTTCCTTAAAGAAAAGGACGTAAGATGCCATAAGATTTCAGTAACGATACGACCTTTTTAATAGGCACGGAACCCTTCGTTGTGCGTGGTCCGACACGCACTTGGCCGCTTTTTTATACTTTAGGATTATCGAACCTATTGATACGTCTCATCTCACTATAATCGGCCATAAATTTGGCACATTAGTTTTATTCTATTAGAAGTATTAGAAGTGATTTAAAACATAATAGGTACGTAGTACGTTTAATTTTTAGTGGGGTTGAAGGTATGGTGATGTGATGTGTTTAATATGAATACAGTTTGTCAAATAATAATAAACGAAGTACATTTATTAATTTCAAATGTAGTTGCTCTGGATTTGTGAGTTATCAATGTTGCTTTACGTATAGTGGATTTTTTAAATAATAACAGTGCAAATTTTTTTAAGGGTTCCGTAGTCAACAAGGAACCCTTATATTTTCGCCATGTCCGTCTGTCCATTTGTCCGTCCGTCTGCGGCTTAGGCTTAGCTCAGTGGCCCTTAATACTAGAAAGCCGTGATTCGGCATAGGTACATAAATCAATCACGCCGATAAAACAGTAGAATATACACAGTTATGTAATTAAATTCCAAAAAAAAATACATACATTTCCATACATTAAACTGAAGGTCAAAAAAAAATTTTTTTCTTTACAAGCCCACGTGTGGCACATCAATCGATAGGCCTTTCAAAATAAATATAAGGTTTCTCAGCAATTTTTTTGATTAAGTGAATAGAGTCGGAGATAATCGCCCCGAAAGTCACTAAAATTGTGTCGTCGTCCCCCCCTCTCTAATTTTTGAACCGTGTATTTTAAAAATATGAAAAAAATTATTAAATTCTTTCAGCGAAGATTGTTTTGAACAAGATCGGTTCAAAGGTTATCGAGATATTTCTAAAAAACTGCCTTCGTTAAAGAAAAGGACGTAAGTGCCATTTGATTTCAGTAACGATACGACCTTTTTAATAGGCACGGAACCCTTCGTTGTGCGTGGTTAGACACGCACTTGGCCGCTTTATATTAGAGTCGTGTAACCGGCCTTCTGCCGGCCATATGGTTAAATATGAAAAAGAATACTGCAGTAGTCAATATAATGAAATTAATGAATTACAAAAACTCACGCATAAGTGGGCATATTATATCCAACCACCCCCACCCAAACCAACAAGACCAACTTAATAAATGTCTGCCGGCTGTACACATTGGGCCAACGTTGGCGCGTGAGCAGGATGCAGCTATGCAAACGCATGAGAACGAAATAAAGCCCTCTTCCTCTAACGCATAGTAATTCTGCTCCGCGCCAACGTTGGCCCAGTGTGTACAGCCGGCACAAGGTTTAGTTGGCGCGCGCGTGTCGATGTAACAAAGGTCAAGGTCAAAGTTACTTTTTTCGCATCAAGACGAGACGGTCGAGACACGATTACTATGTGCATCAGTTTGCTATTCGCAATGAAAGTAACGAACTTCATAGGTAAACAAACAAATTGCCGAAACAGGTGCAATATGTTCAGGCGATTATGGCATCTCTTCCTAAGGCAGCTTGTAGTAAATTTGTGTGACGCAAAAATAGTAGCGTTGCCTTTTTAAAAGCTTTGACAGACACCACCGCCGCATTCGGCGATCATCATTTAAAAATTGAATCGTATCTGTATAACGCTTAGGACCAATATCGATTACGTTTAATGCTCTATAAGTTAAAAACCCTGGAAAGGGTTTTGATAGGGTTTCGAGTTAATTTGAATTAATTCAAATGAACGGCGCGGCCATTTCAAGCCAAAATGAACTGTATAACTATGTCGATTAAGATACATTTAGTTTACGCTCAGTCCGGAACCGCTTACCGCTATAACCCTTAAACAGGGTTTTGATTGGGATTTGAGTTAACTTGAATTAACTCAAACGATCGGCTTAACCGTTCATGCAATTAACCCTTAATAAGCTTAACCGGAATGATATGGTTTCTCAAAACAAGCGTTAAGAAAACCCGCTTAAAAACCCGTGTAAGGTTAAGCGGTTCCGGTCCCTGGTCGCCTGCGGTATTTCCGGACCGATACGACCTTCAAATCTTCAAGAAAAGAGCTTACTCCCATCTTAAAGGCCGGCAACGCACTCACAACACCCCTGGTGTTGCAAGTGTCCATGGGCGGCGGTAATCGCTTACCATCAGGTGACCCGTCTGCTCGTTTACCTCCTATACCATAAAAAAAAAAAAAGCGCACCGACAAGTTAGTCGATACTTAATTACAGTCAGCAACGTTAAGTGAGCAACAATATATCTGTGTATTTGTAGCTGTTGGTTCTCCATATATATATATATATATAAATAAATAAATATGAGCAAAATTAGAACCATCCAAAAATCTCTCAAATTAATCCTTTTTGGCTATGAATCACTCCACTTTATATTTTACCCGTACTTTCGGGTAATGTAATTATAATGGCAGTACTAGATTCCCGTTTGTTTGAGTTTTAGTTTAAGACGTGCCAACAATTTTATAGTATAGAGCTGTAAAATGTATGCCTTTGATGAAACCTGTTACAATAATATCAATTAGAACGTAGTGGTTATATTCTCTTTGATATCAATATCTATTAACCATGAACCTATAATACTCTGGACAGGCTATGATAATAATAATACCACGTGCGAGCGAGCTGGTAGCATACATATCTCGATAAGTGTGACAGAAAGGGAAATATCATTCATTGTCCTTGTCATAGTTCCACTTTTTTTTAATTGCCACAACTGATTTAGTATAAAGTTGTGGCACATAAACCATTACCCGTCGAAATTAAGTAGGTTGTTTATGGCAAGTAATCAGCCATTTTAAGACCAGTTCTTAATTTAGCTGCCTCACTGTGGCATCACGTACATACAGCCCGTCCAGAGTATTATAGGTTCATGCTATTAACTGTCAAAAGGCAGTATGGCCCATGGTCTTAGCCTGTCCGAATGGACGAATTAAAAAAAAAACTATCAACTGTCAATGTCAAAGTAATTAATCCATTCATTTCATTCTTTATCGTTCTTCGGAGAATTTTCCGCAAAACGCAAAATATTATTAGTCAGTCACAATATGGTAAATGTTAGTTAGGGAAGTTTGTGTTAAATTTGTTTATGTTTTGGTTAAAGCTTATTCCTATAACTGTCTTTTTTACACGACAAGCGTCGGTAAGTCAAGTGTACATACAGTTATTTGATAATTTACATAATTTTGATTTATTCCGTTATTACTGTACTTTTTATGGCGATTCAGCTATTACGGTAAATGTTTCAGGGAAAGCCGCCAAATATGGATATTCTAAGACAGTTCCAGAACCTCGCTTGGTACGTAGTTCTTATATTATACGTAAATAACTCGTCTAAAGAGATTGTGCAGCATAATGCGACATTACACTACAGTCTATACTAATGATAAGAAGCGCTTTTTCCTGATAAGTTTCAAGAAACAAATCTAAACGAAATATAATTGGCACTTGATGTTAATGTGCACTTAGTTAAATAGTTAGAATATACAAAAAAATATTCGGTAATTTTCTATAAATTTAAATAAAATGTTTATAAAAATTATGTATTTGTTCAATGATTCCTAAAATGAATGGGACTATGTAGGAGAGCTTGGGTTTATAAGTGTAAACCCAGAATTAAACTTGTTAGTTTTATTTTTTCACCCCCTTACACCCCCATAACTTGTTATGTGTGCTCATACTAGTTTTTGTTAACTTACACTTATTTTAACTTTTATTTGATCCGGAATAAGCATTTGAGACACTCCGAATATGGGTTTCACCGAATACCAACATTCAGCCAAATATTTGGCTGTATTATTGGCATCAATGTAATGCACCAGGTGATGCACTGCTCTAAAACTGACAGATTCAATGGAAAAATCTTGGATATTTTGAAAACTGAAACATGCTCAGTAGTAAAAGTTAAACATCAATAATATTAATAATCCATTTAAGTATAAAGGTTTCACAAGGGAAAGTCTTTATTACATTCTGTATAGAGAGAGTATCACCTCTACAATTAATTATTGGGTAAATATTCGGCAGTTGACCCATTCAAAAATATGAGGAAAATGAATGCTGATTATCGAATATTCGGTGCATCTCTAATAAGCCACATATACCTAAGCCTGTTTCTAACTGACAATTTGAAAGTGCTTGTTACTAGGCCTACTTGAATAAAGATTATTCTGAGTTTGAGTTCTCAAATGGGAGATTTTGTTAATCTGGCCAAAATCATTAAATTTGTTTTTAACCTGTTAGGTACCACAGGTAGTTTTCCAAAAATTTGGTACATCCTTTTTAGTTCTATAGTTATTGGTGATTTACTCTACAAATATGTTTTATTTTTCTAGTACAGTCAGCATCATATAGTTAGTAGCAGCCAAAGTAGCCAAATATAAATATCGTAACACATCCTTACTACAATAGTAATAAAGGGGTGCCGTACATTCGCCATAAAAAGAAAATGCATAATTTCAAGTAGCAAACTTACGGAAATCATAACAAACTATTATCATAATAACAAAATGGATATTATTATTGGTCATAACATTTAAATAACACTCATTTATCATCACCACATTTGCTATAACGTTTATGTGTACTAATTTATTTTTGCATGATTAAAACTGATAACAACTCTTAGTATGTACTTAGTTTTACTAAGTGATTGCTATCACATCCTAGAAAAACAGACACAAGTAACAAAACCGAATCGGAGCACCCCAGTATCCACGTGGTCTTGTCTGCCCTACCCCTAGAGTGTATATAAAAAGCCGGAGGCGCGGAGGGGGAGCAGCCCTCGCCCGCTGTGACAAAGCGCGGGAGCCGTGCAAAGCGGAGAACGGGCGACCGTGCTTTGTCAGAGTTCTGTCACTGTCCAATCGACAGTCATTCTATTTAGCTTAAATATGAGAAGGGCACAGAAGGTGAGTAAATGAAGAACAACTATTAAGATTTTTCATTTATTATACTTTAATACAATTACGAAACGGCGCGCCTCACTCTAAGCTTTATATCTGCATACATCTAACAACTATATCAAGTTTGGTGTCTTTTTCGTATAATTGGACGATGAAGAATTCATTTCTGTGACTAAATGTTCACTCACCCATAATTTCAAAATTAAAAAAATAGAAACGTAGTTTCGTATGCAAAAATCCATAAATGCAGTAAAGTTGTGATTGCCAAGTCACAAAATGTCACAAATAAACTTGGTCGTCGATAATATTATAGAGATACCCAAAGTATCCTTTTAGAGAGCGCTCCCTATGCGAGACCCAGGTCCGAAGGCCCTAGGGCGAGCCCGACGGGCACTCACTATCCTCAGGTGTCTTGCAAGCGAGACTTGAGGCCAAAGTTCTGACGGTGAGCGGCGAGGCAAGCGAGGCTGAAGGCCGAGCTTTTCATTGGAATTAAAGGCCTAAAGCAATCCCTCAGAGAGCGGTCTCAATTAGCCCGAGGCCGAACCCCCATCACGGATACTCGTCATCTCCGAGTAACTTGCAAGCGAAACCTGAGGGCCGAAGTCCTGAAGGTAAACGGGGAGGCAAGCGGAGCCTTAAGGCTGAGCTTTTCGTAGGAATGTAAGGCCCTAAGCATGCTTTTAGAAAGCGGTCGCTATGCGGGCTCTTGGGCTGAAGGCCTGTGGGTGAGCCCCCACGGACAATTACTATCCCCGGGTGCCTTGCAAGCGAAACCGGAGACCAAAATCCCGAAGGTGAGTGTGAAATGCCCATTCAAACATTGAACTAAATATAGATAAAACGTGAATAAACACGGGATGTAAAATAGTGCTAGGCGGCTAAAGACAATATATTAACCAAAACTGGTTGAATGATACCTCCACAGATAGTAACTGTTAGACATTAGAGACCTAATTATATTGGAACTCTAGTCACTGACGACGTCGCTGTTGATATTGAAAAACCAGCAACCTTGATAGATGACCTCTGCCTTCATATATTTGATATGAAATCAGAGCAGAGAGTACCAATTTTTTTTATGTACATAAGGAACATAAGGAACGCGCCCTAAAGGGATATTTTGGGCCTTTCATTCCAACGAAAAGGCCTTGCTTGCCTCGCCGCTCGCCTTCGGACCTTTGGCCTGGGATTTCGCCTGCAAGACACCTTGGGATAGTAAGTGTAAGTACGTGCACCGAGAGATATTGAGTGTTCGTCCATGAGGGCGCATTTAGAGCGCTTTCTAAAGGAATGCTTCGAATCTTTTATTCCAATGAAAGGCACGGCCTTTGGCCTCGCTTGCGTCGCCACTCACCGATGGGACTTACCTCGCCTCGCCACTCACCTACGGGATAGTAAGTGTCCGTGAGGGCTCGCTTGCCTCGCCGCTCATATTCAGTACTTTGGCCACAGGTTTCACATGCAAGACAACTAGGGATTGTAAGTGTCCGTGGGGGCTTGCCTTCGGGTCTTCGGCCCTCGAGCTCGCCTAGGGAGCAGTCTCTAAAAGCATGCTTTAATTACTAAGAAAAGCTCAGCCTACAGCCAAAATATTTTAGTTTTTCCTTGATTTATACACTAAACACTAGTGTAGAATAAAGTTTTAATGTGAATGCATGCTTAAACTATAGGTAGATGCCTACGCATTAAACTAAATACCGACTTCAGCACAGTCCACGGTTCTACACAAAATATTTTTTTTAATTACAATTATAAGGCATAAATGGTCAACAAGTGTATTATTGTATATAGTAGGATAACAGGGCTATTCAGAGGTATTTTTTTTCTAGAGCTAATCTTAATAGTTTTAATTCTGTAGAGGATTTTCGAAAAAAAAAATGGTGAATTTTTTTTTTGAATGTTGAATTACTCGTATTTTTTGTACCGGTGAGTGAAAATTTAGTCACAAAAACGAATTCTTCATCCTCGAATTATACGAAAAAGACACCAAACTTGATATAGTTGTTAGATGTATGCAGATATAAAGCTTAGGAGGCACTTTTCCCCCCCCCTCCCCTGGCCACCTGCTGGGGGGAACCTCGTGGCAACCGGGCTAAATCAGCTCAGATCACCCCCAGGAACACCTGTTCCAAGCGGTTTGCTTTGTCTCAAAAATGCAAGGTCCCCTTAAAAAACGAGCCCTAAGATCTCCTACTAATACATTACACACCCGTAATAAAGACATGTTCCGATATATTTGGCTACTTTGGCTGCTACTAACTATATGATGCTGACTGTATTAGCTTTTTTTTCCATGCTTATCTTATCTATGTTCCAGGTGCAAGCCAGACTGGTGTTTCCCGAGCATGAGCAAGGAGACTAATGAGCTGCTCCGACAATGCATTGATCTGCCCATGCTAGAGTTCTCCGATGATGTGGATGAAACTATCAAGAGGAGCAAGGCTTTCCCTGTGCCCTTTCCTATAGAAACCGTCAGGTACGACATGAAATGCTAATTAAACTGGCTGTAATATTCACGAGCAATTTATGAACTCACACGGTTTTCAATTTTTGTTAATCATTTATTTATTTAATGGAGAACCAACAGAAACAAGTGTACAAGAAGACTTGTAAGAAAGAACACATGGACACTAAGCATGCACTTATTTCATAATTAACTATTATTATTATTAATTGGTTATTATTTCATTTCCTTTATTCATCATCATATTCAAACATGAAATGAAATCGGACAATTGGAAATGTTGATTTAAAAAAAATGCTGGTTTCAACTCCATTACCGGTAATCCGCATTAAAAAATAGACCTGAAATAATTTACGTCAATATTGTGGAGCCATTAATTTCAAAGGTATCCAAGATGTATACATTTTTCGGCTCATTAGAAAGGAATAAATTGCAAAAGTGTAATAATATTTGACAACCATATTTTATTCATCCATGTTTTAATTATTCATTACAGACTAGAAAAGTTAAAAGTGCGCCGTCCAGTGGAAAAGCTGAAGAGCAACATAGCGTCCACATACCCCCTTATACATGAGCGAGTGCTGCTGCTAATGACTCACTTCCTCATCTACAAACGGTGAGTGATACTTGAAAATGATGTGTCATATTGTGAAACCTAGGAACAGTGAGTATACACCTCTGCCATTGTGTGAGGTTACGGTCATTAGATCCATAGATAGATTGGGATTACCCAATAAGGTCTAGTTTCCTCCCGCTTTGGAAGGTCAGATGGCAGTATCTTGGGATTAGGCGCCAAAACAGACATCGGGCATAATTGGGTAACACGCTAGGAGGGTGACATATGTGTAATGGCAAACTAAGAATATTTTTTTGTTGATTAAGAAGAACAACGTTTACGCAAATAATTCTTCTATTGACACATTCAAACATATCTCGACAGTATGGTTTTTATATAGCCTGTTTAGGTGTCCCACTGCTGGGCAAAGGCCCCTCTTTTCCTTCCAAGCTAAATGCATCCAAATAATCCCGCCATCTCCTTTTTGGTCTGCCTCTGCTCCATAATAGGCATGATGCCTCATGTTCAAATTAATAACATAGTGATGCTAAATGGATAGTAAACCATCAAATTATCGTAATAAAGTATAAATTATAAAATATAATTAAAATCATAAAAAGATATGAACCTTGAAAGTTTAGAAAAAAAATGCATTCTTTTTTATTGTCCAAGAGGAAATTAAAAGCTACCAATAGAATCCTTACGCAGTATTTCGCGACCGAAACAACAGTTTACCTGATTTTCCATACTACGTTTAGTACAAATATACAAATGTGACGTGACACTTGTATAGACACACAGTATGAAGCGTTTCGCGCTGCCGCCAGCGAGGTCAATCTTTATCTCAAATTTTTAGGTATTTATGTTCTTTAATTGTAGTTGCTCCCATACAAACATTTGTTCCTCCAAAAACTGGTTCGAATGACGTCACTAAAAAATCTTAGTCATCATCCCTATTGTCGCATATATCAGTAGTACATACTTTTTAAGATTAATTTAAGTCAATGATGTAATATATCTGATGTGGATGTACTTATACAAATAAATAAATAAAAGTAGCCGGCCCGCTGGGAGACCAGGAGCCAGCATTATGCTGAAGCGGGACCATTTCGTGACAATCTCCTTAGCTTATATTGGTTAGTTTTAAGTACATGTTTTGCTTTTGTTTTTCTTTTTTAATACTTTGTGTTTGTCGCTAATAGATTATTTCATTTCATTTCATAGTGTAAATTATGTTATTAAAAAAAATATAGGGAATTTCGTTAAACCCACGAAGAAGAACTCCTTATTGTGAATTGATTTGTGTTTTGTATAGCATAGGCCGGAGTAGATTGAACAATCATTTGGTCGAACTATTTCTTTTATGTCGCCGGTTGCAATGGTTACATTTCCTGGGTCACTTTTTAAAACTGTGATGTCTGTGATGAATTTTAAACTGTCGTATTGTCTCCTGGCAAACAGGACATAATACAAATAAAGAAACAGATGATTGACGTCTACAACACTACGTTTGATAGTTTTCCTTATAAGATTGCATCTTACGTACGAGTATGTTACGAAAATGTGTTGCAATACTTGCAATAGTGATAAAGGTTTACATTATTGACTCACACGACGTGGGTTAATTACAATGGTGAGACCGAACGCGGTCGAGATTGGGAATTCCCATGAGGTAAACTGTGTTGATACTGTTGATCTTTTTTTATTATTTATGTGGTAGAATTGTCTAAAGGGCACTTGAGAGTAATGAATGATTTTAACCTTATGGACTAGTTCTTACCCTTGTCTTAAGTGTTAACAAGTTTTCAGGGAACTGGGTCCCTATTGTCACCTGGGTAACGGGACAGTATCTATCGTATAAATAAATAAATAAATATTAGGGGACAATCTTACACAAATCGACCCTGTCCCATAGTAAGCTCAATAAAGGCTTGTGTTATGGGTACTAGAAGACGATATATTTAATAGATATAAATACTTAAGTACATAGAAAACTTCCATGACTCAGAAACAAATATTCATGCTCATCACACAAATATTTGCCCTTACCAGGATTCGAACCCAGCAATCGTATAACAACAAAATTGTCCAATCAATGCTTATCATTGAATATCTGTTTTAAAATACCCTCTTGTTGCAGAGAGTTTGGGTCCAGCATTGAGAAGGCGCTCTACAAAGACATGACCGTGCCAGAGCTGATCGACAGGATATTGAAGAAACGGGCGGTCACGTTCATGGGGCCCCATGATACATACAAACTACTTTCGGGCGAAGAAGAGTAAGTAACGTTTTAATTACGTCAAATAATTGGGAAGTTTAAAAAAAAATGGCAGGTTAAGGTTTACTAAAGTGATACTTAAGTCACGTATAACCTGTCGGTTTTGTTACTATCCGTAACTATCCGTTTAAGGGGCATACATTAATGAATATGCCCCATTTCTTCACACTGAATCTCGTAATCTTGATCTTGACACTGAACAGCTATCACACACGTAGACAACCACCTGCAAAATAAACGTAGGTACAGTCAAGTTCATAAACATCCCTACGTTCTCAAAGTTTTGACAATATCTGAGCAACACACATCATTTTGAACTCGATTCTACTAAGTATTACCTTTTCAGACTGTCCTACCTTGTGTGTAAAACACAAGGTCTTTATCTCCATGATAAAGGATAATTTTAAAACTAGATTAAATTAAAAATGCACAAAAAATGTGTCCTTTAGTTAGGAGCATGTTGTATTTTTCCGGAAAATCTTAGATATTCGATATTTATTAATTTCTGGATACATCAGAGTGTGTCAAAAATGGGATGTGAACCTATCAAGGGCACATTCGGTAGCGCATTGCGATTTCATATATGTAATTGCTTTTTTTTACATTGATATTTTGTTTTTGTTTACATGACATACTTCTTTGTTTTTGTTGACATTGCCTGTGTATTACAACATTCCCCCGCCCCGCGAGGGTGAAGGGTGGGAGGGTTTATTTCATTTTCACCTGCCGCGCGCACAGTTGTGTTATGAAAACATGTGTTTTTGATACGCAGTTTTTGTTATCATAGACAAGCAATGTAAACCACAACAAAAAAATAATGTAAACATAAACAATAAATTCAATTTAAACAAAAAAAAAACAAATGCGTTTGTGGACGAACGAGTTTAAACGGTATTTTAGCTAAAATATATTTGATGGACGTTAATTTGAGTTGTGTTAAGATGATAAATAAAACTAAACTCTACAGTCACGAGGGCTGGGAAACGGTGGGCACGCTCCAACAAAAACCGCCACTCATACTCGAGAACTGCCTAAGCTACGACGAAATGAAGATAGCCGCCCTAGTGTACGTGAGCGGTCACACTGAGTGCGTCAACGACGGCAGCAGGAAGAATGGCGGCGTCGTCAGCGAGGAGAACGCGGAGAGTGACGCGGTCATTATTGGTGAGTGTTAATCCATATTAACACAACGTGTTTTTTTCACCGTTTTAGAGCCGAAGCCCACTTACAGTATCCAAAACGTACTAATCATTCGTGAAAAAAAAATACTAGTTAAGTTTTTAGTAATAAAAGGTAATTAAGTTTGAAAAATCTTGTATGGCGCGCGGTGCGAAGTTCATTCACCCGGTTAGAGTTCGTACCTATCTACATAGGATGGCGGCTAGCGGTCACTGTGCTCACTCGGCTGGATGATTAAAATGAATATTAATACAAAAAAAATACAATATCAATACATTAAACAAAAAACCTTTTTTTAAGTTCTTTGTAATGTATAGATTAACTAGGCTTCGGCTCTAAGACGGTTAAAAAAACAACGTGTATTATAAATACGAAAGTGTGTCTGTCTGTCGACCTCATCGTCCTCCTAGCGTTATTCCCGGTAGTGCCCCTAAAGGAGCCCGGGGTCCGCTTTGACACTAGTTTTACGAAAGCGACTGCCATCTGATCTTCTTCCAGAGGGAAAACTAGACCTTACTGGGATTAGACCGGTTTCCTCACGATGTTTTCCGTCACCGAAAAGCTAACGGTACACATTCCCTACATAAGTTCCGAAATACTAATTGGTACGAGCCGGGATTCGAACCCACGCCCGCCGCTTGACAGCCGCATGGCTGAACCACTAGGCTACCGTAGCTCTTCTCTGTCTGCCTCTTACCTCCTATTCACGCATAACCGATTTAGATTAACATGATTTATACTAAACGGTACTTAATCGCGTATAATTAACTTATTTTATTTACCTCACTGACCCTGACTGACTGACTGAGTCCCGTTTAGTATAAATAATGTGTGAGAATCGTGAAAGTTTAAATCGATTTAGATTAAATTTGGCATACATGATGATTTGAGATAGTTTGAGTCCCGAGGAAGACCAGGATGGTTTTTATCCCAGAAATCATGCCCTAAGGGGGTGCAATTTTTGAGGGATTACTGTCAGTTAACAAGCAACAGAAAAAAGTCGTTTCACTCGTATACATATTTTAATGCACTTGTGATGAAATCGGCGTTTTTTAGATATCAATAAATATGTAACTGAAACTTTATATGTTTAATAAGTCCACTATTAACATGATATCCCGAGAATTTTGTTTATCTGGTATAATCCAATCCCAAGTTATGAGGGTTCATAAAAACGACGAACCGCTTCGAGAAAAGGTAGGTGTGCCCTTGCGCTTCGCTTGGCTCGTCTTGGCGGGGGCACTTCCGTGCCTGTTTACTTACCTATTTTTTTTTCTTGTAACAGGAATCATCGGTCCAAGGTTTCAACGCCGGGGCCGTATGGACTATGAAGATATTCTAATTACTGAACAGCAGAACTGCTTAGAGAATGGGTATGATTTTTCAAGTCCTTTTACTGCTATAAGTAGTGTGTAGGTTTGTTACGCGATATGTACAAGTGTGACCCAGGAGACATTATCTTGGTAACAAGCAAAATAAATTTAGTCGTAATTATATACCTATATGTCCTAGGTACGTATATCGTCTATCATTCGTTTTTATGTTAATCACATCGCATTTAATTAACCAACCACCAACCAATAAAACCACCATGATACCAATAAAATCTGTCTAACTCGGTTCCCACACATTCTCAGTTCTGTGAGGCCTTATTTTTCTTTCGTACACCTCCGACGTGACACACCCTTTCGCGCCAGGAGCGCAAGAGAACGTGCTATTCAGCAATTAAAAAGCCATGATTCCTATTTTCTAGCTGCCAAAAATAGCTTACGTGAGACAAGACCTACCTATACGGTCGTACTATTATTTATTCTGTGGTGCTGTAATATTACTATGTTGGTAACTCAGATACGGGGAGGAAGTGACCCCCACGACGTGTCTCAACGTGCTGAAGACCACTTACGTGCGCAACAACCAGTCCGCGCGACACATGTGGCGGCAGATGTTCTCAGAGTTCTACCAGGTAACGACCCCATATCATTATGTTGGTAACTCAGGTACGGGGAGGAGGTGACGCCCACGACGTGTCTCAACGTGCTGAAGACCACTTACGTGCGCAACAACCAGTCCGCGCGACACATGTGGCGGCAGATGTTCTCAGAGTTCTACCAGGTAACGACCCCATATCATTATGTTGGTAACTCAGGTACGGGGAGGAGGTGACGCCCACGACGTGTCTCAACGTGCTGAAGACCACTTACGTGCGCAACAACCAGTCCGCGCGACACATGTGGCGGCAGATGTTCTCAGAGTTCTACCAGGTAACGACCCCATATCATTATGTTGGTAACTCAGGTACGGGGAGGAGGTGACGCCCACGACGTGTCTCAACGTGCTGAAGACCACTTACGTGCGCAACAACCAGTCCGCGCGACACATGTGGCGGCAGATGTTCTCAGAGTTCTACCAGGTAACGACCCCATATCATTATGTTGGTAACTCAGGTACGGGGAGGAGGTGACGCCCACGACGTGTCTCAACGTGCTGAAGACCACTTACGTGCGCAACAACCAGTCCGCGCGACACATGTGGCGGCAGATGTTCTCAGAGTTCTACCAGGTAACGACCCCATATCATTATGTTGGTAACTCAGGTACGGGGAGGAGGTGACGCCCACGACGTGTCTCAACGTGCTGAAGACCACTTACGTGCGCAACAACCAGTCCGCGCGACACATGTGGCGGCAGATGTTCTCAGAGTTCTACCAGGTAACGACCCCATATCGTTATGTTGGTAACTCATATACGGGGAGGAGGTGACGCCCACGACATGTCTCAACTTGCTGAAGCCCACTTACGAGCGTAACAACCAGTCCGCGCGACACATGTGGCGGCAGATGTTCACAGAGTTCTACCAGGTAAAGAGTCTAGGGCCTAGGTCTTCCTCGTCGAATCTTCATCACTGAGGGTTTTATACTTCAGAGAGCTTTCAATGGTCGCTCCTCTCGTGATCGCTCGTCGCTGATCTCGTTGCGCCAAACCGGCTGGTAACTACACATGTGGTGGCAAAAAGGCTGTATACCTATCAGCCAGTACATATTAATGTAGCATCACTCGATATCGTTATGAAAGTAAAATAAAAATATATTTGGGGACAAACTCACACCTAATCCCAAACTAAGCAAAGCTTGTACTATAGGCACTAGGCGACTATATACATACTTATATAGATAAATACATAGTCCAGGAAAAATACGGTTTTGAAAAGCTTTTGAAACGTTTTATAATAGCGTTTTTTGTTGATTACATTTTAAAATCTTATTCTAAGATGCTTTATTCAAGAATCCGACGAACTTTCCACTCGGAAGTAATTACGTAGATTTAAATGGAGCATACATTGTCTTTTTTGTTTGATTTATCTTGAATGTAAATGCAAATGTTAATAAACCAAAATAAAGACAAAAATATTAAGAAGCTAGTTAATTTATCATTTTTTTGATGTCTGAATTTTTTTCGGATTCTGTCGCTGGGCAACTATTTAATTGATATCCGTTACATAGAAAAAAAGCTAATATAAATTATTTCCAGAATTGACATTTTACCATACAAGTTGTCAGCTCAATGACTGGACTTTTTTTGATATACCAGGTACACAGTTACACATACGAAGAGCTGACGTCTTACGTCAACATCGAAGACAAACCCGAGGACAGGCGGTACATCGACCGCTACGTCAAAGTCCGCGACGCCATATTCGACAACGAAGTGTACTATAAGAGGATCAGCGTCACTGCGGAGTGTGTGTTGCTGGAGGCAGAGGA
Source organism: Epinotia ramella (assembly GCA_947578815.1). Taxonomy (NCBI): domain Eukaryota; kingdom Metazoa; phylum Arthropoda; class Insecta; order Lepidoptera; family Tortricidae; genus Epinotia; species Epinotia ramella. Next base: position 37,300,315 of record OX388202.1, read on the forward strand.
ACGAAGCAGGGAAGCTGGGAGGGACGCTTTCATCAATGTTATTGGGGCTGGTGAGTTAAACTGTTTTGTGATGATTAATACTCCATCCTAAATTAAATATCCTCCTCAATACGGTATTTGACGAAAGTCAAATCAGCTTCTTTTTGTGAAACGTCTATAAGAGGCTCAGCGTGACTGCGGAGTGTGTGTTGCTGGAAGCAGAGGAACGAAGCAGGGAAGCTGGGAGGGACGCTTTCATCAATGTTATTGGGGCTGGTGAGTTCAATTGTTTTGTGATGATTAATACTCCATCCTAAATTAAATATCCTCCTCAATACGGTATTTGACGAGAGTCAAATCAGCTTCTTTTTGTGAAACGTCTATAAGAGGCTCAGCGTGACTGCGGAGTGTGTGTTGCTGGAAGCAGAGGAACGAAGCAGGGAAGCTGGGAGGGACGCTTTCATCAATGTTATTGGGGCTGGTGAGTTCAACTGTTTTGTGATGATTAATACTCCATCCTAAATTAAATATCCTCCTCAATACGGTATTTGACGAAAGTCAAATCAGCTTCTTTTTGTGAAACGTCTATAAGAGGCTCAGCGTGACTGCGGAGTGTGTGTTGCTGGAAGCAGAGGAACGAAGCAGGGAAGCTGGGAGGGACGCTTTCATCAATGTTATTGGGGCTGGTGAGTTCAACTGTTTTGTGATGATTAATACTCCATCCTAAATCAAATATCCTCCTCAATACGGTATTTGACAAAAGTCAAATCAGCTTCTTTTTGTGAAACGTCTATAAGAGGCTCAGCGTGACTGCGGAGTGTGTGTTGCTGGAAGCAGAGGAACGAAGCAGGGAAGCTGGGAGGGACGCTTTCATCAATGTTATTGGGGCTGGTGAGTTCAACTGTTTTGTGATGATTAATACTCCATCCTAAATTAAATATCCTCCTCAATACGGTATTTGACGAAAGTCAAATCAGCTTCTTTTTGTGAAACGTCTATAAGAGGCTCAGCGTGACTGCGGAGTGTGTGTTGCTGGAAGCAGAGGAACGAAGCAGGGAAGCTGGGAGGGACGCTTTCATCAATGTTATTGGGGCTGGTGAGTTCAACTGTTTTGTGATGATTAATACTCCATCCTAAATCAAATATCCTCCTCAATACGGTATTTGACAAAAGTCAAATCAGCTTCTTTTTGTGAAACGTCTATAAGAGGCTCAGCGTGACTGCGGAGTGTGTGTTGCTGGAGGCAGAGGAACGAAGCAGGGAAGCGGGGAGGGAGACGCTTTCATCAATGTTATTGGGGCTGGTGAGTTCAACTGTCTCATATTTGTGAGTTTTGTGATAATTGATACCCCACCCAAAATCAAATATCCTCCCAATACGGTATTTGACGAAAGTCAAATCAGCTTATTTTTGTGAAACGTCAAAATCGCTTTATTAGTATGGAATTTGTAGGGATTACTTGTGTGACGTCACAGTAAAACAACGTTCTTGTTGTTAGTTTTTATGAATTTAAGAATGTTAAAATAGATTAACGTAAATGAAAGATTGATATTTTCCGAGTATTTTCGTAATGTTTATCTGTTGCTGATGAAAAAACAATTTATTTTCACTGTTGTTAAATACGCTAGTGGTGATATATTTTGTGTATTTCTGAATTGTTTTTAGTTAATGCAAGAGTCGGTTGGAAAACAAAAATATGAAATAATAAGCGAGATACCGCAATTGAATACCGGTATTTTTGTGTAAAAAGAAATTGGTCCTTGATTTTGACACACGAAAGTGACAGCGCGTAATATCTTCATACAATACAATACATGTTGTGTTAAAGCGTTTAGGTGTTTTCTTGTTACTGTTATTGAGTGTTACATTTTTCGTTTCCTGTGATGTCCTGAGGTCTCCTCAGTCACTCTTAAATAATACTTTTGAATTTACGTAAAACATTCGCATACGTCGTATTTTTTTTAATGAAATCACTGTTGTCTCCTGGGTCACGGGGCAGAATTATTGACTCAATTTATTCCTCTTAACGAAATAAATTATGGTATTAAATATTTTTCGTTTTATTCGTTTATAAATACTATACAATAAAAAAATACAGTTTATTCCATACCTCGAAAAATAACACGGTTCAAAACATACAGATTAAAATAGCTGTAAACGGCATCGGCAGGTGGTATTATCCCTAAGGAGCGATCTCTTCCAGACAACCTTTGGATCGAAAAGACGTCCACTGCCGGACAGACCTCCCCCAAAGAGTGCCACAATGACCGGTCCTGCGCCACCCGCATCCAGCGGACTCCCGCGACCTTTACCAGGTCACCAGTCCACCTTGTGTGCCTACCCACGCTATGCCTTTGGATAGTGGATAAATATTTGAAATCCTTTTTTTAACCCCCGACGCAAAGAGAGGGGTGTTATAAGTTTAACGTGTCTGTATATCTGTGTATCTGTCTGTCCCAAACGGATGGACCGATTTGAATGCTGTTTTTTTTTGTGTAATAGACAATTTAATCCCGAGTGTTCTTAGCCATGTTTCATGAAAATCTGTTCAGGCGTGTTTGAGATATTGAACTTTAAAATGAAATGTCGGGGGTTTTTCAACTTTTCTAAGTTGTATTTATTTCCAGGTCTTGGTGTATGGAAAGTGTCAGCTCACCAGCCCGACGTGTACATACTCTCGTTCCTTGAGAGGATACGCTCGTTCTTGAAGAAGGACCTGTTGAACCATGTCACTGACGTCAACTTTGCCTACATCCAACCGAGCCCCAGTATTCTAGGTAAATTATCACGAGCCCCTCAACTACCGCTCTTTTGGCTTAATACGGGTGTAGACTCGAAAATTATTATTACTCCAAAAGAAAGAAGGCAAAAAAATATGACTAGTGACGAAAATCCCATTCAGATATCTCAAAGAATTACGAAGCTACAACCGTTTTAATATTGCTTGTTGGAGAGAGAAAACGCTCGCAGTTAGTGACGTCACAAGCGGCGAGCGGCATAGTAAATGCCAATCGTCTCATATGAAGTTGCGTTTTGCGGAAAAGGGACAGAACATACCCCTTCTTTAAACTTTGGACACTTTGTGATTATTTAACCTCTTGCGTTGCTTTTTTCTCCATTTGGCTACATTTTTAATCCTTTTTCGAGAAAATGCGACATTGATTATTTTATTTAGTGTCTACACCCCTATTCAAACACAGGCTAACTCATTCAGTGCCAACGAATTCGTAGCGCTCGTAGCCGATAACATGCAACAAACTGCTTTACTCCATAAACGGTAGCCAACCAACGAGCAGATAGCCTAGCGGGTTGCTGACACTGAAAGTGTTAATATTAATACAGAACACAATCAGAATATAGTAGTTCTAAGACTTGACAAAGCATACATAGGCGATCATAAAATTGGAAAATGGAAGAGTTCTAACATTAATCGATATTTTTTAAATTTCGATCATAGTGGAAAATTGAAAAATTATTCGCCACGAGCGGGATTTGAACCCACAACCTTTGGAATCCGTCCATCGCTCTGCCAATTTTTCAATTTTCCACTATGATCGAAATTTGGAATTTCGTTAGCGGACGTTTCTGCTTAATAAACATTTACTATTAATCGATACGATACAGAGAAAGAATATAATGGAAAATTAAACAATCTTCGTCTGTAGCCCCCGACAGGATTCGAACCTGCGACCTTTCTATTAACGCTAGACTGTTCTACCAACTGAGCTACGAGGACAGTGACGTAAGCTGCGCCTGTTAGTTCTAACATTAGTAAAATTCTATCAAAAATTAAATTTTTGGTACAAGCTTTTATTGCCAACTGTATTTTTCGGTATACCGTCATCAACTTTTCGTTGAGACGATTCTAACGAGCCCAAACTCAACGGGGTTACGTCGGTTAAGTACTGAATTCCCATGGCCACCTTCAGACTCCATCATCAGATCAGCTCGATGGTATCATAATATTAAATTTTCATCCAAACTATACTTAAACCCAAAATTTCAGCTCAATCGGTTGAAGATATCTTCAAGAAGATAGCTTCAAAATTTAGTTTCAAGATTCCACTCGAACAAACATAGTTACATACCTACATACATTGCAAGTTATGTAAAAGCTTGTAAAATATCTTTTTCGGCGTACTGAAACGCTCACATGAACCTATAGTTATAATATATGATTGAAAACTGTTTGAAGCAAAAATCATTTCTTTTCAGCGTTATTCACAAATGGAACAGAAGAGGGATGTTTAGAAAAAAGAATATTCTTCGAAAGCAAAAGGCATCCAAAAGGTCAGTGTACATTTTCCACTTCCAAATCCTGGTTATTCATTTGCCAACAGAGACGGTTGTTATTTTTTTTAATGTGTGTTTCAGGAGGTATCAATGTCCAACTAGAAAACCGGGAGCCGTCAGCGAGACTAACAGGCGAGCACGCGGGCAAGTTACTAGTCATGACGTACCCCTGGGATGGGAACGCACACCCTGGCAACGAATTTTGGTAAGAATCAGTTTAAATTAAAACTTCGTGCGTAGCAGTTATTTAGATAATAGAATATAGCTTGTTTTAAAATTAAATTATACAGAAATAAAACCGGCCAAGTGCGTGTCGGGCCACGCGCAGTGTGGGGTTCCGTAGTTGCCTGCCTATCTTATGAGGGGTTTACACGGGTCGATTTTCGCCGTGCGGCTAGTCGCGCGGCCAAAGTCGGATGCCCATTTTTGGGGCTTGCGGCTTTAGTCACGCCGAATTGCCATTTAGACGGTCGATTTTAGCCGCGCGGCAAAAATCGTGCGGCTTTGGTCACCCGTGTAGACCCCATCACCCCACTTTAGTTACATCCACGTGCGGTGCGGTTGCGTCGGCCGAATTTGTGCGAAAATTGGACATTCCATGTACACATTAAGTTGGTCGACTATTAGTCGCTAACTACTTATGCCTACTTGTCCGTGATAGTTTTCCTTTTAAATTCATTATATTATGTACTACTGCCACGAATTTTTACCATTAGTAGCCATTTAGCCGGCAGGGGGGGACATGACTCGAATAAAAATTAGGGCTTTAAAGCTCAATATCTGCAAACAAATCACTGAGATGAAAAATGGTTGTAAGAAAACCATTCTATTTTTAACAAGCTATCCAATGTACATCCCCACTTTAGGTATAGGGGACCTCTCCTACACCTAAAGTGGGGTAAAAAACATGTTTTTCAAGATTTTATTCTACTGTTATGTCGGCGTGATTAATTTAGTTTTCTAGTTGTAAGGGGATTTTGGGACTTAGTGAAGTGAGATGGGAGGGCAGTGGGGACTTCTGGACTGATGATTACAGAGTAATATACACAGGGGGAAAACAGGGCAGCAACGGAACAGCGATCATTTTAAACAAAAAATGGGGAAGACAAGTAGAAAATACAATACACCATAGTGACAGGATTACGGCAGTAAAAATTAAAACAGAACCAGTAAACTTATTCATTATACAAATTTACATGCCAACAGGAAGTTACCCAGAAGCAGAGATAGACCTAATGTACGAACAGCTAGAATCCCTGATAGACATAGTAAAAGATAATGATAACCTTATTTTAATGGGAGATTTTAACGCCGTAGTTGGAGAAGGACAAGAAGAAAGTATTGTTGGTGAATATGGACTGGGCAAAAGAAATGAAAGGGGTAATAGATTAGTGCAATTTTGTAGAGAACACAAACTATCAATTACAAATACCCAATTTAAGCAACCTAAAAGAAGAAGATACACGTGGAAAATGCCTGGAAATTTAGGAAGATACCAATTAGATTACATAATCATAAGGAATATGTATTGCAGTCTAGTAACTAATAGCAAAACATACCCAGGAGCAGACCTTAATACAGACCACAATCTACTTGTAAGTACCTGGAACATAATATGCCGCAAACAAAAAAGGAAACATAGACCCAAAGAAATTGATCTCAAAAAGTTAGGAAACGACTGTGATAGATTGCAAAACAATAATAAGATACAGGAAAACTTAGATATTTAAAACGAGAAGAGTAAAGATAATTACAACATTAATGATAAATGGTGCAATATTAGAGATGTAATAAAGTCAAGTGCAGAGCAGACTATAAAAAAAGAAAGTATTAAACCTAGAAAGAAATGGTTAACTGAAGATATTATAGATTTAATGATTGAAAGAAGAAAGTACCGGAATAAGGAAGATGAGAGCAGTGTTAAGGAATACCACAGATTGACAAACCAGATAACTTTAAAATGTAGAAAACAAAAAGAAATAGACACTGAGAAGGACTGTGATACAATAGATTACTATATAAATAAAGGAAAGCGAGATTTAGCATATAGAATAATTAAAGACCTAAATAAGAGTAGAAATAAGAAAACCAAAACCTCAGCAATACTAGATGAACATAATAAGATATTAATAGATAACACGGAGATACTAAATAGATGGAAAAGGTATATAGAAGATTTATACAGTGGCGAAGGACTGACAACCAATGATATAGAAAAACATGAAACAATAGAAAATAATAACCTAGGTCCAGAGATACTAAAAGAAGAATTTGATATGGCTATCAAAAACATAAAAAATGGTAAAGCAGCTGGATACGATGGTATACCTATAGAACTCATCAAATACGCAAATGAGAACCTACAAGATGAAATATTTAAGATAGTCAAGATAATATATAACACTGGAAATATACCAAAGGACTTCACACTCACCAAAACAGTAACCTTGCCCAAAAAAGCTAATACCTTAAAGTGTGAAGAACATAGGACGCTAAGTCTGATTTCACATGTATCTAAAATACTCCTTAAGATTGTACGGTCGAGGTCATAAATACGTTTACACTTTTGCACCTTATTGCCTTGTAATAAGGTGCAAAAGTGTAAACATATTTATGACCTCGACTGTATAAAAAAGAATACAAAGACAAATAGAGAACATTTTAAGTGAGGATCAGTACGGATTCAGGAAGAATAAGGGCACACGAGAAGCCATTCTAGCATTAAGACAAATAATAGACCGAAGAATGGAGGTGGGACTGGACACATATATTGCTTTTGTAGACTTAGAGAAAGCGTTTGATAAAATTAATTGGAAAGGAATGATGAAAACTTTGAAAGAAATAGATCTGGATTATAGAGATAGACGGATTATCTGCGAGATGTATAAAGATCAAGAAACACTAATAGAATTAGGAACAGAAAAGGTGCAGGCAAAAATTCGGCAAGGGGTTAGGCAGGGATGTCCACTCTCCCCACTAATTTTCAATGCTTTTATAGAAACAGCTATAAGGAAAGTCTGGGAACTGACTGACGTAGGTGTCAAATTTAATGGACATACAATTAAATTTATTAGATTTGCAGATGATATAGCGGTAGTAACAGAAACACACCAAGATTTACAACTACTTCTTAACACTATGAACAGCACGTTTAAGGAATTTTCACTAAAGATTAACACAAATAAAACTAAAATCCTAAAAACATCCAAAACAGGTTCGCCCTCACAAGAAAATATAGAAATAGAAAATATTCAACTTCAGAATGTAACTAGTTTTAAATATTTGGGCAGTGTTATCACAGCAGACTCGAGATGTACGAAAGACATAAAAATCAGAGTAGGCTTAGCAAAACAGGCTTTTTACAATAAAAGGTACCTACTGACTGCAAACATATCGCAGAAAACCAAGAGAAAGTTCATCAAAACATTTATATGGAGTATAGCGTTATATGGGTGCGAAGCGTGGACCATGACCCAAAGAGATAAAGAATATTTAGAAGCATTGGAAATGTGGTGTTGGCGTAGAATGGAGAAAATTAGCTGGACAGAAAAAGTTACAAATGATGAAGTGCTGAAAAGAGTAGGAGAGAAAAGGAAACTAATAAAAACGATAGAGAATAGGAGAGGGAAAATGATTGGTCACCTTATACGACATGATGCTCTTATCAATAACATCATAGAAGGCAAGGTAGAAGGCAAGCGAAGAAGGGGAAGACCAAGGATAAGTTACATGAATCAAATAAAAGAAAAAGTAGCAGCCACGTCGTATAAAGAGGTCAAGGAGGCGGCTCTAGACAGAGTCAGGTGGAGGGAGCTACACCGACAAGAGTCTAACTCTTAAATTTGTGATGAGTTGTAAGGGTTGCTGAGCTAAGCCGAGGACGGACGGACATGGCGAAACTATAAGGGTTTCTTGTTGACTACGGAACCCTAAAAAGGTCATGGGTCAGCCAAGTCACTAAATTTAGCCTTGGCCTTGCCTTGAATTGTCTTAGGGTTAAAACCTCTTCTGTTACACATTAGTCGCCCAAGGGTTTTTATTTTTGTGTAAGTTACACCTTAGCAAATTGAATATTTTTAAGGGGGTATTCAACTTTTTGTCAAAATTAATATGGCCCGTGACCCAGGAGACAAAAGTTTCTTAAATAAATATCGTTTTTCATGTAACTTCAGAAAATAATGTTTTTTTATTTGTCAAAATCTTACTCATGTTTTAATAATAAATTATGTCTTATCTCCCTTAAAATTTAATTATATGCCAAAAGTGAATCACATCAGCGGACGTTATACTTTCATCTATTTTTTAACTACCTTTTGCCCGCGACTTCGTATGTCTGGAGCTCGTTTATATCATACTCCCCCTTATTAGGATCCCCATTCAAACTATCTCCATACTTAATTTTATCTTATTCGTCTCAGCAGTTTAAGACAGACAGAGTTACAGTAGTACCGCAAATATAAGTTACAACGATGTACCTGTGCAGAAAGCCTTTTTTGGAAATATTTTAACAAATCATAAGGCAGCGCATTTGCGCGGGTAAAATATTCAACGCCCATTGGCCAAAATTTTGCGCGCGACGCCGGCAGCTCCGGCGCTCGCCATTTTGTCTGGTACCAAAGCACGAGTTAACCTGCCATTGCATATTGTTCCTTACGTATAGTGCAACAAGGTCTTTATTGAAATGGTCATACGTTCGATTTCATTCGGTACTTGTCAGCACTCGTCGGCGTGGACGAAGATTGCCGATGTAACTTATATTTGTGGTACTACTGTACTTTCGCATTTACAAGATTATTATGGAAGTATTGATAAAACCAAGACTAACGTCTCTCCGAACTCATTGTAACGTCACTAGGCTCGGGAAACTGAGGTCGTCAGGCGACCCGGCGGCCGCGTGCTCCACGCAGGTGTCCGAGCTGCACAACGCGCACGTCAACCCGCGCGTCGCCGGACACGCCGCGCGCGTCGCCGGCCGCGGGGGTGTTAAACCCCTGGCCGACTACTGGGCACAGAGAGACAACGTTTAAGGGGTGGGTTGTACCAAACAGTCTGTAATCGTTAGGTGTTCCGTCCTGAATGTATGGAAAGTTTGACAGGATTTTAGGGTTCCGTACCGAAAGGGTGAAACGGGACCCTATTGCTAAGACTCCGCTGGCCGACCGTCTGTCACCAGGCTGTATCTCACGAACCGTGATAGTTAGACAGTTGAAATTTTCACAGAAGATTTGTTTCTGTTGCCGCTATAACAGCAAATACTAAGAAACAGAATAAAATGAATATTTAAGGGGGCTCCCCTCCCATGCAACGAACGTGATTTTTTTGCCGTTTTTATAGATAATGGTACGGAACCCTTCGTGCGTGAGTCCGACTCGCACTTGGCCGGTTTTTTATGGAATGACAGCTGCCGGCACCATAGTTAACGTTGATCGATCTGGAATCGTAAGGTGCAACCCGCGCTTACGCTACTTCGCAGATTTTAGGTCGATGATTTATTTTGTCATCAAATTTTTGATCAGTTATCGCCTATTCCATGGCATATGTTTCTCTTTGTGTACGCCCACCCGTTTCGGTGCTGAGCTAATCTTATTTAGGAGTGTTTAAATGATTCATCAGTTATATTATTTTGTATCTAGTCTGGCATTTCAATATTGATTGAGCTGTATTCGTGTTATATTTTCGTTGCTCAAAGTCGCTTCATTCTTCCTTTGTCACGTTCTAAATGACAGAAACAACAGTTTTTATTGTATTCGTAAATTTTGCAAGAATAGTTTGAAGTTAATTTGCGTGTTTTATTAGATTCGTCAGTTTTTTTCTCAGGTTAAGATGCTTAGAAAGTTACTGGACGGTTAAAATTTGTTTCCGATTATTTGTTAATATGCCTTTACCAAGTGGTACTGTTTCATGTGCTCTGTCTACCCCTTTTAGTGATAAAGGCGTGAATGTATGTATGTATGTTTCGTGTTCGTAAAGTATACAAGTATTTGTAGGGTCAATGTATCCATTTTTATAATAAATTACCTAATGAAATTTTGGCTCTACCCGTTCCAGCTCTTAAAAATACTTGAAAAAAACATTGATGTCAAAGGCTTGTTACAGGGTTGAAGACTATCTAACTGACAGAAATGCATGGCCCGAGCCAGAGCCCAAAATAGCTTAATCAATCATATAGCTTATTCGGACATGTTTTCTTGTAGAACAACACATTATGATGATTTTATTTCTTTGTATTCATATTCAGTTTGACTTATTGTAAGTAGTTTAACACTTTCGCAACCGGACTAAAAATGGAACAATACACCAGAGGCTCTAGTATAAGTTTTACCGAAACAAAACTTTACGATCGCGTTTGCGTTTTACCCTCAATTTGTATGGGATTTGACAGCTAAACGCGAACGCGGTCGTAACGTTTTGTTTCGGTAAAACTTATACTAGAGCCTCAGAAACCGACAGAACTCGCTAGGCGTATAGGTTTATAGCTACTGCCCTAGCGGGCTGAGCCGGCATCTGAGCGAACATTACGAGTGCCTACCAGGCAGACTGTTGGTTGCGAACGTGTTAAGAACTATAATTGTAATAAGCTTTTTTGGTAAAAAATGACTGACTGTTGAGTTTGTTTCGGCGTTTCTTCTTAACAGTGGTCTTCTTTTTCCGAAACGCTGGTAGAATTTTGACTTGTAAAAGTGCCATAATAAAATAAAATTCATTTATTTATTATCTATGTACATCATGGTCGATTAATAACTATAGTACTCTCCAGGATGGGTAGCCTGTCGTCGTCAGGCGACCCGGCGGCCGCGTGCTCCACGCAAGTGTCCGAGCTTCACAACGCGCACGTCAACCCGCGCGTCGCCGGGCAAGGCGTGCGCGTCGCGGGCCGCGGGGGTGTTAAACACATGGCTGACTACTGCGAGGTACTTTCACGTTAACCTGTACGCTGCCACAAGTACGCGACAACGTCGAGAGTTTTCAAGCATTTATTAAATTGGTACTTGTTGCATTTCACGAAGGTAACTCACCTTCGTGAAATGCAACAAGTTCTCAACAAGGTACATCGCGCTTCTATTATTATGATGTAAAGGTACTGGTACACATGCTGTTTAGTAGCATGCTTAATTATTAATTATTATATACGCAAATAGCATGCTACTTATTAGCAACTTTACATTTACACATGCTACTTGCTCGAAACTAGCATGCTTTCGTGCTACTATAGAGTTTGTGTAACAGTACCTTTAATAATAAATAATAATAATATTTCGTCAAATACATTCGCCGTCGTGAAATAAAATATTTGAAATCAGTGATGTCGCAATTTATACAAGATCGTGTTCTGAAAATATGATTTACAAAGCTACCATATTTGTTTAGAATAATTTATTTTAATGTAACTACCATACACGTTTTATTATCGGAATACAATTTTATTAACGGTGCACTAAAATATAGGCATGCTAAGTTTACTGTAATGCATTTAAGAATAATTACTACGTATACTATGAAATGATCACAAAATATACGACAATGACATGAAGTTAGTGATTAGATACACATTGGACATAGCTCTTTGGACAAGTGGAGTAGCTCCCTTAAATGTGATATGAATTCGATATGCACTAAACATACATATTAAATATTGCCAAAGCTGCAAAAAATGCTTTCGGTCTAACTAAACGAATGAAATATTACGTATTATTCTTCAATTCTTCTTTTCTAGTTGATACGTTGATATTTGTACTTATAAAACTTAGCCATAATGTCCTTTTTTAATCTGTATTATGGCTGTGATAATTCGCTATGCTGACAAACTCAAAATCTTACTGAACATTTGTGCCAAAAAATTAAGTCCAGGTCGATCTATATTTTTTTTAGATCTTATTATAAATCTGGAGAATACTCCCGCGAATAGGCGAGAATAAGCCCGCGGCTTTAAACATAAAAGCACTAAAAATATGTAACCGAAATATATTATTTAGAAATATTTCTCTAAGTTTGCTCCACATTTTCTCGAGATGTACCTTCTACGATATATTCCTAACGCAGTTACATGACTTCTCGATTTTAAAGAGACGATTGATCTTGATGTGGGTGTGTGGGTCAATCAACTTTCTGTTGCTATTATGTACCGTGACCCAGGAGACAATTGTGAGTCAGTTTGTTAGAAGAATGTTTCGATGCCGTGCACCTGCAGGTAACCTTTCCAGACCCCGTAGCATTGACGGCCTTATCACACGATAAGTGACAAGACAGAGCGTCCGTCACTGGCTGACACCGTTCAATAGAACGAGACGAGACGGACGCTCTATTTTGTCACTTATCGCGTGATAAGGCCGACCATGATACGGGGTCAGCACGGCTAGCACGCGACGGCGCGCGAGCTCTCTCGATTTTTCTCGCACTATCCGTCTCTCACTTATTAGACCACTTCGACCAAGAGGTATAGTGCGATAAAAATCGAGAGTATCTCGCGGCCGTCGTGTGCTAGACGTGCTGGTCGCATATTTATATGTGGATAGAATGAAAATTGTTCTTTCCAGTAGTGACTCAGGAGACAAAAGTTGGTTGACCCTTGAAATTGATGCGCGATGATTTGCCGCCTATATGCTTGTGTTATAAAATGTAAATAAAAATGTATGTATGTTGCTTAGCTGTTATTAATAGGATTGTATAAATGTTACTAAGAAATGTGTTGTGTCTACATTTTGTATTGTAAATTGAGCCAAGTGAATTAAATTAGGAAGTTGTGTATTCACATATTATAGTTACTGCATACACAAAACAGCAATTGTTTCTGAACTAGCTTCAATTTTTGAGACATCCTGTATAATAAATAATATGGAACTGTGACTTAACCATATAAATATTCCATTTGGTGTTATTTAATGCAGTTTCAGCATTTCTTGTCTGTTTAGTATAAGTGGAATTATTAGTCAAATGATGTTACTGCAGCAGTTCTAACATATATTATACCGGGTTTACAATCCAAATGGGTCAGTATGGAGAAGTCGGAAACTATGAGAGATAGCGAGATCTGTTCTTAGGAACCATCTTAGGAAAAGTTTGAATGTAATTATTATTAAATCTAAAATCGACGTCATGGTTCCTAAGAACAGATCTCGCTATCTCTCATAGTTTCCGACTTCACCATACTGACCCATTTGGATTGTACACCCGGTATACCTGTTAACGACAAAGTAAAGTGACTTCAGAAAATAAGAGGTTTATATTGGTAGGCGACCTGAATGTTGACTTCCTCACTGAAAACAACCTGAAAAGAAAACTGATTGACATTTTAAGTAGTTATAACTGCGCGAACATAGTTGGGTTTCCGACCCGTGTGTGCGCGGATTGTTCCACCTCCCTCGACTGTGGTATAGTACCTCAGCCCTGTGACGTCACCGCTGCACCGCTAGAAACACCTATAAGTGACCATAACGCGCAGTTGTTTACGTTATCGGTGAAACGTTCGCATTCCGAGGAATCGAACGCTTTTATTGAGCGTAGACTAATTAATAATGATTCAATTTTCTCATTTTATTGTGACCTCGAAAATTATAATTGGAATTTTATACATAGAAATGACATTGACATAAACACTAAATTCAGTAAATTATTTCATATTTTAATATACTATATTGACATTCATTTTCCTATTAAAAGACAACAATCGAAAAAGAAACCAAACGTTCCGTGGATGACTGACGAGATCACAGAATATATGAATAATTTTAATGACCTTACCCACTTTAGGCAACAATACCCGAATGACAAAGATATTTTATATCGCATAAAGTACTACTCTGATTTAATCAAACGCACAGTTCTAGAGGCTAGACGGAAACATACCGAAAAACGATTGAGAGAAAGCCAAAATCCCTCAAAAGAAATATGGGAAATCATTAGGGAAGAAACTTCAGCAAGACAGGACAGGAAGGACATTAATTTAAATGATTACCACTCAAAACCGGTTTCTCAAACGGACATTCCTGACCACCTAAATATGCATTTTCTGAGTGCTGCGTCAAAATTAAATATAGGTATAAATGAGCCGCTTGTGATGCGATGTTTAAGTGACCACCTACAAGCTGACAACGTCTCCCCTGTTGAGTTACCCGCCGTCACGCTTGCCGACCTTGATCGCATTCTTAAATCCATGTACAAAAGTCGCAATACCCTAGACATATATGACATATCGGTAAATATACTAAAATCGGTTTGGCCTGTACTGTCTATAATAATTGTAGATTTAATAAACGAGATGTTCTCAGAAGGTATCTACCCTGACGTACTCAAGTGCACGCGGGTGTGCCCGGTGTATAAGAGTAAGGGAGACAGAACATGCGTTGATAATTATAGGCCAATTTCGATAGTACCCAACATTTCTAAAATTATAGAGTCCATTTGTTCACAACATCTAATGAAACACCTCGAGACTGACTTACTGACTGACCGACAGTTTGCCTATAGGAAGCAAATGTCCACGACAACGGCAGCATATAAACTTATCAACAGCCTCACTACCAGCATCGACGAGAAGCAAAAAACAGCTGGAATCTTTTGCGACTTATCGAAGGCTTTCGACGTCATAAATCACGAGCTACTAATAAAGAAGCTTAGGTGCTATGGACTGCAAGGACGTATTAGTGACCTTTTAAAATCGTTTTTGTCAAACCGTACTCAGACAGTGGAGGTGGTCTCAAACGGAAAAAGAATGAGATCAAGCAGCGGTAGCGTGACGATCGGGATTCCTCAGGGATCAGCACTAGGAAATACCCTATTTTTAGCGTTTATAAACGACTTACCATCCGCCATAACGGAAGGTGAAGTCGTTCTGTTTGCCGATGACACCACAGTAGTAGTGAGTGCGCGTACGTACGCTCAACTGAACGAAAAGATCAATACGGCATGTGATCAGCTGAAGGGATGGTTCTCGGCAAACGGACTAGTACTAAACGTGACTAAATCGAACATCATGCTTTTCTCGGGTAGGTGCCCATCAAATACCAACATGCAGTGCAACATTCCAATGAGTGATAAATGCAAATTCTTAGGCTTCACTTTGGACCCAACTTTGAGTTGGAAACCACACGTTGATTCTCTGTGTGATAGGCTGGGCGGTGCGGTGTTTGCCTTACGCAAACTCAAACCGTTGATTTCTTGTGATGCGCTGAGGCAAGCATACTTTGCCCACTTCCATTCGCTTATGACATACGGCGTAATCCTGTGGGGGAACTCGACTGACGCTGGCAGAGTCATGCTTATGCAAAAACGAGCAGTGCGTGTTATGCTTGGCTTGAATCAGCGACAGTCGTGCAAAGAGTTGTTTGTGGAACACAGGATTATGACACACTACTCCCACTACCTCTACGAGATCATTATGTTCACGCGGAGACATCTAGCTGAGTTTAAGCGAGTGGAAGTTATGGGCAAGTGCCTCCGCAGCACGGGAAAACTTCGGACGGTGCCGCGTCGCACAGTTCTGCACGAAAGAAATCCGCGTATCATTGGACCAACGTATTATGAGCACCTGCCCGATGAGATAAAGACCGAGTGCTGCGACGGAACATTTAAACGCAAACTTAAAAACCACTTATTGAAGAAGTCATTCTACTCCGTAAAAGAATTCATAGAAATTAAGAAATAGACTAGTAATATAATTGTGAATTTGCTAATCTTATTTTTTGACATATTAGTTTTTATTATTTATTAGTAGGTATTAAGAGTTGACATTACTAAATCTTTTAAGGTTATTGATATGTACCACTTGTACTGCAATTTGTATTATTCATAATATTTTTTTTTACGACATGATTTATTTTTTATTTATCTTTTATTTATTAAGGCTATTGCAATGAATAGTACCTACCTGTATCTAGGTATGACCGTATTAATATTTTTCATTATTATTTATTTAATCTTAAATTGACATGTTTTCCATTGTGTATAATATAATCAAATAGTAAATTGCGTATTTTTGTAAACGATCGCTATATGAAAACTAATATAAGATAACCTGTACTTATGTGAAATTTATATAATGAGATTAAATAAACTAAACTAAACTAAACTATCTGATTAGTCTCTCTCGCACTTGCATACTTGTTAGAAAGAGACGACTGTTTTTTTTGTCTACGCTGATGAGTGATCGCTTTTAACGTGTTTTAAGCGTCACTCAAGAGACACCACTGTGGCAACAGCTAACAGGAAAAGTTGATGGATAATACGTATATCTTATGCTTTATGAAATCGACAATATTAGACTGGAAGAATTGTGCCTGTCCTATCGGTTTAATAAGGGCGATTTTACAATATTTTCTATTTTTTATCAAGACCATTCCCAATTTTACAAATTATAAATGGTTTTTTTTTTACTTTCTGACCCTCGTAACAGACACATTTTGGTGACTTAATTGTGTATCTCGAAAACTGCATTCGTGTCTCTGTTGCATTTTAAATAAAAATACATGAAAAAAGTGAATAGAAAATCCAGTGCGTCATAATCAAATCAAAAACTAATAATTTGCGTTTAATTTTATATTGTGTCTTAGCATGATTTTGATTATCTGTATACAAGTCAAAAGAATGCTGTCTGTTGTTGTTGTTTTAGCTCGTGACAATCATCACTTTCGCGTATATCCATTTTTGATGTTTTCATAACATGCCAAAATTCTAAGCGACAAAACAAAATGTATTTCCAGATCCTTTTGTTCAAATTGTAAAATCGACCCTATACTTGTATACTAAATAAATATATGTATTTACAATGTATACTTTGTAATGAATGTAAACAATGAATAACCGTGTACGTAGGTTGTTTAACCGACTTATTCGAGCATGCTAAATATACATGCATTTGCCGATTTTATCTATAGTAATAATTGTTAAGTTTATGGAGATAGCTGCAGAGATAAAGCTTACTGAAAAGTATGTAAAGGCGCGTGCAGCCTAGCGAGCGAGGAGGACCGCAGTCCGACGCGTGATTTCGGCCCGTCTGGAAAAGTACAGGGTGCACGGTGTCCGGCAAAACCAAAGTCACTGCATAATAGATTTCCTTTGACCTTTCTTCGCAATCCTCGCTCGAACGTGTTTACGCGGCTTAAGGGTCGAGCGAGACAGACTCCCACACAATTTGTAGTTAGCACGCAGTCCTGCAACAAATTGCAGTTGGCGTGCAGGTCTTATATGTGTTGGAGTTGGAATTCACTCCGTCCGTACCGGCCCTAAATTGCATTGAAAACTAAAGTGGTTGGTGGCAGTCCCCTCAGTTATGGAGACGCTACACGAGCGAAATCGGCAGGACTGCCAAGCAAGGTCACATAAAATCCAGTATAGAGTGACCTTGATTTGGCTGGCCGCCGTGCTTCCGACACGTATCCACACGGGCCGAATCACGCGGCGGCCTGCAGTCCTGCCGATATCTGCCCGTGTAGCGTCTCCTTTAAGGCCACTTTAGCCGTCGCTGGCGTTAAAGAAGGTTAATATAATATAATGTTCATGACCCTACATGACAGATGTGTTGCTATTTAAGTGGATGTTTTATGTATGTTCAATGTAGAACACATTATAATAATTTTATGGAGTACCTATTAAGAGATATCTCACTACTTTATCTAATAAAAAGAGATGGGTAACCTATTTTGTGTCTATATCTATTAGGCTTGTCACGGCGGACGAATTCCGCAGCGGAATTTATGCGCCTTGCTGTAGTAGGGGCCATAGCTGCGGTCGGAATCAGCCCCGCGGAATTCGGCATCGGAATTCTGCCTGCATGTGGCGAGCCTTAAGGCCATTATACACCCCGCAATTTGTCACTACAACCTAGAGACATATATGGTGGAAAGAGACTGCAAACATTCAATTCATTCACTTTGAAGGAAGTTATTGTGACGAATTGATAGGTGTATCTTAGAACGCTTGGAGACATGAACGCAATGTATTAAAATTGGTGTTTTTTTATTTGCATTTATAATTATAATTTATTGGATGAATGTGAAAGAGCAATTACGACACAAAATTAATGTAATGTTTATGAACAATGTAGTTAGTAGAAATTGGCTATACTAAGTAGGGTCATTTCGCTGGTTACGCGACCACCTTCGGTTAGCGACCACCTGAGGAGAAGGTTTTTTCTATTGAAGATAACATCAATTCTACACACCCTATTGAGACAATTACTTGTACATGCGTTTTTTTGTTGTTTTAGAATAGGTATCTACTAAAAAACCGAGAAAATATCCTTTCTGTTCACCCACTCAGCTTAAGTGGTCGCCAACCGGCACATGAAATTAGGTGGTCGCTAACCGGCGAATTGACCCTACTGTCCTTGGTATGATATTGTTATGTTAATTTCGTAAGAAATATATTCAACCGTTTTGTATTACTTTGATGTTTTATTCTCATAAAATGATCTATATATGTAAAACTCCTAAAACAATACGTGGCCCCATATCAAAATGCTTTGATTAAATTACCTCGCGGCGTTCTCTCACAACGGACGCGTCGCATACTTCCACAAATCGCTCGTAAAATAAATAAATTTCATAAATTCTGACCCGCCGGTAATTCATTCGTATGCCTATGAGTGTAAAGTTCATTATATAAGTCATCAGTGAAACACTTACGTCGTTATCGTGCGTGCATCTTATCTACTGTGGCATTGTTAATCACCTGGAGCCGCATCGACCTCAAGCAAGAAGCGAATCTCGTGCCGGTGAACATGGTCGATAATCCTAAGTGCAACACGGAAATATTCAGTGCAGGTACTCTCGCACGTAACACAGGCTCGCAACCGGATTTAGACAAATTAAAGGATACCTACGTCAGCGATCCTCAAATCACAATGCGAAAACGCAAACAGCCTGATTTCGAAAGTGACATCAAAAATGACATCTTGGAATTTCGCAAGGACATGAAAGACTTGATGGATATCTGCAAATCACAAAAGGATGATATCTCGGGTATAAAGTCGGATGTCTCTAATATCAAGGACCAGCTCTCTAGCCTGCGGGCGACGACGGAAAACCTGGTTATCGAACACAACCTACTAAAGGCCGATATCTCGGAGGTCAAGGATTCTCTCAACTTTCATTCCCACCGGCAGGATGTCTTGTGTACACGTGTCGACTCAATCGAACTCAGTGTTAACAGGATCGAATCATTGGAACAGGATGTCTCCACGTTAAAGCAATCTTATAATAACCTGCAATTAGAACATCACACACTACAGCAACGCGACCGCCTACTTAACCTAGAAATCTCGGGGATCCCGGAAAACAAAGCTGAAAATCTTAATGGCATAATCACAAATATCGCTAAAACAGCTGGAGTGGCGATAACCGCAGTAAATATTATGCATGTGAACCGCGTACAGCCACGGGTGGAGCTGGCTGGCAGGCCACGTAACATCGTTGTTCAATTAAACTCGCAACTTATCAAGGACAGCATTTTATCCGGCATTCGCAGACGCAAAGGTATTACCAGCACGGATATTGGCATGCCAAGTGAATCAACCTTAATATATGTAAACGAACATCTGATTCCATTCTACAAGCAACTACGCAAGGAAACAAAAGCCGCGGCGGACGCAGCAAGCTACAAGTATGTGTGGGTACGCAACTGCAAAATATTCGTAAGGAAATCTGACAAATCTCCTATTATCGTCGTAAAAGACGCGAACGACATAAAAAAAATAAAGTGACTCCTTTTATATAATATTATTAGATCCGTGTTGACTTTAGTGCAATTACTAATCTCAGCGCTACTTATTATTGCCGCTCTGTGTATTTATAAATATCATGTCTCGAGAACCTTTCATATCCTGTTTAAATTTATAAAAAACGTATACTACGCTAACACAGTAAGCACTATTCTATGTATTTTTAAAGGTCAGACACCACCAAAAAAACCTCAAGTTGTACTAATAATACTGTTGGTCGCAATACCTAAACCCTTTTGTTTTGTTACATCACCGGCGACGCTAATGCATACCCCTGCCACTCATCACACTAACATCTATTTCTTAACAGTTATATTTTATTCTAAGCTTCATTATCGCTCAATTCTTAATTTACTCCACATTGTTAATTCGAGTCAACCCATTGTCACCCTTAATTCAATAGATATAAAAATTAAATTATTTTGCTATGAAACATTAACAACATATGAACACTCAACTAAGCGTAATAATCAACAATTCACAATGTTATACCTTATATTACATATGATAACAGACGATTTTCCCAATATTGCGAACTATTCTTCTTTAGTAAATATTCCCTTTCATACTAAATATTATTTTATCGCACATAACTATAAACATCGTATCGAAGTCTTCTTAGATATATTTCGAGATTTTTTTTTCACAAATATTAAGACTAATTCTGATAGTTATTTGGTTCTTTTACAGTGAATAACACGATATATTCTAACGTAAGCAGTAAGCTTAATATTTATTACCAAAATGTCCGTGGTCTTCGTACCAAGTGCTTAGATATATAAATTAACATACTTCATAATGACTACGATTTAATATTTTTAACCGAGACTTGGTTACAGAGTGACATTTTGGACTCAGAACTTTGCGATTTCCGTTACGATGTATTCCGGTGTGACAGGAACCTTCACCTAACTAATAAGTGTACGGGCGGCGGAGTTATGGTGTGTGCTCGTCGTAATCTTTGTGCCGCGGTGTACCGTGAGTGGTCATGCGCGGGGATTGAATCGCTGTGTGTAACTATTCCGGGCCGCGCTCTCGGCGCCCCTACTGATTTAATTGCTGCATTAGCATATTTACCACCTGTTGAGGAAAATTTGCCTTTAAACTTAGATGACATAAAAAATAATATGACGCGTATGATCGAAACGTTTCCCTCGTGTACCTATCTATTATTAGGAGACTTTAATTTACCTTGTATATCATGGAGTAGTAATGTAGGTTTCTCTTTGTTTAATCAGGGCAGGTTGGATTATCAAAGCGCGGCGTTATCTTTCGTTGAAGACATGCAATATTTAGGCTTAACTCAGTACAATTTCATTACGAACTCATGTGGCAAGACTTTGGATCTGTGTTTTAGTAATCTGCCTATACTCGTGTCCCAATGTCAACCAATTTCTAAATTAGATGCTTATCACCCACCACTCTTAATCGATATCTTAGATCTGTTTATAATACCTTTAAAACATAATACGTCACCTCGCTTTAACTTTTTCAAATGTGATTATGTTAAAATAAATGCATACTTAAGTAATATAGATTGGAATACAATTTTAATCACTAGCGACGTAAACAAAGCTGTTGACACTTTTTATAACACTCTAAACGATTGTTTTGTTAAATTCGTACCCATTTCATACCCAAAAAATGAATCATACCCTATTTGGTACAGCTCCTCGCTCATAAAGATAATTAAAGAAAAAACCAAAGTTCATAAAAGGTGGAAAAAGTTTTTAAACCCACGTGATTACGACGAATTCTCTATGCTTAGAGCTAGGCAGAAACGTGTACAGGGTGAATGCTTTCAGCGTTTTAAGAACAACACAGAAACTTACATCAAGCGCTCTCCTAAATTCTTCTGGAAATACGTTAAATCTAAACGGGGAGGCTCTAATTACCCTAATTCTTTCAATTTAGGTAGTGATCACTACAACAGTGGCGTGGATATCTGTAATGCGTTTAATACGTTTTTTGAGAGCGTATTTGATACTACAAACTCCTCTTATACCCCTAACAATAGTTCTATGAACAGCAATCAGTGCGATGTAATGTCCGCAATCGATGTAAATTGCGAAATCGTGCAAAGTTTCTTAAAGCGCCTAGATAAAACTAAGGGACCTGGTTGTGATGGCGTCCCGCCTATCTTTTTATCCTCCTGTGCTGAAAGCCTCGCATGTCCACTAACCATTCTCTTTCAACAATCATTAAAAGACTGCATCTTCCCCTCCATCTGGAAAAAGGCCCATATTATTCCCATATATAAAAAGGGTTCAAAGTCCAATATCGAGAATTACCGACCTATCTCCATCCTCAACACCATGGGAAAGCTTTTTGAATCTATAATTTTTAAATACATTTATCCCCTTGTGTGTTGCGGGATCTCTGATAACCAGCACGGCTTTTTAAAGGGACGTTCTACAGTTTCGAACCTTGCTTGCTTCACGAATCATGTGTTAACAGAAATGGAGGGTGGCGGTCAGGTTGACGTCATATATACCGACTTTGAAAAAGCATTTGATCGTGTCAACCACGCTATACTTCTCGTGAAACTTGAAGCACTAGGAATCCATGGAGACTTGCTCAGATGGGTCAAATCATACCTCACTAATCGTTCCCAAGCTGTAGTTCTTGGCGGCTTCAGGTCAGATTACATCGATATTCCCTCCGGCGTACCACAAGGCTCCCATCTCGGTCCACTCTTCTATAATGCTTACATACACGATATAACTACGTGTTTTGTCACCGCACGCCATTTGTTATACGCAGATGATAAAAAAGTCTTCATGCGTGTTAAATCTTTAGCAGACTGTGAACTCCTACAGAACGATCTTAACAACCTAGTCGAGTATTACTCCAGTAATAAGATAACAATTAGTTCTACTAAGTGTCAGTGTATAAGTTTTACTCGAAGTCCTAAGCCAATCAACTACACATACCACTTCAATGGCTTAGCGGTGAACAGAGTCAACGTTGTACGTGACCTGGGTGTAATTCTAGATTCCAAATTGACAATGAGAGATCACGTTGACTCCATTGTTAACAGATCATATCGCAGTTTAGGCTTCGTCATGAGGACCTGTAAACCTTTCCAAAGCTTGTCATGTTTAAAAGTCGTATATTACGCATATGTGAGATCCATCCTTGAATATGCATCAACTATCTGGTCAGTTTGTTATGCCGTTCATAAAGACCGCATCGAAAAAATCCAAAAAAAATTTGTAGCTCATTTAAATTTTAAATTTAAGAAAACATCTGTTGGGTACAAAGCTAATTGCCGGGCATACAACCTCCTTTCACTTGAGGACAGGCGCAAATTGGCTGATATGAGCCTACTTTTCGATATAACTAGAAATCGTTTGGACTGCCCTGAACTATTATCTGGCCTATCGTTTCGAGTCCCAAGACGTCGAACTCGGCACACAACTCTGTTTCATGTTCCCTTCCACTTCACTAACTATGGTTCTAACGCCGTGTTATCACGGATCCCTCACTTGTATAACACTGAATTCTGCACTGCAGATCCTTTTGTAGGATCTAAATATAAATTTAAAAAAGATATATATTCCGTTTTGTTGAGCGATAACTAAACTTAATACAAATCAGTTTATTTTCTAATTTATTCCTGTAATTTACATTTATATTTAATTTTACTGTCAATAAATAATCCGTCGTTAAATAGGTACATATACCTTATTACAATTTATCTAATAATTTATATCATAACTTTTTCAAGCTATGTGTTCCCGGGTGCCAGGGATATGCAATTAGTTGTAGGTACGTTATAATAAGGTACCTCTCCAAATTTTTAACTCCTACTTATTCTACTAGTAATAAAACTTCAGTTTATTTTATGGATGGATTTGAGCTGGTGTCTGATTTGCAACTAATGTAATTGTCATGGCTTTTGTATCTGAAGTAAATTTAATGAAATTAAAACAAAAATACGTCTAAGTTGTAAATTAAATTTAAGTAAAGTACATAACTACTTACTTAGAACTTCTAGCGTATCGAGCATTTGTGTGTATTGTACATTCTCATGGTTTTCTTATTTTTGTTAACTTTTATCGTTACCTAAGTAATTCAATGGATGACTGTTATTGGCCTTATTTTATGTAAGCGTTAATATGTTTTAGTTATATTTACGGCTGTTGTTATCCTGAATACCAATAAAATAAAAAAATAAAAATAAAATAAAATAAATAACACACACGCACACAGACGCCATATTTTTTAATCTAAATTGAACCTTACGTTCATAAACTTTACAGCTATCTCTTCCATGAGTTAATTATCTATTTAACTTGATTCATATAAGGCCATGATATTCATAATACTATATTGATCTTTAAGCCATTATTTAAGAACATGATCTCTTGGCAAAAAGTACGAACCAAGTGAATGAATGGTTTAAATCGAATGCTACCAACATTGTAACTGTTAGTCGCTACGCCCTGATGCGGCTCACCCCGCCGGTCACCCGTCACGCAACTAGACCTCTACCTATGCTTAGTTACTACGCATGCATGCGTGTATACATGTCATGATTTGTGAGCCCCAATTTATCAGAAGCTGACTAATTGCTATCGTCTGGAGGCATGTTGCGCTGCTGATCCAGGTGTCAAAGGAGTTGTACTGAGAAATTGTATGCACATATAGTCGGATCGTTACATCTGTACGCTACACCCAATTATGATTTCGACATGTTGTACTGACAAATTGGGGTAAAATCACATAATCTGTATACCCCATAAAACAAGTTACAGAATAGGGGGGGGGGGGCAGCTGTCTGCGGTCGGGTTCCAACTTGTACCTTTACCAATGATAAGTCAAAGGGACTTTTAGTTTTGAAGCTATGTATTATCATAATAATGTTACAACTCGCACAACAAACCGTTTTTTTTTGTTTTATAATGATAACATCACGAGTAGCTGATATTCAACCAACGCATATCACATATGCTCAAGTAGTAAAATAGATCAGTTCTTCGTAAAATCAAATCAATGACTGGATCTCGAAAGCATTTCCAAATAACTGTACCTATTCTATTCTGCCACTTGTTTTTGCAAACGTCATGTAATGAAACTCTTATGCGTTTTGAGAATCTGCTGAACCCCGAAGGCGGAGCCGCCAATGAAAAACGCCTTTAGTAAGGTCGTTTTTTTTGGGGCTGTATTCAGTGTACCGTAATCGTGTTTTAAGCCTGCATCACACTGGCGTGGCCTGGCCGCGGCGGACAATAGTAAAATTGTTATTAGCTGTCAATTTTACTATTGTCCGCCACCGCAGGCCGCGCCAGTGTGTTGCAGGCCTTATGTGTTTCGCGCGATTTCAGTCTTGTTAAATCTGCGCACAAAACACAATAAAACGCGGTACGAAGAGATGAACTATCATTTATCTCCAGTTACTTTTTTATTAAGATTGTAAAATCGACCCTATACTTGAATACTAAATATATTATGTATTTACAAAGTATACAGTAAACTAATTACAAAGTTTGTAATTAATTTACTTAAATGCTACTAATATTATAAATGCGAAAGTTGGATGTTTAGATGTTTGTTACTCAATCACGCTTAAACGGCTCATCCGATTTGGATGAAATTTTGAACGATCGAAGATAGTTAATAGCCTAGCTGGATTTAGGATAGTTTTTAACACGGGTTCACGCAGACGAATTCGCTTGAATAATCGTGTACAGTCAGCATCACATAGTTAGTAGCAGCCAAAGTAGCGTAACACTTCCTTGTTCCTATAGTAACAAAGACGTGTTCCGATATATTTGGCTACTTTGGCTGCTACTAACTATATTATGCTGACTGTACGTAGGTTGGTAGGTGTTTATCCCATGCATTTATAATTATGCTAAATATACCTTTATCTATAGTAATAATTGTTAAATTTGTGAAGATAAAAGCCAAGTTCAAGCAAAGGAACTGGCTAGCCAGCGTCGAGTGTAATATTACACGAACCACATGGTGCCACTTTTGACCCTTCTATTAACTTTATACCTCTTTTATAACGTACACACATAAAATGTGTGTGTTTAATTATATCCATAAAAGGACATCTAGAAGCCCAAATTTCATGAAGCTAGCTCAAATGGTTATAAAGATATGAAGGTCAAAAAGTCTTAAATTTTAGCACTGACTGACTGACATATAGTACCTAAACCTAATCTACTTCCAGATGACCTAGAAGGATGAAATTTGTAATCCAGCTCGGTAATTGTGTGTAAGCGTAGGAAAAAATCTAAAAATAAAAAAACGTAAAAAAATTGGAGGGGTCCCATATAATTTTTTTTTTTTAATTATAGCGTTGGAACCGTTACAAGCAGATATTTGAAACGATCCCAATATATGTATTATTATAAAAATAAAGTTAAGTCAAAAAATAAGTGGTGTCCCCATACAAAAAACTTGTAATACGCGCTAAACAGCCGACCAACGGTGTGTCGTCGGCGCGCGGCGCGCGGCACCACTTAATTATACCTACACAAAACAGAAGTAAATCTGCATAAAAGCGCTAAAGAAAAAACATTAAATCTCAATACCTGCCTAGTTTTCTTTACAAAAAGTAATGATATCCCACCAAAAACATAAAGGTAAAAAAGGAGAGCCAAGTTCAATACAAAAAATATGCTTGGCTGTGGGCTTCGCCGCAAAAAGAATGGAGATCTAAATGAGTGCCAAGTGGTATGCAAAATCCAAATATGTATTTATAGGAACAATATAACATTATGAACAAGTATTAAACTCTATTTCTTTGCTTTATTGGATACCTATAACAATTGCTGTTATTTAAAAATGTGAGATCTTAAAGTAGGTTAGATTTGACTTGGCCAGTTTTTATCAGAATTAAAATATACCTATATGTATATATATGTTGAATAACTTTATAAAATGACTAATATAAAATATATAGACGCCATTTTTAGTTGGGGAAACTAATACCGTGGCATACCACGGTAATAGTTAAGTCGGCGATTTGCTTCTTTATACTTTATCTTTTTTATATGTCACCCATTATATAATCTCTTACAGTTCTTCGAATATTGATCTATTGACGCTATTAAAGAACTATTTCCGTGGTATGGAAAGTATTCAACAAACCCTTAATTTTTAACCAAAACTTTAGTACTGAATCTGCAGTTTCTATGGAAACCCTTATTTTGTCATGTCGTTTAAATATTGTAATAATTAACTATATTTACTTACCAGTTATGTGATTTTGGTTTTATACCAAGCTTGTAATACATATATAGGTATGTTTGATTTGTAATGAAAATACAATAGTATCCTAAAGTTTTTATGGGTTGGAATTAGATTTTACGAAATTCCAAATTAAGTATATTACCGATGGTATGATCCCATAACACTCGGTAATAGTAACTATGGGAATATTTTACCGACCCAATACAATATTTGTTTGGGTCGGTAATAGGTTAAAAATAAGTATCTATTACCGAGTGAACATTTTAGTCTTCTCTTAAAATTGGTTCAAAAAGTTACGACTGAAAGTTCAATAAGTAGTTCTCTTAAATAAAAATGAAAATCTATGACGTTAAGGAGCTTTCATACCCATAATTTTTTATAATCATTTGAAAACTACCTTAACTACCACGGTAACAGGCGCCGTTACCTTAACTAAACATAATTGATTTAGGCCTGTATCACACTGGCGCAGCCTGAGGTGGTAAAGTTTACTATTGACCGCCGCGGCTATGCCGCTCCAGTCTTTGAGAGGCCTTATAAAGTCCATATTTAAATATGAGATGTCAAGAACAAAATATCTGTCCACTGATAAAAGTGACATCTCTTGACAAAAAGTACGAACTGGATCGAATGAATGGTTTAAAAACAATGCAACAGCATTGAAAAGCGCGCGAAAAATCCTGAATACGAAACATTAATAAAACATCACAGTTAATTAATTAGAACAATTACCATAATTGCCTTTTACTACTATAACTTGAGATTAAAATATTTTGTTTATTCCAGTGTTACGCTGCGTAATAATAATCAAAAAACCAATTCAAAGGGACTTTTATTATTGAAACTATAATATTATAGTAATAAAATAAATATTGTTACAACACGCACCAAAAACTCGTTTTACGTTTCGTTTAAATACTTACTAAAATAGATCAGTTCTTCTTAAAACCAGTTGGTTAGAATATACTTAGTTATTTTGAAATGCATTTCAAAGTAACTAAGTATAATCTACTTCATGTTTATGCATATAGAACCTGAGTTGAAAACATGCTATGTTTACGTTCATTTGGCCTTGCAAACGTTATGTAATAGTACTCGGCTAGGCAGACCAACTGCGCACTCTTTTTCGTCTTATCAGTTTCGTTCGAGTGAAAAATATTGTTCGGAATCCAATTAGGAATGATGATACGTTTTATATAGGTATTTTTAGCGTTTTAACAAAGATCGTGCCACATCAATAACCGGTCCTGCGGCGCCCGCTCTCTTTGGGGGAGGCCTATGTCCAGCAGTGGACGTCTTTCTTTTCTTATGTTGTAGCATATAATGCTGGCGTACAATAGTTGAAGCGGCGTACAGCAGTCGTTAAGCCGACTTCGGGCGGCCTGAGAACTTCTATCTAACACTTAACAGTCAAGTTACCCACTCTCTTCACAAATAAGGTCTAAGTTTCCCCTCAGGGTTGGAAGATATCAGACGGCAGTCGCTTTGGCAGAAAATAGTGCCAACACAAATACTTCGAATTAGGACACGAGGCTCTTTTAGGATGCTGCCGGGAATGGCGTAGGACTCATAGGATCAAGCATTTTTTTTCATGTATCATCGTACGTCGTAAAATATATTTTCAAACTTTTCTAAGCAATGTTTATTTTTATCTGTAAGGTGCATTAAATAAAATAGTTTTATGGCATGGTATAACAACACAGGTACTCTCTTCCGAGACTCGCGAACCACGTGACTGACACAAGCCTACGTCATCATGCTGTTAAATGCCGTTTGATGACGTAGGCTTGTGTCAGTCACGTGGTTCGCGAGTCTCGGAAGAGAGTACCTGTGTTATTATACCATGGTTTTATGGGATTATCAACCACAACAAAAACAGACGATACCGATTAGATGGGTAGCCTAGGCTATGCTATAGGTATGATCATATCATATACCTACTAACGATCACGTAATCACGTCATCGGGTTATTCACGTTTGTACGGACGTATGTAATTGATCTCGAGTAACCTCGTTAGCGCGTTCGTCTGAACTAATAATAGATCTATTACCCCGTGTCATGAAAGTCAGAGTCAGCTATAGACGGTTTTGGCAATATAAATGTTCGAAGTTTCGATTTTTCCTACGATTAGGTACGTCACACTTTTTTAAATACGTATGTAGGTAATTAAGGTAATGTACCTAAGTACCTACCTACTAACAATCAGCTAGCGAAGCTTTCCAAGCCCCTAACGACTGACTTACACGTGAATAATGAGTTACTTTGCTTCCACCTTCTGAAAATCGATTTCTTTATATTGGAACTTAAGCTTTCGATGGGCAATCAATTGTGGCATAGCGACGGCGAAGTACCATGAACTCCTATATACGAAAACCTAATTTACAGTACGACTAATTAGACGACGTAATTAGACACTACTTACGTCTACTGTAAAATTAGGTTTTCGTATATAGGAGTTCATGGTACTTCGCCGTCGATAGTTGGGTTGGGTCCGCCTTGGGTGCCACCACAAGACCTCCACGGCGAGTGCTGGAACCCATGCAAATATTTTCATATTAAGTAAATAAGTTTCTGACAAAAATTTCATTTTTCCTTCTGTCTCCATCATCAGATCAGCTCGATGGTACCATCATATTGAATTGTCATCCAAACTATACTTATACCCAAATTTTCGGCTCAATGGGTTGAGATTAACTGATTCGAAATACAGTTCCAAGATTTCTCCCACATAAACAAACGAACAGGTTAAATATAAGCTTGTAAAAAGCTTCCATCAGGTAATGGGGAAACGGGACAAACCACATCATCGCCAATCAAATTCTAAATCACCATTTTAGCTGACTGAACTTTGTTTTAATGCAAAACGCAGAAAGACTAGAACAACAAACAATTCCCTTCACGTGTGTGTCGTCTTGTTTTTCGAGATGCAGAGGAGAGATGTTGTTGTTATTGTTGCCCTTGCTCTTATTACGCCCTAAGAATCCGTCTAAATAGTTTACCTATGTGCTGAGTGCTGAATCATAGACTCTGTTTTGACTGTGCCCTGAAACTCGAAAACAACTTATTGACACAAATAACGTGTTGTTTGCTTTTGCGTATGAAATTCGGAAAATTTCAGTTCAGTTGAGTTACTTGAGAATATGAGAAATTATTCTGTAACTCCAACATTACTTATATAGATGTAGTACCTACAGTAAGTTATTTTTAATCCCCGACGCAAAGAGAGGGGTGTTATAAGTTTAACGTGTCTGTATATTTGTCTGTGGTATCGTAGCTCCCAAACGGATGGACCGATTGGAA
Source organism: Epinotia ramella (assembly GCA_947578815.1). Lineage (NCBI taxonomy): Eukaryota > Metazoa > Arthropoda > Insecta > Lepidoptera > Tortricidae > Epinotia > Epinotia ramella. Next base: position 37,330,810 of record OX388202.1, read on the forward strand.
TGCGGTTTTTTTGTGTCATAGATAATTTTATCCCGAGTGTTCTTAGCCATGTTTCATGGAAATCTGTTTAGACGTTTTTGAGATATTGGACTTTGAAATGAAAATGTCGGGGGTTTTTCTTCTTTTCTATGTTGTAGTTATTCTTACTGTAGGTACCTACAATGGTTTCTCTAAAAAAAAAAACAGTTTTGGTAGGTACATCATGTGATTGCTGACTGCACTTTTTTGGGCAGTCACCAACTATTATCGTTGAGTGTTCTGATGAGCTCAATCGGATACAAAATTGTTCGCAAAATTAGAAGGACCACTTACATATTATAATAGGTGAGTAGGTATGTGTAATTGTGTAAGTATTTAGGTAGGTATACCTACCTAAATACTTACACAATTACATTTACATTACACATACCTACTCACCTACCGCTTATTAACTTACGTATGTGTTGGCTCCGGTTGTGGAATGCCGAGGTTTTCCCGAGGGACTACACAATATGGGGTTATTCAAAAAAGAAGTGTATAAATTCTTAAAGGGTCGGCAATGCGCATGTAACACCCCTGGAGTTCATAGGGGCCGTAGCTTGATTGTCAACGTCTGGGTATAAAAATAATAATTATAATGAACCGTGTACGTTCAATAATAATTTAATAATAAATAAGTACTTACCTATAGGTAACTATCTAGTATAAGAAAACATAAAAAAAAAATCCGAGAGAAGATGTGTGGCAAGCGTCCTTGTTTCGTTCAGCATAAAAATACATGCTAGCCTATAGAAAAAATGGGTCACAGTAAAAATAGTTTTATCGAATGTTAATCTAGGTAGGTCTTCCTATTCCTATACGGTAAGTGCGGTGACAATGTAATATCATATCATGATAGGTACCATCGAGATCGAGCTGATCTGACGATACCATAAACCCATTTGAACCGCGCAGTTGATATCTATATAAAACATCAATAAAAGCTGTACCTACCTATTACCAAGATGATTTTTTTGGCAGCAACTTTGTTAATACTTAATATATTTTATACCGCGTCACCGCAGTCTAGTCATCGGTGGTGATGCGGAAATAAAATCTTGGAACGGTTACAAACTTTGATCATACGATATTTGTTTGTCAAGTAAGTAGCGCGTTTTCATTGAGTCGCGTGGGGGGTGTGGCCAACGGCGTCACGTAGCGCGTTGTTAGCAAACATGTTATGATAATCGTATAAAACTAGTTGATTGTTTACGAGTGCCTTAGTACTAACTCAATATTCATCCAAGAAGGTACTCACAGCTTTAAAAACTTTTTAAAACAAAGACTATTTTGACAAGTGACGTGATAATAATAAGAAAGTGATTGAACGAGAGTGAAGTGAACGTAAAAAGTTTGTTTTGGTTCGGCCGGCTGCGATTGGCAGAACTGTTATCGTCCGATTTTACGTCATTCGTATCTGTCATTGATTTATTTATATTTTTCGCCAAGGTTTTACATAAATATTGCATTTGGTACACTCGCCTCAGCTGTGTATCGTGGTTGCTGCCGCTGCCTTATTAATGTGATTTCTAGTCATCTAGAGAGTTCTGTTCTTTGTACTGTGACATTACGATTAATTGAGTGCGAAGTGACTGACGCGACTGAAGTTAACTCGCCCAAGAAATAGCTTCGTAATCAACAATTTGTTAAGGAACCAAGTGATTTGTGTACATTTAAGTAAAGTAAACTGTGTTTTACGTGCATTGCGCAAGAAAAAGGCTTTAAAAATGTCTTCGCTGGGTGGTCAGTGGAGGATCATTCGGCACTATCTGTCGATGACCAATTTAAACTCAGAAGTTGAGAAATTGGTGCAGAAAATGAAACCAGCATCTCCTGACCAGTGGGACAGTAAGTGGAGTTTTTACTTTATGTTACTAGGAGTAAAGTATTTGAACAATTTTCATCCGTGCCTTTGGATCGCTCAAACAAAACATCAATTATTTATGGTGTTATTAGGACAACAGACATCGATTTTACTATTTAGGCTTTCAACCTCTAGCTGGCACAATGACTTATAAACGTTTACGTATGACGACCGTTTTAGCCTACTTGGTAGTGACCCTGCCTACGAAGCAAGAAATCCTGGGTTTGAATCCCGTTAAGGGTGTTATTTGTGTGATAATAAATAAAATAAATAAATTAATTTGTGTGATAAGCATGCATATTTGTTCCTGAGTCATGGATGTTTTCTATGTATTTAAGTATTTATTTATCTATATAATTATGTTTAGTTTATCATTGTCTAGTATCCATAGTACAGTCAGCATCACATAGTTAGTACCAGCCAAAGCAGCCAAATATATCGTAACACTTCCTTGCTCCTATAGTAATAGATGTGTTCCGATATATTTGGCTACTTTGGCTGCTACTAACTATATGATGGTGACTGTACAAGCTTTGCTTAGTTTGGGACTAGGTTGATTTGTGTAAGATTGTCCCCTAATATTTATTTATTATTTACTTTGCATGACTTATAGGCTTTGAATTGATTAAATTACTTTTTTAATAAGTAAATGAACTTTTGTGTTCATTGGCTTCAAAATTGTTCATATTTCTGGACTTTAGCCTGTCCAGAAGTATGAACGATGTTGAAGCCAATGAACTCAGTTGTCAAATACCCTTTTGTTTCTGTTACAGATCTAATAAGAAAGTTTGAAAAGGCAGTGACTGCTAGACTATCAACCACCACCAAGGAATTAGAACCAACCATAGACAAACAAGTTACAAGTAAACCAGCTGAAAGCACCACAGATGAAAGGCCCTTTAAAATCCCTAATCATGATGAAAAGTTCAGCCAAGAAGGTTTGTCTGTGGGTTCGGAGGCCAAAGAGATCACTATGGAAGGTCTATGGCAGGGGCTCAAGCTGAAAAAGGACACACACTTTGGCAAAATATCGGAGAGTAGCTGGAAGTCGAATAAACCAATTGTAACCAAGGTAAGCAGCTCTTCCTCATAATGTTATATTATAAACCTAAAAGTCCTTGCAGATGAAAGTCCAAGTTAATCACAAAAACTACTAAATAAACTCAATACTTTGATGAAAATTTTATGGTAATGGTAGCTAAATGCGATTACACCATACTGAATCAGCTTCCTAACTCATTCAGAATGCTAAATTCAGGACAATGTAATATACCCATTAGATAGAATAGGATATGAAGTCATTGGCAACAATGAGTGATAAAGTGTCTTTAAAAGTAGTGGTATCGGAACACCAGTTTTTGATACTGGTGTTGTGACATACTCTTTACCAACCTTTTGATGAAGTATGATCATTTTTTATTGAATACAGAGTTCGTATTACAATTGTATTAAACTCAAAAAAACAATCAAATTTGGGTTACTCCAAGGCCTTGGCTGTGAAGGCACAGGCTATGTTATTTATTAGTTTAGGTTGAGTGGCCACATATTGGGGAGTTACCAACTTTTAAATAATTCATATTATAATTTTAGCATTGATTAAACATGATACTAAACAATACTAAGCTTGGCTGCCGTTGATTCATTGCTTGAAAATGATTTGGCCGAAACTATAAATATTCATACTTATTATTAAGCTGATTGGCACCTTATTGCCTTTACATAAAGTTCCAATTCTATAACATGGGTCTATGTTTGCAGTTTGTACTGTATTGAGCATTTTAAATAGTATATTATGTAATAATCAGTACTCTCCAATCCATTTCAAACATATTTCTTATCAGCATGTTCCCTCTTTCTGCCCTTTTGACACTTTTTGAATCCAAAGTGAGTAAAGAAATTAAGTATTAAGTATGTGATCATAATAATATTTAATACTCTAAAGGGAACTAGGTTAGTAAACTCTTTAAAATTTGGTCTAAATTGAAACAAAAACTTAAGGAACAAAGCAAAAGCTATGACACAGAAATCAGCTGTTTGAGATAACCTAATCTTTTCTTATATTTGCCCGGGGGTCAGTCCCAATCTAATTCAGATAAGCCGAATGGCCTTAATATTTTGGTGAATTGATAAAGAAAAGATTGACACATTGTGTTGTTTTTGTGCTGATTAACCCTTGGCATGCCTGGTAGGGTCTGATAGACCCGGGCTGTTAAAAATCCGTCGTTATTTTTTGAAATATTAAATTTACCGCGTCGCGTTTCTGAGTAGCTTCGCGTCATGAACTACCCGACGTTTTGACGCTGCTCCCGCAGTCGGCCGCGAGCACCCTTTCGATTTGGACGTGCGTAAAGTGCTCGCGGGCCTGAGAAACCCGACCAGGCATACGGCGTAACATTTTATCGCTAAGTACATTTACGTTATTTTTCGTATATATTTTATATACATACGAGTATATATTTTATAGATAGTCACAATGATATATCAGTGCCTTAAATAAACCTAAGACTGACGTTGATCTTAGGTATAAGTTTAATTTTTATGTTTTTTGACATGAGAGTCTATTTTTGTTGATGGAAATATCAAATGTTATTATTTATGTAATAAGTTCTTATGGAGTTTCTTGGATTAAGACTTGTATTTATTTCTAGTAAAAATAATGTACAAAATAACCAAAAACACACAAACCAACAAGTTAAAAAAACAATTCATATGTAATTCTTTTTTTTACATTTACGGGTTTGTCAGACCCACCAGGCATACAGGGTGACTTTCGTTCACCAGGCATGCCAAGGGTTAAAGTCCTAACTTTTATTTTTGGAACAGAATCTCTTGGTTGAACCTTGGTCCATTAAAAACTTTAGATCAGTGTTTACAGGACCCATTTCATGAAGCTATAAGCGCAGAATAATTAATGATACCGAAAGGTACAGAAGGTCCACTACCTAAGTGATTATGTTAGCTGTCATTTTTTGGCAATAGACAACCATAGAGTGGGATAGGGTTGTCGATGTACTGCATAACAGTAAATAAAACAGTTTATATTTTGCAATGGGATTACTTCTTTCGTGATGTTAGCTAAATGTTGTAAAATTGAAATTCTCCTCTGAATGCCATTGTCTTGAAGATGAGTAGATCAGCTCAGATGAAATAATATCACCGTAAACGATGCAGACTCAAGTAAAATTGTAGGTCCCTGTAGCCCCTGACAACACTGATCTAAAGTAAATATATGTTACTCCAACAAACGTCATATGTTTGCGACTATAGAAAGTTAGACATGGTAAGTAATGAAAGTAGGCTTACATGTGATAACTACAGTTCTACACTAACAATGTTATCGGATCACGCGGTCTACAATGTAATATCACGAACACGCGTGAGATAAATGCAAATGAACATAAATTAATACACATACAGCATGATAAAGTTTATCGCTGACATTTAGATTCGTCATTGTCACACTTAGTTGCTAGAAAAAACTATGTCATGTTAAAATCGAACAGCTGAGGTGATTTTTTTATGATGAAAAAAGAAGATATAATATTTGTGTCTTTCTGAAATCACTGGATAGAAATAAACTATCCTTGATCTTGTGCAAAAAGGCTTTAATTGAGATATGAAACCGGGAAAAAGAATTGTCGCCAATATACAAATTGAGTTTCAAATATGTTCTCATAAAGGAAGCCTTTATTGACATGTTAACATAAAGTTCAAAATCGTATGTCCTTTCCAGACCTCCATCCATTCTCGGACCGCCTACGTCATATCGGCGCTAGTCACGGCGGAGACGACAGAATGCCTGATGAAGAGGACAGAGCATTTCATCGACCATTTGACACAGTATCCTGAGTCTAGGGACTATGCTATTAAGGTTGGTATTTGATAGCGCTTTATTAGGTCCTCTAGAACTTAGGTACATACTTGTTGAGTGAAGGACGAATGGTTTTCTTCATCATCGCAACTGGTATACTCACATCGGCCCGGTGATGGCCATCATGGCGCCTAGTAAGAAACAACACGCTGCTTGTTCTCACTCTACTCCTATTTTGAGAACATCGTGTTTTGCGAATATGATATTTTGAGAATATCATGTTTTGCGAATATGATATCCAGCGATGGAGGGCGCGGTGGAAATAGGTAGTAAGTCCCATACGAATTTCAATTCTCGTCTCGAATGCGTTAAACTAATATTTTCTTTGGACTTGTTCTATGTACTAAAATATCTCGTTTGTTGTAGGAGGGCGCAGTGCGTGCACTGTTGAGGGTACAGCGGCGACTAAGAGACGACCAACCGATCACTAAGGAGACAGCTGGCATCGTCAAAGAGGTACTTATATCATAACTCTGTTAGCTAAAATGGGCTTTGATTGTTTCCCATACACAAATTTCGAAGTGACAGATAAACGAACGCAACGGCATTTTAGGTGAAATAGGTTAGATGGTCGACTATGAATAAGGATATTGTATAAGTCTGGAACAGATTCTTTATACTTGATGTCTTGTCTCAACTATAACATTTTCAGTCCTGGAGAGTAGACCAATTCAATTTCAATGCAATACCCTTTTTGCAGTACAAAAATGGATGAACAGTTTTGAATTATTAATCAAATTGTATGCGAGTTCGCAAAAAGTTCGCTAATGCTGAGTACAACCCGTGAGCATTTCGAATTATAGGATTCGGGTAAAATAAACGTGGGTAGGCCCCACAAGGTGGACTGATGACCTGGTAAAGGTCGCGGGAGTCCGCTGGATGCGGGTGGCGCAGGGCCGGTCACTTTGGCACTCTTTGGGGGGAGGCCTGTCCAGCAGTGGACGTCTTTCGGCTGATATGATGATGATGATGATGAAACGATTTCACCCGAACACGAATACTCTTCTAAGGGCTCTCTGAATGTACTTTTCGAATTGAATATTGGGGTGACCAGGGGGTTCTATGCACTAGCTTAAGCTATCGCAATATATAGTATCGTAACCTTCAGGTAGACCAAGAATATCTGAACTAACAGGCGGGCCAATGTTCAGCGTTTATAAGGCGTTTTTTTATCATTGCCGTCGCCAGCAAATACCATTAAAAGAGACGAATATCAGAGTCCACTTTTCACGAAGACAAGCCAACCGGTACCGAGTCTTCTTTGATTTAAGTTTACCGCGGTATATTTACCTTTGCTGAAATAATCTTGAGCCAACAATGAGTTAGAACTGAGCGGTGCGAACGCTAGGAGATTCGCCCAGGCCCAGATACTCATAAAACGACCACTTGCAGGCCCTCGCCCTGATGGGCTACACGGGCCCCACGAAAGGGCCGGGCCCCAACATCCTGTCCATCGACGGCGGGGGCATCCGGGGCCTCATCGCCATTGAGGTTCTCCGGCATCTGGAGCGGCTCACGGGACGACGCGTGCAGGACATGTTCGACTACATCATCGGAGTCAGCACTGGTGCTATCATCGCGGCGGTCATTGGTGAGCACTCTCTACAACGTACCGGCCGAAGAGCGAGTTTGTACCAGAGCTGGCCTGTTATGGCCTGGAGCGTAAAGGCTCTTCTCGTCACGCCTAACGAACCTAGACCTCTGCCTACGCTTAGTTACTACGAATCGCGGCGTCAAGATATATGTGTGGGTGAGCGTTGAGGTTAGCTTAAAACAAGTTATAGAATAGGCTGCAAGGAAAAAGTCCAACATCAACGATAATTGATGCGTGAGTGAGGCTATTGGTGGATTTTTCCCTCGCACACCTCCGCTACATCACACAGTTCTGGTGGATACTCACCCTTAACGGCAGGGCCGGATTAAGGTACTTGATGCCCTGAGTAAAATCCGCCTGTGGGCCCCCTATACATAAATAAACTAGTAGTGTGGTGCTTTTTCTGGTGCCCCCCAAGACGTGATGCCCTAAGCAGTTGCTTAATTTGCTTATGGGCTAATCCGGCACTTTACCGGCCGCTAACTTAGCGACATTCATTGCGCACTAGGGGCGCTCGTAACGGGGGACGCCTTAGGAGACATCAGAAATGCTATTATGTTCGCTCATATCCTTTGTTTTAGAAAGAAAGAAGAAAGAAAGAAAAACATTTATTCGTGACACACACAAAACGACAAACATTCAGTAAAAATACAAAAATACACGTCACGAAATGGTCCCAACTCAGCATGGTGCTGGCGGTTGCCAGCGCTGGTCTTCCGTTGGAACCATTGGTGAACGGTTTACGATGAGAGAAGACAATTTGTGGGCCTCTTATCAAATGTTTGAACTTGTTTGACAGGAGGAGGTGTCGGCACGCTGGAGACCGCGAATCAGATGTACCATACGCTGTCCAAAGAAATGTTCGGGAATACCTCGCTGATTGGAGGTAATAAATAAGTTAATAACTACATTTATGCTAGTCTATAAACATTAAATTCACACCATTTACATGCATTCACATTGTCATTTATTGCTGAACTAGATCATTAAAAAATACGCTACCAATAAAATCATAGTTCTCTAACTTTAATGTCGTCTAACTTTCTTTTATAAGAATTAAAATTAAAATTCATTGCGGCGAGATATAAGTATTAAACACAAATTTAAATGTTTCTAACGAATGAATAAGGACAATTATTTATGATGCTCACAGGAATCTTCACTCAATTCTGTTCTATTTCTTGATTATTAGCTCATGCTAACAGTGTGAATTTGTATCGGCAGGTACGTCCAGGCTAGTGTGGACACACTCCTACTACGACACGGACGCGTGGGAGGCTCTCCTGAAGAAGAACTTGGGAGAATTCACCCTCACCGAGTGCAATAGGCATGATACACCTAAAGTGAGTTCGTGTCGAGAAACAGGTGCTTTGGCGATGTCAATAAGGACGATTTCTATTGGTTTTGTCATGGGAATAGCGCCTTATTGACACTGATAAAGAGGGACCTTTTGCTTGGAAAAAAATATTATTTATATTTAGGTACTATCCCTGAAGTTCAGACTTAAGTGAGATAGCCTCGTATCTTAGAGGACCTCATCTGCAGTTTGGCCCTCGAACTCACTTGCTTATCTACTGCTTAACATCTAACATCGGCTTGCGGTTGTACTATAAATAAAAGTAAAGAGATACAAGTGAGAAAATCGCTAGTGATATTTGTTGCAAAACTAACGGAAATCTGTTGTGTCCCCCTAGATGGCGCTAGTGTCGTGCGTGGTGAACGCCGGCTCGAAGCTGTCCCCGTTCCTGTTCCGCTCGTACGAGTGCGGGTTCCGCGTGCGCTCCGTGTTCCCGGGCACGGCGCGCGCGCGGCTCTGGCACGCCGTGCGCGCCTCCGCCGCCGCGCCCACCTACTTCAACGAGTTCCGCCTCGACAACCTGCTGCATCAGGTGGGTTCATTATATTCATGCGGCAAGTATAAGAGACCTGCTATCAGAGCTCGAACGGCGCTGACTGTAAGAGAAAATAATCCGAAGAAATGATTCTACCCCATGTATTATTCAACCGCGATGACTTTTGGGATTAGAATATCTGCCAGTTGATATAAACTTTGAATATTTAAATAGCCAAACTGACACTTCAAGTCCGTTTTAATTGCAGTTTGATAATACGACACTTGGTGCGGGCAACAGTCTCTGACGCTCTATATGGCCTGACTGTGCTTCCATAAGATGCCCTACGCTCTATGACCGGCCAAATCGGCAATAAATTGGCGCTGCACGCTAACATCGCCTGAACTATCTTGCGTTATATGGCCTGCTAGCTAACACTTATACGCACATGACATGGGGCGCCATAGGCTTAGATTAAACTACCAACTGCTGTCGCATTAAATATATTGTCTACAACGTGATCTCTTCATTGCAGGACGGCGGCATCATGGTAAACAACCCCACAGGCGTCGGTCTCCACGAAGCGAAGCTCCTATTCGGCGCGAAAGCCCTTAAAAATGGAACCGTCATCTCCGTCGGCACTGGCAAGGCACTGCACAAACACTTGGACTATCAGATGTTAAGCAAGGGACTACAGAAAGAATCCTCCGCTGGCACGAGTTGGAAGGACAAGTTCAATAAGATATTGGACTCTGCTACCGACACTGAAGGTTCGTTTTACTTTGCACTCGTCTAAAACTCTTTCCTTCTTTCTTTACATACCATGTTAGAACGGGACGGTTATATCCGTCGCAGCCAAGGCACTGGTCTAATAGGGCTGCAGAAAGAGGCCACTATGAGAAATTATACACTGAAGGTTCGTTTCCATTGCACTCCTATCTGATACTGAGCAAGGGTTTACAGAAGGAAACGTAGAATTTTGGAGTCTTCAGAAGAAATGTGCAACGCACGATTTGTGCAACCATATGCTGTTACTGCTGTATAGTGCAGCATTTAGTAACTTGGTATGAAGGTAAAATCTACTAATAATGGCGCGCTGATCTGATGATAATAGCAATGACATTCTTCTTGACGTGGTATACTTGACTCTCCAGCTGTTTGGATCGGTTTTCTGTCATCTGAAGCCGAACAATACTCTATTATAATAAGGACTTTAACTGAAGATGTGGTAGCGTACTTGACAGTAATGAGACATTGGCCATACGATTAATAAATAATAACCATAATTAAACTCTCTTTTCTTCAACAGGTACCCATCTAGTACTGAACGACCTCCTCCCCCCTGGAAGCTACTACCGCTTCAACCCGCCCCTGATGCAGGAATGCGCCATGGACGAGATCAACCCCGACAAGCTCAACACGCTGGTCACCGACACGCAGGCCTACATCCGGCGGAACCAGCACAAGTTCGAGCAGGCCGCCGCCATGCTGGTCAGGAAGAGGAGCCTCGCGCAGAAGGTAATGGACTTCGTGGACTATCAGAGCCAGATTATGGGCGTTATGGCCAAGTGACGGTCGGGACGTCAGCAGAGGGCTGATGAACGGATGAGTGAATGATAGAGAATTCATTCCATTGCGAGAATGAGAATGCGTTTTGTAATGTTGATCGTGTCTTCGTAATGTTGATTGTAATTCCGTAACTTTAATCATAACATCGTAACGTAGATCATATCTGGATTTAAAAAGACCGTGGGAAATTCTGGAGTACTAGATAGACGGCCCACAAATTAATTTTCATAACTTTATAGTATCTGTATTGGGTTCGATAAAAACAAGTTCGAGCAGCCTCGCGCAGCCGGTAATCGACTTCGTGGACTATCAGAGCCAGATTATGGGCTGATGAACGGATGAGTGAATGATAGACTAGGATTCCTTCCATTGGGGTATGAGAATACGTTTTGTAATGTTGATCGTGACTTCGTAATGTTGATCGTAGTTTCGTAACATTGGTCATGATATCGTAATGTTAATCATATCGGGGTTTAAATACACTAGATCAAGTACATTGTCTACAAATACGTTTAATAACTTTCATAAAAAAATCTGTTGGGTTTCATAGAAAAACCAACACAAATCCCAAATTAGAATCCTCAGAAAAACCTCATTAGAATTACTTTTAAATAAACATCATTCAAATTTAAAAAATATGGGTTTATTATGTGGTCACTTTGCTGTTTTCGATTGTAGAAGACAACGCTTTGACTTATTACTTGATGTGATGAGTTTCGTATTACGAAACTATTAATTTTTCTAGTGAGTGACGCGTGACTGCGTTGGTTGCATGTCGCTGCCAATACCTCGCCACTAGTGCTCTTAGAGTAAGCTTGGCACGAGTGTCAACGATGTATAATTAGATGAAGCATCCTAGCCAGCATGATCGAGTTTATGTCGTACATAAACCTTTCATCTCTCTCGCACTCACTACTTGCTAGTAAGGAACTAATGCTTTATGTCCGACATAAACGCGAACATGCTAGCTAGGTGACAAATATTATGATCCATACGACCTTAATCAACAATCGTATGCCTGTATTAGTGATATAATCAATTAGTCACGCCTGGCTTTTTACATACATAGCGTATAATTAAAGTTGATAAACGGCTTCTAATGTATAGTAAACGCACTTGACTATTATATCCATATATGCATATATATGTACAAAAGTAAAAAAATACCGACATAAAAAAAGGATGAAGGGCTGACTGTTGAAAATTATATATATGAATTCAATATTGAGTATGCTTACCATACATCTAATGTTTGTGAAAATATTATATTCATATGTATAATTATCAACAATAAAAAAACAGACTTCAATAAAAGGATGAAGGAGGTTCTCAATTCGGTTGTATTTTTTAAATCTTAAATACTTACCTCATGTATTATGTATCTTATATCATTTTCTTCTTATTAATGATTACTTAGTGCTGAATTTATTGTCTATTTGTGCCTTTGTGCGGAGTAGGTTGATTACTTGTTACATTCGAATATTGTTTATATAGATTAAGTAAATGCCAGTTACTCTGAAAATATTATAATGCTCATTATAGCTAATAGAAACATGAAAAAAAAAACATATATTTTAAAATGTACCTCTTAAATTCAATTTATTTCATGTTCCAAAAATTTGTTACTTACTGTTTTGAGTCATACTGTTACGATTTTATAGGATTTAATCAAAATTGGTTGTAGTAATTGTAGTTACTGTTAAAAGTACATTGCATTTTTTATGAATAGTTATTTAATTGTAAGTACTAAACAGTGTAATTAATTCTGCAAAAATATCGTAGATAACTTGCAATAATTACTTTTAAATTAGACTTTTGCAGCAATTAATTACATTTGTTTTTTAATTAGGAAATGATTCCTAATTTAAAATCATGTATATGTAAAATTACTTAAATTGTAGATATACACCAATCTAGTCAGTTAGATTTTTATCTAACAATAGAATAGTGTATTTACACTGTATGTACAGACCCTTAGTTACACTTGAGTGTATATAAGAATTGTAACAGATAGCAATAGATTTTACATATTTGTTAGTTTTCCAAAATGTGATAATAATAAATAAACAAAATATTAAATGAAACATTTCTTTTTATTACACTAATCACCAACAAAATCATTTAAAATAAAAATACATGAAACATTTATTTTTCCTTACATCTCACGTTTTTGAAATCGGAAAGAATATTAATATTAAACATGATTGGTCAGAAAGTTTTATTAATTTGAAACTTTTAGATTTTTTTTTATTTAAGTACTAGCTGCATCAGCGGCTCCGCCCGCGGGATACAATAGGCTATGTCCGTCCCAAATATTAATTCTACATACTTACTGATGAAGTAATTTTGAGAAAGTTTCGGACAAATACAAACTTTAATTATTATAGAAGAGAAATGGCAGCCTGGAGGGCCTTTGCCATAAATAAAGTAAGCGTATAAATAAATGAACTAGGAAATCAATGGTATTCTTATTTAAATTGCATGTTTGTATTGAAAATACAAACTACTAAAGCTACTTACTCATCCTTTACAAATTAGTATGTTAGGTACGTGGCCTACATGGCTTAAACACATTCAAACTACGCGCCATTGCTCTTAATATGGTTCAGTAAGACAAACATATATTTTAACATCACATAAAACGACTAACTAGTGTACGCGTGTGTGTGAGTGTGTGTCATAACTAATTAGTGTACGCTGCAGCGCATACAAATCTTACGGTTAAGCACGAGGGAGAAAGCATATGATAATACATGTGGCGTGAGCAAGACAGCGAATATTACGGTACTGCATACTTTCACTTTATTCGTTGATCGACAACTTTATATTTGCCGCTGCGAATGTCACTACTCTCCAAAGCTTTCATACAGTTTGTATGGAAAGATATTAATTCCGTTTTTGACCACGCGCTATAAGTTTGTCAAGGTACAATTGTTTTTTATCCTATTTTATTTGTTTATAAATTCGTAAACAGTATTATTAACGTTTTAATGTATTTTACAAGGTTTTAGTAGATTAAGTACATACCACTTTTCATGTAATAATAACAAATTATAGCAAAACACTAACTTTTGTGTTTAAAATTAATTCGCCTCTTCCTGTCTGTAGTGAATAATTATTTTGTAATACCAGATTATTCATTCAAACATTGTAAATGTGACAGGTTTGTTAAGTAGGTGACTATACCATCATTAAAATTCTAGAATCGCATTTCCACCTCTCCTCAGTTTTGTAACCGCTACGCAAAGTAACGCACGTATACGCGGCTGTGTGCATGTGCAGGGCCGTAGTCCTATTTTTTAAAATTAAAACATTTATAACTTTGACGTGATTTGGCGGGAGTTATATTGAAAAAGTTATGGAGTGCCTAAGGATTGTCTTGTTTATGGTAAGTAACTTAACATTATGTATGAATTCATACATCTTATGCAATTGCTATAAGTGTGTTATGAAGTTTTTGGGTCAGAGGATATATCCTTGAAGGTCATCATTTGATTTCTAATTTCTTGTGAATCTTAGATAGTTATCTAGTAGAGTATACAAAAGTATTTATGTTATCAGTGAAAATAAGATCGGATGCTTATGAAATCTTGCTATGATCCTAAAAATACAGCGTGAACATCTATTATTAAAAAAAAACGATAATTAGACTTACGATAAACTTTCTCTTTTCAGAAATATTAATATTACTGCCATCTGTGTTTTTATGAGAAATCACAAGTTTCGCTACTCAACAACAGATGGCAGCAGCATTTAGTTTTTTCAACACGTGTATAGATGTTTTTTATTTGTATTTAGCTCGTCGTAGTTTTGAGCCTGCTCATCTCTGCAGATTCCACTGTTCCGCAGCCGAGGGCACCTAATTTCCAGTATTTTGAAAGGTAAGTAGCAATTTTCAATGTTTCCTAAAGTTTTAGTCTAGATAGACTTTATGACCTGAGACATGACGCAGAATGATTATACTCTCCTTTAAAATTGTATAAATGCAATTATTAACGGTCAGTGGTCCTCATTAACCCTGATTGAATAGCTGTTTTTGCCGCGCGGAATAAACTATACCCGATTTAAGAGCCTTCAATTTTATTTATTATAGGTCTACTACTGGGACACAGTGAGAACTTTAACAGTGATGTCTTGACATCGACTGGACATATTGAGTGGTTAATTAACCAGTCAATGTGATATCAGCGATGTCATGACAAGGTTATGGTTACCCTGATAAAATGCACAAACAAATAATGAGAAATGAAATGCATTTGATTGACTTTCGGACAAACATGTGATTTCTTTTAGCATTTAGGTATTTTAATAAAATGATGTAACGAATTGCGGAACAATTTCAAATATCTCGTCTTGTGAGGTCTATTGACTTCAGATAAACTGACTATTATTAGGCTTTATTATTAGTAGGTAGGTACCTAAATAAAAAAACTGCGAAAATATACTTGCCATAAATTGACCAAAGTATAATCATCATCATCATCATCATATCAGCCGAAAGACGTCCACTGCTGGACATAGGCCTCCCCCAAAGAGTGCCAAAGTGACCGGTCCCGCGCCACCCGCATCCAGCAGACTCCCGCAACCTTTACCAGGTCATCAGTCCACCCTATCCACGCCGCGCCTTCCGGTAGGTACGTGGTCGCCACTCGAGAATCTTTCCGCCCCAACGGCCATCGGTTCTACGTGCTATGTGCCCTGCCCACTGCCACTTAAGTTTAGCGATTCGGAGGGCTACATCGGTTACCTTGGTTCTGCTGCGGACAGCCTCATTTCTGATGCGATCACACAGAGAAGCTTCCAACATGGTCCTCTCCATTGCCCTTTGGGTGACTTTGAGCCTTCTTATGAGGCCCATAGTAAGCCACCACGTTTCAGTGCCATATGTCATCACTGGCAACACACACTGGTATAATGTTTATTGTTAATATTAGATTTTTTTTTCCAGGCCAAAATACCGGTATCCGTATTACGACGAGAACGGACGTGGGAAGCTACTCTACGGATACGGGGGACCCGAGTTGTACCAGTACAAGTCTTATTCGCCATTGGAAGGCATCCATTGACATCACTAGATCATGTTAGTTTATTAGAATAGGTCGTATTTTGACCTCTGAATTCTTTGCAAGCGTAAGAATTTGACGCTCAAAGTATCTTGGTTTCCTACTTCAAGCGATCATGAACGATTCAGTGCAAATGCGAAACACTTAAAATGTTTAATTATTTTAGTACATTACTTACCTAGTGCGGTAAAAGAATGAATGTCACAGATCGCAGGTATTGATTGACGCACGAGCCGATAAATATGCGATCTGAGGCTTTTTTATTACCGCTCCTGGTAAGAACCACATTTTACGTCTCTCCCTGGCCAGAAAGTGGGATTATCCAAGTAATTGCTTCTTTATGGCCAGGTATGAAAGCAATTCGCAAGTGTTCACTTCTGCCGGCACTCCCGGAGTGCAACCCAGTCTTTTTTTTATAAGTCTCTGTTGACAACACAGACAGAGGCGCTTGACCAATCTCTCTAACTAATTCACCTCTCTACCGCGCTCTGCGGCATTAATAATATTCTGGTCCAGGATGATTCACTTGACCTCGTCTCAACTCCGGAGCCGAGATACTTAGACACAGCCGGGTGCTACCTGGAGGCTATTGTGGCCCCAACCACCATATGTACCACATGATTATAGTATTTATAGTTTTGTTTAGAGCTGACTTAAGTATACAAATGTTTACTTATTCTAATAATTGTAGTTCTATTGTATTTCAATTTCTATGTCTTATCTTATCTTCTTTTAAAAAATGGCTTCCAGCTTAAGTTAAGATGATTTCGCTAGTGTCAAGTTTGCATATAAAGCGACGTTGTTCGGCAGTTTGGTCAGTTGTCAATGCAATCAGCATCAGAAGCTCCGCTTGAGAAGCAAGGTTCCACCGCTAACCGCATCCCCGACGAAAGACCTATTTCTATGTCATGTTTGCTATATGTCATGTTGATAAATACATAAATAACGACTGGCCATGTGACCTGTGTTGCCTATTAACACTTGTAAATTTCTAACTTGTAGATTCGTAACAGCTCAGAGTAGTGGTACCTAACTTAGTTTACCTGTACAATTGTTACATGATTATGTATAAGTTACAAGACTTACAAGTAATATAAAGACATAAGGATACATGTTGCAGTTTATTATTGTTACCTCATTGTGAACACTCCTTGACCGTAACCCACTGATGCAGCCACGTCTCAGACTAAATATATGCAGTGCAAATGTACAGTCCGCACGAATATCGAATGGTCGCGTTTAAAGCACACTACAAATGACGCAATTTGTGTGAACAACATACCTACAGAGATGCACGTATAGTTTAGGCCATTAAACACGCAATTTGGCACAACAACTTGCTATAGTTGGAATGAGACAAAAATACATACTGACCATTCATTCTTACTGCTGACTTTAGCAGATTGTTAGCTATAACTATGACAAAGTGCTAGGTGTGTATAGCACTTTAGAATGAAATATATGTACCTATCACTACCAACTATGCCCACATAAATTGCAAGGTGTGTAATGGCTTTCCACCCAAACTGATTTGCGATGTATAAAATGGTCACTCACACGTGACACGGTCTTTGCAAAAGGATGATTACCTATACTTTGACAGCGTACGATTACGATTATGATACAATGGAACTGCTCAAAGTTGTTCTTGGCTTGCCCACAAGGCTACTTTAGGCGTCCACCGCGTTGAAATGGTGGTTAATGGGCTCAGAATATTTCTACTATCTGAGGTAATGAGTACAATATTGTCATTAAACACTTCTGCTTCGCTTAGTGTTTATGTCAGACGTAATGCATTCGGCCTGAAACAGGATCATGCTACCAGTGCTGGTACCTGAGGGGCTAGTATGCTAAGTTTTATGTCGGACATAAAGCATTCGTCCCATTCTGGCCAATATGCGAGTGCAAGAGGGACAAATGCTTTATGTCGGACATAAAACCTAGTGTGCTAGGGGGGCTGGTACAATGAAAAACCGCCTTTACGTACCCAAGTTACTTTTCGTATGTCTGCGATAAAATGGGAAGTACCGTGCTATAACTACGAGAGTTTTATCTAGGTACCTTGTATATACATTTAAGCGGAAATATGTATTGCTTTGAACACGGCTAGATTACCTAGACAAGACAATAGGTGCTTGGTATCACCAAATGAATATTAGGTACCACGGTTTTTCTACATTCCATTGTTTTCTGGATGTTTCTAGCAATATACTCACCTACTCTGTCGGTATTATAAGATTTATGAGAATGGAACTGGAAAATATTATAAAGATTAACTAATTGCAATGGCTCACCGACCCAAAGCGAGTCTTCTCATTCTAAGTAGGTATAGCAAGTTGGTGTGACAACTTGCATAGTGGTGTGCAATCTCGGATTAAACGTCAAAATCTTGGAATACTACACTCAGGACTAGATGCATGTTCATACCAATCCGTAACTGTCGGTCGGATCCGACAACGACACTTTGTTTGGAGCTTATCGGATTGGGCGGTGTGAACAGTACCTAGCTACCTAGGCATGTTTTCCACACATATACTTGCCCTCCGATATCGTTACTGAGGCTCTAGTATAAGTTTAACCGAAACAAAACGTTACGACCGCGTTCGCGTTTAGCTGTCAAATCCCATACAAATTGAGGGTAAAACGCAAACGCGATCGTAAAGTTTTGTTTAGGTAAAACTTATACTAGAGCCTCTGGATCCAACACCGACAGTTACGGATTGGTGTGAACATGCACTTAGGTTCATTATTACCTACTGGTAAAGGAGTTTATAAAATGGATGAGTAGTTTTGGATAATTTCCAAACTTATAAAAAGCTACAAACTTACATTTGAAAGAGTTCCAAAGTGACCGGTCCTGCGCCACCCGCACCCAGCGGAATCCCGCGACCTTTGCCAGACCATCAGTCCACCTTGTCGGGATCTACCCACGCTGCGTCTTCTGGTACGTGGTCGCCCTCGAGAACCTTTCCGCCCCAGCGGCCATCGGTTCTACGTGCAATGTGCCCCGCCCAATGCCACAAAGTTATAGCTTAATACCTACTTACTTAATTATCGGGGGCTGAATTGATCAATCACGTATTGAGATATTTTAATCCAATTATTCGTGCGCTCTCGTTCGCGTTGACGCATTGCTATTATTATGTGCGCCATCGCACCAACCAATAGGATTACCGTCTAACTTCATATTTGAGTAGCGCATAATATAATACTTATAAATTATAATTATAAGGTGTATGATGTCGGTATTTATTAAGCTCTAAGCGGACCCAAGGGGAAGGCAAAGGGGCAATTTGAGTCCTTACCTACTAAAACTAAATCTCATCGGGGTCAAGCCCGCCAAACCAAAATCCTGGACCCGCGACCATTTTAAGCATAATATATTATGAAAATTATATGCAAGTATGAATATTCCGTTTCCAAAACAAGTGACATTTAAATCGCGTGGAAATAAAAACTGGACAGCCTTTTGAATACTACCGGTAGCCATTCGACTCAATTTACATTATTAATGTATGAATGAATATATTTTATTTCAGGTCTTCATCGATAAATATATAATAATCATCAGTAAATAACGATAAAATAATTCTATTTTGAAAACCTGTCTATTAATTAAGATTTAGTATAGACGTTTAAAGGGTAGGTATATAAAACTTAAGAACTAGATACGGTTTTCAATATTGACGCGAACTATACTTTGAACAACTGTGAGCCAGCCTTGGCATAAGTTAGCGTTTAAACAAATCTATTTACTGGACTTACAGCGTATCTCACTTGTGATCTGACGCCAAAGCAAGTCAGTCACAAAAAATGTTGATAAAATCCCTAATATTGTTAACAGCCCTAGTGGTCTGTGAGAGTGCGTATTCCAGTTTCTGGGCGCCACTGTTCGATCGGAGGATTCTAAACTACAGAGTGGACGCCGGCTTTGATCCGAATAGGGGTAGGAGTGACAGAGATGAGTATGTGCAGAATTATGGCGTGCGAGGGGAGAGGCTGATAGCGGATCTGGGGAACGGTAGGGGTCCAAGCGGAGGTAGTGATCAGGTAAGTAGTTATAAGCACCTACCTACTAATAATGTGGTACCTACAGATGTCCTACTCTATGGCCGCGTTCTAGACGTCAGAAATGTCAGGCGACCTTAGAGTATATACCTACAGAGGCGACGTAAGTGTCGCCACAATGAGGGACGGCAACAAAGTAGATGATTCCCGTGGGGTGGCCATGTAACTAAAAATTACCCCATCGCTTCCATATGTTTATTTTAAATAATGCGCTTTTATTGTCAGTAGTTTTTACTGAAGCTTTACACACATTCACTGCCTAGCAGGCGCTCTGTTCGCAACCACTAGTAATATTCAGCTTAATAACATGAAATATGATTCTAGTAACAGAACATGACATGTAGGTAATTAATAGTCCTTGTGCAAGCGGCTTACCTGGTAGTTTCTTATCAGCACAGTTATGACAGGACGCCCGCGAGCTGTGTTGCGGCGAGGTAGACTATCCGTCTCTTTCTAATCGTTCTAACTAGAAAGAGACGGACAGTCTACCTCGCCGCGACACAGCTCGCGGGGCGTCCTGTGATAGCCGTGCTGATCTACTTAATTATTATAAAGCCTGAATCACACTGGCGCGGCCTGCGGTGGCGGTTCATAGTAAACTTGTCAGTTGTAGTGTCAAATTTACTATTGACCGCCACCGCAGGCCGCGCCTGTCTGTGAGAGGCTTAGTCTCTCACAGACTGGCACGGCCTGGCCGCGGCGATCAATGGTAAACTTGTCATTAGCTGTAAAATTTACTATTGACCGCGATGCAGGCTTAAGGCGGGAAAAATAATGACACTAAATACCGAAATGAGACACAACCATATTAAAAAACATTTACTATTCAAATTATTACAGATTAATGATAAAGAGCTCTGCTCGGGTAAAAATATGCTGAGAACGATTTTTCCCAGATATGAGACCTAGCTAGATCGATTTTTTTTATGAGGCACAGCGTGGGAGGCCCCCTACAAGGTTGACTGATGACCTGGCAAAGGTCGCGGGAGTCCGCTGGATGCGGATGGCGCAGGACCGGTCATTTCAGCTGATATGATGATGAGATAGATTTTTCGCCCCCATAAACCTCTATACTGCACATGCCATCAAAATCGTAAGAACTGTTTTCGAGAATGCGATCACAAATATATATATGTAGCCTTAAACCAAATACTACGCGCACGCGCATCCTCATTTAGTGGAAACCTAGAAAAAAAAACATATCATTTTACATAATTTTTTTCAAGCATAGGGCTTATAGAAAATTATGATTCATTCTAAACCGTCGATCGTCTTTACTTATTACTAGCTGTCCACGCGTCTCCTCTCCACCCGCGTAGTAGAAAGAACACAAGCGGAGGCGCAGATGCAGGATTAAATAAAGCCAGATGAAAGAATTTTTGAAATCGGATGAACAGTCCGAGATTACTCGCTACATAAAATCTTATCTTTATTATGAGTACAGAGTAAATATACGTATATAAGAATAGATCCCATCCATTATATACGAATGTTATGTAATAACAAGTACGAGAATTTTGTTAGAGTATAAATTACCCGAGAAATCGGGTACTTTTAAGTTGTATTGGCTGGTATCCCTAAAATGATTGCAAAGAAGCTAAATCGAGAAGACATTCTAACACCTCTCGCAGCTTACCATAAACAACCTACGTAATTTGGGCGGATAATTTGTCAACAAATATTCTCTTGTACAATGTAATCAATGATGTTATTTCTATTGTAATCGTCAAATTTTACAAGATTTTGAGCGTAATGTAATTTTACCATGCTATTTTTACGTATTGCGTATACAGAAAAGTGAAAGATGTTCTACTTACGTGTGAAAGGTTATATTTTCATCACATTGTTCCGACCGGCTTTTACAGCCAAGCACGCAACAATTAACCATTTTCTTGGCACAGACGGAACACGAGATACCTTATCGTACGTAAATTACTTTTAGGACACTATTTTATTCACAATAATATTAAATATTTCGGATTCGTATGCAGCCACGCGCGAGCATTGACAGCATTGTATGCCACAACTGTTGTGCCAAATAGAAAAAAAGTGGAACTATGACAAGGATAACGAATGATATATCTCTGTCTGTCACACTTATCGAGATTTGTATGCTACCAGCTCGCTCGCACGTGGTATTATTATTACCATAGCCTGTCCATACTAATTATAGGTTCATGCAGGCGACTATGGCCGGCGGCGGCGGCCATGCCATAGTCGCCTGACAGCTCGTGCGGCGTGTCGCGCGACTTTACGCTGTAGCTGTACACGCGGCCTAATTTTATACAATCGTTATTGATCACTATTATTCCTCATATCCCTCTACGAGACATTCCATTCGTGTAGCAGTGCCTTCGCCAATGTTCGTTCACGCATAATCATTATAGCATGTTTAGGTATAACAAAGAGCTCCAACTATATCACTCTTTTTAACACTATCAAAAAGGAACTGCATCAATGCACCAAAATTCTCCACCATTTTTTTTTTTTTTTTTTTTTTTTTTTTTTTTTTTTTTTTTTTTTTTTTTTTTTTACCTAATCCCATAGTAAGCTCAATAAGGCTTGTGTTATGGGTACTAGACGACGATATATTTAATAGATAGAAATACTTAAATACATAGAAAACATCCATGACTCAGAAACAAATATTCATGCTCATCACACAAATATTTGCCCTTACCGGGATTCGAACCCAGGACCTTCAGCTTCGTAGGCAGCGTCACTACCCACTAGACTAACCGGTCGTCAAAACCATGTAACGATCATATTAAAAATAACAATATACTAGTTCCTATGCATCGAGTTTGGGGGTTGGAATAAGTATTGGGCTCTCAAACACGTATTTAAGTCAAAGATACCAATAAAACTAAAGAAGAAAGTGTTTGAGAACACAATACTTCCCGGGGTACTCTATGGATGTCAGAGCTGGGCGCTGACAAAAGAGGTGATGCATGAACTCCGAGTTTTCCAGAGGTCGATAGAGAGGAGCATGTTGGGCCTAAAACTCAAAGATAGAGTGCGGTGCAGCGACAACAGAACACGAACAGATTTAAAGGACATTGCTGAGGTCGCTTGCAGAACAAAGTGGAGATGGGCTGGACATGTGGCACGTACACAGAATGATCGCTGGAGCGAGAGAGTGCTCCACTGGCCACGTGAAGACAGGCGCCCCCGTGGCCGCCCACGACGAAGATGGAGCGACGACATAGTTCAGGTCGCAGGACCAACCTGGTGCCGACTAGCCAGAGAAAGGAAAGAATGGCATAAATTGGAGGAGGCCTTCGCCCAAAAATGGGCTGCCCAGTAAATATGTTAGCAAGAAATTAAGAAAAAAGTGTTTTGTAATTTAAAAACTGGCAATAAAAAGGCTTTATTACTATTTATGCATCGAGTTTTGATATTTACTATCCTTTATACCCCGCTAAACAGCATCGTTTGCACTGCCGTGTTCCAGTTTTCTGTAAGATCATTTTGTATTTGTTATGAGATGTTAAATAAAAATCAACCACGTTGACTTACACCGAGTTCTTTCGTACAGCATCGGCATTTAGTGATAGTTAGACAGTTTACATTTTCACAGATGATGTATTTCTGTTGCCGCTATAACAACACATACTAAAAAACAGAATAAAATAAATATTTAAGGGGGCTCCAATACAACAAACGTGTTTTTTTTTATAGATAATGGTACGCGGAATCCTTCCTGCGCGAATACGACTCGCACTTGGCCGGTTTTTTTTAGTTGGATGTAAAAGAATATTTATTACATAACATGTTTCGAACATGTTATGCAATGTCAGTTTATGTATTGTCAGTTTATATATTGAGTTGTATGTTGTTTAATCCATGGAATCATTTATTCATAGAGTGAGATGTAAGAGCCTTATCACACTTGCGATTTGCGAGCGTGTTTTCTATACAATTATCAGTCGCGGCGAACACGCTGCGTGATCGCCTTCATACAAAATACGCTTGGAAATCGCAAGTGTGATAAGGCTCTAAGAGTGGTTGTGATTGAATTGAGATTATAATGTGGCAGTTTTTATAAAACAGTCTGTCATTTGTATTGCTGCAAAATGTTGCCATGTGGAACCACTCTAAGATTGCCTCTAATATTTATTTATTGTTGTTCTCTTTTCAGGTGTACAATGATGTGAAGTTCTACTATACCTATGTTATGGATGAAAATAGCTTTTGAAGAGATAAATGTTTAGAGTCCGCTCATGTTAGAATTAAATAATTCATATTTAGTCAATTGCCCATTCGGGTTGCGGTTTGTAAATGGTTTTTGCAATGCTGAAGTTAGTTTTTTGATATGAGTTTGTGTAATTGACAACATTTCAATATCATAAAGGCTTGTACAAAATACATTATATTAAAGATGTAGCTAGATTCAGCTGTAGTTTGAATAAATGGACACCTATTTTTTAGAACAATCACGTTTCCCATTGCTACAAATTTATTAAATAGTAAAAATATTCAGATAGTAGTAATAAAAAGTAAATTAGTTATATGAAATATTTTATTGTATCCTTATACCCTAACTTACATAAGTTACAGCTATATCCTCCGTTTCTGGGTGCTGATGTACAGGACATTGTTGCCTCGGATGAATGCATCGCCGTATTTGTTCTTCAGCTGACCATTGACATACTCTTCCGTTTGCTCGAGTGCTATGTTCATGTAGCCGTCTAGACAGGCCAGGACACCTGCAATTGTAAATAAAACTTGATGACTAAGACTTGATGCTACTGTGCATCAAGTTCTGGATCCCGGGTGGGTTTGATTCCTGGGTGGAAGAATTTCAGAAATAAAATGTTTTGATATGCCTCCCTGTTATATTGAGAACATTGCAATCTGCTATAATCGATTGGTTTTATTAGATGAGATATTATTCGGACATATTTTTCCTTTTGACAATAAGGTTGGATATAACCTAAAAGTATATTTCTCATTTAAATTGTAACAAACATGAAAATTGTTTTTTTTTTGTAGTTTTTGTGCAAGTGATATATAATAAATAAATGTTATTTATACGAGTATTTTAATAATGCTTGACAGTTATTGTAATGACCGGTTACAGATCATCTTTATTCCTTTTGTGGTGTGAAAGCATGATGTAATTTAACTTTACATTAATACAACATGTAGTATCTAAGACCGACAAGAAATGTGATTTATACATTATTCCATTTTACATTAGCAGCGATAAACGACAACTACAATAAGTAACAACAAAAATCTTACCTCTGTAGTCGACTCCGCTGTTTAGTTTAACGACAACGGGCCGCCCGTGGATTTGTTGGATAAAAGATGATAATGCTTCTTTACGGCTCATATTGAATAATTAAATACTAATTATATATTCGTAATTTTACACAAAATCGCAGTACGATGCCGCGAATGTTTCGATGAATTCGACAGGACAGCGAGTAGTGATAGTGACATTGACAGATACACAGATTACTAAACTAATAAGTATACAGCTGCGTTTCGTTCACATAAACACCAAGTTTCTGACGATCGGTTCTAATTTGCATTACGCTAGTAAAATATTCCTTTTGATCATATTGTCGTAAACCATGAGCATTGTCTACCCTCAAGTTGAGAATTCGAATATGATCATCATTAGGTATATAAATTTTCAACACAATTTGTCGTAACGAAACCATTGTTTTTTAAGTAGGTCCTAGCGATGGTATAAACGCCAACACTGTTAGCTGACCATCCTGTATTTATATTGAACCTTATTACAATGTACACAAAGTGCACAGATGGTCAGTTAACTGCTGTGTTGGCAATAGTACTTAATACAGCCATGACTTTTTTTAGAGCTTTTTCACATCCAGTACGATATCGGGGCTAGTACAATGTATGAAAAACATGCTCACTTTCCACATAGCTGGTTACAATATCGCTTCATGACGCCACAGATAACTTTTCTATATATTGTAAATTGTTGCTGGCTCTGACACTAGCCTATATGTTCCTAGATCCTACACCTACCTATATCTTACTGGATCATGTGAACACACAACTACGGTTTCTTATTTCCAAGCTTAATACCTATGAAATTGTTGCAGTAAAGAAAAACGCTTTTACTAACTAAGAAAAACTTTATTAAAATCTATGTCCTATCCTTAGCCTCCATCGACGTCCATATGTAACCGGAGTAGTTGTTGACCTCATTGTCAGTCAGTGGGTAGGGGCTGTTACTAGCCTTATAGTAGTCCGAAGGCGCATGCATTATGAATTCCATTACATCTAGTTTTCTGGCCAGTTCTTCTTCAGGACCTGGAAGAAAAAAAAACAATTTCAAGAGGAGTGCAATTTTTAGGGTAAAAGTACACAGAGAGACTTTTGGTAATTTTATTCCCTTCAATAAAAATATATTTAGTTTTACATTACCACCAAGAGACACTCATTAAGCAAATCTATCAAAAGTTACAGTTAGTAAACACACTCAATAGATGTGTAGATTTTTGAGTTTCTTGGTAGAAGACTCAACAGAAAATGCAGGTAAGTAGGCTTTTTTGTAAATAGTAACAGATGCAACATAGGAATGTTTGAAACAACATAACATGCAACAATATACATTGATAAATTTATGTTTATTGAGTCTCACCAATTATATATGTAGCCGGATCAAAACCACTTTCCGGAGGAGGGCTAGCCTTAGTTGGTAGCAGCCAAGTGACTACGGCACTCTTCTCACAATACTGATCAGTCATGAAGCCTCGGATCTGAGCGTAGTAGGTGCCTCCATCAATGTCGATCATTGACACTATGTCTCCTACTTGCATGTAATTGCCCTGCGGAATTTAATTTAATGTTTTTATTTGCAACATTTACATAGCCAATGTTACTCAAGTGATTTTAGGGTCAGAGTGTAGCAAAGGGTGGCCCATATTTAGGACTTATAAAAATTTTGCAAATTTTTTTTTTCGCGTTTTTCGTACTTTTTTGATAAGAACTTTAAAGATTACATAAAAATAAGCATCTTTTACTTGAAAATTTTTTGTCTAAATTGAAAAATAGCTGAAATATAGCGACACAAAGTTTTATAATCTTCAGCACTTAGTAAATTTTTACCCAAAGTGGTGTCATTATAACACCTATTTTGAATGATTGGAACGAATAGAACACATAAAAATATGCATCTTTTACTTGAAAATCTTTTTTCTAAATTGAAAAATGACTGAAGTACTCTCAACATTTCGCTCTCAACATTTTTCCGCTCTTTTATAAAAAAAAATAACCTCGAAGACACCGGCGGGAGCAGAGCTCCCGCCGGTGTCTTCTAACCTATCCGCCACCCGAGTCGGATTTGCCACGACAAGTTTTTGTAGAAAATGATGCACGGTAAATCATATGGCATGGCAAATAAAATGAGAGTTTTGTACCATACAAAATATGTTTATTATATTTTACTCTACAGTATAAAAATAAAAAAAACACTTGTTATAATGTAAATTAACTAAACCTTGATTGAAAAAAGTGCAATCTTAAAAATTTCCATACATTTTTCCTTCATTTCTTATCGAAATTTTCAAAAAAAATATCAAGTTTAGAGAAAAGTTGCCCATACAAAATATGCATATTTTAACGTCTTCTAGACGATAGCATCATAAAATATAAGTGTCATAATGACACCACATACATAAAATTTTTCCTGCGCCCTTCATACTGTGATAACTTCAAAATGGTGGCTCGTAGAAAAAAGTTTATTTGAAATAATATGCTTTATTTGACGCATACAATATGATCAGAAAGGAAAAAAAATAAAAAATTTTTGGTCGAAATTTTTTTAAGTCCCAGGTACGGCCACCCTTTCCTACACCCCGACCGATTTTAGTAAAAATACATAAAGTTTGTGATTTGACCATCATTGCAGACTTAAAGCTTGTTTCATATCTTAACCAAATCATATACAATTTTACTTATTTGTTGGTAAAGAGGGATCAGTGTTAGAATATTTATATCATACATGCCTGTAAAGTTTTTACTTTCATCAAAAAATCTGTACACTATTATGTTAACAACAAAAAAGCTAAGAAAATATGAAGTAGTAGAAACTTAGAATTTTCATATAACAACTTTACCTTATAAAATACAGAATCACTGGTCACAACAGTGGCTGTGGCTGTTGGCGCCTTCAACGGCTGCCTCTTGAAGATACTTCTCCTGCCCCTTCCGCGAGGTCCAGCGGTTTTGGGAGCCACCGACGCGGGAGTCTTAGGCTTATATCTAGTTGCTCTTGTACTCTTCCTAGTACCCTTTCCAGTCGCTTTGGCGGGTGTAGTCTCACCCTCAGTCTTTTCGGTTTTAATCTCCGTCTCGTCTTTGTCCTCTCGCTTGACCTCCACTTCGGTTTTAAACGTAAAAGGGGGGCTTCCTTCTTTAGTAGCTGTATTTGCGAGGTGACATTCGTTGCAGATTTGACCGTTTTCTGCGCTCCGCCAGAGTAAAGAGTCGTCTGCACTGCACTGAACGCATGTTGGCTTCGGCATATTTAATGGTTTTTTGTCAATAAATTGCTGATATAGAGGATAATTTAATATTTATACATAGTGCGATACGGTACGCGAAACAAGACGCCACAACAGTAGTTTTCCGTTGTACGCATCAAAGACAGTCATTGACCGTATGTTTGCTATCACTTATTTCATGGTCGCACTGCACTACACCTTGGGAATGCGTGTTCGCGTTGCGTCGTTGCCTCTCTTTCATTTGCCTTAGGAAGAAAAAAGATGCAGCACGAATATTTGGGCAAATACCGCCAAGTGTAGTGCCACTATTAGATGAGGACGTAATTCAAAAGTTTATTTTATGCTCCCATCAAATAATGATCGAAGCAACATAAAATGTACAAGTTAAGAAATGTTCATAATATTGCGTTAGTTCTTGTTCAGTTAATCCTTTTTGCGTGAAACGAATCATGCTTTAGCTGTCAGTTTGGACTCGTCTAATAGTGTCGCCCTCTGTTGACGAGTAGCAAAACTATTGTGTAGTGACATCTATTGAGTATAAAAGGTATCTACACTGTCAATATAATTAATAGATGTCGCTATGCGTTAATTACTAATATACTGTAACTTCACAACGTAACAGGTATAAAAGGTAATGGTGAATTTCATGACAAGTTGTATCATTTCAATAAAACATCCCAAATAAACTGGGATACCTACCAAAGAAGAATATACTCCCTTCAACATTTCTCTCGTATTATATGACACGTTCCTGCCGGTTATTAATTCAAATCGTATTGTAACCTAAACCCGACTGTTCAATAAATCAAGCAACAACAAATTGCTGTAAACGTTGGTGTAATTTAGAGCGTGTGAATTTGCATGAAACGCTCGTTGGCCGCTATCAAACGGCTTGTTTGGTTGAAACAGGGTTTATTGCTGCCAAATTGTCAACATCGATGTATTTTGCAAGCTTACAGCTAACGGGTCGGCTATAAATTGAAGCTATTTTTAACTTAGCGTCCAAACACGCAAACAAAACCGATTAGGCACCTACTAGGCCAAATTTGATGATTTCTTTGGTATTTAATAGCAAACACACTCACTGCACACCATAAAACTTCACGGTAAGTAGGTATCGCTTTATATGGTCGAAAAGTTTTTCACAATTAACTCTTTGTATACTTAATCTTTCTTTCCAAAGTCTCTTCTCTTCCTTTCACGGTACTTTTCACAATCGGTGTATAATCTTATAACTTTTCTGGACTTTCCGAATCATAAAAAGTAACTGAAAATCACCGAAGCTGACGCCGTGCTGAATGCAACTGCAGTTTTCTCAATAAGCCTCTAAACGCGTTGTTACTAATTGCTAAACGCTCACCATGGGCCTTCGAGCCGGATTCCAGGGTTCATTTTTTTTTTTTTTTTTTTTTTTTTTTTGTTGTGGCTACATTTATTGATTAGCCAGTGTCATGTCGATTTAGATTTAAAAAAATATATAATACCTAAACGGACTTAATAATAGAAATAGTTACTACTCCTGAAAAACAAATCAGTTAATTAGAAGCCCATATAAATACCACACAGTTATGAGTAACGAGACACAACTACAAAGTTAGTAACATGTAAAGACAACACAAATATATAGAAATAAAATTATATAGATATATCTTAAATCTTAAGCTTGTTATTTTGACAAAAAGATCCCAAGGCCATCAAGATATCTTTATTCTTAATTTGAATAAGTTCCAAAATGTGAGTTGGGAGAGGAACCTTCAGTCTTATAAGTTCGTCGTATAAGCAATTGTGATTATATAAAGGACACGCGAAAAATATATGATTAAGGTTCCCATCGTCTAGTCCGCATTCACACAAGGAGGAATCCCGGATGTGTATTTTTTTCAAGTGAGCAGGAGTACAACAATGACCCAGCCTCATTCGTATAACAGTGGAACAAAATGGTTTTGGAAGAAATAACTTTGAGAACCACGGTTTTCGCGACACCGTGGGCTGAACGAGTGCATAAGTCTGTGCCCGTTTTTTACTAGATGTTGTCCAGTCGGCAGACCAAGCCTTAATAAGATACCTAGCCGCCAAGGGGACCAAATCATGACAATAATTTCTGAACGGTATCTTATCACCACAGACCACCGCATCCTTTGCTACCTGATCAGCCCTTTCATTTCCTGTAACCCCTGTATGACCAGGGACCCAGGCTAAGACAACCTCGCACCCTCGGTTTCTACATTTTATGAGATTCTCCTTAATTTGATAGATAATAGGATTATGGAACCTTACTGAAAACGGGTTAGAGAGAAGCGCTTGTAGACAACTAAGGGAATCAGAGAAAATTATAGTTTTTCTTAAATTGAATATTAAAATATATTTTACGCTTTCCAAGATGCCGATACATTCTCCAGTATACACCGAAGTTTCAGGAGGGCATTTAATCTTCTGAACTATATCATACTGGGAATGGAAAACTCCCACCCCTACACAACCAGCTGGGGACAACTTGGATGCATCACAGTAGATTGTGTTCCAACCAAGCCACTCACGGGTAAGAATCTGGCGTAGATATTCATCGGCATTTGGATCATCATGACAAATGTCCATATTAAGAATAATACGGGGCTGATGAGTTACAATTTCATAACTAAATTCAAAAAGGGGAAGCCGAGTGGAGTGGAAAACAGGATCTTTAAGGTGCTGAAATCTCGTTAGGCTCTTCACGAGGCAAGGCGAGTCTTCCTCATACCAATGGGAAACCGCCCTAAGATCATAAAGACGATGGATTATAGGATGATAAGAGAGTTGTAAAGCTCGGTAGAAATAACTGTCTGCCAAAAATTGCCGGCGAAATTTAAGAGGGGGTTCCGCGCATTCTACTTGTAGAGCATTGGTGGGGCTAGACTTCATCGCTCCCAGTATTATTCTCAATGCCTTATACTGGACACGATCAAGCTTAACTAAACCCGCCTTGTTAGCTGGGACCAATAAGAAGGATCCATAATCTAGTATGCTACGAATCGTAGCATTATAAATTAATCTGAGAGAGGTGGGGTGAGCTCCCCACCACACTCCTGAAAGACATCTTAACGTATTGAGGCCCCGTTCACTTTTCTTTATCAAGTATTCAAAATGTGAAGTTCCGTTCAGTTTAGAATCTAGTATAATCCCTAAGAATTTATAGGAGGTACGAGCTGGGATACTAGAATTATTTATAGTTATGTTAATCGTAGGATAGGCTAGCTTACGCGTAAAAACAACTGCGCAGCTTTTTGATGGAGAAAGGGATAAACCATTGTTTGTTAGCCACGTGTTCAAGGACTGAAGGGATTGGTTAATATTTTCATAAGCAGTATTTATACTTTTATTTACAGAGTAAACTAATATATCATCGGCGTATTGAAGTATTTGACAGTCAGTAACCGACCTCTCCAGGTCATACGTAAACATGTTATACAGTAATGGACTAAGGACTGAGCCTTGAGGCAATCCTCGCCAAACCAATCTTGATGGGTCGATGTTAGGATCCTTGCCTCGAAAAGTAACTTGTCTCTCTGAAAGAAGATTACCCACAAAGCATGCCAGCCTCTCCGGGATTCTCAGCTTATGGATTTTTTCCCTGAGAAGAGGGAGCTGGACATTATCATAGGCAGCCTCCACATCCAGAAACACTGCCACTACCGAGGCTCGGTTAGAGAAAGCAAGTCTAATATCTGTCGTAAAAATTCCTAAACTATCCATGGTACTTTTTCCCTTTCTGAACCCAAATTGAAATTTACCAAGTAGTTCTTGACTTTCGAGAAACCATTCCAGTCTATTCTTAATGAGATGTTCTAGTATCTTTGTAAGAACCGACGATAAAGCTATTGGGCGGTAAGAACGAGGGTCATTGGGATCTTTACCAGTTTTTAAGATAGGCATTATCAGTTGTGATTTCCAAGTACGAGGAGGATGGCCCGATAGAAAAATGCAATTAATTAATTCAAGGAAATATTTTTTGAATGAGTCACCTGCTTTAACTATAAATGAATAAGGAATTCCATCATGACCAGGAGCGGAATCTTTGACTGATTTTAAAACATTTGTGAGTTCCAAAATGGTGAACACTTGATCTAATGGATCAGACGAGTAGTTATTTAGGAGCCCTATTGTAGAGTCGAGAACACCTGGGACATAAGAAGGTGCTATTCTGTCTAGGAAAGATTCTGCCCATTGTAAGGAAGTAGGATAGAGACATCTACTATCATTAAATGATCTCCTAAACTTTCGGATATTATTCCACACAATTGCATCTGGAGTAGAAGGACTCAACGTTGTGCAGAAAGATTTCCATCCGTCTGACTTCTTAGAATTCAATAACGCTTTCGTTTCTGCCATAATTTTGGTGAGAAGCTGAAAGTTCTCAGATGACATGTTCACAGCATAAGCAAGTTCAGCTTTCTTCCTATTTTTTACCGCTACAGTACACTCTTTGTCCCACCAAGGAGGAGAGGCCATCTTACCCACAGCAGTGTTTTTAAGAGGGAAAACCTTATCAGCTGAGATCCTTATAGCTGAAACTAGAGCATCAGAGCATGTTTGCGTAGATTCTAAAGTAATAGGGGGTAGCTGTTTGACTTCATGTTGCAGATGCTTTCTATAACTATCCCAATCAGCGCCATTAATGTTATAAACTAGCAAAGGCTTAGTAACAGTAGGTCTCTTTGCAGATACGAAAGGTGATCTAAGTAAAATAGGAAAGTGATCACTGCCAAATGTGCTATCCAACACCTCCCAGGTAATTTGAGACGCAAGTATAGGAGAACAAAGGGATATATCAACAGCACTAGCTGCTTGATTAGGGAGAGTACGAAGAGTTGACGTGCCTGAATTTAATAAACAAAGGTTACACTTGTCTAAGATTTCTAGGAGTTGTTCACCTAGAGGGTCACTATTATCACAACCCCACAAAACATGATGAACGTTAAGGTCACCAAGGACTATGACCGGGTGTTGCAGGTTTTCTATAATATGTTTAAGTTGGTTGAGGATTATAGGGGAAGGATATGGGATGTAAAGAGATAAAAAAGTAATACCTTCCACACGAGCGCAGGTTAAGTGAAAATTTGAGTAATTTTGAGCAATTTTAACAGCTGAAAAAGGAATATGATCTCTAATGAAGAGGGCACAGCCAGCTCGGCCGTCCGCTCGACAGTCCATTAGAGATGAATAACTAGGTAATTTAAAATTAGATCCATTTTTAAGCCATATCTCCGATATAGCTAGAATGACAGGGTTGTATTTATTAATTAAATAAAGTAAATCTTGCTTTTTATTAGTGATGCTGTGAGTGTTCCACTGAAGAACTACTTGATCCATTGTTAGAAGGAAACAGGAAAGACGAAATAAAAGGAGCAGCGTGGGACAGCAGAGCAGGGTCGGACAGGGGACTGGAAGGAGAAAGTACCTTAACCACAGATGAGAGTAATCTAATTAGTTCGCTAATTACATTCTCTCTTGGTTGTCGCTGTTCGGGGTATATTGGCCTGGACTCGACAGCAGGGTCCCTAGTTAAAGCTTCATGGGCCCTTCTATCATAACCTTTGTCCAAGCGGGGGGGTGACCGAGGCTGACGAAAAACAGTTTTTTTATACGACAGAACTGGTGGAGATTGCATGGGGGCAGAAGTTACATTTGCATAAGACCTCTGGGAAATTTTAGCGTGCAGATTGGATGCCTCGATATATGAAATGTTTTCGTCTGTCATAGTTTTTTTAATATTAATTTGTCTAGCATACTCTGGACAAGACTTACTGTTAGCGCAATGGCCTGCCGCCACGCTTCGGGGGCAGTTGCAGCAGAACGATCCATGGGTTTCTAGGTCAACCTCACAAGATTCTCCAGCATGGGCCCCGCCGCACCGGAAACAACGAGGAAGTGACCGGCACTTTTCCTTAGTGTGGCCAAATCGGCAACACTTGAAACATTGTACCGTTGGATACTGATACGATTCGACTGGCAGTGAATTCAGACACAAATAAACCCTTTTTGGTAAACATTGTCCATCAAAAGTTATTACAACCGATTCGGAGGGCAACCAGCTAAAGGTACCGTCCGGTCTGTTTTTTTTAAAGTTAAGACGTCTGACCTTTATTGGGCGAGCGCCTCCCGAGTTTACCGGCACCTGAACCTGCTCAAGGACCTCCTCTGGTGTCCACTCTGCCGGGACTCCGCGCACTAGCCCCATTCTAGTAACATTGAAAGTTGGCAGAAATGCCTTATACTTATTGTGCATTAATGTGGGGGAATCCAAGAAAGAGTTAGCATCCTCAGCCGAGTGGAAGCCTAGGGACACACGGTTTCGCCCTATTCTCTTGACTGAGCCTTCTATGACATTTTGGAACTCCCGCTTTCTCTTTTGTAGAAATAATCCGAAAGTTACAGGGTGTAGGGTTACCCCTGAATCTGGCGCAGTCTCAATTTTTTGGATATGTACAATATACGGACCCTGGTCATTTGTGTTGTACCTTTCACGCCCTACTGGCGTAAAAAGAGAAGCCGGCGACTCGGTTTGCGTCAAATCAGGAGTATCAACGATCAAATGTGCCGGGGGCGTGGCCTCAATCTGAGGCTGGGTAATCATATTTTGCCCGGGGGGAATCAGCGAATCAACTGCCTGAGACCGATTACTATTCGCTATAGTATTCTGATCTTCCAAACTACGCTCCGTTGGTTCATGTAATGACCGGGATCGTTTATTATCAAGGCTACGCTCGCGGTTTTCGCGTGCCCTCCTACGTCTTTCTTTTTTTTGATTGCCCATAGCTGGAGTGAAAAATTCCGCCTGTGAGTTTTCAAATATTTCGTGTTGAGATAGACTCACATTGTTTAATATTGGACGGAAGTCCCCATCTCCTGGGTCGACCAAATCAGCATCCTCACTCATGAGGACACTGATCCAGCCTACCCTCTAAACTACGAAAAAAACAAATATATCTAAACTACTTCTAAAACACAGACACAATCAACTTACCCAACCTCCCACAACCATGGAAAGGAATAGTAACTATATTTAAAACTAAATTCTATAATATTTCACCGAAAAATATCGATCAAAAACACTAAACTCAAAAATAATTTTAAGCTAACGTCCGTACGCTATCGACACTCTACCGCCAATCGGGTTCATTTTCAGTGGTCGTTAGAGCCCGCATCCCGCATGCGAGGAGCGTGTGCTATGATTGTTGTTGTTTTTGTTTAAGGTGAAAACAAGATAACACGACCTCCCGGCAAAATAAGGCCGAACGACACAGAAAACTGAATTCTTACAAGATAACTACGTGTCATAACTGCATTTTTGCCCGACTACCGAGGCAAGGAAGGGATTCCCTCATTTTACCGACCACCGATTCACGGAATGCTTTGTTTCATCTAATTTTCATTTCAATGATTTTTTTTTTTTCAGAAACCGTTAATTTTTTAGGTAAAACTAAAAGTATGTGAACCCATTAGGTTAGGTTAGGTTTGGTTACCTATCTGAATCACTAAAATTGTTTGTCCTATTTTCATTTCGGCATTTACTATTCGACAAACTTCGTTTGCCTGTTTTTTCGTTTGTCCGACACTTTAGTTCGCGACGTTTACGGCTGGTCGTTTATGGTTTAGCTTTTGTATGTTTGACAAATCAATGATTCCCAATTATTGGTATACCCGCAATATCGTTGTACCGACGTAACGATTCGGTTGATAATCTGTTCGTATTTTATCAAATCGGTTTTATTATATTTGATACTAGCCCCGCCCCGGCTTCGCACCTTCCTCTTGAATCAGTCTATCTATTAAGAAAAACGGCATCAAAATCCGTTGCGTAGTTTTAAAGATCTAAGCATACATAGGGACAGACAGCGGGAAGCGACTTTGTTTTATACTATGTAGTGATAGTGATAATATGTATTATTATTATAAAGCGCACACATATGTTACTAATTCATATGTTTGTTTACAGTACATATGGTGCTACTTTCCCGCACGCGTGCGGGAATGAGCGCTTTCCGTGCATAATTATGTATGTCGAAACTTTAAAGAGCCATATATGTACTGTAAAACGTTGTACGATACACGTGTAAATAGGTAATTCGCAACTCGTGTCGATTTAAAACACTCTCTTCGGTCGTGTTTTAATTTATCACCACTCGTTGCGAATTTCCGACTTTCTGCACTTGTATCGTTAATAACTATTATGAAAATGGTTGTTACCTATGCATTTTTAACCGACTTCAAAAAAAAGGAGGAGGTTCTCAATTCGGTTGTATTTCTTTTTTTTTTTTTTTTTCAATGTTTGTTACCTCAGAACTCCGTTATTGATGAGCCGATTCGAATATTTTTTTTTTGTTTGTAAGTATATGCATCCAGGTGGGTCCCATTTTTTTAAAAAAATAGTTGGATGATGGGATCCGTGAGGAATTGAGAGAACTCCTCAATTATATTAGGCACGCGTGATTTTGGTATTTTGTATTATATCTCGTGTATTTACATCCGGAAATCATAAATTTGGTGGAGTGGAACTGATGATGAAGACCACAGATGGCTTATAGAATTCCTCAATTATGTACTTAAAGTACAAAAACACGTCACAGATTCTGATAAGATTCCGTTGAAATAGCAGCTAATGAAGTACCAAAGGTGATCCTTGTGGAATCGACGGAAGTCCTCAAATATTATCGGGCCACATACAACGATTGGGTTTTTTTTCTCTAATAATCAACGCATTGGCTCTCGGAAATCAGTTCATGTGGTAAATTGGAAAATAAATGTGGAAATGTTCTCGTGGCTTGGCGGAGTACTACATTGAAGTCGGTGAAAACTTTAAAGTAAATTATCAATATTTAATAACACTAGCAAAAATTTTGAAATTAAACTAAGGTTATCCTCCCAAAGCTGTATTTATGGTAAATAATTTATACAAGCAAGTGTATACTATTATATCATTACTTATATGTGTGTTCTTTAAATTACAACATTTGTTTATCAAGTTATTTATTCCGACCTGACCCTAACTTATATAGTACATAAGAATGTTAAGTATTAGGTAGTAAAAAAGTGTTCGGTTCTGGCCTGGCGCTTCGCTGGCTGCTGCCGCGGCACGCTCGCTGCGCTCGCTCGGCTCGCGCACTGTAAGGTCGCAGTTGACCTAACACTCCTCGCTCCGCTCGTCGTCGTACCTACACCGACCTGCCTTAGAGTCTCTGTAAAACTACTTTGAATTTCACTCAAAATGAACATTTGGCTAAACGTATGAAATGCAGAAAGTAATAATGGATAAGTAAAAAATTGGCTGTGAAACAAAAGTTGTAACAAGCCAAAGCTCAAATGATTGTTGCGGTAAAAGTTTTTCGGACAACTGAAACATTTTGGTTAACATCAAATGGTAAATGAAAAAAGAAATGAATTGTATATTCGGAGAACTCATAAAAATACGAAAAGTTCTCGGACAAACGATATTCGGTGAATAAATTTTAGTGATTGCGATAGGTTACCGTGTGGTCCACCGTAGCCATAGCGTTCAAGATACTGAACCGATTTTGATAAAAGAGGTGTCAATGGATTCGTAATTTATGATCTGGGTACCATAGGCTACCTTTTGAATGAAAAAAAACTGTTATTTTTTTCCTGTCAGTTTTGCGAAGTCGGGATACAGTTTTATGAATCTTTTATTATGCTCGTCATCCAAACTTTGATGGTTAAAAATTGTTCTTCTTGTGATACATATAAATAAAGAATTATTTTCGTCGCTCCTATCCTATCCTCTAGCTAGGAGATATTAACCAGGAAGTCGATTTAAGAAAGAAAGAAAGAAGACATTTATTCACGACGCAAAAGACACACAGAGACAAAGGGAGTACAAATACAATACAATTTACGATTTAAATCAAGACTGCATAAAAATGACTAAGATGTGTTGGGAGTGGTCGCTTCCATGGCCGCCGATCTACAGGTCAGAACTAATTTGTCCTTCTGAACATGTTTTTACGAATCTACTTACATGTTCTCAATCGTTATCCAGATACTACGCTACGAGGCAGACTTTAAGCCAATTAAAACTTTCAACATCCTTACAAATGTCATTTGTGAAGATCGAACGCGCTTTGACGGTAACTTTTAACGAATCAAATCCGTCTAGAGTTCGCCACATTCGAAAAGGATTCAATTTCTTCGACTTTAAGCAACTTTAGTGAGAGAAGTTTAAGCTACTTATTTTTCTGCGTCGCTGTGCTTTGAACTTAGTTTCTAACTTCTTTTGCGAAATGTTAAGCTTTTGAAGTAAGTATAGGTACTGCCTATACCTACATAAGAGCCGGCATACAAATCGGGAATATGAACGGTACATTACTAAAATAATGGAAAACCAATCACTCCAGTCACACAATTAACTACTTACCACCGAGGTGAATCAACTTTTAAGGTACCTACGCCCTGTTTTCCGATTTGTCACACAAAATGTAATAAACTTTATAAAAACTCCATATTTGTTTGGTTTTTAAGCAAACTAGGCTGTTATAACATCTGATAATTGGTCCAACTTTTATTCATGATAAGGCTAATTAAAATATTATTTTCTCAATAATATAATGAGTAACGCAGTAGACGTCGTTTTGCCCAGGTTATGTATGAAAAACGTGTCTTTTCCACTGCGTTACCAGGTTTTGCACAGCGATGAAAAAGATTTTCATGCGTGTTACATGGGCGATTCGTTTGGAGGTCTAGTTTTAATATAAATATTTTTTTGTGACCGCCAAGTCAATAGGTATGGCTCTAGGTTTAGTTAGGTTAGGAGTAAGTTATTTAGATAGGAGACGGAGACGCGACCAGAAATGACCAGACATGATGAGGTATTGAAAGACAAACTAGATCGGTTTACATTTGGCAACATAGACTATTATTTTTCTAATTATTAACAGTAAAAAAAAGATATCATTTGGTCACCCTACAGATACCATAAATATAATATGTACCATAATATAATAAAAAATGTATAACATGTAATATGTACCATGTATAATATGTAGTTTTGTCATGCCCCCATGACAATTAAAAGAGTTAGCGTGATTTAAGTATATTCAGTGAAAATTTCTTTAATATAATAATTACAAAATAACCTTGCCATTTTCTATGTCCTTACTTAACAACTCTATTCATATTTTATGTATTGCATTGAAAAAGTCTGAAAAAGTTTGGTCTGATTTCATCTCCGATTTCAGCTTCTATACTATGGCGTAACCCCTCTCTGATAAGTACAACCCAGCCACGACCTCGAGTTTTCGGCGACCGCGGGTACCCTGGTTATGGAAGCGGTGAGGGTACTAGCTGGGGTGGCGCAGGACCGGCCATTGTGACATTCTTT
Organism: Epinotia ramella; assembly: GCA_947578815.1. NCBI lineage: Eukaryota > Metazoa > Arthropoda > Insecta > Lepidoptera > Tortricidae > Epinotia > Epinotia ramella. The sequence goes on from OX388202.1 coordinate 37,370,546, forward strand.
GGGGGAGGCCTAAGTCCAGCAGTTGACGCCTTTCAGCTGAATTGATGATTATGATGATGACTACTATGTACTGAGGCGGCTTTCTTCAAATAATAACCTACAGGTATACCAACATTTTATACCGGTATTTTTGTATGAACATAATACCGGTATCGGTCACTGCATGAAACATGTGATAGGGATCCCTTTTGTCATGCATGACACACCACACAGGAACGCAAATGAAAATGCATTTCAAAATGTGTCAAAGTTTTATTCAAAAATCGCAATGTTACGTGAATAAGTTAGCTTAATCTACGTGGAATGTTTAAGACAAGTTAAGTACTTACTTTATAAGAAACACTTAAAAATACTATTTTAAAGCCGTTGAGTCTTACTTTAAATGCATGAGAAATGTATGAAGGACAAGACAAAGGGTTTTATGTGATGTTTATTTACATTTTATAATGACGAAATAGTGGATTATTGTAAGTGATCGTGGCCGGTGCTCTATATAAGAATACAAAAGTCACATGAACTATTGCTGTTGTTGGCATTAATCCAAGCAGCCCGATTCGAAATAAAAAAAGTGGAATTAGGGGTACGTTCAGAAACATTACACATGTGTGGAACAAATGGATTCTGGGTACAATGTCAATGAATGGAGTTTGAATTATCTGATATAATTTAGGTATATTTATTTTATACGTAGGTACAATTTAGGTATACAAGAAAGTACATTAATAAATATACATGGTCAAGTTGGATGAAGAGTAGAGTTACCTACGTGAAAATATCGGAACAAACTTGTGAACGTGTAGTAAATAAAATTAAAAATCACGCGAATATAACATTTAAGTAATTAAGAAAAGCCACGAACTTTAATTTGGGACCCACTTAAGGTTAACAGTCCTGTAATATTGTATAGGATGTTAATAATATTTTTGCGAAATGGGTTATAAATTAAAGAACGCGATCTACACATACATTACATACAGTACCTATACATTTATAAAGTACACGAATTTTTACTTTTATAATCAGAACATGGAAATACCGGATTATTGCTAATCAGCATTTTGTTGTGAGTGGTAATGATTAAAAAATCTACGAGTGAGTCACACCCAAAATTCCTATGTTGAAGAGAAAAAACTAAAAGGTACTGTGTGCTTTTTATTTTAGTTTTTATTTTACTTCCAACCCCCATACAGTCAATCCTCATTATGAATCAAACAGCCTTTAATATATAATATTAAACAAACAAAATCTTGTTATTGACGTGAAACCTACCTACATAGTGTACTAAAACATTTTTGAAAATCTACTTGTTGGCCCGCGTATTTATCTGAGCTCCAAAGTTACCAAATTAATCGTTCAAATGCAAACCAGGCTAAAGGAACTTGTAGTTCGCGTGATTTGAGATTATCGGTGGGTCAAAATAGCTCATTTGCATAATCTGCCATATTTAGTCTCGTGGACTTCTTTTATTTTAAATAAAAGACTGTCCATTGATTGACCCTAGTCTCACGGTGGTAAGCGACGACAGAGCCTAAGATGAAGCTCACTGGTTCAGTGATAGAATCAATGCGGTAAGATTTCGTTTTTTTAATACTTCAGCAAAAAAAACCAAATGAATCGAATGATATAAGATTATGGTCACCCTACACTATCACAGATTTGTTATTTTGACTTTGATGGATTGTGACTAATTTTGTAAGTAACGAAGCAAGCAAAGATAGTTTGATTCTAAAGAGATTTTAAATGCACCACTATCACCACCATTTCAGGGTAAAACAAAATTAACACATTAAATCGCAAAAATAATTGTGTTCATGGCTTGCGACATGCAGAGCAAAAAAAAATGCCTGTAAAATTATGTAAAGGGAGCGTTAACATTGAGTAATTTTCACTTTCACTTGACATAGCGAAATAAAAAATTTAAGTAGGACATCTACAAAAAAAACTTGGCATTTAAGTACTGACTCAGAAAAAGTTGGTCATACCATGACCCCGAAATCGCCGCAAATGATTCCCAGTAAATTAGAAGTAAATTCTGATACCCATTATTTTAATACATTTTAATATAACCTAAATTATAGTTTACTACTCGTATGGGTTCAGAATTGACTTCCAATCTGCCAAGAGTTAAATATCAGTTTTCGTGGCCGTTGTTGACTTTCTAGCCATGTTATGATAAGTCCTGTTAGTCCATGTTCGAGCATAACACATTGTCTGATAAACATCAGCTTACACACTAACACCACTTGAAAAAAATACCAACGCTATTTCTTGGACGTGACGTCAGTGAGGCTCATATGAACAAGAATGTTCGCGTTTAACACAGTCATTGATTAAGCATAAATAAAAACATACTTGGCAGCGGCAGCAACACTAAGTAGTTTCACTGGCTGAAATTGCCGCTAACACTGGCAACGTCTATTTACACACGAGCGTTGTGCAGATCACGTAAAAGACGTTGGTGAAGCGGTGACGTAGGCGTAGCATTTATTTGACACACAATGTGTCTCCGTGCGGACTATGCAAGTGTCGTCTGTGCGTGGCTTTGCTAGTGCTTGCAGCTTCTATTTCCACGAGCGTTTGCCGATCACGTAAATGTTGCAACTGACGAAGTAGTGACGTAGCGGTAGCCGAACTGCATCACCGCAATGCTGACACTGGCGTCTATTCACACTCGTCTATTTTCGTGCGGACGACACTTGTGTCACAGTTGATGCGGCAACACCGATGAAAGCGGCGGCGCCGTTGCATGGCTTTGCCGTCAATATTGAAGAACACTGGTAGGCTGGTAGCATCTATTTACACACGTGTGTCTCCGTGCGGACGACACACGTGTCGCAGCTGACGCGGCAACACCAGTGGAAGCGGCAGCGACACTGGGTCGCCTTGACGGCGCGGACGGTGTTGTAGCCGCGGCCGCAGCAGAGCATCTCGCAGCCGTCTTCACCTGGAGATAAAGAGTAGATTTGAAAAAACACGCACACTCGAAGGGGACTGATGACCTGGTAAAGGTTATGAGTCCGCTGGGTGGCGCAAAACCGGTAATTGAAGCACACTTTGAAGGAGGCCTGTGTCCAGCAGTGGACACAGTGCCGGATTAAGGCCATTTGATGCCCTAAGCAATCCACGCCTGTGGTGCCCCCCTCCCTCCTATCCATGAGCAATTTAATATCGGTACAATTTTTGTTTGGTGCTGTTTCCTGTTTCTGGTGCCCCCCAAGACGTGGCTTATGGGTTAATCCGGCACTGAGTGGACATATGTTCTCGTGTGATGCTGCCCCAAGAGCTTTACAAGATAACAGTGAAAATAATTTGTTTTTTCATTAGCAACAGATAAAAATGGCGAAAATACTGGGAAACTATCTTTCATTTAAGTAGTAAATTTTAAGATTTTTAGATTCATAAAAACTAACAATAAGGACGTTGTTTGATTGTGACGTCACAAGGTGGCTTATGGGTTAATCCGGCACTGAGTGGACATATGTTCTCGTGTGATGCTGCCCCAAGAGCTTTACAAGACAACAGTGAAAATAATTTGTTTTTTCATTAGCATCAGATAAAAATGGCGAAAATACTGGGAAACTATCTTACATTTAAGTAGTCAATTTTAAGATTTTTAGGTTCATAAAAACTAACAATAAGGACGTTGTTTGATTGTGACGTCACAAGCCTGTAATCCCTACAAATTCCATACTTACGGAGCGTTTTTGACGTTTCATAAAAAGAAGCTGATTTGACTTTTGTCAAATAGCGTATTAGCTTCACGGCCTGAAATCAACCACAGATACAAAAGGTTTGAACACTAAGCCGCCAGCTGCTTATTCCAAAAAAATACACTGAATTGACTCCACACAGCCTACACCACCACACCTCTAGAGGTCCTGTTGCACGTCCTTCCGTGAGTCCCCAAGGACCCTGAGACGGGGTCAGGTTCGCAGTACGACGGGGACGGCTCCAAATACACCAGCTCTGACTTGCGCGGCTGCCGGCCCACCGCCATAGTATGCTTGGATCTGGACAAGGAAGGATACAAGATTGAAGCAAGATATACGGAATCGGCAGCAGGTTGTCATTTTTACTTGCACTTTTCTCACTTTTTTTACGAAGGCAAAAATACATTAACATCCCTGGTTAAGGTATTTTTTAGAAACAAAACAATAATTCCGAAGACGTGTGCATTGGATTGGGTACAACAAGGCTCTCTCTGTTGCTCATGAGTATCCGGATAAATTGTTCAAAAAGTTATTAAGTCCTTATCCTACTAATATTATAAATGCGAAAGTTTGGATGGGTAGATGTTTGGATGTTTAGATGTTTGGATGTTTAGATGTTTGGATGTTTAGATGTTTGGATGTTTGTTATTCAATCACGCTTAAACGGTTCAACCGATTTGGATGAAATTTTACACGAAGATAGTTTATAGCCTGGATTAAAATATAGGATAGTTATTTGAAGGAAGCTAGTATGTATAAAGACGGCCGAGCGCCAGCGAGGCTTCCCAGACCACAACGTGTGTGATGCTTAACCTGTCGAGTGTGTCTTAGATGGCCGAGCGTCAGCCTGGCTTACGTACCGACCTTTGGAATAAATGTATTATGTCTATACCTGCGTATGAGCAGATGCGACTGCGGCGACTGCGGCGCGACCAGCCTGGCACGCCTGTACTTGTCCCGCAGGGCGGTCGCCACGGCCTGGTACTGCGGCAGCGCGCGCCAGCAGGTCCGCATGGCGCAAGACCCGGAGACGCCATGGCATTTGCACTCTCGGCGGACGAGGTCTTTCACCATCTGTAATAAACAAGTCTTTCATAAAAGAAGAGCAATGTAGCACATTCCTAATATTTGTCCCCTAATATTTATACCTTTTTAGCTGGATCTTTTCTTAATACCTAAAATACTGATGGTTCCGGATTCTTATTATTATCTATCTCATCTTCAGATTGTAAGACGTGACCACCAAATCGAAAGCCTCCCTTTCTTAATAGACGGGATGTGTCAGGCAAGTTGAACGATCTTTTTAAATGTGACTATTTAGCTGCCCTGCTTCGCCCACGTATTGCAAAGGGCGCAGGCAAACCTGAAAGATCCACATTGTAAACTGGTGAGATAATTTTTGAAATCAGATGAGTACATTGTTCAGTATACAGCCAAACCGATGGACCTCAATGCTTACGAGAGTAGGTATTGACCGGCAACAACCATAGACACAATCCGTCAAGTGTCAGTGTCGGAAGAGTCGTTGAAAAAGAAATGTTATCAACAAAACAGCTACGGATAAAATAACTATAAAATAGACTAATTAACCAACATCTAAAGTGCATTGGGAGCAAAAGAGGGGCCACTTCCACGTTGTGGTGACGACAGTGACGGGTAAGTCGGTCTCTCCTTCCTTTGTGGGTATTGGGGTGCATCGGGGCTCTCTTAAAGAACGCAGTATACAGTCCACCACTTTTCTCATGGCTTTACGCCACATACATATATCCGGCGAAAAATACATACCCCTACATCATACTTGAAATATTTCAATATCGATCGTTTATAACCATATGAGTGGCCCATTGTGAAGCAACGAAAAATTGGTATTTTAGCCACTTACTCGTAGGTACATTACAAGTTTTATAAAATATTCAGACCTCGGTGCCTCTAGTATGCAATCGCTTTATGTAGGTAGGTAACTATAAATATGAAAGAACCAGACTTCTGAACTTACAGTTACGCACTTTACATTAATAAATGCATCTTCGCATTACTAGAAACGGAAACCCAGGAGTATATGGCTTAACTGGTTCTAATAGCTACTTAACACAGACCACCAACACCGACACCTCACCCTTCAAGTCTAGAAGGGCCTATATAACTGACGCGAAGTTCCAAAGCTTTTTACGGCTCAAAATAAGCCAGTGACTTATATAGTCCAGTCATTTTACTGACATTTAGTATGGAAAACTGACAAATGAAATAATTTATCATAGCAGATTTTTCCTGTGTCACGGATATATGTATCATCATTTAAATAATTATCTAGAAGCAAAATCCAAAAATATATTAGGCAATCAAAACATGATAACAGTTAGCTCCTAAAAAGTCGGGAAAAATATTAATAAATAATAATAATAGTATTTGGGGACAATTTTACACAAAAGTTTAGCCCCAACCAAACTAAGCAAAGCTTGTACTATGGGTACTAGACGACGATATACATACTGATAAAGATAAATAAATACTTAAAATACATAGAAAACATCCAAATGTTTTAATCTTTATTTTGGTTGATTTATATTTGCTCTTTGATATTCAGGATAAATCATACAAAAAAGACAGTGAATACTTCATTTAAATCTATATTTAATTACTTCCGGGTGGAGACTTTTTTGGATTCTTGATTAAATAACGTTTTAATTTATGTTTATTTATTTTATTGTTTTAATAAGGAAAAAGACTAAAAAAAGCTTGTTACAGATTAGTGTTTTTCAAAACCGTTTTTCCTGGAGTATTCATTACGCATTTTATATACTTTATTTAATTTGTAATCAATAACTTATTTTATTGGTGATAAGGTATAGAATCCAATGGCAAAGGTCCGTCATTGGCCTTCTGAGGTACTTAATGATAGTACGATACGTTTTGAATGCAGTGGCTGCCTGATCGTCATTGATACTAGACATTATTCCGATCAGTGCGTTTCTAATGTTAGACTTTGTACCAAAGAGTTAGGAACGCTTTTTGAAAAGCCAGCGTGTTATGTCTAGAGGGTGAAAAAGACAAGCGAAATAGATAGATAAAAATATTGTGTACAAAATATATGCTAAATTATGCCATAATCATAAAATAGTTATACGAATCAGCGATTCGCAAATCAAGAATATGTTTTACGTATTTTAACACTTACATGGATACTTTAATTTATAAACGCCTGGAAGATACCTATTATTTGAGTCCACGATTGGCGATAGTTTGATGTCATCGATTTATTTTCGAATGTTAACCCTTAACTTGATTGCGTCCAGCCGCCGTCTAAACAAATTCTTTGATCGTCTTTTTGATTTTTTTCATATTTCCATTTGGATTATTTAGCGTTGCCGAGGCACTACGGACCTTTGCAATTTTTTATCAAATTGATGATCGCTGTTGGATCTGTAATTAGATAATAGCATCGATGTGTTCGATTCGATGTCCATATGGTAGAAGTCGTTGGCAAGTGCAGAAAGGAGCAAATACCGATTGAATCAAACGATCATGGAACACAGTAATCCTGGCCTAATGTCGCCGACATTTCTTGGCCGCCGCGGGGTCCAATTACGGTATTGTGCGAAACGACCGGTTGCTGGCAATTACGCCGTGAGCGTTCGTGATTCGGTGTTTTTGAGCCGTGTGAGTTGGGTTCCGTGGGGTTTGTGGTAGACCCTTAACTATTTTTTTTCCATGTTTGGTTGGCTGGGCGCCCAGTAAAATATATGCTTTGGGACCTCTGGGCCGGCACAGAGGAAATAAAGAAAATTTATTTTTATTTTTTATTGAAGTATTCGAAGAAATCGAGAAAAAGAGAAAACAATCCCAACATCCTTGTATGAAAGTTATATCGAAATCGTAATGAGAAATGGTGATTTCAGAGTCCGTTAATCACAGTCTCAGATAAACGCATGCAAAACAAGAAATAATCATGGTTACCCGACATTTTTTGACAGGTGACAGGGTGTGGTAAGCCTGAACAACGTCGAGTGATACAGGTGCTTCTTTTTACGAATTCGTGTTTTCTCGAGTCGGGAGTTTGACAATTTGCATTTGCATCAAATCTGACTCTTATAAATTTGAAGAATTTAATAACTGAAAGTATTTAGTAAACCCTGCAATTGGGTTCTAAAAAATACATAAAAGATAAATAATATTACAAATGAACCCTGCTAAATCTGCGGAACCTTCCACAATAACCTGCTGTTAAACAGTCATAACAACGTATAATTCGAAACAAGTGAGGTGGTACTTAAAAGAGATATTAACGCTCATCCAAAACTAGTTTCAACCGTGTTTCAGCCATATCGACACATTAACGTTTTGTTTTTCGCCGCCATTTTGAAGGGCCCCGCCATTTTGCTTGCAACTTTTTTAATCGGCCGCCGGCATGCGATGGCGTTTATAATTCCTTAAAACAATAATCATAATCAATAATGTCTTCGTTTCGATTTCAAGTTTTTTGTTTATTAATAACATGTCTTTTTGTGTTGCGGCGATTTTGGTACCTGCCAAATTACATAATAAATCGTACAACATATAGAGCATTGTATGATTTTTATGCTCAGTCCAATATAAATGAGTTTCGTAATCAAGAATGCACAGGAAATCATTCTTCAATTATTTACCAGTTTCGCGTAGAGTTTTTTTTGCGTAGGTAGGTATTTAATCCCTAATGACAGCTAGCTCTCGTTTTATCTACACTTGGTCGTCGCAATTATCATTGCTTCGAAATAGGTCTGGAACTTGAAAAGGGTCTTTCCGTCTTTCCCCAGTTGTAGACGTCGTGAGAATCGTGATTGGTTTCCTCATCATCCTCCTTCCAACGGAGTGCAGGTTTATGAGAATGAGGTACAAAGAGGTTGGGACAGAGAGGTAGACGGCAATGGAAGAGTCAGAAATACGGGAAAAGAAATACTATAATAGATAGCCGCTCTAGTCCAACGGATCACAATCAAAAGAGACTTCAGTGTTTGTGTATTCGTCATTGACATAATTAGTGTTTTGTTTCCGAAGATATGGATCGAAGAAAAAGAGGGAGGCTTTTGCCCAGCAGTGGGATACTTAAAACTATTATATACATAAATAAATAAATGGGTGATGTGGATAGTAATGAGAGAATCCCAACGTTCTGGTATAGTCAAAGCGAGTACCTTGCTCACCTTCCCGCCGTCGTTCTTGGGGAGAAGATTGATAGAGAGTGTGAGAGATAAAGAGATAATGCATGCACACAATGCAGGAGAAAAAAGAGGGTGATCAGGGAAAATTCTACAAGTAGGCAAGAATGAATGATAATTTAATCTCGCCAGTCTGAACCATTGGAGGAATCACAAGAGGTGTTCTTCTGTCTATCATAGATAGATTCTTTGTTCTGTTTACAGAAAGTGTGTACCTCGCTCACCTTCCTCCCTACGCGGTTGTTGTGCAGGTTCATGCGCCCGCGCGCGTCCGCGTCCAATTCCCGCGCATCTAGGAATCTGCGCGCGAACCGCGCGCCGTACGCAGCCTCCCCACAACCGCCCCACTGGAACTGGTCTGGCGACGTCCTTCTTCTGTTAAAAGATTAAAATGTTACATCAGACCCGTAAACAGTCAAAGCTTGTGTTAGTCGAGCTCCACTTTTCGACAGCCTTTGCAGGATTCGCATCAGACGATGGTCGTTCACTGTTGTACTTGGGAGTCCCACCCACTAGATTGCCGCAATAATCCTTTCGGTTTTCTAACAGGTTCCCTTAGCCTTCGATCATCGATCATTTTGGCAAAATTCGTTTTCAGAATGACATCGGATAAACCAAACGTATGTCTAATGATTACTGATAGTATTGATTTTGATTGAAAACATGTTGATAGATCATGTCGACACAGAATGTTTATCATGGTAGATAGATAGACGAAGCGAAGCGATAGCTTGTTCTGAAATCTAACCCTTCATAAGCAGTTGGCAATACAAAAAAAATAATACTTGAGTAAAAACTGTTTGTAATCCGCGGGGGGCCCGCTGGATGTGGGTGGCGCAGGGTCGGTCACTTTGGAACTCTTTGGGGGAGCCCTATGTCCAGCAGTGGACGTCTTTCGGCTGATATGATGATGCGATGATGATGATGATTCTTATTCTTACCTGTTGGACGCGCAGCCGCAGGCAGGCAGGTCGCCGCTCGCGCACGCCACGCTCAGTGCATGCGTGACGCCAGCCGACGTGATGGCGTACGTGAAAGCAGTCTCCCGCGTCGCTGTAAAACAAGATGGTGGTTAGGTATGTCGTCATCCTGTACGTCCTACTTCACCGCACCGCACTGGCCTCCTCTCGTAGTTGAGATGGAGCACGTTGTACCTAGTCCCTACGCTAGCCCAGTGCGGATTAGAGTTAATAATTCGTCTGCTTCAGATTGGGTTATGAAATTGAACTTGGTTGGTAGGTAAGGTTCGAAACTTCATTCTTCAGGTGTAAACTTTACACCAAAAGAATGAACGAGTATTCTTGCAGTTAATTTTCCGAATTGCCAGTTGTTTTTCATTCCCTTAATCTAAACCACGACTGTAGTGAGACTGTATAAATAGAGAAATATAAAACACTGTTTTAAAAATCTCCAGCAAAAATGAAGTAGAGTTGATTGAACTCGTAAGATTTTTAGAATTTTCCTCAATATACGGGGTCGGTTTTGGTTTCTACCTTGCAGGAATGACTAAGAGCAATACGTTTAAATAACTTATTGAATACATAAATTACTTGTAAGAGCCGTTATAAAACAATAATATTTATATAATAAAGCAATAAAAGCGCTCTAGGGTGCACCATAATGATCATAACACTTACGAGTAAGCATGTTATTGGCCACGAATGTTTGTTTTATAATGTGTTTACTGTTTAGGTACACCGATGGGATAATTTCACAATAATATTTACATTCGCGGGCCCACGACTGGCAGCTGATTGAAATGTAGCCTGAGACTGAATGAATAACATTAGATATTAGGGTGCTCGTCCATGAACCACATCGTGGGTTATGGAACATTCTTACTCACTGAAGAAGACATTTTTGCACAGTAGCATTATTTCCTGGGCCGACTCAGATGTGCAAATTCAGACTACTCTTAGAAAGGTATACGGTTCGGTTTTTCTTTTTTCTTTTCTGTGTTGTAAACTTACTAGGGGTACACCAAATAAACCCGAAGAGTCATAAGTTTATTTTTCCGAGTTACATCATTCGGAAAACCATGTTCCGCTGAAGGAACTGTGGATTTTTCAGGATATAATACTAACCTAACCTAACATTTAAATACTCCATTAAATCACCTGCGTCCAAATTTTTGTTTAGCGGAAAATGGCAAATCTGGGATTAATGATGTGTGAATAATATTTGATTCTGTGTTCCCATTAAATAGAGTATTACTTAAATCCATACTAATATTATAAATGCGAAAGTGTGTGTGTTTGTTTCTTTGTTTGTTTATTGTCCGTCTTTCACGGCAAAACGGAGCGACGAATTTACGTGATTTTTTAAGTGGAGATAGTTGAAGGGATGGAGAGTGACATAGGCTACTTTTTGTTTCTTACTAACCCCCCACTTCCCTAAAATGAGGGGTGAAAGTTTGTATGGAGCTACGATATAAACGAGTTCCACGCGGACGGAGTCGCGGGCAGAAACTAGTAATTAATAAAAATGTAACTTATAAATAAGTACTTAGCATAAAACTGGGTTTTTTAAAGGGGATTTTCTCAGCGAGAACATAATGAACATTCCCTACCTTTAGAAATCGTTTTGCAACGCAGTTATTACTGCAGCGTTCGAAACAGTGGCGTTTCCCAAAACTTTTACAGGTGCCCTGTGGTGTTGAGATCATCTGAGTGTCTATTTGAGAAACGTATTGATTTTATATGTCGCATACTCGTCGGGATGAAAATCGCGACAGTGATCGCGATTGCTATGACTCCTGGCACGTAAATGTGCTGATTTTTCATTATACCAGTGTTTTCAACCTTTACTATGACTGGATAGGGTGGGTCAAAAATATATTTCTATAGGATGTGGTTTATGGAAATACATTTGCGGCCCACCCTCAGCTCTTCCTTGCTTTTTATTTGATTTTACAAATATGGAATCCTTACATCACTAAAACGCTACGCGTTCCCTCAGGGGGTCCCAACCCATAGGTTGTAAACTAGCACCGACGATTTTTATATGGTATGTGGTTGCCCTAACAGCTATCTCCCGCTGACAAGCCGGAGGCTTGGACAGCCTAATGCGTCAATTAGTCCACTCCGATAGACCCGTTTATTCTATCTGCGCCCGACAACTTTGATGTAAAAGGTTTTGAGTAGGTATTATACCTGATAGTTGGTTTGCTATTGCAAGAGATACAGTGTTAGAATGCGAGGGTGCGCTTGAGTAATACGAGTATGCAGTTCGATTGCTATGATAAACTTCTTCACAAAAGTAGGCAGTATGTATCGTACAACCTCCCAACTATAGTCCAGAAGAACAACTATGGACCAAAGTAGACTAACTAAATTCTGCCAAAACTAAGGTCTTTTATTTTGCCATTTGCCATTCTGTAGTTACATTCCCTTTCATAGAGTTCATTCACAAAAATAATAATTCACAATCGTGTAACACTGAGTTCATTTGGATTATTGTTAGGGGATTTGGACTATTGTTGGAAGATTTTATTTTATGGTTTTACATGTATTTAGATTTTGGATTAATCTCTGCTCCGCCTGGGAGCACTCTCTTCTTTCTTAATGGTTCTCTAGGTACCTATAGCTTAAAGGGATGCGTGTGTAGTGGAGTTTATCTCCAAACAAATATGTATAGAAAGACAAAAAAAAAAACCGAGTTACATTTTACTACCCGTTCAACAATATCTATACACCTTGCAGCGTGACATCATATGGTTGTCGCAGGCATATTGTATAATCCGCCGTTTTACATAAAAGCTAGCTGTTTCACAAAACAGCGCTGTTTTGTGATACAGCGGGTTGATGATCAGGGTGGTACAGTACACTCTGGGTACGGTGCGAACCGAATAAAGGCGAGGAAAGGGGTAGCAGTAAGTTCCGCTTTTCGGCATTTCCTCTTCCACTTTCTATAATCTTTGACATCCTCTGAAGTGAGAATATTGGGCGAATGTGTTTTTATCACTGTCAGGGAAGCGACCTGTAGAAGAGTACAGCCGCACAGACATACGAAAGGTGTTTGGCCCAAGCTCAAACGCAGAACTTCGTTCGCTTTACTCGCTCATTCAATAAAACTTTAACAAACGAATGCAGAGAACTGTAACCATTAAAACCTAAGAAAAGAAGCATTAATCATAAATTGCCATGCACACGAAATAAAAATAGAACTTCCAAATTAACACAACCCAACATTTATGGCTCCGAGTGAGTTACATTCACAAAAACTGTAATCGTCCAGTTTCATAAATTGACCTGAAGATTTAACAACTAAACGTACTCGAAACTCAGACTTACATTGGTTAGCTAGAAGCGGTGGGTACACCGACCGTACCTTTGTGAATATCACCAACTGTGTTCGTCTGTCACGTCATATAAATGTAAACAAACGAGCAATATAAACAAACGGGTACTCAATTAGCGCCTTGCAGCTATAAATAATAAATAAATAAAGTTAATTGACATGACTCTGGGAAGTGAGGCCTACTGGTGTATTTGGTGTTTAAAGTACTGGTGTTTGAAGAACACGATTTCTTCCGGTAGGCTTATAACAACCACTACTTTAACCCATTCGCCGCCACTGACTTGAACTCAAGCTTTTCACCGTAGGTAATACCTCATTTTCAAAGTGAAAACTTCTTTAGCGGCGCTGAGCACTTTTTGGGATGGGGAAAAATGGTTAAATACGCGACAGTTTTGTGACGTCAGATGTGAAGGAGGTCACTTTTTGCTGCTAGCCGATTCGACTTCATTCAAAACTGAACGCCATTCGTAAGAGTATAAAGCCGTTAAACACTTTTTGCAATAGCATATTCTGCAAATAAATTTGTAATAATACCAACGCGTCCTTCACCGTTTTGCTATTGAGAAAATTCGAATAGTTCGAATTTGGGCGTTATTCCTAAAAAGATAAAGCTTAGAAAAATATTTACCAACGGCAAAAACAAATTGATATTGTGGTCGCCAGGTCGCCACCGCCGTCTGCTGTTCTTGCAATTCGAATAGTTCGAATTTAGACGTTATTCCTAAACAGATAAAGCTTTGAAAAATATTTGGCAATGGCAAAAACAAATTGGTATTGTGTTTGCCGCCGTCCGTCGGCGGCGAGCCGGCGGCCCGTCACACCCAACGCGCCCGCGGGCCGTCCGCCTAAATAATTGATAATTGTTTATAAATTTGCGTCAAATTCATTTTTAGGGTGACACCGTAAGATGTCACGTGACCTGATCGAAAAACTGTTACAATGTTATTGAGTTTTCACTTCTGCCGGCACTCCCGAAATGCAACCCGGTCTTTTTTGTCTAAGCTTTATGTTGTCTTTCTGTTTGTCCTTCTTCTGTTTTATATTTCTTATATTGAGCGGTTGCTCGACTCCAATTAGTAACTGGCCGCTCAGCAGCAAAATAAAAACACACGCACCAACCTCCACGGTGTGCACGATACGAGCGCCGGCAGGCTGCGGCGCGGCGCGGCCACCGCGCCCGCCGCCCGCCTCAGCGCGCGTCTTTTGTTTTTTTTTATTGATTTTCGTCCTATACTTTCGCCTTTATGCTGCTTGGAGTTCGCGGTTGTTGTCAATTTGCTTCAGCATCTTTGCGTACTTATTGTATTATTTTCGTCAATTATTGTGTTCTAGTTGTGTTTTTTGTGGCGTTCCTGTAGTGTATGTAAGTAAATACATAAACTTTACACAAGCAGAGATATATTTTGCTCCTAATCCCGAAGTCAAGTTAAGGTAAGTCGAAAGTCGAGACATCCGTTTAACGTACTGGCCAATACGCGACCTTTTTTCTTTCTATCGATCCATAATTTCTAAAATTGTAGCAGGCCGCTCGACTCTCAATACAAAAAAAGTTTGGTTCTCATTTTATTACGACATGCTGGGATAACCTGAAACTTTGTATACATCATGGGATCTGCCATATCTAGGTGGAAAACTAGTTTCTATTGCTAGAAATTAAAATAGAAAAGAAATAGAGCGAGTAGAACATTTTTCACACAAAGTCCCCCTTATTTTTTTCTATTATATTTATTTTATCAACAGAAACTAGTCTCCGATCTAGATCCGCCATATCTAGATCCCATTGTATTCAGAGTGCTGTCAGCTGGTGACATAACTTCAGAAAAACTCTTCGTAATGAATTACCTACATGCGGAAAAATATTCGAATTTCATCACTATCCATACTTCCGTACTAATATTATAAATGCGAAAGTGTGTCTGTCTGTCTGTCTGTTACCTCTTCACGCTTAAACCGCTGAACCGATTTGGATAAAATTTGGTATAGATATAGTTTGAGTCCTGGGGAAGGACATAGGATAGTTTTTATCTCGGAAATCATCCCCCAAGGGGATGACGTGGGGAGTGAAAGTTTGTATGGAGCTACGATATAAACGAGTTCCACGCGGACGGAGTCGCGGGCAGAAGCTAGTACTATATATATACTACATTGATAGACCTACATAGGTATAACTATGTTTTGACGGCGGCCGTCAATTAGCTAGGCGGTATAAATCACGGCGTGGGAGTGAGACCGCTGTCGTTTATTTGCCTCGTTCTGGCACTTGAGCTTTTTATCCCGTGACGGCTGTGCGATGCCGGCTGCCTTACACGGAGAAAATATCAAATACAAGTAAAACCAATTTTTCAACCGACTTCGAGTCGTTCTTCCGAAGTCGAGGTAAAACATGTAATTAACATGCGCAGCGTCATCTAATGACACACTAGATGACGCTTGTATGTAATCCGTTAAATAATTATAAATAAGTTTGTATTTATAGTTTAACTAGTTTCTGCCCGCGACTCCGTCCGCGTGGAACTCGTTTATATCGTAGCTCCATGCAAACTTTCACCCCCCCATTTCACCCCCTTAGGGGATGATTTCCGAGATAAAAACTATTCTATGTCCTTCCCCGGGACTCAAACTATCTCTATACCAAAATTCATCTAAATCGGTTCAGCGGTTTAAGCTTGAAGAGGTAACAGACATCAGACAGACAGACAGACACACTTTCGTATTTATAATATTAGTATGGAAGTATGGATAGTATGGATTAATTAAACTATAAATACAAACTTCGATTACTCTGACGAAATTATCCGGCTCAGCAACTGTAAATTTTGCTTGAATCTAGAATATTAAGCGTAATATTACGAGGCATTTTTGTGTAGAGTCTTACTAAACCAAATCCTAAAAGCATAGAAAGCCACAAAAATTAAAGGTTAAAATAATTGCTGTACTAAATTGTTTTCGCTGTGTTTGATCCTTGTTTTATTAAAATATGAATTTTAGCATCTACCTTCGTGAGATTCGCTCTGTATATATTCAATCGCTAATTGTATTATATTCATCAGTGTTGCCATTCAATTGTATGAGACACTGGTTTTAAGCAAACTAGTATTAATAAATAAATAGTAAACTATCGATCGAGTTCGAAAGAATTATGTTTCTGGAAACGAGATTATCACTGGCTCTTTTTGAAGCAAAAAGTCCTAACCACCCCCTGGTGACATTGGGGATTCAACTTTATTTTGTGTAACATAAGGTATGATTTTGTTAAATATCTGGTTGGGGTTACGATTTTACTATCTTAGTCAAGCAAAAATAGAGCTTAAGATTTATCTGTTAAAGATTATGTTGAATTTAATTACGATTGCTTTAGGTGGAACAGGATGGGAATTATGGAAACTATGGTCGCTGGAAGTGGTACAGTCAGCCGGGTGTATAATTGTAATATAGTATCTACGGGAAGCTAAGGTAGCCTAGTGGTTCAGGCATGCGGCTGTCAAACGGCGGTTGTAGGTTCGAATCCCGGCTCGTACCAATGAGTTTTTCGGAACTTATGTACGGAATATCCTTTGATATCGTTAGCTTTTCGGTGAAGCACATCGCAAAGAAACCTGCATACATCTGCGAAGAAATTCAAAGATGTATGTGAAGTCCGCAAACCGCACTGGGCCAGCGTGGGGACTGCTACCAATTCCATCTCATCTCATGCATGAGTGGGGGCCTGTCATAATGGAAGGAATTAAGTTTCTAACAAAATATTGATTGATATTTCTGTATTGTGCGAGTAAAATATATAAATTATAGATAGCTAATATACTCTTGTAATGTGTGTTGGGGGTTTTACTTTTCATTTAAAAATAAGGATGAGATGCAACTACTTTAGGGTGTGTTTCATACAAAGATTACTGAATGAATCGATTTGAAGCGGAACCGGATCCGGTGTTGAAGCCATAAGTGGGCTCTATCGTCAAAGAAGACAATACAATCAAGACAAGACATTTGTTATTGCTTTAATACTAGCTTCCGCCCGATACTTCGTCTGCTTGGACCCGGGATACAAACTCTCCTATATTTTAATCTAGGTTATCAACTATCTTTGTGAAAAAAATCATCCAAATCGGTTAAGCCGTTTAAGCGTGATTAAGTAACAAACATAAAAACATCTAAACTTTCGCATTTATAATATTAGTAGGATTCCGAATATTATAAGACGGGTCAACCTGAAGAAATAGTATTTTATGCAATCGTTATAGAGATGTTTGGATGTTTAGATGTTTGGATGTTTATTACTCAATCACGCTTAAACGGTTGGATGAAATTTTGCACGAAGATAGTTTACGAGTATAGCCTCGATTTAAATTTAGGACAGTTTTTATCCCGGGTCCACGCAGACGAAGTCGCGGGCGGAAGCTAGTCATTAAATATACTAACCCTGATTAACTTAAAATGTTGTCGACAAATTGTCAGGTAATGAATATCGAATTGGAATAGAACTAGTATTGTGAACGGGACGTTTAGAGTTATATAAACTTTAGTAAGTTATTGGTCTTGAGTATTTAATTTATACCTGATCACGCACCTATTTCATTCTTACCCGACATGTTAAAAGCGTATTACGATTTTTTTTTAATGTAAGCATTGCTACAAAAACATTCAACGTTTATTAAGTGTATTTTCGAACGAACGTGCGACGCGGACGAAGTTTGTCGTGTCAGCTTGGGCAAGCCTTCTTTCGTATGCCCGGCTGTTCTCTATTTCTTAACCGATTATCGTCCAATTATGTGATTAGGTTCGAATAGAAAAAAAAATAAAAAAAAAAAAGGTCAAGTTTCAAGATACAGCTCAATACGGCTTATTTGTTAGGGGTACTAGACGATGACATATTTAATATGATGTAAATGACTCATTTAAGATAGAAAAAGTAAAAATAGGTACTTTAATATAAATTTTAAACGTACATGGCTCTGAAACATATAGGTATTCTTGTTCAAAACATATAAATATTACTAGTGGCTCTGTGAGCTGTAGAACAGGACAGCATGACTTGAAATAAAAAATCAAAACGTGAATCGCCAAAAAAGGCCATACAATTATTTAACCTGTTCACAAAACTTTACGAGAATCGATTGAGAAATGCGACCTATAGACGAGGACAGCCCGTCAGACGTCAGACATACGAAATTATTTTTGGCCAAGCTAAAACAGAGAACTTGGTTCGCTTCGTTCGCTCGTGCATTCCCAGTCCGTCATTTTCGCAGGTAATGACGACCACGCCACACCTGGCGACACTGGGATAAATCGGTCGTCAAACTACTATTTTGATTTCACTGCAGTCATGGCCTCCCAACTCGAACAACGTATACGTTCGCTTCTACGCTAAACAATTATATATAATTGTTTAGCGTAGAAGCGCGAGCGCGAGGGCGTGTCGTAGAGCGTTTTAGTTATTTTAATTCTGTTAGATCTTCTAACAATTTGCTATTAACTGTGCCTTCGCGCAAAAATTTTACAGTAGTTCGTTCACTTTTAAGGCTATTCGACTGTGGAACTCTCTCCCTCTTGATATAAGACAAGCTAAATCTATCGGTAACTTCAAATCTCTTCTTAAAGAACATTATTTGTCTCTCTCCTAATCCCCGATTGTCAAACTATTATTATTATTGGCTGACTGTTTATGTATTATATTTATATATTTTTATCTGTGTTATTTGTATATATGTATGATTGTGTATGTATGTTTATATATAGAGCTATTTATGTACGTGTATTGATATAATTATTTTGATTTATGGCTTATTATAATCTCTGCACCACCTACTACATAATCAAGTTTTATCTCTTTCTCCGATACCCAAAGGTTGTCTGGAAGAGATCGCTCTTCAGCGATAAGACCGCCTGTTGTCTACCTCTACCTACATGTTATTGTATTGTTTCTATTTTTAACTACTTTGTTTGTGTGAGGTGTGCAATAAAGAGTATTTGTATTGTATTGTATTGTTACTAAAAATAACTCATAGATGGCGACACAGACCAGGTACCAAGCAAAACATTTGAACCAGTAATCGTGAAGATATAATGATAATTACACTTTAATAAATTCAACGTACCTTAATTATATCACAAACATCCTTCCGTACATAAAATAAAGGTATATTTAATAAGTTTAGAATATGCAATAATATTGATACTCAATCCATGGAACTCGTACTATACGTGTGAGCTTTCAAGCTTGCTACGTATTATTGGGTACGGTAATCTATTTGTTGCCCAGGAAGTCAATGCCATCTGGTGATATCTCAATGTATTACTAAAACTATTAGGTAGGCTGACAGAGTCATAGCCGTGGTAGCTCGGATACTGCATCTACTGGTGTAGCTACGGGACTAAAATTGTATACAGAATTGCCTACATTAGGACGGTACGCTTTTGCTCTATGAGATTGGGTATCTGTACTCTGCAGTCTACAAAGTTGAGTTGATGAGAAATTCAGCGTTGCACGAATACTCGTAATTTAGGCACACCGCTATCCACTGCGTCTTGGACCCGTCCCGATCAAGACGCCGCAGTCACGAACGCCAAGCTTTACTGTTCGATGATCACTATCGTGTCAGTTTAGTTATTGTCATAGGTAGTCATTAGTGTCGTAATTGACCTATAGTTATCCTATTTTATTACTTAACTACCGGATGCATACAATTCAATGTATATTTTATGTCTATGAGTGTGAGATATAATATGTTATGATTCGCATATACCTACGTACGTAATTTTAAACTAATTTTTTGGTCTTACACAGTTTAGTCTTTTTGTTTTTTTGCTCGACTACGGCAGAGCCGAAAGGAAGGTTATGTTTTTAGCAGTCTATGTTTGTATTTACGTATGTTCCCACGTAGCGTTTAAGCTACTGAACCGATATTGATAATTCAGGTGTCAATCGATTTGAAATAACGCTGCGGGTGACATATGCTACCTTTTGTAGAAATTAAGCTGTTTTCAGTTACTTTTCCGTAGTCGAGTTACAGTTTTCGAACTGGTAATAATGCTTGTTTTGTCCCTAAATCTCCCACGTTATCCACGTTTATCGCCTGACCCCGATCACCCAGGGGAACCTAGCGGCAATTATTTGATATTCAACTAGGAAAAAATGATAATGTTCGGTTATGGCGCTTCGCCGGACGCTCGCTTCGCTCGCTCGGCTCGCGCGCTGTAGGGTCGCAGTTCACCTAACAATCTAACCGTTTTTTCCCCTGGGGGATCAGGCTAGGGGATTAACGTGGATAACAAACAGCAAATCTCCCAATAAAGCAAAAGCTTAATTTTCGGTTGGACTCTTCATCCGGATGAACGTTGTCTTCTCTTACACATGGTAGTTGTTATAATATTTACCTAAAGGCATGACGTGACCGAAGTCATTCCCGTCACCCACTCCGGAGCAGTTCCACCTGTGACCTGAGAGCTGCTCTCGACATTCTGAGTACGCCATCCTGCAATAAAATAGACCTTAAGTTCATTCCCATATAGCTTTGATTACGATTTTGACCAGTCAAATTCATGCAACGCCATCCAGTGGCTAAGTTCTGCAGTAATGAAGTTCGTCAGCGCTATTCTTTTAAGGCTAACGAAATACATGCAACGCCATCTAGTGTCATATTGCAGTATAGTCGTGCAAAGAGATGGTTACAAAAATATGTATACACGACTTTATTGCCTTATGTATATTTTTTTGTTACTTTAGCCGTAACGATATTGTACTCGAGTGTTAATTTTTCTCTGTTTTTGACGATCGTGATAAAAATTATAATTTTTTTGACATGTATGCAAATCTGTAATGTATTTTTTTATCATGAAATAAATAATCAAATCTAATCAAATCTATAGTATCTGATGACGGCTGGCGAGTACAGTTTGCTACAAAAAACAATTGAAACCACTCAGCGGTGGTAGCGGTGGGCGTACGCCATAGTGAGGCGGATTTCAGTACCAAGCTTATCCATGTTCAATGGTGGCACTGGTTATCCTTATTTATGCCTAGCGAAAAACTAGCAACGCCATCTAGCGGTAGCTTGCTGTACTACCTGAGTCCGTCGCCAACTGCGGCGATGGCGGCGGGCGTGGCGCGGCACATGGCGCGCTGCTTGTCGGTGAGGCCCACTCGTGCGCAGACCAGGTGCGCTCCTAGTGACACGCCGCTTCTACTGCTGCTGTGGATAATTTTTTTGAATTAATATTGGCTTATTTACATTTTCAGGAGTGACAATTGGATAGGTAAATTTTATGTTTGCTTAGAAAGGGATTCACACTTCACTATTACAAGTTTAGAAACAAGACTTTCTCGGCAATTTTAAATCCTCCTGCGTACAGAAATGATAAAAGTTATGATTTTGTATATACAGCCGATCAACGTTAAATATGGCGCCGGCAGCGGTCATTCCATAGAAACTTGTCAAACTTTCCATACATTCGGATTTTAACGAACACCGCTTAAGATTAAAGACGGTTTGCTGCAACCCACCCTTACTCGTACATAAATGTCAACACAAATCTTTTGGCTCTGGTGGATATTGTTTCTGAGCATCTGGATAAGGGAGTCCAAGTTGACGTCCTCTATTTAGATTTTAGTAAGGCTTTCGATCGCGTAGATAACGACATTCTATTGGAAAAATTGTGTTACATTGGATTCTCTCCCAGATTACTCAAATTACTGGCTAGTTATCTACGTGATCGGCAGCAGTATGTTCAGCACGGTTGTTTTGTATCTCCTCCATATCACACTCGATTTGGCGTGAGTCAGGGCTCTATATTGGGACCATTCTTATTTGGGATAATGATAAATGACTTGCCATTAGTCCCCAAGTCTGCTAAATGTCTTCTCTACGCCGATGACTTGAAACTGGTCTATGGCGTGATGCAGCAGGAGGATTGTGATTTCATGCAGAATGACGTAGACTTGGTTTGCCGGTGGAGTTTGGAAAACAAACTTCTTTTTAACGCTGCTAAGTGTTGTGTGTGCTCTTTTAGTCGCGCACGTGCACCGCTACATGCGAACTATATGCTTGGGCCGGAACCTATTAATCGTGTTACCTCAGTGAAGGATCTCGGAGTAATTTTCGATACACATTTAAGTTTTCACGAACACGTTAATGTGACCACTGCCAATTGTTATCGGAGGCTAGGTTTTGTAATCCGCAACGCCCGTGACTTTTACGACCCGGGGGCCATAAAAATGGTCTATAACGCGTTGGTAAGAAGCAAGCTGGAGTCATCGTCACTAGTGTGGAGTCCACACGAGTCCACGTATGTCTTGCTTCTGGAGAAGGTACAGAAAGCCTTTCTTAGGTTTTTGTTTCGCAAAATGTACGGGTACTACCCGTTTTTGTACCCCACGAAATATCTGTTAGGTACTCTGAGTTACAACTCCTTAGAAGTAAGGCGTAACTACGGGCTGTTAATTTTTGCGTGTCGGATTCTGCGTGGGCAGATGGACTGTCCGGATCTGGTCGGACAACTCTTGAGACTGTTCGTCCCGGACATCCCTCGGGTAACCCTGCGGCCGCGGCGCCGCGACCTGCTGGCGGTGCCGGCAGCACGCACCATGTCGCGCAGAAACTCGCCGCTGTTGCGCGCGCGCTTGTGGCGCTCAATGCGCTTCTGGCATCAGCACCGGAATGCGATCTGTTTGCATGGAGTTGGGCGGCTGTGTGCTGTGAATGTTTAAGATTTTGCGAAGTGATGGATGTTAGGCAATCGAGTGTTTGTACGTGATTCATGTTGTTTCAAATTATGTTTTAGTTAATTTAGTTTCATAGCGTATTGGTTCAACTGTAATGCTATGTAAATATTATTTGAATAAATAAATAAATAATAAATAAATAAAGGGTTAGCCAAAAACGACGAGTTAAGCTCGGGAATGAGAGGACAATAGTGAACGTTTTAATTTTTATCGCTGTGGATAAGACATCCGTCACTGCAGTGCCGGTTTTAGCACTACCAGCGCCCTGGGCGAGATTTCTAGGGTGCCCACACGGACATGAAGGGGCGCCGGTGCCCCTTTATGTCCGGCGCCCTGGGCTGTCGCCCTACCCTAACGCCGCTACTGCGTCACTGTCGCACTCGCATATATGTCATAGGCTCTAGTATAGGTTTTACCGAAACAAAACGTTACGACCGCGTTTGCGTTTAGCCGTCAAATCCCATACAAATTGAGGGTAAAACGCAAACGCGATCGTAAAGTTTTGTATCGGTAAAACTTATACTAGAGCCTCAGAACGGGAACCATATCTTAGGCCCACGAAACGCAATTTTGTCAGCATGAGTTTACGTTACTCGAAATAAATGATTTGAATTTGAATTAGCCTATAATAATATGATCGCGTAAGTAAGTTAGTGCGTGAGAGACGAATGCTTTATTTATTATTTAATCATATGGCATACGTTATTTCGCCTTTAAAGTTTGTCACTCTTTTAGCACTAATGCTTTATTTCCGACATAAACTCGATCACGCTAGTTTGATTACGCCAGCTAGGGTGAAATTGGTACCTTTTTTTTAAAGACCTAGTTCACTTATCTTGTGCCTAGTAAACAAAGCGATTATTTTTAATTGTCAGGTTTAACCGCTAATTGATACTGTAAAATAAACGTAGTAAACGCCCATAACAACATTTCAACCAAAAGGCTTTTTATATCTAAGGAAAGGATGGCAGGTCCACACTAAAAACTACTACTTAGTAATGGTGACCATTTTTTATTTATATACTATTTAATTCTTAAAACCAATGGTGCCATTAGCGGGACCCACGGTAGCTCAATTGGCAGAGCGATGGACGGATACAAGAGGTTGTGGGTTCAAATCCCGCTCGTTGCGAATAATTTTTAATTTTCTACTATGATCGAAATTGAACAATATAATTATTTAAGGTGAGTCGGGGCAAGGCTGGAGAAGCTTTTGACCCTCTTCCCCCGATGTTACTCTTGCCCCGACTCACCTTAACACGAGTCACTATTCGAGATTAGTATTTATTAAACATGGCCTTTTCATTTCGAAGCATTTGTGGCACGTGGCTAAACCATTGCTTGGTTGGACCAATGGGTCTTAAGATAAGATCCGTTCTAGAACAAGAATCCGTACTATGGATACCTACATATAATATTTGTGTGCGGGAAAACAATTTGATTTGTCTTCAGTCTAAGCTTTTTCAGACATGCCTACGGCTTTTTAGACGATTAATAAAATGTATAATATATATTATGAAATTCATTACATCGTTTAATATTCACAATTTCACAACCAACCGCCGGTAGCAAACATAAAAAAAGTTAAATATGGCCGCAATCAAGTTAATTATATGTTTGGAAAGTACCATTGCTTTATTAATTTAAATGCCATAACATGGGCGGTTGTAAATTACATATTATATTAATAATGTGCCTGATATCTTATATTGCTTTTTAACACGTGGGTTGTGTGTTGATTGTAGAGAAAGTAGTGTAATTTATAATATTACAATTAATTTAAAAAAGTTAGTAGGTACATATTGTCATACATATATTCACACCGTGACCTGGAGGGGTAGGCGGACATCTAGATATCCAATATCAAGGAGAAAATATAAAACTCGGGAACAAATTTTCGTGCCCATCACACAAATGAATGCCCTTATACCGGTAATACACATGCTTGTAGCAGGTACACTTGCATAAAAGCTCCTTGCACGTGCCACCTATTGCCATGTGTATACACTAACTGGCATACCTGTATCTGGCAAGCAAGTAGATCGCAAGCCATTTGATTTACTAGCATGCAACATGAGAATGGGCCGCGGGGGGGCTGGGTTTGCATGTAAAGTTTGTAATTGCATGCAAGTTCAACTTGCAAATGTATGCACTGTGTGCCAGTTACTCCTACATGCCGTTAACTAGTATGCACGCTATTGTATACTGTTCTGTGTTACAGGCATGTGTATCTCGGCCTATAATTTCGTCAGATATTATTGCATGTGACTGCCGCATACCATACCGGAATCTGAGCAGTACCGTACCGTATTCCAAATATATTTCGTAATAAAACGATAGCTGTCAGAAATTGAGCTCTCAATTCTCTTGATAACATTATGATAAGTAATGCTAACTAATCTACAATAACGTTTTTTCAAGAACTTCGCGCTACTGGCATCGCCATCCAAAATATTGACACAGCGTCAACATGGGAACCAGTATTATATTCAAAACATACAACATAAGTTTACTTGTGTTATTAAAGTTCACAACATAGATTACAACAGTATACATTCGTTTTGTTCGGGTAACGGACATCGTCACTTCTTGCCATTGAGTAATTTTGTCGTGTAAAGGAAAAAGCTTGTGTGTAGTTACGACTTTTTCTCGACGCTAGTAATGGTGTTTGTTTCTTCGATTTAGTTAGAGGACATGTCGATTGCAATTGCTATTGCGTAGTGTTGGAATTTGACAGATTGCCGTTGTTAACAACCTGGACTTTGAAAAGTAGTTGTGATATGTAGGTTCCCTGCTAAAAGTTATAATACGCATAGTTTACTAGTAGAGAATGCCTTATGAGATTAAGTCTGCAATTTTTACTTATTCTTGTATTGTACAATAAAGTTTAAATAAATAAATCATATCTTAGGTTATTGATTAACGATAGGAATATTATTGCAGAGGCCGGAACAAAACTATTCGTACCTATACATATAAGTAGATTTTACGCACGAAGCGAAGGCGAGTGCCTCAATAGATACAGTCCACGAATTACCATTCCCACCGGGTATATAGTGGATCCATCTCTGCGAGGAAATTTGTGGAAGTGACTGTTAAACTTTGGGGAAGATGTCTCACTCTATAAAAATACTACGGAGAAATGTGGAATAAACGTCCTTTATTGATATCATCAAATCGATAGTTGTGTTCACAGATAAAGCCAAATGCAGGTGCCTCGTTCTCAACAAAACGCAACCTCACGAAGACGGCCGCGACATACTCTCGATTTTTCTCGCACTGTCCGTCTCTTTCTTATTAGATCACTTAGAAAAAGAGGTATAGTGCGAGAAAAATCGACAGTATGTCGCGGCCGGCTCATGATAGACGTGCTGGGGAATTTTGGCGATCTTACTCACCACCTGGAACACCACACACCTACAGAGCAAGCAGTGGTTACCCCTTTCACAAACTTTAAAATGCCGCCGATAAATAAAATGTGTTTTGTCCTGTTCAATCTTACAAAAACAAATGTTGAAGTGCCAGATAAAGAACAATGAATTGGGGTGGCAATTTAGCTATAGGGTTATTGGCAAAGTGTGAAAGGAGGACATTCGCCAACGCACCACAGTCACTGACATCGGCTAAAGGGTAGCGCAATTAAAATGGCAATGGGCCGGCCATATCTGTCACAGGGACCGATGGAGCTGCGAGTGTTGCCTTGGAGACTTCGGGCAGTCAGAAGGTCGAACTATATTGAAAAGGCAGCAGAGCCGACCTGGATCAGAACATAAGAGAAGAGAGGGTTGTTGAACGTTCATGAATAAGGCCATTAGTCTATAAAAACTCCTAATTTCTGTTTACCCAAACCGACCTAAACAGTAGCGACATTAGTGACAAACCGACAGACCGTTTCGCGTGTGGGCGTCGTCGGGTCTCCGTTAATTGGTGCGTCATTACCGACTCCGTATTAACGAAGCTTTCGTCTTGAGAAATCTGCCTAGACTGGCGGATGTGGAAATTAGTGTCTGTTCGAGGTGACGCATAGGTCGTCAATGGTTTTATATGGAAGAGTGATTTTGAGGAATTCATCGCGTCTATGGGGTGTTCAACGCTAAGAAGTGTGTATATTGTCTAGTGATTTTATTGCTTTTGACTTCAACTATCATGTACGCGTTACCTGCTACCGTGAAGTTTGTTCGTGCATCTCTATTGCACTCGTATATTCGAGAGATATTGAGGGAGGTACACGAACGAACGAAGTTAACGTTTTGCATCATGAAGGAGTCTGGGCTACCTTACTTACTACGCTGGCTCAGCGACCAGAAGTAGATCTTGGCCTCCGACACTAAGACACGCCACTGTGCTCTGTCCTGGGTAGCCTGCCGCCAATCATGATCGGCAGTTTGAAGCTGGCACAGGTCTTTCTGGGCTACCTAATTACGGAAGCAACTGACTTTGACTCTATACGTGTTGTAATTTATAATATGGGACCAGCGCACCCAAATTATTCCTATATGATCTCTGGTGCGCCCTCAGGTGACTGACATAACCAATTTTTGCCATATTTGACCCAAGTCAGTACACCTCCGACGTTATTCTGACATCTTCTAAGATAGTGGGTCCTCCGACATGGTTCGACATGAGGGTATATAACCAATCAATGTAAAAATTGCCAAAACGGACCATTTGTTGGAACGTTAAGATGTATGAAAATTAACAGAGAACTCTTTACTCGCTTATATTCCAACTGACCATTACTCATTTGCCGTACTTACTAAATAGCCCATTTAAAACCAAACCGTGTCACTTGCAATTTGGTGAAAGAGCATTTAAGACATTATACCACTCGTACAAATTAAGCGACGCCATTTATAGACAGACTGACTTTTTAATACATTTTATACTAGTTTCCAATTAACAATTTCCATTTAGAGAAGGCGGTGCTGCCTACTGCATTGACTGTTGTAAAACTTTTACTTCGTTATAGATGTTTTTTTCATACAAGGTAGACTTGTCACCCTGAGCATAATTTCGAATTCAATCAGTAGGTATCTTAAAGGGGTGCATTGGAAATTATCGCGTGCATTGAAACGCCGTTCTGACTAGATTTAGAAACAATAAGGTCTGATTTGCAGATATATGAATCTTGACTATATGATTGTTTATTTGATTTAATCGATACATGCTTGCCTAAAATTTCTACGATAGAAAAAAAAACCAAAGTTGTGTCTTTGTTTTCCTTTTTTGACTCAGCGTACTCAAACAATACATTATTTTACGACACAATCAAGTTACTATAGTATTTTATGTCATCTAAAATCTCACTTAATTAAATATAAATTAAACTTCACTTAGGTATTTATCGAAATTTGTCCAAAAAAGCCATTCCCGATGAGGATTGCATCTCTTTTTTTCGTGCGCGGAAGGCATAAGCGTAGCGTCTAGGGGGCGTGGTCGACTCGAATCAAGGCACCCCCTTAAAGAGGGAAGTATAGCTAGCAGCTCGCGACTGACAATAGGTACTTCTTATATAAAATTTACATTTCGGAAGAAAACGTTTTCCACTAACTAAATCTTAACAAATCACTTTGATTTTGATGTCGATCGCTTCAGCCTAATAAAATCTAGGTTTATTGGCTTCGCTTAAAAAAAGACTATTTGGTGCCTATACATTTTAAATTATTGCATATTTTGAAATAAACAAAAACTATAAACCTAGTCTTTCATTGTGTCAATAACGTACAAAAAATAATTGAGATGGGAAAATATTTATAAGTGGAAAAACGTTTTCTCCTTTTGTATGGACGAGTACGTAGTATTCAAAAGGTATACTTCCCTTAACCGCTACGTTGGTTTACTTCCACACGTAAATACAAACAAACACTGCTAAAAACATATAAATTCCCTTCGGCTCTGCCGTAGTCGGGAAAAAACACAAAATAGTATCATGCCTATCCACAAACTAGTATCATGCCTATCCACAAACTAGTGTCATGCCTATCCACAAACTAGTATCATGCCTATCCACAAACTAGTATCATGCCTATCCGCTCGCATTCTCGCGCAAAATGACACTTGTCTATGGTGACTGCTGCGGCTGGTCCTAGGTTAAAATTGTAAGTATTATTGCCGCACCGAATATCGGATAAAAAAAGACCGGGTTGCACTCCGGGAGTGCCGGCAGAAGTGAAAACTCAATGACAATGTAACAGTTTTTCGATCAGGTCACGTGTCCGTCTTACGAATTTTCAATCGGTCGAATCTTACGCTCACGTTGACCTGTGTCGAATCTTACGGTCCACCTGACCTGTTGCGAGTTTAACATTTTTTCCCCATCACAAAAAGTGCACAGCGCCGCTAAAGAAGAAACACTTCAAAAACTGAAATATTTTAATTGGGTCGGTCATTCTCCAGACAGGCATTTTTGTATGTCCTCGCATTAAAAAAATAGAAATGTATTGAACATAGCAGATTTTATATTTTTGGGTCGCAGAAGGTACTTTGTATTGAAGTGTATATGAATTTTCAAGTACATATTCAATACCCTTCTTGGACAAAAAAAATACCAATCAATACCCCTTCTCCTCATTACCGCGTCGTGTCCCACTTCCGAAATCACTTACATACTTATTTTCCCTGATGATATACAACATTTCGGACGGCTCTGAGCTCTGGGATCTCCTACGGAACGCATCAGTGCCGCCCTAGCGTCATGCCTCTGTGGGCCCTACCTTTTTTTTTTTAACGATTGCAGCCCCCAGCTGAACCGTGTACCACCCCGAGGACCCCTTTTAGTCGCCTTGTACGACAGGCAGGGAATAGCCGTATTCTAATGCCCGGGCTACAGGGCGCTGAAGTAAGATACCTACGTCGCTAACACATTTCGCGTAAGCCGTCAGTCGTGGCCAGACCTCCGTGGTGGAGAGATGTATCAGTGTTGTGCGGATCACAGACTATGAACATAAGTATCTGATTCCCGAGTTTTGGATTTCGAGAATTCTGATTACCACGTTCTAGCTTTATAAATCAACCAATAACTCTAAAGCTCTATGAATTATTGTATACATTAAGAAACTCAGTATTTAACGGCTACTAGATCTTGCAGTTTATTACATTTACCTACAATGTGTTATTTTTTTTTATCACGGACCACTCGCTGACTGCAGAACAAAAAGAAGCTCGCGTGACATGGCGCAAAGATATGCTCAGAAAATTTGATCAGGGAGAAGGACGGTCAATTTTTAACATTATTACTGGAGACGAGAGTTGGATTTACCAATATGATCCACCGGAAGGATTTTTTGAAGAGTGAAGAGATTGAAGAATTGGGTCATCCTCCGTATAGCCCCGATTTAGCTCCTTGCGATTTCTTCCTCTTTCCGAAAATCAAACTCGGACTCCGTGACACGCGATATAACAGTCCTGAGGATGCACGGAATGCCTACTTGCATGCCGTAGAAGACCTCCCTAAAGAAGAGTACCGGGAATGCTATAAATCATGGTTTAGGCGGATGAATCGATGCACAGAAGCTAATGGAGACTTTGAGAAACTGTAATAAAAAAAAATGAATAACTTTTATACTCTTTTTGTATCTCAAAACTTTCGTAGTGACCTAAGGTACAAACAGTTTTTTTTGGTCAATTGATACCGATATTATTGTACGCGTTCAGAGAAATTGTACTAACAATAGTACAATTTCGCTGAAGCTACGATTTTGCGATATTTGAAAATATGCCATTTTTTACCTTTTGTTTCGTCCTAGGAATGTCAATGGAATTGCGAGATTACTTAAGCAAGCCCAGGTAGTCTTGATACTAATAAATCAACGGAATAAATCAATACTACTTCATTATCTATTACAAAAGATCAAGTTATCACAACAGGAAACATAATTTCACCGTAATCGTGATATCCGTATATCTTTCTTTATCTTTAGCAACCGGTGTTACCCACTCGTATGTCTCTCTGTCCGTCTGTTAATCTGTAATTACCTGATTTATTTGTAGATAAAATAAATGTGGCGCCTCGCCTGGCGCTTTAAAGTCTCCAGAAATATACGATGTGTACATATATTGCTCATTTATGGAGAGCTCGGAGGTTGATATAATATTTTGTTGATCTAATGTTATCTACACTCGCGGTCAAAGAAACCGGGTCAGTGACGAAAACCTCAATATTTTGTAAATCGTTGGTCGTATCTGCATGAAACTAACTCTGTTTTATAGAGAATTTAATATCCTTCTAAATCCAACCTTCAATGTTCTACGTACGTCTGGAAAAAGTTTAATTGAAAAAAAAAGACCAATTAGGTACTTATTTGAAATTGCGTTCGTTTTACTTTTGCTTGTTTTTAAGCAATTGTTTTCAATCTGTCAAAGAACTATGATAAAAGGCTGTCATTGTTTTATTTTGTGGTCATTCTTGAATGTCTATCATGCCGCTAACACGAGATGAATGTACTCGTATCATCACTATGTTAGAAGAAGGAAGAAGTCAGAGGTATACAGCGAGAAGAACAGGTGTGTCACTTTCTACAGTGCAGCGAGTCCTCCAACGTTACCTACAAACTGGGCAGAACCTTAGAAGACCAGGAACCGGCAAAACAAGATGTACTACAGCTAGAGAAGATCGATTTATTGTTACAACCATGCTCCGAAATCGGCACCTCACAGCGGTTGAAGTGAAAAATCAGCTTTTAGAGACCCGAAGGGACGGCATCAGCGAGCGGACTGTCAGGCGGCGGCTCAAAGAAGCAAATTTGACCCCACATAGGCCGGCCAATGGCCCAAAACTTGAAAGAATACATCGAACAGCAAGACGACTTTATGCCCGCGATCACAGATACTGGGGTGACGAAGATTGGGCAAGAATTTTGTTTTCCGATGAATCCAGATTTATGCTCTATGCAAATGACGGGCGGCAAAGAGTTTACAGACGGCCTGGTGAACGTTTTATTCCAGCATGTTTTGAGGAAAAAGTGGCGTTCGGCGGTGGGTCAGTCATGGTTTGGGCTGGAATCTCTTCAGAGAGTCGCTCGGAGTTAGTTTTAATAGAAAATGGATCATTAACGAGTGCAAGATATGTAGAAGAGATTCTTAATGAGCATGTCGGCCCATACTTAATTAATATGGGTGGAAATTCTATGTTTATGCATGACAACGCCAGGACACACACAGCTCAAATTGTCAGAGATTATTTTTTGGAGGTTGGTATCAACTGTATGAACTGGCCCTCGAGGAGTCCGGACTTAAATCCGATTGAGCATGTATGGGACGAGCTTGGGAGGCGTGTAAGAGCTCGAAACCCCGCCCCAGCTACACTTAGAGACCTGAAACAGGCGTTAGTGGAAGAATGGGACAATATCCCGCAAGAACGCATAAAAAATTTAATAAACAGCATGCCGAATCGTCTAGAAGCTGTAAGAAGAGCCCGAGGAGGCAATACGAAGTATTAATTTTTTGTGTTGTATGTGAAGTACCTACTGCTTATTTTTGTACGTAAAATTGGTTGATTTTTTGTTTCCTATGTAATTTTATTAAACAAAAGAATTACGATTCCACCATTTGATGTTATTTAATTCAGTATAAAATTATCTACAATATGCAGTTTAATTCATGTCCCTAGCTTTATTATTTTAGGAGATATTACAGATTTTCGTACTGACCCGGTTTCTTTGACCGCGAGTGTATGTGTCGTATAATGTTTGCGTTCGATATGATGTGTTCTTTGGAAAACATGAAAATATGATCATCATCATCATCATCATCATATCAGCCGAAAGACGTCCACTCATCCAGCATCGTACTAATATTATACAGGGTGTCCAGTAAATAATGGATAACCTTCTAACCACCAATAGGCCACCTTAGGCTGGGCCAGAAAATCCACTTTAGGGTTTAGTAAAAGTTCCCTGGTTTTCGGGATTTTCACACTTTTTATAATTTTAAGTTTTCGGTTCCTTATTTGACTGTTATCATCGTGGTAACGAGAAATGTAATGATTTGTTGTTGATTTGTTGTTTTTTTTTTATTATTATTACTTTTTTTTTATTTTTTCACACTTCATAATTTTAAGTTTTCGGTTCCTTATTTGACTGTTATCATCGTGGTAACGAGAAATGTAATGATTTTTTGTTGATTTGTTGTTGTTGTTTTTTTTTTTTTTTTTAGGTTTTTTTTTTTCGTTTTTTTTTTTTTTCTGGACCAGCCTACGGTGGCCTATTGGTGGTTAGAAGGTTATCCATTATTTACTGGACACCCTGTAAATGCGAAAGTTTAGTTTAGATGTTTGTTACTCGAATGATATATTCAATTCAATTCTTTATTTCGGACATGAATATCCATAAGTTGTTGTATACACAATATCGACTTACCAACTAGGGTTATTTGTACAAATTAATTTAATCCTAATCCTAGTACCTATAGCGCATAGCCTGGAATACAGAATACTTTTTATCCTGGGAATCATCCCTTAAGGGAGCGATAGTTTGTAGGGCAGAAAGGGCATTATCATCATATCAGCCGAAAGACGTCCACTGCTGGACATAGGCCTCCCCCAAAGAGTGCCCAAGTGACCGGTTCTGTCATCAGTCCACCTAGGGCCTATACCCACGCCGCACCTTCCGGTACGTGGTCGCCACTCGAGAACCTTTCCGCCCCAACGAAAAGGAAAATGGGCATAGGGCTACGATATAACCGACTTCCACGTGGACAAAGTCGCGGGCAGAAGCTAGGCATATATATATGACAACTGGCACCTATATGAACAGCACTTGTGACCGTAAAAAAAATATTTCCCTTTCATATCTTTGACCCATTTCACGGCACCAATCAACACGATGGACTTTTTGGGCTTCTGTCAAATTATGAGGTATCCACCGGCACAAAGCTTCCTCACCGCTAAATGTTCATGGAGGATTTTGTGGACTTGACTCATACTCATACCAATGGCTAAGCTTGTACGAATCTGCTGATAGGTTACTCTTTTGTCAGTCTCTATCATACGCCGCACAACACTGATGTTATCTTCAGTAGTCGCCGTAGAAGGCCGGCCCTCACGCAGATCATCAGTGAGATTAGTGCGGCCACGTTTAAATTCATTAAACCAGTTGTAAATAGTAGCACGAGATGGGGCTTCATCGTGAAAGGCCAATCGAAGTCTATCATAACTTTCTTGTTGACTTAAATTACATCGAAAGTCGTAAAAAATCATTGCTCGAAAATTTTCTCGCGTTAAATTCATGCTCACGTAGTACACACAATTTTCAATTTGCCGCCAAATCGTAAAACAAATTAACAATCGAGTGGAATTCGTACACAAAAATATTAAGAAAGAGTTCCATTTTCAAATTTTGAACTTATTTTTTTATTATATTTATTACAAGTGGCCAGTTCTAAAGACTTTCAGTGTCGCCCTCGTATTGCTTACCTACCGTCCCTACAGTAACGTACAATACGACTGATATAAAACGGTGAATTTCGTCCGTTAAAAACGTAATCGATGTTAGCAATCAAGAAACACAGGATATCTGCGGCGCGCGTATTACTCCAAAGTCTTTCATATAATATTTGTGGTAATAAATAGTATAGCAATAAAATTGTATGTATTTATAATTATGTAGAATATGGCTAAGGTAACTAACGTACCTAGTTACCTGCCATGTAACATTGTCGTCTCAATTGTCTTCTTTATTTAAACGGTGATCTCATCTCATCATAACTATATGTAATTAAAATTATTGGTCAAGGTATATGCAGAGTAATAAAATTATTTATAGCTAATTAATAATCTAACACGGCAGTATTTAAAGTATTTAACATATGTACGGTAAAATCACCTCCCAGGAATTGATAGTGGCTGTAATGTTATGTTTACGTATCACTTAGTCATAAATGTCATAATCCCTAGCCACCTAAAGGCCTTTTAAAATATGTCCTACTCTTTAGTGGAATTATACGATTCTTGGAACAAAGTTGCATTTGTTTTGTTTCGTTCGATTTTATAAACAAAATAAACTTCAAGTAGGTACTGTATTTCCCATTAGGTACAGTTCAAATGAAATTGTCAAGTTTTCTTTTCTATTAACGGTGGGCTGTTAGGATATAAGGAAAAACTTACTCAAATAGCTCTTTAGACTTGGCCTTTGATACCAAATGTAAGAACAAACAACAAGCTCACGTTCAGTTTTTAAACTCCAAAACGAAAACAAACGACCAAGTCTCCAAGAAATCAATTTCCGCAATCTAATACTAGTTAAATTGACAACATTGAAAACGTATTATTAATGAGCTAGACGGTGATTTACGACCAGGAACGGTGCGCTATATAACTAGCCAGTATAAGTCTGTTATAGACTACTCATAGTTGTTACATATTAAGGGCCTGTGTTTCTCTGGACGCTTTAGGTACTGACAGGTGAACGTTACCTTTGTGAATAGCTATACTGAAGGTAATATTGAAAATCCGTCGATGAATTACAATCGCCCACTCACGTCCGAGAGACCAATTAGTTTCTGATTTATAGCAGACCGGGAGGTGCTTTATTTATTTATTGGTGGAACAAATGAGGTGAGTAATTGATAAAATTGGCGCGACTTGGACGGTGCACTACCGGATGCGTTTATAATTAAGAGTCTATAAGATTCACATAGTACAGTTATCTGTTATAGGAATATGTTTGCCATAATTTTCTTTGGTATATGGTATACCTACTTAATCATAATTCAATGACTTTATCGTAGACTTCATCCAAAACCGAAACTTACCTAGTTTAACTCTTTGTGGCGTGCGTTGAAATAATTATGTATTGTTTTAGTTGAAAAATATGTAAAATATTTATGCTAATATCAATACTACAATAAAAGTATTTTCATCCATCACACTTGCTCGAAAAGGGCTTCATAATGCGCAGACATATAGAGCTGTAATAGCCTGTGTAACCCACGGGCGTAATGGTTTTTTTTCTTAAATTGTATCTGTCACTCATGCGGCAGTTACAAAGCAAAGAGGTTTTATATCAAATACGATGTCTGAAAACGTATTTATAAATAAATTGAACCTTAAAAAACTACTTAAACATGTTTAACTGAATTATTTACAGATTTAATATGTAGTTATTTAGTGTCTATGTAAAATGTTTTTAAGTGTTTTCAAATCGTGGCTGTATACCGAAGGGTCTTTGCCATACGCGCCTCACGTCAAATTCAACAAAATGGACGACTGACATGTTGCAGGTTTTATTACGATTTGTATTCATTTCATCTAAAATGTATTTGTTTCCTCGCAAATGTGATGAAAAACATTGTGTATAACACGGGCGTAAGAATATTGCAAACTCGAGTCATCAAAAGCCCTCCGCCTTCGGCGTCGGGCTTCTGATAGACTCTTGTTCGCAATATTCCACTTTCGCCCCTCGTTAAACAATGTACTATAATCTGTTCAGGTATGGGCATTAATAGTACACCTAAGAATTATCCAGTAAAGTCACTCCATGAAAAACTGCTTAAATTAATATGAATGGTACTTAGTTAGGTAAAATGACCCACTCTTATCGAGCAAATCGCGTTATGTGTAGTATTACAAATATTTCAAGAAAACAAATAGGTAACTGGCATCGATAACGTAAGCCAATTATGAACTCAATCAAAGTATGTTTTCAATTAAAAGTGCTCAGAATAATTGGTCTCAATAAAGACAAAAACCCCAAAATTTATATTTATTTTTAAGTTTCGATTTCGTGACGGCCCGCTCACACAAAATGGTGAAAAAACGCCATATAAAGGAATAAAACAATTGTAACCGCTTTTTAGGGTTCCGGACCAATAAGGTAAAAACGGAACCCTTCTGTCACAAAGTTAAATATCTCTCAGGAATTACGAATGCTATCCATTTGAAATTTGGTATAGTTTTAAAGAAACTTAATCCACGTGTATGGAACATGAAAAATTTTAATATGTATTTTTAATATCTATCTAAAATTACGGATAAGAGGGGGGGAAAAATTCAAAGTTTAGTTACTAGGTCAAGTGGGGTATCATATGAAAGGGCTTGAGTTGGATATTTTAAAAAAGTTTTTGTTTTTTTTCTACATTGGTAAAATTTTGATCTATGAAGGAAAATGTAAAAAAAATACCATTCCCCCCCCCCTTATCTCTGAAGTTATACAAGCAAAAAATTTGAAATTATTACTTGTGATTAAGATAAACGTAAATATTACTGGAAAAGTATAACTTCTTCTGTATCTAGCGTATTTTTTGTTTTGTTTGGTTTATGAGGAGGGGGCAACAAAAAAAAACACTATTAGGTCAAGTGGGGTATCATATATGAAAGGGCTCGAGTTCCACTTTTTGAAACAGATTTTTTTCTTCTACGTTTTTATTTTCGAAAATCATGTTCTAGTTAAGTTTGCAATTTAATCAACTTTATAAGTATTTTTTTGTTTTGAAATTCCTATAAGACTATAATAGAAGTATTCTCTTTCAAATAAAATAATAGTAATCGAGATCGGTTCACGTGATAAACAATAATCGCTAAAACACCAACATACATACTAAGCTGATTGCCCTTGCACGTTAGTACCAAATGGAGCCGATAGATGGCGCTGACCCCATTCTTACTTCGCGCTGTTAATATTTTTGTAGAATTAATGGGGTTGGGACGGGTATATTTCAATAGCAGGTCTTGGTGTAAAAGTTATCCGTTGTTTGAAATTGAATTCTGTTGTGTTGGGTTAAAATAAGTAATTTAATTTAACAAATATTGGGACATTTACTTTACCTTGAGTTAATTGATAGTTTGTACGGTACCCTCGGTGCGCGAGTCAGACTCGCACTTGACCGGTTTTTTTAATCAATTATAACTCAGGACTGTTCCTGCTTCGGGTAAGGGCATATACCCATACGTCAAGCCTGAGAAAAAAGTAAAAGGTACCTAAACATTTCAAAGTAATTTGTCACATTCGGTGCATTCCTCTGAAGCAAATGACGATATGTGTAGACAGATCGTCATTTGTTTCAGACGATACGCGCCTGGATCATTCAAGCCTGAGAAAAAAGTAAAAGGTACCTAAACATTTCAAAGTAATTTGTCACATTCGGTGCATTCCTCTGAAGCAAATGACGATATGTGTAGACAGATCGTCATTTGTTTCAGACGATACGCGCCTGGATCATTCAAGCCTGAGAAAAAAGTAAAAGGTACCTAAACATTTCAAAGTAATTTGTCACATTCGGTGCATTCCTCTGAAGCAAATGACGATATGTGTAGACAGATCGTCATTTGTTTCAGACGATACGCGCCTGGATCATTCAAGCCTGAGAAAAAAGTAAAAGGTACCTAAACATTTCAAAGTAATTTGTCACATTCGGTGCATTCCTCTGAAGCAAATGACGATATGTGTAGACAGATCGTCATTTGTTTCAGACGATACGCGCCTGGATCATTCAATTGTGCCATAAAACCATTATCCATTAAAGGCCCATTTTCCTACTCCCTCATTATACATTCAAAACGGCCTTTGTATGCCCACCAGAACCCGTTAGCCTGTCGGGGATCCATTCCTTTATCTACCTAGTAAGTTACTACATGTGTTAAACCACTTTTAGCTTAACGTTATCTCGGAGCAGAGATAGGTTAAGAGCGCTGTCGGTTTTATTCAGGGAATTATGGTGAAGGATAAAATAATAAGGAGCAAGTGAAGCGGGCTTTAGAAAGGGCAACATTAAATGGTCTTTGTTAACAATTAATCGGTTATGGAGAAAAGGGGTGTAGTTATGTGTTACTAACTTT
Source organism: Epinotia ramella (assembly GCA_947578815.1). Taxonomy (NCBI): domain Eukaryota; kingdom Metazoa; phylum Arthropoda; class Insecta; order Lepidoptera; family Tortricidae; genus Epinotia; species Epinotia ramella. The sequence continues at coordinate 37,409,231 of OX388202.1, forward strand.
TATCTCTATACTTACAAATGAACATAAGACTGTCTACAGGTACACCTACTAGCATTAATGTTGTGGCATGTCTACTTATAGCAGAAACAAACATGTTTTGTATTTTTTCGTAAAAGTACCCGGGCGACCGAACTCTGCTAGGCTGCGAAAAACGGAGAAAACGATTTTTCCGTAGATACATTTTTCGCCTCTGAAAAACCCCTATTTTGCAAATTTCAAGGAAATCCCTAGAGCTGTTTCCGATAATAGTTTAGGATAGGGCCATAATCATGTAAAGTAAATATATTGTTACTATTTTATATCAAGTACTTATTTCTATTTGTACGATCCCGGCAAGTCTCATCTTTAAAAATAAATGTCATAACTGGAAGCCGCATTGTAATTTATTAAAATGAACGTACCTGAGATGGCATCTTAACAGCCTTAGTATTATCGTTCTTAAGGAATAGGCGTACTAAGGTACACGATTATTCAAAGCAGTTTCAACCGGGGCGTAATTTAGATATTTCACGGCAGTAACTTATGCTCATAGATAACGTTATACTTAAATAGGATCTATATTGTGATCCCAGGAGTGGCGTAGATAGGTTGATGATGGTGACAATGTACGTGCTGCTAGGATGCGGTTTGCATTGTTGCGGCCTCTTTTTGGGTTTAATTGACACTTCAGTAGGTACGGTACGGTCCCAATCCGTTCATCCATTTATGTATTTTTTTTCATCTTTGAGATTTTCTATCAGCATTAGTTAAAAATGAAATGGCTTCACAGGTTTAAACTATACAACGTGATTTTTTAAGGGTATGTCCATTTAGAGCCAAATATTTATAAGGGTGTTATTTTTCTGCCACGTGTGGTATCGGGTTAGAAATGTTAGAGTAGCACCACTGCACTCTCTTCCCGTGGATATAGTTAAGAGGCAACTACGCCACGGGATAGGGTTGCATTGCAGTGCATTGAGGGCGATGGGCTGGCAACCTGCCTCCATTTTATATAATGTATTTTCATATTCTCTGGCTACGTCTTTTGGTGTGAATTTACGTATGCATGCATTATTTTTCTACGCTCATCCCCATTTTGAAATTGTAGCATTTAAACAATATATATAAATAAAATAGGTCGTTTGCCGTCAGGCTTGTTCGCCTGATCCATAAAAAAATAGATACTTAGTATAAGTTATCTGAAATAGCACTCCCTATAAGTGGCAACTGTTTGTTTACTGTAATAAAACGGTTATTAATTTTTATACGATAAACGTGGGTTACTTTAACCTTTAGGGTGAGTAGGTATAGTCAACAGCAAAAGTACTATCCATATCTATCCACCACAGCTGTGGTTGCAAGGGCAAGGCAGTGAGCGAGGCAAAAATGGACCAATAGGAAGTGATGCGCTAGCGCAGCCAGCCACACTATTGGTGGATTTTTCCTCGCTCACCGCCTCGCAAGCTCGCATAAGCTCTGGTGGATACTCACCCTTAAAAGGGTAACTTTGGCCCATATCAAGCTAATAAGAAGATACTGAATCAAAATCAGTAGATTTTTTTAATATATCATAAAAAAAGTAAACAGCAACGTTTTTCCGCAAATTGAATAATATAACATATTAAGCACTTATATTTTTTTTTTGTAATGATACAAATAACAAAACATTAATTAAATAAAAATACTGAGCAACGACAGTTCCTTTATGTTAGAACTTGTAAATAGAAATGCGATTGACATCTTCAAATCATTCGTCTCAAATACTTTCTAATAACTCTACTATTAACAAAATAGCAGGCGGTCGATCCTCCAACTCATCTACGAGGTCCTTGAACTTGAAAGTTGACCTAATTCCTATAATTTCTATGTCAAACTTCTATAAATCATTATGGGAACTGGGCATTAAATTAATGTTAGGCTGTTAGTATACGATTAAGATATAAATTTGCTTGTCATAATTATAGTTATTTATTATCATAATGCCCTGTATTTAAAAGCTTAATGATGTTATTATAAGTTAATCGTAGTAAGCGTAAAATTAGTTTTATTTTGAGTTACGGCCGTTATTGTGTCATGAACATCATTTTATAATGTAACATCTCGATTTGTTCGTTTTTTGCTTATTTGCAGTTAGATATTGGCATGGCACTTGGAATTTAAGTAGCTATCCACTTCAAAATTAAACTTTAATCTATTCATACTGTTAACGCTGCTACCAACTACGCACGGGAGGAACGGTGCGGGCGGCGCGGGCGCCGGTTCGCCATCAGATCGCGGCATTCCCCTTCCACCAGACTCAAAACGACACCGCGCACAGCGCACGTCACTCGTCAGTAATTTTGTATAGAATTCGTAAACGAATAAACGCTGTTATAATTTTCTGGAGTCAGATTCATTTATTGCTCCCAACATCTGGAGACCACGACGTGATATTGAAGCACGGATACTATCGATTTATGAACATAAATAACGAAATTTCAAGTATACAACGAATTATGGCGGCGAACAAGTCACATAACGGTTAAGTTGCAACTTCATACAAAGGAACAAAGGGATTATACGAAGATACAAACTACATGTGCAAATACGAAGGAAGTGTGCCCGTTTCTAATTTATTTAAAGTTTAACGTAATTTAACCTGTGTTTTGTGACAGCGGTGATAGTCTCCTTTTTTAGTAAAAATTCTTATTTGTGAGTAGTGTACAGTTTATAATATCTACGTTACTCATATGAAATCATACATTCAATTTAGTTTCAAAGCAGTTTTAATACCTTTTCTTACTTTTATGAAGTAATTATATGCAGTTAACATTTCATTCCATAAATTACTGTTCAAATAAGATATATTCGTAACGTAATTAACATTTTACTTAACTTAAGATACGAGAAACATTAGTGAGCATCTAAGTGCATTGTCATGCGAGTAGGTACTTAATTAACTTGCTATAACAAACGTTTTAAAGTGATTTGCCGACTATTTCAGATATACTTGGGATACAGTACCTACAACTACATGATTGGAACAAGTTAGCGAGAACAAAGAACAAACGTGTGTGAATAATTACCACATATTTGGCTTAATAGGTGATACTAACGTAAAGTTAAGTATTTGAGGTATGGAATCATAGTCATTTCTGAACTAGAAACCGTGAGTACTTACTTATTAATTTTACGTGCCTGGTTGTTAATTGCCACGTTGCCTACGTTGCTTGCGCTTACAAAATGAGTGATTTAAATGAATTAATACATCAGAGAGGAGTAGAGAGAACGCGCTTAACGCTATTTAAAAGATTTTTGCTGTCCATATCAGAGATAGAACTTAATGATGTTACTAGGGCCCAAATTAACGAGTTGTCAATGAGGTTAGGTAAAATGCAAAGTTCATTAAATACATTCGATGAGATCCAAGATCAAATTGATGGGCTTGATACCTCTGGTAAACAACTTAAAGAAAGGGAAGAAACAGAAAGTTCCTTTTATAGTAGCATGAGCCAAGCTCAAGCAATTATTGAAACATGGCAAGAGACCTTTCAAAGGGAGAAAGTTTTAAGTACAGCAAGCCGCATTACAGGCCACAATAAAATCAAACTTCCTCCTTTGAAACTTCCTCTTTTTAATGGGAATCCAAACCTGTGGCTTGAGTTTCGTGACATTTATCGGTCACTAATTCATAACAATGACGACATGGATGATATATGCAAATTTCATTATTTGAAATCTTATTTAGAGGGTGAAGCCAGTGTCGTCATTAAATCGGTTACTGTCTCTGCTGATAATTATGATATTGCATGGTCCCTTTTGTGTGAAAGGTATAATAACACGCGCTTGTTGGTCAGCCAACACCTTAAATGCCTATTTAATATCGAACCATTGTTGAGGGAGACTGATAAGGGTATGCGCAATTTAATTGATTCAATTTCCAAGAACTTACAAGCGCTTAAGACGCTAGGTGAATGCACGGACAAATGGGATACGCTTATTATTTACATGGCTACGACAAAGCTTGATAACGCTACTGCACGCAAGTGGGAAGAATTTAGGAATGATATCCAAGATTCTCCTACTTTAAATGATTTCTTCAAGTTTTTACGTAACAGGGCTGACGTATTGGAAACAGTTTGTTCTACAAGGTCGGATTTAAAAAATGAAAAACGTCATGTATTTCCTAAGACTAAATCGTTTATTGCTTCCGCTTCTGACGCACCGTCCACTAGTTACCAGTGCATTTCCTGTAAGCAAAATCACAGATTAGTCGAATGTCCTAAATTTAAATCGTTATCAATCGATGATCGTTACACACAAGCTATTCAATGGAAATTGTGCAAAAACTGTCTTCGTCCTGGTCATCATACTTACCAGTGCCGCTCTAGTGGTTGTAAAATCTGTAAAAGAAAACATAGCACTATTTTACATAAACAAACAAACAACCAACAATTGCTTAATAATGAAAATGCTAATGCTTCAGCTACAAGTAACACTCACCTTCCTCAAGCGACAGCATCTTCGTCCAACGAACCCGTGGAACAGCAAACTACTGCTCAAGCTCAAACATCCATCACGTTGTCCACGGTATCTTGTGACCAAGTCTTACGTTCCACGGCACTCCTTGAGGTGACATACGAAGGGAACAAGCACGTGTTACGCGCTTTATTGGACAGCGGCAGCCAATCCTCGTTCATCTCTGAAAGGGCACAAACAAATATTAATTGTAAAACAATGGAAGTCAATCGTTCAGTATCGGGCATTAATAATGCAACATTGCAAATAAATAAACATTGCGATTTAATAATCAATTCAATGCATAGCAATTTCTCTATTCCAGTTAAATTCTATGTAGTGCCTACGATCACTGATAAACTTCCAAATATGAAAGTTACAACACAATTAAATATTCCAACGAATATTAATCTAGCAGATCCTCAGTTCTGCCATCCGTCAGAGGTAGATATTTTAATCGGCTCAGATGTATTTTGGGACCTCATTGGGTCCAATCAAATTAAGTTAGGGCGAAATAAACCCGTATTGACGGAGACAGAACTGGGATGGATAGTGGCTGGCCCCACTGGGGGGAGCCGCAATGGTTCTTCGAGTTCACAAGGAATAAAATGTAATTTCTCACAAGATATTAAAGATCAGCTAGCAAGGTTCTGGGAACTCGAAGAACTACCCGCGACAAAGGTTGTGTCATCTGAGGACACTTACTGTGAAAATCTATTCAATGACACTACCTACCGCGACGCAGATGGAAGATTTACAGTTACGATTCCATTGCGAGAATCGCCAGATGTCCTTGGAGATTCATACAAAATGGCAGAAAAACGATTTCTCAACATTGAAAAGCGACTCTCTAAGGATCAGTCACTTAAACAAGCCTATTCCGATTTTATTAATGAATACAAGAATCTAGGACATCTGACAGATATATCAAAGCCTGAATATGGTTCATTCCTTCCTCATCACTCAGTAATCCGACAAACGAGTGAGACAACACGTTTACGTGTTGTCTTCGACGCTTCTGCCGCGACCACAACCGGGAAGTCATTCAACGACATACAATATGTCGGCCCTGTTGTGCAAGATGACTTACTCTCGATTTTGATGCGGTTTAGACAACATACGTACGTCGTAACGGCAGATGTCGAAAAAATGTACAGGCAAGTCCTTATAGAACCTAGCCAACGCTACTTACAACTTATTCTCTGGAGAGATGAAGTTTCAGAACCTATTAGGGTTCTACAGCTAAATACAGTTACTTACGGAACAGCCAGTGCTCCCTACTTAAGCACCAGATGCTTATTACAATTAGCTAAGGAATGCGAAGACGAAACCATTAAGCAAGTTATAGAACATGACTTTTACATAGATGATCTTTTATCAGGATCTCAAACGGAAATCGAATTAAGCCATATCTGTGAATCAGTTACTAATAAACTAAAATCAGCATGCTTTCCTCTTCGCAAATTTCATACAAACGCCCCTTTGGTCGTAAAAAAGAGTCTCGGTACTATGATACCGAAAGACTTAGACGTCACTTCTCAATCTAGTGTCTTAGGCCTTATATGGCATCCGGCTGATGACAAATTGCAATTTTCGACACAGTTAGATCTGACGCCACCCGTGACGAAACGTACAATATTATCAAATTCTGATAAAATATTTGACCCACTAGGTTTGTTGAGTGCAATCACAATTACACCAAAAATAATATTACAGCAGTTGTGGCTTACTAAACTGGACTGGGACGATTTAATTCCTGCAGAATTATCAAGAAAGTGGCAAGACTATGTAGGAAATCTCAAATATCTAACGAATATTCATATACCAAGATGCGTTCTATGTCCTAAATATAAAACAATCACCTTGCACTCTTTCAGTGACGCATCCGAAGATGCGTATGCTGGATGCATTTATTTATCATCAATAGACAGTGAAGGTAAAACTCTGGTACGTCTGTTGTGTGCGAAAGCTAAGGTTGCTCCTTTAAAACCGACTTCAATTCCGCGCTTGGAGTTACTAGGAGCTTTATTATCGGTACGTTTGTCGGTTAAGGTTAAACAGGCGCTACGATGTCGCATTGACCAAGTTTTCCACTGGACGGATTCATCTGTGGTCCTGAGTTGGCTCGAGGCCGAACCACGCAGCCTCAAGACTTTCGTCTCAAACCGCGTAGGAGCCATTCAGGAACTGTCTCCTGGAGGTATGTGGAGGCATATCCCGGGAGATCAGAACCCTGCGGATTTGGCTTCCAGAGGAGTTGACCCTCAGCAGCTATGTAATTCAGCTTTGTGGTGGCAGGGTCCCTCATTTTTGGGTCATGATATATCAACTTGGCCACAGTTGAATAAGTCCAGCACTAGCAGCGATGTACCTGAAATCAAAACATATACTCAAATAACAGAAAACAAGAAATCAGCAAGCGCTCTTTCCAAGGTTGTGGACTTCACCAAATATTCAAAATTATCCACCTTGCAAAGAACCTTTGCCTTTGTGATAAGATTCATCTTTAACCTAAATAATCCTAATTCTAAAATGGTAGGTCATTTAACTGCAGATGAATTAAATAGTTCATTAAATTTCTTAAGTAAACAATCTCAACAAGAAGCTTTCACAGATGAACTAAACAACCTACAAAACGATAAAACCTTACCTGTTAAATCTCGTATACTCTCACTTACTCCTTTCATCGATGAATCCGGACTGCTGCGTGTCGGCGGCCGCATAAAACACTCTCCTGAAACATATAACAAAAAACATCCTATTATAGTGGATTCAAACCACCCATTTACAAAGCTAATTTTTAAGCATATGCATCTCAAATTGCTACACGGAGGACCACAATTATTATTAAGTACGATCAGGGAAAATTTCTGGCCCTTAAGAGGCAGAGTGTTAGCAAGAAGCACGGTAAATAACTGCAAAACATGTAAAATTATGAAGGCAAAAAATATAAACCCTCTCATGGGTAACTTACCCGAACCAAGAGTGACACCAAACCTTCCCTTCCATGTTTGCGGCGTTGACTTTGCTGGTCCTTTTCTCATTACTGACCGCAAAGGACGCGGTTGTAGGATCACCAAATGTTACCTATCCCTATTTATCTGTTTTTCGACAAAGGCGTTGCACTTAGAGCTAGCGAGCGATCTCACAGCAGATTGTTTCATCCAATGTCTGAAGCGGTTCATATCACGAAGAGGGAAACCAAGTAAGATTTTCTCAGATAATGGGACTAACTTTGTAGGCGCAAGTAACGAAATCGGTAGATTTATCAGGGCTGATGGTGATTCCATAGCGTCATATGCAGAAAACGAAGGTATAAAATTTCAGTTCTCGCCTGCTTTGTCCCCTCATTTTAATGGATTAACGGAGGCCGGAGTTAAGTCGGCCAAATTTCATTTAGCTAGGGTGTTAGGTAATACACATATGACATTTGAGGAGCTATCAACGTTGTTTACTCAAATCGAGGCTATTTTGAACTCACGACCGTTAACACCGTTATCATCAGATCCGAATGATTTCGAACCTTTATCTCCGGGGCACTTCTTGATCGGTAAAGCACTGTTGTCACTACCATCGCCGTCTCTGATCGATATTAATCCTAACCGGCTCAGCAGATATCAACCTATCGAAAGGATGAGGCAGCAATTCTGGTTACGCTGGCACAAGGAGTTCCTGAGCGAATCGCAACAAAAAACAAAGTGGCGAATCGACCAAGAAGGCCTACAAATCAACGACATGGTCGTCCTAAAGGAACCCAATGTTCCGCCAATGAAGTGGCGCATTCAAAAACTATACCCTGGGGATGATGGCATCGCCAGGGTCGCCGATGTTCAGACAACAAGGGGCATCTTTCGTCGCGCTATTCACAAGCTTTGCGCATTACCTAAAGATCCATCACCAGCGACGACGAAGCCTTCTTCATCATCGGCTCCAACGTCAGCAGCATCTTCACTCCTCGAAGCCCTACCTGCTCGAGGGGGGGGAGTATGTTAACGCTGCTACCAACTACGCACGGGAGGAACGGTGCGGGCGGCGCGGGCGCCGGTTCGCCATCAGATCGCGGCATTCCCCTTCCACCAGACTCAAAACGACACCGCGCACAGCGCACGTCACTCGTCAGTAATTTTGTATAGAATTCGTAAACGAATAAACGCTGTTATAATTTTCTGGAGTCAGATTCATTTATTGCTCCCAACACATACAATTAAAAATTATATACGAAGACATATGTACCTATCTATACGCATTTAGTAATTACCTTAATAAGGTTAAGATGAAGCCTACGTACATATTTAAAACACATGCTAACGATTCTTACTACGCCGAAAGGTTTCAGACATAAAAATACCTTTACAGAATATCACATAATTAGTTAAAAAATACCTAGACACCGAACGTTGAACATTCCTACTAATTAAAACGATTAAAAACACAAAGGAATAAGGTGGTCTCCGAGCTCATATACAATTCACAAACTGTTTCTAGTCACCTTCCTATTTGACCCCAAAGCTTGATCCCCGAGATCCTTCAAAAATATGTTTAGTGAGAGGTCAGACTGGTATTGGTTTGTCAGTAGCTATCGTTGTGAATGTCAGCCTTGAACAAATCAGATCCATGCGTTACGTAACGGTCTGAGACTACTCCGCATATCCCATATATTACCATCAGTCGATATATTCCAAATAGTACCTCATTAAAATACCATCTTGATTTATTCGGGTCTAATCTTCTACAAATTATGGAACCAGCGTATAATGTAATGACGTGATAATTCAGATACACTCTCATAAAGTTATCCCTGATCTCACCAATGACAACGGAATTTATGTCTTATTATCTCAGCGCAAGGTTTCTTATAACAAGTAATTTTATTAGAATCGTAGCTTTAATATAGTGTATGATCTTCAATTACCTTTGTAATTGTAATGGGATTATATAAATTATGATTTAATAATATCGGCTAAGCCTTTAGAGAAGGCGGTACGCAATATTATAGATTACTTGAGTATGATTGTGGAAAAGACCAGTGATAGTAGGTAATTTTGGAATATTACACTAAGCCGATTATTAAACTCAGTTGATACGATACTATTAGTTGAAGAATTTATATACTTAAAATTTGTATAATTGTGGGTTAACTTTGAAAATAAAAACAATGCCATGCATTCGTGGGATAGCATAGCAACCTAACCTAAGGACAGAATCCCTATAATTCCAACAATCATGTTAAAATAACTAATGATATTTTGCAGGAATAGTTGATTAAATTTTACTAATAAAAATATACCAGACTTAGCTTCGTAAAATTGGTTTTATAAACATTGTACGCAATTTTTATGGCTATTGTTCCCATTGTCAAAACTAACGTCAAATTAGTATAATTACAGTCAATTCACAAAACCAACAAACAAACCACTGCAACACACATGTCCATATAGATCCCACATTACGGTCGACTATAACAGATACATTGAAAACGATACTTTATCGTTTGTGAATAAGATTGAAAATGAATTGATAACAAGGGTGGGTGAGAGGCGAAACTGATTGAAACTGTCGTGTGCGCGGACGCAGACCGTGTCGTATTGTGCGTGCGTCCGGTGTTTAACTACTGTGCCATTAACAACCTCTCTGGACTTACTTCACGTTTCTAGTATAACTTGACACATGGCTGAATAAAATCTGTTTTCTTACTAGTTGCCATGGTTACGTCTCCGGGTTACATTATAAAACTGTATTTTGGATTTTAATCTCCCAAAGCCCTTTATTAATGGTTCTCAATTCGTCAGAATCAGAATCTTTCATTTTTAACCGACTTCAAAAAAAAGGAGGAGGTTCTCAATTCGGTTGTATTTTTTTTTAAATGTTTGTTACCTCAGAACTCCGTCATTGATGAGCCGATTCGAATTTTTTTTTTTGTTTGTAAGTATATGCATCCAGATGGGTCCCATTTTTTTTTAAATTTAGTTAGATGATGGGATCCATGAGGAATTGAGAGAACTCCTCAATTATATTAGGCACGCGTGTAGTGATTTTGGTATTTTCTATAATATATCGTGTATTTACATCCGGAAATCATAAATTTGGTGGAGTGGAACTGATGATGAAGACCACAGATGACTTGTGGAATTCCTCAGTTATGTACTTAAAGTACAAAAGCACGTCACAGATTCTGATAAGATTCCGTTGAAATAGCAGCTAATGAAGTACCAAAGGTGATGAAGTCCTCAAATATTATCGGGCCACATACAGCGATTGGGTTTTTTTCTCTAATAATCAACGCATTTGCTCTCGGAAATCAGTTCATGTGGTAAATTGGAAAATAAATGTGGAAATGTTCTCGTGGCTTGGCGGAGTACTAAATTGAAGTAGGTTAAAACTTTGTTTTTAAAGTAAATTATTAACAACGTGTCTGTCTGTGTTTCTGTGTATCTGTCTGTGGTATCGTAGCTCCCAAACGGATGAACCTATTTTCGTTTAATTTTTTTTTGTGTCATAGATAATTTTATCCCGAGTGTTCTTAACCATGTTTTATGAAAATCTATGCAGCCGTTTTTGAGATATTAGACTTTAAAATGAACATGTCGGGGGTTTTTCAACTTTTCTAAGTTGTAGTTATTATGTATGTTCCGTTCCCCGATTACTCTAAGATGCCTAGACCGATTTGGAGAATACTTTTTTTGTTTAATAGGGTATTCTTCCCAGGTGGTCCCATAGTCATCAGGCCAGGATCTGGAGATGATATCCTGGAGAAATCGAGGGAACTCTTCAAGTTTCATAGGCACACTTGAAGTGGAGTTCTGAGGGGTAATCACGTACCGTTTTGAACGCGCGTTAGGTAGATCCAACTGTAATTTTTCCACATAATAATTGACATTTAAGTAGATCTACCTAACATACGTACAATGCGTTACGTGATCGTCCCGCTGAATTGGAGTCGGTTAAAACTTTGTTTTATAAGGACCGATTTTGCAGCCCCCAGATAAAACATATGTGTCAGATAAATGTTACCTGTCCTTTTCTTTTATATGTCTGGGGAAAAGGATAGTGATACTTTTGTCTGACAGATACATTTATCTGGTGATTGAAAAACCCGCCCTAAGTAATTTATATATATTATAAGCTATTTTCTAAGGATGTTAGAGATGCTTATCCAAGAAACTCTATCATGTTGTCCTCGTGTCTCCTGGCTAACGGGATAGAATAACAACAAGAAATAGTTTATTGACCCACCTACGTTCATAACCATCAGCCATACGTCCCACAGCTGGGCACAGGCTTCCTCTAAGAGGGAATGGACAGTTCTCACGATCGCCCAGCTGAAGACTTCACATACACTTTCGAATACCTTTGCAAATGTATGCGTTTCCTCACGATGTTTTCCTTCACTGAAAAGCTGTTACGTAAAATAATATTCCTTACATTAGTTCCGTAAAATTCATTGGTACGAGCCGGGGTACGAACCGGCGACCGCCGTTCGACACCCACATCCCTTAACTACTAAGCTACTGTAACCTTCAAAGATATGCGAAACGCAGACTTCTTTTCGTTTCTGTATCTCTATGTCTATCACTCGTGCACATTCAAGTGTCAGAGGTTCGTATACACGAACTAACGAAGTTGGCGTTTTGCGGTACCTGCTTTAATTGTATTATTTGGGTTGGCCAAATTGCATCAACGTATGCCATTCAAAAAGTAACTCTACCGTCTTCGGTAGAAGATTCCAATTACAATGACTGTTTTATAAAACGTCGGCCGCATTCAATAATCTCATTCTCAAGTATACGTAATTAATCTTATACTGGTTCTTTTCAGGAGATTTGTCATTTGTTGGTAATCGTTGTGAAGCCTCAGAGTCGGTTCCACGGTGGAATGAATGGGACGGTTTTTACAAAGGATGTAATGATCTTTTAGAGTACTAGCTGCCCGTCCGGGGTCCGCTTGTGTGTTACAACGATACCAGGCGGAGCTGCGGGAAAAAACAGCTTATTTCCATCCCGAAGATCCAGTCTATAAACTGGTAAACCAATTTAAAAAAAATGGTAGACTAGAGTCGGAGTACCCTCTCGATTCACTCGCGTTCCATGTAATTATTTATTTGTTTAAACTTTATTACACAAACAAATAAGTACAAAGGCGAACTTAATGCCTCAAGATATTCTTTACCAGTCAACCATAGGGCCAAACAGAGACTTTCAAAAGGTGGGGGCAAGAGACAGACTAACAAAACAAAAATCCTTAGATACAATAATCAATAACTATATGCATATATATTATCTAAAACTCCACACGCATGTAATTATGGTATGCATTAGGTCTAATAATCTAATGTGATATTTTAGGTGTAGTGCGGTTTAGTTTATATTATAGCGACAATGAGTTTATACGGGGAACTATGCAGTAGGTATTCACAAAACAATTAGTTTAACTCACAAAACAACGAAATGCACCGGTTACGCCGTAATGATATACTATTAACTTGATACTCTGTTACTTTTTTGTTCGCCTATAAGTAGGCAGGCTCTAAGCTCTGAATAGGATTATACAATTGTCACATACGATGAAATCTGATATTTTAGAGACCGATAATATTACATTTCGCACATTGGGTCATAGCTAACGCTAGCTTTAGTTTGGGAAAACAACGATTTTAATGAAATGAGTGTGACTATTTTGTTAGAATCTTGACAACGGGTTAGGTTTATTATAAATACAATTGTATGTCCTGAAAATAAGCCGTGAGCCTTACGCAAAGGTAGGTATAATGAGTACGTTTCTAATAATCTTAAGAAGATACTTGGTGTTTGATAACTTTGATGATTGCCAAATTTTTGTAATTATCATTTCGAAACCTCTAAATCCGTAAATGAACAAAGCATCTGGAATTTGAACTAAAATAGTTGCAGTCCTAAGTAGAGCAAAAGGCCCTGCATCATTAGTCCTTGTTTTCAAGATATGCGAGCACGGAAAATAAATGTAATGTAACCGCTGTTCTGTCGTATGCCGTTATAGGAGGTACCCAGGCTCGCTGCAAAGAACATTTACACTCAACATGGCAGGGCATGGCCGGTATCCTATACACAATACGCAGTCAGTAGCAAAACTACGACCTAAGATAAGTTACTACCGAGGTATCTATGACCGCAATCAAAAATACTTTGTAATCTTGTGTGAGGCACTTTTATAATGAGTCAGTGTCAATATATTTTTGAGTGCGTAAATGTTCAGTGCGTTTGAGTAGGTAGGTAGGTTCATAGATCTTTACTAATTACTTACGGATCATAAGCAAGTTATTTAAGACCGAGTCCATGGTGGTAGATAACATACCCCTCAAAAACAATGAACGTAGAAAGTTAAACGCATTTACATCATAGGTAGGTTACGGAAACATTTCGGCGAATGCCTCTTCGTGCGTCTGAACCAGTTGCATGTTTCAATCAAGACTATAATAGATAATGAGAATTGGTTTCATGTGAAATCCTTAAGCTATCCGAACCTCCAAGACACGACAGTGTCTAGCCGAAGCGAGCTAAATAACTGCCGAAAACCAGAGCGATACCACGTATTTATAATATTATCTCAAACTATAAATATGAAACATAGAAATTAACAGGAATTTCAAATGTACGATCAAATAATAAATAGTTCATTTTTCATTTTTCTCTAATTCTTTACAACGATAAAATTACTCGAAATAAAACTAGACTTGATCAAATATTTTATAATTATATATTTTTGTCTTAGTCCTAACTTTTTGTCTTTTTTTGTTATTCATAATTATATTTCACCTAATTTTGGTTAGCCATATATCTAGGAATAAGTAATGTTTTGTGACTATATAAATCGTTGATTATTTTAATTATATCAATTGACAATGCACTGGAATCTCGTTAGACACAATCTTATCTGACATCTACATCAGCATGTAAACAAATAAAGTGCATATTTTATGACATTAATGCACAGAACTGACAGATTTGCCGTAACTGTCAACAGTTAAAGGCAAAAATTGCACAGCTAATGCTCAAAGTACATTAGTGCATCGTAAAAGGCCTGGTTAAGTATAAAATTATCAGATACTGTCGTCGCGGTATGTTATTAAATCAATATAAAATAGTATTAATATGCTGAATTGACCTTAACCTAGCGTTAAGGCACATGTAACATGTAACCCTCATGTTGTCTCGCTTGTTTGATAATATTGGATCGATATGCTGTGGTCCTCGCCACGAAATTAAAGTTGCGGTCGCACCAAGGAAACTATCGATAACAAAATTAAAACTATGCAATTAATAATTAAATCAATGGTTAAAATTATCATTTTTGTATTTCGTTAACCAAATTTTAGAGCCTTAGGCGCACAAATTCAGACGTTCAATCCGACCCGAATTGTTTGACATAATATTTATTGACATAACATAACTATTGATATAATGCCATTTGTATTACTTTTATGTTTTTGATTATTATGCATAGAGTACAAGTTTATAAGAAAAAATCAGAGTTGCGTGAGTTGTTAGGTTTTATTTTATTTTATTTTAGGTAGAAACAATAGAAATAGTTACATTATATTATTTTGAGAAATATACTTTCTGTCATCAATCGAACTCTATACTCTAATCATAACTCTAAGAAAAGCACTTAGTTTTTTTGTGGATAACCCCTATTAATACTAACACTAGTATATCAGTATATTTGTCACCCGTCGATATAGAATCAGTTAGACTTTATACTAATAGCCTGTAATCGAGTAACTGATGTCTCCATCGTTACTACAGCCACAGCCACAACTAATTCTATAAAACGCCGCAATGACTCACGCGATAAAGTATCGCACGCTTCGATAATACCGTACTTTCATCTTATTTAGAGACATTATTTAATAGACATAGGGTGGCATTGCACTAAATCGTCTGTAATTCTAAGCAGTGTTCGTTAACATCCAATTGTATGAAAAGTTAAACATGTTTCTGTCAAAAAAATCATTTTTGGTACAAGCTTTTACTGCCGACTGTACTTTTCTGTATACCATCATCAACTACTCATTGAGACGATTCTAACGAGCCCAAACTCAACGGGGTTACGTCGGTTAAGTACTGAATTCCCATGGCCACCTTCTGTCTCCATCATCAGATCAGCTTGATGGTGTCATAATATTGAATTGGCATCCAAACTATACTTATACCCAAAATTTCAGCTAAATCGCTCACCGGGAAGTGGGTCAAATTTAACTTGCAAGATTTGTTTACAGACAGACAGACAGACAACAGGACAGGTGAAACTAAATAAAAGCTTGTAAAATGAGCACCAGTCATTCGCTTGACCAATAACGATTGGCCTATGTTGCCAATATAGACTTGTAAAATTGTAACTTGTAGCTTCGTAAAATGGACTAACCATGTAAGGTGAGTCGGGGCAAGAGTAACATCGGGGGAAGAGGGTCAAAAGCTTCTCCAGCTAATTCTTTTGAATTGAGCGCCTTTTTGTACCGTCGGTAAAACAGACAGGCGTGTATTACGAGTAGTTCCACCATCAAATCATAGACGTCTCTTTCACACGCCATCGCCATATGGAAACAAAACGCGGTTCATTTTGACTGGTTACGACTTGTGATAAATGGAAGTGCACGTGTATAATTGGACGTACTTATGCAAACAGGAAGTCAGGAACCAACCCACACGATGATAGTATCGAGATAAAGCGATTTTTGTCTAAAACGTGTAAACAAAAACTATGTGGGTTGATTCCTTGTTACTTTACTAGTAATAATGCAATGATGCATAATAACGATAATAATCGTATGTGACGATCTTATCGGCATTTGTTTTAAAATTGCCATAAGTACATGTGGAGTGTTGCATCTCTCTAGTGTCTCGTCTAAGCCCATCTCTTACACTTGGGCGTGGCTTACGAGGGCCTGACCCCGTATCATGGCCGGCCTTATCACACGATAAGTGACACGATAGAGCGTCCGTCTCGTTCTGTCGAACGGTGTCAGCCAGTGACGGACGCCCTATTCTGTCACAGGTTTAGGCTCAATTTTAACGGACGAAGGATCTATTTATAGCAACACTTGTTCTGAATGCCCAGAGGCGTTAAACGTCAATAAATTACCACACTATATTAAGATGTCCATTTATTTCCAACACTTTTAAGGCTTTTAATTTAGTTTTAAATTTATCGTAAAACTCAAATGTGAAGATGCGTGTCCATTGTGTCACGCCACGTCAATTTTATATTTTAGACACCCAATCGTAGCCACACGAGAAAACGGGACATCTTTTATTTTAACACTGGCTGCCCGCGCGGCTTTGCCCGCGGAATTCAAAGAAAGTAAACAAACCCACGGAATAAGATATAGCCTATATCCACCCAGAAAGTATAATACACAAGTGAAAGAATTTTAGAAGTCGGTCCAGTGGTCGCGGAGATTACCCATTGCAGTATACAAACTTTCAAAGCTACAATCTCACAGACTTTTCCTCTTTATAATAGTAGGTATAGATGGCAGCGATTCTTACACTAAGAAAGAGATGATTATATATTCCTATAGCTACTTTCTCAGTAACGCTGGTGGATTCAGACCAATCTGAATAATTTACGTTATTTTTGAAGTTGAGCGTTGTTACTACTGAGGATTTAAAAGATAATGTGAGACACGCTTCGTATGTATGTCCACGGAAGTGCGAAAGAGGTAGCGATACAGCGAACGAAATGCTGAAAACCGCGGGAAATAACTTACGGAAAAAGCAATCGATAGAGGTAAGTATGTGGATAAAAATGGAGGAGTTTTGTACTCTGTAGCTATCTACGGACAGCGGACCTCGTCCTTCGGACCTCCGAGATATTTGCATGTAACAATAAAAACAAAAACGGTTATAGAGGATCCTAGATAATCATGAAGTTCCAAAAAAAAACATTCCTGGAATTTAAACTTTCAAGTTAGGTACAGTAGTTGGTTCAATGGAAACAAGTAATTGGCAAAAAATCCATGAGAAAGGAAAACCGTCATTACCTTTTTGTAATTTATTATTTATTCATTTCATTCTTAATTTCAGTGCAGCCCAGTTGTTAATGAGTATGTTTTCGACGGAAATATTTAATTTACAGATCTTTTTTTTTTAAATCCCCGAACAAATAATTATTTGCTCGTTGAATCCTATTAATTTCTCTTTATTTCTTTTCGCTTCATGATTATTAATGTGAATTATCATAAAGATAGAAGAAGAATGTGAATTATATTATATTATGATAAGCCGTCATTGATAATGATCATATCAGTGACGTTTTAATTATTCGCAAACTATTTATGTTTAGATATTAAAAACTTGACGGTTATATTTTCACACCTTTATTTCCAGCAGCACAGTCTGGCATTTTTTTAAATCCTTGTCTTTGGCAAACAAGTGCAGTGCCCGCCTTATGCATAGTAAGCGATTACCGTAGCCTATGGACGCCTGAAACTCCAAGGGATTCGACCCTCAATATTTATAATTAAATTGCTTTTGCCCGCGACTCCGTCCGCGTGGAACTCGTTTGTGTCGCAGCCCCATACAACCTATTTCAACCTATGTCCGTCCCTGGGACTTAAATCGGTCATCTAAATCGATTCAGTGGTGTAAGCGTGAAGAGGTAACAAACAGACAAACAGACACACTTTCGCATTTATGACGACCGCTTTAGCCTAGTTGGTATAGTGACCCTGCTACGAAGCAAGAGGTCCTGGGTTCGAATCCCGGTAAGGGAATTTATTTGTGTCATGAGCACGAATATTTGTTCCTGAGTCATGGATGTTTTCTATGTATTTAAGTATTTATTTATCTACCTATATGAGTATGTTTATCGTCGTCTAGTACCCATAGTACAAGCTTTGCTTAGTTTGGGACTAGGTCGATTTGTGTAAGATTGTCCCCTAATATTTATTTATTTATAATATTAGTATGGATACATGAATGGTATTTATACCTAAAAAAATATAATATTACCGCTATATCCAGTAAAACATTGGTATACCTGTATCTGTATTCGCCCGTGTAATCAGTAATCAGTATCTTTATTGCTTTATAGGTATATACTTACTGTATCACCGATTTCACTGCAAGACAAAAAGGTCGATGTTTACGTACAATGGCTCGTCCAGAAATCATGTGATGCGTTTATATACGTAAATATCACAAATGATCACGATGGGAGAGGGGGGGTCCGAGACAACACCACGTGTATTTTTTTTACACACCAGGAACGTCAAAAAATAACCAAAGTACTCAATAATTTTCTTATATCAAAATAATCCGCTCTGAGCGTGTTTATCCAAATAAAAATTATTCAGATGCATAATACTTCACAAAGAAGCAAAGAACGTCAGGACAGACATTGTTCGTCCCAGACGAATCATAACCTGGGTATGGCAAGGGACACCAGAGAACTTCTCTGCATACTTAATTAGAGAAAAAGATGGTGCAGAGTGGCAAAACGAAGAAGATGTTGAAAATGGTGATGGTGAACTCAACATGACCTCAACACCCTCCGACGTCTGTCCCATCATCACCATCCAAAACATTTGCGAAAACCCGTAGACCGAGGACATGACGTAGCGTGACATGGCTTAAATGAAAACCAATTTTAATTAAGTTATTGCTGTTTTTTTAATTGACTAACTTCTTTTAATTAACTAAGTCATACTTAGTCCCAAAAATACACGTGATCTTGAATGGGGAGGGGAGGGGGTAGCGTTATAATCACCAAGTATTACCAAAGAAAATATGATCACATAATTTCTGGACGAGCCCCAATATACTACGCTCAAAGATTCAAAATAGTCCAGTCAATGAACTGACAACTCGTATGGAAAAAAAGTCAAATTTGGAAATAATTTATAATAGCTTATTTTTAATGTGTAACGGATATATTATCAATTAAATAGTTATCCAGCGACAAAATCCGACAAAATTTCAGACATCAAAAAAACGGTAAACTAACTAGCTTCTGAAAAGTCAGAAAAAAATATTAATAAATATTTTTGTCTTTATTTTGGTTCATTTACATTTGCTCTATAATATTCAAGATAAATCGTACAAAAAAAGACAATGCATGCTTCATTTAAATCTACATAATTACTTCCGGGTGGAAAGTTGGTCGGATTCTTGAATTAATCATCTTAGAATAACATTTTAAAATGAAATCAACAAAAAAAACGCTATTATAAATTAATGTTTTTCAAAACCGTATTTTGCCTGGAGTAAAAGGCGGCCGATGAAGTGTGTCACTATTAATCTTGTACGAGTTGTACGTCTGTACAAAGTAATTGCCTCGTCGACAGGTATGGTGGCGCAATCACATATACTTGAGATTATTTATCGTGGCCGACTTTTTATAAATCTGTCATTGGAATCGGAATCTTGTATCATGTGCGTTAGAGTTGCTTTTTGAATGGACTAGTTTGATGCGATTCGACCAACTTAAATAATCTCAAGGGTGTGTACCTACCAAGTGTTTCCGGATTGACGTAACTAATGTGAAATTCTCAATAAAAACAACATTTTGGACGCAGTTCACTTGTTTATCAATTTATCGACGCTTTGGAGACATTAAATAACCATAACTATAGTTGCTTACTATAATGAAATAGTTCTGCAATCGCAAGCATTCTTTTGTTAAATATAGTTTTGTTTTCTTGACGCGAGGTAACAAATGTTTAGACAGGCAATATATATGTAAAACAAAGGCCATATATGCCTAAAACACAGATTAAATACAACTGTAACCTAGTTTAGGCAATAAACTTGTATATTAGTCCCCTAAGACCATTTCTTTTAGACGCATTGGCGTATTAATATTGTATACGAATAATCCTGCTAGATATTATAAGTTTTGTTGTTAATAACTTAATTAGATTATATCCACTTATTGTACTATTCTTTCCTGAATAAATACATTATTATTATTATTATTATAACTTAGCCCTTTCATTCGCAATGTAAAGTAGGGTAAATCGCCAGTAACTGGCCACTGTTCAATAACTGGCAAGTAGCAACCTGTTACTAAAAATGAACTCTACTCACCTGTATATTTTTTTAGTATAAGGTGTTAATTACTGGCCACCCTTCAATAACTGGTCACGTTCTACTTTTTATATTTGAATTCTGTTTGTAGGAGAACAGAGTTCATTTTTAGTATGAGTAGCCATTTATTGAAGGGTGGCCAGTTACTGGCGATTAACCCTATAAGCTACAAAAAAAATTGACTCTTTTTTGCTCTACTTTTTTCAAACGACGCTTAAAGTCAAGTTGTTCTTATTTGCGAAGTAAAGGGTTTACAATTTTTCTGCAATGGAACTAATTTGCTAAAAGTTATAGTTTTCTTATTATGGAAATATTCGCAGAAAGTTAAACTTTGATAAGAATGAAAGCGATACCTACAATATATTTCGAAAAAAGTACTATAAGTATACTCCAGTGACAGGTGTGCTTGTGGGGGGCTACACATCAAAATACATTAATTGTATTGAATTGTAAAATGTGAGCTATAATGGCTCTTATTAATGTTTTATTTCTAAAACCTATTATAGTCATTCTAGTAATATAAATATTCGAAGTCATATAATTACACTGAACAGATGATTATATTTACATGGTACCGACCATCGTGACTTCACAACTTTACCACATCACTCACACGCAATCGGAACCAACGGAAATTGACTGACAGCACTAATCATACACCCATTTGGTCGGTAACGTTCAAAATTGCGTTTAAGTTCACCCATCATACTAATTTCCATAATGAGAAAACGTTAACTTTTGCGTAAAAGCCGAAGACGTTTACGGAATCGAAGGGCAAGTGGGCGGGGCTCTTACGATCCAAATTCAAAATGATCCGCTGTCATAACTAAACTAAGCTTAGAATTAATTTGGACCTTATTTTGTAGAATCCAAGGTTTGGTTTTGTTTGTACAATTTGAAGATAAAGGTGATTTCACACTGTCTTTCAAGTTATAGTCCGTTGAAAGGATTGGCAGTAATGATGGGTTAGACTGCATTACGTTCGTTCCCAAATCAAGTAAGGCGTTATTTAGTATGCCGTAAAAATCGGTGTTAGACGAAGTTTTACGAATACTGCCGATGATTAGATTGAATTAGTTATTTTAAGAGGAATTATACAAGTAATGGCGGTTTTACGTGTGGATTAAAAGCAGTAAAGTAAAGGTTTAATTTTATAGGTATTGGTTAGATTAAATTAAAGGCAGAGCTTAAGTTTAATGGTTTGTTTTATAACTTGAATTTTTATGATCACAAAAGTAGCCGGTAGAATAAATTAAAATATACATAACTGTTTTTAAAATGTGCTACCTTTTTAAAAGTCCTAACAGTCAGAAAAAAAAATCACAATCCGTTATTGACATTGGTTTTCGAAAATTACAACAAAAAAATTGTACAACAATAATTGGCCGGTCTTGCCATTCAATTCCATTACAAAATGCCTTCAAATAACAAACATCTTTACAATTCTAAGAACCCAAAAATGTTAACAAGCATTTTTTTCTCAAAAAATCATAATTGGCCGGTGGGCGATCAAGTTGGCAAAAGGGAATTATATTCCACGCACGCTTTGCTTTATAATAATGTATAAATAGAGATGGGATCGTATAGATAGCAAAAAGTTTCACATAATAGTATTAATGCAGATATGTTTTTATTTGATAAAGTATCGTATTCATATTTTGTCGAAAAATACTGTAGACGGTTTTTAGGGATTATAAATGTTTTGGGTGTTTCGTAAATGCGCAACACAGAAAAGTTTAACGTTAGAGGCCAAAATGTAGTGTGTGTGTGTGTGTGTGTGTTAGAGTTAGAATAAAAAAAGCAACGCAAAAGATTAGCTTCACGCTAGGTGAAATGTATTAACTCTCTAAATCGATTTGGGCTAAGAACAGTTTCAGATAAGAGCTAAGCTGTTATAGACCATAAAAAATCCTTAATTTAAACACAATAAATTGAATGAATGAAAGAAAAAAATAGTTTTCTTGCGAAAAGAACTAGCCATATCAAAAAAAAACATCAAATAAAAAGTTTGAGTCTATGAGTTTGCATGCTTTGTAAGTTTGAATACTTTGAATGTTTTGGGTAATCACCGGTATTTTTTTTTTCAATTTAAAATTTCTTACACCTGCATGTAGAAAAGACTTTCTGGATGGTTATACTATAGGTTTGCCTGCATTTTTTGCCATACACGGGCGAAGCAGAGGCCGGGAAGTAAGGGGTTGCCGGCCGAGTACATATAGACCGCCGAGCGTAGCGAGGTCGGATAGTTATGAGGCTGGCAACCCCTTTTCACGCCGAGGATCTCCTCGTACTACACATCTGTATAGTGCTTTTCTCAAGCATGCAATGAAATAAATAAAAAAAACTCCAAGAAATCAAACTTTAATTTTCATGGCTGAACGCCGTGATCCTGTACCACAAATTTTGGAATGGAAATTAAAAAAGACCATGTTGCAAGCCTAAGCCTCCAATTTTGTATGAAATGCCATTACGGGTCTCTCGTCTCGCTGCGCCCAAAACGTGACACTTCGAAGCCCATCATGAAGAGCACAACGTCAATATTTCATTGCATGTTTGAGAAAAATAATATATAGTAGTTAAGTTCTAGGCAATTTGCCACTTAAAAGGAGCCACCTCAGTACAATATTTACATTGAATGAACCAACATTTCTTTCTTATTCCGTGTTAAGTAGGTACCTAGTAAAAAGACGAACATAGTCTTTAAATGCACTTATTCTCGCTTTTGTACCGAAACTACTCGTTTTCTATTCATCCCACGTCCGTAACAGGGCGTGTGGGTTTTTGTTTGTTTTGTGTTATTGTAAATCGGTTTTTATGCCTACATCGCGGATTTATTGGGCGTAATTATAGGGTACCTCATAAATATAATGCTGTTCATCCTTTTATATTTAGGGGTCAGTAGTGGATAGGTTCGCTAAACTTAAGTGGCAGTGGGCGGGGCACATAGCACGTAGAACCGATGGCCGTTGGGGCGGAAAGGTTCTCGAGTGGCGACCACGTACCGGAAGGCGCTGCGTGGGTAGGCCCCCGACAAGGTGGACCGATGACCTGGTAAAGGTTGCGGGAGTCCGCTGGATGCGGGTGGCGCAGGACCGGTCGCTTTGGCACTCCTTGGGGGAGGCCTATGTCCAGCAGTGGACGTCTTTCGGCTGATATGATGATGATGATGAATGGATAGGTTAACTTTGCAGGTGTCTCATGGTGCCGGATGCTGCGCCAACATTCAATCAGCACGGCTATCACGAGACGGCGTGCCAGCTCTCTCGATATTTCTCGCACTATCCGTCTCTCTCTTATTAGAACACTTAGAAAGAGAGGTACAGAGCGAGAAAAATTGCTGTTTGTAGTTATCTGTGCTTCTACACTTTTGGTTTTTGGTATGCTCCAGCATGTCGTCGTTGT
This sequence comes from Epinotia ramella, assembly GCA_947578815.1. Taxonomy (NCBI): domain Eukaryota; kingdom Metazoa; phylum Arthropoda; class Insecta; order Lepidoptera; family Tortricidae; genus Epinotia; species Epinotia ramella. The sequence goes on from OX388202.1 coordinate 37,433,170, forward strand.
TAATAATATGATTCATATTTAATATTTTATTGTGGTCTGAGAACAGATCTGGTCATGTTGCTCAATGCAGTGTTACACCTACGGAATAATAGATACGATTTTTTTTTTCAATGTTAACCAGAAGGCATTAGATACGTGTTCAGATATTTGTGATCACTTTGGCCGCTCCGATATATCTGATGGCGACTGTACTCGAGATACATTTTTACGCTGCAATAGGAGCCAAATGTTAAATACGAGACGATTCGAGCTTAAATTACCATTCGGTACTGAATAAAAACCATTTCATATTTTACATATTTCTTTTTATATTTACATCAGCATATTTTTATCACATTTACAAAAATAAGAAACATTAATTAATAAGATACAAGGACAAATATAAGCCAAAAGGGGTGTAGAAAAACCTAGAGCAGCAATGTACTTTGATAACATTATGGACGGGACCGGTACTACAGACGCCGCTACTCTCGCCAGGACGAAAATAGAAAATGAAGAAGAAGTTATTTATTTAGCACACAATCACAATCAATAATAGAGAGAACTTTCGAAGATGAAGATTTATAAAAAATATTAAAAATACTTTAGATAACCAAATTGAAAAGACAAGCATCCCTATAGCCAAAAACTTAAATATGCAGTGGTGACATGGACATATGTATTTGAATTGTCTAACACAAACATAACTATTCGGACACGTCATTCACCCCTATATTCAAGCGGGGATCTACTTCAGTTTTTTACCTATACAACGTGTTAATAAAATAACGCAAAACCTGAAAACCGTTTGTTCAGAATCGAGCGTAGAATGCGAAAAAAAAAAAAATTTTTTTTGACGCGATTTATTTTTTACATTTGTATGGAGCAGGTCGCCCCAGTCGGCCAACACTCCATACAAATGTAAAAAATAAATCTTGTCAAAAATTTTATTTTGTATTTTTTTCGCATTCTATGCTCGATTCTGAACAAACTGTTTTCAGGTTTTGCGTTATTTTATTAACACGTCGTATACGGAACGCTTCCCGTACAATCCAACTCGCACTTGACCGTTTTGTACCGTCAATCTCACGTCGATGCCTCAATAAGAATGACGTATAACTCGATAATTCGACGTTTATTGATGTTATTTATTACATTATTTCTTATAAGCTCCCAACATTGATGTGCCATTATGCAATCATGATAACAAGATGATTATGCTAAAATAAGTTTACCTGGTATACGTAGGTAATAATAAAGTTATTTACATATTTTGTAATAAAATAAGGCATAATATGAAGACAAAAAAACCGGCTTTACCCTCACTCAGGTAGGATAGTTACCCAAAAGCGAGTTTTAGACCAAACGTTCAGCTATTTTTGAAGTTTTTACCGTAATTTAAAAAATCATGTGCATAATGCTGCATATACCTAATGTACAAGAAAATGTAAAACTTAAATTAAATATAACGTATACGGGGTGTGGCCTGTAATGGGAGCAATAAATTTAAGGGCTGACTCTATGTATTATCCGCAGTGATTCTGTAAAGGTACCAGTGTTTCAAGATTCTTGAATTCGGAAATAATCTTATCTGAAGTTGTGATACCTAAGTAATGGATCTCGACATCTCGATATCGTAGCATGCCAGTCATTAACTATCTTGGTAGAACACTGGGCACTTTCGTAATTGCGATTATACAAACTTTGGTTTTCTAATTCTTTTTGTTTTTTTTTTTCAATTTTACAAGATTTTTTGGTGTTTTTGAAGTAAAACAAAATGGATATCATTCCAGTTAAGCAAAAGAACACACGTACGCTTTTACTTATTTTTTTTTTCTATTTTTTTTTAAATTTTTTTTTCAATTTAACCACTTGGAAATAATTACTGATTAACTTAATAAGCCACCGTTTAATTTTTTGCTCCTATTACAGGCCACACCCTGTATTTGTCGTAAGCAAAAATTTGCTGAATATGTTAACAAAACAGTGTACTATATTTCTCCAAAATTATAGCGATTAATAGACTTGATTCATTAATCCATGGATGATTATTATTACTATCAACAGTATCAACTGAATTTAATTTTGAAATAACTATCTATTACAAAAAATAATTTTCGAGATTGTTAAAATTGGTGAAAATATTGGCAGATTATCCACCACGAATATACCCGTATGTATCTTCAAATTGTACAAGAACGATAGCGGTCATCATACGGGCCTCCCGAAAAGTAATACCTACGTATTAAACAACCACTCACCGAACAAAAAGCAGCACGAGGAACAACACAATCCACCAGTCCACGCTGCGCTGCTTGTACCGTGTGCGTTGCGCACGCGCAGCACGCTGCGCGGTGCTGTCCGGCGCGCGAACCTCTCTGCCCGCCCGCACACATGCCAACATCGTTTCACATCCTAGTTTGCGATTTTATCCCACACACACTTTCATTTTTAATTCATTTCACTTTTTTGTCCGCGCTGGGGTTGGTGGCCCACTGTGCCCAGTCACATTGTCAGTACATCCAGGTGCTCCGATTATTCCATATGGACCTGGAAAAAATGTTTATATTAAAATTTACATCGAACTTTCAAACAGATGCTCATAGTTTTTCATAGCACTACAACATGTTATGATATTATGAAAAATTACGAGAAGTATTTTGTTAATTTGGTTACTTCACGGCAGTGTGGGGCAAAAAGTAATTGCATTACAAATTACAATTACAAAATGTAATTTCAATTATTGCATTTGCAAAAGAAATACTAAGTGCTGAAATTTCCCTGCATGCGATGCATTACATTTGTAATTGCATTACATTTGTAATCGCATTACATGTAATGCATTACTCGTAATTTCAATGTAATTAATGCGTTTACGAATGTAATTAATGACTCGTAATTGCATTACAAGTAATTTAATTTGTAATGCGATTACAAATGTAATGCATTACGCCCAACACTGCTTCACGGTTGTAATTATTCAGAATTATATATCTAATTCAATGAAAATAGGCGTTAAAAAAAAGACATTAAAATACAAAGAAATTCTTCAGTACAGACTACCGAAATACCGGGAACTAGGCTTAGTCCCGGTTCTCGGAATGGTACTGGTACTGGTATTATTATTATTACTGCACCCCCGAGCCACGTTATTGGTGGACTTTTTCCTCGCTCACGGCCTCGCACAGCCCTAGAGTAATTTGGGATATAGGGGTTTACGGGAGCAAGAAATCGATCTAGCTAGGTCCCATGTCTGGGAAAAATCGATCTAGCTAGGTCTCATGTCACGGAAAATTCGATCTAGCTAGGTCTCATGTCAGGGAAAATTCGACCTAGCTAGGTCTCATGTCAGGGAAAATTCGATCAAGCTAGGTCTCATGTCAGGGAAAATTCGATCAAGCTAGGTCTCATGTCTGGGAACATTTGTTTTCTCCGTATTTTCATTCGAGCTGAGCTCGGTGGCCCAGAGACACCTACCAGACCGTACCACCTACTAGATTACCGTAGAGTAGTCAACTCTACGGTAATCTAGTTTAACGCTCCTATGTTTAAATTACTTAATTTCTTTTAACGATTAACATTTGTAGGCTATCGTAAAGTTAGTGTATTTAGATTTTTTTTAAACGGCTCCAGTTTATTAACCAAATACGTTATGAATTAAAACAAAACATAGAATCACTATGAAGTGAAACTGAGTTAATCTATGTTAGAGAAATGACAGAGGAAATAGAGAACTATCGCGTCTCTAAATTCAGGTTTTTGTATGAACCGTGCCCCAGCTGTTATTTCATCGGCTGCTTGCAATTATGTTTCACAGTACCATACCTAGAATGTACCTATTGTACTAAACGAGACGATAATGTACATACTGGCACAATTAAGTACTTTATATGTCCACCAGACCGACGCGACCTAATGTGACATTCATTCAGCACCACATTGTGTGCCGGACAAAAAGAGGTACATACCTACTTCATTCATTATGTTATGACATATTTTGATATGGTTTTATGAATTCATATGTTACACTAGTACAGTGTTTTTCAATATTTTTCATGCCGCGACAAAAAAAAACTAATACAGAAAAAAAAATGCGGCCTCCCCACCCAACGCGGCTTGTTTTGTTACTTATATTGTTTATTGTACTTATATCAAATACTTACACACTTTAACTTTAGAAATACCAGTAGCCACGACCCCCTTCAAAAGGCTTAGCGACCCCGCTGGTTTTGAAAAGCACTACACTAAGTAGTTAATAAAAAATACAGGGATATGATTTTAAGGGGATGCCTTGATTCGAGTCGACCACGCCCCCTTGACAGAGACACGCTTATGCATTCCGCGCGTGAGATAAGCGATGCAACACTCTTCGGGAATGGCATTTTTGGACACATTTGGATAGCTACTTAACTTAGTGAGTTTTATTTATATTTCATTAAGTGAGATTTTAGATGAGATAAAATACTATAGTATTAACTTGATTCTGACGTAAAATAATGTATTGTTTGAGTTGGCTGAGTAAAAAAAGGAAACTAAAGACCCAACTTAAGATTTTTTCTATCGAGGAAATTCTAGGCAATCATGTATAGATTAAATCGGATAAACAATCATATATTCAAGAATCATATATCTGAAAATCAGATCCTATATTGTTTCTTAATCTAGTCAGAACGGCTTTTCAAAGCACGCGATAATTTACAATGCACCTCCTTAAGCAACCCAATTTTGTTCCCATTGGAGAAATTATACAGAAAAAAAGAAAAATCTCAAAAACTCATTAATTGCACTCCCATACAAACTTCCAACGTCTAATTCATCTACATATTTAAAAGATGATTTCCGAGATTAAAAGTAATCTATGCATGTGCTTCTCCGGGACTTGAAGACCTTGAAGTATCTCCATAATATATTATTATCAGATTCATCTCTCGTACATCAACGCAAAAGGTAAAGATAGACAGACAGTCACCTTTGCATGCATATATAAGTATTATATAAATAGTACGAATTACCTAACGTCTGCCTAGACCTATTTTGTAAGTTAGTTTCATTATTAGCACTTGTGTCGAAATGTGCGCATTTGCAATTCCGACTGTGCATCTAATGCTTACAGCAATTATAGGACGCATCAGAAATGTCACTGGTCAGTCAACCATGCTCCTGAGCATCGTCAAGTCCGCTTATGAGTCCGCAGTAAGCTCGATTCTCCATACAAATTACAAACGTAGTTACGCTCTCATTTTAAAACTACGTGTTGGATTGTGACGAAACTTTGCATGCACAATGAAATGAGGTATCCAGGTCTGTAATTAGTTTTTGTAGCTTCTGATACAATAGTAAAAAAAGCAGCGAAATAAGTTATTAAAACAAAACTTGTTTTTGCTGTATTTCGTTTGTTTTATAAATAGGAACCATATACACTAATTACAGACCTAGATATACCTCATGTCATTGTACATGCAAAGTTTCGTCACAATCCAACACGTAGTTTTAAAATGAGAACGAAACTCCGTTTGTATGGGAAGGTGAAATTCGGCCGAGCTTACTGCGGACTCTTAAGCTGGGGCACGCTGGGGGCGTCGTGGTAGTGATCGCTTCACGGCAATGTGGGAAAACGCAGGTGTGGTTTTAGTGGGTGGGTGGGTGTGTGGTTGGGTGAGCTAGTGAGTCCCACATAACCCCCTATTTCCCAACCCATCGAGAAAAAAAAATCGAGCTGGCAATATGGAATGCCCCCAGCATTGCTTAGGTTAGAATTAAAATGCAATTATTTAGCCTGACCAACAAAGCGTGGTTTACAGACAAATCCTATCTTTATATTACGCTTGCTCTACTACTTCAAAGAAAGAGATGAATGTTTCTAGTTTCTATGTCAGATACAATTTCAGTTAAATCCAGTCACATCTACATGATTTTAGACTATGTGTGCAGTCCTGAGGCTCTAGTATAAATTTTACCGAAACAAAACGTTACGACCGCGTTCGCGTTTAGCTGTCAAATCCCATACAAATTGAGGGTAAAACGCAAACGCGATCGTAAAGTTTTGTTTCGGTAAAACTTATACTAGAGCCTCTGAAAGCATATTTTATGGAAGTAGCACAGATGCGTGTCGCGTCGCGAGGAAATTAGTGGTATTTATAGACTACCGCAAACCAGCGTTTAGGTAACACTAGGTTTTACGATCTGGTATTTAGGTGTTTCCTTGTTTCAGTTATTGATGTTGCACACTAGGACTAGGCGAAACTCTTAACGAAATCGTAAATAAATATCAGAGAACATTTTAAAAAGCATGGCTTTTTTGATCACTAGGACTCGCACCGGTTACACTGTGCACCTTTAATTTGACTGGGGCAGTTGCTCTAGCTAGCTACTGAAGTTTTGATATGAATCTATGATGCTTCTATACTAATGTGAGATTGTAGCTTTGTAAGTTAGTATGTAGCGGGTATACCGGGTGTGGCTTGTAATAGGAGCAAAAAAAAATAAGTATGATTCCATAGAATATCTGCAGTTATTCTATATTGGTCCCAGTGTTTCAAAACTATTGAATTCGGAAAAAAATGATATTTGAAGTTGTGATCCATAAAGTAATGAATTTTGATATGACGATATCGTCGTAATTCATTAAATATCTTGGTAGAACACTGGGCACTGATGTAATAGTCATTAACAGTGTCTTTGTTGTACATAAATGTTTGGATCTTTTTTTAACCTTTTTCAAGACTTCTGTATTTAAAATGTAAAACCTTATTAATCCACCGTTTAATTTTTTGCTCCTATTGCAGGCCACATATAATATCTGGAGCCACTTATCCGATTTCAACTCTTCGATCACCAGTAGATATATACAGTGGACTTTCTGGATCCATATCCATACTTCCATACTATCCATACTATCCATACTATCCATATCCATACTAATATTATAAATGCGAAAGTGTGTCTGTCTGTTTGTCTGTATGTATGTCTGTTACCTCTTGACGCTTAAACCGCTGAATCGATTTGGATGAACTTCGGTATAGAGATAGTTTGAGTCCTGGGGAAGGACATAGAATAGTTTTTATCCCAGAAATCATCCCCCAAGGAGATGAAGTGGGGGGTGAAAGTTTGTATGGAGCTACGATATAAACGAGTTCCACGCGGACGGAGTCGCAGGCAGAAGCTAGTAGGCTATATTTTATCCAGCGACTTTGCCGGGTTGCTTTGGAAAGCGCAGGCAAAGCCGCGCGGGCAGAAAGTTTTTAATATATTTAATTTAATATTCTATTGTTAGGAAGCCATGAAAACTTAAGGCGCCGTAGGTTCAGGGAAGTTAAACAGTTTTTGAAACAATATAATGCGTCTGTTTATAATTATATGGTTTCAAAAAAATACGAATAGTACCTAATCTTGATGCTCTTCTGCAGCGAGATCAGCGATTCGAAACATAATTAAGTAATTTTCGCTCGATAGAAAAAAAATCGCCAACATACCTCCGATTACACCCTTTAAAATTATGTTAGATTTTTTTATTTATTAGCTACTTACATGAAACTTGCATCCGAAATTGCGTATTTGTATTTTAGATGGTAATCAGTGATTACCATTTTTTTTTAATAAAAACAATCAAAAATAATGATTTGAAAACATCGATAACCGCGCTCCTACTCGTGCCCGACCGCCGGCCGCCGGCCGCCGCCCGCCCCGCCGCCCGCTCAGCTCACGCTCAGTGCTCAGCGAGCTGCGTCCGGGGACGGATCTGTGTCGCGCGACTCGTGCTCCCGAATCCGTGCGGCCAAGTGCGTTTCTTACAAAAAATATACGCTGCGTGCTCCCTATAATGGGGAATAAAAAGAATAAAACTAAAAAAAGGAGAAGGAGTCATATTATGAATTGCAGAGCGATTGCCCGAAGAACAAATGCGAAACGGTAAGTGAAATCACAGATAAATAATAAATGCAGTAGTGTAAGTACCTACTTACTTAGTGGCTGTGTAATGCGCGTAAGCTATATTATGTCTTTGGACTCAGTTAGCAATATACAGAAGAAATAATATGAATAGTGTTTCTTGAGGTGAGAACTTCTTTAGCGTTGCTATGCACTTTTTGTGATGGGGAAAAATTGTTAAACTCGCCACGGGTCACGTGACCGTAAGATGTCACGTGACCGTGAGATTCGAGAGATATTCGCAACAGGTTACGTGACCGTAAGATTCGACAGATTGAAAATTCGTAAGACGGACACGTGACCTGATCGAAAAACTGTTACAATGTCATTGAGTTTTCACTTCTTCACTCCCGGAGTGCAACCCGGTCTTTTTTTTTGTTAAATAGTAACTGTAAATATCATACCGAATTATTCATTTCTGAATGTAATCATTTTCTTTTAATTTTTTTTAGTTGGTTGGACCGCAACAAAGAAAATACCGAAACCGTGTTCCCATCGAATGAGTAAGTAATAATTATTTTAGTCTAGTCAGTACGTGAGCGTGGCGCAACCGAAACTCGCGTGACAGTCACACTCTCAACAGAGAGGAGAGGAGTGGAGTGAAGACGAGATGAGAGGAATGAAGTGGTGTCAGGAGGAGTGAAGTAGAGTAGAGAGGAGTGGAGATGAGAGGAATTAGTGAAGAGAACAGAAGTTGGGAGGGGTAAAATGGAGTGAAGGGGGGTAGATTGGAGAGGAGTGACGTAGAGTGGATTGAAGAGGACTGGTGTGGAGAAGAGAGGGTATGGGGAGGAACGGCTGGTTTGATTTGGATGAAACTTTGTTTACATATTTGAGTGGATCCATGGATGGTTTATAAAGACAGTTGAACCCGGTAGATGGCGTCGTGATCACAATTGAATAATGAATGGTTGGACCGTTTTGGATGAAACTTTGTGTGTATAGGTATTTAAGTGGGTACCTGGATGGTTTGAAAAAAAAACAGTTGGACCCGGTAGATGGCGTTGTGATCGCGATATCTTGAAAAAAGGGATTTGCTGAACATGTGACAACACTGTATATTTTAGTGGGTTCGGGGTATGGTTTGATCGAGGGAGACGAAGAGAGAGAGATAGTATTTGTTTATTTTATATGGCGAGAGATGAAGAGAGAGTTAGTGTGTAACGAAATTATTTATTTATTATTTCCAGATTTTTGCTACAAAACGATTGCGAAGATGTCGAAAAAAATAATGAAAACGATTCTGTCTCCAATTCGGGGCAAAAGAAGGACGTGTAAGTTATATTACATAGTCGTTTACTTACTATGAGACTACTGCTACTACGACTACACTACTAGCATATAGTTAAGGATTTAATATTTTTTTTTATAGGTCTCCCCCGCAATTAGTTACTTTGAAGAGGAATGCCAATTAGAGGAGCGTCTACTAATCGATCGACATCTGCAACGAAAGGCGACGAATCATTGGTACAGTGAAATACCAAAACTTGTTTAAACCATATAAATTACCTAATTAAACAAAATAGTAGAAAATTATAGTTTACTTTCTATCTACCTTACCTGTCTCAGTCTCTTTCTCAAACAATCACTCACTTACACACACACACGCACACGCACGCACGCACACACACAGACACCAGATAATATCCTGTACTGGGTAATACCAGCTGCTGTTCTTATTGAATGTCCCTGATGATTCTTAAACATTTATCGATAAAGAAGGTTTGACAAACAAGTTTTCATTTATTTATACTAATTGTTCTTCGCTAAAATTCACGCACGCACGCACCCACATACACACACGCACGCGCACACACACAGACACCAAATAATATCCTGTACTGGGTAATACCAGCTGCTGTTCTTATTGACTATCCCTGATGATTCTTAAACATTTATGGATGAAGAAGGTTTGACAAACAAGTTTTTATTTATTTATACTAAATGTTCTTCGCTAAAATTCATTGCGTGTACCTACCCTAGCAAAGTAGTTACAGCACTTGACATTTCATTAAATTGTGAGTATTCCAGTTAAAATTCGTCCTCTTTGCTCAACTCCACTCTACTCCTCTCCTCTCCTCTTCACTCAACTCCTGTCCTCACCACTCTACTCCACTTCTCTTTTTTCTCTCTCCTTTTTTATACCCACCGGTTCGGGTAATATCGTGTGGTTAGTTTGGGGAATTTACCGGGTGTAATACTGTCAGCGCCCATCTCTTTATTTATTATAACTACAGACTTTATTTTTGAATACACAAATGGTTGGCAACCCATTTACTTTCCAGTCTTTGCAGTAACTACAATTTTTGCTTTAGTTCTAAAAACCGCAAGTCCGCGTCTAAACTAGAATATGAATTAGCCGCTTCGTTGCGGTACTGTTTACTCTGTACTGTGTGTTTCCACTCCGCGCGCACGGCGGTAGACGTGCGGGTGGCGCTTCCCCGCGCGCGCGGGGGCTGCACCCCCTGAGACGATATTTTTCGCTGAACCTACGGCGCCTTAAAACAGTCAAAACCGGTCTTTGCTTCGTGACCTGCTCGAGACGATGATTTTTGAAGTGAAAACTTCTTTTACAGTACATATGGTGCTACTTTCCCGCACTAGTGCGGAAAAGAGCACTTTTCGTGCATATGTCGAAACTTTAAAGAGCCATATGTACAGTAAAACGTTGTACGATACACGTGCAGGTAATTCGCAGCTCGTGTCGATTTAAAACACTCCCTTCGGTCGTGTTTTAATTTATCAGTTTTATCACCACTCGTTGCGAATTTCCTATTACGGCACTTGTATCTTAAATACATAACTAATAGCGGCGCTGTGCACTTTTTGTGATGGGGAAAAAATGTTAAACTCGCAACAGGTCAGGTGACCGTAAGATTCGACAGATTGAAAATTCGTAAGACGGACACGTGACCTGATCGAAAAACTGTTACAATGTCATTGAGTTTTCACTTCTGCCTGCACTCGCGGAGTGCAACCCGGTCTTTTTTTTCCAATTTGAAGGATCTGATGTTATTTCGACTAAATATTGCGATTTATAGATGGTCAGTGTCCTCGTTTATTTACACCTTTCCAAAAATACATACTATCAGCGACACATATAGGCTTCTTATTCTGGTTGAACAACGCCAATGGTGTACCCATTGGCTTCGTGGTTAAATAAGTTCAATTCGTTTTATTTTATTGATAGTACCTACCCTTTTTGTACAAATTAACTTGACATGAAATAGTTAATAGCATTCTCATGTACGCTCCATTAAAGCAAGTTACAACCAAATGCCACACGCTCTATAAGGGGCCAGACATCTTGCCCAGATAAGGGTACATGGTAACCTTTTTGAGAATGGCATGAATTAAATCATTCAATTTTTAAGATATTGTTTTGGCCACTGTAGCCGAGCGGTAAGACATCACTTTCAATCTGTAAGTCGTGGGTTAGACTCCCAGCTCGAACCACTGGGTTTTTTGTTGTTTTTAAAAAAATATGTACTTACGATGTATCATTTGATATTGAGCAGTGGCTTTTAGGTGAAGGAAAACATCGTGAGGAAACCGGTCTAATCCCAATAAAGTCTAGTTTTCCCTCCGTCTTAAGCCCGCTGTGATCAATAATCAAAGGGCATAATGCTTAGGTACATTTTTTTTACCGCATGCAATTTTACAAAACGTCGTTTATAGTCCTTAACTGTCAAAAATGTCCGCAGTAAAGACGTAACGTAACGTTATTATATCAGCTGAAAGACGTTCACTGCTGGACATAGAGGCCTCCCCCAAAGAGTGCCACAGTGACCGGCCGTGCGCCACCCGCATCCAGCGGACTCCCGCGACCTTTACCAGGTCATTGGTCCACCTTGTGGGGGCATACCCACGCTGCGCCTTCCGGTATGTGGTCGCCACTCGAGAGCCTTTCCGCCCCAACGGCGGTTTGTCGACAGCGAGCATATTTCGGATCGGCTTGACCCCTTGGCGCTGCGTAGAGATGTGGCCTCTCTCTGCATTTTCTATCGCATGTATAACGGGGAGTGCTCCGAGGAATTGTTCGGATTAATCCCTGCCGCTTCTTTTCGCCATCGTCCAACGCGACAACATTACCATCCTCACCACTTAGATGGTTGGCATAAAAAAAAAAAAAAAAAAAAACGGCCATCGGTTCTACGTGCAATGTGCCCGGTCCACTGCCACTTAAGTTTAGCGATTCGGAGGGCTATATGGGTTACCTTGGTTCTACTGCGGATAGCCTCATTTCTGATCCGATCGCGCAGAGAAACTCCCAACATAGCCCTCTCCATTGCCCTTTGGGTGACTATGAGCCTTCTTATGAGGCCTATATGATAGTAAGCGACCACGTTTCCGTGCCATACGTCATCACTGGTAACACACACTGGTCAACGACTCTAGTCTTGATATTTATTGTCTGTAAATACGTAGTACTATTATGTATTATGTGCCAACGTCACTAAAAATATTCAGACCAAACTCGCTCCTAAATTGCCTAACATCTCAATATTCATAGTAATCACCTTAATACCTATATTTACGTCGTTAACTCTACAAACAGCTTAACTGTAACTACCAAAATGCCTGAAGCAATAGCGGAAAGCATAGGAATATAAATGGGTAGTTATCAACTATAAATAATGTTAAGGTAAACAGTTTGTAAATAAATTTGCTTTAATATGGTAAATGGATAATAACTAAATAGTGATTTAGATTGATTTAGTGACAGGTTGGGGCGTTAAGTTTCGTTTTATAATAATAGGCATGATGCCTCATGTTCAAATTGATAACATAGTGATGCTAAATGGATAGTAAACCATCAAATTATCGTAATTAAGTATAAATTATAAAATATAATTAAAATTATAAAAAGGTATACTTAAACCTTGAAAGTTTAGAAAAAATATGCATTTTTTTTTTATTGTCCAAGAGTAAATTAAAAGCTACCAATAGAATCCTTACGCTTTTCTAGAAAAAAAATTGTACCACAACTATGTACTTAAACGCAGTATTTCGCGACCGAAACAACAATTTACCTGATTTTCCATACTACGATTAGTACAAATATACAAATGTGACGTCACACTTGTCTAGACACACACTACACAGTATGAAGCGTTTCGCGCTGCCGCCGCCACGCGCCAGCGAGGTCAATCTTTATCTCAAATTTTTAGGTATTTATGTTCTTTAATTGTAGTTGCTCCCATACAAACATTTGTTCCTCTCCAAAAACTGGTTCGAATGACGTCACAAAAAAATCTTAGTCATCATCCCTATTGCTTTTGTCATAGAACAGCTATACTGAAACGGCCCATGCGATCCTAGTATAAAGACCACAAATATCATCCTTGCCCTGGGCTCTTTAATCTAAAATGTCTCTGCGGGCCTCGTAGGAAAAACCGGCCAAGTGCGAGTCGGACTCGCGCACAACCCGTACCCTCTATTTATAAAAATGGCAAAAAAATCATGTCTGTTATATGGGGGCCCCACTCCGACTCGCACTTGGCCGGTTTTTTAGTATTTTTTGTTATAGCGGCAACAAAAATACATCATCTGTGAAAATTTCAACTGTCTAACTATCACGGTTCATGAGATTACAGCCTGGTGACAGAAGGACAGACAGACAGCGGAGTCTTAGTAATAGGGTAGTTGGGTACGGAACCCTAAAAAGGTTGAGTATGGCTGTCCTAGAAGGTCCTTTTTGCCCGACTACGGCAGAGCCGAAAGGTAGGGACTTGTCTATAACTGATTTATAATGTTGGATTGTACATATATACGTGTCTTCCGCCGTAGCGTTTAAGATACTAAACCGATTTTGGTAAATGAGGTGTCAATCGATTCGAAATTATGATTCGGGTTACCTTGTGTATGAAAAAAATAATCTTTTTGTTTCAGTCACTTTTCCGTAGCCGGAATACAGTTTTATGAACTGCTGTGTCTGCTGCAAAGAGTTCCGTTTGCTAAGTGTATTCGTTTTGTAGTTTCCGCTGATTATTTTCCTGGATTTCCCTTTCTTAGTTACCGAGGAATATTCTGGATTCTGTGAAGAAAGCTCCCAAGGAATAAAGGTTCATTTTCCATTGCACTGAGGGGCTCACTGTGCTTCCATGTAGTTCCATTTATTTTAAAGTAACTAACCCTTACTAATATTATAAATGCGAAAGTGTGTGTGTTTGTATGTTTGTCCTTCTTTCACGTCGCAACGGAACGTCGTATTGATGTGATTTTTTGCATGGAGATAGTTTAGAAGCTGGAGAGTGACATAGGCTACTTTTTCCAGCGGGAAAACATCTAATTCCCACGGGAAAATTCAATATGTTACATTTTCCTATAACTACGCGGGCGAAGCCGCGGGCATCAGCTAGTTCGAAATAAAACCAAGTAGGTCCATTGCGGAAAATCCCCCGCTGAACGTAACTACTGGGAATAAAAAATCCATCTAGTTTCATCAATAGAACAGAGGCTCTAGTATAAGTTTTACCGAAACAAAACGTTACGACCGCGTTCGCGTTTAGCTGTCAAATCCCATGCAAATTGAGGGTAAAACGCAAACGCGATCGTAAAGTTTTGTTTCTGTAAAACTTATACTAGAGCCCCAGATAATAAAACAATTGGGAGTAGACCGTTTCGAGCACCCTCGAAAAACTTGCGTCCTTTCGTAAAACGTCATTTTTGCAAAACGTTTACTTCCGCAAAACGTCCTTTTAGCTCAACCGTGTCCATAGCGGATATTTATACTTTTGCGGCAAGGAATTTACGCGAATGTTATGTAAATTAGTCGAAGACATTTTCGGTCATTTTATCTAGTTTTAGTCTAACAATAGCATAGCTATCAACTGTCATAATCAAGGATAGGACAAACGCCCGTCATTTTGAAAACTTAACCCTGTTCTGTACAGTAGAGACTTCCTAATGATATTTAAAATTAAAATTAAATAATTATTAATTAATTTTTATTTTAAAATTTGGAAAAAATTGTGGTCATTCTTTTCCATTGGCGAAAGTGATTTATCGCCTTAATCATCGTCATTTGAATAATTTGTCACTGGAAACATATACATTATGGTACTTAAAATAAATTTATAAAACATTACTTTTGTCCTTTGTTTTGTATTGTCACGAATAAACTATTCTTATTCTTATTTAGTACCTAATTTTTTTTATTAATATAAGGAAGTCTCTACTGTACAGAACAGGGTTAAGTTTTCAAAATGACGGGCGTTTGTCCTATCCTTGGTCATAATTTACAGTTTAGTTGGTACTTGGTACTTAAACTATGTATGGCATTTAAACAAAACAATTGGTCCCTATAGCTCGCGCTGCCGGGTAACATTCACCTGTAGTTACTGAACAGGTTTGCGATTTAACAACATTACAACAGATCCACTGTCTTGCCCGCAATGGATCACCGCGCGATGTGAGAACATTGGATGTGACTTGGCATTTTACAATTATCCTTCTTAACCATAAATGCGTAACAACTCAAAAGAAACATGAATTTGGCAGCTTCAAATCGATAAATAATCAATCATCATCATCGTATCAGCCGAAAGACGTCCACTGCTGGACATAGGCCTCCCCCAAAGCGTGCCACAATGACCGGTCCTGCGGTACCCGCATCCAGCGGACTCCCGCGACCTTTACCAGGTCCCTCCCCCCAGTCCCTCTTGTCTACCCACGCTCCGGCTGCTGATACGTGGTCGCCACGCGAGAACCTTTCCGCCCCAACGGCCATCGGTTCTACGTGCAATAATCAATCAATCCTCAAGATCCAGAAAGGGTCGACGACGCGGTTGTGATTTTTTTGGATTTAGAAGCGTCTATATGTGACTTGTTATTGTTACCACCAGGCAGGCCGTATGCTTGTTTGCCACTATCATAGTAAGTATTAAAAAAAAATTATGTCGGCCATTTTTATTGATTTGTTCATTTTACTTTCTACTGTATTTGTTTGAGGCTTGCTAGGCTATTAGTAGGTATTTTATTTTATGTGAAATGGAGAAAGGCGTAAAGAAGAGTCCCTTGTAATAAAGTCTATTTAACTGTCCCTTCGTCAGCTATTGCTTATTCTTAGGCATTCATCTTCTTTTTGAACGAGCGAGCAAAGCGAAACGCATGTGGCCTAATTTCTTACGTATGTCCGGATATTCTCCTTTACAGGTCGCATTTCTCAATAATAATAAAGTTATTTTTGTGGATTAAATTTAATGTCTTTTTTTAGGATAGGTAATAATATTTTTTTTATATATTTTTGTGCTTGCCCATTAGAGTGCGAGTGGTCCTAAGACTCCTAAGGCAGTGAGCCTTTCAAGAAAATACAGAGAGGTCGCTAACTCGCTACTACCGGAGAGAGTGCTCTACCGGAAATAGAGGGGTCACAGGTTCGAGTCCTGTCTAGGACTACAGACGATGATGGTTTATTTTTCCATTATATTCGTTCTCTCTGTATCATATCGTTTATAATAATTAATAATCATGCTCGCGGGTTATGCTGCTCACAGAGTCTCTATAGTAATGCCTATACATCTGTCTATGTAAGTAGATACTTACATAGATGTATTATGGTCAGTTCGGGTAAGTGCGCCACACGGGAAAGTGCGCCCCCGGGGTAAGTTGGTGAGGTAGGGCACAGCGAAATGTCATCCCGCTCGAATTTGGAGCAGCCCAACTGGGGAAGTACCTCCGCCTTGCAGAAGACCACAGCTATAATAACACTACTGCTTGCTCTGTAGTAGTGTTGTGTTCCTGGAGGTGAGCAAGGTCGCCAGAGCTCTCGAGGATGCGTTGTGTTGAGAGCGAGGGAATTGTTCCTTCAGCTGTTAACACAGCGAATCCTCAAATATATCAAGGGTCGGCAGCGGCTATGTTACTCCTTTGGAGTTGCATGTGTCTATAGGCTGCGGTGTCCGCTTATCATCAGGCGGTCCGTACGCTTGTTTGCCACCGTCGTTGTATAAAAAAAAAAAAAGTGCTGATAATGATTTATATGAGTGATTGATGAATGAGGCGCACTTTCCCCTGTGGCGCACTTACCCGAACTGACCATATGAACATTACGTGGTCAGATCCGTCCAGTCAATAACATTGAGTTTTCAAATATAGCTTTTATATCTTGTTCGAGTAATAAATGATTAGTAAATGCGGTTTGATTCCTTTCCAAGTCCGCATTTGAGTATTATTGGTCGTAAATTGGAGCACACGAACGACAAAACTAGTTTGGTTTATTTATATACCTTTAACTTGCACAGTCATAAGCAAAAAATGGGTGAAGTTTGTGGCGAATTTCCTTTTATAAATTGACCCACTTTCGGTACTACTGATTGAACTAGCGAGCGGAGCGAACGAAGCTCTCCGTTTCAGCTTGGGCCGCATTCTTTCTTATCTCAGGATGTCCGGCTGTTCTACTCTACAGGGGGGGCTAGCACAACTGACGCCGAGCCGCGACTCGAGTCGAGAAAGATCTACCCTCCTCTTTCGAATTTGCTCGGTGCGAATGAGACAGGGGACGCTCAGTCGCGCGAGAAGCGGCTTGTCAGCAAGTTGTGCTAGACGTACAGGTCACATTTCTCAACAGATTCTAGGCAAATATTGCGAGCAGGTTCTGCGATATAGATTTTTTTTGTCGATTCAGTTTTTCGAAATAAAAAAATTAAGAAAAGAGGCTAGGGAGTTTTACAGCTCACACCACACAGCCATTAGCTTGTTTCACGATATCACTGTTCCATAGGACAAATGGAAGTGAATCCTCTTAGCTCTGTGGCCCGGTATTTCGCGGTGATGTGCAAGCGCCGATTAGAACAAGCGACTGAGACAACGCACTTTGGAGTTATTGCTTGTAAAATATGAATATAGGGCTGTTACAACACCCGCGGGCTGTTTTGTTACTGGTCTGTTGTGGGCATTTTAAGACATACTTGCACAAGAAAATTCTGCTGTGGCAGACATTCAAAGTAAGATAGACTACAGAGGTTATTTCTGAAAAATTCGGATAGTTGATTCTAACTGCATAGTTATGAAATATAGAACTCTGAATTTATATATGAGTACCCCACATACGCCATCGTTCATATACATTGACGTTAGTATACATCTGTCCTTCATTACATGGACATGAAAAAATATTTAAAAAATTAGAAAAAAATATATTCATAAACTGAAAAAGTAAGGCTAACATAGCTAAGTACATAACATATGATATGTTCAAATTTCCCTTGGTAGGCTAGCACAACATGCTGGCATGATGCGTCATGCGCGACTCCGCGTCTCCTGCTACTCGCACAATACAAATTAGAAAGAGTAGGGTAGATTCTCTCGCGTCGCGTCGCGTTGTGCACGGCTATTACAGGACAGCCCGCGAGCGTCACGGCAACGCACACTATCCGTCTCTTTCTAAGCGTTCTAATTAGAAAGAGACGGATAGTGCATCTCGCTGCGACACAGCGCGGGCCTTCCTCTAATGGCTGTGATAGCCCAACTGAACGTATAGCCTTGCTAGCTAATGATGAGGGGTGTTCAACAGCTCTATATCCATATCGACTCGCGCGCAGCTCGGTTCGAGTACCCGTTCTCGATTATCGACGTTGGACGCGGGTTAATTAATATCTCGCGTCCCTCCCGCCAGCGTAAACATTGTTAAGGCTAGGTCGACGTACAGTCGGCTTCACATTTCACACACATGGTAGCAAACATACTTTGCACATCGAGGGCTGTATTTAATAGTTCTAAAATGTTGCGTTTCGAAGATATCTTCAAAAAACGTATTTACCAAACACACACGCAACGCATTGTTCACGCATTGTCAAATTAACCCTGATATATGTTTTTGAGCACACTTATGTGTGTAGTGTAGGTATGTTATAGATCTTGAACTAACTCTAACTTGAATAAGTTAGTGTGTGGAACCATGGGATAAAATGTAGCCTATGTATGGGCCTAGGCTGAATTTTTATGACCTTAGGGATGGCCCTAAAGTCTATTCTATATAATTACTGGTGATAGGATTTTAAAATCTGATGATGAGTTCTCGAGATTACCCCGGACATACAAACTTACGAAGGAAGAAACTATAATTTCAGGCATTAAGTACCTCTTTCTTATTACACCAATAGTTAAGAAGAATAAGAACAACAACAACAACAACAATGTATATTTAAACATAAGACGATCAAATTAGACAACTTACCTAAAATATTGGTAACAAAGGGATGAAAAGAAATAATACTGTTAAATAATGAGATACATTCCCCTTAAACGTCGGTCACGCACAGTGCTCTCATGGGAGTTAACTAAATATTTGTCAATCGGTATTCATCGACATTTTTCGGCGTACACCAATCAATGAAGCTGTTGACACTACCAATAATTTTGTCTACCAATAATTGAGTAGGATTCTTAATCATGCGCTTATTCTTAAACGCCTGGTTATCAACAACTCTCTCTCTCTCTCTTTCTTTTGACGTAGCATTAAGCCGTATTCATAAACGTCCTACAAGCCCATTTGAACTAAATTTGTGTTAATATTCGTTTGTCCTTATCTGTCACTTTGACATTTGTTTTCATAAGAAAGGGACAAAGCACATTTTATTTAGCAGTGGCATTTTAAGTTTTATGAACCCCCTTAGGGTGAGTCTCTGAGGTTCTGTTTAAGTCCACTTATTTTGATTTGGGCATCCTTTGTTATGAGACTTTGTCAATCCAAGCGACGTCAAGTCAGCGTCTCTTGGGCCTGCCAGAAAGTGGTATTGGCCAGACACTGTTCCCCATGTATATTTGACATACGAAATTATAACAATATTGAATTCATACCTAATTGATTAAGTCATTTTAGTTTATTTCAATCTAATATTTGTATGCTTGCTTGCAATACGAGGACTTTTAAACTATTGCCTAAGACCCTGTATGTAACTGTAATGTTGCATTATATATTATGAATTGTTAGAATAGATAACTCTTATAAACAGCGTAGAATGTGACCTGTGACCCTACGAGACAGGCCTAGCCTAGTGTGGAGGTCATATGTACAATCTATGCACAATGTTTTTCTTACAGTAAATAAATTATATATTAAAAAAAAATGTAAGATATCAAAATTGTGTACTATTCTGAATAATTAAATTAACATTCATCTTAATGTAGGTGATAAAAACATGAAATAATGGAGGGAACTAAGTATTAAAAAATGGGCCTCATTGATTAGGCTATTTAAAGCAAAGCTCCATGTTTGTTCAGGGCTCGTGACGTGACCTCTTGCTTAATTAACTTTAATTATTTACGCATAATTAACCACACACGAGTTTTATTAATGTTTTTAATACTAATACGAATAGGTTATGCTTAATCATATATTTTATGTTCATGGCATGTCTTTGATTACTTTAATGAAGTTGATTGTGGTAGAAAATGGAAAGTAAAATTTGAAAGTATTTGAATGACATTTCGTAATATCAGTAATTATCATGATGTCCATGATAATAATGCTGATTATGGTCATGATGATTGATGAGGAAGACGTATCAATGAGAATTTGGAAATATCAATAAAAGCTCTTTAGGTATGATTCAGATTGCATTTGAAGAGGCCATATAGGTACGTTTATTGGCAATTTGTTGTTATTTCTTAAGCCATCATTTTTACAAGCTTAATATTAACTTGCCCTGTTAGTATGTATGGGACAAATCTTGCAAGTTAAATTTGACCCACTTCCCAGTGACGTATTGAGCTGAAAATTTTGGGTATAAGTATAGTCTGGATGACAATTCAATATTATGGTACCATCGAGCTGATCTGATGATGGAGACAGAAGGTGGCCATGGGAATTAAGTACTTACCTAACCGACGTAACCCCGTTGAGTTTGGGCTCGTTAGAATCGTCTCAATGAGTAGTTGATGATGGTATACAGAAAAGTACAGTCGGCAATAAAAGCTTGTACCAAAAATTATTTCTTTGACAGAAACTTATACATATTATACTAAATATAAATTACATCGCATTCTTCATGTAAGCAAAATGTTCAGCTCTGTACGATTAAGAAATTATAAAGTTTATTTTATGTTAAATTAGCATTATACGTAGACAGAGACACCAACTGAGACAAGTTGAGCTAAATATAAGTTGGTGCCAACTTAATATGCGTTTTACATTCAGCATCACATGTATACACATTTCGATTTTATCTCTAAGCAATAAGGTCCTAGAACCACCTAGAATGTATACATGTTTACACAGACCAGTAAACCTATAGACGTCGCTTAGTCGGGCGACCCCCTCTGCCACACATACGGTGAATTCACTCTATATTTGAGACACCGGACCAATCACTTACGCGCGTGGCCTTGAATGCACCAATCACAGCGCACTAGACGTCCCCCGCGCCCCGCAAGTATGGCAGCTTTGTTTGTAAGTAAAAATGAGGCTAAGCGGGATCTTTAGGATATATGGTCTGTGCATGTTTATGATCCTGACTGTAAATTTGCCGTACAAAAACCTATGCACCTAAAATTAATTTGGAGATCAGTTTAGTAATAGTTGGGTTGTCGTTGAAAAGCGGCAAAGTTAACGAGCCCCTCATTTTTTGAAGTCGGTTAGTTACCTCATTTGAACTCGAATAAATCACCGTGGATTTACGCACGGCTCTAGTTTTACAACCATCATGTTGACAGCACATAAAACAAAATCGCACTTTACTACAACAAAGTTTGTATACATTATTTACTGTAAATCTATGTAGCATAGAATAGATTAAGGTACTACATTTCAAGGCTAGTAGGGTGTAGTTTAGCCACAGAGCAAAATAATAGTATTACATAGTTTAGCGAAAATGATGCAACACGCAATAGATCGCCAGTGAAATGTACCTACGACTTATATCTTATGTATCTAATTTTACATAGAGGGTAAACTACGTCCAGTATGCCAGACGTACTATTTGGCAGTAGGGGGCATCTTAATGTCTCTATCTTCCATAACTACATCCATCCATATCCATCCATCCATCCATAATCCATCCATACTAATATTATAAATGCGAAAGTGTGTCTGTCTGACTATCTGTCTGTCTGTCTGTCGGTTACCTCTTCACGCTTAAACCGCTGAACCGATTAGGATGAAATTTGGTATAGAAATAGTTTGAGTCCTGGGGAAGGACATAGGATAGTTTTTATCCCGGAAATCATCCCCCAAGGGGATGAAGTGGGGGGTGAATGTTTGTATGGAGCTACGATATAAACGAGTTCCACGCGGACGGAGTCGCGGGCAGAAGCTAGTCAATTAATAAGTTATAAAACACGGACACAACAAACAGATTAAAAGCAACTCGACGGATAGGTATGATTTTCGATTTAAAGAAACAACACTCAAATCGGTTGTTCTGTTTAGGAGATACGATGCTATAGAGATAATCATCATCATCATATCAGCCGGAAGACGTCCACTGCTGGACATAGGCCTCCCCAAAGAGTGCCACAATGACCGGTCCTGCGGCACCCGCATCAAGCGGACTCCCGCGACCTTTACCAGGTCATCAAGTCCACTTTGTAGCGGGCCTACCCACGCAGCGCCTTCCGGTACGTGCTCGCCACTGGAGAACCTTTCCGCTTCAACGGCTATCGGTTCTACGTGCAATGTCCGTCCACTGAACAAGTATTTAAGTCAAAGGCGATAACAATAAGTCGCGGAGTCCCTCAAGGCTCGATACTTGGCCAATATTCTTCGTCCTGTTCGTGAATGATCTCATAAAATACATTGAAAACACCCAATTACATACCAAGTTAGTCGTTTTCGCGGACGATACGAATGCTGTAGTGGCGGCTAACAATATGACACAGTTGAACGAGAGAGCCAACGCAGCTCTAGCGGCTTTGGATAAATGGTTCACGGTAAATAATTTAAAGCTCAATTCTAAAAAAACCAGTGTCATCTTGTTTTCCGCTACAGCAAACAAATCGGATGCTCTTGATATAGGGTTAAATGGAAGCAAAATTGCGCAAACTGATCTTGTTAAATTCTTAGGAGTCCATATAGATGCACTGTTGAACTGGAAGTATGAGATACAGACATTAAGTAACACCATAAGTTCTTCTTGTTATGCCCTTCGCTGTCTGAGAGACGAAATTCATACCACTCAATTAAAAATGGTATACCACGCTCTTGTAGAGGCTAAGCTGCGTTATAGTATCAAGTTATGGGGAAATAGTTATAACTACAACACTGACGCAGCCTTCAGACTCCAGAAAAGAGCTATCAGGACCATTATCCGCATACCCCAAAGGGAATCTTGCAGAGAGCACTTTGTCAAACTCAATCTACTTACCGTGCCGTGTCTTTACATACTAGTACTCTTGACAGACCTCGTAAAACATCTACACAAATATGAGAGGCCCACTGACACAGAAATTCGGTTGTCCACAAGACGAAAAGACATTAAAAACACCATGGTCCCGAAGCTCAATGTTACGAAGCACGCCGCATACTATCAGGCTGTGTTTCTTTATAATAAGCTACCAATTGAGTTCAAATCGTTAAGTTTTTAATGCGAGGCTTAAGCAATTTCTTTTGAAAAAGACGTATTACTCTGTATCAGAGTTTATAGCTGATGAATGACATGTTAATTGTATTGTTATATCTGAATTGTTCATTGGATTATATAAGATTACTTAATAGGGAAACATTGTATTGACATTGAATTTATTGTATTGACATTTGAATGTATTGTATTGTCATTTGAATTTATTGTACTGACATTAACATTAGGATTTTTATTGTATTATTATTATGTTTACTGTAATATTCTACACAATTTCTTTGTTATGAATAAATGAAATGAAATGACATGAAACTGCCACTTAAGCTTAGCGATTCGGAGATAGAGATGCCTTAAGAGGCTGACAAGACCTAATTTGGCGAAATTGATGTTATTTAAGCAGTTTTTTAAGAAAAACTATTTGTTCTAGCACATCAAATAAAATATATGTTAATGTTCACCATATTTCAAAGACCGTGGACGAGCTCGATACATAATTGGACGAAATCGGCTCGATAGAAAATAATTGCAAAGATTGGTCTTAAAATCATGTTAAACGGCTCTATGTCTTTATTTTTTTGAAGTATGGGTCTGCAATTAAAAACATGAAGTCAACATATTCATACCTAAACCGCTAGCGAGTCATATTTCACAAAATAATCCACCTTTTTTTTATTTCAATATTTATGTACTAAATAGACAGTGTGCGCGCGTCCAAAATCCTCAAGGGCATTTTGGTGTTGACAGCGTCTTAACCCGTGTTGCCAAATGTCTACAAAGCATTAGACAGCTCACAGATATAAAAAAAAAGGCTTACGTTCTTGAACGCACCTTTATACCAAACATTTTTTTCTACCAATAATAAAAAATCATGCATTTAAGGGTTAATTGAGACTATGAGGCTAGTTCAAATTAGTGTAGGATGTAGTGATAGTCCCTCAAAATTTCATCATCATCCTCATTATCGTGATCATCATGATCATTATGATCAGACTCTGGTACGTCACACAGGCCTCTCATTGATGAGAGGGTAATAGGCAGTATTGCCCGCGCAGGTCCAGTGTGGGTTATGTTAATTTATAACCCTAAGACTACCTAACCTTATCGAAACTGATATGATAGATACTCACAAAGTGCCGTTGACGGACATTAAAGTTTAGGTCATTGTGAACACACACAGACATGCAAACATGTTGATTGATTACTCGAAACTGGATCGCCATCGAGTCGAATAAGGGCATTAAATCATGTCGTATAATGTTATAGGACCGCATTCGACGTTGTTAAAATGAGGTGCAAATTATACGGCGGATTACCGAACGTTGCTAGGTAAATAAGTTAGTAAATACAAGTGCTAAAATGGTAAATAGGTGGGTAATAATACGTTGGTATGAGATTAAAGAAATAACTAATTTTAACCGACATCAAAAAATGAAGGTTCTCAATTCGTCACAATCTTTTAACTTTTATGAATGTGGGTGTATTTATAAAAGTTACTCGCAGACGCATGGACCGATTAATAAAATTATTTTACAATGCATGTGCTCGAAAAGAGCGTTTTCCAAGCACTAAAATCGTGCGGAAAGTGCCACTTTTTCGCACTAGTGCTTTTTACTTTTCAATTTTTTTTTAATTTTCTAGTCCGTCGTCAGCCCGACACAAATAGTTTTTATTACTCGAGAAAAGTATTACAAATATTTAAATTACACGTTTTCTTTCATATAAAAGGTACATAAATACTAATAACGTATAAAATGATTTATTAATGTTTATGAATTTTGAATTTGGTCAATAAATAAATTAATTTTTAATATTCACTTAATGTGTTTGGCTGAACGCATATCTTTCTTATGCCTTTTACAATACGACAGTATGGCGGCTTGCACATGCGCAATGCGCATATGTATCTAAAAGCCCGCCATTGTTGTTTATTGTGAGTTTTGTGTAGTTATTTTATGTAAATATGTTAAAAAGGTCGAGTGAAAGTGAGTAATCAATAATAATAATGATTTATTGCGTTTCAATAGTGTTTAGTGTCAGTATGTTTCTTAGAACTACGACGGTACAGCGTCTTTTTGTTGTTTAATATAATATTGAGTTACTCAAAATTAATTGTGTCCCAAAACCACAATAACTTTTAAGTGAATAAGCTTGACAGCAAAAGATGTGTAGAAGTTGTTAAATTCAATTCCAGATAATAAGTAGGTACCTGACAATCTACCTGGGTTCTTCAATTTTAACCTAGATCTATTTTAAACCAACATTTCAACATTTAATATATTTCCTCACACAAGGCATAGTAAAATGTTGTATGATACACGCGCGTAAAGATGATTTCTGACTCGTGTCGAATTATACATTCGCTCGCTTCACTCGCTCATGTATAAAAATGACACTCGTCGGAAATCACCTACTTTCCACACTTGTAGCATAAATAACTATTTCCCCTCACTGCCTCGAAAAGCTGTCTTTTATCCGTATCTGCGGTGACTAAAGAATGAACCAATTAGCTCAATTAAAGTGCAATTTCCGCCAACTCTTTTAGTTAATGAAATAATGGACGGGTCACTTTTACGGTATCGTTATATTCGCATTGGAGTGTCGTAATAGCGTTATGCAACAGAAGTTGGAAGCTTAAAGTCTGTTCTCTGGCTAACTCTTTTCTCCTCACCTTAAAGTTATCCCGGTTGCATAATTTGCAATCGGTCGTTAGACTATAAGCGAATTAGCTGTGAGAAGAATGGCTTGTTCTGTGGTGGGTTGGCCAGTGGCATCTCTACCAATCACATAAGGTGGTCCCTTTTAAGTCGCTTGACCACCGCAGACTGGTCCAGCAAATCTGCTACGAGGGGGTTTTGGTGTGCGGCTAGTCTATAAGCGAATTTTCTGTGTGTCTGCGGTGGTAAAGCGACTTAAAAGGGACCACTTTATTTGATTGGTAGAGATGCCACTGGCTAACCCACCACTGAACAAGCCATTTTTCTCACAGAAAACTCGCATATAGACTAGCCGCACACCAAAACCCCCTCGTAGCAGATTTGCTGGACCAGTCTGCGGTGGTCAAGCGACTTAAAAGGGACCACCTTATGTGATTGGTAGAGATGCCACTGGCCAACCCACCACAGAACAAGCCATTTTTCTCACAGAAAACTCGCTTATATACTAGCCGCACACCAAAACCCCCTCGTAGCAGATTTGCTGGACCAGTCTGCGGTGGTCAAGCGACTTAAAAGGGACCACCTTATTTGATTGGTACAGATGGCGTTGGCCACCCCACCAGAACAAGCCATTCTTCTCACAGCTAATTCGCTTATAGTCTAACGACCGATTGCAAATTATGCAACCGGGATAACTTTAAGGTGAGGAGAAATGAGTTAGCCAGAGAATAGACTTAAAGCTTCCAACTTCTGTTGCATAACGCTATTACGACACTCCAATGCGAATATAGCGATACCGTAAAAGTGACCCGTCCATTATTTCATTAACTAAAAGAATTGGCGGAAATTGCACTTTAATTGAGCTAATTGGTTCATTCTTTAGTCACCGCAGATACACCTTTGTCGTTGTCAAGTAAAGGAAATAGTTTGTTTAGAACGCGTGCTCTTGGTTAGTGCGACAAGGTACGTCGGCTCCAGTGTGCAATTTCGCGAAGACGAGAATAACTGTTGGCGAATTTAGTCTATTCCTGGAACTTCCGATATTTGAGCAATTGATGTACTGTCTATTCGGCTTAACGTACTGCATTGGAATAGGTTTTATATTTTTCGTTAGCGTTCGTTCTGACATGCGCAACTTAACGTGCGTGAATGTACAAACGCGAGTAAAAGAACTATACCGAATACAATTCAAAGCATTTATCGTCAAGTCACGCATTTAAAACTAAAATAGTTCTCATGTAATTGCAATGAGATAGGATGCGAGAGAGAATTTCTTCTTACATATTTATATAAAACTATCTTTGATCTTTAGCATTGTGTCTGTTGGTTGGTTGTTACTCTATTGTGTACCCCATATATATTTGTTTATGCGACTGTTTGTCATAATCCTTCTAGCGTTATTCCCGGTAATGCCCCTAAAGGAGCCTGGGGTCCGCTTTGACACCTAATGCCAAAATTTGGCATAGGCACTAGTTTTACGAAAGCGACTGCCGTCTGACCTTCCAACCCAGAGGTAAAACTAGACCTTATTGGGATAAGACCGGTTTCCTCACGATGTTTTCCTTCACCGAAAAGCTAACGGTAAATATTCCGCAGGTACATAAGTTCCGAAAAACTCATTGGTACGAGCCGGGACTCGAACACCCACGACCGCCGCTTGACAGCCGGATGCCTGAGAACCTAGGCTACCGTAGCTCTTTATGCGACTGTTTGTGTTCCAAAAAAAAAAAACTAGCTTGCCGCGCGGATCCGCCCGCAGGTGAAAAAAAAGTTTTTTTTTTTTCTGGCGGATATCTTTTATTACATACAAAGTTACAATCTCACAGACTTTTTTTTTTTAAATATAAGTATAGGTGTATAAATGTGTAAGAAAAGTTTTTGTTATGCTGAACTGAATAAATACGTCTTGATTTTGAAGTTGGTTATTGTGAAGACATAAAAAAGTGTTGGAATCTTAATCTCATTAAAAACATATCTATAAAAGACCTCTTACCATTTAGATACCTATTTAATAGTCAATTGTTTTTATCACTTTAATGCGCTGCAAAAACTTGTACCTTACGTAATAAGGTACAACAGACACATATGAGGAGGTATTTTATTGTTCATTGCCTCACATCCAAATCGTAATTCATTTGTTTCATTCGCTCGTTTCCACGCGCGCTGAATTAACGTTCCAAAAACATATTGAAATGCAATTAGGATGCGAATGTGGTGAACCAAATTGAGATGTGTGATTGAGATGTCTATAATGTGTATTTAGTTAAGACGATTACTGTCAATATGTCATGGGAGGATCATTATACTTACCTACAGGATTTGTTTTGCCTGGGGTTTTGCAGCTAATAAAATTGGTGGCAAGATCTAAACGGTTGAGCAATCTAAATGGTGCGGAGAAATGAGAAACTTTGACACTAAGACATATCTATAAGTACGTAGTGTACGAAGAATACTGATTAAAAAAAAATGCCACACCCATTATACTTACTAGAGTAGGTACCTCGCTACGCTTGGGATCATATTGTAAAATCTTTAATTTTACCCAGGATTCAATACACCGTCCTCGCCGTAAATATACCATTTTGCTCCCTTAAAACACAACCTAACTACCTATTGTTCACGACCGAATTTTGATTACCTTGACGCGGGTAGTGAAAACTATAAATATGTTTTTGCAGCCAATTGTACCTACAAAGATTATCCAACCATTATAACGAAGTGATATTCATATAACTTACAACTAATTTTTTACCATCCACAAATCAAGCTGTAAACCTAGCTGCTATACCACCACGGAAGCATTTACGATGTCGTTATACGACTAGAGGATGATTTACAGTACACCGTTCCGTGCCCGTTCCGTGTTTCGTTCGCGAAGGAATTTCGTACGGATCATGTAGAAAATCTAATTGTATAAATAGATACCACTATATTTGTTGTTTACGAGAAGACGAACTTTCCTATTAGGACGCTTTCTGTTACTTTAATATTACCAAATTAGCAACAACAGTATGCATCAGATCGATTTTTAAGGATGATTCACAATATACAGTTCCGTGCCCGTAATAACGCCGGAATACATAACAAAACTAAAAACTTAGTGTTGATCACAGTGACACATTTTGCCTATTAATTATTGACATTCTATTACCTACGTAATTTTGTCGGGTGTCGGTAACTGAGTGCCGGCCGGGATCGGGCCGGACTCGGAATGGCCACGGAACCGCGTATTGTAAATTATCCTTAAAACGGCGACATTAAAAGATTCCAAGTAATAGAGTTGTCATAAGATCTTACGTCTTTCCTTTGAGAGTCAAGTAAACTGTGAACAAGACGATTCACAACGCACTGCAATAAATATGTACGAGGACTGCTATAATTAAGACCACTATACAATTTACCTGACCGACGTCCAATTACGCATACTTATTTCAAAATATACTAGGGTCAAATAAG
This sequence comes from Epinotia ramella, assembly GCA_947578815.1. Classification (NCBI taxonomy): domain Eukaryota; kingdom Metazoa; phylum Arthropoda; class Insecta; order Lepidoptera; family Tortricidae; genus Epinotia; species Epinotia ramella. The sequence goes on from OX388202.1 coordinate 37,462,703, forward strand.
AAATGTTTTATTATTTAATGTCAGTGTTCTATTGGGGCAGTAATTGAAGTGCTGATGCGTTGATAGCTGTATAAAGTTTCCATAGAGGTAGTAAATGCGACGGTTAGGCTGTATAAGCGCACAGAACGTACTGCTGAGATTTCGCGAATGAAAAAAAAATGCAGTGATTTTGCGATACAACTTTTAAATGCAAGAGTTCATTGTAAAATTTTCCAAATATCACATCTTCCTGGCATTATTCCCGGTTGGGCCCTAAAGGAGCCCGGGGTCCGCTTTGGCACCTAATCCCAATATTTGACATAGGGTCGAGTTTTACGAAAGCGCCTGCCAGTTCCAGTCCAGAGGGAAAACTGGACCTTTCTAGGATTAGACCAGTTTCCTCACAATATTTTCCTTCACTGTATAGCCACTGTTAAATATTACATTTTACAAATATATCGTATTTCAAAAATCTGGTCATTTTGCCCATCGACACTAATTCGTAAGAATTCTCAATCACAACAGTGTGTAACTGAACTTACATTACCCCACAAAAAACATGTTGTTGCCTCTGTTATCCGACTGTCAGAGATCCGTTATTACATAATACGAACTTCTTAAGGCCTATAAAGTACGGTTAACAAAAAACTGATTAGCCACGGAAGGTTCGGTAATCGAGTGGGCAAAAAATTGTGAAGGTTCATCTTTCGAAGCCAGCTTAAGCAATGTTATTTGATTGAGGTATGTCGGATAAAGGAATGTCGTTATTATTATCACGACTCATGGTTGGTTGCAGTTTGCATTTCATGTTTGGTCGCGTTTTTATCGATTATCTCTGTGTATAAGACATCTGCCAGTTTCGCACCCACATAGTTGTCGGGATGAGAGGATCGTTTTATTTACAGCGACTGACGTACTCGTAAACTGTTACACATGCTCCTTAGTAGCACGAAAGCATGCTAGTTTCGAGCAAATATCATGTGTAAATGTAATGTTGCTAGTAAGTAGCATGCTATTTGCATATATAATAATTGAGCATGCTCAAACAAGCATGCGTACAGCATGTGTACCAGTACCTGTACTGTTGTGTTTATTGTATGGCTAGCTGCCCGCGCGGCTTCGCCTGCGTATTGTAAAGAACGCAGGCGCACCCACGAGATCAATCATAGGCATAGCCTATAGACATCCAGAAAGTCCAGTTGACATGCAGGTGAAAGACTTTTTGTAATCGGATAAGCTGTTCCGGAGATTACCCTAAACATACAAACTTACAAAGCTACAATGTCAGAGACTTTTGCTCTTTATAATATTAGTGTATATTTAGGTGAGGTAGGGCACAGCGAAATGTCATCCCGCTCGAATTTGGAGCAGCCCAACTGGGGAAGACCACAGCCATAATAACACTACTACTTGCTGTGTAGTAGTGTTGTGTTCCTGGAGGTGAGCAAGGTCGCCAGAGCTCCCGAGGATGCGTTGTGTTGAGAGCGAGGGAATTTGTTCCTCCAGCTGTCAACACGGCGAATCCTCAAACATATCAAGGGTCGGCAACGCCCATGTTACTCCTTTGGGGTTGCATGCGTCTATAGGCTGCGGTGTCCGCTTACCATCAGGCGGGCCGTACGCTTGTTTGCCACCGCCGTTGTATAAAATAAAAAAAATAGAAAAGCATTATTTTGTGTATTAAAAACAAAAATTAGTACTTATAGATAAACGACAGATAGAGCACCTGGGTCTCGAAAAATATAAAAAAGTGAACAGAGTTTTATTTGTTAAGCTTTTTTTCAGTCCATTAATACTTTATTTTGTTTTTGTACTGATAAGAAGAGTCCGGGTGAAATAATTCTAAGAAATACTGAAAACTGTCACTGCGATTTCGGATTATCTTCGAGATGATGGCAAACTTATGCTTCATATAAATTTTTCGTAACCATGGTTCGCCAACATGACGAAAACTATTAATGAAATAAAATGAAAATGATTTATTCCAGACAGAGTCCATAGATGCGTTTAATACACCTATTAAAACTCATAATGTCACCAGTTAGACAATAAGCATAATAACAACCTCTAATATTACTTAATGTTTTATAACTGTCGTATATTAATGCTAATTAAAACCCAATGACATCTTTAGTGCTGTCACATTGTCATAAAATTAATACAATTTGGCAATAAATTAGTTGTTTCATCGTTGAAATTCGTTTTTGGGTATAATTAAATGGTCACTAGTTTAGGGTTTATGGCCAATTAGACAAAAATGGCCGCTTCTGTATTGTCACAGAGTAGAGAACGATGTCGAGGAAACAGGACGGAAATACCTCGGTTTCCATATGAATTAAATAAATACATTTTATTCTGCAAAGAGCACTGTCAAGAAGAAACGCCGAAACTAACTTAACATCAGTCATTTTAAGAATAATTAAAATTAAGCATAATTAGATAGTACCTACTTAACCTACCTAAAATAAGTAAACCTGAAAATGAATACAAAAAAATACATAATGCTTTTGTCTACAAGAAATCATGTCCGAAACTGAAACTGATGTTAAAAAAAACAAGACAGGAAAATTAAAATTAAAAAGCGGCCAAGTGCGTATCGGACCACGCACAACGAGGGTTCCGTGCCTATTAAAAAGGTCGTATCGTTACTGAAATCTTACGGCACTTATGTCCTTTTCTTTAAGGAAGGCAGTTTTTTAGAAATATCTCAAAAACCTTTGAACCGATCTTGTTCAAAACAATTTTCGCTGAGAGAATTTAATAAGCCCTATGAGCATGGTTTTTTTCATATTTTTAAAATACACGGTTCCAAAATTAGAGAGAATTAATACACACATTTTTAGTGACTTACGGGGAGATTATCTCCGACTCTATTCACTTAAAAAAAATGCCGATAAACCTTATATTTATTTTGAAAGGCCTATCGATTGATGTGCCACACGTGGGCTTGCAAAGAAAACAATTTTTTTGACATTTAGTTTTATGTATGGAGTGCACCCCTAAAAAAATTTTTTTAGTAATTTAGTTACAAAACTATGTAGCGGTTAACAAAATACACCTATCATAAAAAATTTATTCAAATACACCTTATAGTTTTCGAGTAAAATGCCTGTGACATACGGACGGACAGACAGACAGACAGACAGACAGACATGACGAATCTATAAGGTTTCCGTTTTTTTGCCATTTGGCTACTGAACCCTAAAAACGACAATAATGGAAATGCGACAACTCATGCGATACCTACAGTAAGACGATACTTTATCCTGGTCTGATATCTCATTCTTAGTATCTGGCTCCTTTTTCTCCCATGCCACTGAGCGGTCACCACAGCCTATGGACGCTTCCTTATCGGGGGGGCGATACATTTGCGTTGCGGACCCTTTAAAAATGTATAGATTAGATTTGCTTAGATTGATTATTTCATGATAAAAAATTACATTACAGATTTGCATAAGTACATGTCAAAAAAATAAGAATTTTTATCACGATCGTCAAAAATAGAGAAATATTAAGATATAATATTAGGACAATGTCAACAAATATTCTCAATAACAAGAAAATAGAAAAAAACAAACCAAAAGCAAAAGAACAAAAATATATCAACCTCTAGGTATCGTCATTCTTTACAATATTTAGTGCATCAGAAAATACGTGACACAATATGTTTAATGTCAAATCATATTCATACAAATTTAAATAGGTAATAATAATCATTTAACATGTCATTCAAGACTTATATACTCTTCACTCCTTTGTAGGGTTCCGGAGCCAAAATTGTTTCGTTTGTCCGTCTGTCCGTCTACGGCTTAGCTCTGTGACCCTTACTACAAAAATATTATGATTTTCTAAATACTATTTTTCAACTTAGTGGTCCATTTGGGTAATATTGGGCTTAAAGCCCAAATTTTTGTTAGAGTCATGTGTCCCCCACCCCCTGCCGCCTAAATGGCTGCTACTGGGAATGTGAAAAAATTCGTGGCAGTAGCAGCACTAATAGGCGACCAACATATAATGTTCCTGAAAAGGCCAACTTTCGTACAAATCACAATCTATTTGGCGCGTGTCGATGTAACAAATACAGACAGGCAACTACGGAACCCTTTACTGTGCGTGGCCCGACACGCACTTGGCCAGTTTTTTGATCCGCAATCCCTCGGAAAAACCTCCCCATCTCGATCGAAAGTGATCGTATTTATATTGAACCTAACCGACAGTTGACAATTTCACTGGTTGAATTATAAACAAATCGTTTCTAGAAATTGAGGATGATATATACTTATACATGTTATTTTAAACACGCTTTACAAGACCAAACAATCTCTTAAATCACAATTATATTAGTATAAACATTCGGTAGTCTGCAACCCGGCGTCTGCGCAGGTTGCATCTCTGGAACAGCTCATTATATTTTATCTAGTACGTGACGCGTATGCGTGCTTTGCTTACGGCAATCAAAAGGTCAATCTCACACGTATATTTAACATTGCAAGTTTATTTAAATGTTTTTCACGCGGGCTAATTCGCAAATGATTAAGTTTTATTTTCCGTATCAATGTCTGACATGTTTCTAATACGGTTTTTTTAAACATACGTAACCTAGTGGGCTGTCTCTACTCATGATGAGAGACAACAAAGAAAAGTGGTCCAAAGATGTTACAACATGGTATCAAAGAGATGGAAAAAAGTAAAATGGCAAACAGAAGAAAAGATGGTAAGATGAACTGTGAACACTTTAAAATCAAATTGGAATGTGAATTGCTTGGCTGAAATTGACCCTCTTGTTGAGAGTCTTGTGGCTTTGGACTCTAAAGGCGTAAGCGCCATTTTGACTAATGGTACTTACGCTAAGTAGGACTAATAGGAAGTTTGTAGAGGATTAATTCTGATATAATAAGGCATGTGAGTTTATTGAATTTTGGAACAGGCAGAATGATATAATGGAGATATTTTACATTCAGTTTAGCTATTATTTGTAAAGATAACAATAATATTGTTATCTTCAATATCTTCATCAGATTATTGACGGACAAAGTAGGAACTTAGACCCGTGTATAATATATAGAAAAGTGCAGATTGTGTAACGGGTAACTTTGGCCATTCTCACTGCTTTGCTCCAGTTTCATTCTCGCATTAAGCAAATACATCCCGCATTGCAAAAAAAGATTTCTCAGAGATATGTAAGGTATGATATGATATGTCTTTATTTGTATTTATCCAGGGAACACACAAAAGTTCCGACGAGTCAATTGTCCGAAAGCATCATAATTCCGAAATTTAAAATTCCGAACGACATTTACCGCTAAACGAAAATTTGGATGCAGATTATTAAAATGTAATACAGAAATAGGTTAAGTTAGGTTAGTATTATATCCTGAAAGAACAAAAAAAATATCAGCGGAACATGGTTTTTGGAATTATGAAATTCGGAAAAAATAGGATTTCGGACTTTGCTCCTACTAAAACGTTCGCCCACTTAGTATTTAGTCGTAAGATAGTGAGAACACTGCTGGACACGGGGGGCGTGGTTTACGAGAACCGAGGAGCGGCCTTAAGCTTTAGCGTAGATTGCATTTCCTGAAAGCATTCCGTAGCTAGTTAATTTCTACCGCTACTTTATGGTAAAATAAACGGCAATCTAATTCACTGATAAGCAATTAACCTGTCGATAGTCCAGGTCTGCCCGAATGACCTAGACTTGCAATTTACGCTGTCTAGACTTCATGTTTATCAAACTGGTGGATGATTTCAAGTACACCTGAATTAAAATTGTTTCCGTTGTATAAAATATATTTGAATATTATGTTCTCACCTATATCTGGGGGCACGGCAGTGCCCCCGCCAAGACGAGCCAAGCGAAGCGCAACGCAAGGGCACTACCTACCTTTTCTCGAAGCGGTTCGTCGTTTTTTTGAACCCTCGTAACTTGGGTTTGGTAACATTTTCTTTATTCATTATTTACTTTAAAGTGTGATAGGTATTTTTATTTTATTGTTGTCTACATATTTTGGGTAAGTATATCATTTAATTTTAGGTACCTAAAAATGTTTCATATTATCCATGATAGACTTGATTCATTAAAAAATAATGTCTTAAGTATATGTATAAACTGTCTAAAAATGTTCAAACACGGTTTCCACAGAACTACCGCAAAGGCAATTCCATGGATGGAATTGCCTGTGCGGTAGTTCTGTGGAAACCGTTTTTTTTATTGTACAAGCCTCTCTAAAATATTTTAATACATGCCAGTAATTGTACTATCCGTGCAACGTTAAATATAATCCCTTTTTGCAATTTAAATTCAATTTCAATTTTAATATCCTGTACAACTTTGAACACCACTAAATAGTGCTTTGTATGGAAATGGAACAGCTTTAAGGGACTCTTAAATCCTTAAGCGCCCTATAAGTACGCCCATAATCTTTACAAAGTAAGGACACAATATAACTATAAGCTAAAGCGGTAGGTACGAGTATAACAGTAGGTATAACATATCCAGCACTGAGATTATACACTGAAAACTCAAGTAATCTCTAGGATATGATATGTCTTTATAGTCTTTAAAGTCTACAACCTGAATAAATTAGAATACCGTCAATCCTGCTTAGGTACTTTGAATGGTCGCGTTTAATCTAGAAATATGAGAATCATTTTTATATAATTATGTTCAACAAATAGGCAGCACAAATTTGAAGCCAATGGTCAATTGAAAATCAAATGCTAATCGAATAACTTTAAATTGAAGTGTCGTACGTATTAGAAAATTCCAATTACTAATATAAATGTAACCACATGTAAGTAATAAAAATAAGGTTCCCAGTTTGCGCATGTCGATTCTTAATCTTTTTACTGCCTATTTCTTATAGTTCAAAAAGTGTAACTGCTTATAATTCAAAATGGCGTATAAGCCTATTTTTATAACTTTTAGACGTCTTTAAAAAAAAAACGAAATAAAGTCGCGAAGCGAACCCGTTCCAAATTAGATCTTACTGCAATAAGTTAGAGAATAAAATTGTGCTTCAGATATTGTATATATTTTGGTTTTATACAATGGCATATAAGTAATATAAAAGCCTTATAAATTAATTGGCACAGTTTTATGGATTGTAAATTGAATTTAAGTTAAATTAGCATTTTATGGAAGCTCGTCATAACAGTTGTTTATGGCCGTTGTCTATGGGCTTTGGTGCTGATTGAATGTTGTTTACGATTTATATAACCTGTGGTAAAATAATCAAGATGTAATAATATAATCTTTAATATAATAAGACGTTAGTGTAATCCACGTGCTTATAAGTCGTTAATAAAGGTTATATTCAGCTTTGACCGTTACCTGTTTTTTTTTTAATAAGGCAGATGCGACTCCCCGTGGTTATTACATATATGAAAAAAACTCATATATTATATACCAATATCAATGTGTCTATGGTAGAGTAGAGAAAAAAATATGTGTCCGTTTAAAGCCTCTCACCGACTGGAGGACCTGCGGTGGCGGTCAGTGGTAAATTTGACAGCAAATGACAAGTTTACTATGGTCCGCCGCGGCGAGGCCGCGCCAGTGTGATGTGGGCTTTAAGCCTGCAACACACTGGCGCGGCCTGCGGTGGCGGTCAGTAGTAAATTTGACAGCAAAGGACAAGTTTACTATGGTCCGCCGCGGCGAGGCCGCGCCTGTCTTTGAGAGGCCTTAGTCAGAAACCACGTCTGATAAGGAAGGATATGTCATAACTTCATAAGATGTTCTTTTATGTTATTCTAATTTATTTGTCTTCAAAACGCACGTTATTGCACGGAACGTCGTTGTAATCTATAAGTTATAACATATGCACAGTACCTACTCTGTGCTTTTATTCAAGCGTAACCAAAACTCAAGTATGAGGAACATAAATTTATATTTGGCTTTATAGTGAAATGCTTGAAATGCGTGAGTAACCGACTTGACTGAGTCACGCCAACAGGAATTCTGCCGTGACGTTAGACGTCTATGGTTGACGTATCTTCATAGAATTGAAGGTGGTCGGAACTATAAGAATAACCGCAAAACAATCTAATTAATTCCTATAGCAACTGCTAGTAATAATAGGAAATACCTTAGTACAAAAAAATAATACCAGTGAACCTTAGAGTTTTCGAGAGTACATGGACGTTGTGACACGTTCAAAACGTCGATGTATGTTGATCAGTTCCTCCGACACGATCGAGACGATCGTTAAGATCGCAGGATGCTCTGCCAATTCGGCACGGCGGCGTGCGCGGGATGTGAGCCTACCGGCTTTCTTGGCGTCGGTACATGTGGTAGTAGACCTAGTCGCTAACATACTATCTGTTAATGGCGACAGGGCGAGCATACCATATGTGGCCGACGCCTTGGTGGCGTGGTCGCTCACCCCAGGGGTTGCCGTACCCGAGAAACTCAAAGTTCAGCGCGCGTGGGATGACGTAGGTTGTAAAGCCACCTTCGATCGACTTAATAATGGTGGTGCTGCTGGGGCAGACCATGCAAGACTTCTGGCGGTATCGCGGTCAGAATCTGGGGCGTGGTTGAATGCGTTACCCTCTCAATTGGGCACATTACTCGATGTTGACTCGTTGCGTGCGTCCGTTGCTCGCCGCCTTTGCTGTGATGTGTGTCATCAACATGTCTGCATCTGCGGTACCATGGTGGGTGCTGACGGCCATCACGCATTGAGTTGCCGCCTATGTACCGGTAGGCATCTGCGTCATCATGCCCTCAACGATATCGTCCAGAGAGCTCTCAGATCGGCAGGTGGGAAGCGGCCAGGTGGCCTCACTTTAGTGCCGTGGGGAGGGGGTGGTGTTTAGTGTGGGATGCTACATGTCAGCACATTTTCCACCACCCATATCAGTCACACTACATGCGCTGCCGGAGCTGCTGCCGAGACTCAAGCGGTGGTGAAGTGGCAAAAATATGCTCCTCTGGGACCGGGCTATATTTTTGTCCCTTTGGCGGTGGAAACAGCGGGATGTTGGGGGGGGCGGACGCGAAACAGTTTGTTCGTGACATAGGCCGTCGGCTTAGACAAAACGGGGAGGACCCTCGTTCTGAGTCGTTTGCGTCGAAATGCCGCCAGTATTATGGGGACTTTTGCATCAGGAACGGCTAGGGGCGATAAAAGTCAGAGTTAGGTAATTTTGTGTTGTAGCATAATGTTTAGTGTAGTGAGTTTTAATGTATGGACCTATTGTGTTGATCTTAAGATACGACTTTAATTATATTAACATTGGTTTTCTTAATATTAAGATATTTCTAAAATGCTTAAGACTTAGTATATCTTATTTTATTAGACATTTTCAATGCCAACGTCGACGGTACCTAAGGGTGGTCGCGTTCTACGTACCTAGTAACCTTTTTCTAGGTACACTTTTAAAATGTTCTCAAACGTCCTTACGCTACGGTGTCTATGTTACCATCAGGCAGGCCGTGAGCTTGCCACGCCATGGTATAAAAAAACCGGCCAAGTGCGTGTCGGACCACGCACAACGAAGGGTTCCGTGCCATTGATTTACTATATAGAACTAGATACACAATCAGCTGAAAAAAATGGCCGTCCAAAAGAACCGGCTGATCGCATCGGCCGGCTCTTTCGCGTTTAGTCTGGTTTCAACCGTGCGACTTGTTGGTTGTCAGTTATGTCTAAATGTTCAGTCAAAACCTGCGTAAATACCAACAAAAAACAAGAAAAAAAAATGGAATTTATTTCTTTGAGTAGGTTCTTTTCATAACGTAACGAAATTTGTGTAAACTCATTGTAATTTAATAGTTTTAAACATGTTTTAAATAATTAATTTTGTTAGTTCAAATGACAAAGTCGCGGAACATAAATCTAAGGAGTCGGTATTAGATACTTTTTGATGATGTCGTTACTTACCTACATAAATATGGTTTTCATTTTAAGATTTTCAAGAAATCCTCAGCGACGTGCAAAATGGGCTGCAGTCATAGCACGCGACAGTCGAGATGATTTGACATTAGAAACTTGGGTGGCCTTTTCTATGCATCTGAAGATGTATTTACTGTGTGCAAAACCACTGAAGGTTTTATAAGATGTAATATGCGAAGGGGAGTAGAAAATAACATTATACTAGCAACAAAGGTATTAAAGACATTCTTGAGCGTAAACATTATTAAATCAAGCTCTGAAAAAGACCACATCAACAATCATATGATTGTTTTAATAAAATCGATAGCTGATCGCTACTTGACTGTACGCTTACATTACATCGCAAAAAAAAGAAAGTGTCAAAGTAAAGACAGGTCAAAAAAACAATTATTAAAACTGAATTTATTTCAAGGAAACTAAAATGACTTCTTTTTAAGGACTCTGTCAGCTGCACTTACGGAAATCTCACCCAACAATTGTTTTGTATATAATATTTGTACATACATTTGAAAGTGTTTATTCCCTACTTGTAAAATAAATAACCCTGATTGATTTGTGCTATTGGTTTTTCTGTTTAAATAAATAAAACATTTTTATAACGCGACTCCATTCATTCGCTAAACGCTAACTAAAGTTTTGACGTGAGCACTGAGCAGTCAAGTCACATTATGATATGATATGTCTCAATAAACTAAAAAGTATTTAATCTTTGGATGTTGGTTTGCTAATATGGTGCTTAAAGTCTAAAACACTGAGTTATTTTTTTATGAAACATATCTTGATGCAGGTTATAAGTTAACTCTATCAGCAACTACTGAAATGTAGCTAGAGTTGTCATTCTGGGGCACATTTCTTGGCATATTTGTTTGACATTGTGCATCTAGTTCTATATTATACTAAATCAATGTCCCGTGCCTATTAAAACAGCTTTTCTTTAAGGAAGGCAGTTTTCTAGAAATATCACAAAAACCTGTGTACCGATCTTGTTCAAAAAAATTTTCGCTGAAAGAATTTAATAAGCCTATGTCCATGATTTTTTTCATATTTTTAAAATACACGGTTCAAAAATTAGAGGAGGGGACACAATTTTAGTGACTTTCGGGGCGATTATCTCCGACTCTATTCACTTAATCAAAAAAATTGCTGAGAAACCTTATATTTATTTTGAAAGGCCTATGGATTGATGTGCCACACGTGGGCTTGCAATAAAAAAAAAAACGACTTTCAGTTTTATGTTCATACATAAAACTGAAAGTGCACCTCTAAAAATTTTTTTTTTAGTAATTTAATTACAAAACTATGTAGCGGCTAACAAAATACACCTATCCTCAAAATTTTATTCAAATACACCTTATAGTTTTCGAGTAAAATGCCTGTGACATACGGACGGACAGACAGACATACAGACAGACATGACGAATCCATAAGGGTTCCGTCTTTTGCCATTTGGCTACGGAACCCTAAAAAGCTGTTAGCTAACGGAAATATTTGGCACAAATCGTAACAGATGTTTCTAACTCCGTTTTCTATGAGGTTTCAATAAATAATGTTCGATACTGACCATTAGTCACAGCTTCCAATGTTTTATATCAAACCGTATCCGATTAAAAGTAAATACTAGTTAACTACACGCAATTAATAAAACGAAACGAGACGAAAATGCGATAAATGTCAAGCCATCGGCTTCTTTACAATCATTTTGCTTTACAAACTTAGTTTTGCGGGTGGATCTGGCGCTGAATTAACTCCAATTACGTAAAGATTGCTTGAGAAAACATTTAGCTTTTTGTTTAACCACACGCAAAGTAAACGTTGTTGTAATGCAACACTACTTAGGGTACCAAGTTACTTTTACCGTCAATTATTTCACTATAACGCTGGACGCAAGTGAAATTAGTGGGGGGGCTATACGTTAGTTACGAATTTCCTCACGCATTTATAAGTTGGTAAATCCGTGGATCTAGTGCTGCAGTGTTAAGTTGAAAATGTCATATCTTTGTATGAGTTTCATAGTGACATACGCCTTTTTGATTAAGGATGGGTCTTCGAGAGACACTGTTTCGACTTATCTATTCCAAATTTATGCAAATCTATAAATATTTATGAGAAAGATTAGAATTTCGTGTATATCGAGTATGCACTTATTTTGATGGCGGATTTGGTGTTTACGTTGGAAAATTATGTGTGAGAAGTTTTCGTGTCGTAATTGTGTGGTGAAACTAGAGGGACTTAAGAGCGTTAGGAAAAGTAGGAATACGGGTGTAGACTCGATAATTATTATTACTACAAAAGAAAGAAGTCATGTTTTTTTGCCTTAGTGACGTAAATCCCATTCAGATATCTCAAAGAATTACGAAGCTACCACCGTTTTAATATTGCTTGTTAGAGAGAGAAAACGCAAGCGGTGTGTGACGTCACATTACAGTTACAGCGGCGCCACCACGAACTTCGAAAGTCGAAGTTCGGGTATTTCCATCTCTATCGCACTCCCGTACTCGAGTGACAGGGATGCATGTATTACGAACTTCGACTTTCGAAGTTCGTGGTAGCGCCGCAGGATGCTGCCGGGAGGCCGCGTCGACGGCGGCGCCGACCACGATGCGGCGCGGCACGTTGCCGTCTTCTGTGACGTCACATTCTTCCAGCGTCACCGTTTCATATGCAGTTGCGAAAAAGGGATAGAACATACACCTTCTTAAAACTTTGGACACTAATAACTTCGTGATTATTTAAACTTTTTCGTTGGTTTGTTCTCCATTTGACTACATTTTTTATCCTTTTTCAAGAAAATATGACATTATTGATTATTTTATTTAGTGTCTACGCCCCTATTGCCCAGAACGCCCCAGTCCTAGTTGGCTCAGTTCGGGTTGCACAGGGCGGTTCCACAACACTTCGGGAGCTCAAATGCCGCGAGCCATCCGGTTGCCTCTTGCACACTGCAACTACGCGTCATTGCTCTGACTAATACCTATTAGAGCCTCGCCAGCGAGTCGTGTCACAAAAAAAACCTCACTACATCCTGTAATATGTAGGTATTTTTACATCGCAGAACAGTGTAATAGTACTTATTACATGTTATAGAACAAGCGAGCGAAGCGAACGAAGTTCTCCGTTTCGGGTTGGGCAAGAATTATTTAGTACGTACGGCGTCTCACCGGATGTTTTCCTCTACAGCCCCCCTATTCTGTAACTTGTTTTAAGCTCACCTCAACGCTCACCCACAAATATATCTTGACACCGCGATGCGTAGTAACTAAGCGCAGGTAGAGGTCTAGTTTCGTGACGGGCGAGCGACGGGGTGAACCGCGTTAGCGCTTAGCGAATAACAGCCCGGGTCGTATTTCTCAACAGAGTCTCGTGAATATTTTCGGGCTGGTTCAATAACTATATGGATTTTTTTGATGATTAAGTTTTTGAAAAAAAAAGCGTACTCGCGAGAGTTCTAGGGCTCACAGAGCACTTGTTTGTATATATTTAATGTAGGTACATACTAGTAAAAAGTGTCTAAATCTATTAAAGAAAAAATTGGGAACAGAAGTTTACTGTGAAAACTTTATTTCAGCCTATTTACTCGTGTTTCGTATAATCCGTTTAAGCCATTTTGACTATGGCCGGAGCCCTAAAAATGGCAATGGTACTTTAGTTAATGTGGTAGTTAAAGTCGTAAGTTTGTAACTCTTTTGAAGATTTAACAGTGATAAACCTCATAAAGTTGCTATCACGTCGACTGGTTTTTGGACCAGTTAACGTATCCAATTGATATGACAGCTCGTCATGATCGAGTTGAACTTATAGTGATTATGTATGTTACTTTGTGTAAATTTGTCATCCTGTTTGCCATACGATTAAATAAATAATGATAGAGTTATATCACTGCAAATAATGGCAAAGGCTTTGGCTAAATCGACAATGTTGTTTTCGAATTGGTTTGTGGAATGTTGTTTTCTACGAATTTTTAATTTATAGTAAACGTTATTTTATTTTCTACGTTAGGTACGATTTAGATTGTTAGGTATATTATAGATGGACATCAGACGTTTAAAAGTTTTTTTTTTACGGTTTCAGAGAAAAAGATTTGTATTAAAGGAAAAGTCAATTTAAAGGTAGACGACGAAATAAAAGGGCAAAATCCACGGTACAATATTTATTATTATAAAGCTAAATCTCCGAACGCATCTACTAGCTCTGGTTTTCTTTGCACTAATTCAGAAACTACTAGATGCTGTTACTGTTGCGGTTTTCACTGATGGTGGATTTAGATTAGACCCGTAACGAGGAGCATTTTTTGATCACGCATCTTTTCTTTACTGTATATTATAATTGTCGGTAATTTCCTACAATTTCTCTATCTGTGCTGGAATAGTTATTTACGATACAAGTGCCGAAAATAGGAAATTGACAACGAGGGGTGATAGATTAAAACACGACCGAAGGGAGTGTTTTAAATCGACACGAGTTGCGAATTACCTATTCGCACGTGTATCGTACAACGTTTTACTGTACATATGGCTCTTTAAAGTTTCGACATATGCACGAAAAGTGTTCTTTTCCGCAATAGTGCGGGAAAGTAGCACCATATGTACTGTAATAATAATTAAATAGGCCTTAGACTAGACCTAGTCTTTAGAACAACCTTCTCTGTCTGGTCTTTCGACTAATGGTTAGCCTAGTGGGTAGTGCCGCTGCCCACGAAGCTGAATGTCCTGGGTTCGAGTCACGGTAAGGGCAAATATTTGTGAGATGATGATGCTTTACATGTTTCTATGTGTTTAAGTATTTATATCTATTAAATACATCGTGGTCTAGTACCCATAAAAAAGTCGTATTGAGCTTAACTCGGGACTAGTTCGATTTGTCTAAGATTTGTCCCCGGTTATGTATTTATTATATCCATAGAATAAGATAATAAAGTGTTTTTATAACTTTTTAGAGGAATATGACTAACAGTATATTTTAATGTTTATCTTGTTTCGTGCCGTAATACCTAGACAGGTAAATACGACTATGTTTAATAATAATTCGACGTCAATACAAATTATACTTAAATTAAAACTATGGATATCTTATATACTATTTTATTTAACAGTTTGCCTTTGAATTAAATGTAATTCTTCGTCTACTTAAAGATAAAAGCGATTATAAAGTAATTACACAATAATTGAGTCAATTCGAGTGGATCTTTGTATATCCCGCCCGTTTAAAATTATAAACGGCCACAAAATAATTAAGTTCCTGGGAGTAGAGAAACTACGGATACTTAAAAATAATTTTTCCCGACATTTTGACGCAGCTATATCGATTTTTCGCCCCGAATATGTCACCGACATATTTTATTGAAATCGTTAGAGCTGTTTTGGAGAACGTGATTACTAATATTGAATATTATAGTTAAGAGCAAAAGTTTTGGGTACAGTTTGTACTGAAATCCCATAGAAAATGCACCCGAGTTTTTGCTTTGAGTGTTATAGGTTTATATATAAAATGTATTGCTCGCTTAATAGTACAGGATAGGATAGTACTAAGTCAATATTTAGCTAAGATCAATACGAGAGTAAGTACGTACGATGATATATGAGAGGGTTGTTAACATATCAAATATAAATCGAATTAAATTATTTATTTTACTTATAAATCTCGAAAAGTCAATACCTATTCTTCAATAGTTTTATATATTTAGGCATTTTACTTAAGTTGAAATACTTACTTTACGGTGGTGGGCGATATTCGGTTGCCGCGTTAAAAAATAATATTGAGGTATTTTGGACACTGATTCTACTATCATTGCAATTTTAGATTCGGTGTTAGTAGAGACATTTTTGCAGCATATCTTATTACTCTAATATTGGAGACTATAGGTACATCTCCCGCTGCGTGAGTGCCCACGTTTTTAAGGATGTTGATCATTAAAAAATGTTATCAGTATTACCTACATTATATTAATGCATGTTGTTGACTTGCGAAAGAGCCCATGTGGCCCACTTGCAGAATAACTTTTGATTTTATTTTGAACATAACTTGAACTTACTGAAAAATAGGTGCAAAAAAAGTTGATAGGTACTTCAATTTAAAGATAAGTATGGACATTGAAAAGCTATCAATAGAAATAATCCTTCGTAGAGCGGTTACTTTACGAAGGATTATTTCCAAAAGTTCATATTGTTGAGAATCTCAGCAACAATAAAAAATAACTATAATTAATCATTGTTTTAAAGGTGTTTTTTTATCATTATATTTTATTGATTCGTAATAATAAATTAATCTCGATCCATCTAAATTAAAAATTTACCAATAAAAAACGAATCAACAAACCTTCCAACAACACTCAAAATTCGAAGAAAAAACAAAACACTGTCACAAACTTTACTGCCACTCGTCGAGATTCGAAATTGGAACGCGTTTAAATCGGGCGCGTGCGAGCCGCGCGGTGTCCCAGCTTCCACTGGCAGCATGGACCGTTGGCTGTTGCCTCTTTTGCTAGAACTACAAACGCATCAGACTCTTTGGTAAATTGGTGCGTATTTCGTAAGGATAATGTGCCTTACCGAGAGGATTTTTGAAAATACCTATGGATTATATTTAGTCACAATGTTCACTTTGATTATGAATTGTGAGTAGTGACTTAAATTGGGATACACCTACGATGTTTCTTGTTGCATGAGTGCGCATTCGGACAATGTACACAATGTGTGTGCGTGTAGACAATACGATTTCAGTAACGGTTTCAATTATAAATTATAAGAAATGCTGATGATAATTATACATAATTTCTTACTCCACTCGGCAGTCGAGACTTACGTTGGGTGGTCGTTCGTCTCCTGCCACAAGAGGATGCACGTCGCATAAAGACGCAACTTCCGAGGCCGCAAGGCTGAGGACACAAGGAGGACCGGAGCCGAGCCTAACCGGCTTTGAGTTCTGTTAAAGACCAGGCTGTGCCTGGTAATGCTGTATTCCCTTCGGGGTAGAAAAGAGAATTTAGGTAACTTCCGCAGATCCTGATATAGACTTTAAACCGGATTGGTTTTCTGCCTCAGCATCGACGAGAGTAAGTACCTATATGTATGTCGCGGCCGTTTCATGATAGACGTGCTGGTCAATTTGTGTCTAAATTAGGTACTTACCTATTTCTAAATGTAATTTTTTGTTTGAGCAAATGACATTTGAGCTGTATTAATGCTCGTTCGTCACTTCACTACATCACACATTTGCAAACCAAAGTGGTGGTATTATGGCTGCGGTCTTGTGTAAGTTGGAGGGGTACTTCCCCAGTGACGCTGGTCCAAATATGAGCGAGATGATCTGTTACCACTTACATTAAATAACCAAACACAGATTCATGCATATACAATGATCAGAAACTCGCGCAAGTCACATCGGGTTTTGGCTCAGTTTTTACGCGCGCCCTTTTCTGGAGTTGTACTAACCGATATGTCGAGAAAGTATGCGTGCGACCGGTGGCGGTATGTCAGCGAAAAAACTTGGTAAATAACTAAATATGTTCTGACGATATTACTTGCGTGATTAGTGTTCTTGCTCTTTCAATTAAAATGTTTTTAAAATAGTTGTACAAAACGTCAGAAGTCTTAATTATAACGGAATAAGAGCTTTTGAAGACGTCAATTGAGCAGTTACTTTTGATGCTGACTGTACTACAGTGCAATGCTTTTTTGCCCGATTACGGCAGAGCCGAAAGGAAGGGATATCATTTTAGCAGTATGTTTATATTTACGCGTGTTCCATCCGTAGCGTTTAATATACTGACCCTATGTTGATAAATGAAGTGTCGATTCGAAACTATGGTGCAGGTGACAAAGGCTACTTTTGTGTGAAAAGTTAAACTTTTTTTGAAGTGAAAACTTCTTTAGCGGCGCTGTGCACTTTTTGTGATGGGGAAAAATGGTTAAACTCGCCACAGGTCACGTGACCGTAAGATGTCACGTGGCCGTAAGATGTCACGTGACCGTGAGATTCGAGAGGTAGGTACTCGCAACACGTCACGTGACCGCAAGATGTCACGTGACCGTAAGATTTGACAGATTGAAAATTCGTAAGACGGACACGTGACCTGATCGAAAAACTATTACAATGTCATTGAGTTTTCACTTCTGCCGGCACTCCCAGAGTGCAACCCGGTCGTTTTTTTAATAAGTTTTTTGTAGTCGGGTTACAATTTTTGAACTTTTTATGCGTGTTAAAAATTGTATTGTATATCGTCTTTTAGGACGGCATAAGAGTTGACAGTTTTGTATATACCTACTTAAGGCGATGTCCGAATTGACACCTATCCCATTCCCAAACTGACTGCGGTCGAATCTACACTAACATTATCTAGAGAAATCCGAATCCGAATCGCTAAACTTAAGTGGCAGTGGGCGGGGTACATAGCCCGTAGAACCGATGGCCGTTGGGGCGGAAAGGTTCTCAAGTGTGTGTACGTGGTCGGCACCGGAAGGCGCGGCGTGTGGGTAGGCCCCCCACATGGTGGACTGATGACCTGGTAAAGTCCGCTGCATGCGGGTGGCGCAGGACCGGTCACTTTGGCACTCTTTGGTGGCCTATGTCCAGCAGTGGACGTCTTTCGGCTGTTATGATGGTGATGATGATATCTAGAGGTAAAGTCTGTGAGATTGTAGCTTTGTAAGTTTTGCCGATGTCGCGGGCCACGCTCAATGTAGGGTTCCGTAGTTTTTGTATTTTTTTTCTAAAACTATTCAACCTATCAAGTTTAAAATAATTTTTCTAGAAAGTTTTTATAAAGTTCTACTTTTGAGATTTTTTTCATATTTTTAAAACTTATCACTCCCCATTTTACGTATAGGGGACCTCCCCTACCTACCCCTACCCTAATAAAAAGAAAATGTTCACTTTATATTCTACCACTTTGTCGGCGTGATTGATATACATATTAGTACCAAATTTCAGCTTTCTAGTGCTAACGGTTACTGAGATTATCCGCGGACGGACGGACAGACAAAGCGAAACTATAAGGGTTCCTAGTCGACTACGGAACCCTAAAAAGACCGGGAGTGCCGGCAGAAGTGAACCTAACTTAACCTAACCTACCCCCCCCCCCCCCTCCCCATCCCCTTCCCCCGCCTCCCCACCCTCCCGCTTCAAACAAAAAACCTATAAACGTATTCCGCAAATCCGCATTTTCATTTAAAAATCCGCGTTTTGAAAGCGCAGCTCCCGCGTTTTGTATTCTGGCACCAAATCTTACGGTCACGTGACCTCCTACGCTCCTACACCTGTCGCGAGTTTAACCATTTTTCCCCATCACAAAAAGTGCACAACGCCGCTAAAGAAGTTTTCACTTCAAAAAACCTACAGCTACCTGTAGGTACCTATAGAATTTAAGTGATTCAAATGATGCCTTTAAAGTAATTCTGGGAATAAAGTAAATATCAAAAAAGTTCAGTTTGCATAGATATAGGTATAAGTACCTATATAATAAATAACTATTTTCTTTCGTACGAAAAGGGTCAATCCTACACATCGGTCTTGCATTCCAGTTTTATTTTTTATGTTCTCGCTCGTATACGTTGGCTTACGTGTAACTTCCCGACTAGACGGGGCGGTAGTTGTTTAATAGCAGAAGAAGCCTCTACAGCAGCAGCCGTATCATGGTCGGCCTTATCACGCGATAAGTGACAAGATAGAGCGTCAGTCTCGTTCTATCGAATGGTGTCAGCCAGTGACGGACGCTCTATCTTGTCACTTATCACGTGATAAGGCCGACCATGATACGGGGCCTGGGCTAGCACATCTGACGCTGTGAAGCGACGCGAGACGAGAAAATCTCCCTTCCTCTTTCTAATTTGCACCACGTGAGAAAGGATTTGCTAAGTCGTGCGCAACAGCGCAACGCGGCTTGGCAGAGTTGTGCTTCTGGATATCGCTTTTATATCATGGTTCTGGTCTTTCTAGTTGGGAAAGAAAATATGTCTGTGGCATATCAGGGATGGATTGAATCTCGAATCGGGTCCCGAGCACTCTAAACTATAGGCTGCCTAGTAGCCGCGGGATGAAATACATACATTACATACATTCTATATACTATTGATTGAAAGAGTTTTTGAATGATGATTACCTATTTCTGGAGTTTGTTCCCCTACATACTTACACTGACAGAAACGTTGCATAATAATAGTATGGATTAATTATAGCTTCGTTCGCAATGGCTTAGCACACATAATATTCTTATGTCATATTATATTAATTTGTTAATTTTCACGAAGTTGGCAGTATTTCCATTTTCTATGATCTATTAAGAGTCCGCAGTAAGCTCGGCCGAATTTCACCTTCCCATACAAGCGTAGTTACGCTCTCATTTTAAAACTATGTGTTGGATTGTGACGAAACTTTGCATATACAATGGCATAAGGTATATCTATGTCTGTAATTAGTTTACATGGTTCCAGTTTATAAAACAAACGAAATACAGCAAAAACAAGTTTTGTATGAAAAACTTAAATTCGCTGTATTTTTTTTACTATGGTATCTGAAGCTACATAAACTAATTACAGACCTGGATATACCTCATGTCATTGCACATGAAAATTTTCGTTACAATCCAACACGTAGTTTTAAAATGAGAGCGTAACTACGTTTGTATGGAGAATCGAGCTTACTGCGGACTCTCAATGTGAATATTTTGTCAGTTCGCTTTAATTTACTAACAAGATAATTTGGTAATGGGAAATTCAAGCAGAGGTTCGTCTTTATTAAACTTATTCTTATTGGTATCTAGTTATTTATTTTACATATTCGCCATTTTATAGGTTTAAAGCCCCTCTAGTTAGATATTCGCTTTGAATTAATGAATTATATTTTTTTCTGATTAAAATCCATATCTTTGTTACCAAGTAAGTAGATGCCCAGTTCAAAATTATTGTGTAAGTACATTCATTATAAAAGACTCATCATCATCATCATAATTATTTCAGCCGAAAGACGTCCACTGTTGAACAAAGGCCCTCCCCCAAAGAGTGCCACAATGACCGGTCCTGCGCCACCCATAAAAGATTCAATAAATATAAAGCAATTACGAGTACAATAACATTTACGGCAACCCCGAGTGCATTTCTAAGCAAAAAAATTGAATAAGCTTGTCTCATGTCTCTGCAATGGACTTCAGGAGTTTTAACAGTCGTTCACCATACCTCAAAATCGGCAAAATGGCGGCCATATCACGAGTACTCATTAATACGTCATGAATGCGGCCCTAAGCCCTAGGAATTAGGATGATGCAAAACTCTACATTCGATCATACTCAAGCCTACCTTGAGGGCATCTCACTGGAGCACAGTTTAATAATACGGGTCTTACCGCCCGTTGATGTCTTTACTTCACAAGAACGTTTGGTTCCTGAGTATCTTACTAGAGTAGTTTTAACCACACTCGAGTGGTTATTCGGGAAACTGACAATTGCCGGCGCCATATTTAACGTTGATCGGTCTGTAATTTTTGGGACTTCTCATTAGCAAAAATACATTTTAATATCGATATAAAATGCTTTTCATCGATTAAACAGATGGCTGCAAATCGTGCCTCTATTCGTACCTCCTACTAAGCCTTAGGCCTTAAGACAGAGCAGAGGATATTGCACGTCTCTTTCTTCGGTGTATTTGGTTACGGAACCCTACAAAAATACAAAACGTTTACAGATTGGTTATTAAAGCAGGTGAATTTAAGTAATTCTAGGAATGCATTTCGTAATGCAAGTATCACATGGCGAGTGGACAAGTGTGTGAGTGTGTGTATGTGTGTCTGTATATGCGTATGTAAGTATAACTCGAGGCAAAGTGAGCGGTGGTGTTACATTACCCTGTATTTGACGATTAGGTAGCGTCAGTGCGACAATTTTTTTTTATTTGCAGAATTTTGATTATTATGAAGTATTAGTAAAAGTTTCCAGACTTAGCGTTCCTGAGCAGTCTCCAGACAATTATTTAAAAAGGTAAGCTTGTCCCGCGATTGCCGACGCTGCTGAATACAAAGGTTATATATTTCTTTCAGACCTCAGTATAGTTGCTGGCACGAAAGTAGAACCAAATCGACGTATTTTTGCGCGCATTAGCATGCTCAGATTCTCGCGCAGCGAACCTCAAATTATGCTTGAATATCAACTATACTCTTGAAACTTGAAGCAAGAGGACGCGTGAAATGTAATTTTGATTTTTACCCTGACGGGTAAAAAACCGTTTAGTCAATCATCAATCTGAAAGTTATGTTACGAATTCCAATAAGACTACAAAGTGTTTTGTACGCTAGTTAGTGATTGAGATCGACCCCAAGAACAAGAACCCAACAACAATCGTCATTTACAGCCTGTAATCGCCCACTCCAAGCCAAGCCTCTCTTCGTCTACGCCACTTATCCCGGTCCCGTGCTAGTCTCATCCAGAAATGACCCGCAGTCTTTTTTACGTCGCCAACCCATCAAGCTGGTGGACGACCGACGCTTCTTTTTCCACGTGGCCATCAATCCATTAGCAATGGTAAAAATTATCGTAAATACATCTGTGCCATCCTAGTTGGTAGGATAACCATTCATAACAGTGACTAGATAGATATCTTATACCTATACCACAATTTGTTCTGCGCACGCTACCTTAGATTAGTGAAAGCTGCGGTTGCGGCTGAAACCAACACGGACTCCTAACGGCATCGCGGTGTTCCTCCCGATCAAAAACCGAGTTCAAAAGGGTATATGTTACATATAAACGTAGTCTATTACAACCTTTTGCATCTGCGCAGTTAGCTCAACGATTATGCTTGATTTTTGGTAGTACAATCAAGTATGATGCTGTACTAGGGTATAGACTAGTGGTTCAGGCATGCGGCTATCAAGCGGCGGTCGTGGGTTCGAATCCCGCCTCGTACCAATGAGTTTTTCGGAACTTATGTACGGAATATTTACCGTTAGCTTTTCGGTGAAGCAGATCTAGTCCCAATAAGGTCTAGTTTTCCCTCTGGGTCTCTGTCATCTGGAAGGTTATTATATTATATTAATTATTATTATTATAATTTATTATTATAATAATTTTGTAAAAGAAATCAGTAGTTGGTTGAAGGAAAACTGTTTTTATAGTATTAAAGAATTTTAAGACTAACAAGTATGGACGTTAACAAATTAAATAAGGATTTTTTTTATTTTTTTTATTGTGCTATTGAAATACATTGACATTACTATTCAATTATTTTTAAATTATTAAATCATATTGGTTAAGACATTGTACGCTTTATGATAATTATTTTAGTCCTATATAATTTTTGCATCTCGTTCACCGATTGAATACTGTACTGCTGTTCCTCAACACCCTGTACTACGTTTATAAGTATTCTGGAAACTAAAATAATTCTATTCTATTCTATTCGTAAAACGAATGCCTATGCAAAATCTTGGGATTAGGTGTCGAAGCGGACCCCGGGCTCGTTTAGGGCACAACCGGGAAAAACGTTAGAATGATGATGATGAATCAAGTTTAATTTTAATATTTATAGCTTTTGTGCATAATTTGTTACGAATATTTTAAGTGTATTTTTGTGTGTTTAAGACCTATGTTCGTGATTTTTTTCTATCGAGCGTAATTTGCTTAATCATGTTTCGAAGCACTGATTTCCCTGCTGCTCAAGATTACTATTCGTATTTTTTTGAAACCATATTATTATAAACAGACGCATTATATTGTTTCAAAAACACTGTTCGCTTAACTTCGCTGAACCTACGGCGCCTCAAGCAACATTGGAGCCCTTACGTCAGTGGGAGTTACGTGGCCTTGATGATGATGATGCTAGTCAAGTTTATAAATAAGAGCGTGTAGCAGTCTAATGTATATTTTAAGAATAGAAAATATTCTCATCATCATATTAGCCGAAAGACATCCACTGCAGGACATAGGCCTCACCCAAAGACTGACGCAATGTCCGGTCCTAATAAATAATTAAAAAGAAAATTTAAGAACAGCATAAACGACGAAAACGAACTAAAGGAATCGTAGAAATCTTTTAGTACTTACGTCGTTTTAATTCGCAAGTATTGCAACGCAAGAGATACCGTGCGCGTGTTCTAGAACTATGATCTATGATCCCTCATCGATCGTTGTCAGTGTGAAGAACGGTTTGAAATTTGCGTTATTATTATTAATTTATCTGCCGTGTACTAAATGCGTCTTCCCATGTCATCATACTCGTATTCAATATAGCAGTTATTTTTACGCTGTTTTGTGAGTTTATTCTATTATGCCCGATACTCACCACTCAAAAAAAGTAGTACTAACTGTACTACTTTTTTTCTCCCTAGTTGTCCGCGCTGTGACCACTGAAATTTAATTTTTTAACCGAGTTCAAAAAATAAGGATGTTCTCAATTCGTCGGAATCTTTTATTTTTTATATAATATTTTCCCCGATTAGTCGAAGACGCCGAGACCTATTTGGGAAATTATTTTTTTGTTTGAAAGGTATATGGAAATGTTCATGTAAATGGCATGGCGGAGCACTGAATTGGAGTCCGTTAAAACTTCGAATTTGAAGAAAATTCTTTTTTTTGATAGGTTCGAACTGAAAAATTTGACTAAGGAATTTTTTTTTTTCTCAGTAAGTATACTCTCTCGACTACGAGCGCTGTCCGTCCTGAATTTTTAATTTTGGATGCATAAGTAGTTCCATAGATTGCCCCCTTCATACAAACTTACAAAGCTTCACAAACTTCTCCTCTTTATAATATAACTAGCTGTTGCCCGCGACTTCGTCCGCGTAGAACTTGTTACCGTCTTAGAAAAATGATTGCTATTCAATTATTGTAGGCGGAACCTCAATTATCGCCACCCCAAACAAAGTCCTACCATTTTAATGGAAGATTTCCGAGATAAAACTATCCTATACATATACTTCCAAGGGTCTCACTCAAATTATCTACGAAAAATTTCATCTAAATCCGTTCAGGGTTAAGCGTAAAAGGCAGCAGTGCGACGAGTTCATTAGTTTAAATTGCTGAATTTAAATTAAGAACTCCGTTTTTACAATTATAAATATCTCCACAGACGTTTCTGCTTAAATTGTAAATTTTTCATAATGTATTAAAGAAAGCTACATTACTGGAAGTTAATTAGTGGAAGTCTCCGTCCAGCAGTTTTCTCACTTTAGTCCGGGCTACCTGTCTAGTTTTGAAAGCAAACTTATCTAATGCTAAAAGACGTAGAACTTTCCATATCTCCATCCACCGTCCCCATTTGACGGTGTTAGAAAATAAATTATTTGATTATCCAAACTGAACTTTTTAAATTAACAAAATAATCCGCAGGTTAAATGAAACATTACCCTCTTTTCGGTTCTGGGAGCATAGCAGGTCTTACTTAACCTAACCTACATTTCTGGTAGCTGTTCGGTTCTGTAAGGGTCGTGGTTATAACTTAACCTAACCTACTTTTCTGCTAGCAGTCGGATTATGTATTTTGACTAATAAATGGCTGACCATCCTACTAATATTATAAATGCGCAAGTTTGGATGTTTAGATGTTTGGTACTCAATCACGCTTAAACGGCTCAACCGATTTGTATGACATTTTGCACGGAGATAAATTATAGCCTGGATTCAAATAAAGGATAGTTTTTATCCCGGGTCCACGCAGACGAAGTTGCGGGCGGAAGCTATTATAGTATGTATGACCTAAGAATTCCCACACATCAAAATTTACTTGTTCCTCATACATAGGTACTTCCAACCCTTTCTAACCTCCTTAGAGGATGAATTTTAAGAAACGCTGTAATTAGTTTCCTATGGCATTATTCATAAACGTCCTATAGCATGTTTTAACTAAACGGCGTTAAAATTCGTTTGTCCTTATCTGTCACTATGACATTTGTGTTCGTAAGAAAGGGACAAATTACATTTTATTTAGCAGAGGCATTTTAAGTTTTATGGATAAAGGGGCTAGTCTTAAACCGAAGTTACAGATCCCTTGCTTTAAAATTGTCTTGTTGCCGTACAAACATGCAACTCCTTTTAGCCCATTTAGGGGTTGAACGTTTTAAACCCCTTATGGAATCAATTTCAAACAGTCTAAAACAAAAGTTACAAATCTCTTACTTTAAAAATGTCTTGCTCTCCATACAAACTTTGAACCCCCTTTAATCCCTATAGGGGATGGGTTTCAAAAAACTCTGAAATCAGTTTTGTAGTCTTTTAACATACAGGCTAAGACCGAAGATACAAATCTCTGACTATAACATTTTCTTGGTCTCCATATAAACCCTGAATCCCGTTTTAACCCCCTTAGGGGTGGAACTTTTCCAAAATGCTGAAAGAACTTTTTTTTAGTGTGATAAGAAATCTTTATACAACGTTTTAAGTCTCAAACTCAAAAAAGAGTGTTTCTCATCGAAACCTTGCACCCCTTTTTAACCCCCTTTGGGATAGACGTTTCTAAAACGCTGGAAGTATATACTCGTTTATATTTTAATTAGTAACCTTTCTACAAAATTGTATGTCTCTAGCTAAAAAACAAAGTTTCCTCCATACAAACTTTTCACCTCTTTTTAACCCCCTTAGGGGTGGATTTTTCCAAAACGCTTAATTTTTTTTTGAAATCTGTCTATAAAGTTTCAAGTTTCTAGCTCAAAAGGAAAAGTTTATCTCATACAAATTTTGCATCCCTATTTATCCCCCTTAAAGAGTGGAATTTTCTAAAACGCAGAAAGTACTTTTTTTTGATTTTAATAAGTTATGTTTCTACAAAGTTTCAAGTCTCTAGTTCAAAAAATAATGTTTCCCTCATACAAACATTGCACCCCTATTTAAACCGCTTAGGGGTGGAATTTTCTAAAACGCTGAAAGTACTTTTTTGTTTCTTAATAAGTAATCTTCCTACAAAGTTTCAAGTCTCTAGTTCAAAAGATAATGTTTCCCCCATACAAACTTTGCACCCCCATTTAACCATCTTAGGGATGGAATTTCCAAAAATCCCGTCTTATCCCTTGCCTACGTCATTAAAGTAAGTTCTGGTGTAAATTTTAACTTTCTAGTCCCAGTAGTTTCGGCTGTGCGGTGGGTGATGAATCAGTCAGGAAGTCTTCTTTTATATATATGTCGGCGGCCGATCGTAAAATCCGCCAGATCACGAAATTCCTAGGCATATCGTGAAACGCCGCCATTTCATGATTTGGCTAAAGGACATCCGCCATATCGTTCAAAACTTAACGTTTAACGATTTGTCTAATGACGTTTAGGCAGATCATGAAATTCCTAGGCATATCATGAAACGCCGGCATTTCATGATTTGGCCAAGCCAGTGACGTTTAGGCTGATCATGAAATTCCTAGGCATATCATGAAACGCCGGCATATCGTTCAATACTCACCGTTATACGTAAGTAGGGTGTCCAAAATTGAATTAGGTAAATAAAAAAAAAATAAGAAGTGCGGACTGATAATCTCCAGCGAGTCGACGCCACCCCGCTGCGCGGGGTGTCTATTTCTGGTCTGAGGGACACAAGTGAACCCTAACCTAACCGACCTAAGACAGAGTTCGCTTATGACAAACCATTTTTGTCCGCCCTGATTATTAGCCCCCAACAAAAACGGCCGCCATCGCATGTGCAGCGCCACCAGTGGCCAAGAAAGAAACTATTTTACGATGTGCCCGGTATAGAGCTAGGAATATCGACGAATGCGTTGCTCTAATCGATCTGCCGTATTGTTTATCAGGCACATCGTGATAAGCCTAGCCGACTTTTAGGCATATCATGAAATGGCGCCGTTTCACGATATGCCTAGGAATTTCGTGATCTGGCGTATTTAACGATCTGCCGCCGACATATACGAGTATGTCCCCCTACACACATACACACACGACATATGTGTCACCCTACTTACGTATAACGGTGAGTATTGAACGATATGCCGGCGTTTCATGATATGCCTAGGAATTTCATGATCAGCCTAAACGTCACTGGCTTGGCCAAATCATGAAATGCCGGCGTTTCATGATATGCCTAGGAATTTCATGATCTGCCTAAACGTCATTAGACAAATCGTTAAACGTTAAGTTTTGAACGATATGGCGGATGTCCTTTAGCCAAATCATGAAATGGCGGCGTTTCACGATATGCCTAGGAATTTCGTGATCTGCCGGATTTTACGATCGGCCGCCGACATATAGATTACTATTAGTAGAGATATAAGCGATAGAATCCGTTTAAATCGTTTTATTAAGGGGCTCCCGTCAAAAATCAACGAAATTTAGTAGTTTTCATTTCGACACTCCTCCTCGGTTTCTTGAAGCTGGCTTTCCAGGTGCAGATATGGGAAAGTTTGACTCCTGTTTAACATTTTTGATATTGAATAACTCGAAAAATGTTAATACAGATTTAATTACCAAATTTTAAAAAATGGTCTGTAAAAATACAAAACCCGACACTTCATCCTCATTAAAACTTTTATACACCCGAAACGCATACCTACTCATACATACTGAACTTACCTAAAATATTGATATGCGTTTTTATAATCTTACTAATTAACACAAAATTTATGGCCAGAAATCCAGTTTTTTGACCTAAAATGGTTCAACTTTGATGCCAAATATCTCGAAAACAATGAACTTTGAAGTAAATATGGGATACTACATATATTGCTTCAAGCCGTTGTTGTTAATATATAGCTACAAAAAACATTAGAAAACGAAGGGATTCAGATCGAAGGTCATTGGCGTATGGGAGCCCCTTAACTGACATTACTTACCATAAATCCGCACCACTGTGTGAGTGCGGACTGGTAAGAATCGACTGTCAGCTGCTTTAGTAGTTTACAGTGTGGACTAGTAACTAGAATGACTAGAAATAGCTCTGTTTAGTGCTAAGTAAATATGCGTGCCCTACCCTACCTAACGAATCACATCACAAGCAAAGTCGCGCCCAGTTAGTTAACTTTAGCATTAAAATTGCCAATTAACAATGAATTAGTGCCATGATGGAGCCACCCAGTAACCAGCATCCCATTATGACTCATTTAATTTTAAGTCCTATGGTTATAAAGTTAGAGTTGGTATTCCTTCGTGATAGGAAAGTTAGTTAGAACCTTTGTAAATTCAGATTGTGCATATGAAGTGCCAGTTGTATGCTAAACCGCTGATAGTATATCAAACATCTGAAATTCAATGTGAAGTGAATTAACTGAGACAAGGAAGGTGGCCTGGAACTGTAATAGAAAGCTGATAATCGATTTTGTGAATTAGGATTACCCGCAGTGGCCATTTGGTGGATTTGGAGCGTCAACACGCTTTGAAACTTGGAAGGACCTACAACTTAGAAAAGTTGAAAAACCCCCGACATTTTCATTTTAAAGTCCAATATCTCAAAAACAGCTTAACAGATTTTCATGAAACATGGCTAAGAACACTCGGGATAAAATTATCTATGACACAAAAAAAACGGCATTCAAATCGGTCCATCCGTTTGGGAGCTGCGATACCACAGACAGATACACAGATACACAGACACACAGATACACAGACACTTTAAACTTATAACACCCCTCTCTTTACGTCGGGGGTTAAAAAATGTTTTAAATATCGAAAATGAGTTGAAGCATGACAGTTTATCGAATGAACGAGCCAAGCAAACGAAGTTTCTGCATCAGCTTGGCCTGAAAATCGTTCGTATGTCGGATGTCCCGTCGTCCCGCTGTCCGGCTGTTCGCCTCTACAGGTCGCTTTTCTCAACCGATTCTCGTGAAATTTAGAAGGCAGGTTTTTTTTTGTAAATTCAGTTTTAGGCTATTGTTCTAAAAAACACAGGCTCGCGATTTCTACAGCTCACTCACAAAGCCACTATTAGCTTAACTGGAAACCCGTGCGACTTTGCCCGCGTATTATGGATAACCCTCGCAAAGTCGCGGCATAAAATATAGCCTAGCCCTATTCTGGAGGTTCATTATATATAATGGTTAACAAATTTTGGAAATAGGATGAGCAGTTCCAAAATAAAATAAATCTAAACCCTCACAAAGACACTCACTTTACCTCTTTGTAATGATTTCAAAATAATTTCACGTTCTTAATGATCCGTGCGAAATTCCTTCGTGAGATGCGCATACGCTGACATCGATCGATGACAGCCCATAGATCATTGATCCAGGGCGCGCAAGAGTTTCGTTGCGCATTGCCAAAGCACAAGCAGAAGTAAATCTGACTCGACTACGGTACTACTCATACTAATATTAATACTTTGCGTGTGATCGCTTTCATATGTAATAAATAATAATAAATGAATAATGTAAGGTGGATGTCACACTGCTCCGCATCTCCGGACGGAGGTGCGTTTCTCGTTGTATGCAAGTACCTCAGTTTGTATATAAATTCTACGGCACACTGCACCGCACCTCCGTTCGGCGAAATTTGTATGCAGCTCCGCACCTCCGTCCGGAGATGCGGAGCAGTGTGACGACCGCCTAAGAGCATTAAGCGTGTGAAACAGATTTAAATAAAATTGGAATGCAGCAAAAGCAGCAGTAGGTAATTGAGAAAATATTTTCCTTTCAAAGTTCGCCACCATCAATTGACGCAAGATTGTATTCCACCAGGGGACGGATTTTTGACTTTCGAGCGCTCGAAAATCAAATAAAAGTAAATACGTTTGTAGTGTCAAAATGGCAGGCACTTACTTCTTTCTACCAATAGAATTTAATACGAGTGGTCAATACCACTCGTATTTAAATTTTCTATCGCTATTTCAAAGTAGCATTTCATAATTTTTGTCAGTTTTCGAGTGAAAGAGTCGAGCGCTCGAAAGTCAAAAATCGGTCCCCTGGCCTGTGGAAACGATTATCTAATGCACATTTTTCACATCATCCCATAGTGGTTTTAACGATAAAGCCAGTGGCGAGATGAAACGCCAAAAATAACAGTTGTCAGTTGTTGTAATAACTACTAGTTGAAGTACCGAACCCAATAATCTAATCGAGCGCACGCGAACTATACAAACTGGTCCCAATCTAATACTTTAGTGGAATAGACTCGCAGGTTACCCGATAGCCAACATAACGGTGCGCTAACTCGATGAGTGATGGCGACGATTATCTCGTTACCGGGCTATCTGGCCCGCATTATGCTTACAGCTGATATTAAGTGGCTGTGGATAGAAATGTTTGTGGAATTAAGGTATTGCGATAATGGCAAATACTGGACCTCAATCACACGTTTTCGACGAATCGTAGTCGGTTTACACTACTCAATGCATAAGGGGAGTAATGAGCACTGCTATCACGGGACGGCCCGCGAGTTGTCTCGCGGAGAGACAGACTAGCCGTCTCTTTCTAAATATAACGTTTAGAAAGAGACGGATAGCTTATATCGGTGCGACACAGTTCGTGGGCCATTCTGCCTGGCTATCACAGGACGGCCCGCGAGATGTGTCGCGGCGAGATATACTTGCCGTCTCTTTCTAAATAGAACGTTTAGAAAGAGACGGATAGTCTATGACGCTGCAAGACAGCTCGTGGGCTGTCCTGTGATATGATCGCCGTGCAGAGCTGCCCCGCTATTCTCTAACTTGTTTTAAGCTCACCTCAACGCTCACCCACAAATATATCTTGACACCGCGATGCGTAGTAACTAAGCGTAGGTAGAGGTCTAGTTTCGTGACGGGTGACCGGCGGGGTGAGCCGCATCAGCGCGTAGCGAATAACAGCCCTGTGGCGGTTGCGAAACGGTGAGCGAGGAAATAGAAAGAGAGAAATAAAGAAAATTTAGCGTAAAGATTTAAATAATGGACCAATGAGGAAATAATGGAAAATGGAAGCGATGCCCGAGCTCAGCCAGCCACGCTATTGGTGGACTTTTTTCTCGCTTACCACCTCGCACACTGGTAGATACTCGCCCTGGGATCAGTGGAGGTGTCAGTTGGCAGAGTCAAGTCAGTACAGATTCAAGACTGAGGTACAAATATTATTTATGATCATGCCACAATTATAATAAATATTGGGTGTCCCCCAACCATTATCCGGTTTACTAATGTTTTGACGATAATGATTTAGCAGATACTTAACTCCCCAAACAACGTATCCCATAATTATTATTTTGATTTGGACAAATTTTTATTTCCCATCTCAACGTTTCGCACTGATATCATTTCCCAACTAATGATTTGATAAAAAATATTGTTAGACAAATTATTACCTGGGATCTTTTTAAGATATCAATTATGTTTTCGTCAAATGTATTGATTGGCATTAGGGTTTGCAATATCCGCCCAGTTTTTTTTTTATATTCGGATAATTGAATACTTAAATATTTATCATCCGAATATTCGGATATTTGAATAATTTCGGATAATTTTGGTATTTTATAAAATAAAACAAAATTAGCGTATTTAAAGGTGTGTAATCATAAAATCAACAAGTCAAGTAACAAAAAACCTGAAAATTAAAAATACAACATGCTTTTGTAATCATTATATGAGTTGTCATTATCGCACCATTACAGACTGACTGACTGAGCGAATGGGTTCGGTGTTCGGTCGGTTCAGAGTAGGTAGGTAATATGTACCAATAATTATTTTAGTGACAGGTAGAAAATCCGCCTTATCTGCAAGTGTTTTCGTTGCTCATTTAAATACCTAATAATAGAAACATTAGTAACAATTCGTGTCTGCTAGATTGAATCAATATATTATGTAATTTATGTAAGTTGGTATTAGGGTACTTATTTAATAAAATATAATACTAAGGGCCTGTTTCACAATCGCCGGATAAAGTTATCTGCCATTTAAAATTATTGCTATCCTTTTATGACGGGAGCGTCATATAAAAGAAAAGTGACAGCCAACATTTATCTGACGGATATGTTTTAACTGGAGATTGTGAAACAAGCCTTTAATATGGAACATTTGTCTAAACACCTTATTTGGGCAATACAGATGGACATAAAACGTCATTAGTCATTATTGTTTTTTATCGTATTTTATTTTTATTTTTCCTGCTTATAAATGATTTTATTAGTGTTTTCAAAATATCCGTTTATTCGGATAATTTTGGTATTATTTTCGGCGGATATTCGGATAATTGAATATTCGGATTATTCGGATTGCAAACCCTAAAATTGGCATACCTTGATTTAGCAACATATTAATGGCATTATGAAATCTAACTAATTTGTTAGAATGCAAGGTTCAAATTGCAGTATGATTTTATTGCATTAAGCGGGTAGGGTGAGGTGATGCACCATTCAGCTAAATTAAGAGGGTACTTTTGTTTACAGACTTTGTGGCTCAAAATAGTATTAATGTATAAATATAATAATAATAATATTAATAACAATATTTGCGGACAATCTTACACAAATCGACCTAGTCCTAAACTAAGCAATGCATTGGTTTGCCATTTTATTTGCGTAGGCATGCGGGTATACAAACGCACGGCAATTATTTTAACCTAACCTAAACCTAACCTAATTGCCAGCGTGTCGACGTCGTGCCTATTTCCGCTCTAAGGGACACAAGATAACCATAACCTAACCTAACAAAAATACAATTGTTACGATTGGTTTTTTGTTTACTGCGGGGGGGGCGAAAAGTTGGTTGCCAAATATTTGACGAAACATAATTCGGCAAAAAGGCAGTAAGTACATCACATTATCCTTATACATATCGACCTAGTCCCAAACTAAGCAAAGCTAGTACTATGTGTACTAGACGACGATACACATACTTATATATAGACAAATAAATACTTATATTCATAGATAACACCCAAGACATCCATCCAGGCAGGGGTACCACCTAAGCCAAGGTAGTCGTCAAACACGTATTAAATACATGTTTTATATAATAAATCCCTTATCGGTACTCGAACCCAGGACCACTAACTTCGTAGGCAGTGACACAAATAACCGGACTAAAGTCATCTATATGCAAATATAGATATATGTTCCTCATGTGACGGTCAATGTAAAGTTCAGGCAGACAGACAGACAACGTCCGAAACCGGTGAGTCTAGACTAGAAACATGATGCGCCTGCACTTGAATCGTTCTGCATTTTTAGGGTTCCGGAGCCAGAATGGCAAAAACGGAACCCTTATAGTTTCGCTATGTCCGTCCGTCCGTCCGTCTGTCCGCAGCTTAGCTCAGAGGCTCTTGGTACTAGAACTACTAGAAAGCTGTAACTTGGCATGAATATACATATTAGTCATGCCGACAAAGTGGTAAAATAAAATCTTGAAAAACATTTTTTTTTAGGGTACCTCCCCTACATGTAAAGTGGGGATGATTTTTTTTATTGTCGTCTACCCCATAGTGTGGGGTGTCGTTGGATAGGTCTTTTGTCTTCAAAATATTGGGGGTTTGTGAAAACAATTTTTCGATTAAACGATCCGTTTGTGAAATATTAAGCCTTAAAGTGCTAATTTTTGTTAGACTCCAGTGTCCCCACCCCCTGCTAGCTAAATGGTTGTTTTGGGATATGTGAAAAAATTCATGGTAGTAGTACATATACCGAAGTTAAAAGGAAAACTATCACAGCTAAGTAGGCTTTACACGTTTACGAGTAATAGTCGACCAACTTATAAAATGTACTTCAAGAAGTAATAGTTTCGTACAAATTCTATTGTAACTTATTATTATATATAATGGTACGGAACCCTTCGTGCGCGAGTCCGACTCGCACTTGGCCGGTTTTTTAATCTATAAATAATCAGGCGAGACTAATTGTATGTAGACATTATGTAAAATAAGACAAACATTTGTGTTTAAACTATTTAAATTAAATTTATAGTCCTCGCCAAAATTATATGACAAAAAGATATTCATATTCAGTTTGCGAGAGGTTTATCAAGCTGATTTTCCACCGGTGAGGCGAGACGAGACGAGGCGAGGCGAGAATTGAAATTCGTATGGCAAATTTTCGATTCTCTCCTCGCGCATCTTCGGTGGAAATAGTAAGTGCCATAGAAATTTCAATTCTCGCCTCGCCTCGTCTCGTCTCGCCCCTCCGGTGGAAAATCAGCTTCATTCAGTTTCAATTCGTTTTCAATGCTGTGAGGATCTGCTAACCTTAAGAGATATTTCCCATAAACATAAAACGAATGCCTGTGTTAAATAAAAAGTGTTGCGTCCCTTTCTTAATAACACGATCTAAGTGACAGATAAAGACAAACAATTATTAAAAGCATTTTAGCTACAATAGGTTTAATGAACGTTTATAAATACAGCTAATACATTTTAAAATGCAAAAGAGGAAGAAAAAGTTTTGTATGATTTATGGTTTTATCACTGAAGTAAGTTACGTTAGTTAGTAAAAGTCCCAATGGTCGACACCTTAATGCGTTATAGTTGACACGTATTGTTCACCTCTATTGTTTTGTCATAAGATTTAAAGTATCATGTATTAGGTCAGTCTTAGTGACGGGCACTGGGACGATTACCTTATCTACTTTTTGAAAGTTCATTTGTGTATCCTTGACTTTAACCAAGGAATGTACCAATTTATTTCAACCATGATTTAGTAGGTATCCATTGGTTTGCTTATTCACAAAATATATACGGAATGTTCATGTTTACTAGCAACTACTTATATAGATCCGGTTTGCTATATTGAGATTGAAATGTACAGTAATTAATGATATACAAACTTAGCTAAGCGCAGTAAATTATATTAAGTACAGTCATAATTCAAACAGTATTAGTATTACATACTTTATATGAGGTTTTAATTAAGTCTGTAAAATATAGTTGCAAACCTTACATTAACTTCACCCAAGGTCAACCGGGGCAAATGCGTCGATGGGGTCAAATATTAGAACTATTACAATAATTTAAATTGAAAAATTGGTAACGATACTTTGAACATCGAGGGCTGTAATAGTTCTAAAATATTGCGTTTCGAAGATATCTTCAAATGACGCATTAACCCTGGTAGACCTTGTAGGTAACTAAGTACAGGTATATGTATATAGCTATGTAATCTTGCAAGTCGATTTTCACCCACTTTCGCCTTCCACGTCGTATCGATTTTAAACTTTGCTAGTATGGAGGTGACAATATAATCATTTAGGACTAGAGGTGCATTTGCCGTTTTTAAGGTTCCATAGTCAACAAGGAACCCTTATAGTTTCGCCATGTCTGTCTGTCCGTCTTCGGCTTAGCTCAGTGACCCTTACTACTAGAAAGCTGTAATTCGGCACGGTTATATAAATCAATCACGCCGACCAAACGATAGTATAAAATGTGGGAAAAAATTTTTTTAGGGTACCTTAATACCTTCAACCTTCGTCAATTGTTTGCTTTACCAGCAAGTGCGCTTTTTTTAAAACTCTATCTTTTCATTCTACGAAACAATCGCCAGCTTTCACCCCAATAATGGAGGAGTATCTAAAAAACTTTCTTCTTTTATTTAGATACTCTTTCAAAAATAGTCTGGATTTCGAGTTCTAGTATTTCTTCTAATTTAGTACTTATTTATTTCATTATACATATATTTTGGTAACCCTTTTAAGTAAAACTCGATTAAAGAGTCATTAGTCCATCCGTACCTGAAACGAGTAAAGTAAGTATATATTTTTTTACATAATCGGCCATAAATTTTATTATTCATAATTTTCATTTAGCATGTCCAGTGAAGGGTCTGTGCTGTCTATTCCAAGTCTGCGCAAGCGCAACATCAGTCTAACGGCGCTGGACAAACATCCAATAACTAACCTACATGGAATCCTTGCTTATTTAGATGCCTTTTCTGTTAGACACGGGTTTCGAAACTAATTTAATCTTCATAGCGTTTTACACGGTTGTATTCTAAAAGAGCCATGGATGGGTCTTGTTCAGAGGAACCTAAAAGATGCTAATTTATCACCCGAGACGACCCAGGACAGACGTTCCTGGCGACGCCATACAAGGAGAGCCGACCCCAAGTAGATGGGACAAGGCTAGGAAGAAGAAGAAGAGATGGGTCCGCTTCTTTGGCACCTAATCCCAAGGAAACGACTGTCATATGACCTTCCTACCTAGAGGGAAAAATAGACCTTATTGGGATTAGACACTGTTTTGTCACGAGTTTTCCTTCACCGAAAACACTGCCACTGTTTTATTTAATGAAGTTAGGTAGCTTTTATTCATGGATCATTAACGTATAATAAAGTTATAGTTTGTTAACCATTATGAAAATGGGTGCAGTTTTTAAATGGTGTATCTAGGAAACGTATCCATTAGATCATGCTTCAGTTACCATATGTTCTTTGGTAGATTCAGAAGGCTTAACTATATATATATTTATGAAATATTTCACACTAGAACCCCTCATGTATATGATTTAACGCTTAAACACTCGACTATTAAGACTCGTCTAGAAATTAAACTTTCAGTTTTCTATTAATTTGGAATATTTATTTTATTTCTAAATTAATTCCCATGTGTTCACTTATTTAATGA